>OX454525.1:16904872-18154872 GCA_949715645.1 Portevinia maculata
TTCTAGATCTTATTATTGGTTCGTTTTTAGGGTTCCGTAGCCAAATGGCAAAAAACGCAACCCTTATAGATTCGTCATGTCTGTCTGTCTGTCCGGGCATGACACAGCCACTTTTTTCCGAAACTATAAGAACTATACTCGGTAAGTAGGTGTGTTCTGTGAACCGCAGTAAAATTTTTACATAAAAATAGAAAAAAAACAATAAATTTTGGGGGTTCCCCATACTTAGAACTGAAACTCAAAAAAAAAAATTTCATCAATCCCATACGTGTGGGATATCTATGGATAGGTCTTCAAAAATGATATTGAGGTTTTTAATATCATTTTTTTCTAAACTGAATAGTTTGTGCAAGAGACACCCCCCCCCCCCCCCCTCTCTGTAACTTCTAAAATAAGAGAATGATAAAACTAAAAAAAATATATGATGTACATTACCATGCAAACTTAAACCGAAAATTGGTTTAAACGGGATGTAGTAAGTAGTTTTTTTTTAATACGTCATAAATCGTAAACCGCAATTTACCTTTCATTCAATCAACTCAAATATAAAAAAAAAAAACATTTAATTTCATAAACATAAACGTTATGCGTAAACCGTTCAAAGTTACAACGAACTACAAGAACTTTTATATGATGTTACTTGCTGCTACGGAACCCTTCATGGGCGAGTCCGACTCACACTTGGCTGCTTTTTTATTTCTTTGTTGTAACAAATTATGTCAACAAAGAATAGTGCTAAAGCTGACACTTATAGCTGCCATTGGGAAATTATAAGTTATTATCTTTTTCTTATTTTTGCTAAATTATAAAATCAAAAAGAAGGAAATTAAATAGTAAAAATTCATTGCTCCACAGCTATTTTCATTTCAATTAATAATTAAATGTTACCGGAACAATTTCAAAAATAATCCATGCTCATGCACGGTGAGCAACTGACGCAATTATGGTTTGCCACGCTATGATCCTTACTGTATTGCAATTGCAAGCATTTTACTTTTGTGAACAAGAGCTACTTTGAGTCTGCGAAACCAATAAATAAATTCATGAATATTTTAGAATAACAAAAAACACTAGGTGGCAATACAGCTCTGTGAAAACATTATTCACTTTGAATAGTTCCATATGGATGCCTTGAGCTTATATTAAACGAAAACATGTTGACCAGATATACTTTGTGTCCGCATCTAAAAAAGAGGGGAAGGTGATTGAATGCCAATTAACACAACCAGCGAATGATGAAACATTATTAAAACAGAAAAACAGACTCTGACACATGTCAAACATGAACAATTAACACATAATTACAATTGACCCCTCCTATTCCTATAAAGCCCGCTTAAGTGATTGTCAAAAAAACGCTTTATTTTCTCCAGAAACAAAAACAAACATTAATCAAACAAACACTAGTGGCACAAATCTCTCCATAACCTACATTCCATTCATCACCCGCTATTTCTTTCTTAGCTTCATGACGCATCACTAATTGCATCCATAAACTATCAAAAGCAATTAATTAGTGCATTCAGAAACGCATTCCTTATAAAATCTCCGGAAGAACTCTGTTGCCACTAATGTATTTCCACTGACAATAACACACAACGCAATGAAAAGAAAAATAGTTTCACGACGCTATTTTCGGTTCTATTCACTGTCAAGGTTCTATTCCATGAGCATGATCATTGTAAGTGGATAGACTTGGAAATCAGATCCAACTTCTAATGGCTTGCGAAAGTGAACGAACCCGCATACTTAGAGTGCACTCCTCACCTTCAATCCAACTAATAGCACTGCTTTTTTACCTGCGTTTATTGCACCGTGTGTTGTATCTTAATATAGAATGCACTAAATTTGATGAAAAATAAAAAAAGCAATTCATGGAGCATAACATGGAAACAAACAGAGTTCCTCGCCCAAACTCGAACCTCACCATTGCCACGACAGACCACCATGCCATGGCAGTGGTTTTTACGACGACGATGATGTTGATGGACTTGCCAAAAGAATTTGGATCTAGATACCTGGGAGTACGCGCGACTACGGGAGTATTTTCATGGGTAATTTATAATTAGCTCAGAAACTGCAGATAGTCGGCGGCGAAGAAGGAGCGAACGGAACTCGAGTAGCACGGAGCGGAACAGCGGATGGTTTTAGAATTAATTTTCGACCTATTTTCACGCGTGCAATTTTATGTATTGCTTGACTGAGAGTACATGCTCGTACTTGAAGAGCCCGTAATTAATTTATGATTGGACCGTTTAATGAAATTGTGGTTTGACAATGTCCTAAATGATAAAGGGAACAATTTCCGAATTCCCTAAGCATACTAGTGGGTAGAACAAAGTGGCAATAAATTTAGATTTATCGTCGGACACAATTTGAGGTAGTATTAGTATTTAACCTGTTCGTTAAGAGAGGATTGCTAAGCATTCGATTGAGATAACCAGTTTGATAAATTGCGACAGGTGCAATATCTGGGTGAATGTTGCCTGCAGGCATCTATGGTTAATTTATATACAGAAGCAGTGCATAATCCATCATTGGAAAGCAAGGTTAGTTTGAACACAAGTTACGGTACCTAATGCATTGGATATGATGTATGTATGAGCGTTTCTATATCTGTAACTGAAATTTAAAATTTAAAAGGAACATTGACAATTTCGTGCAAATTTTAACATACCTTGTTGAAAACTTGAGGAAAGTTTTTTGTTCAAAAAATTCATATTTCTTATTTTATTATCATTAACAACATTTTTAATAGACTTTCAAAATCGTTCAAGTTATAAAAGTTATTTTGTAAAAAAAAAACCTATCAATTATGATACTTCATGTTAACTATAAATACATGCATTGTTATATTATTATTAAATAAGAAACGGAAAAAGTATAACTAAGGTACGAGTACACTAAATATTTACAATCGATTAAAATTCAAGGAAAGAAAAAACCAATTAAAAATAAATAAAACTTATATAGTTCTGTCTGTATTTATGTTCCTGTAATGTGCAGAAAGAGACTATCACAAAATAAATTGCATGTTGGAGCCATCTTAAGCTGAATGGAAGTGCATTCCAGAGGCGAATGCCGTGAACAAAAAATTGGAGTTCCATGAGCTGATATGCTACCCGGAGTGGAATCAAATTCGAGGAACGTTGCGATTGTGTTTATCACAGAAATGTGGTGTCTGTTTGGTGGTTTTACTATTATGTAGATGTTTGATAGTGCAATAGTCAAGGAACGTGTTTAGTGAACAACCAAGAACCTTTTTAGCCTAGGTTATATTGTTAAATGCAACTTGAAATATGCAAAATATGAAGGCGTTATTACAACAGAAAATATGCAGTAGGCATAGGCATAGGGAATTAGTGGTCCAAGCCGGGTTCTAGCCAGCTTCAGCCGTGTATTTGTCGGTGTGAAAATCTGCGAAAGTGATAGGTTTCTGAGACAGCCGTAGATTTTCAAAAATAACTGTCAGAATATGGTTGTCCCAACACAATGTTGTGCTGAACCAAATACCTAGATTTTTTACTTTCTGGATAAATTGAATTGGAAAATTTCCAAGACAGATGCCAGGAACGCAAGATATACCCGGACAATTTGTGCTAATTACTAGGCATTTGGATTTGTCAGAATTTAGCCTTCAACAATTGTGCACGGACCAAGTTAGGATATTCTTTAGATCCTGATTGTGCTTATTGGAAGAATCAGTGATCAGACCGCGACTGCTTATGTATAGTTGCGAATCGAGTTTTTGACAACAGGTGGAAGATCGGTAATGAAAATTGTAAAGAGTAGTGGGCCTAGTATTGATCCTTGAGGGACACCAGTTGAAGTTGCTAAAACTCAGGTAGGACATCATTGATAAAAACTGCTTGCTCACGACTTGTAAGATACGACGGAATGAAATTCGTTGCAGAAGACTACAGAAGACGTTAATCATATGTTACTTTTAGCAGCGCTGAAGTGCAACTGTGATGTAGCCGATACCCGAATAATATACAAAGAGTAAATTGTTTCGTAAAATATAGGCGGACAGGTGATAAAGATCACATTTTTCCAGCACTTATGATCAGGGCCGGCTCCAGCCAAACAAGCGCCCTGTGCAAGATTTACAGAAAGCGCCCTATTTTGAATAAAATTCTCCTATATGTTGCAATATTGCAAGTGATGTGAGTTAATGTGCAAAAATTCAGCACAGGTGCGATGGATGTTGCTATTTTGGGCTTTTTTGAACAAGGTTTTTGTTTTAAATGCAGATGGCAGTATCCGCTCAAATTAAAATTAATTTTTCTTACTCCTAGCAATGCGCCCCGGAATTTGGCGCCCTGTGCATTTGCACATCTTGCACTTATGGTTGGGCCGGCCCTGCTTACGATAGATATATTAGTATTGGGATTAGTCGATATTCTGCTGGGGCTCTACTTGTTGCTTTCTTTTTGGATTGGAATAATCTTAGCAGCTTCCCAGCTTGGGTCACTATTGGAAGAATCTTCTTCTTCCTTTTAATGGCTGTGGGGCAATAATCAGGGTTAAAGAGATCTTAACCCCCCCACTTAACCTCATCCCTATTGGTCCGTTTGTGGGGTTCGCCAGTTGGAATTCATAATTTAACGGCAGGCCTCTCGATTTTGAATCACTTCGTCGCTGAGGTCAATCAAATGCTGGTGTTTCTGAATTAGTGTGATCCAAAAGTTTTTAGGTCTGCATCTATTTAGCGTTTGTATTGGAACGTTGATTGACATTGCCTTTTGGACAGGGCTCGTAGGATCTCTCCTTTGAACATGACAGTACCATTTGAGCCGGTCGCGTTCCACTTTTTTTCAGATAGCTTTTTACCGATCAGTCTCTGTTACTCCTTCCGTCATGCGAAGCATCTTCGTCTCAGCTACCGTTAATTTGCCCTCATACATTTTGTACTTAATTATACAGTACCCTTATTAACCATAGCGCAGGCATTTTTGTTTGCTGCTGTAAGTAGTACCCAGCAAATGATTCATTGCCTGTTTTTAGGTGCTACTTACTGCATGAAAGAATAGAAGGATAGGAAAGAAGTTTGGTGCGATAGGGTTTTTCTCCATAGCTGGTGCGTAAATTGCTTTAGGGAGATATATTTTGTTGTGTGTATTCAATTTTAAAAATTATGACCCTGGTCGGGATTTAAACGCATGACCTGCCAATCACTTAGTGAATGCACCATTGCCACCCGCAGCTTAGGGGTCATTTTTCAATCACATAAGATGGTTGAGTTTTCTCGCCACTGATCCAGATCCACCAGACCCAGATATTTAAGCTTTTCGCACTTGGGAACAACTCTTCCATTCTCTTTTACTATTGGAAGAATATATGGCAGAATGATTTCTATGAAGTAAGGATGGATTCCATCAACACCAACAACTTTAGATTTAAGTTTAAGGACAGCTCTAACAACATCTGTTTTCTAAACTCTGGAAAGTTCAAAGCAATTTAATTCAATTCATTGAGATGCGTTAGTGCTTGTCGATTGTATTTTGACAAAATCACGATTAAGCTGGTCAACTTTATTCATTTCCGAATACATTTTACCACAAGTAGGTACCTTGTCGCCGAAGGTTCTTCCATAGAATTTTGCCAGGAAGTTTATGATAAAAGTGCTCACGGATATAATTTGGCTTGGCTTGCTTTACTTTGAATTATTTATAAGCCATCCAAAACTCAGGAAGCCTGAAATACTTCCATTTTCTAAACGCAGCATCTAGTCCTTTTTATTGTTTGAGAATTTTAGGGGTTAACCCAGTGGTAGACTAAGCCCGTCAGAGGCCCGGGCGGCAAAAGCTGAATGAGTCGCCGGGCTTTAAAAATTTTTTGTTTTACAACCTTTTTATTCAGTTCAGTATATTTAGAAAAAAGGGTTTATGTTTATTTTGTTAAAATCTGGCAAGTGAAATTTAAATTCGAATTAAATTATTTAGGCTAAATAAATAAACATACCTACAATATGGAATGGATATGGATGAGGAAAATAAAATACGAATTGATCAACAAAAAAAAATTAGATAAAATAAATCAAAGATAGTTTTTTTTTTTGTAGCGTGTTATGTGTTTTCGTGCCTTCAATTTATTGAACTCCTCAATAACTTCTGTGAAATCGATTTCTTGGGAATTTTTCTTTCTATTTAAAGCACGGCTAGTTTAACCAGTCGCTCTTGATCCATTGTAGATCGAAGACAATTTTTAACTCCTCTCGCATGATGCAACCGAGATGCAAATGGTCAAGAAGTATTGAGGTATGAACGATATACAGGGTAACGATTCACTGAAGTCCCAATTTATTATAAATTGAAGGATTTGGGGGCCCCCCAAGACCTAAGGCCCGGGGCGAGCCGCCCCTTTCGCCCGCTGGTTAGTCCGCCACTGGGTTTACCACGGATTACTGCTGTATTTTACAATCTTAAAATTCATTTTTGTGGCCTAAGAAAATCATCCTTAGTGAGTACCGCTGGTTGCTTAGTATCGTGTACTGTCTGACGTATTTTGTGTGTGACAAATTCTTTGCCAATAGCAATATATTATAATATTGTGCTTCGGCTGTTTAACGAAGCTCCAATTTCACATATTTTACATAAACGCATTTCTACTCTGACAGAAGATGTCTAGTGAACCCAGCTATGGATAAAGCTTTTCTAACAACGTGATCCCAATACCTATATTGTCTGCAACGAGTATGGAAATAGAAATCGATGTTGACAAAGAAGATGATAACACGGACTGAGCAGGCTAAAAAATACAGCAAAATCAGCAGTAGAGCTTTATAAAGATTCAAATGTAGGACCCTAGACAAAATTGGCTTAAAATGTATGAACTGTGATCATTTGAGTGAGCTATGACGACCATAAACTACGAAGACTTCCCCAGTCCCCATTATATCAAGGCCAGCAAGTAACTTAAACTTTTCACAATAATACAAACGCATACAAACAAACAAAATTAAAGTACCTACTACTGGTTCTTATTATGTCCTCTTTATTTTGCAAAACCTAAATTAAATGGCAATGTACCAGCACACATGTTTTTTTTAATTACTCTATTCTGATTCTTTATGAGTGGCACTTTTGGTCAATTTTGGGTCACAAAGAATATTAAAGTCATGTCACATCGTATACATGTCAGGTCAAACCCATTATCCTCCAACTAAATAAAAAACTCTCTCTCGCAAGAGATAATTTTTCGGAGCAAAAATATTTCATTATTTTTATTTAATGTCCCGCAGCAATAACAAAACACAAATAACTATAAAATAAAGGGAAAATGTCAAAACAAGTGATATGAGGCTTCTATGTGTCGCCAGTTTCAAATAGGATTCATATGGCATCAAGTAAAGCCGTTGCTTTGAATATTTTATTTCTTTGAAGAACAATAAATAATGTAATGGATATAATACTTCACATATTGTAGAAAATGTGTGGCCGGTTGCTTCTGATTAATTGAAAATAATAAAGTAGGTGTTTTTATGGATTGGTTGGTTGAATTACATATTAAACAGGCCGGGTGACGCGCCGCGCGCGATATTACAACATAAAATATAGGCGTACTGGGGGCCATCTCTTCAACTGGTAAAATTCGCAGTAAAATAAATGACTTTTAAAAATATCAAAGCAAATTTGTTTATTTATTAAGTTAACTTAATTTGAAGTTTGTTATTATGTTTAATTCATTCTGTTGTGAACGTTCTTTTGGGATTTTGGGTTCTCAGGCTTTTGGGATCATACATTTTCAGGATTTTGTGTTTTCGGTATTATGAGTTTTTGGGATTTAGATTTTTTTGAAAATTTTTTTGAAAAAAATTATAAAAATAGTATAAAACCGTAAATAACAAATTCATCTTAACAATATGCCCATGCAAACATTTTTTGCCAGACCCTTTTGTGGTTGTTTTTAACTAATTACTAAAATAATAAAAAAAAACTCATTAAGCAAAATATGTAGACAATGACCATTTTGTGAAGCTAAAATTAGTGTCCCGGTTAATTTTTTTAAATTTCCTTTTGTATAGGACTGAAATGGACTTAAAATGTATGCCTAACAATAATTTTGATATTGGCACCGGCCAATGGCTTAAACCGACTTTTAGAAGTGTTTTACAACACTTTTAAATTTTAGCCATTTTGTCAGAAACAAAAATTGTTCAAAAATGGACCAGGACTCTCAGTCCAATGGCACGCCCACTTAAGAGAATCATAAAGGCATTATCACGCAGAACTGGCAGGATAAAGATTCGATAAAGCATGCATTTTGTTATTCGAGTCAGGAGTTTTGAGCCTATTTGTTTAGCCTAACGAAGTAGCAGCGGTTTCATAGGGTACCATGTCGGATCTCGTGTCATTTGTGGAATAGATGTTTACTCCAAGGTAAATGAACTTCACTATTAGCTACCTCGAAGTTATTGCTAGCAACTCTGACGCCTTATTCAAGTGGTGGAAAGATGACTGTGCGAGTATTTTTGAAGTGATAGGACATGTTTCTCGGTGGCTCTCGTAACATTATTTTGTTCTACCTACAGCAATACTTACATACATATTTATCTTAACGATTTTCGGTATATCGACAAATAAAACAAAGCAAAAACTTTCAACGTTTCTCATAACTTTTATTGTTTCACAAAATGTCTGCTTGATTGCTTGATTGCGATGGTACGTTGTGGTGATTGTGAAGAAGATCTTCCGTGTGAAGGGGAATACGCAAAATGCGGGGCCTGCACACGAAATCTTCATTTTGGTTGTTCCACAATATCTGCAAGAACCTTCAAAGCGATGTCTCTTAGTTAAAACGAAGCCTAGAAGTGCCATCATTGTCGAAAGCTCAAGGAAAAAAGACAGTCAAGGCGAGGACATCCAAGGGCAAACTGATTCTTTGAGCGCTAGCGAAGGTGACCCTGGTGCTGTTATTACTAGAAGCAATGCACGGAATGCATCGGCCTCGTTGGCTGAAGGGGGTGGCGTTGAACTGGAAAATGATATTAAGGATATAAAAAGGAAGCTTAAAGAATATTCCACCAGCGTAGACTTAGTTTGAAAGAACTCAAAAGCCTAAACATAACATTGTCCAACAATAAACTACTTAACAACCTAACAGAGGAAATCGCCAATTTGAAACGTCAAATTGAAACCAAAGACACCATTATTACAAACATGGAAAGGAAAATAAACATACTGGCACAACAGGTAATTGAAAACAATATTTAGATTAAAAAAAATCCATTTCAATCTCAAGAAGATACATATTAGGCTTGCTAATAAGTTTGCTTCAAATTTCATTAACGAAATAGAAAACGTTGTACATACATACATGCAGCATAAAAACATATCATACAGATGCACGAAGCTCTCAGCAATCCATTTACTTACGACCAGTCACAAGGGAAGAAATCTTGAAGATTTTATCAAACTTAAAACCTAGTAAAACGCCAGGAGTGGATGAAATTCGGGCAAAAGACCTTAAATCAAACGCTGAAGTTTTAGCACCGATAATAGAACACATCGTCAACTTAAGCTTGGAGCAGTCATGTGTTCCAGAGGTCCTCAAAGTAACCATAGTACGACCAATATACAAAGCTGCACCAAATCAGATTTCCTTAATTATAAGCCTATTTCAATACTCCCTGCTGTTGACAAAATACTCGAATATGTAATGGCATCTCGGCTTCAAAGCTATATTGGTAAACACCAAATCATAAAAAACAAGTTTGCTTATGTAATTAATGCAAACCTAAACAAAAATTATCATAGTGTCGTTGTTTTCATCGACTTTTAAAAAGCTTTCGACACCTTAAAGCATACGAAACTTCTAGAAATGCTGGAGAAAAGCGGAGTACGAAGGGATATCTTGGAATGGTTTGAGAGCTATCTTAAAAATAGAAGAATGCAAGTGAAAATTTCGGACATTGCAAATAGCCAAGAAAAGCATTTAAGATACGAGGTTCCCCAGGGCTCTATCCTGGGACCTTTACTCTATATTATATATAGTTTGACTATGTAGAACGATGGTGTCACGATTTCGGACTTATTATTAACGCTAAAAAACAAAATTAATGCACATAGACCAACACATATCCGGAAAACAAAAGTTATTATAAAATTCCATGAAACAACATGCCTACATAATAAACCGGCTTCCCAGAGAACTACTAAATATCAGTTCAAATGGCCTAAAGAAAAAACTTTTGTAGAGGTGCTTACTAGAGCAACAATAAAATCGTTAAAAGTATGTATATAAGACAAAATAAATACAAAATAAAATAAAAATTGTAACCGTAACTTAAAGTTCTAAGAAACTTTCCTCAAGAATAACATAACTAACTTTTAAACAACGTTCTGCAGAAAAGCCTCCAAGGCTTCGCAGATTCTTTTTTGTAAACAATGAATGTTAATATTATATACACAAATAAATGAAATGCTTGTTTATCGATGGCATGTACTTGGTCTTGATCCACCGATTCCGAATATCAGTCAATCGCTTTGAAATCCCCTAACACGGCACATTGAGAACGGCAGTATATGGTTGGATATGTTGGCAACAATGCCTTCCATGACAATGGGGGACCGTTTGAGAACAATCGCGTGTCGTTGGCCAGTCCCATCTACAGAGTTGAGGAAGATAATACATACGTGGTATCACAATGGACCTAAATTGGTCTAAGTGTGTCGGCTTTTGCCGACAGCCACCTAAAACCTAGACTAACCTAACCTACGGTGCAATTAGCTTTCGTACCATGTTGGAAGACTATTTATGGCCAGAATTGGACGAACTTGACATCAGTGATATGTGCAAGATGGATAAGTGCACAAGATGGTGCCACACCGTTGGTTAAACACTCGATCTATTGAAGGGGAAGTCCGCTAATCGTGCAATCTGAGAAATGGTTCGGTCGAATGTCCACCTCAATCATGCGATTTAACGTCGACTTTCTATGGGGTAACGTTAAGCCAAGCCAATAACGTTAGAGGAGCTAAGGAACAATATCAAACGCAAAATTGCTAACGTCCCGGCCGATATGTATGAAAGAGTGGTGCAACATTGGCTCCAATGAATCAATCGTTGCAAACCTGCACGCGGTGGTCATATGAACGATATCGAACTCCGTATTTTTTTTTATAAATTGCACGCGCGAAAGGGAATTTTGTACGCCCGAATACAAGCTTAAGGGTGAACTGATGTGCATTTCTAGCATCGCGGGTATTGCTGTTGAAACGTTCTCAGGTAGGAATACAACTGGCTATTTCGTTTGAGCACTTATGGTGGAAAACCGATAGAACAACGAAAGGCAGGAGAGAGTCCAGTGATTTCGCAATGTCTCGATCACCAATGATTCTGTGGAGTAGCTATAGCTATGAAATCGGTGCACCGGACCAAATATGAGCTTTGTACTCAAGCTTTGGGCGGATGAATGCTCTATAAATTGTAGCCAGATCTGAAGAGGTAAAATTTTTCTTGCATCGCCTAGACATTTCGCAGCGTTCTTGGCGACATCGAATACAGGGTCATTCTAACGAAGGTTGTGATTAACGCACATACCTAGAATTGAATTTCTTTCATAGATAATGGTAGACTATTCGGTCTTCGCTTTAGTGACATGAAACAGCATTGCGTTTTGGAGGCCATGTATTAAACTCCATTGGTTGTACCCCACTTTAATATGCTATCAAGGTCGGAATTAACCGAACTTAACATACGTTGCTGTTCCAGGTCCCACCATCAGGGACGTGAATCTACAAACGCCTATTAAAAGCTAAGCGTACTGTCATCAGCGAAGAAATTAATTGGATTCGAAGAAACAGACAGGAGATTATGGGAAAGAGAGTCGGAGACAAAACAGAGCCTTGGGGTACACCAGCATTTATTTGGTGGTTTGCTGACTTAAAGCCGTCCAAGAAGAAGAGTATCATCGATTTAAAATGCATTCATTTTCGACCAAAGAGCTTGATTTCAAACTCTGTCAAATGCCTTGAATCAAAACCGGGAATTTGATCAGCGTTTTTAATTTTTCACACATTGCTTGTTATTGTGTGAATTCAAACGCTACACATAATAGTCCGTTGCTCAATAAATAAATATCTTCTACTTAATATGTACATGTAGATGTACATGTATTGAAATTTAATCAAATTTATGGAATTTTTACCGCAATGCCTCAGTCGTTTATTTTACAAAACTACTCGATGTTGTTGCCAGAATTTTTAAACTCAGAATTAACATATGTACTCGTAAGTACATGCTTATAAGAAAAGATACTTAAGTATATTTCTAAGGTGGGTGTGACAAATCTAATGTTTTATTCATTTCAATTCAATTCAATTCATTTTATTTCGTAACAATGTTTTCAAAAAAGTCTGTGACCGCACATTTTAAAATCCAGAGATTTGATATATTATCTTTCTACTGAAACATTTTCTTGTATGGTAAATAAAACATAGGGACGGGCTACAGTCCGCTTGGGCGAACTGTTGGATACCCTATTCTTATTCCTATCCCTCATAAGTGGGCGTGACAAAAATCTAAGTATCGTTGAATTGTTAAGAACGCTCTACATATTTTGTTATATAACATTTAAAGGATTTTATCGAAAAAAAACTCTCCCTAGTTCAAATTTGGGTGTTTCAATAAAATTGTTTTATTTAATTGTGGGCGTGTGAGTAGGTAGATTTAAAAAAAATTAACACATGAGCATAAAGGGCCCCTAGAGAGTATATATTATAAATTTCAGCTCCCTAGCTCAAACTTTGGATTTTCAAAAAAAGTTTTTTTTTAAATTGTGGGCGTGTCAGTAGGCGGATTTTGAAAATATTTGCACATGAGCATAAAGGGCCCCTAGAGAGTATATATTATAAATTTCAGCTCCCTAGCTCAAATTTTGCTTCTTCAATAAAATTGTTTTATTTATTTGTGGGCGTGTCAGTGGGCGGATTTTGAAAATTTTATATTCCGAGCAGTTTTAGCAGTCATAGATCATATATACAAAATTTCAGCTTCCTAGCTCAAAATTCGATTTTTTCCAAAATTTTGTTTTTTTGAGTTTGTGGGCGGATTTCAAAAATTCGTAAACCTGATTATTTCGGGACCCTAGAGACTATATGGTTAAGATTTCAGCTCTCTAGGCCCGACGGACATGGCTAGATCGACATTACTATCGATGCTGATCATAAATATAGTAACTTTTAGGGGTCTACGGGCAATATTAAGGTATGTTACAAACTATGCGTCAAAATTAATATACCCTTAGAATAGGGTATAAAAATGATGGAAAGAAATTATCGAGGGAAAATACGAAAAAACCTTCATTTGACCAAACAAAATAAAAAATAGATATACAAGTAAATAAATAAATAGATAAATAAATAAATAAATAGATAAAGAAATAAATACATAAATAAATAAATAAATAAATAAATAAATAAATAAATAAATAAATAAATATATGAATAAATAAGTTAATAATTGATAAATAACTAGTAACTGACAGCAAACGCAATAAATATTTATAAAGAAATATCACAGATTAAACATTTATCTGGTTTTTGAGAGGATTCTCGGAAATATCAGAGCTGTTATTAAAATTAGTTGTAAGTTTTCGAGTCCAATCGAAAATCAATTCAACATTCGCCCTTCTGTGGAGATCTAGGGTTGAATTATGAAAGCACAGATTTAACATTATACTTAAAACTTTGTTTTGTGATACCTGCAACTTCTTTAAATGGCATCTAGCTGCAGTACCCTATATTGAACACCCATATAATAGGATAGCCTGGAAAATGACTTTATAAATTATTATCTTACTAACGATTGTGAGTGAAGATTTTCTATTGATGAAAGCGTAAAGCATCTTAATTGCAATACCCGTTTTCCTTAACGTACTTTGGATATGTTGATCAAATGTAAGTTTTGTAGCTGGTGGACCCGGAGATACTTTATGGATTGCTTCCATGATATCGTGTTACCATTTATTTTAAAGCTGTCTGCTGGGAAGATAGCAAGCTTTTCTTTTTCGTGTGAAAAAGATGGTTTGTGGCTTCCTGACGTTCAGCTTCATTTTCCATTTGTTATAATATTTCTCAAGTATTTCAATCGCATATTTTAGATTGGTTTCAATATTGAGAGCAAATTCATGCGACGTAAATACCGCAGTGTCATCAGCAAAAATGGCTGCTTTACATTGCGGAAGACTTTGAAAGTCTGAAGTATAGATATTGAATAGGGTTGGACCTAAGACTGAACCTTGGGGCACACCAGAATCAAAAAACAACATGTTACAAACACCACAATTTACTTGCATCTGAAAACATCTATTGGATAAGATACCCTGAACAATTTTACATAAATACAAAGGAAAAACGAAGTGTAACATTTTATATACTATTCCATTGTGCCATACAGAATCAACGGCTTTTTCAATATCTATCAATATCATGCGAATTGAATTAAAACCAATCATTCAAAAAGTGTTCTGGTCTTTCTTTAGTCGAAGGAAGAACAAGGTTCTGAGTTATCAATTAATGGTGTTCTTTAAGTAAATGTGAAAACAAACTTTTCAACAAATCCCAAAGATAGAAAAAAAACACTTGACATTCCTCTGAGCTGCCTAAGGTAAATAAATGTTTGGCCATTAATTAACACAATCTCTATGCTTACATCTGCTGTAGATCCACTCAGCGAAATTAAAATATACACTTACTTAGTTTGAAAATGAAGATGATTAACTAACGAAATCTGTTTGATAAATGGCACCAATCATTCAGAACTCTCCTATTCAATTACATTTGTCACAATCTGTCAAAAATATGTTAGTTAAACCAAACTGCGTTCGGACGAATTCATTTTATATTCCACTCCGATAAGTGATGAATTTGAAAACTTTGAACGATGATTTACAACCCAATTATCGTGTCAAAAGTTTTATCTTTTATTATAAATGAATTCCTAAAATTCTCTTGAGATCGTAAAAAAAACATCTTTAACGACCTTGTCGGTGTCACATCAAATGTGGCGCCACAAATAAAAAAGTTCACGAAAAGTTATAACCCCTTTTACGGCGACTTAATTGAATTAATCCAACTGGCATTTGCCCCAAAAATCAAGTTTACAGCCACCTCTATCACTCTCACATGCCATATATAAGAGAAGTTCCAAACATAACTTCAAAGGTCACAAAAACATCTGAATCTTCACAGACGTCTCCAGCATTAATTGTCTCACTCAGCATACAGAAATATTAATTGTGCCTAGATATGTATACAGAATTAATTCTTTCGGTGAGTAAATCCGGGTGCTGATATCGATATAGATAGTATCTGGAGGCACTTTCAAAGACAGTCCTCAATTTCCTAGGAATATTCTTAAGTTTGAAATACAATCCAACTAATTTACAACCGCGACACCACCACATATTGTCAACAGATACTTCGAACGTGGTCGGCAATAAATAATCGAATAAGGTATTAGGTGCTCCAATTCCAAGGGAAAAATAGATTGGTTTTTCCCTCAGTAAAAATCTCGAATTCCTCCGACTTAGTTCCAAATTAAGTTGCAGTAAAAAGATACATAAAAAAAAAAAATTTGGGCCAAACACCCAGCGTATTCATATAAACAAATTGACGGATGTGGCAGCGAAGATGCACGCCTGCCCTTCCTTTAGCGCCCACCACAATGGCCGGGATGAATCAGAGAAAGCTTCAAATTGAAATTTTCTCCACGTTATGTGTCGGAGTCGGGTACTAAAACATTTATCACTGTTTTCGCCTTTTTCTTCTGTTGCGTTGTTTAGTGAAAATATTTAGTAGACGCGCAGAACCAAAAGTAGCACCAAAGCCAGATGCTAGCTAGTATCAACATCATACGAGTATGTGTGTCAGCGCGGTGTTCCGAAACGGAACGCAACTAGTTTGCCATTGAACTTTGCCTATTGACGCTGAATCCAAATGAATTTGTAAATATAAAATTTAATTCTAGCAAGAAATCGAACAAAAAATAAAAGAAAATATTGCAATGACTCCATGTGGATATAGCTTTGTAACGAGGATCAACAATGATCTCATTTGTGGGATGGTTAAACATTTTCAATTGACAAGTCGGCCGATTAAACTGGCATGAAGTGAGACTCAGTCATTCAAACATTTGTTTCGGGTAAATAAATTCAAATTGTCCAGCAGTTATCTGTCTGACGATATGCATGTTGCTATGCATAGTGCATATACAATGGATCTAATGTTGATTCGAGATATTGTTGGTGCTGCAATTAAAAACCGATGTCGTTCAATATGTGCGCAAATGGTGGGGAATCAATTACGCTTTTGCGAATCGAAATTAGGTATCAGAGAAGGGTTTGTATTGATAACAACATTGTGTAGAGTCGGATTGCCACTTGCGGATTGTTCATGGACTACTTAATCAATATTGGTCAAAGCTTCATGCATTATTCAGTGCAATGTAGAAGGTGAACGGCGTGTGTTCCAGCGGCGGATATAGAGCGAGTTTGTTTGAGATACGAGTGTGTACAATGTACATCTTGATTAGGAGGTGTAGTATAGATGTTCTCGCTGAGGTAAAAGGGAATACGAAGCGTAGGAAAACTTGTATTGGTGTAATGCATAGGCACACGCTCCATAGTTTATGATGTGGTTTTGTGCCGAATATATCTACTCAGTATCCATCATGCTTTATTTATAAAATGAATCGTAGTACAAGTTACATAGAAACAACATAGAGACGATTTATAAATAAGTTTTTAAACGCATTTTAATTCAGATAAAATTGCTCAGCTCATATCTAAAACACCTATATGTGGAAAACCGTAGAATAAAGTATTTTTAACATGCGAAGAATTTGCCACAAAAGGATAGGGTTATGGTGAAAACTGAAACTCTGATCAGAGACTTTTTCACAAAAAGCATTTAATTCCATTTTTTCAAAGTGCATGTTTTCTCAAAAAAGGTACTTCCATAATATCTAAACACAGTCAAAATCGCTTATAACGACATCGGTCATAACAACGTATCGGTTAAAACGACCAAATTCTTAGGTCCCGAATCAGCGCCATTGTAATTCCATTGAACGACAATTCCTTATAACGACATAGCGCTTACAACGACCGATTTTACCCTTTTTTCAAATTTAATATCGGTTATAACGACTAAAATCGACGCAGCTGTTGGCACAACTGATTTTTTTTTCTAGAACAGTAAACTGATTCTCTGTAGATGCGATATATCTAAGTTCGTAGAATCTGGGATATGTTACAGTTACCGTTTGTAGACGTTATTTTTTTGCTTTTGCGTTTATTGAGTTTGTTCTACGTTGGGGAAGTTTAACTCAGTGCAAATTTTTCAGTGTGACAAGTGGTTGTAGAAGTTGAATTTAATTTTGTGAGCCGAAAAGTTGTACCTTCTTATCTTTACAATTGAAAAGAGAGCAGGCATTATTTTCAGATTGGAAGCTGGAGGGCAAAGTAAAGACCTTGCAAAAGAATATTCCGTGTCACACTCCACTATGTCCACAATTTTAAAGGTTAAGGAAAAAATAAGGAAACAATTTGAGGAAACAAAACTTGCGGTTAAAAAAATAAAGAGTTCATTGCACAGTGATGTTGAAAAAGCTCTGCTTACAAGGTTTAAGGCACAAAGAAGTTCGGGTATACCCATCACTGGACCCATTTTGCAAGCCAAATAATTTTGCCAAGGAGATGGGGAAGAACGACTTTGATTGTTCGTCAGCGTGGATCCAGCGTTTTCTTCAAAGACATGGAATTGTTGGGGGCAAAATTACAGGAGAGGCCAAAAGTGTTTCGAAAAGTGCAGTAGACAATTGGTTGCAGGTTGTTTGGAACCAACTTCGGGCAAATTATACAGATGAAAACATCTTTAATATTGACTAAACCGGTCCTTTTTTAAAAATGACATCAACCAAAACGCTCAAATTAAAAGGTGAAAAATGTATTGGAGGCACAATGGTTAAGGATCGAATTACTGTAGGTACTGGTAGCAGCAAGTATGACTGGTACAATAAAGGAAAAGCTTCTTGTGGTGGGTAAGTCAAGGCATCCAAGATGTTTTATGAATGTAAAAAAGCTTCCAGTAGAATATGAGAGCAATAAGAAGGCATCGATGACAATTTTTGAAAAATACTTGAGAAGCTGGAACCGCCGACTAAACAAAGAGAATAAAAAGATCTTGTTACTCGTGGATAATTGTCCTGCACATCCAGCAGTGGAAGGCTTTCGAGCTATACGGCTGGAATTCCTTCCGCCAAACAGCACATCGGTGCTCCAACCAATGGACCAAGGAATTATAAGATCCCTTAAGGCCCATTACAGAAAGCTTCAAGTTGTAGAGCTTATAAAAAATATTGAACAACGAAGCGACATACATTTACTGGAAGCGATTTTACTCATTTCAAAAGCTTGGGAAAGGGTCACTAGTTCAACCATTGCAAACTGTTTTGTACATTCGGAATGGAAAAATTCTCAAACAAGAGACAATTTTGACTAAGAGGATGAATCAGTGGATTCAAAATGCTGATGAAGAAATCGTTGATATTTTGCAAAATGATACATCTCAAGAAAGCGACGAAACTAAGCAAACATCCAAAACTAAGCAATTAGATATTTCCACTTTTTTTAATAAACAGTAAACGTGTATATTTGTAAATGTGTATATTCTTATTATTTTATGGCTCAAAAACAAAGAAAAATTAGGGAAAAAAAAGTAAGTATATACATAGCTTAATATCGGTTATAACGACCTATCGCTTATAACGACCAAATTCGTCAGTCCCTTGAAAGTCGTTATAACCGATTTTGACTGTATTTACAAAGATTCCTTAAATATCTGTGGGAGTAAAATAACTTGACACAGAGAAGAATTATTACCTAGAAATATTTTAGCTCATTTTAGCTGAACGAAAAAAAGTTTGAACACAAAATTTCGACTTGTGTCCTGTCAACGTTTGCCCCTTTCGAAAACCACTAAGCCATGGATTAAGAAACAAAGCCCATGATTTATTTTTACTTTAAAGGTGAATTCAATCATTCCTTTTTCATGACATGTCTACAAATCTTCGCCAGCAGAAAGCCAACAAAATAAAATATCAACACTTAAATCACCACTTTTTTTTATATTTCCCTTTCGATATTTAATTCGTGTTTAAATATAGAATTCTAAACTCGAATATGCCCAAGGGCAGCACTCAAACGTAATGTTCGACAATCGGCAATATGACAGGTAGATTATGCATACACGGTTGTCGTCCTTCAAAAAAATAAACCATACACGATTTAAACTAAAACACAACGGCGAGGCATGACAATGTAGGCCATTTTGGAACCATAAAATACGAATTCCCTTCCGAATGATTTTCTGCGAGCGCACATACGCCGCCCTTTAGGTTGATAATAAACAGAATGTTCATTTCCCTTTATGGATGCCTAAAACGGAACTCCCCGCGGCTTTGTGATGGATCCCACTCCGCCCTAATGACGATGGAAGACGAACAACTTTACAGCGTGTGAAAATCGTGAGCTTTATTCTGATGGAAGATTTCAAGCACTTGCCATGGATTGTTCCAGCGACATTTGGACTAGAATTACTAATGAATTGTGTCACGATTATGCAGATGAAATTAGGCGCTCTAGAATCAAATTGACGAAGTGAGCGAATAAGATATTCTCAACTCAACACTGCAATTAAAGTTTATAAATTTTTTTCTAGGAATCCATTGCAGAGCATAGAATTGCTTTTGATTGTGCGAATATATCTGCCACTCTCGTTTGAATATGAAATGTGAGAAGCATATAAGCAATCAGAATTCTACAAACAAATATAATCCAGAAGAATACTGTTGATATTTGATGTCTGTCCGCCTTGTCACTTTGTAACGTGGGTAGATACGCTAATTGTATGCAATTACCGCCGCCATTGTGTAATGTTTTCGCATAGAACAAGTGGAAATATTGAGTTATGAGACTTTAGATACGAACGTCGTTCTCCGATTTGCAAGAGAAGATTAGCTAAAGAGTTTTAACAATTGAAAATATCCGTATATGATTGGATTTATTAAATCGTGCAGTGAATAGAAACAGATAAAGTGGAAGACGGGAGAATATGGAAGCTAACGATGCATAGTGCCTGAATGGTACCACCTTCTTTGAAGGTAATAAGGAGAAACGATCTGCAGTGTTCTGCAATGAAAACTGCTATGGCTCATAAAGTCCCGGATGACGTTTACCCAGCTTATTGAAACCTCTGCAAGTCATGCGATGTGAATGGAAATTTATTTACAAGACGTGACACTCTGCATCTGAAATTTAACTTATTAAGCATCCGCAGACCTTAACTGCTCTGCTACCGGAGGGGAATATGTGAAATTCTCTTGGTAGTGCTCCTTCGTGCTCTAAAATATCAGTTTTAAAAGTGGGTTAATATTTGACGCAGCTTAGTTGTTTTTTTTTATTTTGAAATCGTTACGCTTCAAGCATGGGAAGTAATAATTATTTCCTGTCCTTCAAGTATACACTGTCTAGAAAATGTTTTTTTTGTGTTCAGAAAACTGGAAAGGAAACTTTGAAGAAAAAACAGATCTAAAGTTTTATATACCACATAGCAGGTGTAGTATGGTATCAGCATCTGGAGCTACTCCTCCAGGTGGAGCTACTCCTCCGCAGTTGACTTGGCTCTGTCAGCGAGAGGAAAATTCCTCTACAATATCAGTGAACAAATAAAATTAGTCCTGCCAAGGTAAAGAACTGCGGGCTGGCAGTTAACCTTCAAAAAACGGAATTGGTCCTCTGTACCAATGAAAGGTCAGCTCCGGAATTTAACCTGCCTACAATTGAAGAGACTCCGCTGAAGAGATTTAGCCAGACCAGCAGCTGGAAATGCAGCCTGACAGGACACCGGCAGATCCTTGAGGAATTTACGGAGAATAATGTTTGCACAGAATACACAATCCCCCGCCATGAATTTGCACTTACTTTCCCTGCAGGGAAGAATGACACATAGACCAACCACCATACCCATCAGATCCACTACATCCATTTGCACTGACGGGTCAAAGATGAACGTGTGCGTTGGTGCGGGATTCTATTCTGAAATTCTCAGAATATCCAGGTCTATCAGACTTCCCGACTACATCATATTTCCAACCCGAGATCATAGCAGTGACTACAGCTGCTAAACAGTTTTCAATGATGGCAATACCTTACACAGATATTGCTTTTTTCATTGAGATCCAAGCGGCAATAAAAGCGATTACTGCCGTAGAGATTAAATCGAAACTTGTAGGTCGCTGTCCGCGAAGAGCTACGGGTTTTTGGCGGGCAGCATAATGAAAAGCTCTGCTCGGATGATGAGCTGGCCAGACAAGGTTCACACAACGAAGATTCCCCCTGTAACCTTAAATAGTAAACTAAGAACAAAATATTAGTGGCGACTTATGAAAGATGGAGCACACTTCAATCCTGTGCCACAACCAGCAAAATTTAGCCGCTGTACAACAAACGTCAAACCGAGAGTTTACTACAAATGGACAAAAATCCTGCTCGTCAACCCATTTATCTTACCTAACCTAACTTAGTGGGTGCTGTAGCTCAGTGCTCTGGACTACTGACCGAGGATCCCAGGTTCAAATCACTCCAGTAACACATTACGCTATACGCCTGACAAACATCCAAAAGCTTGTTGTGAGAAGATTCTCAGATTCGCCGATCGGAATCGGCGTAAAATTGAAAGTCCTCTTCATTCGTCAAACAGTATAGAAACCCCGCAAGTCGGAGTCGCTCTCTAAAACTTTGTTGTAAACTAGCTGCTAATGTGCCTGGAAAGGTAAGGCTGCAGAGTGATTGCATCTGCAGATGACGTTGCAACTGTCGTCTGAGGAAAGCAACTTAACATCCTGACCTTCTCCAAAACTCTCTCAGCAAGCTAACGACATAGGCAGTTCGTTGTGAGTTAAAATAAATTGGTATTAAATTGAGTCTTCAACCCCGCATTACCACTAACTATCTATAAATCCCGGTAATAAGACCGATACTTATGTACGAGGTAGTTGTCTGGTGGACTTAGCCAAAGCGATAAATCGCGATGCGCCTTGCAAATTCCTATGACTACCGTGTCTGTTGCAATGGACATTCTGTTCTATCTGACACCCCTTGATATCTTTGGTAAGCAAACGACTGCTAGTGTGGCTGTCTGCCAGTAAATTTTCAGTGGACCGAGAATGAAATCTAAACAAATTTCAAATTCAATTTCCCTAGCAACATAGACTTCAACATCCCCCAGCTACGTTTCATTCAGGGAGGAAGGCCCCCTTTTCGAAGAAAAATCGATCCACTTCTACACCGATGGATTCAAAACTGACAAAGAGATTGGTGGAGATGGGTTCTCTGACAGATTAAACCTCAGCTCCTTTTTTCGTCTCCCTAATCACTGCATTCTGTTTCTACAAACTCCATCGTAGTCCTAGACAAGCGGAGATGGCAGAGCAGTTCAACATTCACCTGTGTTGGGTGCCGGGGCATCAGATATTCCAGGGAATTGTAGGGCTAATAAACTGGCCAAACAGGGAACCATACTGCCCCTTCTACCTGATAAAAGCCCCCTTAGGCATACCAATTGCTACATGCAAACTCATGTTTAAGAGAGAGCTACCCTTAGGTGGACGAGTGGAAACACTTGTCTAGCGACAAAGCAGATTTGGCCAAAGGTGGATTTGAAACGTTCTTAGTGTTTGATCTCTCTGAACTCAGTGCACATTGGTGCTATACTGTGTCATCATCGGAGCTTTCTTTTATAACGATCTCAATGATCTTATAAACATTGACGCTAAAAGTCTTTCAAGCTTTATTAATGTTGCAGGTGGCAATGGTGCGATGGTAGTGTATTCACTAAGTGATTGGCAGGTCGTGCTTTCGAATCCCGACCAGGGCCATGATCTTTAAATTTAAAAATACACACAAGAAAACAGATCTCCCTAAAGCAATTAAGACGCCACCTGCGGAGAAAAAATCATATCACATCAAACTTCTTTCCTATCCTTCTATTCTTTCATGCAGTATGTAGCACCTAAAAACAGGCAATGCATCATTTGCTGGGTGCTGCTTCAGCAACATACAAAAAGCCTGCGCTGTGGTTGCATTATAAGGATACTGTATCAATTACAGAAAAAATAAATCCCTTTCGCGCACGCTAATTATATAAAAAAAAATTAATAGCTCCAACTGACTCAAAGAGTAGGAAGATAATGGATCCACTTAGTATCACAATAAACCTTTAATTGATCTAAGTGTGTCGGCTTCGGCCGACTGCCACTTCAACCTAACCTAACCTACCCTAACCATTCGTCAAAAAAATGCAAATTAGAAAACACAAAATAGTGTTAGGGTCTCTAAGGGTCGTTAAGGTCTAATATATAGTTTGTATCTCACAATTTTCTATTCAATAAACTCATGGGAAAACAAATGAATTTCTTGAGGTAGGTAAGAAACCTCAGCCTCAGAAACAGATACACAGTAAAAAAAATGTTTATTACTGTCGCAAAATTTTGTTTAACATAACGCAAAAGGTTTTATTAAAAAATAAAAATATATCTCCAAGACGGCCACCCTGCGGTACCTACATATATTTTATTTGAATGTTTTCCTATAAGATTTTGTAACTCGCATCTCCTCTTCAAGTCATTGTATTACAGAATCGAAAGTGAGTAGCAGTAAACGCAAAATAACAGCAAATAACGCAACGCGCAACTTGTACCTGCCATGCAGTCTATCGATGACAAAAGTGAACAAGCCACCTAACCTCATGTATAAATGTATCTTTATGTAAATTCAAATTGACTCTCTGACCCAAGTGGTGTGGTGAACAACAACAACCGTGCTATGGTTGTTGTGTTGTCTGTTTTGTTTTAGAATGTGCCCTCTGAATTGAAGCCATTAAGGTTGATTAATTAAAATTTACTTCAAGACTATAGATCGAGGAGGTTAACCAACGAGAAGGTAGCAAAACACCACATGACTTCAAACTACAAAAATAGAAAAATAGCAAAACAATAAATAAAAGTTGCAAACCGATGAACACAAAAAACATTACACAAATTTTATGCAACAATTGAGTAGTGAGATTGCATAGTCGGTACAGATGGATAGATACAAAACTTGTTTGTTTCCTTGGCTGGTACACGATGGAAAATTGGAAAATAAAAACTTTATTAGATTAATATCTGTAGAAGTCGCATAAAGAACGAACATGATGATGGCATTGACAACGTGAGAAGCGGGGTTTCTAGATTTTGAGCTTCCGTCAGATACGTAAGATTAGCTACGAACGCTCTCCTGCTTCGCAAAATGACATCAGCAAGAAGTTGAACTGCGAATTTCTTACTCGGACTGGCGCTGTCATTTTCTTCTTTTTTTCATTCTAAATAAGTGTCATCATTTTTTTCTTCTTTTTTTTTGCTGCCTTTCTACATCAGTGCGTCGCGTCACTCAATTAGGTAAATGTACGTTCTCGTGAATATGATATCACCATAGCGATATGGCAAATGGTACTGTCATTTCACAAGGAACATTTCCAATTTCTAAGTGGAATAGAATAAATAAATGAAACTGAACGTACGACATTTTCATAAATAACGTTGATGCCAAAAATGTAATAAAAAAGTCAGAACGCGCTCTGGTAGTTCAATTTTACATAACCGACTGAATATGGAAGATTCGATGACCGACCGACGAGAAAAGGTGTGAATTAATCGTGGTCGATATGAGTAGGGTAGACGAAAATTGTGTTTGTCATTGATTATAGGTGAGAGGAAGCGTTCCACGTCAGGAATGTTTGGGGGCGTATAATTAATCAATTAATTATAAATGGTGAGGTGGTAGCAAATATAATGATGTTATATCTGCAAGCTGTCGTGCCTTTTATACTTTTATCAGTTTGGACAACATTGTATTAAGCGTGATTTTGACTATGGAAAAAATGGCGCGCAATGTTGAATGTAGTCATTAAGACTACTTCTAGAGCGAAGCCTAGTTGGGTCTACTAGAAATGTTAGTGTTGGTAAGCTGGGGCACATTCGTTAACTTTTTTTTTGAAGCGTCGTACTGACTCCATTAATACGCTTAACGTAAATTTCTTTGAAGTAACAGCTAATTACAATATTAAAAAAACATTTTTAAAATAATAATTTTCGTGTTTCAAAAATTTTAGTCAATTTGCTGAAAGTGTCCCGACTCGGGGCAGCTACGGCATTTGATGAGGACCATTTGGCATTTAATTGTCTCTATAGAGAATATGAATTGTTTTGTTTTATTTTTTTTTATTTTTTTTTTAAAGCAACTTTAAATACTACCTAAGTGAATTAATTAAATTTTGATTGGTCTGTCAGACCGATAATTTAAATGTTCGTAATTTTTTCAATAAAGGAAAACGCTATCGCAACGAGCTTACTGGTAGCTTCATGATTCGTCGTGTACTTCAATTCCAGCATGGCGCGAGCGCTTATGCCGCAATCGCGTCGGTCAGTACACGGCATTAATCGGTCGTTTCTTTTGGAACATGTAATTACGGAATGCTCCGACTGCTGTTCTGAGACGTCGGTGGAAAATTAGTTTATATAACTTTTTGTCTAATGTTGTAATCCTTAAGGTTTTTGATAAATTTTTAGTTTGTTTTGAAAAATTAAGACTTTATAAAATTTGCATTATTCGTCAGAAAAACTGACTATTTTCAGAGGCTGTTATAAAAAGCTGTTAGTCACTAATTAAAGCAAATATTTTCCCTATATTTTATTTAATACTTTTAAGCACATCCATTAGTATTCATACAAATTTATTTTGACTAAGGCTTTCGTAAAAAAGTATGACAAATACACTCAAGAAATTTCGGTCCTAGGGACCGTATATGTGTTATTTTTTTTTGGCGCGGGTATAGGAAGGTTAAAAATGCTGACAATAGTTTTGGTGGTTATTTAAATCATTTGACTTTATAATTTTTAAAGTCCAATTTAAAATTATATTTTTTCGAGATCTAGAACTTAAGGTAGTTGTTATTTCCGACACTCGGCTGTTATGTTCAGGGCTTTCACTCGAGAAACACTGATATTTTCTGGTTTTCTCAAAGACAGGCTTTGATTTCTTTTAAAAAATCCATATACCCAATAATCGGAGGCTTCCTTAGATACATCCCAATTATTTGGATGTGGTATATTATTTTTGAGTGCATATCCATAGGCCAACCTTCGAAAAGAAGCATACGTTAAGCCAACATGGTGAAAAGCGCTCTTTTTGACATAAGCGACTACTTCTTCTTGGGCGTTTGGAAAAACTTGTTGTGAAGTATATTTAGACTGAAATTTTTTTTCTATATCGCTCTCCGAATCAGATGATCGTCTTAAAGGGTCTTGTTTTGAAAGTCTTAATTGTAGAGTTTGACGTTTAAGATGGCCGCAGGCGTTAAAATCTTCTTAACAGCATCGTCAATAGCTTCTTTCATTGACTTCTCATTTATAGAAAATAACATGTAGAATAATTCGAAAATTTTAGTTTTGGGGCATATTCGGCATCTGCTGACCTGACCTTAGATGCTGATTGCGCCCCAGCTTCTCAAATTTTTTTCTTCTTCACAAATTCTTCTGACTTTTAATTACCTACAGCCTATTTTTAACCATATAGTTCAGTTCGCAACTTAATATGCTAGCAGGCCACAAAATCTGTTTTTAAAACGATAAAATTGACTGGAAAAAATCTCGAACTTACGTCTTGTACAAAATAACAACGGAGAGGAGGAAAATACAAAAGTACACCTAACTTTTTGAGCGCCTGGCTACGAGTGTCAAATTTTAATCGTGTTCATTTATTCAACAATGGATGCATTCATCTTCATAACTGTTGCTTACTTCAAAGTGCATCCCGTCGTAATCGGCTTTGACGAATGTGCCCCGATAATGAATGTGCCCCAGTTTACCATATTCAAATGGACATAACCCTTTTCGTTTAATGTGACTCTTTCAGCCGCAAATAGTGAACAAGTTTAAGTGCTGGTGCACAACAACTAACATATCTATCATTTTAATGCGCTTGATTTTGATCCTCATTTTGACAAATAACTCTGACGGGAATTTTTTTCGCAAAAGAGCAATGGTTTAGCCATTTACGTTGCATGCACCCCTGTCGATTTCGTTTAGGAAATAAATATAAAGGCTGTGTTTTTCACAAAATTTCTGATTGGCATCTGGAAAACCTACGAGTGCAGGTATATTTTTTTTTTTAGTAAACTTCTAGCACGCCAAAGCGAAGGAAAAGCCCTTCGACCTATGAGAACTTTTGTGCCGTATTGACCTACCTACTTTACGTAGGTATAAAGCGGACAATTTTATCAGCATAAGATTTTTTTATGTCTTCGAAACTCAATTGTTCCCTGAAAAAGATCTTCTTTCTTATTCCATTGAGGGCTAAACATTCACGTTATATGTGTTCAGCTGTTTCGTCCTCTTCAAGACATAGTCGGCACTGAGGAGAGTCTACTATTTTTCATTTTGTTAAGATGATATCGAAAACCGTGGTGACCAGTAAGGTAGCCTACTAAGTTTTTGATATCATGCCTACTTAGATTTAGACATCTGTTGGCATTGTTTGGCCTGTCTTAAACCTGGAATGCTCTCCCAATAAAGGATACATGTTATGAGTGCAGCAAAAGGGTTTGGGACCTGTGAATGGTCAACGTATCAGGCTTTCAATTACCATCAAACCCTTCATGGCCCGAAACCCACCATAGTTTGGTCTTATTTATTAAGCCAAGTTGTTTGAAGGGTATTGCAACAGTGCATGACTGATTTGAAGTCAATGGTGTGCAAGCTAAATGCATCTAAAGCCGCTTGACTATCTGTTAATATAAGGATGTTTGCGCCCTTAATACCAGATATATATATGTGAGTGGCGCATTCTGGAATGGCGTGGAGCTCTGCTTGAAATACGCTGGGGCTTTTTCTCATGGGTATAGTGATGCATGTATAAGCTACGTATATTCCGGCTCCTACACCCGATTTCATTTTAGAACCATCCGTATAACCACTCTATGCCGTTGTGGCTGTTTGGTGGGTTAATGATAACCCATGCTTCCCTCTTGGGAATACCCGTGGAGAAATCGTTTATTGAAGCATAGTGTCTTATGGCAAGCATAGTGTCCGGCAGACGGCTATTTCTGCCGTGCTCGTGTTCTCAAACACAACTATTATACATATATTTCATGAAATAAAGAATCTAAAAAAAAATAAAAAAAAAAAAAAAGTAGTGTCTTATGAAGGCGGACTGTGACCGCGCAGTTCATATCAAATTCTCGGAGCTCATCGAGAAGGGTCATACACTCCATGCCACCTGAATAGCACACCCTATAAACTTGAGAAAAGCCTCAAACTCGCACGATTCAATAGCCAAAACTAAGGAAAAATGTGGAGTGAACGGTAGTCTTACTACTATACGGCGTGTTATTTTGAAAGCCGAGCATTTAAGAAGACTGAAAGTTAAGAAAAGACCACCACTCAATGCGTTTCCCATATGAGCTGGACTACAGAGTGGCATCGCGTCAGCTTCTCAGACGAGAAAAACCCGATGGCCACAGCTATTATTTTAATGACCTACGAAAAGAAACCCATCACTTGGATCGCTTACATAGCAAGGGTGGAGGTGTCATGGTGTGGGGAGCAGTCTCGTACTACGGCACCTTCGAGTTGCATAATGTCTGTAGACAACGATGAATGTGATGGCCTACATTGGTATATTAAAACTGACCTTTCCATTCTTTCAAGATCTTTATGGACCCTTGCTGTGGACATATCAACAAGACAATACGCCAATCTATACTGCCCGGATAGCCAAATCATATATAAGCAGCCAAAACCTGGAGTTATTAAGCTGGCCACCTTATTCACCGGATCTAAACATCATTAAAAATGTTATGAGTCGGGACAACAATACACAAATATAACAGAAATAATCGAAGCTATCAAACTAGCTTGGAGCTCAATTTCACTCTATTATTTAGCCCGATTGTACGAGTCTATTCCAAATAGGATTTCTGAAGTGTTGGAGCAAAAAGGAGGATCAACCCACTACTTAACCTTTTTTAAATCCGATTGAAAATAATCGAATTTCCTTAAAAAATAAGTAATAAACATATTTGAATTATTAGAATTTACATAATGGACTTTTTTTGAGAAGTGTTCTATTTAAGTGGCGCAAAAATCAGGGTGTATTTTTTTAGTTAGTTTATTCAAAAATATATATTAACTTAACCGTATCGTTTAAAAACACAAAATTTACTGTATTAGATTAAGAATTAATAATAATTATAAGAAAAAAATAAATAAAAAATAAAAATTTCGTTTACAAAAAAGTTTTTTTACATGTCTTATTCAAGTGGCGCGGTTATTCAAGTGGCGCAGTATTTAACTTGTTGCACTGCGGATCGCTTTTTGAATGTAAATGCGGCTTCTGGAGCCATTGTGATCTGGAACCCAGCAAAGAGTGGCATAGTTGTGAGCAGCTAGCTGCTTAAGAGTGTACACACAATCCCATACTAGCCCAGTCACATTTGTACAGAACTAGAGCCATTGTTTCAAAATATGCTAATGTTTGACCATTCGAGATGATATTTTAAACATTCCTTAGCACAGAGATCTATCACATAGACTTTAGTTGGGAAAATCATTGTTATGGGACCGGGGGGTTAATATTTTTAAAGAATCCGTATACGATTAGAAGTGGTATAATGTTGAATTATCGATGGAAGTTGAATTTTGTAGACACGCAGTCAGTTATCGGAATCAGTACTATTGCACCTAGACAAATGGTGAAATATTTAAAAATATAGGCAGGCTGGAAACATACAAATGCAATAACAAAAGCATACTCGTACCTCAGTAAAAACGCGATCTGAAACTGGGAGTCATGCCGATGTTCATTGAGTGTAGTAAACCTAACAAACCAACTAACCTAGGCCGAAATTTCTTTCCTAAGCTCCCTTACGCGATTGTCAAAAGTCGCTCTTGATACTTAGCCATTTCAACCAATCAGCGATCCAGCCTAAGTTAGGCTGTGGCATGCGGAATGCGCTCATTATCTACACCTATCACCTCACGCAAAACAAAACAAACCAATTAATACTTCCTGCATTGTGTTGTGTAATACCGCACACAATGTTGCATAATTTCAATGCCAAGAGACATCCATGCTAAGTGTCGTATATATACAGTGTAGCACACTAACCTATTAAAACGACACTTGAGATTTGGAATATTGTCAACACACTGATTCAGAACTAGATAATCGCATCGATTCTTACACGGTCGGTACTTAGTATGTCAAAAGCATGTTGGCTGTGGTTTGGGCACACGACCTATGAGTGTGCTTTTATTTATGATTAGTGACCGAATTTGATACTACGCGATTCAATGGTATCGCATTATGGGATAGTCTAAAAGGGAATTAGTATATAAGGTCAAAATTTTAACAAATAAAAATTAGATTCTATTTGATTCTCAAACATAGTATTTCTTTTCACTTTGGCAGACCCCTATGGCATTCGTGCCCTGCCTGTGAACTCATATCATTCTGGCAAAACCTATGGCATTCGTGCCTGCCCTACGTTTTGATTCAGTTACTTAGGAAATATTCTCTAGTCCTTCTTTTTAACTTAAAATAGATGAATCAGCACATTACATGAGGTTGAATAGGCGGACAAGTTGGGATAGCATCAAGGGAGAGGGTTACGATTCACTTTGATTCTGAGAACAACCTCACCGTAAACGAAAAGTAAAAGGACCAATTTTAGCAAATAATTTTTAACAGATCATTGCTAAGTGTCTTTTCTTAGTGGGAGAGGCAGTTTATGACCGACTGTTAAGCAAAGCAACCCAAATAAAACAGCGCTAGCCAGCCACACCATTGAAACACACCACAGACCAGACTTCGACAAGACACAAATTTTACAAACAGAAAAACACAAATCCAAACGCCTCACCCTGGTAACCCCGCACATTTTGAACAAGAAAACCAACATGAACAGGAAGCAGGACACACAGAACATTTCCGCCGTCTACTATTCAATCATATCCGCAAAATAATAGACGAACAATTAAGGACAGAACTTCCAACTGTCAAAGTGCTAAGCTGTTTAGCTGACTATTATTTATTTTTATTTTCCCTTGTGTTGTTTTTTTTTCACGTTGGTTTGGCCCAGTCTTTTCTATATTTATTTTTAAACTTAATTTGTAAGTTTTAACAGTTAATTTAAAAAAAAATTTTGGTTTACTAATTGTTTGTTTATTTGTTGTGTACTAGATAAAGATTTCCCTGAAAAAGGTGGCAAACCCCGCCGAAACTTTGAGAAAATAAATGAAATAATCCTTCATTTTACAAAAATTATATTAATGACCAAACAGCCGATCAAAACAATAAAGCATAGAGATTAACCACCACACGTCGGATCTTCTATTTCCATATATACTCATTTTTACAGTAGAGATAAAATCAAAGCTTATAAGTCGCTGTCACAAAGACCTACGAATTCTTGGCGCGCAACACAGTAGATGTGATTTTTTACGCAAGCGTATACAGACTTAGATAAAATTGATGAAAAAAAACACTCGACTTGGACTGTGTAGTGGGGTTCTATACGCGGAGCGGTTGGGCATATTGCACAACGACTGCTGCAGAAGCTGCAGGGACGTTGAAGATATGGAATATATACGCCAGCTAATATGCGAATGCCCTGCCCTTAGAACAAAAAAATTGTAGTTTCTTGCCAGCTACTTCTTTGAGGAGCTGGAGGATCTGGCTGCTTTAGAGCTGAAGAAACTAATGAGATTGACACATGAATCCGCGTGGTTCTACTTAAGAGAATTACTGAGCTGTTAAACAGCGGTTTCTTTTGTTTCTCTTTATCAGGTTACAAACAAATTTTAAGGAACCCCAAAATGGACATAATTTACCCAAACTGTTGGTCTAAGTGGGATGTAACACCCATCACATGGGCATCCATCTACGTAACCTAACCTAACATATCATGTTTGAATGTTTAGAAAAGCTACTATTATTATTATATTCTCATATGTCATATCTTCACATTAGTATCTTAGAATATTCAATTTAATTTCAATTTATTTTTATATGTGAAATGTACATTAAGATTGACATCTTTTATAGTACTTAGAGTTAAGATAACGAGCAACTCTAATTATGATAACTTAAAATTAAATTTACAAAAGTAGAAAGAACGAAAAGAAGAAAGGAAGGGATTTGTAAGATATAGGTAAACGAAAAGTTTAAGGCAGGAGTGAGAAATGAAGCAAAATTTCACTTTTTAAGCGAGTGGCATTGGAAATGTTTCTGATACTTATTGGTAGAGTGTTAATAGAATGAATAAAAAACAAACGCGATGAAGTCCAATAGAGATAACATGGTAGAATTAGACTAAATGTCCTTTGGGAATGGGCAAAATAAAGTTGTTCATATAAATACGTTCATATAAAAACGGTCCATTGTACTACCAGGCAGAAATCCTCCTTTTGGTGTAGAGGCATGTGTCAATGGATGACGTATGTTGTTGTTCCCCATGGGGATTGAACCTGCACCGCACGGGTCACAAGCCAACACACTAACCTCTACACCGTCGCCACCCCATGTTGCGATACATAGTCATGGTAAAGTCTGCGACTTAACTTTGAAACTTTGAAGAATCATTCATTTATTTTGACAACGGTGTTCAAAGTTTAGCGGAGAATAATCTGACTTTTAATTCCGATTTAGCGTGACCTGATCATGTATTTTTTTTTAAATCCTGCTCTTTGTCCCCTGACTGCCTCTGTTTCACACTAGCTATTAGTTACGGCCTTTGATTTTGCACGCATAGAAACCTTTAACAAGTAAGCGTGAAAATAATATTGTTGTTGATTAGTTGTTTTATTTTTTGCTTTGTCAATAACCATGTTTTATTGAGCCGCAATTTTAACGAGAATACATCTCGAAGGTCAGAATACGATTCTATAAAATAGGTTCGACCTTGTAAATTTGATGAATTCATTGAATTTCAATGGAATCCTTGTTTTTAAATACACGTTTCCGATAAGTTCGATTGGAATTGTTTGTGGAAATTGCAATTTTTAGTATCTAATCCAAATTAGAACATTTTGTACCTATTCATGTCAGCACAGTTAAATAGATGCAACATTAATTTCTACGCATAAATATCCGCAATACATTTTAGGTGAATATAGGGGTTGGTTGGGAATCTTTTTTTTTTTGTAGATTTATTACTCAAAAGGTCAGAAATGCTGGTGGCCTTTATTTCTGTCGCCGTGGTCGGTGATAAACATCAGTTTACTATTCGCAGTAAGGATAACAATCGGCGAAACTCGTCCAAACATGAGTGTGCTTTCTACGGGCCATATAATCCCGGAAATAAGTGTTGCTTTTAAAAGTCGACAATAATATGTCGTGTTAGGGTGTAAAGCGTATGACTAATTTATACTTCTACGGGGTGGAGTTCAGAATAATTAACACTGACCCGTACCAGCAACAAACTTGATGGGAAGCTTAATTTTATGGTCCCTTTTACTCCTATGCAAAAAGAGCATAATCACTAATTAAACGTCTATATTAAATTTGTTATTGAAAAGGCGCAGTTTGAAGGTATGCTTATAGACTTTCGCAACACCTATGGAGGTACCCACTTAAAATGGACACCATTTTTTTGTATTCAATATATTCTTCCTACTGCGATTGAATGAATGCTCGATGGTGGTAAAAAGTTGTTTTTTTTTCATTTTATGTTTGATTTATTGGTATACAAGATATTTAACATTACAATATACTTTATGTTTCAATTAAGTATACATTTTGAATATTACAATATATGATAAATAACAGAGTAGTTTTGACGAAGTAAATGAAAGTAAAGTAACTTAACTTGCCACGACTATGTTTTCAATAGAAATGTAGCAAACTCTGAACCACATTACCTTTTTTACCTGATAAAGTTTCTATAGATATACCCATCGCTACATGTAAACTTATGATAAAGCTATTCACAGTCGAGAGAACACAAACTTTAGGTGGACAAGTGACATGTGAAACCTGTCTAGCGAGTAGGCAGATCTGGCCAAAACTGCACTCGCGACGCACCTATACTCTATCCAACAAAAATTGTCAGTACAGGCCTTATGGAGGAGCTTTTTTTCTACCAGTGGTGCCTGTAGATACTCTCACGGCATTCAAACGCAAGAATTGCGACTGAAATAAAAACCAAACCACTGTCATACCAAGGAATTGTTGTTGTAATTTTCCTAAAATTCGCATACAACCCACCACAACCAGTCCCACACAGCCGAATGGGAATGAGCATGATCGTCTTGTGTTCGCTTGCTATTATTATCCACCGAAATAAGCAGTGTGTGTGACTGAAGCACATCAGAAGAGTATTACCATCTCTACAGTGAAGGCATATCGTTAAGGGTTTTTCTATGGATTTTGTCAAAGAACTTTCGGTTTTGGTGCTTTTGAGAACGAATTATTATGTGGGCTGTTGCCATTCGGTTTTAATTTGATTGTATTTGTATTGTACAGCTGCACAAGTGCAGTTTTTTTTTACCATCTGTTTAGTTATATGACATTGCATCGTGGTTATATAATTTTGTACTCTAATTGCCTGATTGTGTCTATCTTTCACAATATACATGTAGCGGAAAGGACTCGGAAATGTTTTTAGAAAATCTTGCTGATTGAGTTTATGTCGCAAACTGTTTAACTAAAAAAAAACATAAATACATCCTTTCATCTCATTATGTACCTGATGTCTTTGTTTTTCCGATGAATGGCGCCTGTTTCGCCAATGAATACGAGAATTCCCAAAAGGAAGATCTCAAGTTAGGTAGAGTTGCTTGAAATCGTTAAACGTTACAAATCCAAGTATGAAACATACGTCGTGGATGAAATGGCTCAAAATGCGGGACATAAAGTGCTTCGATTGCCGCCTTATCACTGTGACCTTAATCCAATAGAATTGGTTTGGGGTCAAATGAAAGGGGTTGTAGCAAGCCAAAACAAATCATTTAAAATTGCTGAAATAAGAGACTTACTAAAGACTTAATTACTCATCGGATTAGTTGGGTAGTGATATTAGAAATTAGTATTTTATGTTTTAGAATATTTATAATGAATAAATTGGATTACAGTGATATATTTTTCGTTTAGATTTTTTTTTTGTTACGAAATTTATATATTTTGTTGGTCTACTGGAGATACCCTTAAAAAAATGCGCCTATTATTATCTTACCGGAAAAGGAAAAAGATAAACGGAATTTATTTAGTTCCGCAATATTTTTATTTTAAATTGTAAGATGGTAACACTAATAGAATTTCTCTCTGAGTTAGGGCGAATTATCATACACACTACGGTAACCCTGTGAGAGCTTTAAAGAGGGACCGATTTATGTAAGTCATTGCAACCAGACTGAGAAACAAACATCCTATCTTCCCTGTACTGACAATTTTTCTTGGACAAAGTATAGTGTTTAATCTCACGAAACCGCCAACCAAATCGATCATGTGCTAATCGATGCGAGGCGCGCATCCAACATCATAAACATGCACACATTCCGATTCGACCGCTCGCTTCTCCTGCTCCTTCTTTTTCCTTCTGAGAACTCGGTGTTTCTCCCTTCTTTTTTGCCCATAGAGCTTGCGGGCAGTACTCTCAGTCGCTCTAGTTCTTTCGTTATGCTCGCCTAGTGAAACCCAGCAATTCGGTAGCGGCACTCCTGATGGCACGCTGGCAGTGTTGCCACTAGTCCTCTGTACTTGATGCTGGTGAAGCTGAGGATTGGCTTTCTGAGAGGTTTAGGGAGGCGTGGTCGGCAAAGGTGTAATTTTTTAAAGTCACAAATAATTCTTTCATTCAACGTTGGTCTTACAACACTTTGCAAAAATCCAAGAAAATAAGAAAACCTCCGAAGTGATTGAGATTTACAATTTTATTTTAAAAGGTAAGTAACCAAAATCATCTTTCAAGTTCATCTTGCAAAGACAAAACTATCCATTCCAACTTCAGTCAAAGTCTTTAACTATAAACCGCAACATGACCAGATCAGTCATAACTTTTTTTATTCTTTTCAACAATTTCAATTTGTGTTCTGGTGGCATGAAAGGAAAAACCGCAAACAAGAGAATGGACGAGTAAAACCCGAAAATAAATGAAACGAATATAATACAATCTTTGTTGAGCTCATTTAATGAATTTCTAAAAACGTGAATCCGTTTGCATGTCCCAGAAAATTAAATTCTACTCTACAAAGCATGATAATTTCACAGCGCCGGAGATGCGAAGAAAACTATTCTTCCTTTTTGTAGAGAATTATCATTTCTATTTTAATCTTCTTCCACGTCATTGGCTACCATCATGCCACCCACCTCATAGCAATTACCACCCACCATTATTGAGATTACGACGAAAAATGATGGTAATGCTTAACTTTGCAATTTAAATGAAACCTGTAAAGTCTCTTCATGGATTTGTGTGGTTAAGAAACCATCTTAAAGGCTTCGCAAATTAAATGAAACTTTCTTCTTTTCGACTTGGCTAACCAAATTATAGTGCACTCTTAAATTTTGTAGATACATTCAGACACAATAAACACTGCAACCAAACATATTCCAATGGTTTCACACAGTTAATTAGTCAGGCTTGTGCGAGTGGTGGCCACATCTCCCTCTATTTTAATTTAATATTCGTAATTACTCTCTTAATTAATTTGCTTGCCCATTAATCAGCCCACTTACGGTGCGCTTTTATTATGCAACCCTTACAACTTGTGCAAAGGTTATCGTATCATGTTCATGAGACAGTTGCCGCAGTCGTAGTCATGCTGAGGTTTCGAAATAAAAACCGGATGGAAGGCATGGACTGATGAACATTGGTTGAATGCCCACCGGAAGTTTGACCTCGTATGTCATTTGGTAGGGAAAACTCCATTTAAGATGGAAGGCAAATAAATTAAATAAAATTCGGTAAGCGTATCAGGGAGGCAAATATTTGATCAAATTGGCTTCGGTTGCCATTCTCCAATTCCATAAATGACGATGATTAAAGGTAATTTGTATTTGTTTGAACTCCCAATTAACGGGCAGAGTAAAAAATAATTGAGAGGACGTGTGAGATGCCCGCCTTTGTTTGAAAATAGATCAGTTGGATTATATCCCAAAGAATGAATTGAAGATAAGGTTGCAGAAGACAATCAAGTGGTGCTTGAACAAATATGTATTTATTTTTTGTTTACAAATCTTTTGCCATTGTTATTTTTTTTTTTTATTAATTTGGGACAGTAGCACATGGGAAACTAACCAATGCTTTGAATGCCAAGTTCTATAGTGGGAAACAAAATAGTTTCTGTATATGTATGTCTGATTGTTTTAAGACGGAGCCTACAGAGACGAGAACCTAGCTTTTTTTAACGCTTTTGTGTGTGTGAAGTTATATTTTGGGGAACGAGTTGAAGGGACCTACACTTTAATACCGATTTCGAACACATTTGGTAAGCCTCTCATGACAAATTATATCAGACTTTTGGAAGAGGTGGGGCTGTGAAAAAACGTCAGGTCTTATTGAGGTGATTTAAACATGTGCCCCTCGATCTGTTGGTCCAACGCACTAAGCTTCTGCGTTGTATGAATGTTTGAACACTAGGGTCATGTTAACCATAAAGTCAAGTAGTGTAAGATGCAAAACCAGACCGTAGCTCCGCTTGACATCAAAGGCGAGTTAGGGGACATATCTCATCTAGATTATTTAATCATTCAGATGGTCCTAGCGAAATATTAAACATCTAAAAGCTCTCCCCCAGGAAACCAACGACCATACCACGTCGAGTTAATCGGTTCCCGTCACATCACCGTAATTAAACAACGCTGGGCGCGGTTAGTACGTAGATGGGGGACCGTTTGAGAACAACCGCGTGTCGTTGGCCAGTCCCATCTACAGAGTTCAGGTAGATAATACGTACGTGGTATCACAATAGACCTAAATTGGTCTAAGTGTGTCGGCTTCTGCCGACAGCCACATAAACCTAAACCTAAACCTCTCCCCCAGGATGTATGTCAATTCATGGGTTGACATCGGTGTTGTGTTGCCCTTGCAGGGAAGGTTTAAGAATTTTAAAAAAATAGCGCTTGTCGTAGGCGACTAAGAGATCACATCTAGGGAATTTTATCATTCAGCTGTCCCGCCATTGTGAATGCAAAAACGTGGGTTGACACGACTAGAGATCACCGGTGTCTTACACGAATCATAAACCATAATGGGAGTATTCACGTGTCAAAATCGTACAAAAAATAAAATAGGAAGGCTTAAAAACTCCTGGATCACACAAATGCAAGACCACCAGCATTTAATTGACCTCATAAAAATCGGGAGTCCTGCCGATACTTTTTGATATCAAACCGGCGAACCCCACAGGCGAGCCAGTAGGAACGCGGTGAAGTGGGAGGGTTATGATCCTTTTAGTTCAGATCATGATTTCGTCGTCAAAGAAAAGAAGGTTCTTCTCTTAGAACAGGCGAACCTAAAATACTGCAACAGTGCACCGAGATGTGTGCAGATTGGTATTGCTTCTTGCTACTTTTTTGCTTAGTGTAGGTTCCTAAAAACATTGTTTAAGGTTTTAATAAAACTGAATTGTGGAATTTTCGTTAACGCTTTCTAAAATCAAATAAAATTGTATTTCAAAGTAAAAATTAACATCTCTGAGTGCACAACTTAACACTAGTATATTGGCATATTATAGTTAAGTAGCAAAAAGACGAATTAAATATGAATCGTAGAACATTGAGAAAACAAAATAACATAAGCAGACAGTTTTCCTTTTTAACGTAGTTCATGGTAGATAAGCCTTTAACTTATAAATAGAGCAGATGATGGTAGATTTGCCCATTTGCATTCGTGATTTTCATCCATCAAGAGTTGGTAAAAGCTTCCCACCGAAATAAGGCACTGTTTAACGGATCCAAATATGCTGCTTACTCAATGTTTGATACTTGGTGTTTGCTCCCCTTTTTCTTAGGATGGCAGTATACTTTCTATACCCTGTTTAAAATGTTGCACAAAAAAATATAGCCTTAAGTATTACAGTGTAAATTATGATGAAATGAGCAAATACAACAAAAAAATACATGTAAGTACTAATTAAATTACTATTTTCACAAGTGTTTTCCAGTTTACTTAGTAAACTAATAACAGCATGTTTATATATCTTTAGTTAAACTTTTATTAATTAGCTAATACAATATGTTAATTAGTTACATACAATTGATAAGATAGACTTATAAAAGGACGGGCATCAAATAAAATTATACTAGTGGCAAATTTATATCTTTTCTTTCAACATGAAAGTCTTATTCTTCCTTTTAATAGTTATCGGGTTGTTATACTTGCTTCCAGTACGAGTAAGTACCGTTTAAACAAATGTATAAACAGCTCCTTAAAATGGACTCTACCATAGGCAGCTGAAGGTAATAGTACAGAGGCAAAAAACTCGAACTCAAGTGGGAACAGTTCAAATTCAACAACACCTTCTACAACACCATCAACTACAACTTCAACAACCAAGTCCACAACAACAACAAAGAAATCAACGGCAAAAACAACTACCAAACCCGGAAAGAAGTGGTCCTCTAAGCCATTACGTCCCGGTTTTAGATTTCCTTTCTGGTGGGGCTAATATTTTACGAAATGAATTATTTTAAAATTACTTATTATAAATTGGAATATTAAATGCATTCTTAAACAAAAGGAAAGTTTACAGACCGCTTGGGTGAACTCTTGGTTATCATATCGATATTCTTATCCCCCAAAGTGATCGTGGCTGAGAGTCCGTGTCCAGTTTGGAATTTGTTTTATTTCCAACTAAATTATCAAAACTTTGAAGTTTAGTCAAAACGCCCCCAATACTGGTATTTTCAATTTTTCAGCAATCAATCGAAAAAATGCCCCAAAATCGGGAGTGGCAAAAACATATTGTACAAACGAATTGTAACGAAGGAAACTTACTTTGTTATAATTGTTTTTGACGTTTTTTCAGGATTTTATCGAAAATGTAATGACTGAATCCCTTAATCCAGTACTGCCGAAGGAATTAATTTGTTGGTACTGGCGGAATTATGGGATTGTTATGAGTTAACGACTAGCACAAAGAGGTCTAGGTCGGTAACGAGTTTAGATCGATCAACAATTGTCGGTGGCTTGACTTCGATCTAGGTGCGTGGTATTAATAACCGAAAATTGAGTAGAATAATAAATCTAGGTCAATCTGGGGAATGAACAAAAACTCCCACGACTGAAGTGAGATGCAGATTGTTACTAATTTACTGTTTCGTTTTTTGCGAAATTTTGGATAAAGTAGAGGGTGTGTTTTTTTAAGAGCTGTAGAATTTGGAATTGTAAAAAAATAAAAACAAGTTGAGTTGATACATAATTTTATCCAACGTACTGTGTAAACGTCTTCAGCTTAAGGGGCGTTTTTCGTTCACAGAATTTGTCTTAGTTTTCCCGCCACTTCATCCATCCGAAGATCCTCTTGAATGTAATGTGTGAACGTCTGAAGCCGTTCTGCAACACACTGTTCGGCCCGTACCAATGTGTCTTCCAGCCCGGCAGATCGACAATAGACCAACTTTTCACACTGAGCCAAATCCTAGAAAAGATCAACGAATTTCAAGTCGAGACACCCTATTTTCATTGACTTTAAAGTCGCATAAGATAGTATTCATCGTCAGGAGCTCTATACGGCGATGGCCGATTATGGGATCCCGACAAAACTGATCCAGTTCTGTCGCGTGACACTTGAAAGAACGCGGTGTACAGTGCAGTTTGGAAGCAGCTCTTCCGAATTACTCGCCAAACTTGCAACACATTTCGGCAAGGAGATAAGCTATCATGTGACTTCTTCAATCTTTTTCTGGAGTAAATAGTGCACAGGCCAGGTGTCAACACGGAAGGCACTATTTTCAATAGACCCGTCTAGCAACTGGGGTGTGCGCACGATATCGACATTATCGGCAGTTCTTAGTGTGCAATGTTAGAGGCTTTTGCGGTGGTCTTGAAGTAAAAGAGGACAAGACTAAATGCATGCTAGGTTAACCTAACCTAACCTAAGTACATGCTATCAACCAACAAACAAACAACTGCCCTCCTTCAACTGCAACGTCAAGCGTTCTGTAACGCATTATTAGTGTAGTGATGCAATGTATTACGTTTCAAGCTTCAGCGTAAACATGTACTGCGCAGATAACAGCATCTTTTGCATCGCAAACCGTCTGATGGAATGATATTTTGCATTGCAGTGAATATGGAGTGTTGCAATGCATAAAAAAGCATTAGTACCAACGGTACGCATATTGACATATAATAATTCAATCAATGTTTTGTCAAAAACGCCCCCAACAAGTGGACGTGACCAAAAACATTGTATTGGCGAATTGTAAATGTTCTGAACGTAGATGACGTTCAGAAATTATTTGCTCTGCTTAAGAAGGCGTCTTAGCAATAGTGAATTGTTGATTCACTGAGCAAGCTGAAAGGAATATAATTTGATAATTCTAACTGCCAAATTCGAATGTCTAACAATTCTTACAGTGCTTTTGAAGAAACCTCGGTGGGTATATACCACCTCAGCTGTAACTCATATGGTCATTGACATTGACCGTGAAAATGTTTACTTAAGTGTGAGTTATATAAATATGACTTTACAATAAATTTTAACTAATACATGTATGATTATACCATTTACATGGTTTTATGTTGGCGAGTGAGGTGTCACTATTTGTGAGTTGTTGCGATCTGCCTCTTACACTTTTCCTTGTCGCGACAACTCGTTGTGATGGAATGCCTCTTCACTGCAGCGGAAGGAGACCCACTGTAAATTGGTGATCAGTGTGCCTTCGTGTTTGACGTTTGGCCTTCAGTTTAGTAATTATGTTGTTTCCTCGGTCGGGTCGGTAGTTTCTGGTTGTAATTCGGGTATTTTTGCGTTAATTTGTTCGTTGGCTCGTGGAAATTTTGTGCAAATTGTGTTTTATCTTGGTCTGTGCATTACTACTAGTGATTGCGAATATCGTTGTGACTTTAATTAACGTCAAATATTCATATTCCAATCACTAGTACAATGTACAAACAACATCTCACTGTCTCCACGTGCAGCGCTCTGGCGAGAAGAAGAACGTTCCCCATTGATGATGTGTTGAGTGTCTGTTTTGGTGGGAACCAACAGTAAAGAAAGACTTTGTCTACATACTTTGCGATGAACACGACATTTATTTCCATCGATTTATTCGATTAAACGGTTTTTTTTAAAGTTTGGGCGTGTCCGTGGGCGGGATTGAAAAATCTTAACACTTTATCTGACCATATATAAAGTAACTTTAAGAGGTCTTTTTTATAATTGTCTTACGGCAAAGGGTTTTACCCTTATTGTGCTATGAACACACCGCAAGCATTTGTGAACAACAAGCAGCACCTAGCAACGTTCTATTTCGTTGCATGCTTTTCGGTGCTACTTACTTAGAAAGAATAGAGAGATAAGAAAGAAGTGTTTTGGTGCAGTTGTATGGTTTTTCTCCACGGGTGTTGAGCTCAAGTTTTACGTATATTCGAAATGATTTGGCAGGGATTTGAAGCAACGACCTTCCAATCACTAAGCGAATACACTACTACTGCACCGTTGCCACCCGCAATATCAAGGCATGTTGCAAAATCTTTCTTTATATTAAACGATGAGCTTTTGATGTGCACTAAAGGGATCGTAACTCTGCCACTTCAATGCATCCGTACTGGTGCGCCTGTAGGGTTAGCCGGCTAGACCTCAAAAAGTATCGGCACGCCTCCCGGTTTCGAATCACTTTGTCACTTGGGCAAATCAAATGCTGGTGTTGTTTCATTTGTGTGATACAGGAGTTTTAAGGCGGGGTTCGTAGGATCCTTTCTTTGAATATGACAGCGCCTACTGGGTATGTCGCGCTCCATTTTCTTTGAGATAAATTCTTTGACGTGAAGGTTTCCTCGGATCTTGGAACTTCTTATTATACCCTATTCTAAGGGTACACTAATTTTGACGCGAAGTTTGTAACATACCTAAATATTGCCCGTAGACCCCTAAAAGTTACTATATTTATGATCAGCATCGATAGTAATGTCGATCTAGCCATGTCCGTCAGTCCGTCCGTCCGTCCGTCTGTCGGCAAAAATTAGGCCTTTAAACTGGACCTAGAGAGCTGAAATTTTAACCATATTCTCTAGGGGCCCAAAATATTCAAGTGTAAGAATTTTTGAAATCCGCCCACGGACACACGCCCACAAACTCAAAAAAAAAACTAATTTATTGAAAAAATCGAATTTTTAGCTAGGTTTGGTTTGGTTTGGTTTATGTGGCTGTCGGCAGAAGCCGACACACTTAGACCAATTTAGGTTCATTGTGATACCACGTATATTATCTACCTCAACTCTGTAGATGGGACTGGCCAACGACACGCGGTTGTTCTCAAACGGTCCCCCATCTACGTACTAACCGAGTTAATCGGTTCTGTTCAGATCACCGTAATTAAACGACGTGGTATGGTCGTTGGTTGAATTTTTAGCTAGAAAGCTGAAAAATATACATATGATCTTTGACTCCTAAAACTGCTCGGGAGATAAAATTTATAAAATCCGCTCACTGACACGCCCACAATTAAAAAACACAATTTTATTGAAAAGTCAAAGCTTGAGCTAGGAAACTGAAATTTATTTTATATACTCTCTAGGGGTCTTTTATGCTCAGGTCTAAATATTTTCAAAATCCGCCCACTGACACGCTCACAATTTAATTAAAAAAAAACCTTTTTTGGAAAACTAAAGTTAAAGCTAGGGAGCTGACATTTATAGTATAGACTCTCTAGGGGCCCTTTACACTTATGTTTAAATATTTTTTAATTCCGCCTACTGACACGGTCACAAAACCAAACTTTGAGCTAGGGAGCGTTTTTTTTACAAAAGCTTCGTTTTTTCCATTAAATCCTTTAAATGTTGTATAACAAAATATGTAGAGCGTTCTTAACAATTCAACCATACTTAGACTTTTGTCACACCCACGTATGAGGGATAGGAATAAGAATATGGTATCCAACAGTTCGCCCAAGCGGACTGTAGGCTGTCCCTATGTTCTTCTTTTTTATTTGTAGTTGTTCCTGGTCTTCAGTAAATCTTCATAACTAACTCCATCAAAGAAATAAAAATATACGTCCGTCCCAAATAGGGCTCAACTTAGCTTCTGCAACCATTTTAGACATGAGTAGAAGGAACAACAATTGTAAGCCGATTCCAAACGGACTTGTCGACTTCGGAAGGGAGGTAGCTCGAACACCTTGTGCCACTCCGACAAGGGAGTGGGACAAAATCCCGAAACAAATCCCAGAAATTATATATATGAAAAATGTGCTGTTTAAATTTGTATATATCCAACCTCGCACCTACTACAAATCCAACAGTGAAACCAAGCAGGGGGGCTTTACTGCGTTTATGGGATATAGTTGTGATACTTCGCAACTGGATTATAAGCACAAGACGCGAGATATAATGGAATTTCGAAAAATGCAACCTAGAAGGGGGAAAAATGGGCTACGAATTTTTTTTTCATTTCAAATCTAGATGCGAAATTTCCGGTTTCGCGTGTTTTATTGAAGGAAAAGTGAAATTACAGATGCGCTCCTCACAAGAAAGAGGCACTTTTAAATTGTATAAGGGTTAAATCTCAGACATACCAATACATTGAAATAAATTCAAATTTTCTTTGTGTGAACGTCAACACTGAAGGAAAACTCGTCTTGATTTGTTAAAGGATAGTGTTGCCGAGTTGCCATAATATTGAAAAGCAAAATGCTAACCTGTTGCTTAAAAACTCATTAACAAAAGAAATTTTTGTTAAAAGCATACGACACAGCTAATTTAAGTCAATAATAAACAAACAAAACGTTTACTTTGTATTGGTAAATTGTAATGGATTGCCATTATATCCCAGCGATAAAATTGCATTGGTGCGATGGTAGTGTATTCACTAACTGATTGGCAGGTCGTGCGTTCGAATTCCGGCCAGGGCCATGATTTTTAATTGAGTTCACATAAATACATATCTCCCTAAGCAATTTAGGCGCCACCAGTGGAGAAAAAAATACCAAGCACAAAAACTTCTTCCCTATCATCCTATTCTTTCGAATAATAAGTAGCACCTAAAATCATGCAATACAATACTTTATTGCTAGGTGCTCCTTCCTGTTCAACAAAAAATGCATGCGCTGTGTTTAACACTATAAGGGTACTGTACATATACAAAGGCCCTTTAGCGTAAGCGAATTATGAAACAAAACAAAAATGTCCTCGGGCCTTACTAAATCACAGCTTACTTGATCTTGGAAAAAGCAAGGCCATCCCAAAATCTTGCTTTGAAAGCGAGTTGGTAAGGGCTCTTATTTTAAGACTCCAACCACTGTTAAAACTTGATCATCAATGCCATAGCCACTTCGCTTCTTAGCGAATGACTTTTTTCAGGCCGCGCTTAAGCATTGCCAAGGAAGTGAGTTGGTAATGCCATTAGTTATAAGGCCTAAATATATATACCTTCTTGGAGATAGCAAGTGCTTGCTTGCCTTCAGTATAACTATATTTTTGGTCAGTACGTTGGACGACTAAACAGTTCACAAATACACACAGCCATAAGAAGCTTTAAAAAATGTTGTGTGCTTTACTTATGTTTGTTTTAATGTTGCAACATACTGACCGTACTAACGCTTGCTTCCTATGACATCGCCGTGTTAAAAGAAGGCATGATGTGTAGGTAACAGGAATGGTAAGGCCTGAAATGATCACTGCGGTAATATGTACTCCTACTGAAGGGAAAAAGAATATGGACAAGTATTCCTCTACGACAAGACATTTAGAATCACTGGTTTGGCAATGGTGCAGTAGTAGTGTATTCGCTTACGGAATGGAAGGTCGTGCGTTCGAATCCCGGCCAAGTCCATTACTTTATACCGAATACATGAAATCGTAATCTCCCTAAGTAACTTAGACACCACCCGTGGAGAAAAACCCTACAACTGCACCCAAACACTTCTTTCCTATCTCCCTATTTTTCTAAATACCAAGTAGCTTACACTGTGTTCTTAGCATTATAAGGGTACTGTAACAACAGAAAAAAAATCCCTTTAGCGTAAGCAAACTATAAAAAAAAAAAAAGTATGATTTATACACTATTGGTTCCCAACAAAAAGCTACCAACACATCACAGGAGGAACAACTGGAAGAAAGGGTCTTCCCGCCGGAGCGCGACACGTGGAGACAGTTGAGGCGATGTTTGTGCATCGTACTAGTCATTGGAATATGACTAATCAGCTTAAACAAAATGTACAACAATATTGGCAATGACTAGGACCAATGCAGAGAACATAAAGGCACAATTCGCACAAAAAACTCCAGAAAGAACCAACGGAAAACACCACAAAACTCCCGAATTTCCGAAAAGACGAACCACCGACCGCGTAAACAACACCAAATTGACCAGACTGAACTTCAAAACGTCAAATGGAAAGTACAGCAACAGACAAGCTATAGTTGGTCTCCTTTCTCAGCAGTCAAGGAGCATTCCACCCAACGAGTTGTCGCACCCAGGAATCGGGTACGAGGCAGATGTAGTCGATTGGAAACGTGACCATGCCTTCTGGTAACGAGCCCGGAATGTAGCTATGGACGTATGGCCTTGCAGTCCAGCACCCCGACTCCTTTGCGTGTAGGTCAAGAGGCAAAAGGTGCAAGAGCACAGTGAGGGCGTCCGTTGGGACCGACCTCAGTGCACCCGTACTGACTGTTCTTTGCAATATTTTCAGTTTTGTGAGGTTGTAACCTTTACTCAACGCGGGCCACAATACCAGTAATTCATAGGTGAGGATTGTACGTACTACAGCTGTATACGTCGACGTTCACTAGGTCATCTTTCGTCATCAACGCGACAAAATCCCTTTACTTAACCTACGTCCGCCCTATTCTAGAGTACGGTAGCCAAGTGTGGACACCATACTACCGGTTCCACATTTCTAAAATCGAAAGCATTCAACGTCAATTTCTCCGTTTTGCTCCAGCGGAATAATCACCTTATCCAACCACCTTATCACGAATGCCTCAATTTATTGAACCTTCGACCAAACTTTGTTGAATTTTCATTTCATCATTTCATCTATATTTCACCTTGGCGGCTCCTCAATTAAGGAACGAGGTCAACCTTTGTAGTGTGAGATTTCGAACCGCCCTAGGCGATCGCGTCAATCTCAACACCTTGGATTTTTGTGTTTAATCAAACTTTGTTGAATTTTCATTTCATCAGGCAGACGGCAGTATTGCCATGTCCTTATTCTTAAGTATACCAATTTGTAAACTTTATGATGAAAAAATAAAGAATCTATCTATCTATCTATCTATCTATTGAACCTTCGACCATAGAAAAAAGAAAAGAGTTCGCTGACACCCTGCTTATAATCGTCTTCTCACTAGCTCCATCGATTGTTCCTCTCTTCTAAATCATATTACCTTTAACACCAACCCTCGCAATTTCAGATCCCTCCTCTTTTCATCATTCCCACCCGTCGCAAATCGTATGGCTTGAACGAGCCCTCCTCTAACCCGCACCTTCCACCTAGCAGTTATTAATTTAAGTATTAGTTTTAAGTCCTAGCCATAAGCCTTGTTTTTAATTAATTTTAAGGCACATAGCTTGTATTGAGCCGATTAAATGTGGGCGTACCATAATTAAAATTAAATTCAATCGAAAAACTTTGTTTTGTTTTCTTTCTTCGATACAGTCCTTTGAATCTTCGGCTGAGTTCTTATTTGGACATACGAGTATATATTGTAGAATATAATTCTAAGGCGAGTGTAGAATTCTTTAATATAGGTAGGTACATTGTTTTACCTCCACTTTCATCTGTTTCCCCACTTTGAAATGTTGACTTTGAAAATACGACGTATTCAGGACTATGATTTTCTAAAGAACGCTAATTGGTGGACTGGTAATTTTTCACACTTAATATCTATTACAACAATTGAGTAGTATCTACATTTAAGATTATTTTCAACGCCGCAATCACAAATATTTACCTCTACGTGAGTAGTTAAAACATTTAAACAACTTTCTGTATCAATCGTTCTATTTAAAAGTTTGAGCATTTAAACAAAGTCATACCTGTATTCAACCAAAACCAAACAAACAATTTGTAAAGCCCCACGATTTACGACCGACCCGTCAATTATTTTTTTTTGATAGACATTTACTCAAGACTGATAACGAAATACCTATCTCAAGATAAAGAAAGCCCCTTCCACACAACAAATACCTGACCTGGCAACACAGAATACACCCTAACCAACACTTTATACAAAATAAAAGTGTTGCAACCTTGTGCTGACGGATTGCTCCACGCCACTATTAGATATTTGATCATAAGCAACTAACAAGTGAAATGCAATCACTTCACGGCACAGCATTGCGTTTTATGTTGCCGGTGCACGCTGAATAGTTCAATGCACTGAACTGAACCATAATAACGACACTTAAACAACTTAACGCAACATTAAATGACGATGACAGAGATACACACATCTCACTGGTTTGATAAAATGTGGAAGCCTACACTAGGTGACTGCATCCAACTATGAATGGATTTCTATTCAGTTTTTTTTTTTTTGTATTTAGAGATGAAGCGTTTAGCGTCAACACTGTTGTAAACATGACAAATGAAGTGCCATTGAAGACGAAGCCATAAGGCAACTAATCACTTGAGATGAACAAAAGAGAATTATGATAAATTTTGATGATCTTTTTGGGGCCTTTCCACTATACTTTGTTTGTATGGAAGACTTGAAAGTAAAAGTAATGAGATAAACTCATGTTAGACATTTGCATTTGTCATTATGGCTCATTCAATTTCACAAATTAATTTGTTAAATTGTGCTGGGTTGTTTTCAGTGGTAAGGCACTTAACCCGTATAGACTCCAGGGTCTAACCATGCCCATTTTATTTTATTTTGTGTTTTTCTAACATGCCTTTTTGACCTAAGATGCATTTTTTACATTTCTGATATGTAGGATAGTTTATTGATTTTTCACTGTTTTAAAATATATTTGTTGTTTTGTGTATTTTATGTTAAAAGTTTATGCAATCGAAAAATGTTATTTTAATGTTTAATGTGTTTAATTTAATTTGTATAATGTAATTTATAATGTTTGATGTAATGTGTAATGTTCAATTGTGTTACCAAAATTATGTCCGAACGGCTCAACGACTAAATCCCAAAAAAAAAGAACAAGCGGACTTCGACTCGCTTTTCAAGAAAAAGCTAACTATTAATAACTGACGATTAGACGAATAAAACACAAGCGGATAACAAAGAGAGGATTTTACGTTAGTTTAAGCAAACAAATGTACAGTGGTTAATTGAAATTAATTTAGTATGTATGTACTTTGAACTAGTGTAAATTACAATTCTTGGACAAAAATGAGAAATAATAATACGACTAATTATTAGAAAATTCACTTGAATGTAAAAATAATTAAAAAGAGCAAGTATGATTATACCCTATTCTAGGGGTATATTAATTTTGACGCATAGTTTGTAACATACCTTAATATTGCCCGTAGACCCCTAAAAGTTACTATATTTATGATCAGCATCGATAGTAATGTCGATCTAGCCATGTCCGTCCGTCCGTCCGTCCGTCGGCAAAAATTAGGCCTTTAAACTGGACCTAGAGAGCTGAAATTTTAACCATATACTCTCTAGGGTCCCGAAATAATCAAGTTTACGAATTTTTGAAATCCGCCCACAGACACGCCCACAAACTCAAAAAAACAAAATTTTGGAAAAAATCGAATTTTGAGCTAGGAAGCTGAAATTTTTTATATATGATCTATGACTCCTAAAACTGCTCGGGATATAAAATTTTCAAAATCCGCCCACTGCCACGCCCACAAAAAAATAAAACAATTTTATTGAAAAACCAAAATTTGAGCTAGGGAGCTGAAATTTTTAATATATACTCTCTAGGAGCTCTTTAAGCTCATGTATAAATATTTTCAAAATCCGCCCACTGACACGCCCACAAATAAATAAAACAATTTTTTTGAAAATCCAAAGTTTGAGCTAGGGAGCTGAAATTTATAATATGTACTCTCTAGGGGCCCTTTATGCTCATGTGTTAATTTTTTTTTAAATCCGCCTACTAACACGCCCACAATTAAATAAAACAATTTTATTGAAACACCCAAGTTTGAGCTAGGGAGCGTTTTTTTTTGATAAAATCCTTTAAATGTTATATAACAAAATATGTAGAGCGTTCTTAACAATTTAACCATACTTAGACTTTTGTCACGCCCACTTATGAGGGATAGGAATAAGAATAGGGTATCCAACAGTTCGCCCAAGCGGACTGTAGCCCGTCCCTATGTTTTTAACTAGTGTTGAAACGAATATTCGGCTACTATTCGGTATTCGGCCTATTCGGCCTTTATTTTCTATTCGCCCGAATGCCGAATATTGATTTGGCCGAATACCGAATAGTTAGAAAAAGGAGCAAACTAACCAAAAAAAAACATGGTCATTTTCAAATAATTTAAGCTTTTAAGACTGAATAAAAACAAAGCAAAACAAAAACAAACAAAGCAAAACAAAATGTATCTTTGTACATTGATATGATTAGTTACCGTAAGTTTAATAATAAATAGTGTAGTTAAGAAGAGGTAAGTTGTAATGTAAGAATATCAACTTTTCTGCATTTTTGGGAAGAAGTCGGTTTCTTTTGTCATCGTAAACAAATCCTGCTTCACTAAAAAGCCTCTCCGAATAGACACTGCTTCAAGGAGCAGATAAATCCTTAGCAGCAAGTTGGACAAAACGTTGAGAAAATTCAATTTTATGTGCAGACCACCAGAATGGATTACAATTTCTCTTCAAAGTTTTTATGGTCAAGTATTTATCGAGGTCAGTTGTTATGGTGTTTTTTGATGTCGAAGCTATTTCAAGTCCATTGTCATCATTAGTAAAGTTCTCAGCAACTACTTCGTGATAACACTCCCAGAAAGATGTATGAATGCTTTGCACAGGCTCGTCGATTCTCCTACGCTTCGGCTGCTCGGGAGAAGAACGTGTACTTTCATCGCTGCTGGTATCATATTCTGCAGCTAATCCTTCAAGCAGTAGGTACTTTCAGCTTTTTGTTTTTGCAGCTGATTGGTGAAGAAATTAGTCTTAAACCGTGGATCTAACAAAGTCGCTATTAGATAGTTTTTGTTATCGTCAATGTGCAGAAAACGTTTTTCATCCCTTATTGCATAGCAATCGTCATTGAATTTAATTTGGGTGCAAGTTCAAAAGAGATGGCTTTGTCACAGTAGCAATTGAGAGTTACAACATGAGGAATAATTTCAAAATCCCAAAAATAGTGGAATTTGTGTAGAATGATCTTATGTTCAATCAACCATGTTCGTACTTTTCAGAACTTTATAATCTGGCCGAATAGGTTGGCTGAATATTCGGCTATTCGGTCAGGGCCCTGGCTCAATATTCGGTATTCGGCATAAGGCTACTACTATTCGTTTCAACGCTAATTTGAACTGAATATTTAACAATATTTGTAAAAATAAAACCGGCCAGACGGCGCACGGCTGTGATGGTGTTTTAAAGGACGCAATACTATAACTTATCAGTTCGGCTCCATGAAAATTGGCCCCATTGCAAAATGGCCCAACAAATTATAAACGAAACAACAAGAATATTTTGTAGCCCGTTTGGGGTGATTTCGCATTTTTTTTTTTTTTTTTTTTTCAAAAAAAAAGGAAATCCAAATCCCAGAGCACTCAGAAGTATTTTTTTGCGATTTTGCACAGCTTACATTTTTGAATCAAACAAACATTTTCAAGGATAAAATAGGTGATAAACTTAAACGTGTTTAATGGTTTTTTATGTGATACCACACAATTTTTCCTGGTTTTAATTTTTGTTTTCCGTCAATTTCTTTTTGTATGTTGTTTTGAATGAATAACCACCTTATATTCGTTACCACGTGAAGTGGTGGTAAAACGTGTCCGTTATGTTTGGGAGGGGGCATGCTGCAACCACCTTGCTTGGGGTGACTGTTGGATTTGGAGTATGTGCGAGTTTGGGAATATTTACAGTTTCTTGCCAAAAATGGATACCTCAACTCATATGCTCAACCTCATTCAGTTGGAGTCAACGAACCAGGAGAGCATAATAAAACCTGAAAAACAAAGTGACATTCGCAAGGCATTTTGTACCTCAGAAAATCGAATTTTCATAAAGTGTGCTAACAATTTGGGGGCGTATAACATTGACTTGGGTCATTTTTCATTTTGAATTATAGCCCTATTTTTGGGTCTTTTCGTTTATACTTCTAATATCCTATTTAACGAATATATTAATTTTAACTCCTAGTTTGTAACATACACTCCGTTCCACGTCTTTACGAACAAGTAGTTTTTTTCATTTCATTTTACAAAATTGTTTAAATCCTTCGATAAAATGGGAACAACCGAATGCAATACGAAAGAAGGCTATATTATGTTTATATTGTAAAAACAATATTTCGATTAGGCAGATAATTCGTTGATGCTTTTCCAATAAGGTCATAAAATAAGTCCTTTTTAGTTCCACCTGTTTACGAACAGTAACTAAATCTACCTAGTATCATATTTTAAATCAAATATAAAGGCATTAAGAGTACCAGGGACCTTAGCTTAAAACATATTTCATAGTAACAAAAACTATTGGTAAAAGAAATTCATTAACGAGCTTACGAGGAGCAAGGCGAATCTATCTGTTTTATAGCCGCTAAAATTGGAAGAGGACCAACCATTGTTCACACCTATCTTAAGGACCCTGCAAAATGGAAAGGAGGAATACGACTTTCACTAAATAAAATAAAGGCAAAAACTCTAGTTGAAGCTAGTAGATCAACTGTTTATCGCGTGATACAGCAGTCCGACCATATTAGACACAAAGAAGTGAAAAAGAAACCACCATTCACCGCAGAAAGCAAAAGGCAGCGACGTGATTCTGCAATAAGTCACATCACGTGGAGTCGAGAGTGGCATACCGTTGTCTTTTCACATAAAAAAGTTTAATTTGGATGGATCTGATGGATATAATTATTATTTCCATGATTTGAAGAAGGATGAAATAAACTTGGATAGAATACTTGTATAGCAAGGGATGTGGAGTAATGGTATAGGGAGCAGTAAGCTTTTACGGAACTCCAAACGTTGATTTTCAAAGTTCAAGAATGACCGTTATCACCAACAAATCTATACTGGAAAGAACTTTCCCTCGTTTTTCCGAATTGTTTGGCGGGCCGATACATACCGCAAGAATAACCAAAACTTGGATTCCGAGTCAAAATGTTGACCTACTGGAATGGCCGCCATATTCACCGGACCTGAACATCAAAAGGTCTACGAAGGAGGAAAGCAGTACTCTAACCCGGAAGAAATAATTGAAGCCATAAAACAAGCATGGTTTACTAAATTACTAGGAAGAACTGTATAAATAATAGCAGGCTTCTTGAAGTTATACAGCGATTGGGAGGTAGTACTCATTATTAAAAACTATTGTTATAATCTACATAGATAAAACCTGAAATAATTTACTCCAAAAAAATGTTGTTGTCTTATTACCTTTTAAGCATCTATCATCTAGATTTAGTTGCTGTTCGTAAAGAGGTGGAACGAAAAAAGGACTTATTTTATGACCTTATTGGGAAAAGCATCATATAAAATTTAATAAATCTACCTAATCCCTTTTTCTACAACATAAACATAATATACCCTTCGTTCATGTTGCATTGGGTTTTCCCATATTATCGAAGGATTTAAAAAAAATTGTAAAATTAAATCAAGAAACTACCTGTTCGCAAACACGTGGTACGGAGTGTATCTTAATTGCCCATAGACCCCTTAAAGTTACTAAATAAATATATTCGCGATCAACATCGATAGTAAGGTCGAACTAGCCATGTCCGTCCGTCTGTCCGTCGGCAAAAATTAGGCGCCAAACTCAGACCGTATACTCTCTAGGGGCCCGAAATAATCAGGTGTAAGAAATTTTAAAATCCGCCCACTAACACTCCCACAATCTCAAAAAAACAAATTTATCAAAATAATCGATATTTGAGCTAAAATGCTGAAATTTGGATTTTTTTTGTCTTTAGGGGCTTAAAATACTCGTGTGTTAAGATCTATAAAATTCGCCTGACACGCCCACAATTAAAAAAAACAGTTTGACCGAAAAGTCAAAGTTTGAGCTAGTAAGCTGAAATTAGGAATAAACTTCTTAACAAATCTTTGAAGAAAATCGCTGATGTGAACTCCTGCAACGAAATATTCGCAATGGCCGCATCCTAGTGGCGCATCTTTTAATACGCTTTTCAAGTATTTCATTTTTTTTTGGTCATGGGAAATTCCATCGGTCGTTTCTTATTTACCCTTTAATTTTATGAATTACTGTTGGAAAAATATGTAGCTGTTCACAGATAGTAAAAGTTTCCGGGTATAAAATTTCCAAGAGGTATAGAGACTGAAAATCGATTGCAAAATGTATGGCCTCATCCTTGTGATCGCCAGTGTATATACTTGCAAGGGGCCCTTTGTTTGAAAAAAAAAACATTCGCCCACTGACACCCCCACTATTTAAAGAAAAACCATTTTATTGAAAAGATTCGCAAAGAATGTAGACAAAGTCATTTTGAAAAACTCCTTCATATAAAGTTTTCTGCCATGCCCACGTTTAAGAGGCGTTTTTTACAAAAACTTTCGTTGTTCGACAAAATTCTTTAAATGTTATATAACAAAATATATAGATCCTTCCTATTCATCCATAATTCGATTTTTGGCACGGCCACTTTATGAGGGATGGGAATAGGAATAGGATATCCAACACTTCGCCCAAGCGGACTGTAGCCATTTCCTATGTGTTAGGTCATTTTGCATTGGGACCCAATTTTATTATACCATAAATTTATATCAGCTTTTAGAAAGCGTTAAATGTATCATGTTTTTATTTCCACAGAAAATTTCTCGAGGCGCACTCAAAAGTTATAAACAAACATTTTAGTTGAAAGCCGCAGCTACCCTGCAGTTACACGTGGGCAGTGGCTATCCTCAGATAATTAGTTGGATCAATCTGCTGTCATATCTCTTGGATATAATCAATAGTAAATCCCTTTCTCATTCCACCTAGCATACAATTTTATCTATTCAACCAACTGGCGTCACATTCGCAATTACACAGGTAGAGTGCCGTTTATAATACCATTGTACACTATTAAAAATGCTCATATATACATTGGTTTTTATTCAAATCGTTTATCTGGTCTACTATTTGGCCTACCGACTTAATAAAAATAACAACAAAATATAATAATGTGAAGACATATAAATAACTTAAATCATTTATCGGATTATTCACATAATAAATGAAAAATTAAATAAATGAATAAATCGCCTATTTAAATCTTCCAATAAGTCTTTTCGTAAATGTACTCATTAATTATTAGAAATAAGTTTAAGGTATTAGTTTAAAATGAAACTACTCGTAGCATGGAGATACTCGTATTTCTTAATCCGATTCATTAGTTTCACATGAATCAGTATCAATTATGCTTTCCGTTGATGACGCTAATTGATCAGTGCCAACCGGCGATGGTTCTTCCTTTAGAACCAGTTCAAGTGCTTCGTCAAAATCGTCTTCCTCATTTTCCACCACCAGATTTGAGTGTTTTGAAAAGTAGAAAAATGTTCAACAGTAAAAAGTAGATCTTCTTGATCTACACTGTAGGCTCTTTAGCAAGAACTACTAGCAATTTCGTGTTTAGATTGTACAATTATTCAATAGTTTCACCTGCCAATGGCACAACATTGAAATAAACACTTCACCATAACTTGTTTTTTTTTAGCCTCATACATATAACGGGTGAGCCATCTACTGGTTTCTTTTTAAATTATAGGTTATTTTGACACTGACAGCTGTTTCCCGCTCGAAATCTTGAACAACCTTTTGCCTGTACTATTTATAAGTGCTTTGCTACATAAAGAGCTACATAACAGCGAATCTTATTATAACTAATAAATAAAATAAAATAAAAAAAAAATAAATAAATATTTAAAACTTATTTCCAAAGTGAGTGCTGTGTAGCCCAAACAGTGCGTTTTTTGAAAAAGAAGTTTTAGTCGAAATGAAGCACACAACGCGCCTGATGTACGCAAGTTTGTGCAAAAAGTTCGTGAGGCTGGTATGCTAGTGGACAACACTCATGGTCCATGTGGCTGCTGTAGCCGAGAGTGTGACACTCAATTCACGAACATCAACTCGTCATCGATCTCAAAAGCTCAACATTTCACGCACTACCATGAGGAGAAATCTGCACAAAGATCTCGGATTATTTGCTTACAAGGTCTAGTTGACTCAGCAATTGAAGGCGCACGGCCATCAGCTTGGCTACCGCTTCGCAGTTTTGGCATTGGAGTAGCTTGAATTGGACAACGAATTTGGGCGAAAAATCATCTTTTCATTTCGGTGGCTACGTTAACAAACAAAATTGCCGCATTTGGGGCTCGAAAAACCCGCACGTTATTGTCGAGAAGCCAATGCATCCACAGTTTGGTGCGGATTGTGGAATGGTGGCATCATTGGACATTTTTCTTTGAAAATGAGGCTGGGAACAACGTTTAGGTCAACGGTAGGCGTTACAGAGAAATCGCAGACATGGGGGGGGTGGAACCATGAAGGACCGATGTTATGTCAACAATCCGGAAACGATTCAAGGACTTAAGGCCAATATCATCGAAGCAATGCGTGAGCTACAGCTCGAATCCATTAAAAAGGTCTTGGAAAATTGGAGTGACAGAATGCGCTACTGCGAAGCCAGCCGAGGGAGCTACTTGAACGGCGTTGTATTCCATAATTAATGGCAAGGGTTGCTCTTACTAATAAAGCCATAATACATGGAAAAAATTTAATTTTGTTCATTTTATTGCATTTTTAAAAAGAAACTTGTGTTTGGCACCCCTGTATATTGTATATTCCTAAGGTCCTTCTGACAGCCAACTGTTACATTCTGATAACATTTTTGAATGGAAAGGTTATCAAACGGTTTTAGAAATCGTCTATGATAAACAACGCAATTCAAAAATATCACATTGTACCCTGAAACGATTTTAAATCCACCTAATCACAACCTTAGTCGTAATGGACTCATCATTTCTCAAAATGTTCCTTCTTTTTTAACGGAAAACCTTTCATCAGATTTATATATATTTTCACCCTCCCACCTTACTGCACCCTACTTATTTACGCCGGTGTGGTTAGCGGGTTAGACCTCAATGAATATCGGCAGGGCTTGCCGTTTCGGATCCCTTCACATAGTTGCATATATTACGATCCACGAGCCCAAAACGCTCCGAAAGGTGGTTTATAATCCATTAAAGAGAAGTATGCAAATGCACGCCTTTTCGACAAGAGAGCTTGGTGCCAAACTCTGTGAAATGAATTGCAAATATTAAGCGCAACGATATTACAATCACTTCACCCTTAATTAATGTTTATTTGTTTATTTACTTATTTATTCATTTGTTCAATTATTTATTTATTTATTCACTTATTTATTTCTTTATTTATATATTTAGTTATTTACCTTTTAATCAATTTATTTATTTATTTATTTATTTATATTTTTTTAATTACATATTTACATTTATGTATATTTTATTTATTTATACATTCATATATATTTTATTTATTAATGTTACCTTTTTTTTGTTCCCTTTATTTGAGGATTTTAGTGTGGTTTTTTCTCAAAAACAAACATTTTTGTAATTAAATTTAATTTTTGTCACTTGTAAACTTTTTTCAGTAGAAAGTAATAAATTTGCAAATTGTGCTATAACAAATTATAAATTATAAACGAAATAAAATATATCTTACTTCACCCTGGGAACATTTTTCGGCGATTTCGACACGCTAAGGGCTGAGAATCGATTCCTACCGTCTTCCCTTTTAAAAATCCACCAAAAGTAAGCACTATCTGCCAAATAAATATATGAAAAATTAAACCCGTCCCGTATTTTAATTATAAAATAAAATCTACACACACACTCACACATAAGCTATCGAATAAGTTTAATATTTTCATTCTACCTCTCGTCTGTATCTTCATACTTCATTCAAGAATCAAGATTCAACCACATTCCACAAATCACAAACAACAAACCAACGAAGAGTCACAAAAATACTCTTAGTAAAAAGTTTTCAACTACCGCTGCTCTCTATAATAGAATAAAAAATATTTTTCCGTCTTATTTACTTGTTTTATATCCCTTTCTTCTACAAGCATTGCGGTTCCGATCCTCTTTGTTCAACACCCGCTTTTATATTCAAAGAAAAAGACGCTACATTTCGTCTTATAAACCAAATCTCACGCTGAATACTTGGAATTGTTTCATTTCATTCTCCCTTTTGCGATTAGCATTGCGTTTCAATCGGAAGATATCAACATGTTGCAGGAATGCAGGTGCTACGTTTGACTCATTTTTTTTGCAACATTGTGTCTAATAACACGGTGTTCTTTGACTTATTTCTTTTTATACCCTATTCTAGGGGTATATTAATTTTGACGCATAGTTTGTAACATACCTTAATATTGCCCGTAGACCCCTAAAAGTTACTATATTTATGATCAGCATCGATAGTAATGTCGATCTAGCCATGTCCGTCCGTCCGTCCGTCCGTCCGTCCGTCCGTCCGTCCGTCGGCAAAAATTAGGCCTTTAAACTGGACCTAGAGAGCTGAAATTTTAACCATATACTCTCTAGGGTCCCGAAATAATCAAGTTTACGAATTTTTGAAATCCGCCCACAGACACGCCCACAAACTCAAAAAAACAAAATTTTGGAAAAAATCGAATTTTGAGCTAGGAAGCTGAAATTTTTTATATATGATCTATGACTCCTAAAACTGCTCAGGATATAAAATTTTCAAAATCCGCCCACTGCCACGCCCACAAAAAAATAAAACAATTTTATTGAAAAACCAAAATTTGAGCTAGGGAGCTGAAATTTTTAATATATACTCTCTAGGGGCCCTTTAAGCTCATGTATAAATATTTTCAAAATCCGCCCACTGACACACCCACAAATAAATAAAACAATTTTTTTGAAAATCCAAAGTTTGAGCAAGGGAGCTGAAATTTATAATACATACTCTCTAGGGGCCCTTTATGCTCATGTGTTAATTTTTTTTTAAATCCGCCTACTGACACGCCCACAATTAAATAAAACAATTTTATTGAAACACCCAAGTTTGAGCTAGGGAGCGTTTTTTTTTGATAAAATCCTTTAAATGTTATATAACAAAATATGTAGAGCGTTCTTAACAATTTAACCATACTTAGACTTTTGTCACGCCCACTTATGAGGGATAGGAATAAGAATAGGGTATCCAACAGTTCGCCCAAGCGGACTGTAGCCCGTCCCTATGTTTTCTTATGACATAATATCTGAATGTGTTATGTGGGTTGATTCTTGATTTTGAATTTGATGTTGATATTGATATGCGTGTTGATGTAAGAAGTTGAGCTTTAATTTTTCTCTCTTGTGATAGTTAATGCTTCGATGTTTTTACAAATTTATTGTTATACTTTTGTCTTATGAAATAAAATATGGTAGAATATTATGGCAATTTGTCAGCAGAGTAAATTCAGCATATCGCTTAAGAGAAGTTCATGTCAAATAAAATACCGACACTTGTTTTTTTTTTAAGCAGGAATTCAAATTTTAATTTAGAATCAGTTGGAATTTATTGACAGACTGCGTTGCACAAGTGCAATAACTTGAAAAAATCTAGTGTTTTGTAAAGCCAATTTGATAAAATCTTAAATTAAAATAGTGAAAAGTTGGATGTGAAAGTGAAAGTGAAGGTTAATGTGTAATTTTTTAGTTTCTTTTATTACCAACTTACTGATAAAAACATTTTAGCTTCTTAATTTTAGTGCAGTTTTAGATTTTTTTTTGGAAATGTCTTTGATTAGTGTAGATTGCTGTTTAACTGATTTCCTCCTGGAGGATTCAAATAGTTTTAGTAAGCTATCTTTTCTTGATAAAAAAAAAGTTATAGACGTAGGGCGCTCTATGCCTTTTATAAATATTAATTACCAAAGGAGAGATGGTTTTGTGACACATTTTAATGTTTCCTTATACCAAAAATATAAGTGGCTAACTGGGAGTTGCAAGCTTAATAAAATGTTTTGTTTTCCTTGTCTTCTTTTTTCAAACTCCGCCAGTGTTTGGAGCCGAACGGGTTTCACTGATATAAATAATTTAGTTAATTCTTCGAAAAAACATATTAAGACAGAAAAACATATTCGTTGTTGTTTATCCCTACACGAATTCGGCACGAATCGCATTGAAACTTCTTTAGGAAATTCTTTCGTTGTTCATAATAAAAAAGTAGATAAAAATCGGAAACTAATGGAACGTTTTATTGACACGGTCATTTGATTAGGCAGACAGGAGTTAGCATTTCGCGGTCATGATGAAAGGTCTAGTTCAGATAATCGTGGCAATTATGTCGAAGCGGTTTATTTTTTATCTAAATATGACACTTTATTGGAATCCCATTTAGAGCAGTGTTCAAGTACACACAATCCAATTTTTTCAGGTTTATCCAACGATATTCAAAACGATTTGATACATAGTATCGCGGCGGTTATTAAATCCGAAATTAAAACGGAAATCAAGGATGCTCGGTTCGTGTCGATTATGATCGACGAAACACCAGATTTGAGTCATAGGGAACAACTGAGTGCCATATTTCGGTACTTGTCAGAGGATGGTATACAAGAAAGATTTCTTGGATTTTTTGACGTTAGCGCAAGTCGTAATGCAAATGAGTTATCCAATCATATATTTAAAATTCTTGAAACATACGACTGCAAGGAAAAGTTAATAGGACAATCCTACGATGGTGCCGCAGTTATGTCCGGCGAGGGGGGTGGTGTTCAAAAGAAGGTCCTTGATGAATGCCCGATGGCAAATTTTATTCCTTGTTATGCACATGTTTTAAATTTAGTACTATCCCGATCTCTAGAAAACATAGCAGAACTTAAACTATTTTTTGGCTATACTAATAGCATCGTTCGATTTTTTAATAAATCCACAAAGCGGTCCAATCTTTATACCCTATTCTAAGGGTATATTAATTTTGACGCATAGTTTGTAACATACCTTAATATTGCCCGTAGACCCCTAAAAGTTACTATATTTATGATCAGCATCGATAGTAATGTCGATCTAGCCATGTCCGTCCGTCCGTCCGTCCGTCCGTCTGTAGCCAAAAATTAGGCCTTTAAACTGGACCTAGAGAGCTGAAATTTTAACCATATACTCTCTAGGGTCCCGAAATAATCAAGTTTACGAATTTTTGAAATCCGCCCACAGACACGCCCACAAACTCAAAAAAAACAAATTTTGGAAAAAATCGAATGTTGAGCTAGAAAGCTGAAATTTTTTATATATGATCTATGACTCCTAAAACTGCTCGGGATAAGAAATTTTCAAAATCCGCCCACTGACACGCCCACAAATAAATAAAATAATTTTTTTATACCCTATTCTAAGGGTATATTAATTTTTGAAAATCCAAAGTTTCAGCTAAGGAGCTGAAATTTATAGTATATACTCTCTATGGGCCCTTTATGCTCATGTGTAAATATTTTCAAAATCCGCCCACTGTGTCAGTGCCCACAATTATTTTTTTTTTTTTTGAAAATTCAAAGTTTGAGCTAGGGAGCTGAAATTTATAATAAATACTCTCTAGGGGCCCTTTATTCTCATGTGTTAATTTTTTTTAATTCCGCCTACTGACACGCCCACAATTAAATAAAACAATTTTATTGAAACACCCAAGTTTGAGCTAGGGAGCGTTGTTTTTTTGATAAAATCCTTTAAATGTTATATAACAAAATATGTAGAGCGTTCTTAACAATTCAACCATACTTAGACTTTTGTCACGCCCACTTATGAGGGATAGGAATAAGAATAGGGTATCCAACAGTTCGTCCAAGCGGACTGTAGCCCGTCCCTATGTTTTAAAACAAATTTCCAATCGACGCATGCCAGGAGTATCGGAAACTCGATGGCATTATCATTCAAGAATAATAAACGTAATCTTTAACTGTAGAATAGATATAATTTAAACTTTTAGTAAAATAATTAATGACTCTAGGGAATGGGATACTGACACACTTTCGATGGCAGAAAGTTTATTAAATAAATTAGAGAGCAAGGAATTCTGTTTTTTGCTTCATACCCTTTCTGAAATATTTGCAAAGACCGATGTATTATTTAATTTAATTCAAAAAAAACAAACAGACGTTAGTTATGCCAAGCAAGAAATCGAACGTTTTGAGTCATGGATAGGCTCTGACTTTTTAAATATGTTTGAAGTTATTTATGACAGCGTAAATGATTGCATCGAACCTCCACGTAAACGCAGGTTGCTTGACTTCGATTTGAAGACGAATTATAAGCGCCTTTTTGTTGAAATTAAAAACAATATAGTTAGCCAAATAAATGCCAGATATAAATCATTTAGTAATCTTACATTTTTGGATTTACTAAATAATTTGAAGTATGACACTTTTTCTCGTTCCAGTCCAGATGTAAAAATATCTTCCCTAATTAAGTTTTTTCCTAGAATTTTTGACTTCACGGCATTAAAAAATGAACTTAATGTTTTATATTCTTCGTCGTCACTTCGGCAGTTTGAGGTTCTCGACCTTCACAACCATTTGAATAGTGAAGCATTGAAAGAAGTGTTCCCTCAAGTCTTAAACTTAAGTAGTTTACTTTTAACACTTCCCATTTCCGTCGCCTCCGTTGAGAGGTCTTTTTCTGCTTTAAAAAGAATTCATACCTCTTTAAGAAACTCACAGGGCGAGGATAGGCTCTCTGATTTAGCCCTCATATCGATAGAAAGAAGACTTCTTCTTAAAATTAAAAATAGACCAAACTTCTATGAAAGGGTATTGGCAGAGTTTATCAAAAAAGATCGTCGAATAGCATTAGAATACAAATAATTATAAAGAACTAATATTTTAACAAAACTTTTCACTTTTTTTTTTTTAAGTGTGTGAATTTTAGCTGTTTTTAATTTTGATTTATTTTTATTGCTGACATTATTATTTGTATCGTTTTTATATTTTAACAAATATAAAGAATTATCCATATAATTCTTCTGAATTTTCTTATTTTAAAATTACTATCCACATTATGCTGAATTTTTTTAAGTTATTGTATCATGCGTCTGTCAAGACCGGCTTCTTTTGAAGCCACTTTTGTTATGCTTTAAGCTCATTGTTGATTGAAATATTAATGTCTTGAAGTATAAAAAATGTGGCTAGAATATTTTTGCTAAGTCAATGTGGAATGCATATTATGTAGATACAATATCCCCATTAAAAATTATTTTATTTCAGGTTTTAAAGATTTTTATTTTTATAGGTGACTAAATTTTTCAACGTCTTCCCTTTTAAAATTATCCACGCCACGCCACTGTTGTCTACACGTTTTGTTACTACTGTTTTTATGGATTTTTATTTTTACTGAATCAAAAACCAGGTGTGGATGTGCCGAAAACAAACGTTTTTTGAAAAGCGCATTCTTAACATATTTTGTTAAAATAGTGTTTTACGTTTTTCAGGGAATTTATCGAAAAAAAAGTTTATGTCAAAAAGCTGGTTCAAATCCGCCGGTTCCAAGTAACATCTAAACGTTATTTCCATTGCCCTACCTCTTGCGAACGTCTTACAAACAACCAAGAATATCAATTGTCATGAGAAGCTTTTCAAACGAGCCGTTTTAGGTCCCATCCGCGTCGCGTGGTTGTAGAAGCTAGTTTTTAGAACCTGTATGGGCCGTTAATGCCTAATATAATTTTTTTTATTTTTACAAACTTGATAAATTAATAAACCCATAGAATAGGGTATAATTATATCAAAGCGACTATCACAGTGATTGTTATCAAACGAAGAAAAATAATATGATTTTAATTATCAACTATCGCAAATTCCGTAAAAAAGTTCCACTCCAAAGCTTTGCAATTGTATTGCTTTTTGCGCTCGGAAGTCAATAAATTAACTAAGCGGCGTGTGCAAAAAAAAAACTGAGCACAACCAACGAAACACAGATATTAGAAGCTTGTTTTTCTGGTGAAGAATCTAATAAATACAATTTAATAAAGTATTTTTTATTTAAAAATAAAATTGAGTGCTCAAGCGTGTTTTAGAAACATGAAGCTCTGTTCAGTGTTCTGCTCTGAACGAAAAAAAAAATGGCCAATATGATTAACCAACTCAAGCTGGTGTAGGAATACGCTTAGGGGTACTACTACACTTAAGGTTACTGCCAATGTAGACACTCTTATCAAAACATGGAGTAATCATCACATCACCTAGTATAAAACAAAGTCGCTTCCCGCTGTCTGTCTGTCCCTATGTATGCTGAGATCTTTATAACTACGCAATAGATTTTGATGCGGTTTTTTTGATAGATAGAGTGATTCAAGAGGAAGGTTTATGTGTATAATACATGCATAATAAAGTAGAAACACACTGATAATTTTAGAGGTTTATATTGGAATGTCGTAAATAAACACATTTTTCTGCGCTTACATTTCTAACGCTAGCTGAACCCTACGAGACAGATCAAAATAATGTACTACAGTATTGTACACATTAAAAATGCCTACAAAAAAGTCCGCGATGGTATATGCCTACCTCTTGGGTATAACCCACAATAACCATTTCTTATCCTTTGCCGATGGCAGCTAATAATACTAACTCAGATTTAACGAATAGTGCCGAATACACAAGAGAATCATCATAGGATCAATCGAGACTTTTACAAAACATAGCTCAAGCTATACCGAGATATACCAAGATATACCGAAAAAATTACATTAGCTGTCGCGTCATCCGGCATTGCCGCTACGCTTTTAGAAGAAGGCCGAACCGCACACTCTACACTCAAGCTCCCGCTGAAAATCGCCACCGATTATAATAAATATTTAAGCGTCTGTAGTGTTTCCAAACAGAGCAATACAGGAAAATTAATGCGTGATTGCTCATTAATAGTCTGGGACGAAGCCACCATGTCAAACAAGACGTATGTGGAAGCACTGGATAGGACAATGCGCGATTTGCGCAGTAAAAATGCACCTATGGGTGGATGTACAATTCTGTTCTCAGGAGACTTTCGTCAAATCCTACCAGTTGTTACTCGAGAAACACATTTGGCCACAAGTCAATAAATTGGAGCTTAAAACTAACATGAGGGTTTCATTGTCTTCACTTGAGAACAGATTTTTTTCAGAGATGCTGCTAAAAGTTGGCGATGGAGAGTTAACACAAACAAACTGATGGAAGGATTAACCTAGAAAACCTTTGTGTTTTTATAGACACCATTCAAGAGTTGGTCAACAATGTCTATGCCGACATTGATAACTGGTTTAAAGAAAGAGCGATTCTCCAACTAACGAACAAGTAGATAAGGTAAATAGCTTGATTCTTTCATAGATTGATGCGCCGCCGCAAATATACTACTCGGTCGATACTGTTCTCGATTTGGAAAAAGCCGTTCATTTTCCTACAGAATTTCTTAATTCTTTGAACCCATCTGGACTCCCTCCTCATAAAATGGTGTTGTAGGTTGTCCTGTTATTTTATTAAAAAACCTGATTCCACCTAAACTTTGCAATAGCACGCGTTTGCTGGTAAAATGACTAAAAACGTTCATCATAGAGTGCACAATGCTCATCGGATGTGGTACCGGAGAAGATGTATTGATTCCCCGAATTCCTCTGATACCATCGGATTTACCGTTCCAATTTATACGCCTACAATTTCCGGTAAAGATACCTTTTGCAATGACCATTAATAAATCGCAGGGTCAAACTTTCAACGTTGCAGGCTTAGATTTAACCGTTAAATGTTTTTCACATGCCCGATTGTATGTCGCTCTTTCAAGAGTAACCACTAAAGAAAACATGTTTGTATTGTCTAATGACAAAAAAGCTGTGAACGTTGTATATGAAGACATTCTGTAGTATATTTAGTATCAGCATTGCCCCCGTGCGAAGCCGGGGCGGGTCGCTAGTACATTTATATACATGTAAAGTGTATTAACTTGCTTACATGATTGTTAGAATTTAAAAGTTATCACCCTATTGGAAGATGCTCTCATTTTGTTAATCGTGGACAGGCAAAAATGTACTAATTTGGTAATACTGAAATGATTTAAAATTGTAAGAATTTATTGCTAAAAACATGTATTTTTTACAATTCTAGGAATGTGTGCTATTTCTTTGTCTACAAAAAATAACGTCATAACAAATTATATTTAAAATTACTACTTGGATGAATTAATATTAATTGAAAAAGGTCCCAAAATAAAAATAACAATGTTTGAGTTCGTAAGTCAAAAATGAAACTATTTTTTATAAAAAAAAAACATCATAAGTGTGCACTTTGCCCATAGCTATGTACATAAGTATATACCTACATATTTTTTCAGTCTATATCCTATATACAAACGATGTGTCAAAATCAATATACAGTTCAATTCAATTCAATTCAATTCTTTATTTATTTCAATGTACATGTAAGACCAGGTCTTTTATAGTACGAGGGCGGGTCAATAAGTCCGTGACTTTTTGAATTTCTGACCCTTTACTGAAACGGCAACACTGCTCCTGTCAACAGGCATCTGTCAGTTGACTCCTGTCAAAATTTAAACTTGCTGCGTCAGTTAGTTTGTGTTTGACAGCTATTTTTATCAGACTACTCACTAATTTGAGGAGAAAATGGAAAAAAGTGAATTTCGTGTGCTTATTAAGCATTATTTCTTGCGAAAAAAAACCATTACCGAGACCAAGGCTAAGCTTGAAAAATACTATGGGGACTCTGCACCATCGATTTCAATGGGAAAAAAGTGGTTTACTGAATTTCGTTGTGGCCGTACAAGCACTGAAGATGCCGAACGTCCTGGACGCCCAGTTGAGGTCTCTACACCCGAAACAATCGAAAAAATTCACGATATGGTGTTGGCCGACCGAAGACTGAAAGTGCGAGAGATTGTGGAAGCCGTAGGGATCTCGCATGGCTCAGTGGTTTCAATTTTGAATGATCACTTGGGCATGAGAAAGCTTTCCGCAAGATGGGTGCCGCGTTTGCTCACAGTCGACCACAAACGCAATCGTGTAACAACTTCACAGGAAGGTTTGGCGTTGTTTAATCGCAATATGGAGGAGGTTTTGCGCCGTTTTGTAACCGTGGACAAAACATGGATCCATCACAACACACCAGAGACCAAACAACAGTCAAAACAGTGGGTTTCTAAGGGTGAATCGGCGCCAAAGAAGACCAAGGTGGGTTTGTCAGCCAATAAAGTTATGGCGACTGTTTTTTGGGATGCACGCGGGATAATCCACATTGACTACCTTCAAAAGGGAAGAACAATCAATGGGGAATATTATGCCAACTTATTGGACCGATTCAATGACGATTTGAAAAAAAACCGACCTCATTTGGCCAAGAAAAAAGTTCTTTTCCACCAAGACAATGCAAGGGTGCACACATGTGCAGTTGCCATGGCAAAAAACCATGGAATTGGGCTATGAATTTCTCCCTCATCCACCCTATTCTCCAGATTTGGCTCCGAGCGACTACTTCTTGTTCCCAAACCTGAAGAAATGGCTTGGTGGAAAAAGATTTGACTCCAATGATGAAGTCATCTCGCAAATAAAGGCCTATTTTGAGGACCTCGACAAATCATTTTTTTTGGAAGGGATAAAAAAATTGGAGAAGCGTTGGACAAAGTGTATAGAGCTCAAGGGAGACTACGTTAAAAATAAAAAAAAAAAATTATCAAAAAATCTGTGTTTTATTCCAAAAGTCACGGACTTATTGACCCGCCCTCGTACTAACAATGCGTGGATACATAATCTATGGCAAAAACTTAAAAACAAAAATAAAAATTAAAAAATTTAGAAGTAGAGAAGAGTGAGTATAGGAGAGCTAGGTAGAATTGGAGAGATAGATAGAGATAAAAGAAACAGAGAGAGAATAGTAAGTTAGAAGGAAGTAGGTGTATATACAATTATACATATGGAATTATGTTCATTGGCGCTGTTGAGATACATGCTTAAATATTCTATTTTCAAATTGGTTAGAGGAACTTATTTGCTTAATGTCAGTGGGTAGTGCATTCCAAAGCTTAGTGGTCCAGACAAAAAACAGCCATGAGGTGTGAAGGTATTGGCAGGTTGGGGCAATAAGGTTTAAGGTTCGCTGAGATTGCGCAAATTGCAATTTATCAAATAGATAAGTAGGTGTTTTGGTGCTTATTATTTTTTGCATAAAAATAAGGTTTCTCGCTTTTAGAAATTGGTTTAATGTGCAGCCTAATGCAAGTAAACAGAACTGTGAGATATGATCATATCTGCGAAGACCATATACGTACCGAACTGCATTATTAAAAGCAACCTGAAGTTTGTTTTGTGACAGCGAATCCAGTTTGCAATACACAGCTTTGGCATAACATATGAGGGGAACTATAAGCGTCTTAACTAGCTTTAATCTCGTTTCTTGCGGAGGCCACCATAAATTCGCCCAACAACGTAGTTTATATGGTTTCTGCAGGATAAGCTACGATTTAACTTAAAACCAAGAGTAGTGACATTGTCAACAAATGAGAGCCTGTTTTCAGATAGGGAAATCGGAGGTATTGTGTCTGTATCGAGTCCACTCCTAGAATTCAACATTAACTGCGTTTTGGGTACATTTAATGTAAGTCTATTTGCAAGGGACCAGTCATATATAGCCGAAAGATCCTCGTTAATTCTATAGACTAAATCTTCAATCAGGCCCGGTGGATGTGACAAATAAAACTGGACATCGTCAGCTTATAGATGAATGGAAACACTCCTGCACACTCTTGGTAAATCGTTAACATACATGCAGAAAAGTATAGGGCCCAAAATAGAACCTTGTGGAACGCCAGATTGGAGATTTTTGAGGCCTGGTTGATTCTCTCCGATAACCACTCTCTTTTATTAGGTTTACAGCTCTCTGGCTAAAGCCGAAATAATTTCTCAGCTTTAAACATAAAATTTGGTGGTCAGCTCTATCAAAGGCCTTCGAGAGGTCTAGCAAGCAAAGTATTGTCACTGCACCTTGGTCAAAATTAAGCCTTATGTCGTCCAGTATCTTAACCATAGCCGTAGAGCAGCTATGGTTTGCTCTAAAACCGGACTGAAATGGATACAATAGACTTCTTCGATCAAGATGCCCGACAATCTGCTCTACCATAACTTTCTCAAAGACCTTTGATAAACACGGCAAGATACTTATCGGACGGAAATCAACCGGTAAGGAGGCACGTGGCTTTTTAGCTACAGGTGTAACTCTTGCTACTTTCCAGTTGTCAGGGAAAGAGGAGGAGGCAATGCAAAAATTAATTACATGAGTAAGGGAGCTAAGGAAATATGGGATTAAAATTTTCAAGAAGCGAAGTGGCAAACCGTCCTCGCCAACAGCATTAGACTTAAGAGTAAAAATAATTTTTGCAATGTCACTCTCGTTAACTGTTTCAAATTCGAATTCAAAATTATTGAAAAGTTCTTGGTTAGGAACAAAATTTTCATTAGACATATTAACATATTAATGAAGTTATCGTTGAGAACATCAGGATCTACCGGGCAGTTGAAATTGTTCGTCTTGTCTATCCCAATATGACGCAAATTATTCCACAAGCGCTTTGAACCAAGTTGCGGGTCAAGCTTAGAAGAATAGTAATCCTTCTTAGCTCTTCTTGTTGTCCATGTGGCAAAATTGCGAGCCTGACAATATATCTCCCAATTTCTGTCACTACGCAAGCTTTTCCAAATTAGATACTTTTTCCTTCGAGATTTAATTGCATCGGCGACTACTGTTGTAAACCAGGGACATTTCTCATTACGTACTTGGACGTTTTTTAAAGGAACATGTTTATCAAAAACGTCGAGCATTAGAGATTGCACAAAGTTAAGCTTTTCGTTGGCGGTGGGTAAATACCTACAATGATCCCAACTTACCATTCTGGCCTCAAGGGCTAGTGCAGGAATATTAATTGAATGAAAATCTCTGTATCGAAAGCTCAAGGGGGTAGAAACATGCGAGAATTCAATATTGTATGTGCAGAAAATTAAATCGTGGTCTGAAATACCATCTAAGGAAAGCTTGATCAACAAGGAGAACATTAGAATTTTCAGACACTATTAAAAGATCGAGTAAAGATGGGCTAGAATTAGGAGCATACCGGGTAGGATAAGAATTTGTTACATACAGTCCAGACAAAGATATTAAATCAAGCAATTTATCTGACCTACAATTGGTTTTTAAAAGATCAGTATTAAAATCTACACATAGAATAATATGATCATAGCACGAACTAAGTTGATTAATATCAGAGAAAAATGGTTCATGTGAGTATCTCTTGCTCGGATTGTAAGCACAAGACACATTGCATTTCGTACCACCTTCGGAGAATTCCAAAATCAGATAGGTTAGCAGAGGGAGTAAACAGAACCGATCTTAAAACAAAGTTACTACCTACTACAAAGTTAAATAAAAATTTAAGGTTGCAGTGACTCAGTAGTTTGTATGTTGGACTAGGTACTAATCTAAGGGTGCAGCTTCAAATCACGCCGCGGCTAAGTAAAACCTAAAATTTTCTTCCAGTGCCCCACCTCTTGCGAACGTCTGACAAACGTCAAAAAGTATGAATTGTCATGAGAAGCTTCTCAAATTTGCTATTCGGATTCGGTTTAAAATTGTAGGTCCCTAGCACTTCGCACAAGTAATAGAGAAGCTGGGTTTTAGGCCTTGTATGGGCACTAATGCCTTATATTTATTTATTTTTTTTTATATATTTATTTTTTTATTTTATTTATTTATTTCATTGAAATCTTATACATAGTAAGATATAATATCTTTTAAGTTATTGCTAAGCTAGAGTCGAACCTATTAATGAAAGCTACATACTGATAGTAACAATTGAAAAAAAAAGGAAATTATAATAATAATAATACAATTTAGAATAAAATACAAGTGATATTACAAAGTTTGTATATGGTGTTTGAGATTATCTTGATAAATATCTTTTTAGTTCCCTTTTAAACTGTGCTGCGTTTCTTCTGAGTTGTCGTGGTAGATTATTTCAATGGGCAGAGTTGACAAAAAATTGACGTTCTGAGTTTAATGTTGAGTGACGAGGGTTAATTGAATGTCCATACCTATAGACGAGACATGACCGAATAAGGACCGGTCATGAAGGTAGGTTGGTTCTTTGGTTAGCAGAACATCAGAGAACAGACATAAAATCCGAAACTGAAGAAGACTATCAAATAACATATTATGCAATCGAGGTAAAGAATCAGAAACCATGTCATACCTTCGCAAACCAAAAACTAGCGAATTATACAATTAAAGACGACATTAAGCTTCCGTTTACTAGCGAAGTTACATTTTAAATATATTTCATAACCATAAATTAAGACTGGCATAATGGGAGTTTCGCGAGAGTAATTCTGGTAGCCAACAGCGTGAGAAATTGCGTGGTCCACAATGCACGAAGAATACCGTACGATTTTCCAACAACCGTGTTTATGTGATTTTCCCATGTTGACTGCTGGTTAAAAGGAACGCCAAGGTTACGAGCTATTTGAACGTACTCTATTGGAGAGTTGTTTAATATGATAGTGGGGAGGAGAGATAAGTCCAACGGTTTTCTGGAAGTCGCCAAACTTTTAGACTTAGAAGGGTTTAGCAAGAGACCATTTTTTATTGTTTTAGGTACGAATAGATTATCTTTCTACAGATATTCAACGAAAAGGGATAAAATCTTTATACGATCAAACCCAAAAGCAAAAGAAAAATGCCGCAACTTATTACTTATTAAAACGCATTATCTACAATAATAAAAACAGTTTTGTTTGTTTGTTTTTTAATATTTTTGAGTTAAACTTAACCTTAGCTTGACTGTGCTTTTAATTTAAAATTGAATGACCCCTGAAGAACAGGAAAATTCAGTATTCTCTCACATACCCGGCACTGAGCACTTAAATTTGCAGAAAATATTCCTGCAAGCCGAAATGCCAAATATTTAGGGATTGAAACATTAACTAGTCATGGATGGACATTTTAAGAAATTAAAGTTAACGGTAGAGTGAAATAGTTTATATCTACAGCAATCTTTCGAAAATGTCATCGCAAAACAATGGGTTTGTTTTCCCAAATACCTTACTAATAGCAAAGGTCTCTTTTGATTTTAGAATTTCCCCACTAATAGCTTCAATCTCAACAGCAATTGCAACATCGCTCGATAATATAAATTGAAAAATAGTTTTACTAATAGAATGACACCTGTCAAATCAGCTGTCAGTTCCATTAAAAGCATACAACATTATAGCAAACACTCACCGTTTTGCAGCGCCTTGAATAATCCTTTTGGTGTGCGGCGATACTAATCCACTTGAGCAATTACTGCCCACCCTTGGTGTGTTATCCTGTAACGGTGTTGACACTTTACTAGCACATGCACTATTTCCACCACTTACAACCACACCACTTGGAGGCGATCGCCTCAGCACACCAGTGGACACTTTTGATTTCACTTCACTGTAGTTCTTCTTCATTTGCATTTTGTTTACCGCTATTTTATTCATAACCGCGTCCCACTTATTTGGTGAGACTTTACGCAACGTTGGCGAACCCGCACCGGAACCCGAACCCGCAATGGCAGCTATACCCGCGGTGCTACCCGTACTCGACGATGCGATCGATAAACCGAGGTGGCCGGGATTCTTATTTTCGCCCGGCGATGATCGTAGTTTTGCGGCGGTGGTATTGGCCCTAACCGGCATTACACAACCATTATTGCCAACCTTTGCACAAACCGACGCAATCGACTTTGCCGCTTGTTGTTGTTGTCTGTCGCCTAAAATCGATGAATTCACCGTAGATCGATAATACTTGGTGTTGATGGCGTTGTCATTTTTGGCGCTTACGCTACACAGTGATGAAAGAGACGCATGCTTGCGCGGCGGACTCACTTTATTCACTGAAGATGATGAACTGATTGTGTGGATCGTATTATTGGTTGCACCGGCTGTTGAAGCTTTTGTAGTTGTGTCGCTGGATAGAGCTTCAGTCGATGAAGCGACAGAGCTTTTACAGTTCTCGCTTTTGGCACAGGAGTTTCTTTTCGAATTGCCCGTTGTTGGATTGTAGTCTGTGGTCATGCTGATACGATCGCAACTGCTAAAGCTGCTCTGGATTGTGGACGATGTCTGACTGTCGGTGAGCATGTTATTCCACTGACCTTGACTTAGTGGCGAAGCGGAACGGAATTCACTTTCAATTGACGGTTGTGGCGGCGATTGTTGCTGCTGCTGGTTTTGGGTATTTTCATTATGATGTGTCGGCTGATTTTTGTTGCTCTTGACCGTGTCAGTGGAGCCGTCATCTGGGGACATATCGATATCGCCACGCATTTGGGCGATGTCCTCGTCGCCTCTATTCTCGACATCGGTGAATATTCCACTGGACTCCATACAGGAGTCTTCCATCTGCTCTGGCTGTTCTGTTATGAAGACACTAGCGGCAGGCTGCAGCATTGGCCCATATAGCTGGCCATCGATAACCTGCGCCCGTCGATCGCCCCGATGGAAGATGTCATCGGCGTCGCTTTCTGTGAAGAAATCTGAATCCGTCATTGGATCCTGCCGCCGAATGGGAATATTTGGATGATTGAACGATGGCTGGCGGCTGACTTGAGCTGGCTTTCGAGTGGGCCCATTAGAAGGCGAATGATCGCCAGCACCTCGCGATGCCGGCCTCGACATTTCTCCATCGCCCTGATACCCCGTATCTAAGCTAGTTACACTTGTAACACTGGTTATGAAGCTGGTGGAAATTTTCGAGACATTCGACTTGGTCATCTGATCGGTTTTCGACTCGGTGTCGGTTTGTGAGACCTCATTGTAGGTATTCGTGTTACTTTGCTGATGGCTTTTAGTTAACTCGATTACAATATCCTCCACATCGATCTTTACTTCCACGGGATCCAGAGGTAGGTCCTCCGGTGATGGCGTCTGATCGATCCTCATCTGATGGAAGGCCATCTTCGGGTTTATGCCCAGCGGCAGATCCAAGTTAGTCGTTGTTGTGGTGGAGTCAAGGAACTCTTTCATTTGATCCGGTGTCAGAATCCCTAAGCTCTCGTCCATTTCGAAGGAATTTTGCTTTTTTAAGGGCGGCGTGCCCGATGCAGTGCACAGACCAGACTGTATCGTTGACGACAGCGAAACATCGCATAGCTCAATCGAACAGTCCAATGTGGACTCTGTCAGATCCAAGGCAAAGGAAAATCTTGGCTTATGGTGTTTCAATTCCTGCATCGCTTGGTTTGGTAGGCTTTCAATCAAATCCTCGCTGACTCGTTGGTCCACATCCATTGGCTCGTCATTCGGCGAGATGCCTCGAGATGATGCCGTCAAGCTTAGATCCTCACGTCGTGTCATATACAAGAGATTTGTATTGTTTTTGACATTCTCCTCAAAGGGGGAACCCATCAAATCCCGAGTTATGTTCATCAAGTGTTGGGCCGGCGACACCAGGTTCGTTGTAATGTCTAGCAATTGTTCCGTGTTCATTGTAGAGTTCAGGACGAGCTTCATATTGGTTTTATCCGGTGCGAGAGGCAGTGTATTCTCCATTGTTATGTTTATAAGATTTTTCAGAGTGTCATCTGTGCTCTTTGGCCTCAAAGTGCTATCGGGATCCAGCGTCGGGAGGCTTATGTCGAGCAGATTCTCACAGCTTTGCAGGTCAATCAGATCTTTATTCTTGTGCAGAGTCGTTGTACCATCTTTGTGGATGTAGCTCTTCAAGTTAAATGTTTGAAACTCTTTAGTTGAATTCAACGTGTCGCACAGATTCTTAATATTCATGGTGCCATCTTTCCGCGGTTGGTTCTTCATGTCAAAGGTATGGGACTCAATTGTATGCGTGCCGTTATTAGGGTGAGTTTCATCCAAGTTGTGAGTTCTAAAACGAGTCTCATCCAGGGGTGACAAATCCGTTTTTTGATAAATCGAATCCGTTGCCTTCTCGATAATTTGAGAGCCGTTTTTATTTCTCGCCCGGTGTAAGTTCACAGTGCAATCCATCGGCGTGGGAGTTCCAGTTTGTCCTTCCAGATTCTGAGTACTATCCAAGATAAGGGTTTCTTCAAGTGCCGCCTTCTCTCTTGTTATATCCAGCGACCGTGTCATTTGAAGATCTGTGATTCCCTTTGCACTGGCAGATATCGGAGTTGACTGCATCATGCTTGGGGCTATTTTAACAATCTCACTATCCCCGTCTTCGCGCACAAATGTATCCGACCTAGTAAGTGGCGTTGGAGCGATGGGTCTTGAATCCGAGGGAGCCTTCATTTTACTCACTGCCTTTGTCCCTTCGACTGGAGTAGTTGGAATAAACTTCCTCGTAAGGGTCTCGAAATGCGAAGCAGATTTCTCCGGTTTTGTTAGAAACTTTCGAACCGCAGTGGCTGTGCGTTTTCCCATAATACTGGCTGCCTCACTAATTCTATCTCCAGAGAGGGACTTCTTTAACGATGTCATAGCCAATGATGGCTGTCGCAGACCTGTGAATGATGTTGGACGTCGCACTTGAATTGTTGGCCCACGAATTGTGCCGGGAAGGGGTATTTTCGTGACGCCATCTAATCGTGGGATCCTTGAATGTGTTGTATCCTGAAAATAAACAAACAAATAATACATGAGATATTACATTCAAAGTATGCGATACCCGCACTTAAATCACAAAAAAAAATCTACACCATTCCGGCATAAACTTCCGGCATTAGTCACGTGCGACTCCGAAAGAATGTCTATCTGCCATTTATCTTCCACGTATTGCTTTTTGGTAAACTTCACCCTTTTTCGCAGCAAAAAGGAAGCAGCCAAAAAAAATGAAATTTGATACAGATTTATGTGGGTAGGAATCTGGCATTGAATCGTTTTTTGGGTCAGTCATTTTGAACCGGAATCAGTCATGACAAACTGTTTCGAGTAAATCACTTTAAAAATTGGAAAACGATCTCTTAAATTTGCTCATTACTTTAATGGCGGCCACAAGAACACATTCGAAAGGATAATTGTAATAAGTTATTTTTGGGGGAATTGATTCTCGGGTCTGGCATAAGAGATGCGGACATTGTGACGCCTGTAATGGCCTAGTTTGGTCTGGGTTGATACTCGTACAAGACGTTCTTCTTGTCTGTTGGCCCAATGGAAATTTAATGTCTCAGGCTGGTATAAAGTACCCCGAAAATGGGTAATAACATTTGAAATGAGTGTTTTCTTTGCGGGGAATGCAATGTAAGTAATTTTATTTAATCAAGCAAATTGGCAAGCTTTTGGGAAGTTCATATAACGATGGTATAATTATTCTTGGCTTAAAATGTGGACGACTGGAATTCTGGGCAATAAAGGGGGTGGGTCGATGGACTGTTATCACTCGAGGATATGGCTGATGTTGCCAACGCAGAGCGGTATGCCTCTGTAGGTAGATTAGGAGAAGAAAGAACGAAAAGAGAGGGAACAACAATTAAGCCACTAGTATGAACAAATAAATAAAAAAGTTATAAACATTGTGTTACACGTCGTTTAAATACCGAGACAGACTGTATCGCTTGAACACGATTATCAATACTGTTCCACAGCCTTATACTCTGGACAGGGAAAGATATCTCCATCACCAACCTGTAAAATCTTGTTATAATGATGTTGAAATTTCGCGAAGATGTCGCGTAAGTAGGGCGGACAGCTCTTTTTAGAAGTTTAAAAAGCAAAGTCATTGCACGTCTTTTTAGATGGTGCAGGGATATAACTTCACGGGCAATAACTTCACCTGGGCAGTAACTTCACCTCGAGTGGGCAATACCTTCACTTTTTTTTTTTGTGAAGTTATTGCCCACTGATGGTGAGCAATAACTTCACCCAAAATTTTGTGAAGTTATTTCCCACCTATAATTTGAGAATTTGTCTGTTATAACTAAAGACCCTTGCACGCACTCCAAATCAAACAGTGACTCCAAGCAGGGGGGTTTCAGGGGGGCAGCATGCCCCCCCATATGCATTGCACTGTTTGTTAGAAAACTAAACATTAAATATAAATCATAAATGAAAGTAGACCCTAACTTAGAAGTTGAATCATCGTGAATTATCTCTTTTTCTTTGCTTGTCAGTCAACTGTCATTGAATATATCGTTGCTGCTTAAGAAAACCGGCATAACTAGAAAAATTTAATTTTTCAGGGGAGCTAGGGGAGAAACTAGATTCTGAGCCTGAATATTTTTTTATAATTTTATTTTTTTCAAATGTTTAGCATTATTTTATTCAAAAGTCGCATTTTATTTGGCTATTTTGATATATTGTTAAGTGAAAAATAAAAATTAAAATAGCAAAAATGTATGGTAAGCTTGCAAATTTTATTAATTTTGCTACCCCTTCTAACTTGTGTCACTTTTCCGAAAAAAATTCACGATGAAAAGTTAATTTTTTTTTATAATTTCGGAGTTAATTCATCATAGAATTTTAACTTTGAGAAACTTAAACATCAAACAGTTCTTAGAACTTTTTACTCAAGGTACTAATTTTATTTACTTAGAGATGATATACTATTGTAAATAAGTCTTATTTTTGTACTTTATGTAACAAAAAGCTCAGGTGCTTTGTTTCCACAGTCTTTTTAAGTAATGATTTTTCAAATAATTAAATTTTGATATTTTTTATGTAAGCTATAAAAGTAAACGTTTACTTCAGTCTTAGATTATTAGTTTTATAATAGATTGGAAATAAAACTTATTTAAGTTAGATCCGCATTCACAAGTTCTTATAAAATTCACTGTAATACTGTGGGATAAGATTATTCTCAAGTAGGGTAATCAGTCCTTTCTTCTTTTTTTTTATCCCCAATGGGCAATTTACCTGTGTATAATACAGTAAGTTTTTCGTTGGTATTTTTACTCATTCAACAACACCTTATCTCAATTTTTGAAAAAGATTCCTCAGTAAAGGATTTTTCAAAATAAACGGTATTTGGATTTGCCTTTTCAAATCGTATAACTCGTAGCTCAGCTACTTTAACGCTGTGTTTTCCGAAAATTCCTTCAGGTTCCAGGTTTTTTATATTAAGAAAGTCGCTGAAGCTCATTTCAGTTACATTGTAAGGTCTTCAAGTTTTTTTTTCACTACGAATAAGGGCATAGTACCACCTCTTAATGAACGACTTATGTGCCCCTCGATTACTGAGTGAACGGAATCCCCTTCATTTTGTGTATGACCCTTGACCAAGAATTTATGCGTTATACTATTTATGAAGTTGTAATTATTTACGGAATATCGATATAATGCAAACATTTATTTTAAAGAAAAGTGGCATAAGTCATTAAAATGTCAATGAAAAAAACAAAAATTCCATATTTATCAAGAAGAGTGGCATAATTAATTTTAATACAAGAAAAAATTTATGAAAGTGCACTTACCTTATAAAGAAAACCGACCCAACTACAAATAGTACACTTTTCAACAAACTTTGGAAACAATTTAAGCGCACAACCAAAAATTTGTCACTTTTCCACACAAAACATTGTTTCGCTCTCTTTCAACATTTGGCAGTTATTGAGTTATGCCCATTTTCCAAATAAATACACAACGAAATAAAACGAAATGGAAATTGGCACATTATCCCCCTAGCGGTATTCTGAAGCATTATAGTTATGCCGATTTTACAGAAATGTAGAGAATTTTTTTCTGAGTTTGCTGGTATAATAAACTAAAAAATCAAGTTTTTCGAGTTATGCCGGTTTTCTTAAACAGCGACGATATGTATATAATTTTACTATTCGGGATTATTCTCTCGTTAACCTTTTTTACCGGCAAGCGGTGCACAATTAAATTTAATAAAGAGTGGATTATAAATTGTAAGAGACTTATTAATTTGTTTTATTCCGCAACAACATTGGTAGCAGAACGTAGTTACCTAGAATTCTTGGTTGCCACAAATTAAGGCAGGTTATTACAATCTTTCACCGTGCACCGAGTCGGTAGTTGATTTAAATTGAGGTTATCGGCTGCGAATGCACGTGCCATACGGAGTGCACTACTTTCCTTTCTTGCGGTTGGATAAACTCTAGAGCACTATTGGCAGATTTAACTCACAGAATGGGAGCTGACGAGGAGTTGAAAAGAGCAAAAAAGCTTCGCGCCTCTATTTTGGGTCTTTTAACTAAGCAGCGGAATATGGTGAATGATGTCGGGGCGACCCACACTTATTCATCTCTCTCTGTTATGCTACAACTCATTGACGATTACCACAAAAGGCACTCCTCAGTTACGGAGAGAATTTTAGCCTGGAGCAGCGACGACTCTGAGGACGAAGATGCTACAACAAGAGAAGCAACTTTTACAACAGCGTATACGGACCTGAAAACCAAAGTATTGGATCTTATGGATGAGAAAGAATTTGATCCCAACAGCACGGTGTTTGAAGCACAATCTCCAAATTCACGGCCACGGTCAGTAGGACTTCCACCGCTGAGACTGCCATATTTTACGGGCGAGTACCATGATTGGACAGACTTTAAAAATGAGTTCGAATCTATGATTATCAAAGACGCGAGCCTCAACGATGTGGATCGTTTCAGATTTCTAAGATCGGCACTAGGCGCAAACCCAAAGAATGTCATCTCCAAAATCGACATCTCATCACAGAATTTTAAGAAGGCTTGGAAGGCGCTAAATGACAGATATGACCACCCTCATCTTATTTATAGAGCCCATATTAACGGAATTATTTCATTACAGGGAGTTTCGGGGACCTCACCACAGTCACATAGGGATTTGATCGATCAGGCACAAGCCCACTACCGCTCACTTCTATCGTTAGGGTCAGCTGAGAATGTAGCAGAGAATTTGCTTATAAGTTTAATTCTTGGGAAACTGGATGTGAAAGCACAGGTAAAATCGGAAGAGCACACTGATGAAGAAGTCGCGACCTGGGAAAAATTTACTGCTTTCTTCGAAAAATATACATCCACGTTGGAGCGAATGGACCAGACTAGAAGACAAGCAAATAAAGGGTCTACGGTTGGGATGAATAAGTGGCCCCAATCCGGTAGGAAGAGTAATACTACTTTTATTGCAACCTCCAATGAATTGAAATGCCTCAAATGCCAGTCTAACACGCATATCTTGAGCGAATGTCCATCCTTTTTGGCTCTTTCACCTCAAGCACGTTCAGAGGAAGCCAAGCAAATCAAAGCATGTGTGGCCTGCCTTAAAAGTTCCCATTCATTTAGATTTTGTAAGGCTCGTTGTGAGAAATGCTCAAGAAAGCATCATACATTGCTTCATTTCGAAAATACACAACAGATTGCTCCAATTGTAAACGACAATTCGCTACACCAGGCCTTACTAGCATCTCAAGCCTTTTACGATGAGCGAGTGCTACTGGCATCTGCGATCGTGTACGTGTACGATTCGGAGGGTAGAGCCACGCCATGCCATGCGCTGTTAGATTGTGGATCCACGGACCACTACATTTCGGATAGAGTAGCCAAAGTGATTAATGCCAAGATAAGAAAGCATGATGCGGTTATAGGAGAGATAATAAATATAAGTATTTCATCCAAAGGTCAATGCAAGATAACGTTGAGATGTATACTACTGTCCTGCAAAAGATCACCGACTCATACCCTTCCATGCCATTTGATATTTCGAATTGGAATGTAACATCAAGTGCTTTACTCGCTGACCCTGACTTCAATAAGCCTAAACGTGTCGATCTTTTGATCGGTGCAGGATTATTTTGGAAACTTCTTACTGGTGAGCGACGATCCCTAGGCCCCGAACTCCCTTACTTATGCAACACAAGGATAGGTCAAATTGTAGCTGGGCCTTGTGATACTTCTTCTAAAACCATCCACAAGGCTTTTTATGCAGTGCAGGCGCCTGTTTGTAGTTCTGAAAATGACGACTCCTTGACGCAATTAGTACAGCGGTTCTGGGAAATAGACTCATGCACGACAAATATTAATCCAGTACGTCGGAGTCCCAAGGACAAGGCAGCTGAAGATCATTACGCTCTGACAACGCAGCGTGATAAGGAAGGCCGCTATGTAGTACGGCTTCCATTCCGGTCTGACCCGTCAAACCTTGGCAACTCTCTTAACATTGCAACAAGTCGTTTCTTCAACTTGGAGCGGAAGCTTGAAAAGAAGCCGATTTTGAAGGGGATGTATACGGAGTTTATTTCGGAATATGAACGGCTTGGACATTTAGAGGCAGTTGTAGATTTTAACCCGTCGGCAGCACATTATTTTTTGCCTCATCACTGCATTTTTAAAATGTCGAGTTCAAGCACAAAACTCAGAGTGGTGTTTGATGCGTCTTGTAAGACTTCGAACGGCGTCTCCCTCAATGATATTTTACATGCCGGCCCAAAGTTACAAGATGATTTAAAAATCATTCTGTTAAGATTTAGACTATTCAAATATGTCCTTACTGCAGACATACGGCAAATGTATCGACAAGTGCGTGTACATAGCTCTGATACCAATCTGCAACTTATCCTTATGGCGCAAGGAGAAGAGGGACCCTTTAAAAGTTTACAGGCTCCTAACTGTTACCTATGGTACTGCCCCCGGTTCATATTTGGCTATTAAAACCTTGCATCAGTTGGGTGATGATGAAGCAGAAAGTTTTCCTATTGGCGCAAAGTTATTGAAAAACCATTTTTACGTGGATGATGCGATGATAGGGGCGAATGACATCGAACAATTAAAGGAACATCGACGTCAATTGGTTCAGATTCTTGCCAGAGGCGGATTTGTATTGACAAAGTTTTGTTCGAATACGGAGGAAGTAATGGCGTCTGTTCCAGTAGAGGGCAGAGAAAAATGCTTTCGAATCGACGAGCATAATGCTATCAAAACATTAGGACTTATATGGCAACCTGATTTGGATATATTTCGTTTCATTTACACAGAGAGTGAAGTACCATCCGTTATTACCAAGCGCAGCGTTTTGTCGGAACTAGCGAGGTTATTTGACGAGTTGGCAAAAATTTTCAAGATCTCTGCAAAAGTAAAATAAATTGGGATTCTCCATTATATGTCGAGCTCTCCACGAGGTGGGCGAATATTCCGTAAGGATTTAGTAGCATTGAAAGACATTTCAGTTCCACGATACGCACTTGGCAACAGCGATGAATGGTTTCAGTGACGCTAGTCTACAAGGGTACGGGGCTTGTGTGTATATTTGGTGCTTGCATTCCGACGAAACTATTTCTGTGCGACTCCTAGAAGCTAAATCACGAGTTGCTCCCAAGAAAACGATTTCAATAGCAAATCTTGAGCTATGCGCTGCCAAGCTCCTTGTAGACATCATGAAACGGTTGAAACATGAAGTAGTAAAAGACATAAATATTGATGATATTTTATATTGGACTGACTCAACAATCGTTCTCAGTTGGTTACATGGTGAGCCCTATAGATGGAATACCTTCGTCGCTAATAGAGTTGCTTACATCCAAGAAGATACAACATTTAGGCAATGGAACCATATTCCTGGAGAGCTGAACCCAGCAGACCTTATCACTCGTGGAATGTTGCCCTCAGAAGTTGCTGGATCGACGTTATGGTGGAATGGTCCGGCATTTTTGCGGAAGGAGAAGTCCGCTTGGCCTATCAGTTTCAATCCATCGAAGATAAAGGACAGTGAGGTTGACGAACTACGCCCGCTAAAGTTCACACTTGTAGCCAACGAAGCTGTTGATATAACCCGTTAAATGCATTATTCTTGTGGCTTTCGAGGTACTCGCCGAGCATTCGCATACGCCTTGAGATTTATCGAGCGATGTCGTAGACCAGTTGTCGGCAAAGTCAAGCGCTGTGAGCTTTTGAGTTCCATTGAAAGCAATAACATCTCACCACCTACAATAGAAGAAGAAGTTTACGCTGAAGAAACATTCATAAAGAGCATTCAATACTCAGCCTTCTCAAAGGAGTGGGAGTCACTACAGATGAACAAATCTGTATCAAGAGGGAGTACATTAAAGTCGTTAGCTCCACTTATTGATGAAAAAGGTCTGATAAGAGTAGGTGGACGAATTGGGAAGGCCAAAACGGCATATGATGCCCGTCATCAAATTCTGTTGCCAAAGAATCATCCATTCACTGACTCAATTTTATATTATTTCCACAATTTCAGAACATTTCACGCAGGTCCCCAGACGGTTTTGGCCATGGTCCGCAATCGCTACTGGCCCATTGGTGGACTTCAGCTAGCCAGGAGTATCGTGCGTAAATGTGTTTGGTGCTTTCGAGTACATCCAAAACTCATGAGGCAGTTCATGGGAGATTTGCCGATGGATCGGGTGATCCCAAGACAACACAAGGCATTCATGGTAACTGGAGTGGACTTTGCTGGACCGTTAAGAGTTCGACATCATATCCGTTGCCGTCAAAACAAAGAAGTACATCTGGCCTTGTTTGTATGCTTCGTTACTAAGGCGGTACATGTGGAATTGGTTCCTGATCGTTCAACCGAAGCTTTTCTTCGGGCTCTTAAACGCTTCATATCGGATAGAGGACGAGTAACTAAGATTTATTCAGATAACGCAACAAATTTTAAAGGAGCATCTAATTACTTTCGTGAGCTGCGAACTGAAATGGAAAAGGATTCTGAACTACATAAGAAGGAGTGTAATAAGGATTTTATCGAATGGTCGTTCATACCACCACGTACACCTCATCATGGTGGCTTATGGGAGTCTGCCATCAAAATTCTGAAGCGGTTAATACATAACGTGGTGGGCTGCATGGAACTCACTGAAGACGAACTACGAACTGTTGCAAAACAAGCGGCGGCAATTATGAATTCCAGGCCCATTACTCCCGTATCAGCGGACCCGAATGACTTGAACCCACTTACACCTGGACATTTCATATGTGGAGTCGCTCCAGTAGCCTTACCGGATTTACCCATTCTTTCAACCAATACTAATCGTATTCACCTTGCCCAAAGGATAAAGTATGCTGAACAGCAACTATGGAAGCGTTTCTACAAGGAATACTTGCAAGTACTTCAACCTCGGACCAAATGGTGCTTTAAGACGAAAAACGTTAAAGTTGGGGATATGGTTCTTATGAAGGTAGATCATCTAGACCCCCTGAAGTGGCCCCTAGGAAGGATATCCGAAGTTTCACCGGACCCGGAAGGCATCATTCGAGTGGTAAAGGTCAGGAATAATAACGGGGAGTTCAAACGCGGTATAACCCAACTGGCCCTTCTACCAATACCAGACGATTGTTTGAGCTTGTCTGCTCAAAGGCGGGGAGTATGTTAGAAAACTAAACATTATATAATATATAAATCATAAATGAAAGTAGACCCTAACTTAGAAGTTGAATCACCGTGAATTATCTCTTTTTCTTTGCTTGTCAGTCAACTGTCATTGAATATATGTATATAATTTTGCTATTCGGGATTATACTCTCGTTAACCTTTTTTACCGGCAAGCGGTGCACAATTAAATTTAATAAAGTGTAATGTATAATGAAATATTTAAATGTTAACGTAGGCACTTTAAACATCTTGTAACACTTTCTGTAGCTCCGCGGTACGAGCACCAAAAAGGACGGCCATATTGCATTCGACTCATTGTGACACCTTCTGTGAAAGAGTAAAAAAAGAGGTCTCTTGACTGACAGCCACCGACAGGGAAAGTAGTGTTTGGGAAAAGAAATAAAAATAAATTGTGAAAAGTGATCTGGTTTTATTTTAGCCATCCAAAGGGAATTTACATCTCAGATGTGGGGTACAGACCCAAAATAAATGTTATAATAGTATTCCCAAAAGATTTTCCCGAAAAAGTATTTTTTTAATAATAAGTTGAAAATGTCAAGCATGCGATTGTCTCGACAAGCAATGGTGGACGTGCTGGTAGGAGCAAATATTGACTTCCCACCAAGTGCAACAGTTGCGCAATTACGCCCAATATATGAGGAATGAATGGCCATGCGTAGACCTCCCGACGTAAAGGGTGACGCACAAGCCGCCGACCATTCAGCCGCCGAACCAACCGATGAACCAACCGAAGAACAAGCCGCCGAACCAAGCGCCGAACCAGCCGCCGAGCAGTTTATAGAATTCGCCAGACACCAAGAAGAGGACCAGACAGGAGTCGAAGCACGCCAGCTGCAAGCACAAATAAACCTTTTGCGCATGCGACGTGAAATGCTTGCACTACAGCAGCAGATACGGGAGATGGAGAGTTCTCCGCCAGGCGAAAACCACACCTATCGCCGCGCCAACTTTGAGCATATGGAGAGCTCACTCAATCCATTCACGGGGAGGAACAATTGTGATATCCGCAAATGGTTTGTTGAATTGGAGCAGTACACTGCCACACGGGGCTTCACATCGGACGAGATGTGTTTGGGCGTACGCAGACTGTTGAAGGAAACGGCGAAGGACTTTTTGGGCACGTTGGGCGTCGTCAATTACGCCGAACTAAAAAATGCTCTCATCGAAACGTTTGGGCGACAGGTAACCTACCGCGATGTGTACAGGCAGCTAGAGCGACGACGGATCGGGCCAAGCGAATCATGCCTAGAATTTGTAATCGCCATGAAATCGTTGGCTGCGAAGATATCAGTTCCCGAGGCAGAGCTGGTAACGTTTATCATCGATGGTGTGGATGACGACAGTGCCAATATAACACTGATCAATGATGCCCGAACTATCGCCGATCTGCTGTCTAGGCTGGACCGATACCAACAAAAACGAAACCAACAGCTCGAGAAGAAGTCCATCAAGACGCCAATGGCCACGGCCATCAACAAAACAAAGCCAGTCAACGCCAAACCAAAGGAGCTCTCCGAGGTACGCTGCTACAACTGTTCCAAATTCGGCCACTACAAGAGCAGTTGCACCAAGCCGCCGAGACAACCCAATGCTTGCTTCATCTGCAATGAAGTCGGGCATTTCCACAACAACTGTCCAAAGGCAAACCGAAGACATCAAAAGATTGTTGCTGCAGTTACTAGGGCACTGGAAGAGGACCCAAGCAGTGATGAAGATCTGGCTGGCGCTATCAGCGCCATGCAAACGGTAAGTGTTGCTTTCTCTGTTAAACAAGTCAGAAGTGCCGAATTTATCAATTGTTTTTCTCTGTTCGATACCGGTAGTGCAATTAATATCATCACGCGTTCCCTAGTTCCAAGCGACATCAGGATATCCAAAGTGTTGACACCAACGAAGTACACGGGAGTGGGTCAAACCAAAATTCATACGTACGGTACGATTCAAAGTTATATTAAATTCCGAGACAGTATTAAAATAGTATCTCTTTTAGTAGTCCCAGATAACCTGATGATACTGCCGCTGATACTAGGACGTAGTTTTTTAAGAATCTTTAACATTCATTTAAGCCAGATAAGGCCCGTAGATAAAAATAAAAATGAATCCGTGTTAAATACAAACTTTAATAATTCAGTTATTAGCACTTCTGACTTTCGTAAGGAAAAGATAAATAAGATTGGTCGTTGTACTGGTCCGAGGATCTGTCCGTGTGATAAACCCAAAAACGTAAGCAATATAGAGCAGTTAAGTCTGCCGAATGGTGAAAGTGTCCTACAAACCGATGTCCAAATTCCGCCGATGGTGATTGCTCCGTCGCAGGTCCGCTTGGATGAAAGTGTTTCGCCGTATGTCGGCTCAGATGGTAGTGTTTTGTCGCCAGTTCATTTAGATAATAGAGTTTCATTGCTTTTGGAAACTGATATGGGGAAACAGAAGTTCGATTTCAACCCCCGACCGCAATTGACTGATGGTGTTCTTAAAGTAGTTAAAGATAAAAATTATTCGAGCAAGGATGATAATAGTGTTCCGCCGATTTTCGAAATAGACATAGGTGAACAGAAACCAGATGTCGATATCTGCTCACGGTTGACTGGTGATCGAGGCAGTGCTCTTAAAGCAGTTATAGATAAAAATTATTTAAACCCTAATGGTATTGCACGTAGGTATCAGGATTATAGAATGAAGATCTGTTTGACAGATGATACGCCGTTTCATTGCTCCCCAAGGGCACTTTCAGTCCTTGAGCGGAGAGAAGTTTGCAAACGAATTAAAGATCTAATGGAAAGGGGGATCATTCGACAAAGTAAGTCCCCCTATGCATCCGCAGTTGTGCTTACCAAAAAAAAGAACGGTGAACTGCGTATGTGCATCGATTATCGTGCACTGAATAAGAAAACGATTAGGGATAATTTTCCGTTACCACTCATCGAATACTGCATCGAATTTTTAGGAGGTAAACAATGGTTTACGCTACTCGACCTTAAGGACGGTTTTCATCAAGTAGGAATGGATGAAAGCTCCATACAATACACCTCCTTTGTGACACCAAATGGGCAATACGAGTACACGAAAATGCCGTTTGGGTTAAGGAATGCACCCGCTAACTTTCAGCGGTTCCTGCATGGAATATTCCAAGATATGATTGAGACGGGCCAGCTAATTATTTATTTAGATGATATCCTAGTTGCTACAATTAACTTCGAGTCTCACTTAGAAACCATCGCTGAGGTTCTGCGTCGCCTTTATGAGAATGGGTTAGAACTCAAGCTGAACAAGTGTAAGTTCGGTTATGACGAATTGGAATATTTGGGCTATTTCGTGAATGCATCGGGTATTCGACCAACCGATACCCACATTCAAAATATTAAACAGTACCCGATGCCAAGAAATCAGAATGAACTACATCGATGTATTGGAATGTTCTCGTACTTCCGCCGATTTGTACCTTCGTTTTCAAAAATCGCTAAACCCTTACTAGATCTCTTGCGAAAGGAGAGTAGATACGATTTTTCCGCTGAATGTGTTAAGGCCTTCCGAGAATTACGTGACAAACTTGTCACTGCACCGGTGTTGGCAATTTATAGCCCCGAAAGGGAAACCGAGTTGCATTGCGATGCGAGTAGCCAAGGATTTGGATCGGTCCTGATGCAGCGCCAGGATGATAAAAGGTTTCACCCGGTTGCGTATTTCTCAAAGACAGCTACTCCAGCAGAGTCCAGGTACCATAGCTTCGAGCTGGAAACCCTAGCCATCATCTACTCATTACGACGTTTCCGAGTATATTTGGAGGGCATCCCGATCAAAATCATTACTGATTGCAATTCTCTCACCCTTACATTAGGTAAAAAGCAGGTGAACCCGAGGATCGCCAGGTGGGCACTTGAACTTGAGAATTATGACTATACTATACAGCACCGCAGTGGGGCGTCCATGGGGCATGTAGACGCACTGAGTCGGTGTCACATAGTCGCTGCACTTACCAGCGATGAGATAGATACCCATATTCAAGTGGCTCAGAGCCGAGATCCAGAGATCATTAGGCTCAGGGACAAGTTAGAAATAGAAACATTGGAACATTATACGTTGCAAGATGGTTTGGTTTTTCGTAAAATTGAAGGAAATCGATTGCTACTCTTTGTGCCGGTGGAAATGCGGGACAACTTAATCAGGATGATACACGAAAAGATTGGTCATTTGGGTATTGATAAATGTTATAGTCAGATCCGGAAAAATTATTGGTTTTCTAACATGAGAAAGGAGATAGAGCAATTTATTAAGAACTGTATCAAGTGCATCATGTACTCAGTGCCTGCTCGGTCTAACGACCATAATATGTACAGTATTCCCAAGAAGCCGATCCCATTTGACACAGTTCATGTGGATCATTTTGGGCCTTTGCCCTCCTTGCTCTCTAAGCGAAAGCATATCCTAGTGGTAATCGACGCATTCACGAAATTTGTGCGATTATATCCCGTAAACTCGACCAGTACCAAGGAGGTATGCGCTTCATTGGACAAGTACTTCAGCTACTACAGCCGTCCTAGGCGCATGGTAACCGACCGCGGTACATGCTTTACTTCACTTGAGTTTGCGAACTACATGCTCCGGAACAATGTGAAACATATTAAAGTTGCAGTGGCCTCTCCCCAAGCCAACGGCCAGGTCGAGCGTGTAAACCGGGTAATTAAGGCAATGTTGAGCAAAGTAAGTGAACCAGTCAACCATGCAGATTGGGCCGCGAAGCTGTCGCAGGCAGAATATGCTATTAATAATACTGTTCACAGTTCAGCTAAAGAGTCTCCAAGCAACCTACTATTCGGGGTGGAACAGCGTGGCCCGGTTAGTGATGAGCTTACTGAGTATTTGGAAGATAAGGTTGATCATGGGACAGCCCGTGATCTTAAGGTAATCCGGTCAAATGCGTCGGAAGCCATTAAGAAATCTCAAGAGTATAACGAGAAACACTTTCTTAAACACAGCACACCTGCTAAGACATACGCCGTCGGTGACTTTGTAGTTATAAAACATGTTGACACCTCTGTTGGCACTAATAAAAAGTTTATTCCAAGATATCGGGGCCCATATGTTATTAGTAAAATATTGCCTAATGATCGGTATGTAGTGAAGGACATCGAAAATTGTCAGTTGACGCAATTGCCATACGACAACATTATTGAGGCTGCGCGAATCAAAAAATGGGTAACACAGACGAGGGGCCCTACAACGACCAATCTCAAGAAAGCAACACCCGACTAGTTTTAAGTCGAAACCCCAGAGTAATGTTTTAATTTTAATTTATTAATATCATGATCGTGGACGATCATATGGTCAGATTGGCCGAGTTGTAATGTATAATGAAATATTTAAATGTTAACGTAGGCACTTTAAACATCTTGTAACACTTTCTGTAGCTCCGCGGTACGAGGACCAAAAAGGACGGCCATATTGCATTCGACTCATTGTGACACCTTCTGTGAAAGAGTAAAAAAAAGAGGTCTCTTGACTGACAGCCACCGACAGGGAAAGTAGTGTTTGGGAAAAGAAATAAAAATAAATTGTGAAAAGTGATCTGGTTTTATTTTAGCCATCCAAAGGGAATTTACAAAAGAGTGGATTATAAATTGTAAGAGACTTATTAATTTGTTTTATTCCGCAACAACCCTGTTTATGGGATTAGTTGCGAAATCGCAAGTAGATTCCATAAACAGTGCAATGCATATCGGGGGGCATGCTGTCCCCCTGCAACCCCCCTGCTTGGGGTCACTGTTTGATTTGGGGTAGGTGCGAGGTACGTTTCTTGAATTATCATAAAATGTTAAGAGAATTTATTTCCCACTAAAAAGTGTAGTTATTGCTCACCATCAGTGGGCATTAAGTTCACAAAAAAAAGTGAAATTATTGCCCACTCTAGGTGAAGTTATTGCCCAGGTGAAGTTATTGCCCGTGAAGTTATTTCCCTGCACCTTTTTAGATAGGTGTTCAAAGAGCATCCCAGTGAAATATCTTTATACGGCGGTATGTGATCGAACCTTCTTAGATTAAGCACAAATCGGGTGCAATCATTGAGAGCTAGCTCTACGCGACGGGCGCAAATGCTATATAATTTGGGAAAGATACATCGTCCATATGTGAAAAGGGGTAAAAGCAGTGTTTTAAAAAGTTAAATACGAACTTCAGATGAGATGAATTCTGCCGTAAGTCGTAGTACTCGCAGACCGCAATAGATCTTACAGAGCATCGATTTGACAAAATCGCAGCATTGCACTGACGAGCGTAGAACTATGCCAAGACCCTTAACCTTATCTACAATGGGTAGCCGAAATTCTTTAAGTGTTATGGGTGTAACCTCGCTAGAGGGCAAACTCCTGTTAATAAATTAAATATCATGCGATTTGCTAGGGTTTAAAGTCAATAGGCAACATTGGCAACAATCGGGGCTTACAAACCCGCATCACCCACTGGCTATATGTATCGGTAGTAGGATTAATTCTAACATACGGGGTGATTGTCTGGTGGACTGCATTGGACAAAGCGATAAATCGTGATAAGCTGGGCGAGATCCAACGTACAGCACAGCAGCCGAGAACTCCGAACAACTCCCTCCGCTGCACTAGACATTCTACTTCAACTGACACCCCTCGATATATTCCGCAGGCTAACAGCTGCCCGTTCCGCTGTCCGCTTAACAGTGGATCAATAAGAATATTGGTCACTCCATCATTCTAGACTCATTTGGGTCTCTACCAAGGAAGATAGACTACACCGTATGCCAATTACAGTTCGGAAATAACTCCAAATCACTCTCCCCACCAGATCATTCTGGGAGGATGATGCATTTACGGAAGATAAATCAATCCACTTCTATGCCGATGGATCACAAACTAGTGATGGGGTAGGTGGAGGTGTTTTCTCAAAAAGACGACGGAAAGACTCTTTCCGTCTTCCTGTGTTCCAGGCGAAAATTATGGCGATAAAAGAAATCTGTGATGTGATATCCACTAAGAAAATCCAAGCCGCCATTAAGTCCCAGGACTCTACCTCTTCAAACTCCATCGTAGCCCTAGACTGACGATCATTTCTTAAGGAGATAGCGGAGCAGTTCAACACGTCTGTTGGGTGCCGGAGCATAGAGACATTCCAGCGAACTGTAGTGCAGATGACCTCTCCAAAATAGGAACAACATTAACTCTTTTACCTGATAAAGGTTCTAGGTATTCCTATCACTTTTGCATGTAGTGATAGCTTTTTTTAGCTATTCGCAATCGAGAGAACAAAACTTAGGTGGACAACTAGTACTACATACTACATGTCTAGCGAATAAGCATATCTTGCCAAAGCTGGACCTGCGACGCTCTTAGTATCTAATCTCACAAGCCGACTGATCTACTAGAGGTGCCATTACAGGCCGCTGTCTATTAGACAAGCACGCATCAAGGCAAGAATCTGCATAGACGAGGAGAAGGAGGAGACTACACTTTACCTTCTTTATTAATGTATATAATATAATAAAGAAGAAGAACATTTTTTAACGGCCTAAGTGTGTTGGCTGTAGCTAAAAACTAACTCAACCTTACCTAACCTAACACGCGGATGTTACTCACATTCACTCTAAGATACCTACACATTAAAAAAAGCAAACATAAAAAATACAAACTGCGATGCTACCTAAACGAAGCCGTGAAGCGAAGATTTACACAGTTTTTCAAAACAAATTACCGAAGGTGTTATGCCCGTACGATAACTTGTTTTGGTTCACCAACAAAATTAACGGCAACACGACCCGCCATCCGATAGATGCAGTCTCTACCCAACCATAACAAGTGCACGCATGAACATACGACACTTGCAATAGTCAAGAAAAGCGAAAGGGAATGGGACATGAGGAATTGCCCTAAAACTTTTCACTTATTTAAGTATATTAAGGAGAAAGATATTACAATCGTGCTGAAATATCAGACTCAAACTGAATATGAGGTATGATATTACGACAAAGTCAGCCACAAAGTTGCGAAAATTGCGGAATGAAGAACTTTACAAAAATGCTAATATCTCAAAAACGGGTTGGCTTATTTCGCAGAAAATTCACACCACGAGTTTTACTACTATTTGGATCAAATTTCTTTATAAGCTCGATTAACGGTACTTTATGAAACCAACAATATCTCAAAAACGGACGACGTAATTTCAATGAAATTCGATAAATTAGTACATAGATACAAATATGTTGAAGATATCTGAATACTCAAAGTTTAGAAATATTTTTTTGTTTAGCTTTTTTATAATAATTTGTTAACATTTCTCACGTTGAAAACAAAAGTGGCACTATACAAAATCTTACACTTTTGACTTAGAGCGGTGCGTCTAGGTTCCGATATAAACCACGCATCCCTTGTAAAGATACTCGTCTCGATACTTCGTTTAATTTTCACAAGAAGTCACTAGTGCCACTTATTTCTTTGACGTAAATCACTCGATCGGTAGTATTATATAAATTATAAATTAGGAACGGATTCTATGGTAATTTTGTATGCTCTTTTTAAATCTGTGATTCGATTTGCTCCAAGTCTTTCCAATCCCGAGATATCGAACATCGACTTTTCAATAGTTTGTAGAATTGTTTTGTGCCATATGGTTTATGGCAATTTTTTTGTGAGAATTGTTTTGTTCCACGTGCAAATCACTGTGACAAGAGATAAAGAAAATATTAACAAAGTTGAGAATTGGTTTGTCCTACGTGCACTCGTGTTAAAGAAAAGCTATGTATGTGGAACACAGATCGCAAACAAAATTTTAGTATTGGTTTGTTCCACCTCCATTACAGTTGTGTAAATAATATTCGATATTATGAAGATATGAATTCGGGGCGGTGATGAATAGTGCTGCAAACGCAAAACCTAGTTGCAGACGTACAAGCAAATGAATTGTGTTTAATGAACCTTAGCTGCAAAGATATGTAAGTACAGAAAAAAAACATAGGGGCGGGCTACAGTCCGCTTGGGCGAACTGTTGGATACCCTATTCTTATTCCTATCCCTCATAAGTGGGCGTGACAAAAGTCTAAGTATGGTTGAATTGTTAAGAACGCTCTACGTATTCTGTTACATAACATTTAAAAGATTTTATCAAACAAAAACGAAGCTTTTGTAAAAAAAAACGTTCCCTAGCTCAAACTTTGGTTTTTCAATAAAATTATTTTATTTAATTGTGGGCGTGCCAGTAAGCGGATTTAAAAAAAATTAACACATGAGCATAGAGGCCCCTAGAGAGTATATATTATAAATTTCAGCTCCCTAGCTCTAACTTAGGATTTTCAAAAAAAGTTTTTTTTTTAAATTGTGGGCGTGTCAGTAGGCGGATTTTGAAAATATTTACACATGAGCTTAATGGGCCCCTAGAGAGTATACTTTATAAATTTCAGCTCCCTAGCTCAAATTTTGGTTTTTCAATAAAATTGTTTTATTTTTTTTGGGCGTGTCAGTAGGCGGATTTTGAAAATTGTATATCCCGAGCAATTTTCGGATTCATAGATCATATCTAAAAAAATTCAGCCTTCTACCTCAAAATTCGAGTTTTTCCAAAATTTTGTTTTTTTGAGTTTGTGTCTGTGGGCGGATTTCAAAAATTGATTATAAACTTGATTATTTCGGGACCCTAGAGAGTATATGGTTAAAATTTCAGCTCTATAGGCTCAGTTTAAAGGCCTAATTTTTGCCGACGGACGGACGGACGGACGGACATGGCTAGATCGACATTACTATCGATGCTGATCATAAATATAGTAACTTTTAGGGGTCTACGGGCAATATTAAGGTATGTTACAAACTATGCGTCAAAATTAATATACCCTTAGAATAGGGTATAAACAAGAAAAGTACAAGATTTGGTGTTCCATGAGTAAAAATCTTGCCGTAAAGTGTTCTACATTCTGTCAATTTGTGTTCCATGATGCTGTGCGGATCAGTTTTCGATTTTCTGTACATAGTTTAGAGATAGGGCAAGTGAGTAAAATGTGTCAAATTTGAAAATTCAAATTGTACTGATGCCAGTTGATTTATTTGTTTGGCATGAGATACCGTATTGCTTAGTTTAATGTTACAAATATTCGCATACCTATATATGAACAAAAAATCGAAAGAATAACATGGAACGTGTTCAAATTGTGATCAAATCGACATCAGGCCAAACATTGACACTACAATGCTCACTCAAAACCCGAAATTCACTAGAAAACAAAGAGGATTATCTATTTGAAATTTCGCAGCTGAGAGGAGAACATTATGACTCGAAGCTGTAATTTTCTGATCTGATATGATCGGACATTTTTCACTCACTGGTTTAATGCTAAACACTTTGAATATTTTCCTTATTATACCCTATTCTAAGGGTATGTTAATGTTGACTCATAGTTTGTAGACCTAAAAGTTACTATATTTATGATCAGCATCGATAGTAATGTCGATCTAGCCATGTCCGTCCGTCCGTCTGTCGGCAAAAATTAGGCATTTAAACTGGACCTAGAGAGCTCTAAGAAATTTCAGCTTCCTAGTTAAAACTTTGATTTTTCGAGAGAGCGGTTTTTAGAGTTCCGTAGCCAAATGGCAAAAAACGGAACCCTTATGGATTCGTCATGTCTGTCTGTCTGTCCGTCCGTATGTCACAGCCACTTTTTTCCGAAACTATAAGAACTATACTGTTGAAACTTGGTAAGTAGGTGTATTCTGTGAACCGCATAAAGATTTTCACACAAAAATAGAAAAAAACAATAAATGTTAGGGGTTCCCCCTACTTAGAACTGAAACTAAAAAAAAAAGTTTCATCAAACCCATACGTGTGGGGTGACTATGGATAGATCTTCAAAAATGATATTGAAGTTTCTAATATCATTTATTTTCTTAGCTGAATAGTTTGCGCGAGAAACACTTCCAAAGTGGTAAAATGTGCCCCCCCCCCACCCCCCTGTACCTTCTAAAATAAGAGAATGGTAAAACTAAAAAAAACATAGGGACGGGCTACAGTCCGCTTGGGAGAACTGTTGGATACTTATTCTTATTCCTATCCCTCATAAGTGGGCGTGACAGAAGTCTAAGTATGGTTGAATTGTTAAGAACGCTCTACATATTTTATTATATAACATTTAAAGGATTTTATCAAAAAAACGCTCTCTAGCTCAAACTTGGGTGGTTCAATAAAACCATTTTATTTAATTGTGGACGTGTCAGTAGGCGGATTTAAAAAAAATAAACACATGAGATTTAAGGGCCCCCTAGAGAGTATATATTATAAATTTCAGCTCCCTAGCTCAAACTTTGAATTTAAAAAAAAAAAAAAATTGTGTCAGTGGGCGGATTTTGAAAATATTTACACATGAGCATAAGGGGCTCATAGAGAGCTCCCTAGCTCAAACTTTGGATTTTCAAAAAAATTGTTTTATTTATTTGTGGGCGTGTCAGTGGGCGGATTTTGAAAATTTTTTGAAATCCCGAGCAGTTTTAGGAGTCACAGATCATATATAAAAAATTTCAGCTTTCTAGCTCAAAATTCGATTTTTTCCAAAATTTTGTTTTTTTGAGTTTGTGGGCGTGTCTGTGGGCGGATTTCAAAAATTCGTAAACTTGATTATTTCGGGACCCTAGAGAGTATATAGTTAAAATTTCAGCTCTCTAGGTCCAGTTTAAAGGCCTAATTTTTGCCGACAGACGGACGGACGGACGGACGGACGGACATGGCTAGATCGACATTACTGTCGATGCTGATCATAAATATAGTAACTTTTAGGGGTCTACGGGCAATATTAAGGTATGTTACAAACTATGCGTCAAAATTAATATAGCCTTAGAATAGGGTATAATGAGGAATGTCATCGCAAAATCATCCTCATCGATAAAGCGCATTTTAGGTTAAAAGGCTTCGTCAATAATCAAAGTATGCGTTACTGGACAGGTGAGCACCCTCATGTGCTTCGTGAAACAGCCGAGTCATCATAAGTTCCCTTGGTGGGCATATGAACGAAGTCAAATTCCATTCATAAATGCTTCGATAGTAATTCAAGCCAATGCAATTTCTTTTGATAAACATATGTCAAGTAGTTCGCATTTTATTTAAAAAGGAATTTGTCGATTCCTTAATGAAGGATAGGTTAGGTAAGTTAAAGTGGCTGTCGGCACAAGGCCGACACACTTAGACCAGGGTTAGATCCATTGTGATGCCACACGGATCGAGGGGTTTCCCCACTACTAGTTAAGCCATTTAGAGCTTCTTATGAAGCGCGATAAACTTCTAACGTCAGCGTTAGCCATGTCGTTAAGATTATTAAGCAAGAAATCTCCCAGATAAAGATTCTATTATGGGAGAGAGCTGGACATGTGCAGAGAAGGTGAAGTATAGTCTCCTCCTCCTCCTCGTCCAAGCAACTTCTACAGAAATCGTTCGAATAAACGCCAAGCCTCGATGCGTGCTTGCCTATCAGACAGTGCCCTGTAATTGCACCTATAGTGGAGCTAATATGCAGCCGATTTAGTGAGATCAGACTCTTAGAGCGTCGCAGATCCAGCTTTGGCCAGATGTGCTAAGTCGCTAGACATGTATTACTACCTGTCCACCTAAGGTTTGTTCTCTCGATTGCAGATAGCTTGAATAAAAGTTTGCAGGTAGCGATTGGGATACCCAGAGAACCCTTTTCAGGTAAAAGGGGGAGTTTGGTTCCCTTTTTGGCGAGTTCATCAGCCCTGCAGTTTCCAGGAATATCTCTATGCCCCGGCACCCAACAGAGGTGAATGTTAAACTGCTCCGCCATCTCCATAAGAGATGAACGGCAGTCGAGGGCTGCAATGGAATTTAGAGATACTGAATCCACGGACTTAATCGCGGCCTGACTGTCCGAGAAGATACGGATATCCTTTGTGGATATCACATTTCTCTTCAGCAACGTCAGGGCTTCCTTTATCGCCATAATCTCCGCCTGGAATACGCTACAGTGATTAGGAAGACGGAAAGAGAGACTCAGATTTAGCCTTTCGGAGAAAACGCCGCCACCAACCCCGTCATTAGTTTTTGATCCATCGGTGTAGAAGTGGATCGCTTTATTTCCTCCAATTCAGCGTCCTCCCAAAATGATCTGGAAGGAATAGTGACTTGAAAGTTCTTCCCGAACTGTAATTGGGGTATGGTGTAGTCTATGTTTCCTGGTAGAGACTCAAATGAGTCCAGAATGATGGTGTGGCCAATATTGTTGTTGACCCACTGCGAGGTAGCCTTAAGGCGGAGAGCAGAACAGGCTGCTGTTTGCCTACTAAAAATGTCGAGGGGTAACAGATGTAGCAGGCTGTCTAGTGCTGCTGAGGGGGTGGTACGGAGTGCTCCGCTTATGCACAAACCCGCTGTGCGTTGGACTTTGCCCAGCTTAGCACAGTTTATAGCTTTATTTAGGGCAGTCCACCAGACAGCAACCCCATATGTGCGAATCGGTCTTACGACCGATACATATAGCCAATGAGTTATGCGGGGTTGTAGACCCACTTGTTGCCAATGGCTTTTTTGCAAGAGAAAAGTGCCACTGTGGCTTTTTTTACCATTTCTTGTATGTTGAATTTCCAGCTTAACTTCCTATCGAAAATAAGACCCAAGAACTTAGCTTCGTCAGAAAATGCTAATCTTGTACCACCAATAGAGGGTGGGTCGATGTGCGGAATCTTGTGTTTCCTGGAGAAGAGGATTAATTCTGTTTTGTGGGGGTTGACGCCCAAGCCACAGCGATTAGCCCATTTCTTTAGCTTGTTGAGAGCGTTTTGCATAATTTCTTTTATAGTATTGAGGTACTTTCCGGAGACGGCCATAGCAATGTCATCCGCATAAGCAATCACCCTGCAGCCCACCCCTTCCAGGTATATCAGTAGTTCATTTACCACCAAATTCCAGAGAAGGGGGGAAAGGACCCCGCCTTGCGGTGTACCTCTACTGACAGAGCTCCTGGCGGATGAAACGCCCAGTTTTAAGTTGATAATCCGACTTGTGAGCAGTAGATTGATCAATTCACCAAGCGAACCCTCCACATTCAGTGCTGTCAGTGCATCTGTGATTGCAGATGTACCCACATTTTGAAACAAACAACAACAACCTCAAAAAAACAAATTTATCGAAAAAATCGAATTTTGAGCTAGAAAGCTGAAATTTTTTATATATGATCTATGAATTCTAAAACTAATCGGGAGATAATTTTTTTTAAATCCGCCTACTGACACGCCCACAATGAAATAAAACAATTTTATTGAAAAACCAAAGTTTGAGCTAGGGAGCGTTTTTTTACAAAAGCTTCGTTTTTTCGATAAAATCCTTTAAATGTTATATAACAAAATATGTAGAGCGTTCTTAACAATTCAACCATACTAAGACTTTTGCCACGCCCACTTATGAGGGATAGGAATACGAATAGGGTATCCAACAGTTCGCTTAAGCGGACTGTAGCATTATTTTATTTTATGATTAAAAACTTTGTTAACAAAAAAGATGAAATCGATTTTTCTTTTTAAATTTTAGCATCCAACTCCATGCTTTCTTGCCTTTCAGATATTTTGGATGAGAATTGCTTTTTGCCATATCCATTTTTTTGTGTTCCACGTGTATGAACAAAAAAATCTGTTTCAAAATGTAGGAGGTGGGACACAAGTCAAAAAAGGACACTTTTACGTTAATTAACGTGGCTTGTTAACGGTTTGGCAAAACACTTTGAAAATTGGTAGGTGAACTCTTTATAAGACTAACTTCAAATTAAAAAAATAAAAAAAAAAATCGTATCACACAGTTTCGGAGTACCAAGTACGCAAACCTTTAAATGTGTTTTTCTCGAAAAAGTGCCAACGGCATATGGAACAAAACAATTCTCAGGCGACGTTATGTCAGTAGTTACTTTCAGCATAGCAGTTTCACAGGTCTGATGTGTGCGAACTCCTGATTGCCAGCTAGAGTTCTGTTCCTCAACATATTTAACTACTTGAAAGTACGTTAATTTTTCCAAAACCTTGGATAAAAAAGCATAAAAGAGATATTGGACGGAAATTACTAGGAGATTCAGGAGAAGGTATTTTGTGTGTAGGTATAAATGTAGCCTCCTTCCATTGTGAAGGGAAAAATTAACTTGTTTGACAAGTATTCACGATAAAGGCGACATATTTGCATTTATGTATATAAATAAGTTTAAAAATATAGGGACGGGCTACAGTCCGCTTGTTAGATACCCTATTCTTATTCCTATCAGACACCTAGAGAGTCCATATTATAAATTTCAGCTCCCTAGCTCAAACTTTGGTTTAACAAAAAAAAAAATTCAATTTGTGGGCGTGTCTGTATGCGGATTTTGAATATATTTACACATGAGCATAAAGGGCCCCTAGAGAGTAATTTTATCTCCCGAGCGGTTTTAGGAGTCAAAGATCATATGTACATATACAAAAAATTTCAGCTTTCTAGCTCAAAATTCGATTTCTTCGAAAAATTAGTTTTTTTTTTGAGTCTGTGCCAGATTTCAAATTCAAAATTCTTGATTATTTCGGGCCCATAGAGAGTATATGGTTAAAATTTCAGCTCCCTAGGTTCAGTTTAAGAGCCTCATGTTTGCCGACGGACGGAAGGAAGGACGGACATGGCTAGATCGACATTACTATCGATGCTGATCATATAGTAACTTTCAGGGGTCTACGGACAATTAAGGTATGTTACAAACTATGAGTAAACATTAAAATACTCTTAGAATAGGGTATAGAAACGAGGAGAAATTTGGTCGGGGCCACCAGTATGACTTTTAATGGAATTTATACACAAAGGGAGTTCATTTAGGTCAACACACCGAAAACTAAAATTGCGTGTTACATTCAGACAGCGATGTTGTGAAGTTACTATCACTTGTTACACTATTTTGAGTAAAGTTACTGCAGACAAAAAACGAATTATTTTCATTTGGGGTTGCTTTGCACTGGCAGAATAGAAAACATAAGGACCGGCTACAGTCCGCTTGGGCAAACTATCCCTCATAAGTAGGCGTGACAAAAGCCTAAGTATAATTTAATTGTTAAGAACGCTCTACATTCTTGTTATATAACATTTAAAAGATTTAATCAAAAAAAAATGAAGCTTCCTAGCTCAAGCTTTTTTGAATTGTGGGCGTGTCAGTGCGCGGATTTTGAAAATATTTCCACATGAGCCCCTAGAGAGTATATATTATAAATTTCAGCTCCCTAGCTCAAACTTTGGTTTTTCAATAAAATTGTTTTATTTAATTGTGGGCGTGTCAGTGGGCGGATTTTATAAATTTTATCTCCCGAGCAGTTTTAGGAGTCAAAGATCATATGTTAAAAATGTCAGCCTTCTAGCTAAAAACTCGATTTTTTCGATAAATTTGTTTTTGTGGGCGTGTCTGTGGGCGGATTTCAAAAATTCTTAAACTTGATTATTTCGGGCCTCTAGAGAGTATATGGTTGAAATTTCCGCTCTCTAGCTCCAGTTTAAAGGCCTAATTTTTGCCGACAGACGGACGGACGGACGGACGGACGGACGGACATGGCTAGATCGACATTACTATCGATGCTGATTATAATAATATTAAGGTATGTTACAAACTTCGTGTCAAAATTAATATATGTTGGAGTGTACCACAATTTTGTGTCTTACTGTGTGTGACTGATATTCTGTTTATTACAAATGAAGGAAGGGGATTATGTTCTTCGTTATCCCTTGTTGAGGCGGCGTACCTGATCATGATCAGGTAGGAAGGACAAAGTCCTTATGTCTTGTGTATGTGGCGTACGTGACCACATAGGAAGGACAAAGTCCTTATCTCTTGTGTATGTGGCATACGTGACCACATAGGAAGGACAAAGTCCTTATCTCTTATGTATTTGGCGTACGTGATCACATAGGAAGGATGAATTATTTATCGCTTGTTGAGGTGGCGTACGTGACCACATAGGAAGGACAAAGTCCTTATCTCTTGTGTATGTGGCCTACGTGACCATAAAGAAAGGACGAGTGGTCGACAAGCGGATCTGTGAGTGCTGAAGAAGGCAGAAACTTCTGGACAGCCGACGCGAAAGGACTGCGCCACAGAATCGTTGATCGCGAGTTAATTGTTTCTATCATATATGTACTCTTAGAATAGGGTATAAAAAGAAATCAAAATTAATTTCCAAAGTAAATACTTAGCCCTCTACGAAACTCTCATTACGTGCCGTGGCAGGAAGTTCCACAATCGAGTATTGAGTATTGGTACGACAAGCGTTTTGGGCAATAGCAAACGTGTTTTTAGAGGGCTAAAATACTGCGAGGACCATACCATGCGAAGAACATCATAAACTTTGCCCACCGCAGCGCACCCCAAGACACTGCACTGTTAAATAACATACCAAGATTTCTTGCAGTAGAAACGTAAGCTATGAGTAAACCGTTTATGAATAGGCTTGGAAAATAATAGTTTTCTACTTATAAATGGACTTCAAGGGAATTAGGAATATACCATTACGTTCCGACCAGCGCGATATTTTTTCCAAGGCTTTGTTTATTGTGTATGCACCATCGTCGCTGAGCACAAGGGGGCAACTTTTGTAAAATTGAACATCATCAGCGAACATTTGGATTAAGGATGTTGTTAACTTTGCGGGAAGCTTATTGATAAATAGGGAGAAAAGAAGAGGTCCTAATATCGAGCCTTGAATGATACCTCTTATGGTCGGAAGGAAACTTGAAGTCCTATCCCCAACTGAAACTGCTTGTTTTCTATCCCGACGATAGGATGACAGCAACCGAACCGAAGAGATTGAAATCCCGTAAAGCGTCGAGAGAAATGAAGAAGAACGAGGAACGTGATATGGTCATCATCTAATGCACTTCTAATATCTTCAACTATATTTAGGACGGCGCGGCGGTGCAACTATGCTTTTTCAGTCAACGTTCCAATACAAATGCGATAGTGAGGCAGGACTAAAAACTCCTGGACGCTTCAGCGACGAAGTGACTCAAAATCGGGAGGCCTGCAGCTATTTCCTGAGGTCGCACCGGCAAGCCCCACAGGCGAGCCAGTAGGGGTGCAGTTAAGTAGGAGCGTAAGGATCTCTTTAATCCATATCATAGCCTCACCGCCATTTAAGGAAGAAGAAGAAAAAAGAAGACATGTAAGTACCGTATTTATTGCAATAGTTTGTGTTATTGAAGTGCCTTCGCAGTAGCATATGTAATCGAAATGACAACATTTCCCTCATCATTGAAAGGTGTTTAATTAATATACAAGACAACGTTGGTAGGTACTATCTTCATCCTTTCCGTCGCCTTTCTAAATTATGTTTCCACAACGAAATAAAAGCAACTCAAGAAATTACAAAAAAAACTCTCACGCAAAAACCATAACAAAGGAAGTGGATACCACTCCAATTATAATTCAAGAACATTTTTTCTCTCAAATCCATACATCCTCGAGTATCTCTTACAACTTACATGGTGTCTGCTACTCCTGTAGAGTTTCTCAGATGCTTGTGCCATCAATAATTCAAGTTAAACTCTCAAGAAATAAAAAATCACCTTCTCCGTTATAGATTTTTCCTTCAGTCAGCAGAAGATAATAAATGTATCCGCGCAAAGTGGTCATTAGTTTTATCTTCCATCTTAAACAACAACGACATGGCAACGTCGTAGAACCGTGCAAATTTTAGTGCGCACCATATCAGGACAATACGGCACGTCGCAGTGTCGCGTCGTCGTGTGCATCATACATTCATGTAAAACAAAACCACAACAAAATGGTCTTATCAGGGTGATTAAGTAAATCGTCCTTGTTAACTTTTGCAATAATCGTCATGAAAAGTGAGATGAGAAAGGGCGATGAGCAAGTTTCGCAGCGATGAGTGTTCCTTAAAATGTCATCAATAGGGGGTGAATGTGAAGCGCGTTCATGTGAGTTATTATTGAACCAGCATCGGGAAGCCATTGCACACACACAGGATATACAATTGCAGGATATTGAAACTCCACCACTCTACATAGCGAAATTATATCCTGTTGTATTTGCATGTTTTTTGGTTTGTACTGCTCGCCCCTTGCAATTAAAAAGAACTGCTCGTGTTTCGCCCGCTTGTGTGTGTTCGGTTAAATAGGTCAGTCTTTTGCGAGCAAGTCATTTTGGTTTGTTATTTTTGTTTTATATATGGAATGAAGTGTATGGTGGTTAGTTCAATTTTGAGCTCCTCAGAGAGACATAAATAATTCTTGTATACCACACACAATGATTCCCGCGGCGGGTATATTGCCGGGCACAATAATTCACACCGATAGTGGTGGTAGTTGTGGTACTACATCCTGCCATACAGTAAAATGTCCTGCCATTGGCGCTTATAAATCGATAAAACAAAAACTCATTTTTATTTCATATTATTCCCGTTCCAATAGTTTCCATATAACATTTGAACCACCACAGTCACACCCATCTAGAATATCAGCTAAAACCGAATCCTGGGAAATATTCAACACGAACACATGCCATTGCGCGTATCTCCTTCAAGCAAATCTGGGACGATATGGGGAGCTTATTATACCTACTATTGATTTGTTTTACTTGTGCGGGTGGGCTGTAAATATCCCGCATCAATATATTCATGAGTGCGTGAAAAATATATTTGCTTATCCTTGCACATTTGCTTTTATTTTTATGTGTGTTTTTTACTGTGGTATTTCGAGACATTGTTTCGTATTTGACAAGTAGTTGAAGTGACGTTAAACCGGCAAATGCGTGGCAGGATGTGGTTACAATTCTTTGTTTGTAGGCATAGAGAAAACAACTCAAGCATTGTCAATGGCATTCAATTGATTTGATTTGCATTTTTGAGAGTTTTTAAATTTGACTTTGACTTGAAGGACAAAATCGGAGCTAAATCGGAAGCTCCAACTAGGTAGAGTCTGCACTCAAAAATAAAAGGATTAACTGATTTAACTGCGTAGTTTTTGAATTTTTTTAACCCAAAAAAGATTCGAAATGGATTTTTATAGTTTCAATTCTTAAATGTAGTAGATACAAACTGGAATGCAAACGTGTGTAAAAATGAGCTGAAGGATTTTTGAAAACTCTAGAAGACCATACCTAAAAAACAACTAACTAACGAGTCCAATCTTATTTAAAATCTCTTACATCTACAATGATTCTAGGAGAAAAATTTACCTAATCAAATAAGGAGCACTGACAAAGCCATGTTATTATTCGGGGAACAACCCCAGGGCATTTTTACATTAAAAGATAAAGGTACTTGTATTCATTTAGATTATATTCTTACATTTAATTTAAACTGAGAAGTTGTCCACTCGATCTCATTTTCATTTATATTTAAGAGCTATAAAAAAAGATACGGAGTAGGTAAAAAGTATCAAACAAAACTACATTTACCCCAGCAGAATGCTAAATCTGCAACATGACAAGTCGCGAAAAAAACATTTCCTTTGAACACATTCCTTCCCCTTTCGTACCGTTCTCATGGTTATAGTCGCTGTGCTGAGTCTCAACCCAACGCATCGACCTTGTGCAAATCCTTTTTTTATTTCTCAATTTCTCTCTTTTTACATCCCTTTACATCCCTTATTTTTTCTCGTCTATTCGCCGAGCATCCTTTTTCATCTAAGGTACCGGAAAGCTTTCTATTATTAAGTTGCTTACGAAGCATTACTATACTATACGCCTCTGCTTATCAATTCTGCTTCGTTCTTTTTCTTTGCATCACGTTACGAATGCCATTCGCCAAAGCAAGAAAAGGGTTCGAAAATGTAAGTTTCTTTATAATGATGTCGTATCAGATTTCGCACTCTTGAGACTTGTGCACGGGTTATGCTTTGCGCTTCAATCTTTAAGAGGCAAACAATGATAAAAAAAAAAAATGCCGAAGGGTATTAATACGGAGTTCATATGCAGGAAGGACATTTATCAATAAATGGAAGAATGAACAATGTATGTTTAATCAGTATGGCAAGTACAAACAGCAGATATCTTGAGTAATTGAGATGAGGATACCGATTTTCAAAAACGATACGGAAAAGTGTTTTCTTATTCAGTCTTCCTGACGTGTTTAATGTGGAGGAATGCAATTTTATCCCAAAATCGAAATTATTTTCACTAGAATTATAGCAAAGCTTATATAATAAAATAAATATTATAAAGGGTCTTTCATTAGCGACTTGTCAACTTCAAACTTTCAGTGAACGCAGACTTAAACCGATTACCTAACTATCAACGCCAAAATATTCAGTAAAATCAACATTTTCATCATGGTGAAGTACACAAAGGAACAACGTTTACAAATAATAAAAATTTACTACTGAAGTTCCGAGTCGGTGGTCGCAACTTTAAGAGCGTTAACGAGAATTTTCGGCCGAAATTCATAGTCTAGTGAAAAAATTTCAGTCAGAATATTCGCTCCTTGATGATGCCGTGCTAGTGAGTCTACGTTTTGCCTGAAGTGTGGAGAATATTGCTGCCGTAGAGGCGTCAGTGACAAACCAGCCAAATAAGTCAATTTCACGGCGTTCTCAAGAATTAGGCCTCTCCCTGGCCACATTATTGCGAATTTTGCGTAAGGATCTTGGCCTACATCCTTACAAGTTCAAGCTGACTCAAAAACTAAAGCCTCTTGATCACATGAAGCGGGCTCTGGACATGATGGAAGAAAATGAAGAATTTCATCGCAAAATCATCTTCAGCGATGAAGCGCATTTTTGGTTAAACGGCTGTGATTCATGAAACAGCACTTCACCCGCAAAAAGTCACAGTTTGGTATGGTTTTCATGCCGGTGGAATTGGGCCGGTTTTTTCGACGATGAAAATGACCGTCACGTTACCTTAAATGGTATTCGCTTCGTTTATGAATTAAACACCAGTAATATGTAGTTCCAACAAGGTGCCTCAAGCCACACAGCGTGTGCAACAATCGAGTTATAAAAATTTCAGGTCGGTGAACGTATTATCTCGAGAAACGGACCCGCCTATTGGCCGCCGAGATCGTGTGATTCAACGCCTCTAGACTTTTTTTTATGAGGCTACATTAAATCATTGGTCTATGCCAAAATTAGGTCCTTGATATCAAATCGGCCTATAAAAATGCTTAATCCATATTTCGAATATTTATCGATAAGAAAGGATTTTTCTAGGTGATTGGGCATACATACAAACGTACTGCTGGATAGCTTATCCATATTCCTATATCTTAAAGCAAGAGTCGCAATGGGTAAGGAGTTTTTGTCGCTTTGTATTCCCTTTTCTTAGGGTATTATAATTTTGACTCATAGTTTTTAACATAGCTTAATATTGCTTGAAGATCCCCAAAAGTTACAATTTGTGATCAGCACCGAAAGTTATGTTGATCTAGCCAGCTCCTTTGGGCGCTACAAAGCTTCAAGCTCTTCAAGTCTGCAGGACCTGACGGACTACAGATGACCTCAGATATCATCTTACAAGCACTTGAAATGATTCTGAAAAGCTGCTTAAAGCTGACTCATATTCCTCAGGCTTGGAGAGAAGTAAAAGTGATTTTCATACTAAAGACCTCGGACCCATTAGTCTATCATCATTCTCGCAACTCCTGTCTGCGGCCCAACATGCGTACTGCAAGGGTATATCGGTGGAAACCGCCCTTCACTTCTTGGTACGCACCATCGAATACTCCCTTCATCACAAGGAATACACTATGGTTGCTTTCCTAGACATAGAAGGCGCCTTCAACAACGTAAACACATCTGTAATCGCAAATGCACTAACAGAACTTAATGTGGATAGCTCGCTTGGTGAATTGATCAATCTTTTGCTCTCAAGCAGAATTATCAGCTCAAAACTGGGCGATACATCCGCTAGGAGATCTGTCAGTAGAGGTACGCCACAAGGCGGTGTCCTTTCCCCCCTTCTATGGAACTTTTTGGTGAATAAACTACTGATATGCCTGGAGGGTGAGGGGTGCATGGTGATTACCTATGCGGATGACGTTGCTATTGCCGTTTCTGTGGGCTGGGGGTTAACACTCACAAAACCGAACTTGTCCAGGAAATATAAAATCCCTCATATTGACCCACCCTCTATTAATGGTACAAGCTTAACCTTTGCCGATGAAGCTAAATTCTTGGGTCTAATCTTGGATAGGAAGTTAAGCTGGAAACCCAATTTACAAGAAAGAGTCAAAAAGGCTACAGTAGCTCCTTTCTCTTGCAAAAAAGGCAACGGCAATTATAGCCCCGCATATCTCTCTGGCTCTACGTATCGGTAGTAAGACCGATTCTGACATATGGGGTGGCTGTCTGGTGGACTGCGCTAGACAAAGCGGTAAACCGTGATAAGCTGAGCAATGTTCAACGTACAACTTGTGTGTGCATCAGCGGAGTACTCCGAACGATTCCCTCATCTGACACCTCTCAATATTTTTAGCAGGCAAACAGCTGCCTGTTCCACTGTCCGCTTAAAAGCTCCCTCACAGTGGATCAATACGAAGATTGGCCACTCTATTAAATTGGACTGGCTTGGGTCTCAACCAAAGAACATCTACTACACCATACCCCAATTACAGTTCGAGAAAAATTTCCGAATTACTATCCCCACGAGATCATTCTGGGAGAATGATGCGTTCCCGGAGGATAAATCCATCCATTTCTACACCGATGGATCAAAAACTAGTGATGAGGTAGGTGGGGGTGTTTTCTCAGAAAGACTAAATATTGTCTCTCTTTCCGTCTTCATGATCATTGTAGCGTGCTCCAGGCGGAAATCATTGCGATTAAGGAAGTCTTGTCGTGGCTGAAGAGAAATGTGATATCCACTAAGGACATCCGTATATTCTAGGACAGTCAAGCCGCGCTAAAGTACCTGGACTCTGCCTCTTCAAACTCCATCGTAGCCATAGGCTGCCGTTTATCTCTTGAGGAGATGGCAGAGCAGTTCAATATTCACCTCTGTTGGGTGCCGGGGCATAGAGACCTCCCAGGGAATTGTAGGGTAGATGAACTCGCCAAAAAAGGAACCGCATTACCTCCTCTACCTGATAAAGGTTTTCTAGGTATGCCTATCGCTACTTGTAAACATATGTTTATGCTATCCGCAGTCGAGAATACAAACCTTAGGAGGACAGGTAGTAATACGTGTCTAGCGACCAAGAATATCTGGCCGAAGCTAGATCTGCTCTATGGGTTTGATCTCACTTAACCGACTGCACATTGGCTCTGCTATAGGTGTCATTGTCTGTCTAATAGGCAAACACACATCAAGGCTTGGCGTCTAGGGATGAGGAGGAGTAGAAGACTACACTCCACCTCCTCTGTACATGTCCTGCACTCTCCCATAAAAGAAATCTATATCTAGGAGCCTTCTTCCTGAACTTAGTGACTTACATAGCTAACACAAATGTTAGAAGTCTATCACGCTATGTCCGTCCGTCCCTCCGTTGTCAATTTTGAGGCCTTAAACTTCGAGCGAGAGAGCTGAGATTCGGAAAAGAAAACTCTCTAGGGGCCCGATATCATCAAATGCAAATATTTTCAAAATTCACCCACTGACACGCCCATTTTTAAACAAAAAATCATTATATTGAAGAAATCAATGGAAATGAAATCGCAATGTTGATAAAGCCGATCTGAACAATTTCTCTGTACAAAGTTGTTTGACATGCCCACTTTTAGGGTCATTTAAAAAAAAAAAATAGGATAAAATCCGAAGAAAGGGCAAGTATTCTCTTTGTCCGGATTGGAGATGAAAAAACTTGCCTCGAATTGGACTACACTTTGTCAGTACGCCCAATTTCATGAAGAAGGAGAGATCCTACGAATAACGTCAACAAGGAAACATCAATCAACGTTCCTGTATCTACAATCGCGAAAGAGAGGCAGGATTTAAAACTTCTGGATCGCACAAATGCAACAACACCAGCATTTGATTGGCCGAAGTGATTCGAAATCTTCTGATGGATTCTGATTTGAAAACTTTCTCTTGCGTGAAAATCAACATAAACTTGGCCATTTCTATATGTTTTTGTTGTTTGGCAACAAAATTAGTTTCAAAACAAAAAGCTATTTATCTGGCATAAGCCTCCGCATGGATGTCCATAGCTCTCTATCCTTAGCGCCGTTGTACCAATTACATTTGAACTGATTAGTGTCATCAGCTCAGCTTTTACTTTGTCATCCTCTTGACCTATATTTGTAACAGTTTATGTCAATCTTTGCTTGTGGATTCCTGATAAATGTGCTACCCAATTCCATTTAAGTTGTCTCACTCTTTGTACTGCGCCAGTTAATTTGATTTGGTGTAGAATAAAATAACCTCATGCATGATTCTTTGTATTTGTCGTATACGATAAGTATTTAGTAGATTTATTGCTATTTAAGTCTAGTAGATATTTAGCTACTCAAGACTATTGGTTGTTAAGGCAAATGTTTGCAGTCCGTATGTTAATATTGGCAGGATCAATTCACATTAAATCAAATCAAATGAGATGTGTTTTTAGTGGTTAAATAACAGTTCCCCAATCTTTCTATTTCCTTGTATTCCTGGTTAACAAATGATTTCAGTTGTCAATGCAAAAGACAACATATGACATTTAATTAACTTTTTGAACTACCCACTTACATCGTTTCTTTGGTTATTGGTTTTATTTTTGTAAGATTTATATTCAATTCGTATACTCGTAGCTTATCCATGGAATGGGGGATGGAGAAAAATAAGAATGGCGGGGAAGGTGCGGCGTGCGTTAATCTGTATGCCGTTGAAGTGCAATAACTTCGAAATGATGAAAGGGTATAACTTTGGAATTATTTTAGCTATCGAAAAACAATTCAGTCCTTTAAAGTCCGCTTGAGCGAGCTTTTGGTTAACCTATCCATATGTCTATCCCACAAATGGGGCCGTTGCACTTGTTTAAAGGCTCTTTCTCATTTTGGAACTTTTTTCTCCATCAAAATGTCAAAAAAAATATATAAATGTAGGGTTCCTTCCTTTTCGATTAAAGCACACGGTTAAACATTATAAAAATTAGCTGTATTCTCTTTACTTCAACTGTTGGGTGATTACTCGCGAAATGCACTGCAAATTACTACAACTCTCTGTGGTGGTTGACGACTGACTGATGTCTAGGGTTTTGGTCGTCGCTTGTTCATATGTTCTATTCTTTGTTCTGCTCGTTTGTTCGCTGTGTGTGTGTGTCGCAAATCGTTAGTGTTCGTCTGTCGGTCCTTCCTCTGTATGCCCCAATCCCACATAAATATTAGGCATTAACGGCCCATACAGGACAGGGCCTAAAACCTAGCTCCTCCAACCACTTTCTTTTCGAAGTAGAAGGGACCTAAAATTTTGAGCCGAATCCGAACGGCAAATTTAAGAAGCTTCTCATGACAATTGATACTCTTGGATGTTTGCCAGACGTTTGCAAAAGTCAAAACGATCAAAACTTTTTATTAACTTCACAGTGGAAGTTCTTGTAATGGGGCCGATTTTGTGAATCGCGGATTTTGACATACTCGTATCTTCACGTTTCAAGGTCACCAGAATCCAAATTCAACGTTTTTATAGAGATGTCTGTCCGTGTGTATGTACGTTTGTATGGGCGTATGTACGTATGTGCGTTCGGAATTATCTTTCGTCACGATTATCTGGAGAACCAAAGATGATATTGACATGGGACCGGGTTTATTCGAAGCGTAATTACGTAACTCAGAACTGATTAAGTTTTCAGCGAAATCGGTCCAGCCGCTTTTTGTTAGTAAATAAATAACTAAAAAAATTCAGCTAGTTTAGTTCCCAGTGGAAGTTCTTGTAATGGGGCCGATTTTGTGAATGACGGATTTTGACATATCTCCACGTTTCAAGGTAACCAGAATCCAAATCCAACGTTTTTATAGATATGTCTGTCTGTGTGTATGTACGTATGTGCGTATGTACGTATGTGCGTTCGGAATTATCTCTCGCCACGATTATCTCGAGAACCAAAGATGATATTGACATGGGTTTATTCGAAGCGTAATTACGTAACTCAGAACTAATTAAGTTTCCAGCGAAATCGGTCCAGCCGTTTTTTGTTAGTAAATAAATAACTAAAATAAAGGCAAACTAGCTGAATTTTGAAATTGATTATTTGTACTATTCATTATTATTATTATTATTATTATGGTTATTATTATTACAGTTAGGGGAAGAAACACCCCTAAAAGTGATAAAAAAAAAGGGCGCCCGGAAGCAGGCCCACCCTGCTGGTAGAGGTGGAGATCGGTCCCATGTCAATATCATCGTTGGTTCTCGAGATAATCGTGGCGAAAGATAATTCCGAACGCACATAAGTACATACGCACATACGTACATACACACACCCAGACATCTGTATAAAAATGTTGGATTTGGATTCTGGTGACCTTGAAACGTGAAGATATATCAAAATCCGCGATTCACAAAATCGGCCCCATTACAAAAACTTCCACTGGGAAGTTAATAATAATAATTAATTAATAAATAAATATTGTTTTTCTATTTCTTACCACTGGTAAGTTAGTCGTGTGGACATTGCGGGTCGCACCCAGACCACTTTTTATTTTTCAAAACAACCACAAAAGTGGGCGTGGCAAAAACATCGTTATGGCGAGTTGCTGTTTTCAAGGAATTAATAGATCTTTTTTTGACAAAAGCTCCTTAAAATAGTGGGTACACAGTGCATAGGTACGATTGAGTAGGGGTGGTTATCACCTACAGCCAATACACTTAAAACAATGTGAGGTGCATTGTGATACCATGTAGATCCAACAACATTTATTGCTACTTAATGCTCATTGTTTTTCTTCAAATTTGCAGCAGAAAAATATTAGCATGTACAGTCCGTTCCACGTGTTTACGAACAGGGTAGTTTCTAGATTTAATTTTACGAAATTTTTTAAATCCTTCGAAAATATGGGAAAAACCAAATGCAATATAGCCTTCTTTCGCTATATAATGTATAATTTGTAAAAAAAATTGTTATTAAGCAGATAAATTCAATTTTTATGATGCGTTTCCCAATAAGGTCATAAAACTAGTCCTTTATTCGTTCCACGTTTACGAACAGTAACTAAATCTACCTGGTGTCATATATAAATCAAATATAAAGGCATTAAGAGCATCAGGGACCTTATTGCAAAATATAATTTCCTAGAAACAAAACCTATGGGTGAAAAAAAATCATTGACTAAAGTGGAAATAGGCCAACTTGGAGCTTACCAGGAACAAGGCAAATTTATCGGTTTTATAGCCGATAAGATTGAAAGAGGACCAACTGATGTTCACAGCTTTCTTATAGACCCTAAGAACAATGGAAAAAAAACAGAAAAGGAGGAATAACCAGAGGAACAACAAGTCAGTATCAATGGGCGATACTGAGAGCTGCTTCAAATTCAAGACTTTGCCTTATTAAAATCAAGGCAGAAACTGGAGTTAAAGCTAGAGGTCAACTGTTTATCGCGTGATACAGAAGTCCAGCCATGTTAGACACAAAAAAGTGAAAACCACCATTGAACACATCACGCAAAAGTCAGCAACGTGATTTTGCAATAAGTCACATCAGGTGGAGTCGAGAGTGGTATACCGTTGTCTTTTCAGATAAAAAACTTTACTTTGGATGGAACTGATCGATATAATTATTATTTCCAAGATTTGAGGAAGGATGAAATAGCCTTGGATAGAAGTCACACCAAGGGAGGTGGAGTAATGGTATGGGCAGCAGTAGGCTTTTACGGAACTGCAAACCTTGATTTTCAAAGCAAGAATGACCGCAATCACCTACAAATCTATACCTACTGTAAAGAGATTTCCCTAATTTTTTCGAATTGTTTGGTGGACAAGGATGGATTTTTCAACAGGACAATGCACCGATGCATACCGCAAGAATAACCAAAACTTTGATTCCGGGTCAAAATGTTGACCTACTGGCCGACATATTAACCGGACCTAAACATCATGAAAAACGTGTGGGGATGGCTTTCAAAAAACGTCTTCGAAGGAGGTAAGCAATACTGCAACCCGGAAGACATAATTGAAGCCATAAAACAATCCTGGTCCGAAATTTCACTAAATCAATTGGAAGAACTGTATAAATCTTTTCATGTCAGGCTTCTTAAAGTTATACAGCGATCGGTAGGTAGTACATATTATTAAAAACTATTGTTATAATCTAAATAAAACCTAAAATAGTTTACGCCGAACAAAATTGGATTGTTTTCTAAGGGTATATTAATTTTGACTCATAGTTTGTAGCATACCTTAATATTGCCTGTAGACCCCTAAAAGTTACCATATTTATGATCAGCATCGATAGTAATGTCGATCTAGCCATGTCCGTCCGTCCGTCTGTCGGCAAAAATTAGGACTTTAAACTTTACCTATCGTTGTTCAGCGATGTCCGAGAGTGAATAGTCGGTTGTTTTTACCTCTCCGGTTAAAGCATCTTAAAGTCGAGTGGTTTCTATTAGTTACTAAATTCATTGTGTGAATTTCTGTGTATTTAATGTGTATTCATCATTGTTTTAGTTAAATACATGTAGTATTCAAGACAAAGCTTAAGAAAATTAACTTTTATCATATACAAGGTGGCGCAAAAGTCATCACCCAGTGGCGTTCACCAATCCGACAGAAAACTACATAGGATAGATGTCAAACGTCGTGGATCATTTAGAACATTGGCACACGAATTGCCTAAGGCACACCCAAGGGCTGAAAACCCTATCGGAAGATGCTATAATTTTTGCAAATAGCAGCAAATATCAATTTTACTTTGACATTTGTGAAGTAAACAGATGACAACTTTTGCGCCACCTTGTATTTTCTTTTTTCTGCTAACTGTGCCTGCCCCTTGGTTATACATAATACATACACCTTATACAACAAAACCATACGATGTCGACGATCTCGACCAGGTCAACATCCAACGCAGTTCCAAGTCAACCTTCAACAGCTTGTCAAACGAGTTCACACGCCGTAAAAACAATCATCGATGGCAAATCAACAGTTGACAAGAAATTGTCTAAAACTGGCAAACCTTATCTGTCGACAACTCCTACCAGGTCCGACTCCCCAACAACTGGATCTAAGCCGCATAGCCTTACTTTGGACGCGCTGCATAGGGAGCTTAAAGTTCGCACAGATGCAATCATTTTATCATTCAAGAATGAATTAGATAAAACCCGCAATGAGTTACTACTCAAAATCAATAACATCGAGCAACATCTGTCCGATGAGATCACCACCATCTCTAACATGTCCCAGCGGACTGATAGAGTCGAACATATCGTCAACAATGCTCTAATCGATGATGTTTCCGAGTTGCGTAAAAGTTGTAACATGCTGGAGAGCAGTGGCGTGGCGTCCATATAACACGATTCCTACCGTCTTCCCTTTTAAAAATCCACCAAAAGTAAGCACTATCTGCCAAATAAATATATGAAAAATGAAACCCGTCCCGTATTTTAATTATAAAATAAAATCTACACACACACTCACACATAAGCTATCGAATAAGTTTAATATTTTCATTCTAGGTACCTCTCGTCTGTATCTTCATACTTCATTCAAGAATCAAGATTCAACCACATTCCACAATCCACAAATCACAAACAACAAACCAACGAAGAGTCACAAAAATACTCTTAGTAAAAAGTTTTCAACTACCGCTGCTCTCTATAATAGAATAAAAAATATTTTTCCGTCTTATTTACTTGTTTTATATCCCTTTCTTCTACAAGCATTGCGGTTCCGATCCTCTTTGTTCAACACCCGCTTTTATATTCAAAGAAAAAGACGCTACATTTCGTCTTATAAGCCAAATCTCACGCTGAATACTTGGAATTGTTTCATTTCATTCTCCCTTTTGCGATTAGCATTGCGTTTCAATCGGAAGATATCAACATGTTGCAGGAATGCAGGTGCTACGTTTGACTCGTTTTTTTTGCAACATTGTGTCTAATAACACGGTGTTCTTTGACTTATTTCTTTTTTCTTATGACATAATATCTGAATGTGTTATGTGGGTTGATTCTTGATTTTGAATTTGATGTTGATATTGATATACGTGTTGATGTAAGAAGTTGAGCTTTCATTTTTCTCTCTTGTGATAGTTAATGCTTCGATGTTTTTACAAATTTATTGTTATACTTTTGTCTTATGAAATAAAATATGGTAGAATATTATGGCAATTTGTCAGCAGAGTAAATTCACCATATCGCTTAAGAGAAGTTCATGTCAAATAAAATACCGACACTTGTTTTTTTTTTTAAGCAGGAATTCAAATTTTAATTTAGAATCAGTTGGAATTTATTGGCAGACTGCGTTGCACAAGTGCAATAACTTGAAAAAATCTAGTGTTTTGTAAAGCCAATTTGATAAAATCTTAAATTAAAATAGTGAAAAGTTGGATGTGAAAGTGAAAGTGAAGGTTAATGTGTAATTTTTTAGTTTCTTTTATTACCAACTTACTGATAAAAACATTTTAGCTTCTTAATTTTAGTGCAGTTTTAGATTTTTTTTTGGAAATGTCTTTGATTAGTGTAGATTGCTGTTTAACTGATTTCCTCCTGGAGGATTCAAATAGTTTTAGTAAGCTATCTTTTCTTGATAAAAAAAAAGTTATAGACGTAGGGCGCTCTATGCCTTTTATAAATATTAATTACCAAAGGAGAGATGGTTTTGTGACACATTTTAATGTTTCCTTATACCAAAAATATAAGTGGCTAACTGGGAGTTGCAAGCTTAATAAAATGTTTTGTTTTCCTTGTCTTCTTTTTTCAAACTCCGCCAGTGTTTGGAGCCGAACGGGTTTCACTGATATAAATAATTTAGTTAATTCTTCGAAAAAACATATTAAGACAGAAAAACATATTCGTTGTTGTTTATCCCTACACGAATTCGGCACGAATCGCATTGAAACTTCTTTAGGAAATTCTTTCGTTGTTCATAATAAAAAAGTAGATAATAATCGGAAACTAATGGAACGTTTTATTGACACGGTCATTTTATTAGGCAGACAGGAGTTAGCATTTCGCAATCATGATGAAAGGTCTAGTTCAGATAATCGTGGCAATTATGTCGAAGCGGTTTATTTTTTATCTAAATATGACACTTTATTGGAATCCCATTTAGAGCAGTGTTCAAGTACACACAATCCAATTTTTTCAGGTTTATCCAACGATATTCAAAACGATTTGATACATAGTATCGCGGCGGTTATTAAATCCGAAATTAAAACGGAAATCAAGGATGCTCGGTTCGTGTCGATTATGATCGACGAAACACCAGATTTGAGTCATAGGGAACAACTGAGTGCCATATTTCGGTACTTGTCAGAGGATGGTATACAAGAAAGATTTCTTGGATTTTTTGACGTTAGCGCAAGTCGTAATGCAAATGAGTTATCCAATCATATATTTAAAATTCTTGAAACATACGACTGCAAGGAAAAGTTAATAGGATAAGCTCTGACTTTTTAAATATGTTTGAAGTTATTTATGACAGCGTAAATGATTGCATCGAACCTCCACGTAAACGCAGGTTGCTTGACTTCGATTTGAAGACGAATTATAAGCGCCTTTTTGTTGAAATTAAAGACAATATAGTCAGCCAAATAAATGCCAGATATAAATCATTTAGTAATCTTACATTTTTGGATTTACTAAATAATTTGAAGTATGACACTTTTTCTCGTTCCAGTCCAGATGTAAAAATATCTTCCCTAATTAAGTTTTTTCCTAGAATTTTTGACTTCACGGCATTAAAAAATGAACTTAATGTTTTATATTCTTCGTCGTCACTTCGGCAGTTTGAGGTTCTCGACCTTCACAACCATTTGAATAGTGAAGCATTGAAAGAAGTGTTCCCTCAAGTCTTAAACTTAAGTATGTAGTTTACTTTTAACACTTCCCATTTCCGTCGCCTCCGTTGAGAGGTCTTTTTCTGCTTTAAAAAGAATTCATACCTCTTTAAGAAACTCACAGGGCGAGGATAGGCTCTCTGATTTAGCCCTCATATCGATAGAAAGAAGACTTCTTCTTAAAATTAAAAATAGACCAAACTTCTATGAAAGGGTATTGGCAGAGTTTATCAAAAAAGATCGTCGAATAGCATTAGAATACAAATAATTATAAAGAACTAATATTTTAACAAAACTTTTCACTTTTTTTTTTTTAAGTGTGTGAATTTTAGCTGTTTTTAATTTTGATTTATTTTTATTGCTGACATTATTATTTGTATCGTTTTTATATTTTAACAAATATAAAGAATTATCCATATAATTCTTCTGAATTTTCTTATTTTAAAATTACTATCCACATTATGCTGAATTTTTTTAAGTTATTGTATCATGCGTCTGTCAAGACCGGCTTCTTTTGAAGCCACTTTTGTTATGCTTTAAGCTCATTGTTGATTGAAATATTAATGTCTTGAAGTATAAAAAATGTGGCTAGAATATTTTTACTAAGTCAATGTGGAATGCATATTATGTAGATACAATATCCCCATTAAAAATTATTTTATTTCAAGTTTTAAAGATTTTTATTTTTATAGGTGACTAAATTTTTCAACGTCTTCCCTTTTAAAATTATCCACGCTACGCCACTGCTGGAGAGAAAGGAATTCCTGACTGACACTGTAATCTATGAGGTTCCACACCTACACAAGGAGGACTTGCCCAACCTATTCAACTTAAACTTTGCTCCACGACCACAATTACACCACCGCAACTGAAGAACATCTTTCGTACCAACCAACGCAACAACAAAGATGAGCCACCTGTGATTCTCCAATTTAACAGTGTACGAGAGAGAAATGCGATGCTTAAAGCGCTCTCTTTCTACCGGCCGGCGTAAAAACAATCGTATAGTCCGTACCAAAACAGTTGGCCAACGGTCGATTGCGCAGAGAGAGGATTTAAGAGAACAAAAATGACGCGAAAGAGATTTAATCACTAAGCGTTTTTGCCTGTAATTTACAATGCGTAACCCAACTTTACAGTGCTTAGAACTAAAATGCTGTTGAATATCTAAATAAACTTAATTTTTTATTATGAGGTCGACTTTTATACATTTCTACCTAGAAGTCCGATTGTATTTGAAAGGGTTCCCAACCCTTTTTATGGTTGAACATTTCGTGGTTTAGCGCTAGGTACCTGTATGGGTGGTGTGCTTGGTTAGCATTAATTTTATGATGTTTGATTTTACCTGTTTGACTTAAGTGTAAAAGTTTTACGACATGATTAGTGTTTGCATTTGGTTACCTGTAGGGGCAAGGAATAAATTTGTTGCTTGGTTTTTAGAGTTTTTTATTTTAAGATAACGCATATATATTATGGATTTCCTATTTGGAATTCACTTTCACGAAAACAAAAGCATTGCTAGGACATAAGTTTATTAAAATAAAATAAATTGTCATGGATCTTTCAAGAAAAGGAAAACCAATAGGAAGTCTAGGACGTAAGATCGTTGTTAGGATATATTACAAAAAAATTGAAGAAGCTAGGAATTTATGTATAGATAATCCCATCACATACGCAAATTCACAGACAGAGGAGTTTACGGGAATTTCGGCCCGAACAATAAGAAGGATAATTAAAGAATATGAGAAGAAAGGCGCTATTGAATCTCCAACTAAAAGAGTACCACATACAAAATGGAAAACTGGATTGGACGAATTTGGTATCACAGCTGTTCGGCGAATTATATACAACTTCCACATTGAAGAAAAAATGATGATAACATTAAAAATGTTAAGACAACGGGTGCAGGAAGATTTGGAGCTGAACCTAAGCAATATGTCGCTACATAGGATTTTAAAAAGAAATGGATTTCCTTATAGGAAAACGGAGAACAACCGTAAATTTCTTTGCGAAAGAAATGAAATCAAACTTTTACGAGTGAAATATCTGAGGAAGGTGCGGGAGTACAGGTCAGAAGGATATGAGATTATTTATTTGGACGAGAACTATATTCACAGCTCTCACACAAGGCCAAGGGCATGGACTGACGGCACCAGTCAAGGTTTAAAGGCGCCAATTTCAAAAGGCCAAAGGCTGATAATGGCGCATGCAGGTGGAGCGAAGGGCTTCGTGAATAATGCCTTGCTTTTATTTAAATCTGGGTCGAAAACAGGAGATTATCACGATGAGATGAATTTTGAAAATTTCTCCAAATGGATGAAGGATCAAGTTTTAAATAACCTAGAGGAACCATCGGTTATTGTAATGGACAACGCATCATATCACAACAAATGGGAACACAAGCAAATCACTTCTGCTTCCGTTAAATCGGAGATGTTAGAATGGCTTTCCGTCAACAATATACCGCATTCTTCAATAATGCTCAAAATCGAACTTTATGACCTTATAAAGCGACATCGGACTAATCACCACCCCAAGCATAAGATTGACGATATGATTCAATGATTCACGGCGCGGGACACGAAGTACTACGATTGCCACCCTATCATCCAGATCTCAACCCTATTGAAAAGATCTGGGCAACAGTCAAGGGAAGAGTCGGAAGCCGAAATACAACGTTTAGATTATCGGATGTTCAGAAACTAGCTGAAGAAGAATTTTCAAAAATAACAGTTGAAGATTGGCGCAAAGTTTGTGAAAAAATTATAAGGACAGAGGAGGAATACTTTTCACACGAGCAGATGTGGGACACAATGTCGGATGCAATAATTATCAATCCAGGAGATGATTCTTCAACCGATTATGAAACTGACAGTTCTTCGAATTCAATTTAATATACATTAATATTAACTATTTCATATATAGGTAGCAAAATCAATAAATATTTTTATCTTAGTACTAAAACGTGTGTGTTTTTACTTCTTAATTCAAACCAAACCGAACCACCCATTTGGTATACTGGTGTTTTGTTTTGCTGCTCGCTGTAAATCTGTTTTATATTTGCAATTCATCGTCAATTTTATCTCGCTATAATTTACACTTTTAATCAAGGTTACAAATTTAAAAGTGGTGGGTAGTTCAAAAAGTTTTAAAAACTGCATTTCTTAAAAAAAATTATTGAAGAATCAAGAACGTTCACCATTTTGTCTTTAACGAACCGTTTAATACCCCATCCTCTTTTTTGTGACAGAAAATCGTGCCTATTGTTATTGGGCATAAAATCGTTTACGTTTCCAAAAAATTCCCAAATTGTAAATTTTTTATTAAATTTACCTACCTCGCCCAAATTCAATGATATAAACAAAAAAAAATTGGTGTGACACTGCAATTTACTTTACTTTGCGTGCCAATATCAGTACCAACATGATCAATATGCACGACACAATTAATTATGATCAACGAAAGCATAATGAGCAAATAGGGTTTAAATCTAAAACCGTACACCTTCATACAGACACAGTCACACAATCAATTCATGTGCAATGTTTTGCTTAATCTATCCGACCGTGATCACATCATACTCCTACAAAGAACCGACAAGACAAAAAACGAAACAATATATTTGCCTCCAAGTAAAGTTGACATATAATGGTCTATATTTTTCCTCCGCTCCTAATTTCAGTATAAAAGAAGGAAAATGAAGAAACCACCCTCAGTGAGATCGCGACAGCGATCTTGAACACAAGGCAGGGTATACGTCGTTTTTTATTAGGGCTCCGCCCATTTTCGTCTCCTTATGCTTGTTTTTGCAATTTAAGAGATTGTAAAACACATTTTAAGAGACCTGCGCAGTAGAATGGCCAACTGTTTTGGTACGCACTATACACCTCTTTTGTGCGATCTTGGGTTCGACGGTAATCCTAACAGAAAAGTGTTTGTGAATGAGAGCCTGACGCGAAGAGATCGCTCTCTTCTTCAGCACGCAGCGCGCATGAAAAAAGAAGGCAAACTGTTCTCTATGTTCACTAAGCTTGGATCTGTGTACTGTGTCTGTGTTTGTCAAGTTCCAGAATGAAGACGAAAGTGTAGCTGCCGACGACTTCAACGACTTGATTGCTGCTACCGGGAGTCGTCAGCTGAGAGGTAGAACCGCTGTTCAAGAATAAGTAAATCTATTATTTCACACTTGTCACCGTAGTCATTATTCAATTCTTTTCATTTTGTTTACTTATAATTACAACTATTGTTCTCTTTGCAATTTGTTTCTCTTAAAATGTTTTCCTATGGCCAACGTTTATTTGTCTTCTCCTTTATCATGTTTCACTGTAAGAGCATTTCTCTGTGTTTGCGATTCTCTGTTTATTATTTATTTCAAATTAATTACCTATGCAACCAGTGGTTCTTAGTAATGCGTCCAATGGCGGGTTAATGGATCGGAGTTTATATAGTATGATTGGAGTGTTACGCTCGCAGAAAAAAGGTCTACATATTTGTCACATTAATGCGCAAAGCTTGTATCCTAAGCTGGATGAATTTCGTCTGATGCTTATAAATTCTCAGGTTCAGATAATCTGTATAACAGAGACATGGTTTAATCCGGATTTCAGCGATAGTGTGTATGACGTTGATGGGTATACTCTCTACCGTGGTGATAGATTTGGTAGAATCGGTGGGGGTGTGGCTATGTACGTACGCAATGGGATAAGCTGCAAAGTTGTCTGCAGATCAAGTACGCTTAGTATAAACGAGTATCTTTTTCTAAGTATTTCTTGTGGCGTCGAACGTCTGCTCCTGGGTGTGGTTTACAGGCCAAACAAAAACGTTAATTTTTCTTCAATTTTAAACCTCTTGGAGGATAAGGGGTTTTCAATAAGAGCGCTACAAAAGTTTTTTTTTAAATAAAACAAAAACGGTTTTGGATATCAATGAAATTCTTTATTAATGTGAAATTACGTTCGATGCCATTATGTATGGAACTCGATTTCTTTTGCATGGCCACCACGGGCACGCTTGCAGAAGTCCAGACGCTGAACCCAATTTTCGACGGTTTTCAAGCATAAATCGGCCGATACTGCTGCAATTTCACGTTCGATATACGTACGAAGTTCATCAATCGACTTGACGTAGCCCCACAGGAAATAGTCTAACGGCGTCAAATCGCACGACCGAGGCGGCCAAGCGACTGGAATATTTCGTGAGATAACACGGTTTCCAAACTTGGTTTCCAATAAATTGATTGTGGCATTCGCTGTGTGGCTTGTGGCGCCGTCCTGTTGGAACCACATGTCCTCCAAGTCCACGGAAGAAGTACGGCCCAATGACGCCGTCGGCCCATAAACCACACCAAACCGTAATTTTGTCGGGATGCAATGATGACTCATGCAGTACGTGTGGATTGCTGCCTGACCAATACCGCATATTGTGTTTATTGACGAAGCCATTCAGCCAGAAATGAGCCTCATCGCTGAAGATGATTTTTCGACGATAAATTGGACGTAGCGCTGTTAACGCTGAGGCCACTGACTCCGAATTTCGGTAGTAAATTTTAATAATTTCGACTCGTTGTTGGCTCGTATATCTTTCTATCATGAAAGGGCAAACCTTACTGAAGAGAAATGTCAAAGAGCGACAAGAAATTCGGCGTCGTTTGCTGTCCCTGTCCCTCTACTTTTGTAGCGTCCCTGTTGAAAAACACTTTACTATAGGCTATAGCAACATTATCGTTTGTGGGGACTTAAACTGTAATCTATTAAATTCATATACCTCCGCCCAGCTCATTCACGGCTTTAGGTGCCTAGATCTCAAACCCGTCAATACCTCAACAGCTACCCACTTTTCCGATAATTCTGCCACTCTTCTTGATGTTTTCTGTGTGGATGATATTGATAAAAGTTTAGTCTACAGTCAACCAGCAGCCTCTGGTTTTTCAAAGCACGACCTGATTTTCTTAACCTATGATATGCAAGATGATGTGGATGAAACAGTTATTGCCTATCGCGATTTTAAGAGCATAAGGTACGATGATTTGCGATCTGATGTGGTTAACACTCAATGGGAACAAATTTATTATATGCTATTGGTAAATCAACAGGTAATGTTTTTTCAGGACATAATAAAAACACTTTTCGATCGAGATGTTCCATTGAGAAAAAAAAAATTAAAAATAATTCTCCGCCATGGCTTAATATATATATTCTCGATCTGATACAAAAGCGAGACCATGCATACCATCGATGGAAACGCTATAAACTACATGAGCTACATGAAACGTATCGACAATTGCGGAACATGGTTGTATCGCGCATTAAAATTGCTAAACGTGCTTATTATTAACATTTCTTGAGTCCTCATGTGAATCAGGAAAAAGTATTTGGAAAAAGCTACGAATAATGGGAAATGGAAAGCAGCGAACAGGAGCACCATCGGACATAGACTGCAATCTGCTAAACTCACAATTCGTTTCTGTAGGGGCTACCCCTACCAATGTAAGTAGTTAGGTTAGGTTAGGTAGACGTGGCTGTCAGCCAAAGCCAACACACTTAGACCAATGATAGGTCCATTGTGGTACCACACAATAATAATAGTAAGTAGTAGTTGTAGCTCTAATACCCAATGGTTGAGCGCAGGCAATGATGGGGAACAAGACTTCCAATTTGATCGTCTTACCGATGAAGATGTAGTCGAAGCCCTGCTTTCCGTCAAATCAAATGCCATGGGACTAGACGATATGAAACCTAGATTTTTGATGATTATCCTCCCGTACATTCTTAAATATATTACGTTAATCTTTAATACCATTTTAACAACCAGCGAATATCCCCTTTCATGGAAGAAAGCCAAGATACTACCGATACCGAAGTCAAATCTGTCTAAAGAATACAGACCAATATCCATCTTACCCTTCCTGTCAAAAGTATTTGAAAAGGCAATACACAAGCAATTAAACTCAAACTTAACAACTAATAATCTTCTTAGTTGCGTTCAGTCCGGGTTTCTTGCTAAAAGAAGTTGCTAGACTGCACTTCTACTTGTGGAAGATGAGTACGAAAGGCTATGGATAAAAACTGCTGTACCTTTTTAACTTTGTTGGACTTTTCTAAGGCGTTTGACACCGTAAATCACTCTACTCTATGTGCAAAACTGCGAAATAGTTTCGAGCTATCCCCACCTGCAGTTAAACTCCTACACTCATATTTAAGTGGCCGTCAACAATGTGTGTCTGTCAGCACTAAAATGTCTTCATTACTAGAAGTAACTACTGGGGTCCCTCAGGGTTCCGTTCTTGGGCCTTTACTGTTTTCGCTCTATGTGAATGAACTTCCGCAACTAGTGAAATATTGTTCTGTTCACTTGTTTGCCGATGATGTTCAACTATACTTAAATTGTCCATTATCTGGTATTAATGGTGCGATATACAAAATTAACGAAGACTTGCAGCTTATCCAACAATGGGCTCTAAAGCACAGTTTGTCCTTAAATCCAAAAAAAATCTAAAACTTTATAAAGGGTAAGCTTCAGTAAGGTTTGCCATTTCACGATGGAAAGATATACGAGCCAACAACGAGTAGAAATTATTAAAATTTACTACCGAAATTCGGAGTCAGTGGCCTCGACGTTAAGAGCGCTACGTCGAATTTATCGTCGAAAAATTATCTTCAGCGACGAGGCTCATTTCTGGCTCAATGGCTTCGTCAATAAACATATGCGGTATTGGTCAGGCAGCTATCCACAAGTACTCTATGAGTCATCATTGCATCCCGACAAAATTACGGTTTGGTGTGGTTTATGGGCCGGCGGCGTCATTGGGCCGTACTTCTTCCGTGATGATCAAGACCGGCACGTTACTGTGAATGGGAATCGCTACCGTTCAATGATAACCGAATATTTTTGGCCCCAATTGGATGATATGGACTTGGAGGACATGTGGTTCCAACAGGACGGCGCCACAAGCCACACAGCGAATACCACAATCAATTTATTGGAAACCAAGTTTGGAAACCGTGTTATCTCACGAAATGGTCCAGTCGCTTGGTCGCCTCGGTCGTGCGATTTGACGCCGTTAGACTATTTCCTGTGGGGCTACATCAAGTCTATGGTCTATGCCAACAAGCCAGCGACGATTGATGAACTTCGTACGAATACCGAACGTGAAATTGCAGCAGTATCGGCCGATTTATGCTTGAAAACCGTCGAAAATTGGGTTCAGCGTCTGGACTTCTGCAAGCGTGCCCGTGGTGGCCATGCAAAAGAAATCGAGTTCCATACATAATGGCATCGAACGTACTTTCACAGGAATAAAGAATTTCATTGATATCCAAAACCGTTTTTGTTTTATTTAAAAAAAAACGTTTGTAGCGCTCTTATTGAAAAACCCTTTATAAGCAGAAATTAGAAACTTCTCACTTTCCACCAATAAAACTAGGGCATTCAGTCATCGACTACGTCCACACTGCTAAAAACTTAGGACTAGTCTTCAACGAGAAGCTCACTTCGTCTGATCATATTGCAATTACAATAGGTAAAGTTTATCATGGTATCCGTTTGCTGCGATCTACACAAAACTGTCTGCCAACAAAAACTAAAATGCTTTTAGTAAAAACTTTACTCCTACCGATTCTATTATACGGATGCGAAATTTTCTGCAACGTCGACTACAACACTAATCGGAAATTAAATGTTATATACAATAATCTAGCTAGATATGTGTTTAGCGTTAGATACTTTGACCACATCTCTAATTACTCCAAACAGATAACTGGTCTAACGCTTAATAAACTCATTGAATTCAGATCACTTACACTGCTGCATAGCATCATGAAGTCACGCCAACCTGAGTACCTACACAACAGACTAAATTTCTCTAGCTCCGAAAGAACTGCTATTTTAATTTAGCCTAGATTTAACTGCATACAATCTGAACGCGCTTTTTTCGTCCATGCAACTCGCCTATGGAACGCTTTGCCTATTACAATGAGAAGGATCGCAAACAGAGAAAGTTTTAAAACTGAAACCTTTAAACACTTGGCCAGGTAGATTTACGTGATATGCTTATAGTTATAATTAAATTGTTATTATTATCTGTTCTTTTCTCCTTAATTTCAACAATGTTCGATATTTAACTACATAGAAATAATATTATTTATGAATGAAAATTTATGAATGAAAATTCTCTTTTTCTTAACTCATTACCATTAATTCCTATATTCACTCTCTGTATCTGTATCTGTACCCTTTAAGCTAATCACAATCATAAGATTGCATTCTTAATGTGAAACAACTAAGTAATTTAATAAATACAAAAAATACCTAGAGACCTGAAATATAAACCATATACTCTCTAGGGTCCCGAAATAATCAAGTTCTATAATTTTTGAAAACCGCCCACAGACACGCCCACAAACTCAAAAAAAAATAATTTATCGAAAAAATCGAATTTTGAGCTAGAAAGCTGAAATTTTTAATACATGATCTTTGACTCCTAAAACTGCTCGGGAGAAAAAATTTGTAAAATCCGCCTGCTGACACTAGTCAAGATTGAGCTAGAGCCCTGACATTTGTAATATATACTCTTTACCGTCCCTTTATGCTCATGTGTAAATATTTAAAAAAAAAAAAACTTTTTTTTAAAACCAATGTTTGAGCTAGGAAGCTGAAATTTATAATAGATACTCTCTAGGTGCCCTTCATACTTATATTTAAATATTTTTTTAAATCCGCCTACTGACACGCATACAATTAAATAAAACAATTTTATTGAAAGTCCAAAGTTTGAGCTAGGGAGCGTTTTTTTACGAAAGCTTCGTTTTTTTCGATTAAATCTTTTAAATGTTATAAAACAAAATATGTAGAGAGTTCTTAACAATTCAACCCTAAGGTGGCGACAGTGTAGAGGTTAGTGTGCTGGCTTGTTACCCGTGCGGTGCAGGTTCAATCCCCATGGGGAACAACAACATACGCCACCCATTCTCCAGCCTCTACACCAAAAAGAGGATTTCTGCCTGGTAGTACAATGGACCGTTACCGAGTCTGAGTGCTCTGGGATTTGGATTTCCTTTTTTAAAAAAAAATACTTAGACTTTTGTCACGCCGACTTATGGGATAGGAATAAGAATAGGGTATCCAACAGTTCGCCCAAGCGGACTTTTTAGGTCTTTATAAGACATATTAGGTCAATAGTTCTCAGATTACTCCAAGATACTTGACTTCGTCGGAATACTCTACGACCGTGTCGTTTATTCTGATTAGGCCTAGGTCAAATTGTGTAAGTTATTAACAATTGTAAATGTATGAGTGTATACCTATAGTAATTCACTTTAGCTTGTGATCCGCTTAACGAATACCATATTAAATACCATATCCAAAAGCAGAGCAAAAACTGTAGTGGTTAGAAAAAAAAAAAAATCTGTAAGCCACTGGAAAAAAGAGGAAAAAGTTATCGCCGCAAATTGAACGGGGATGCTTTTTCGTAACAGGGAACGGAAAAGTTTCGATTTTCGTTTGGTCTAAGCGTGGGTAAAGATCTTGGGTTTAACAGGTTAAATGGTGAAAGGTAGTAATGTTCCTTTGCACTATCATTAATATTTGAGTCCATTAAATATTTAACAAGCGGGTTAGGATGTTCACGTACACGCTCTAATTTTTTAATGAAAAGTGTCATGCCCCGTCCTGAAACCAAACTGGTTGCCCGGCATTACGTTATTGTCGTCGACCCACTTCAACAGGGCTCTATTGACAACTTTTTCAAAGACCTTGCTAATATTCGGAAGCAAACTATTCGACCAGAGATTGGCATTGTTCGTCCTATCTTCACCCTTTTTCGGGATAGGGTGTGCGCCGGATAATGTGCGTGGTTCAAATGTCTACAGCCTTCAGAGGCAGGTGTCTCAATACGGCGTTTGGGACACCCTCCATTCCCGTCGGCTTTTTATTATTTACTGAGTAGAAGATGCACAGGCAGAAGAGCATCCTTCGACACGAACAAGTTTAATTTGTACATCATCAGCATATAAATGAAGTGAAATATTAGAGCAAACATTTGGCAATTCATTTCTAAGCAAACAAAATAGGATAGGACCTAAATTGGGTTTGGTATTTCATGTCTTCGGAGTTAAGTAAAATCGACAAAATAGGCGTACGCGTGTTTCGTCCGTATTTAAGCAATTATTCATCAATGCCTACACTTTTTCCCATTTTAAGCCGTCGATACATGATAATTGATGTTCCTTCATTTTCTTAAAGAGGTTTGACAAAGTTGTCAATGTTGAAGCCGTATACCATTTATACGTCTGTTTTCCTAATTTACATAGGTTTTTATCGGTTTTTATTGATTTTGTTCTACTAAGTATGTCTTTTATAGCTGTTTCATTAAATTATTTAATGTCTTGTTTTATGTTCAGTTTGATGGTAGCCTGAATACGGTTATGAGCATTGTTGTGTAAATCGATATTTTCCTTTGATGTTTTAGTAATTGTATCTTTTATTATAGGCTCTATTAGTCGTACGTGTTTTAAATACAATTATTAATGGTTTGCATATTTATTTCTCTTTCTGCTGGTGCTTCAGTAAAAGATTAAGTGGTCTCTGGTTTCTTCTTGGAGTGAAGATATCTGTCTTTTGTTTTGTATTGATGTTATATGACTTTTTATTTTCATTTTTGATCTAACCATCTTGTGGCTGCTATTGATTTAAAATTATTTTAGTACCTACTGAGATGTCCGTAATGGTTTTTTTGTGTATTCGTCAACACATAGTTCGTTTAATGTTTAATTTTTTTCATTTAGTGATATAAACGAAGTATTTGTGGTTGTTATGAATTTTTCTTTAGTTTTGTGTTTTCTCTTTATACTCGTACTCACAATGCGGTTGGTAACTAAGCGTCAATTAGCAGTGTTTGAGTTCGAATAAAAATCAAACATTTAAGAGGGATACAAATGAAATTGAATTTCAAATAAAAACATAAGGAAAGGCTTATTCATGTGCATATATGCCTTGGGTTGAGGGTCCTTGTCTATTTGGAAAGGTATTTTTTCTAATAAAATGGAAATTTAATATTTGAAAATCAAGTCAAATATAGTAATCATTAGCCCGGATATGAGCTTTGTACTCAAGTTTAAGGCGGATAAAAGACTCATGGCTAAGGCAGACTGTTGAGGTTTCGCTTTAATAACAAAAGACAGCATTGTGTTTTGGAAGCATTCATTTCCACCCCACTGAACTACGCTGTCAAGATCAGAATTTTCATGTTCTCATTCGTTCGGATTCGACTAAAAATTGTAGGTCCCTTCCACTTTGCACAAGCAAATAGTTGAAGAAGCTAGGCTTTAGGCCCTATATGACCCGTTAATGCCTAATATTTATTTATTTTAACATAAATTGCCGTTTCAGTTCCACATCTAAAGATGAGGGACGTAAACAAGGAAGCGAATATGAGATGCTGATAGTACTCTCATCTGCGAAGGAATAAGGGCTACAGTCCGCTTGAGCGAACTGTTGGATACCCTATTCTTATTCATATCTCTCATATTTTTGACATATCTTGTTGTGACAGCACTGTTTTACTTATAGGCGACTTTAATCTGCCACATATTGGATGGGTACCTTCTGAGGATGATTCTCATCTTATTCCATCCTTTGACTCTGCCCAACAAGAGCTCGCTTTATTAGACAACATTTTGTCTCTTGACTTACAGCAAACAAGCTGTATAAAAACTTTCAAAAATCGAACTCTCGATCTTGTTTTCTCTTCTGACTCTGTTAGTACTGTTTTTCTGGAATCCCACTTCAGTATAACTAACATAGATGACAATCATCCACCCTTGGATGTATTTATTGAACTGGGCGCACATCTGTATGAAAACAGTAATTCGTATGACCGTTCGCAATCTTTTGACTTTCGGAAAGCAAATTTTCAAAGGCTTTCTGATGAAATTAATAGCCTTAATTTTAATCTTACTGCGTTATCTAATATTGAAGATGCAGTCGGTGCTTTTTATTCTTTGATGGATAACTGCATGAAAAAAGTGATTCCTGTCAAATCCTCTAGGAATATGAAAACGTCCCATCCCTGGTATACTAAAGAGCTCAAATCGATACGAAACAGACGTAATAGGGCTTGGAAGAACTATTTAAAAAGTCTCTGCCATTCAGATCTTGAACTCTATCTCACATTATTCAATGAGTTCAAATCTTTATCCTGCAACTTATATATTGACTATATAAGTACAATAGAATGCTCTTTAAAATTGAACCCCAAACTTTTCTGGGGTTTTGTCAATTCTAAGAAAAAAAACCGATGGTTATCCATCGAAACTTACTTACAATAGCTCTACAACTGCTGATTCGCTAGAAGCAAGCAATATGTTTGCAGTTTGCCCCTCTTCACATAGATGAGCAATATTTTAGTTATCTAACTAGCTGTTCCCAAATAAGTTTTAATAGCTTCTCATTTGACTTGGAAACAATTTTAAAATTTATTTCTTCTCTGAAGAATGATTATTCATCAGGTCCTGATGGCATTGCACCGATTGTTCTTAAAAAATGTAGTCATGTAATTGCTCCATATCTTAAATATCTGTTTGAATTGTCCATTAGTACTGGTAAATTCCCTTATGTATGGAAAAGTGCTTTTATCACACCTGTATTTAAAAAAGGCGAACGTGGTGATATCACTAATTATAGGCCTATTTCAAAGCTTTCGTGTATCCCTAAGCTTTTTCAACAAATTGTTTGCGAAAAGTTAATATTTCTTTGTCGCAATTTAATTTGCAATGAACAGCATGGATTGGTAAGAAACAGATCCACTGTCACTAATCTGTTAAGTTTCTTGCATAATTGTTCTAATGCCTTAGAGAATAAGTACGAAATGGATTGCATATACACTGACTTCTCTAAAGCTTTCGACCAGCTGTCCCATGAAATAATCGAGTTTAAGCTCAGGGCTTTTGGTTTCCCACGAAGTTTCATAAAATGGGTTAATTCATACCTTAGATCAAGGGTATATCAAGTCAAATTTAGAGGATCGCTATCTGTATCTTTTACAGCTGAGTCTGGAGTTCCCCAAGGTAGTCACCTCGGACCAATTCTATTTATACTAGCCATTAATGATGTTAAAGCATGTATAAATGACAGTAATATCCTGATCTACGCTGATGATATGAAAATATTTAAATCTATCACTAGTCAGCAAGATAGAATTTTTCTTCAATCTGACATAATTAGCTTCGCCAATTGGTGTGATAAAAACGGTTTATCCCTGAACCCTACTAAATGTCAACATATGACATTCTCTAGAAAGAATATACCTTCCACCTTTCAATATTCTTTGTCTCAACATATTCTTTGTAATGTTGATAATTTTAAGGATCTTGGGTTTTATTTCGATCCCAAACTGGTTTTTGCCAAGCATATCAATTTTATTGTTAATAAATCTAATTCTATGCTGGGCTTCGTAAAAAGGTGGGCGAAAGAATTTAATGACCCATACGTTACTATGTCATTGTACAATTGTTTTGTCCGTCCGATTCTAGAGTATGCTTCACAAGTTTGGACGCCGTTCTACAACATTCATTCAAATCGAATAGAGGCCATTCAACGTAAATTTATTCGATTTGCACTTAGAGGAATTCCATGGGATGATCCTTTTAACCTTCCTCCTTACAGTCAGCGTATTAAGCTTCTTCAAATGTTACCCCTTTCTCAACGAAGGCTTAATAGCGATATCATTTTTTTACAGCAGCTTATATCCGGTCAAATAGATGCACCTGACTTGCTGTCGTCTATTGGCTTTAATTTTCGTGGTGGTGCCCATAATTTGCGCAGTGCTGAATTATTGTTTAGCCCCCATCATAGAACGAATTATGGGAAGCATGAGCCTATTAGTCGCATGAGTAGAATCTATAATCTAAATGATCATGTGATTGACTTGCATGTTAGTAAAATTAAGCTAAAAAATATTTTGCGTAATAATGCTTTAATGTCTTAAATTGTTTTCATTATTTTGTGTCTGTGTTAGTATTTTGTAGGTACATAATTATTGTATTTTTAATTGTTTTGTCCTTACTAACACCTGCACTAAATGATGAGCCTGTGAGAGCACTTTTTGTGCCGGCAATTTCTGCTCGTGATAGTTGCTTGCTTTAAGCACTCCACGACACAGAGCTGATAGTGTAATAAAAAAAAATAAATAAAAAATGGGCATCTCTACATATTTTGTTATATAACATTTAAAGGATTAAATCGAAAAAATCCAAGCTTTTGTAAAAAAAAACGCAAGGGAGCGTTTGGTTTTTCAATAAAATTGTTTTATTTCATTGTGTGGGCGTGTCAGTAGACGGATTTAAAAAATATTTAAACATAAATATAAAGGGCACCTAGATAGTCTATATTATAAATTTCAGTTTCCTAGCTCAAACTTTGACTTTTCAATAAAATTCTTTTATTTAATTGTGGGTGGATTTCATATATAAAACATAGGGACGGGCTACAGTCCGCTTGGGCGAACTGTTGGATACCCTATTCTTATTCCTATCCCTCATAAGTGGGCGTGACAAAAGTCTAAGTATGGTTGAATTGTTAAGAACGCTCTACATATTTTGTTATATAACATTTAAAGGATTTTATCAAAAAAAAAACGCTCCCTAGCTCAAACTTGGGTGTTTCAATAAAATTGTTTTATTTAATTGTGGGCGTGTCAGTAGGCGGATTTAAAAAAAATTAACACATGGGAATAAAGGGCCCCTAGAGAGTATATATTATAAATTTCAGCTCCCTAGCTCAAACTTTGAACTTAAAAAAAAAAATAAAAAATTAATTGTGGGCGTGTCAGTGGGCGGATTTTGAAAATATTTACACATGAGCATAAAGGGCCCATAGAGAGTATATACTATAAATTTCAGCTCCCTAGCTCAAACTTTGGATTTTCAAAAATTAATATACCCTTAGAATAGGGTATAAAAAAAATATTTTATTTATTTGTGGGCGTGCCAGTGGGCGGATTTTGAAAATTTTTTATCCCGAGCAGTTTTAGGAGTCATAGATCATATATAAAAAATTTCAGCTTTCTAGCTCAAAATTCGATTTTTTCCAAAATTTGGTTTTTTTGATTTTGTGGGCGTGTCTGTGGGCGGATTTCAAAAATTCGTAAACTTGATTATTTCGGGACCCTAGAGAGTATATGGTTAAAATTTCAGCTCTCTAGGTCCAGTTTAAAGGCCTAATTTTTGGCTACAGACGGACGGACGGACGGACGGACATGGCTAGATCGACATTACTATCGATGCTGATCATAAATATAGTAACTTTTAGGGGTCTACGGGCAATATTAAGGTATGTTACAAACTATGCGTCAAAATTAATATACCCTTAGAATAGGGTATAAACATTTCAGCTTTCTAGCTAAAAATTCGATTTTTTTGGATAAATTAGTTTTTTTGAGTTTGTGGGCGTGTTTCAAAAATTCTTAAACTTGATTATTTCGGGCCCCTAGAGAGTATATGGTTACAATTTCAGCTCTCTACAGACGGACGGGCATGGCTAGATCGACATTACTATTGATGCTGATCATAAATATAGTAACTTTTAGGGTATGTTACAAACTTCGAGTCAACATTAATATACCCTTAGAATAGGGTATAAAAAGGAAAAATAGGGTCGGAGACTAAAGTGAGCCTTCGGGAAAACCAGCATTTATTTGATGAGCTGCAGACTTGAAACCGTCCAATGCAACAGCTAAGTGCCAAACTAAGAAGTTTTCGGGATTCAAGATTTTTATAGGCGAACGGTTAATCGACATTTTCATGACGAAAGTATGGACGTTAGTGCAGTTGGTCGGTAGGAGGAGGGAGAAAAAGATTCGCCTTCTTTGCGACAGGCCGGACAAATTATATTTTCCATCTTTTCGCAAAGAGCCTTAAATAATAGGACAGATAGAAAAGCTTATACAGTGGTTTTGCCAGGTAGAAGAACACCTCTTCAGAACGATAGGAGAAATTCAATCTTGATCAGCGGATTTGTGAACGTCAAGATCTGTAAGTACTTTTGGCACTGTTCGAGTGCAAAACTGAATTGGCAGTACAGGGGGAGATAAAGCACAATCTTGTGGCGTACTCCACCAAGAATTAATCAAAAAAATATATATAATATAAATTACAATCCATTTCAAAAAAATAACTGCCGACAGTGTGTCCCAATACCCAAGCCGGATCCTCGCGACGAACACCGCCTTCCGGCCATCATAATCAGCTGTGCACATAGAATACGAAAAAACCAGTATTTTGGTTGTCGCTCCCACGCGATCGGTTTTAATACCTATACAAAGACAAGTACTTTTTAATTATATGAGTGGCTGGCTCGTAACGCGTCTTTTTTCTTGACTGCTCTTTCACCACGCTGGACCGTTCGCAAATTGCCTGTAAGTTTTCACTGTGAGTCGCACGTTTTATTCAATTTTCTTGTCCGCATTGGCAAATTAGATTTTTTTTGATTATTTTATCTTACAAAGAGCGATCGCAAGCAAAACAATAGAAGAAGCGGCGTACAAAAGAATTTTAAAGCCACGGTGCAAATAATTTCCGACAAAAGGCTTAAGTCGAACGTGTGAACACGTGGATCCTTTAAATCTCATAGAGATCGTGCAATGAGGTAAGAGTTCATGAACAAAAAGTTTTCGAGCATCCTAATAGGGACGACCATACCACGTCGAGTTAATCGGTTCTCGTCAGATCACCGTAATTAAACGACGTTGGGCGCGGTTAGTACGTAGATGGGGGGCCGTTTGAGAACAACCGCGTGTCGTTGGCCAGTCCCATCTACAGAGTTGAGGTAGATAATATACGTGGTATCACAATGGACCTAAATTGATTTAAGTGTGTCGGCTTCTGCCGACAGCCACATAAACTTAACCTAACCTAACCTAATAGGTAGAAAGATTTCCGTTTGTAGCACTGCGGATAGCTTTTGTTGTTGAGAGTGTTCCAGTGACTCACTAGGGTGTCATTTTCCCCGACGTCTAAGTGCACTAAACGAACTAAAACTCGCCCTACCAGCTCACAAAAGCATCCGTACATAATACTCCAACGAACCACTGAGAGTCCCGATCGGCAGAGGTGCAAAATACCCGCCAAGAATAAAAGGAATATTGTACACCGGCTGCAACAATTCGTCCAAAGCGCCAAGCATACCGCGGACAGTTATTTGCAGACCCACCAAACGCAGTCTACCATCGACCATCATCAACCAAATTTCCACCTAATCCGTCATCTAATTAAGCTATTAAACAGTGCGCAAAATCCCGAAACTGAAGGATATGCAATTAGTGTGTGAAGTAGTGCTTGCGTACATACAGTATTTACTCGATTACATAACCTATCCGTGCCTCAAGATATGAACGTGCATAGTCTCGTATAAAACCTTTTTTTTTGTATAACTTTTTTATAATATCTATCTATTGAGCTTTTTTTATATCTAATTTACTTATTTAACTTAAAGTTTACCTAGTTTCAGCTGCCTGTGTTGATTTGTTTAAAATTTTGAATTTCAATTTAAAGCCAAAGAAAAGTAGCTTTAATACATATAATGAATATACTTATAACCTAACAATCCACCTGATCAACCTGCGAGAATATTGTGCACAATCTTCGACGCCTTCAGATCAAACAAAAGCAACGGATATCAAGTGAGTACAAAAACAAAAACATATTCTTTTCATTGGCTTTTCTTTTACCTATCATAATTTGTATTTTTTTTATATGCTTAATTTGTTTTCTCTTGTAAATACATACTTAAAAATAAAGTGTCCTCCATCTAACGTTTTTTTTTCAACTAGTGCTTATTTCGTGAATGGTAACACTTAGCTCATGTCTGATTTGACAGATAATTAGTTTTATCCTTCCGCTGAACGAATATGGTTGTGTATACGCTTGAACAACGCTGGGAAATATTGCGACATTGCTTTGAAAATCATGGTAATGTTGCAGAATGTGTGCAAAAATTGCGTACGGATTTTGGAAGAAGAGAAGCACCGTCAGCCCCGTATGTTCTTTATCTTATCGATAAACCAAAGCGTGAAAAGCCAAAAACAGTGCGTACACCCGAGAATATTGCTGCTGTGGCAGAAAGTGTGCGTGAAGCGCCATCAACATCAATTCACCGTCGTTCTCAACAATTGAACATTTCGGAGACATCATTGAGACGAATTTTGCATAAAGACTTTGGTATGATGCTACTATAGGCTACTGCATGGCCAGCCGAGGCAGCCATTTGAATGAAATTATTTTCCATTATTAACCGGAAGGATTGTACTTTCAAATAAAAAAAGAAATTTGAGAAAATATTCAGTTTTTTTTTTTATATCATTTTCAAAAAAAAAAGTTATTTGGCATACCCGTTACTAGCTTATAGATACTACTCGTACCTTCGGGGTAAATCTCTTAAATTGCTAACGGGCAAGATACTTTTTAAAACAAATCAATGTAATTTATACTAGCTACCTAATAGATACTATGTCTACCTTAACGCGTTTATAATCTTTCAAATACTTATAGATATCCATTTACTCTTTACATATTAAATGCCCCTTTCATTCAATCTTAAGAATTCATGAATTTATTATTACCTATACCAATAAATATGTGTTGAGCTAAACGAAATTGTTGAGATGTGTTAGTGCTAGTAAGTTGCATGTGATTAAGAACAAGGGACTATCCTCAGAGAAACCGAGGAGAGGATAGTCAAGTGGCAATGGCTTATCCCAGTTGCAAGGGGAGGGTTCCTCCAGGTGTCAGAACATCCACGACACCACCGCTAATAACGTTCATATACCCCTTTCTTCTTTCCTTTTCTCTACGTGATTACCTTTTTATATACGAGTATATCCGCGTTAATATCAACGACATCTAGTCATTGATTACCTCTGATAGCGAGGTAATAGTCTCCCTCTCTCTATCTTTTCTTTTTTTAGTTTGAGTATTCTTTCCCCTTATCCTTTAGTAGTTTTTTTTTCTGGCACGATAATTTTGTGCGCAAGCGTGCCAACCGCTGCTTCATAGCAAGGACACACTGCATCTTGTCCTTCATCCCACCTAATCTATGCTCATGCATAGATCGTGAAGTGCCCCTTTCCCGCCACAATCTGGAAGCGTGAACAGCAAGCAGATTAGCATTACCCTGAGCTGACAGCTGGAATATCAGGGAGGGAGTCGGTCTGAATCCCGAAAAGCATAATCCCAAAAACTCAAAATCTCGAAAATCCCTTTGTATTATTTTTTGCCTAAACTTTTGTTCATAGAAGAATTTGACACGACTAATGTTGGCATTGATTGCAGTAATTTATGACCGAAAGTTTACCTCTTTTATTTCATAATGGTTAGTTTAAAATGGCCCTCGATGAGGGAAGAAATCGTTGTTGGGGATAGCTTATCTGTGAGCATGCCTACCCATCGCACAGTGCCCACTGAATATGTTAGCAAGGGTGGAGAGGGTTCCTCTCTTATGTCTTAAAAGTCCATTGGTTCTTCTCTTTTCCAGCTTTGGCCATAATTGCCCGGCGGTGCTACAGTGGCTGAGCTACATCTTAGGATTGCTTGTTTAAGCGCATCGGCGTGGATGAGATGACATGGTGAATCTATGTTGTCTATAGTTTCATTATTTGTACTAAACGAGCCTCGTCCAGCACATTCGTCATCTTCACAATTCCCTTGGACATCGCTACGACCTGGTACCCAGTAAATGTTGCACTGTGTCGCGATTTCGTTAAAAGATACGCGGAAGTCCTTCACTGCCTTGGATTTTATTGTGACGGATGTAAGGGCTGCTGATCGGTCGTCAGGCCTATCCTCACATATGGTATCATAGCATGGTGGCCTGCAATATCGAAGCAATGCCACGCAAGCGCCCTGGAACGAATCCAGAGGGCAGCCTGCATATGCATTACAGGAGCCTTGAGATCCACACCAACGGCAGCCTTAACGACTTTTTTAAACCTCCTCCCCATTGATATCTATGGGAAGCTGGTGGCCACTAAGGCGGCCTTGAGATTAAGAGAATCCAATTCGTGGAATAGCTCACACATTGGGCACAGCAACATCTTAACTGCTTACAAGATTCCCAACAATACGGATTACCTAATCCCAACACTGGATTTCAGTAATAAATACAAGACGGCCATCCCAGACCGAGCCAGCTGGGAAGACGGTCGTATCGTAAACAATGAAGCCATAGAAATATACACCGATGGGTCAAAGACAGCCGACGGCACAGGGGCGGGCGTGTTTTCAGAAAACCCCGCGCTTAATGTCGTACTTCGACTGCCTGACCACTGCAGTGTATTTCAGGCAGAAGTCACAGCTATCCGCGAAGCAGCACGCAGACTCTCTATGAGCCCGATAGATGGAAAAACTATCGTGATATACATAGACAGTCAGGCAGCAATTAAAGCCTTAGAATCACCAACAATAAGATCCAAGTTGGTAAAACAATGCCGCGAATCTCTTAACGAGATCGCGGTCAGATGTAACACTTCTCTGTGTTAGGTACCCGGTCACAGTGATATTCCAGGCAACTGCAAGGCGGACGAGTTAGCCAGACGGGGTTCCGCACAAGAACTCTCTGACAACAGAGAGACACCGGCGGTACCCATTCAGACACTGAAACGCAAACTTCTAGATAACGCGTTAATATAAGCAAACAATAGATGGAATAGCATCAGTACATGTGTGTCCTCAAAGCAAATTTGGACCAAATACGATGCGAAGAGAACATCCAAACTTCTCTCCATCAGCAGGAAAAATATCAGCTCGGTAATCGGAGCAATCACCGGCCACTGCCTTTTAGGCAGACATGCCATCAGATTGGGAGCTCCCTCAAACGACTTCTGCAGAAGCTGTAGAGACGTCGAAGAGGAAGAAACCACCACTCATCTCCTGTGCAACTGCCCCGCACTAGCCAATTCAAGGAAACAAATCCTCGGCAACTATTTCCTCGACGATCTAAGTGATCTCAGTGAGACAGACATTGGCTGTATCAGCAAATTCGTCACTAAATCCAAATGGTTAAACTGAACTAGGGGACGGATTGGTCGATAACTTGAGCCCCTCCCGCAGATCACCCCAAACCTATTCCCCTGCAAAGGAAAAGAGATCTCACTGTAGTTAGATTGTATCAGTCACTTCAGTCAGAACTCCACTCCGAGGGAGAGACAGTAACCCGGCGGATCGACTGAAACGGTCTACACCGGCCTACTGCCCCCCCCCCCCCCCCGCTATGCAGACAAAACGGGAACAGAGTTGAGGTTAGATTGTAACATTCACCACACTCTGCTTCTCTCATATGCCTCAAAACCTGCTCCCTTTCCGCGGAATGGTGTAACTTGAGGCTCACGCCCTCTAGCACAGTTTTGTAACCAACTACTTGACTGTGCAGCCGACCCCCCTCCAAGAAATGTAATAGCTTGCTCGGAATTGACTGTATCGGTCTCCCTGGCACGGTATTGCCTGCAAAGAGAGTGAAGAGCAGTTTGAGGTTCGATTGTAACAGTCATCTCAAAAGACTCTTCCCTCCCCCGGTGTCCAAGAGGCAATAGCTTCCCTCCGCGGCGCAGAATTTGAGATCGACCTGGGGTTTGATTGAATCAATCGCCTCATCTCGATCGCAACCCTTGGTTCGGATGTCGGGCGAAAGTCGCCTCTGCACTAGTCACTCTAACACATCGCAACCTATGCGAAACACAGCCCCTGACCCCTTCAGGAGAATCTTCCCCCTCTAAAAACCACTACCTCACAGGAGGCAATTACAGGGAACCCAGGAGGCCGAGCGATGATCGATGACACCCCCCCCCCCCCCCCCCCCTCTTTGTGGTATCACAACGGGCCGAAACTGCGGCCTAAGTGTGCCTGTGCTCACGCCCTTGCAGCCACCTTACCTAACCTAACCTAAGGGCTGCTGATAGCTACCTGACTGTCGATATATATGCTGCTATCACTTTGTGGTATGGTATTTACCGTCAACTAGTCAACGGCTTAGCGAATCGAAAATCGCTGCAATAGTATGTGAGATTAAAGGAGAGGTAGTGCTCCAGGTCTTCTAAGAAAATTCCGGAACCGACTCCTTCTATGGTTTGCGACCTATCCGTGAATATTGACAGCGGTTCATTGTTAAGGACAAAGCGTTGCATTTACTCCGGTCTGTCTGGTATTGAGTGTTTGAAGCTTAGAGTTAAGTTAATTTCAGTAGGCAGTCGATCCGTAGAATGCCGAAGATAGCAGTGCAGTTTTAGTCTATTGACATGGCCGGAGTATCTCCATTGGTCTCTCAGTAGTAGTACTGAGTTGACAGTCATATGCTTACCTATGACATCGATTTGAAATAGATATACCATGGTTTGAAGGCCCGCTATTGTTGAGGTTCTCAGTACTAAGTGATACTAAGACATGCTGAGACAGAAGAATGGTTTTCTTCTCCAGGGTGGTCAAACAAAACTTCTCTTCTCTTCTATAGAGAACCGGTCTTACTACCGACTTGTATGCGCGGTTGCCTATTCAGTACCGCCCTTTTGCAGTTGTATAGGGCAACCATGGCATTCTTGATACGTTCGTTGATGTTTTCTTTCCAGTGCAGCTTCCGGTCCAACTATAGTCATAGATAGCGAGCACTGTTTATGAGTTAAAGAGTGAATCCGCATAAGGTTGGGAGCGAGAAGCGTGGGATTTAATTTTTCTTAGTAAAAAGGACCATCTCAGTCTTCCTCAGATTGACATTAAAACCGGAGGTTGTTTCCAGTTCACTAGCCTATTCAGTACAAATTGTAGGACATCGGCAAGTATTTGTGGGTACTTGCCTAGAGATAGCAACATCGTCCGGGTAAGCTACAACCCTGCAGCCGGTGTTGTGTATTTCCACGAGCATTTCGTTGAGAACAAAACTCCAGAGCAAGAATGAGAGAACTCCTTGGGGGGTTCCCCGTTGTGCTTGTCTCTTGATTGAACTACGCCCAAGTGAAGCTTTTTAATCAACCTCTGAGGGGTAAACTCACAGCTTTTGCTGATGATACTACCTTGTCGTACTATGGTAAATGTTATATTAATTTATATATGGATGTGAACCATGATCTAGATATACTGCGGAGATGGTTTAAACTTCATAAATTGGTCATAAGTGACAAAACGAAGTACATGGTTTTTAACATTAAGGGTAATATCTGTAATGATATGCCTCTACAATACCATTCGCCAAATTGCAATAGATTCCTTTTCATTAACCCTTGTTCACACAATCATAATTCACCCACTTTTGATTCACATGCCTATTGCACCGCTGAGTGCTTTGTAATCGAACGCGTCGACAGCTTTAAGTACTTAGGTATTACTCTGGATTATAAGCTCAGTTGGTTTGAGCATACTATGTACTTAAAAAAATATCTAAACAATGTTGTTAGACAGTTTTATAATCTCAGCCAATACTGTGATTTGACAATTTTAAAGTTAGTCTATAATGGTCTTCTCAAATCTAAACTTCAGTATGGTATAGCTTGTTGGGGTGGTACATATTATAATAAATTAGAGCCTTTGCTAATAAAACAAAAACACGCTGTTCGTATTATGTGTAAGGTTAACCGTCGTACTTCTAGTTTTGGACTGTTCAAAAGTCTTGGATTTCTTCCATTGAGACATTTATACTTCTATAAAGTTTTAAAAATATTTTTTGATAAGTCCGGGTACAATTCTCCTAGGGTTTATGAAAACCGTAATTTGCGCGTCAACACTAGTAATCTCGTCAATGTTCCTATAATAAATAAATCGCATTTTTCCACCTTCTATAATGTTACTGCTCCGCGTTTGTTCAATAAATTACCTTCAAGTCTGAAATGTGAGCGAGTTAAATCCGTATATCTTAAAAATGTAAAATGTTGGCTTTTCTCGTTAAACTACGCTGTAATTGGTGATTTACTGAATCCTTTGGTATGATTTCTTTTTGTTGTAATTTTTTTTTTTCTCTTTGATAGTTGAATTTATACTTTTTTTATCGCATCCCCATCGATAAATAAATTTTAATTTTATTAAGTATGTACTATACATTCGCCTCTTGTTTAAATCTAACAACAGAATGTACCTAACTATTTCAGTTTATAACTTAAATGCTCTACTATCTTGTAAATCTATCTTTTAATTTGTTTTAAACATTTGTTATTAATGAAATAAATTAAAACTAAACTAACTAAACTAACTAACTAATTGGTGTGGGTTAAAGTATGTGTTTCACAAGAGAGCAAATTGATTTGCAGATGTTGACCTTTCGAAGGGCACGGATAATCGAATTTCGTTCAACGTTGTTGAAGGCTCCCTCTACATCAAGGAAGGCCACCAGGATAAATTCATTTATACAGAAAGATTTGGTATATTACCGAGTGCAGCGCTTTCTCAACACATTTGCGTTTTTGATAAGCTTGCTGTGACTTGAATAGAAAGGTAATATCCTCTGATTTCTAGACTGAATCAAGAGGTTTAGAATTCTCTCTATAGTTTTCAGTGGAAAAGTCGTCAGTGTAATTGGCCTTAGATCTTTGCGAGTTGTGTGTGAGATCTGCCAGCCTTTGGTATGAATTCTACTTTTACCTCGGACCCGGTATCGGGTATAGTTCCCAGTAACACGCAGACTTTCAGATAGTACGACAGGTTCTGTCGTATGGTTCGGAATGCCATCAGTAGCTGAGCGGGAAAGATCGCATCTGCTCCCGGGGATTTGTATGGTTCCAAACAGTCGACCGCCCACTTAAGCTTTTCATCACTGACAAGGTCAGGTGAGATCTGTGTGCGAACAGTGCGGCAGGTTTTGATCAGAGATATGCGTATAGCCGGGAAGATGGGTGTCCATTAATAATTTAAGCGAATCAGTGGATGTTTGCCAGACTTTTTTAACGAGTGGGAAAAAAGTTTAGGTGTTACTGGGGCTAGGCGTGATTTTACACTGACAACCCCTCGGTCAGTAGTAGTCCAACTCACTTACTACTGAGGCAGTGCGCTAACATATTGTGTTACTGTTTATTTTGATTTTTAAGAAACTCATTAAAAAACAGCATTTGTAAATACAAACAAAAAAAACTAAAAAGTGGGCGTAGCAAAAACGTTGTTTGGGCGAATTGCTAAGAAGTTTCTCCACTTTCTCGATAAAACTACTTTAATTAAAAAGTAGGTGTGTGCGTGTCAGTGGAAGGATTGGAAAAATCTATAAACTTGATCATTTCGGGTCCCTAAAACAGTATTTTTCGAAATTTCAGCTTTCTTGGTCGAACTTTAAGGCCTGAAAATTAGTGTCAGGCGAACGGACGAACATGGCTGGATCGACATAGCTTTCGATGCAAATCTAACCACAAATATATTAAGTTTTAGGGGTCTATGACCAATATTAAGGCATGTTACCAACTATGAGTTGAAATTAGTGTACCCTTACCAAAGTGTGGATTGGATGAGGCCATACATTTTGCAATCGATTTTCAGTCTTTATACCATTGGAAATTTCATACACGGAAACATTTACTACCTGTGAACAGGTACATATTTTCCCAACAGTAAGTCATAAAATTAAAGGGTAAATAAGAAACGACCACTGAAATTTCCCAAGATCAAATCTGCGATTTTTTAAAAGTTTTGTTAAGAATATTTAAAAAAGCGTTGAAAACAACTGTTTTTATTTAGTTAAAACAAAATGGGTTCCGGAAAGTCTTTGACAGCCACAGAAAGATTAAAAATAGATGCTCTCAAGGAGTTAGGACTCTCAGGCCGAGAAATTGCAAGGATGCTAAATAGAACTTAGACAGTCGTAAACAGTTATTTTGCAGATCCACAACACTATGGGAAAAATCAAAAAGGACGCACGGCAGAAGCAACAACATTGCAAGAATAGCGGGTTTTTCTACGGCTTGCCTAAAATTCTACTCTACCAGTGACTAAAAATAGGGCCAGCATAACAACGGTCCGAAGGATAATACGAAAAAGTGGTACTGAGAAGAAAACTTAAAAAGAAACCTAGTTTGAGGCAAGTACACAAGGAGCATCGAATGCATTTTGCAAGAGAACATGTCGCTTGGAGCAGTGAATGGAAACGCGTTGTCTTTTCGGATGAAAAAAATTTTAACCTTGACGGCCCCGATTTTTACAACTTTTATTTCCATGATCTAAGAAAGGAGGAGCTTTTTTTGGCAAGACATCACAGCCGTACATCAGCTGTAATGGTGTAAGGAGCTATTACCCACTATGGCACAATCGAGTTGGAGCTTTTCTCCACAACAATGAACGGAAACAATTACAAATGTTTGCTGGAACGATCATTTCCAAAAGTAAAAAACATTTTCTGACCCCTGTCTTATATATTTCAACAAGCCCTATCCACACTCCCAGGGTTGTTAGAAGTTGGATTCAACCAGAAGACGTGGAACTTTTGCCATAGCCGCGCTATTCACCGGACTTAAACATAATCAAAAATGTTTGGGCATGGTTATCTCGTCAAGTGTATGAAGGCGGCAGACACTTTGAAGACAAGGACACTTTAATCGAAGCTATTTGTGATGCCCGAGCCCAAATTTCTCTTAATTATTAAAAAAAAAACTGTATGATTCTATTTCAAACTGTCTTATAGAGGTCATATCTAAAAATGGCGGACATACTCATTATTAATGTAGAAAAACATAATAAATTAATGTTTCAAACCATAAAATGTAAACATTTTATTAATTTTTTTCGAAGAGTTTGCAAGTGACCTCATCCTAGTGCGCATCTTTTTATACGCTTTTCAAGTAGTTCATTGATTGATCTTGGGAAATTCCAGCGGTCGTTTCTTATTTACCCTTTAATTTTATGACTTACTGTTGGGAAAATATGTACCTCTTCCCAGGTAGTAAAAGTTTCTGGGTATAGAATTTCCGACAGGTATAAAGACTGAAAATCGCTTGCAAAATGTATGGCCTCATCCTTGTGATCGCCAGTGTATATACAAAATAAAATCTAAACATTTGGCTGACCAAAACATTATTACCGAATAAATGAACTATGTCACCCCAATTGCCTGCATAATATGATAAACATCTAATCAAAATTCTTGTTAAAATATGTATTTGCCGTCAATTGCTTTGCCAACGTACACATCTGCATAAAGCCAATTGCTAGAATCTGGCTAACTTTCATTTGCCTCTAATTATCAACGTTTTTAATTAAACCGAATCGAATTGAAAACCAAACCCCAGATGCTATTGACAAGTAACAAAATACAATATGATCTCCCAATGCGAATTGAAGCGTACGACTACGGAGCCCCTCCTCCGGGAACCATGACCTCAAACACATATAAACACAAAATTTTTAAATGCATCTCGGTTCGGTGCATGTTACGCATTGTAATACGAACATAAATGTAAACGCATGTGCAGGGATTTTCTGCATGTACAATCTGCAATTCAATCCGATTCTCATTACCTGTCTCACTCCCTGGGATTGAGTTGTTTTTGTGACGTTTGTCGCTGACACAATTTAATTGGCGCGTATTGACAACGGCTGCATGGAACGTTGTATTTTCTAATGGTTTTCAATTTGATTACCTACGTTTTGTGCTGTTCTATACGCTATTCGATAACTCTGCGAAAAAAAAACCTCCCTACACTAGCTCACCTGGCCCTCTCAAGGGAATTTGCGGTTTGTTTTTGTTATTACACAATGAGTACAGTGAGTTAACCTGGAAAAAGTTGGCTTGGAGTGGATGTGATGATGATGATGAGAGTTGGTTTGGTAACCTGTAGAATAATATAGGAATTGTATGACTCTGCGGACTGGACAGTACTTGAACGCAGCTTGGGGCATAAAGATTTGATTGCATTTGGGAGGACGTACAATTATTTTTCCACTTGAAAGCTTTTTGAAGTATGCACTTATTTGATGGGAGTTGAACTGATCAAAATGATGAATATTGAAAAAGGAAAGACCGAAGACTGTTTTTGCTTTTAAATTATCCTTCATTTTGGATCGTTAGCTTACTTTATGATTTTGCAGTTACAGTGTGATAAAGTTTCTTATATATGTATCGCGAAGGTGAATTAGGCAAGGTTGATGCCAAGAACTAAGACTTATATACGGTCCCATGTGGTACGAAGGTGGAAATAGTTCCATTTTTCAGAAAGGTTGAACCTCAGAAATAGTAAATAACGACTGACTTGCCCTCATGTTTTTAAAGTCTTTGAGGAGTTCGTCAATAGAGCCCTGTTGAAGTCGTTAGTGCGTTTAACAGTCAACGTGACTTCCAAGAGTGTGTTGGATTTCTCGGATCCTGTTTGACATCTAAGCAAGTGATCTGGTAGGTTCACTCAGACGCGCTATAGCTAATGCCGAGATTTAAGTGGCACACTGATTTTTTTGGAATCCAACTGAAGGCTATAAAAAAGTGTCTGCAAAAAGTGTAGAGGGAACAACTTCGCCCTTATGAAACGAATTGGAACGCTGTTAGCGATGAGCAATGACGTAAGTTTACTTGGAATGTGGTCCATCAGAATCTGTTGTTTTAGCTCCTCTCCAAAGTCAAGGTTGCATGCTACGTGGTTAGGAAGGGTTATGGTTGTCCATTGCTGTTCAATAAAGCACTTAGTTGTATAGAAGGGATTTGAGATACAGTGCCATAGGACTTGTATCGGGTTTTTAAAAACATCTGAGTCGAAGTACGTTAAATACTATCACACCGAAAACATATATATATGTATATTATATGTAAACATAAGAATATGCTACAGTTTGCTTTTGCAAACTATTGAAAATCCTATCCGTATTGTTATCCCCTAAAGCGAGAGTTGCAAACAACTTTGTTTGAGCTATTTGCTAAGAAGGATATTGTCTTCATATTTTGTTATGACTGTTTCATACGTTTTTGAAGAATTGTATCGAAAAACGCCCCTAAAAAGTGGGTGTGATAAAACCCTTTGAATCCCCGAATTATTAAGAAAGACGTTGTCTATATACTTTGCGAGGAACCTGACTTTCGTTTCCATCGCTTTGTTCGGTAAACCGGTTTTTTTTAAATAGTTGGCGGATTTTCGGAACCACTTTAAGAGAACATACCAATATGATTCAAAATGCGGATTTCTAGATCGAATTTTAAGGACTCAAATTTGCTGACTAACGAACATATTTGGTTAGTTCACCAGTACTTCAGCTCTGATCACAAATATAGTTACTTTAAGGGGTCTACGATTAATATTAAGGCATGTTACAAACTATGAGTCAACATTATAACACCCTTAGGACACCCTTGGATACCCTATTCATATTTCTATTCCCCAAAAAGTGGACGTGGAATATTTCGTTATACATTCCTTTTTTACGTTTTTTAAAAGATTTTATGGAAAAAACACTTTTTTTTTAAACGCCCCTTAGTAGGCATGGCAGACAGCTTTATATGAAGGATGGTTCAAAAAAACTTTATCTGCGCACTTTGCAAAGAATCATTTTTTTACCAATTTTTCAATTTTTCAACAAAACGGTATTGTTTTTAATAGTGGGCGTATTTTAAAAATCTTTGCACATAAGCATTTTGGGTCCTTAGTGAGTACATATTAAAAAATTCAATTTCTTGGCTCCAACTCTGAATGTTCGATATAACTGTTTATTTCAATTGTGGGCGGGTCAGCGCGCCCAATTTAAAAAAAAAAGCTTTACACATGAGCATTAGGGCACATGGAGATGACATATTCCAAGTTTGAGTTTTCTAGCTTGAACTTCGATTTTCTCGTTAAATTTGTTTTTTTTTTTGAGATTTTGGATTTTAAAAATTCTTGCCCTTGATTGTTTCAGGCCCCTAGAGACGATATACTACAAATTTCGACTTTCTGGCTGGAGTTTTATAGACTAATTTTTGCCGATGGACGGATGGATATGGGTAGATGGACAACTTTTAGGGTTCTATGGGCAATATTAAGGTATGTTCCAAACAATGAATCAAAATAAATATATACACTAAGAATAGGGTATAAAAAACATAGGGACGGGCTACAGTCCGCTTAGGCGAACTGTTGGATACCCTATTCTTATTCCTATCCCTCATAAGTGGGCGTGACAAAAGTCTTAGTATGGTTGAATTGTTAAGAACGCTCTACATATTTTGTTATATAACATTTAAAGGGTTTTATCAAAAAAAAACAAAGTTTTTGTAAAAAAACGCTGCCTAGCTCAAACTTTGGTTTTTCAATAAAATTGTTTTATTTAATTGTGGGCGTGTCAGTAGGCGGATTTAAAAAAAATTAACACATGAGAATAAAGGGCCCCTAGAGAGTATATATCATAAATTTCAGCTCCCTAGAACAAACTTTGAATTTTCAAAAAAAAAAATCAATTGCGGGCGTGGCAGTGGGCGGATTTAAAAAATATTTACACATGACCATAAAGGGCCCATAGAGAGTATATATTATAAATTTCAGCTCCCTAGCTCAAACTTTGGATTTTCAAAAATTAATATACCCTTAGAATAGGGTATAAAAAAATTGTTTTATTTATTTGTGGGCGTGTCAGTGGGCGGATTTTGAAAATTTTTTATCCCGAGCAGTTTTAGGAGTCATAGATCATATATACCAAATTTCAGCTTTCTAGCTCAAAATTCGATTTTTTCCAAAATTTTGTTTTTTTGAGTTTGTGGGCGTGTCTGTGGGCGGATTTCAAAAATTCGTAAACTTGATTATTTCGGGACCCTAGAGAGTGTATGGTTAAAATTTCAGCTCTCTAGGTCCAGTTTAAAGGCCTAATTTTTGGCTACAGACGGACGGACATGGCTAGATCGACATTACTATCGATGCTGATCATAAATATAGTAACTTTTAGGGGCCTACGCGCAATATTAATGTATGTTACAAACTATGCGTCAAAATTAATATACCCTTAGAATAGGGTATAAAGAGCAAAATTCTCTTACACAAACACAGCTCGCGCATAGCATGTTCGCCATGAAACGGCAAACATGAAGTTCTCAGTTTAGACTTATTGAATATTTTTAGTGTTCCTGTGCAGGGACGGGCTAAGAACCGTCGAACCCCATGGGTGAACCAGTAGAGACGCGGTTAAGTGGGAGGCTTAATTGTGAGGATATAGAAAAAATAAAATAAATAAATAAAATAATAAAATAAATAAACGTTAGGCATTAATTAATTAATGTATGAGCCACAGGGCCTAAAACCTAGGTTCTCCAACCGCTTACTAGTGCGAAGTGAAAGGGCCCTACAATTTTAAGCCGAATCCAAACGGCACATTTGAGAAGCTTCTGACAATTGATACTCTTGTATGTTTGTCAGACGTTCGCAAGTGGTGGGGCAGTGGAAATAACTTTAAGGTGTTACTTGGCCTGCCGGTATTCCAACCTAAGAGTATATAAGGAATAGTGATATTCACAGAGATCTAGGAATTGCTACCGTGAGTAACGAAGTAACAAACTTTGCTCGCAAACTTCGTACTCGTATTCATGGTCATTGCAATAATGAAATAATCCGTACTCTAAACGTGACAAACCTTGAGCGCCGACTACAAAGAACAAGACCGTTCGACCTAGCGCCATAAGGAAAAACCGCATATAATGACGGTATTAGTAGGTGCGTTCGCTGGAAAGCTACCTACCAAACGCGATTAACACTATTGAAGCGTAAACTACTTGTTAACGTTACTTAGTCGTAGTCATCAAAAAAAGTGAAAAAATGAGAGGAACGAATTTCATACTACTATGAGTGCGCGCGGCCGGTCCTCATAGTGGCTCTCTGAGGGGTGAGGTTTAGACCGTAGAAATAGTAGATAATATATGTATCGGGCATAACCAATGTTAGGGACCAGTGGCGTGGCGTCCATATAACACGATTCCTACCGTCTTCCCTTTTAAAAATCCACCAAAAGTAAGCACTATCTGCCAAATAAATATATGAAAAATTAAACCCGTCCCGTATTTTAATTATAAAATAAAATCTACACACACACTCACCCATAAGCTATCGAATAAGTTTAATATTTTCATTCTACCTCTCGTCTGTATCTTCATACTTCATTCAAGAATCAAGATTCAACCACATTCCACAATCCACAAATCACAAACAACAAACCAACGAAGAGTCACAAAAATACTCTTAGTAAAAAGTTTTCAACTACCGCTGCTCTCTATAATAGAATAAAAAATATTTTTCCGTCTTATTTACTTGTTTTATATCCCTTTCTTCTACAAGCATTGCGGTTCCGATCCTCTTTGTTCAACACCCGCTTTTATATTCAAAGAAAAAGACGCTACATTTCGTCTTATAAACCAAATCTCACGCTGAATACTTGGAATTGTTTCATTTCATTCTCCCTTTTGCGATTAGCATTGCGTTTCAATCGGAAGATATCAACATGTTGCAGGAATGCAGGTGCTACGTTTGACTCGTTTTTTTTGCAACATTGTGTCTAATAACACGGTGTTCTTTGACTTATTTCTTTTTTCTTATGACATAATATCTGAATGTGTTATGTGGGTTGATTCTTGATTTTGAATTTGATGTTGATATTGATATGCGTGTTGATGTAAGAAGTTGAGCTTTCATTTTTCTCTCTTGTGATAGTTAATGCTTCGATGTTTTTACAAATTTATTGTTATACTTTTGTCTTATGAAATAAAATATGGTAGAATATTATGGCAATTTGTCAGCAGAGTAAATTCAGCATATCGCTTAAGAGAAGTTCATGTCAAATAAAATACCGACACTTGTTTTTTTTTAAGCAGGAATTCAAATTTTAATTTAGAATCAGTTGGAATTTATTGACAGACTGCGTTGCACAAGTGCAATAACTTGAAAAAATCTAGTGTTTTGTAAAGCCAATTTGATAAAATCTTAAATTAAAATAGTGAAAAGTTAGATGTGAAAGTGAAAGTGAAGGTTAATGTGTATTTTTTTAGTTTCCTTTATTACCAACTTACTGATAAAAACATTTTAGCTTCTTAATTTCAGTGCAGTTTTAGATTTTTTTTTGGAAATGTCTTTGATTAGTGTAGATTGCTGTTTAACTGATTTCCTCCTGGAGGATTCAAATAGTTTTAGTAAGCTATCTTTTCTTGATAAAAAAAAAAGTTATAGACGTAGGGCGCTCTATGCCTTTTATAAATATTAATTACCAAAGGAGAGATGGTTTTGTGACACATTTTAATGTTTCCTTATACCAAAAATATAAGTGGCTAACTGGGAGTTGCAAGCTTAATAAAATGTTTTGTTTTCCTTGTCTTCTTTTTTCAAACTCCGCCAGTGTTTGGAGCCGAACGGGTTTCACTGATATAAATAATTTAGTTAATTCTTCGAAAAAACATATTAAGACAGAAAAACATATTCGTTGTTGTTTATCCCTACACGAATTCGGCACGAATCGCATTGAAACTTCTTTAGGAAATTCTTTCGTTGTTCATAATAAAAAAGTAGATAAAAATCGGAAACTAATGGAACGTTTTATTGACACGGTCATTTTATTAGGCAGACAGGAGTTAGCATTTCGCGGTCATGATGAAAGGTCTAGTTCAGATAATCGTGGCAATTATGTCGAAGCGGTTTATTTTTTTTCTAAATATGACACTTTATTGGAATCCCATTTAGAGCAGTGTTCAAGTACACACAATCCAATTTTTTCAGGTTTATCCAACGATATTCAAAACGATTTGATACATAGTATCGCGGCGGTTATTAAATCCGAAATTAAAACGGAAATCTAGGATGCTCGGTTCGTGTCGATTATGATCGACGAAACACCAGATTTGAGTCATAGGGAACAACTGAGTGCCATATTTCGGTACTTGTCAGAGGATGGTATACAAGAAAGATTTCTTGGATTTTTTGACGTTAGCGCAAGTCGTAATGCAAATGAGTTATCCAATCATATATTTAAAATTCTTGAAACATACGACTGCAAGGAAAAGTTAATAGGACAATCCTACGATGGTGCCGCAGTTATGTCCGGCGAGGGGGGTGGTGTTCAAAAGAAGGTCCTTGATGAATGCCCGATGGCAAATTTTATTCCTTGTTATGCACATGTTTTAAATTTAGTACTATCCCGATCTCTAGAAAACATAGCAGAACTTAAACTATTTTTTGGCTATACTAATAGCATTGTTCGATTTTTTAATAAATCCACAAAGCGGTCCAATCTTTTAAAACAAATTTCCAATCGACGCATGCCAGGAGTATCGGAAACTCGATGGCATTATCATTCAAGAATAATAAACGTAATCTTTAACTGTAGAATAGATATAATTGAAACTTTTAGTAAAATAATTAATGACTCTAGGGAATGGGATACTGACACACTTTCGATGGCAGAAAGTTTATTAAATAAATTAGAGAGCAAGGAATTCTGTTTTTTGCTTCATACCCTTTCTGAAATATTTGCAAAGACCGATGTATTATTTAATTTAATTAAAAAAAAACAAACAGACGTTAGTTATGCCAAGCAAGAAATCGAACGTTTTGAGTCATGGATAAGCTCTGACTTTTTAAATATGTTTGAAGTTATTTATGACAGCGTAAATGATTGCATCGAACCTCCACGTAAACGCAGGTTGCTTGACTTCGATTTGAAGACGAATTATAAGCGCCTTTTTGTTGAAATTAAAGACAATATAGTTAGCCAAATAAATGCCAGATATAAATCATTTAGTAATCTTACATTTTTGGAATTACTAAATAATTTGAAGTATGACACTTTTTCTCGTTCCAGTCCAGATGTAAAAATATCTTCCCTAATTAAGTTTTTTCCTAGAATTTTTGACTTCACGGCATTAAAAAATGAACTTAATGTTTTATATTCTTCGTCGTCACTTCGGCAGTTTGAGGTTCTCGACCTTCACAACCATTTGAATAGTGAAGCATTGAAAGAAGTGTTCCCTCAAGTCTTAAACTTAAGTAGTTTACTTTTAACACTTCCCATTTCCGTCGCCTCCGTTGAGAGGTCTTTTTCTGCTTTAAAAAGAATTCATACTTATTTAAGAAACTCACAGGGCGAGGATAGGCTCTCTGATTTAGCCCTCATATCGATAGAAAGAAGACTTTTTCTTAAAATTAAAAATAGACCAAACTTCTATGAAAGGGTATTGGCAGAGTTTATCAAAAAAGATCGTCGAATAGCATTAGAATACAAATAATTATAAAGAACTAATATTTTAACAAAACTTTTCACTTTTTTTTTTTAAGTGTGTGAATTTTAGCTGTTTTTAATTTTGATTTATTTTTATTGCTGACATTATTATTTGTATCGTTTTTATATTTTAACAAATATAAAGAATTATCCATATAATTCTTCTGAATTTTCTTATTTTAAAATTACTATCCACATTATGCTGAATTTTTTTAAGTTATTGTATCATGCGTCTGTCAAGACCGGCTTCTTTTGAAGCCACTTTTGTTATGCTTTAAGCTCATTGTTGATTGAAATATTAATGTCTTGAAGTATAAAAAATGTGGCTAGAATATTTTTGCTAAGTCAATGTGGAATGCATATTATGTAGATACAATATCCCCATTAAAAATTATTTTATTTCAGGTTTTAAAGATTTTTATTTTTATAGGTGACTAAATTTTTCAACGTCTTCCCTTTTAAAATTATCCACGCCACGCCACTGGTAGGGACCATTGGTATCTTAAGAAGATTCCGCACAACTTTTCCCTCGAGTGATACGGCATATAGCTGAGACAAAAATTCATTTTATTGACAGATGACAGTAGTTGCCATTTTAATTGGGCGCGTGACTTGCAATATATCAAAGTCAACAATATAAATTTAAAAATGGGTCTACAAAACATTAAAGATATATAAGTGGGAGAAAATTTCCGGAGCCGAGAATTTTCCAAAATATCTTCACCATGGTTCAAAAATAAAATAAATAAATATTAGTCATTAATGGCCCATACAGGACCTTAAACCTAGCTTCTCCAACCATTTGCTAGTTTGAAGTGGAAGGGACCTACAATTGTAAGCCAAATCCGAACGGCATATTTGAGAAGCTTCTCATGTTTGTCAAACGTTCGCAGGTGGTTGGGCAGCGGAATAAACTTCAAGGTGTTACTTGGCCTGCCGGGATTCCAACCTGAGAGCTTTCGATTAGTAGTCCAACTCACTTAACTCTTCGCCACTGACTGCGCCCACCACGGTTACATATTTGAAATTGTCAAAAAGAACCTCGAGCCCAAATGAGAACATAAGTCCTCTTGAAAAATGTGTCATTATCATAGAATATGTATAAATATATTTATTAATTATCTAAAGCTACCCTAGCTATCTGTATTTATTAATTATCTAAGGCGCGTTTTAATTGTTTTGTTCGTAGATGTAGCACAGGTGATACAATTCAGAGACATTTGGCTTCTTTCTACAGAATCAGCAAGCAGACGAGGTTTGCACTGCCATATCTAATGTATTGAGCACTGCAATCCTAAAACTAAATGAACGTGAGTTTTTGAGAATTGCAAACGAATTCAATGCCCTGTGGGATTTGCCAAATTGTTTGGGTGCTATGGATGGTAAGCACGTTGCCGTAAAGTGTCCTTAAAATGCTGCCAGCTAATTTTTCAATTATAATGCATATGTAATGTTTAACTAGATAATTAATAAATGGTTTGTATTTATAATGCTTGTTCGATTTTGTACGGATTCCACAGCATTGTACTAATACCACAATATTGCAGTGCTCTTTCCTCCACCAGCCCAACCAATTTCCTCTTCTTCATTTCGTGTACCTATCCCTTTGAAAGTGATCATAATGACTACGTACAATAAATTCTGTGCACAATTTTATTAAAATCGTTAAACATTATCACGTGCCGCCGCACAGAACAGTTGACAGTTTTTATACAAAATGCACGTAAAGGGTCTTTCATTAAGGACTTGACAACTTATGTATATGCTATTTTGGTTTTGTAGCAAAATTGTCACAATGGTGGATTAATAATATTTGTACATAGATACGGTATGAATCTACCTTGCAGACCTTGCTAATGAAAATATTACAAATTGAAAAACCTTCATTTAAATTATCAAGATATTGAAGTATATAATTATACAGGAAACTATTAGGTAACTTCGTAAGAAATTTAATAAATTAACATAAAAGCTAAATAAATGAAATAAATAGATAAATAAATACAATGAATAGGTAAGTAAATAATTATAATATATTAAATAAATAAATATAATAAATAAAAAAATATAATATTATCAATAAACATAAATAAATCAAAATTATAAAATAAGATAAATAAATAAAGTACATAATAATATATAACAACAAGTATTAGATAATAAACAAATAAAAAATTACAAAAAATCATACAATAAATAAATAAATAGTTACAAAAAATCATACAAATACTGAATAAATCAAATATATAACGTGTTGACACCTAAATGATAAATTTACAGCATGAAGAGATTTTAATAAGTACATATATATGAAATCAACAAATTCTCAAAGTAAGAATGAAAGAATAACGAACTTACAAATATATAACAAATATGGAATAAGCAATTTTATTGGCCGATTTGTTATCAAAGACCTTTGGCTTACACAAACGATGTTTTTATGTAAAGGGTCTTTCATTAAGGACTTGACAACTTCTTTTTTAAATAAAATGCAAACTACTTGAGATACCTTAAAAAATGATTGGCTTGAATTACTATCAAAACATTTATCCACTGGAACGTATGCAACGGTCGATATGTTGAACCCAATTTTCGATGATTAAGCCGCACATTTCGACCGATACGGCCGCTATTTCTCGTTCAATATTGGCTCTGAGCTCCTCTTCATTTTCTTCCATCATGTCCAGAGCCTAATTCGAGAACGTACGTCGATTCATATGGTCAAGTGGCTTTAGTTCTTGAGTCAGCTTGATTTTGTAAGGATGTAGGCCAAGATCCTTATGCAAAATTCGCCATAGTGTTTTCTGGGAGAGGCCCAATCCTTGAGAATGCAGTGATATTGACTGATTTGGCTGGTTTGCGACGGACGCCTCTACGGCAGCAATATTCTCTAAACTTCGGGCAAAACGTAGTCTCGTAGGCTCGGCAACATAACCCAGCAAATATTCTGACTCCATTTTTTTCGCTGGACTATGAATTGCTTGTCTACTGGGCGAGAATTACGGCCGATAATTGGCATTAACGGTCTTAAAGTTGAGACCACCGACTCGGAATTTCGGTAGTAACTTTGAATTATTTGTAAACGTTGTTCCTTCGTGCACTTCACCATGATGAAAATGTTGATTTTACTGAATATTTAAACATTAACAGTTTAAAAATTAGTTCAAGGGTGCGTTCACACTGAAAGTTTGAAATTGTGAAGCTAATGTCTTTGTAAGAAATCTCCTTCCTACTTCACTTATTTCTAATTTCCTATTTTCAAATAATTTTTTAAAATGTTAACCCGTTTCTGTATTTCACTCAATTTTGCTTTATTTCTTTCTTTAAAATTAGAGATATTTAACGAAATTTTTTGCGGTTAAATATGTTATGAGTTGAAAAACCGATTTGATTTATAATTCAGAAATGAATTGCAGACAGTTTTACCGCTTGTAAATGCATTTACTTTTTACAATGATGTTGACATCGAAGTTTTTATTATTAATTAAAAATAATAATAATGATTCATATGTTTTACGGTGTTGGCATGCTCTGGGCAAGATAAAACATTTTAAAAACTAATGCTTGAAGAAATTGATTAATTTGTTTGTTCTACCTTACAGCTCGCCACTGCAGAGTGTTTTTGAAAATGAATTCAATAAAAAATAATACGACAAATAAATTGCTTTCTGTAACAATAGTAAATAAAATGTTATAAAAAGAATTAATTGGTAAAGACAATAACTAAATACATATTTATAAGGCTTTCTAAAGCGTAATACTCCTTTTTATTAATTTTAATTTTAGACTACGTTTTCATTTGGGCAAATGAGCTCTTTTTGTGGCACATTTCGAAATTCGATTTAAAATTACTTTATTTGCATACAGATTCACATTTCGAAATGAGGTAAAATCTACAAAATTTGCAGGAATTGACGCTGCAAATGAGTTGAAACAAAATCCGTGCGATTGTTAGTAAATTGTATATTTAAGTGAAAACTAAATCTATGGAAGATACAAAAACTATCAAATTATAGGTATACAAAAAACCTGAGAAAGTATGTTAAAGCAAAAAAAGACAATAAAATGTTTTGCAGCTCTTGATACATCAATTTACAGGCATTTTCACTCTTGTTTTGGTATAATTTTGTCATTAATTAATTGTTTTTGTTCATTGGTATTTAGTAGAATAAAATGTATTTATAGAAAACTGTTCAACCTCATTTATTTCCAAACAAAAATAGGCGTTTGCCATAACAACGCCATTCTCAGGGTTTCACTTTTATTTTTTGTACACAATCCTATTATATTATTAACTTTTTAGTATTCGAAAATAGTGTTTGGATACTCCATGTTAATAGTAGATTTTTTTTGTTATAATGGGCTTTATTTTAAACTTTTTACGAAATATTCGCACGAAACTCGTCTCCCGCCATACAAATTCACTGATATGATCATACCTACAGCTAATTGACTCTATCGGAAGGGCCATTTTAGGAGCTTTTGGCTCCTTTGCAATCACATTGCCTGACCAAATTTTAAAGTTTAATTTGCAAGGAACAAAAGTATGAAGTTACATTTTAACGCCTTTGCTAAATAATATTTGCATACTATAACAACTTGATATAGCGAATATTCGTTGCATACCTACAAAATTTGCAGATCTCTATTTAGTTTACAGTCAAACATTGTTCTTGACGGTTAGATTTGGAATGCCCATATTGCAGTTTTCCTTGGACAATTTGCTTGGCTTCGATGTCATTTTTTTTAAATATGGATAAGTAAGCTGCTTAATGATTTTATTTATTCGTAGAACGTAAATTATACCAAAACTTATTTGTTTGGTAAAGATTTTTAATATTGTTTTGGAAACCTTATATTGGATATTTGATTCTTTTTCAGTGGCTCTTTTTTCACGGAAACGGCTCCCAAAATCTTCAAATGGGGTCCTCTTTGAAATTGAAAAACGAAAGCACTGTGGGTAAAATGAAAGCACTCACGCTTCAGTTTTCGCAATGGTTTCCTAAATGCGTTTAAAAAAATTGGAAGCTGTTAAACAAATGCGCAAACTGAGGTGCAAATACTTTTCCAGCGAATTTCCAAATAAGCTTACTTCGGCCCTAATGAAAAAGAAGTTTAACGGATGGCCGTTATGTTTTTAAATATTAAAAGAATTATTAACAACTCAAAGTAATCGGCTTAAATTTCTTTCCTCTATTATTGTTGGAATGCTTTAGGTTTAATAAATTTATTGTATTCTTTATTGAAATGCAAAAATGACTGCGTTGTATTACTACATATATGCTTTCTTTAAAATCTGCTCCTATTTTTTCTCATATACCTACTTTAATTTTGTAAGCAATTTCACCCGACATTTTTTCAAAAGCGGCATCGCTAACCCAAGGTTCCCTAAGTCAGAGAGCGTTCAAGGTACTTTAAGAAAAACAATACTGGTAAGCTAATTAAACGTCAATAAATATATATTTTATTTCTAATGGTAGAACGTCGATTTTTGAAATACACTGGAAAAATAGTTTAGTATTTCTATTTAGGCAATCCCCAAAACATATAATTTTGTTATAATCGAATGACATTTTGTGCGGCCCATCTACATCGACATAAAAGTAATAATTTAACTCACTAGATTTTATCTTTGTAGACATTTTCGTATGGAATCTAAAATTTAGAGCGAGCAGGATACTGGACTTTGACACAAAATTCACGATTCACACGATTTGTGTGCAGATTATATTTAAGCGATAACTAATTGTGGTTCATAGTAAGGCCCTATGTAAGCAAAACAGGAGGATGTCCTCAAATGCAGCATTAGAATTCATAGTTTTATATTATTTAAACTAAACAATGTCCTATTTCGTCCTTGGAAATCGAGTTTATTCAGGACTGTAACAACAAAGTGTCACAAATTATGTCCTCCAAGGAGGATGTAGAAAAAAACTTTGCAAACTTTTTGCAAGAGCAAATATAAATTTCGACTTAATTAGTCGAAACTTCAGCTAACATTCTGCGCCGCGACCAACCGAATTTTTCCCTCGTCACTTTTGGGAATAAACTTTTTCACATTTAATATCCTGGAAGAGAAAAATTACGAAATGAAAATTCTGCGAAACGACTCCATAAAAATAGCGCAATCAATTTTGAATAGGATTTAAGTCCTTACTGCGTTGGTAGAAAAAAATAATAATATAGTGCTGCCCTACATTTTTGCCAGGTTTTTTTTCAAAAAACTTTATCTGACCGATATTTCGTCCCTGCTTTTTCTGTTACTTCTGGTAACTGCTGGAGGAATTGTTAATGTGAAAAATCAACTTCCATACATTTTCAGTGATTTTGCAGAACCAGTTTGTCTCTACGAAGCGACATAGAGAAAAAGAAATTATTTTATTTTTATGAATACAATGGAAGCAAGGATGGTGTTCTGCTATTTGTCAGGATTTCATATAGGAGCCCTCGCATTAGTATTGTTCTTCTTTTTATTATTTTGTATATTATTTATGCTCTGTGTTTGCTTTATAAGAGTCCGATGTGTGCATGGAAAAATGATTCTCGGAACCGCAGGTGGAATGAGCGAGAATTTGAATAAGTAATTTAGCGCAGTTGCAGATGATTGTGTTGATATATTGGAATGTTTGAATTGAAGATACATTTTGGAGAACATTTTGCAAGAATCTGGAGTTACTCGTAGGATACTCATAATAAGAGTGGTTGTTCGATTATATGCAACAGCTTACACCTCTCTTAAATCGTAAAGTAAAATATAAAAGCGCCTCTATTAAGTTTATGTTAATGTATGAGTCATGGAAAATCAATAAAGCAAATTTCGTTGTCAGGCGAACTTGGTGTATAAAACAAAACAAAAAGGATTTAACGGTAATACAGGGACTTAACCTTAGGATAGGTAGGTTGGCTCAATCAGGCTCACTTGAGTTTGAATTGTTTTTTTTTCAAAATAAATCGGCCCGAAACTCCTTTACGTTTTGCGGTGATGCAAAAAATTGGTTGAATGTCGAAAGGTAACCAGTGTTAACGCATATTTCCTCCACGAAGGGTCAGTCACCTTGTCGAGCGCACCATTCTAGACTGATTGGTGCCGGTGTGGAGGCAAAAGGATGCTGATTAAACGGGCTAGGCTGTTGAAGACTTTTGTCGTCAGAAGGATCACATATGACAGAAGCCCGTTGATTTAACATCTACTAATAGGGCATTCCGTCCTGATGCCACTCTCTCTCCATCCTCTCTCTCTCTCCTCACTTCCTTCCTCTCCTGCTTCCTCTCATTCTAATTTATTATTATCCAATGGGCTGGACTTAAGGTGTCAAAAGACCGGTGCCGATAGTCAACCTGGCTGAGGACCCAGTTTAACAAATAACTCAGTCGCCTTATCTGCACAATGCGAATCTCTGTGCAGATGGACCTTCCTTTCTCCGCTACTCGTGGGAACAAAACGTAAATAAACAAAAACAAAAACAAAACAAACAAACTAATAAGGCCGGTACCTCTGTTAAACCTTACGGTAGTACGGTGGTAAAGCTTCCACTTCCTAGGAGAGGATAATGGAAGACATAAGGCTGAAAACACACCGGATAAAATGTTTTTGATTCAACAGTCAAAAAAACATTTTTTATTTCAACACACACCAAGCGAAACAGAATGTAACAAAGCAAAATGTTTTGTTTTCTTGTTTCGTTTGGTGTGCTTTGAAATAAAACAAAATTGATTTCGCGACTTGCTTTTAGTGTTGTTCAACATGTGGTCGGACTCAGACGATGAAGTTGTACCAATCTTACATACAATTTTTGAAGCAATTGAGGAAAAGGATACAAATAGCAGTGAGTGGAAAAAGAATGCGGATGCATAATATGATTAGGGAATGCGAAGGCTTACTTCAGGAAATATGTGTTGAGCGTGAAGCTATGGAATACGTACCTCAAGGAGAAACACATGGAAATATTGGAACATACGCAATCAGTATGTTCAACACTTTAACTCCTCTACTGGAGCAGTTCCTTGGCAATACAAGTATGCCATCTAATTTTGGTTACATGATTTTTAAATACAGTATGTCAAGTATTTAAAGGAATACTGTATATATATTCATAAACATTATGTACATTACTAAACATCTATAAAATTAAAATTCATTAAAACTTACCTTGGCAATTCATTTCAGTTGCTATTTCTATCCACAGCTTATCAATAGTAACTTTATTAGCATGTTCCTTATCTTTATAATTATAGTTAGGGCTTCTTGCTTCAATTAAAAAAATTGATTGTTCTCCATCAACGTCCATATTTGTTAAAATTGGCGCACAGAGTAAACCAGAGTATATCCATGAGTAGGGACACTCTCATATTTTTGACTGAAGGGTAATTCTCTACGTACTACGTACTAACCGCGCCCAACGTCGTTTAATTGCGGTGATCTGGCGAGAGCCGATTAACTCGACGTGGTATGGTCTTTGGTTAATCATTCGTCTTACGAAGGAATCAAAATTTTGTATTGCAAAAAAACAACAGGTCAGCTATCGGCAACGAAACACGTTTTTTTTGTTTTGCTTTGTTTTTATGTTTCTTTTTATTTGGTGTGTGTTGCGCCATAAGAAAGTAGGCAATTATCGTTAACGACGCTGGGTCGAAACAGTTTTGTTGCATTCGGTGTGTGTTGCTCGTATACAATGGCATGTATTTTCGACAACCACCACCGAAACACTTCGAAACAAAAACGTGTGTTTTGTTTCGTTTTCTTTGGTGTGTGTACCCTCATAAGAAAAAATGTTCTCTTGTTTCACGAAACAAAAATAAAACACGTTTTGCTTTATCCGGTGTGTTTTCAGCCTAAGACTTAGCAACCCCTCCCTTCCGCCTCACAACTTGAAGGTCGCGAAACTAGAAGAACAAAAGGGTTTTTTGCCGAAGCGCTGTCATTGTCATCAATCAGAAATCCCTTGCTCCTCTGGCAGCGATCGCAGGTGTGATTCAATTTGGGTGGAACGATATCACGCTGAGAGTCTACAAGAAGGATGAATTGGACGCTGATAAGCGACTTCATCATCCCTCCGATACCGCTGTGTCTGATGCTAGAGTACCAGTTTTGCTTCCTCTCGTTAGAGGACGACAACCCCGAGCCCTCTAAGGGTCCTCACTACGTCCTTAAAAAAACCTAACCTAACCTAAGTACTGAAACCTGTTTGGACGTATGGCATCCAACTATGGGATTGTACTGAGACTAAGAAGAATCAAGCCTCATGAGCTGATGGTCTAAGAGCTATGTGAAAGTATTACAACTTTAAGCTTCCCCAATGCGATTTTAAATTAAGAAAGGAAAATCATTCGTCGATCTATCATATATTGGCCCTGACTTACCGGTGGATTTAGTGGGTAAAGATCCCACACTACTTGGTACCGGATATTATCAAGTGTCTTATGAAGATTTACCACCATTGGAAAAAAAAATTAAAAAGTACAATACATACTTCAAACAAAGGTCTGTCGTTTCGAACACATTAAAATTACTTGTCCGAATAATTTGCAAAATTCCATTTCAAACATTGCCCAATAAAATGTATAATAAGTTGAGGAAATTCAATTTTCATTACCACTGAAACTGTTGCAGGAAGCATTTTGACTTAGTTCCATATTCGATAACGAGACCTCTCAGCTTGTTAATTTGGCGAAAACGCTTTTTCACAAACAGCTAGGTGTACGCCTTTGTCGCTGCTAATATCTATGCAAATCTTTTGGCTGCTTTTGTGATAATTATGTCACATCCCTTAACTTTATTTTCGTTATTTCTCCCCACTTGTGCGATTATAATTTTCAAAATGTCGCTGTCTTTAATGAGGCACCGTTCTGTTAAGCAATCTTATTTGAAATAAAGCAGAAGTGATACCAACTTTGGAACCCCAGTTGGACTTAAGCTACCATTTTCAAGAAAATCAACTTCCTCGAAATGATTTATTAACCCTGTAGAGGAAATTATTTACGTGCCGATGAGGAGAGCATATTAAAGTAGATAAAACTACTTTCCTGGGTTAATTGCTCCAATGGGTAAAGTAGTGTTTGAAAACTGTTTACCAAGTAAAAAGTTAGAGTCAAAGTTTGTGTCTGAATAGCAGCAGTGTAATTAATATGCAATTTTCTTTGGAATATGTTTAACTTGCTTTGCCGTTCATAGATTATGAAAAATATATTTAGCTGGACTACAACCACCCCAATGGAGCTCATTAAGTATTTAGGCATAGAAAGGCGAAACCACAGTCTAAGTTTTTGGTGTTGAAAAGCGTAGTCATTAAATTATTACAATACTTACTGATCAAGACTGCCAGATGGTCTACTAACGTCACTCAAATTTATAACCGTAAAATATATTTGAGTTCACAACATATTTAGAACATTTTTTAACGGATATGTAACATGGGTACCTCTGCCATTAGATATTTTATAATGTTTGCTAACATTTGTAACGCCCTATTTAGAAAGTGAGTGGGCTCAGTGGTTATCGCGTTGAACTCTGACGGTTTCGGGTTCAAATTACTCCGAGGCTCAGTAACACCTTAATTTTTTTCACTGTCCCATCTTTTGTGGACGTTTGGTGAACATCCAATAGCAGAGTCAGTGCGGGAATTCGTAATATCTAGTATTTTGTTTCCAGAAATATTTTTAAAACAAAAACTTTTCTTGGAAGCGTAAGCATAAGGGGGTCAGGGATAGGCGGTAATTTCTTGTTTGCAGCAGCATTGGCACGCTTGCGATTGCACAGCGTATACTCGTCGGTGGGGTGGGGGTAGTTAGAGGTGGCGGTACGGCCTGAACACAATTAGCACTTGTTGTGCCTTTTTGTTACCACGACTCTTGTGACCTATGTTGTAGTGGTTGTAGAGGATTTGATGTGTGGCTATATCCAACCTGTGGAGTTGAGAAAACGGATAAGATCTTGTATCCCTTTGCCCGATATAGCGCTAAGGTCGTCGAAGAATAGTTGATTCAGTGCCCGCAATCTGGCTCTTGATAGTGCCGGACATTCGCAGAGGAAATGGAAGAGAGTTTCTTTTTCATTTACATTCATAAGTCATAAGTAGGCCATATCTTCCTTGATATGATGCAGTTAGTTAACATTCTCCAAATAAATTGAAGATTGGCTTTCTGCAGGAAGTATGAGTGTATTTGTGTCTTGACCACACCTAGCGGAATGTGAACCCTTGCCGCGAGTTAGCCGTCCAGAGCTGAGCCCTGCCTTGCCAGCTCATCTGCACTCTCGTTTCCTGTTATGTTACTATGCCCTGGAACCCAGAGTAGTGTAACATTGAAACGTTCGCCCAGTCGGGCAAGCTCGTTCCGGCACTCCTGCACCAGTTTGGAGGATATGGTGGCCGAGTCAATAGCTTTGATGGCGGCTTGGCTATCTATGAGGATAGCAATGTTTTGTTTGTACGTTGTGTCACACCTTAGTTGCGTGCAGGCCTCCCGGATAGCCAGTAGTTCCGCCTGGAAAACGCTGGCAAAATCCGGCAGGCGATGGGATACTGATATTTTTAGTGATTCCGAGTAGACACCGGCCCCAACACCACAGCTCATTTTAGATACGTCGGTATATATGACCGTGTCGAGCTCTTTCACCACTTCGTCCCTCTTCCAACAAGCTTTGGATGGGAATTTTACTTGGAAGGTCAAGATGCAAAAGGTGGAAGAGCACAGTGAGGGTGTCCGTTGGGACCGACCTCAGTACACCCGTGGTGCCTACACTAGGTGTTCTTTGCAATCTTTTCAGTTTTGTGAGGTTGTAACCTTTACTCAACGCGGCCACCATACTAGTGATCCATAGGTGAGGATTGGACGTACTACAGCTGTGTACATCCACAAGGTCATCTTTGGTTGAAGTCCCCACTTCTTTCCAAAGGTTCTGCTACAGGCATAGAAGGCAATGCACGCCTTCCTCACTCTGTGTTCAATGTTATATTTCCAGTTAAGTTTTGGATCGAGCGCGATACCCAGATACTTAGCGCTGGAGGATAGTGTAAGTGGTTGACCGTTTAGGCGTGGTAGGGTAAAATCGGGTATTTTGGTTTTGGTAGTGAACAGCATCAGTTCGGTTTTGCTCGGGTTAACGCCGAGGCCACAATTTGTAGCCCACTTCCCTGACACTAGTGTCACTACGTCGTCCGCATACGCAACAGCTTTGACCCTTTTCCTGTCTAGTTTTACGAGAATTTTGTTCATAACCATTAGCCAGAGTAGCGGAGAAATGACGCCACCCCGTGGCGTTCCTCTATGGGCAAATTTGGTTAAGTGGCTGTTGGCTAGTGTTGCCTGAATAACTCTTGTTCCGAGCATAGAAGCTATCCATTGCCTAATAGATTCCTCTATGCCCAGTTCGACCAGAGATTCAAGAATAGCTTCCGTTGTTGAAGGCTCCCTCTATATCCAAGAAGGACGGTGGGGTGGTAACTGGTTCAGGGAAATGACTTCACTGGCAACCACTTCACACGGAAAATAACTTCACCTCGAGTGGGAAATAACTTCACTTTTTTTTGTGAAGTTATTGGCCACTGAAGGTGAGCAATTATTCCACCGTAAATTTTGTGAAGTTATTTCCCATCTATAATTTGAGAATTTGTCTATTATAACTGAAGAGCTGCAGTGAAACCGCCGAAACTCCAGACCACATACTGGAATCCTGTGGGGCACTGGGCCACAAAAGGATGAGATGTTTGGGCAGGCACCAAATACCAGACAAGGACATACAAGCCATAGAGCCATTCTCAGATTCGTTAAAGAAACTGGACTGGACGCTGTGCTCTAGGGAGTGTGACCTGCCAATGATAAATCAGAGCAATTCCCCGACACGCTGCACAAAAGAAGTATCTAGAGAGGGCTCTGAAAGAGGGCATGAACCTCTTCGAGGCACAAGCAAGGGGAAACAATAGACCAATAGGTCGCAGTGTAACATACCCTAACTAAATATTATTATTATTATTAACTGAAGAGCAAATATGAAATGGAGTTATTTATGAGGTTTTTGTATAATTTCATTTATAACAATATATAACAATATATTTTTAGCAATTTATATCGGTGCCGTGAAATAAGGTCTTTCGCAATAAGGCCATATTTGAAAGCATGATCCTATTTCGCTTTGAAGAGTGTTTTCAACAATTTGCCCTTGGACTGTAACGGACTGATTTGGTGAAGCCGAATTGTCACGTAAATGCCTCAAGGAATTTAATAAATAATCGATGTCTTTATGTTGACTGTGTCTCTAATCTGTTTCAGCATCCTCCTTACCACCCCATTATCTCAGTGGGCTGCATGCGAACGGGATCGGGCACCCGCAAAAGTAGTGAGAGGAAACGGCGTTTTCTTAGCTGATCTTGTGTCAGGGAAAAAAAAATATAAATACGAGTATATATTAAATATGTGCAGGTGTACATACATATTTATTATTGCTCCCAATTCTGACCACGCTAGAGAACGTACCGATTTAGCGGAGTTCCGATCTCGCTCTTGGATTTTTTCTTGGTGTCTTCTTCTCGGGGGGGTATGGTACGACAGGGCAAGAGGGCCATACATGCCATGCAAACTTATTTGTTTTGCGGGAAAATCCGCTGATCGACTCAACAAGTGTTGGTAATATAGGTGGCTGGGTCATCACGCCACGGGAATGTGAAATGCTATCAAAATTCGTACTAAAGTTCAGTTGGTATTTTCTCGCGCGACCGAATGGTGGCATCCCGGCCAGACCCAACAATTGGTCATCCCAATACCGGTTCGGGAAATGGTTTATAAAACCAAAGTTAACGTTTTTTTTTGTTAAGCTTTTTTTTCGGTTACAAAATAAAAAGTAAATTTAAAATTGTAACAGCTGCCGCCACCCCTTGAAAACCGAGTGCGTTGTCCCAACCAAGTGCTATTTGGGGATTACCGAATCCAGCACGTAGTTAATTTCCACGTGCCCCAGGCCATAATACTATAAACGTGGCAAATCAAAACTGACTCTGTGGCACCATTCGGGGTGTTTTAATCGAAGCTACGTACCAAGAGTGCTTTGAACGAACCCGCCCGTGTGATAAAGCTAAGGCTATCCCATCATCTGCCCCGCGAAAGTGAGAAAAAGTGCATTAGACAACCCACGCATTAAGCGTAATCTATATCCCCGCGGCCAATGCCACGGCCATTTTGCATAAATATACCCTTTCCACGTGTGTCACCCAATGCTCCAAAGCCTAATCTAGCGCATTAGTAATACCGCGTGGGCAACCAAGCCACCTGTTTCAAGACAAAAACAACAAAAAAAAAAAAGTGCGTATTACTCTTCTGACATTCTGCCAAGGGCATTCGGCGATTCCTTTGAGGCACCGACCAAACCACCTGCTGGTTCACTAGGCCCTAGTCGCCTCAGAAGCCCAGGACAACCCGCATTTATGCCATCATCAACCAGTCGCAGATCTCCAGCAGCCGCAACCCAGTTTTAGTTTAGTGTTAGTTTTTTTTTTGCTAATTCTTTAGGTTTTCCTTTTTGTGTAATTGTTTTTTTTCTGGTAGGCATACCCAATATTTAATGCGTATAAATATATATTAGTTTTTCTATAATTATTTCATTTGTGTGAGTGCCAGAGAGTTGAAGCGGGAAAAGTTTGGTTGAGTGTAGTCCCCGCTCCTCCTATATATAAATACCAATTTTGTTCTCTTTCCGAATAACAGCAATATACCAAGGAATCCTCTTCGGCAGGCCTGACGCAGCGGATAAACATGGGTAAGCGTACATAGTTTTTTTGATATATATATATATAACTCTGACTTTCTCGCACTTACGCACAATTACGCTTATGCGCCGGCCGTAGATTATGTTACCCATAAAGGGGTTACCATATATACCCAAAAGCAGGTCTTTTATATATTTTGGTTTGAATTTTTTTTTATAATGTTTAAAGTCACCTTGAACGACATAGAAAAACTTAGATTTATCGAGTTTGATTCCACTAAAGGTAGTTAATATAGAAGAAATTAATAACGACAGAAGATATACCTTTTCAAAATTTTTATAGTAATTCTAGAAGAATTTAAAGACATTTCCTAGTTCTCATTCACTAAGAAAAGTTAATTTATCTATAATTAAGTATAAAGAACCTAAGATTAAATATTTTCTTATAACTAATATTACGATATCCGGATCTACAAACTAATGAATAAAATTAACCTAACTCTTTTTGAAGACCTTTTTTTTCTAAAATTCGACAATATTTCCTTAGATGCTTACCACCTTATTTAATATTTGTCGTTGCCGGCTATGAATAAGGTATATATATATCTAAGTTTCTTTATCTTTAAAATAATAAATATGTGGATTTAAATTGAAATAATTGAGTGTCTCGTTTCAATGGCAAAGTTGTGGTTCTTCGTAGGGAAAGCATAGGGCTTTTCCGTTCTTGGGTGCAAGTTTTCTTTTATATTTTCAGCGGCAGCCTGCACATGGTAGGGTGGGTACAGACCGTACATTCCCGCTGCGAGGACGACCATCTGATCCTCATTTGGTAGTGCTGGGCCCTCAGTCTTTTCTTTTTGTCTTCTTCCCCTTTTCTTATCGTCTGCAAGCAATTATTTTTGTGTAGTGGTGATGAGTTTGGTCACTCGGTTGCAAGAACCCTCCCCCAATCCGACGAGCTTACGCTGAGACCAGCAAGGCATGCACCCCGCATCCTAGTACCGAACTACTTTTTCTCCCTATCCCTCTCCCTTCCTCTATCCTATAGCCTTATCCCCTTCCCACCAAATATTATCACGTCTCTTAAGACAATTCAACCTCCCATTCTTCACATCAACACCGCCTCCATTACAGGACCTACTCCAAATAAAACAGTGACCCCAAGCAGGGGGGTATGCATTGAACTGTTCATGGGATTAGTTACAAAATCGTAAGTAGATTCCATAAACAGTGCAACCCCCCTGTTTGAGACTTTATCCGCTTATAAGGATGTGGACCAACCAAGGTTACAAATAACGCAGCTTTGCGATCTTCCTTGATTTCATTTATTTGGAACAATTGCTCCATCCTTTCCAAGTATTCGTCGAAATCATCTCCGATACAGAATTGTTCGATGGATCCAATTAATATCATCTTAATAAATTGTTTAATATTTTATACAAAATGATCACTCAACTTTAGCACTTTGAACTTCACGTGTAAGGTGTTTTTTTAATTCCTCGTCGCCATTGTTAAATATTGAAACAACCGGATTCTTCAACAGCTAGTTTATTTCTCTACTCACTAATTGTTACATCTCTTAACAATAGGTTTACATAAATAAAGTACGGATCATACATCCGTTAACTATGTATTAAGTATACTATACAAGAACTTTACTTCGTAGTTTAGCTCTACTTCACTACTAGTCCGACAAAAACAGAATACTTGTGCTGCCCGTTCTCTGTTGCACTCTGACCTATTCCAGACATTTATATGAATGGGAGAGTGATTGCCAATGACCAATAGCGTGCAAGTTGTCATGACGACATTAAGCATCGCGTAAGCGTAGGGTGGATGTAGTGGCGGGAAAACCCAGCCATCTGCTGTGATCGAAAAATGTCCCTAAGCTGAAAGAAAGGCACTACACTACACCGCCGCTCACATTCGGTTCACAATACTGGACTGCTTATAAAAAGTATGAGGTTGGATTGACGGCAGCTGAGATGAAGATGCTTCGCTTGACAGCAGGAGTAACAAAGATTGATCAAATAACAAGTTCCAAGATCCGAGGAAGCCTTCACGTCAAAGAACCTATCTCAAAGAAAATGGAGCGCGACCGGCTCCGTTGGTACTGTCATGTTCAAAGGAGAGATCCTACGAACCCTGTCAAAAAGGCAATATCCACCAACGTTCCAATACAAATGTGAAAGAGAGGCAGGCCTAGAAGCTCATGGATCACACAAATGCAGCAACAGCTGCATTTGATTGGCCTCAGCGACAAAGTGATTCAAAATCGGGAGGCCAGCCGCTATTTTCTGAGGACGAAACGGCGAACCAACCAGGCGGGCCAGTAGGAATGCTGTTGAGTGGGAGGGTTATGATCCCATTAATACTGATCACAGCCTCACCCTTATTAAGGGAGAAGAAGACCAACTTTGGCATAGTATAGAAAAAAAATGCAAATGTAAGAAAACATTCCTTTATTTCTGACACATATCAAAGCTTTTGATATTTTCGAGATCATTCTGTAAAGATATGATCAAAATGAATCCTCTAAATAAACAGGCTGCTTATGTATAGTGTCCGCTTCTGCGTACCTTGTGCTTCCTTTAGGTTATGATCAGAATTAAAGGGACTATAACACTCTCGCTTCACTGCGTCGACCTCTATAAACATCGGCAGACTTCCTGGCCTCGGATCACTTTAATAATAATGTCAATCAAATGTTGGTGTTATTGCATTGATGTGGCCCAGGCTACACGTTCATTATTGATTATTTTTTATTATATACAAAGCTTCAGAAAAATAACACAACCATTGAAATGCAGCTAATACTGTATAAAATTTATCTATTTTATTCACCGCTAAAAAAATAATCCAATCCATCGAAAAACTACAATGACGATAATCGCGAAAACGAAAAATTCAGAGCAAAAGGCAGGAGATAAGACGTGTATCTCTGCCCAAGAAATCGTACGCGTAGTAACAGTAATAATTGCCTGCTTCTAATGAAAAAAAAGAGACAAGTCAGGGGTCAACATATCCCGAACTTACTCTCAATCAGTTGTCATGAGAATCTTCTCAAATTTGACATTTAATTTAGGTCAGGTTAGGTAACCGGGTTGACGGGGCAAGAGAATCCTGCGCCCGTCACACTTAGGTCAAAGTAAACCCTTTGTGATAGCCTAGGGGGTAATAATTCCCTTACTTAGGAACCCATGAAAAACCTATGAAATACCTATCGGGCTTACAATCCATCCCGATGCATTTATGAACTTGTGCAAGTCGTTTACAGACTTTTCAGAGAGTTCTTCTAAATCCCGGAAGAAACTACTTCCGAGGACGTTGTTTCTAATACGGCAGAGTGTAGGGCAGTGACAGAGAAAATGAGGGGTATCATCGTTTACCTCCTCGTCCCGCATCCTCTACAGAGGTCATCTGTGCTCAGTTTCAACTTCTTTGCATGGCAGCCCAGCATATTGTGTCTGGTGATACTCGTAACACCTGTGAGAGAGGATAATGATTATTTATTCATTTGAAGTATTCTTTCGGTCTTTCGTTTATTATATAGTTTCCATATTATGACACAGGAGTCAAGGGCACTAAAACGTTCGTTTGCTGCCACCAGTGTTTTATCCCCAATTACCTGCTTAAGGTAACAGGGTGGGGTTTTACGATAGTGTCAGCCTGTCTTAATTCAAGGGCTGATCCTTTTCTCGTCAGTTCATCGGCTCTTTCGTTTCCTGGGACACCACTGTGTCCGGGACATTTAAAGTCGGCTTGATTTATAATTATTTTTAAAAAAAATGAAGGTCCCTTCCATCCGCGTCAAACATACAAATCCCCAATTTTACCGGGTTTATTTCATTTGAAATAAGTCCCCACACATATTTTGGGGGGATATTTCCTGCAGCCGCATAAAACAATCAGGTTCTTAATGTTATTTAAAAAATTGATAGAGACCGTGATTTTTTTTTTTTTTTAAACCTTAAGTTTGAATGTAATTTTTTAAAAACGATTTGTTGAAATAACTTGACTTAAAAACTAAATAAAGGAACAGATTTCTGACATATAGAATTTTATTAAAAGCCGCCGTGTTTTTATTTTTATTAATTTTTTTTTTTTGAAAATTGCCCTCCCGCCTAAATGGGGATCACATATTAAAAAATGCTTATGGTTTGTCCCTCTACACGAATCCGTTATTATATTGCAACGTACAATAATGATGTACAATAATTTTGTAACATAAAAAATAACAAAAACATAGGGACGGGCTACAGTCCGCTTAGGCGAACTGTTGGATACCCTATTCTTATTCCTATCACTCTGGGCGTGAGAAAAGTCTAAGTATGGTTGAATTGTTAAGAACGCTCTACATATTTTGTTATATAACATTTAAAGGATTTAATCGAAAAAATGAAGCTTTTGTAAAAAAAAACGCTCCCTAGCTCAAACTTTGGTATTTCAATAAAATTGTTTTGTTTAATTAAGGGCGTGTCAATTGGTCGGATTTAAAAAATAATTGAACATATGTATAAAGGACACCTAGAGAGTCTATATTATAAATTTCAGTTTCCTAGCTCAAACTTTGACTTTTCAATAAAATTGTTTTATTTAATTGTGGGCGTGTCAGTGGGCAGGTTTTAGAAATGTATGTCCCTAGCAGTTTTATTATTCAAGGATCATTATATAAAAAATTTCAGCTTTCTAGCTCAAAATTCGATTTTTTCGATAAATTGGTTTTTTGAGTTTGTGGGCGGATTTCAAAAATTGTTAAATTTGATTTTTTCGGGCCCCTAGAGAGTAGATTAATGGTTAAAATTTCATCTCTTTAGGCCCTATTTAAATTCCTAATTTTTGCCGATAGACGGACGGACGGACATGGCTAGATCTACATTACTATGGATGCTGATCATAAATATAGTAACTTTTAGGGGTCTACATTCAATATTAAGGTATGTTACAAACTATGAGTCAAAATGAATATACCCTTAGAATAGGGTATAAAAACAGATGAATCAGCTGATCTATGTATCTATCATCTATCATTACTGCTTCAATAACATTTCCTTTAGAGTTTGTTTAAATTCCAAATTTCAGAAGTCCTGTCAATAACCAAACAAAGAATCCTTCATCAAGCATTCCCTTTCAAAGAAATACCTCTTTTCTATAGAGATTAGTTCATCAAATTCATAATCCTCTTTCCAACCTGTCAATCTTGTCCTTGGTTTATCCTTTTTTAATAAAAAATGTGAAATAAACACTTTGACGTTGCTCTTCCTTTAAAAAAAAGGGATAAAACTGATTTAAAGTGCACAGCCACCTCATCCATCAAAGTGTCAACCGCTTTGATAAATATCTCGTCCCATTTCACTGGCACTAGCAGTCACCGGAAAAGAACAAGAAAGAGAAGTTAACGTGTTCATTAAGACCGCGCCGCCAGAGCCACGTCTCTCAAGGGTTAATGCTCCAATTAAAACTTGGAAACCAAGCTTTCACATAATGAATACTTAAAACAGAACTCATCCCCCGAAGACAAGTTACCACCCCCACCCACGATCTCTTGTGTATCATTAAGCACATTACCCCGCAAATAATCTCCTAGGCATGAAAAAATGGGACGAAATAGCGAAAGTCACAGCGCAACAGAAAACACACAAACAGTTCCAGTTGTCCATAAATTTTGCCGATGAACACAATTCGCGTGCGTGTATTAAACGAGTAAGAACAATAGAATTGGGTTAATCATCAAACCAATTGTTTGAATAGAAAACCCCCCTGAATGAACGATGAAATTACTTTGACCCACAAGAAAAACGAAAGGTGGACATGAATGTGTACTCCACTCATCGTAAACCAACGGTACACAAGGATTAGGGCCAAAAACAATAACTGACTGTACGGTAAACTGCACTACTTGGTAAACAATTTGTTACCCATCCTGCGCTCTGTTACTAAGAGATACTGGTGCTTTAACCGCCTAAAGAACGAAACGAATGCATCGATCAATCGTCCCCACTTAGAGTCATTGTTCGAGGGTAGCTTTGCTTAAGGGAGTTTACATCTCTGGAAGTGAACGTACATGCAATATACATCTACATACCATGTCGCCGTTGAGGTGGTTATGTCTTTTCAGTGTTTTGTTGAAAATACTTGGATATGGGTGAGTTGGTTTGGGGGTGGCACAACACAGAAAGTCGATAGTTGACCTTAATTCATGTATTGTATTCGACATTGCTGTCATGCAACCCTGTAATCAGCCAGCTTATTGGCAAAATATTCCATAGAAGTCCTGAATGATATTTACCCGCAGAGGTTGAGGTTAGATGTTGAGAGCCCGAAAGCCGAATGCACAATCATTTGGGCATTTGTATGGTTCTCTCGCAGAACTACGCTAAACAAACTTGTATGTAATGTAAACAAATACGATTCAAGTGGTCGAATAAACTGCACACAGATTCCTTAAAGCCTTTTATCTCCTCTGACGGTTTCTTAGAAACGAACTGCAGTGAGTATCAGTTTCCTTCTCTTATGTGCATTTTTATTCAGATTCTCCTTCCTTTATAAGTTAAATGAAATTCCATCATCTAAATTCCTTGCCCAGAAAGTAAAAATTCATAAATGGATTTTCAACGAAAAGGATTTTTTCCAGCTTTGTATACCATATTCTAAGGGTATCTTAATGTTTATTCTTAGTTTATAACATACCTTAATATTGCCCGTAGACCACTAAAAGTTACTATATTTGTGATTGTATGTCGATCTGGCCATATACTATCAAGGGGCCCTTAATGCTAATTTTCAATTCAATTCAATTCAATTATTTATTTTATTGGTGTGTACATTAAGATAATATCTTTTATAGTACTTAGAAAACTTATAACCAGTTTTAAAATAAATTCAAATAAAGTGACTTAAAAATAAATTACAAAAAAGTGCAGATGATTTGAGGAGCGAAAGTTTGGGATAGATTTATGGAAAGTAGAAAGAAAAAGGAGAGATAAGATATTTTGAATAAGTATTAATTATAGGAAATAGTCGATGAGAAATAAAGAAGAATGGCGCTTTTGAAACTTGTGAAATTAGAAATTGTTTTAATCCGCGTAGGTAACGAGTTCCATAGTCTGACAGCATGGATGAAGAATAGACGTGAGGAATTGAGGTGTACGTAACGAAAAGGGATAATATTCATGGTCCTATTGGAGCGAGAAAAGTTGAGCCTTGTGAACAAGTAGGTTGGGAAATGTTTGTATATGATTTTGTGAAGAAAAATGCAGTTCCTGGCGTTGATGTAATCTTGTAGAGAACATCCAAGTAGTTCCCGAGAGTGAATGGAGATGTAGTCGCTTCTACGAAGGCCATACACATATCGGACCGCATCATTGAAAGCAACTTGCAGTTTACGTTGTGATAAGGAGTCGAGTGTGCTATAGACAGCCTCAGAATATGTGATGAGAGGTAGTATTAAGGCTACTACCAGCTTTCGTCGAGTTTCAGTGGGTGTAAAATAAGCAGACAGCCACAATTTACGAAGACAACCATAGATTCGTCCAATGACAGTGTTTATATGGTTATAGCAAGATAGGCTACGGTTAATAACGAACCCTAGACTACTGACAGTTTCAACTACTCTGATTTTATTATCATTTAGCCAAACATCCGGTAAAAAATTAATGTTGAACCTTTTGTGACATATAGGGATAACTTGCGACTTTTTTGGATTTAGTTGTAGTCCATTCTCTACAGACCATCTGTGAATTCGTTCCAAATCTTCATTGACAAGTGCTGTGAGTTCATCAATATTTTGAAGCGACTTTGCAGAATGAAGTTGCACATCATCAGCATATAAGTGAACTGATGTATGTATACAAACATGTGGAAGGTCATTTATAAAAATGCAGAATAAGATCGGTCCTAATATAGATCCCTGTGGTACGCCCTGTGTGATCGTTTTTAAAAGAGAGTGATTTCCATTTGTTACTACCCTTTGCAACCTATCAGAGAGAAAACTTTTTATCAGTTTAACTGCTCTGTCACCGAGTCCGAATACATTTTTTAGTTTCCAAAGCAGAATTTCATGGTTCACATTATCAAATGCTTTTGAAAAATCTAATAAGCACAGCAGCGTTATGTTGTTTTTATCGTAGTCTTGCCTTATTTCCTCAAGTAAGTTGACCATAGCTGAGGAACAGCTGTGGTTAGCTCTAAAACCAGACTGACGAGAACTTAACAAATTATATTGCAAAAAGTATTTCATTAACTGCTTAGATATTATCTTTTCAAGGACCTTAGACAAACATGGTAGGATGCTAATTGGTCGGAAATCAGCAGGAGAGGTAGGGTTTGACTTTTTAGCAATTGGTAGGACTCTTGCAACTTTCCAGCAATCCGGAAAAGTGGTAGTAATAATGCACCAGTTTATAACTTCAGTGAGGTGGGTTATGATTAATGGTAAAATGAGTTTGACAAATCGTATAGGCACACCGTCTTCTCCTATGGAGTAAGACTTAATGGCGGCTATACTCTCAACAACTTCATTTTCCGTGACCACATCAAAATCATCCAGTCTTCCGTTTATAGTTTGGTCTGAGGATTGATTGAAATCAAAGGTATGTGCACGAGAAACGCTCCCAAGAAAAAAATTATTTAATTCATCCGGATCCAGACAGCATGTAGAACTATTATTTCTATCGGAAACACCTATTTTGCGTAGGTTGCCCCAGAGCTTTTTTGCAGGCAGGGAGATGTTGAGTTTTGAAGCGTAGTAATTTTTTTTAGACGTGCGCAAGGTCGCGTTTGCGAGATTTCGTGCCAATTTATAGGCATCCCAGTTAACGTCAGTTCGTCGGTGCTTCCATTTACTGTATCGCTTGTTACGCTTTTTGATAGCAGTCAACACCTCAGACGTAAACCAAGGACAGCTCTTATTTTGTATGCGAACCGCTTTAATCGGAACACATTGCTCAAATAAAGAAGATAAAATTGATTGAAAACAATTCAGCTTTACATTTGGGTCAGCATTTAACCGACATTGTCCCCAAGGTGCTGAAGAGGTTAACATATGAAGGGAAATTAAATCTATGGAATTGAAATCATTGAACGTGAAATACTCAGAGACAGCTGACTTAGCCAAGTTGATATTATAAGTACAAAATAGGAGATCATGATCAGAAACAAAATTAAACGATAATTGGTCGAAGAGAAGAACTGACGACGAATCAGAGACGATAAATAGGTCTAGAAGACTAGGTAAGCAATCATGAGCAAAACGTGTTGGGTAGGTAGTATTGACTATATTTAATCCAACAGATGAAAAAGAGTCCTTCATTCGAAAGGAAAGTGAATCTTTTTTCAAAAGGTCTGCATTGAAATCGCCACAGACTATAATGTGTTCATAGAGTGCTGAGATATCAGATACAGCAGAAAAGAATGAAGCATGGGAGCATGATCGATTATTACTGTAAGCACATGAAACAATACATTTCGCGTGTGAGTCGCGTATTTCAACAATAATAAATTCGATCCCATTACCACAAGACTTCGTAACAATATCGCACTTGAGAGCTGATTTGCAATAAATTGCAACACCACCGCCTACGGTTTCAGTAATCCTATCATTTCTAAAAATCTCATAATTAGGAATTTTATAGAACGCATCAGCAATGAGTGGCTTAAACCAAGTTTCGCTTACACAGATGACATCAACACAGGAATTAGAAAATAAATATTTAAGGTAGTCTAATTTACGATTGTTAAGACTTCGCGCGTTTAAATAACAAATATTAAGACCCTCGTGACGTTTGGAGATTACATTTATCATATTAAACGTCGATTTTTGATGCACACTGTATGGACTATTTGAACAACTAGCAGTTGCAGTGTTCATTATTATGTATATATTTATAATCTATAAACATACAAAAAGTGCAATCCAACTTTGAAAGAGTAACGAAGAAAGAGAGGAAAGTGAAAGAGATTATGACACAGATAGAAAAAAAGAGAAATGGAAGAAAAGAAAGGAAAAAAATTAAGACAACAATGAGACAGTTTTTTTTTTTTTATATATAAGCTTACAATAAGTATGATGATTAACGATGATCATTGATGCGTCGCAGCAGCAGCAAGTAAATCAGCAGAGCTTTCTATCAAAAAGCTTCTTCCACTCACTGACTTCTTAACATAAACAGATCCATATTTCGTGTAGACAGCAAAAACTTGTTTCTTCCTTCTGAGCACGAGAGCGCTGTTCAAAAGGTAACGTGTTTGTCTCGTGAGACTCTCATTGATATAGCAGTTGTTGTTTGAATCAATACCCAAGTCCCGGAGACGTAGCTCAGCAGCATTTTGTTTGCGGTAGTGCGCTGCTGATGTAAGTAAGGCATTTCTCTCCTGAGCATTGCTGAATTTCAAAATAATGGGAGATGTTGTGTTAGCGGTGTTATTATTGCTAATGTTTTTTTTCATTTCATTTTGCCGTTTATTTGTACGGAAAATACTTGTTAAGAGCGGCAGCGAGCAGCCAAGGGTTTGACAGAGTTGATTAAACAAGTTGGTTAAGTTCTCATTTGGGAGTGCAGGTATTCCAAAGAGCACAGCATCGCATGCTACTTCCTTTTTTTCCAGAGCATGGCATCGTTGTTGAAGAGTTGCGATTTCTGCATTATGCAATTGTGTACCCGTGCTTGTTCCTTCTTCAAGCCGACCAACACGCTCGACTAAACTAATCATGTTTTTGTTTAGGTCATCAAATCGCTGAGTCCAACTTGCTTTAATTTCCTCGATCTTCAGAATAAATTCATTTTCCATCCGAGACATGACCTCTTCGAATCCAGACTGCAATGACTCTGCTTGCTTGGCAAGTTGCTCTTTTAAGACTTCGACGGTAAGTGAAGGATTGTTGTTATTCAAGAGTTTGTTAGCAGGAGAAGATGAATTAGCGGGTGTTGGCCCTTTAGATGAGACGACCTTAGACGAACGTAGGATTGGAACAGACATGACTTTAAGAGAACTAGTTGGGCAGTAGCAAAGCAATTTGGCGAGTAATGTATTTGGCAATAAAGAATAAACTTTATGGGGTTTAAAACCAAGGTTAAACACTGCTTTTAGAAAAACTGAGCCCGTATAATGTTGGATACAATTATTCTTTATACTTTGCGATAAATTTAGAGTTATTTAATCTGATCTGTACACTGTATTATTTCACTTTTACTGGAGCAGAATGAAACACGTCTATTATCACTGACTATTCATGTTCCAAAAAAAAAGAAAAAAAAAAAAGCTAATGTTGAAAGATTTTTAAATTCCGTCCATTGACACGCCCACAATTTAAAAAAAACAAAGTCTGAGCTAGGAAGCTGAAATTTCTTTAATGCGCACTTTCAATGGACGTTTTTTACTTTTTTACAGCTACTTTTTTCTATAAAATCCTTTAAATGTTTTACAACAAAATAAGTAGATCCTTTTTAACAATTCACCTATACTTAGATTTTTGCCACGCCCATTTATAAAAGATAGGAATAGGGTATCCAACAGTTCGCCCAAGCAAACTGTAGCCTTTCCCTACGTTTCATTGCTGAATCATCAGTATTTCCAACTCTTCTACCGAAAAGATTATTTTCTGCGAACGCGAAGGAAGTAAGAACTAATAGAAGGAATCCTGTGAGCCAGCAGCAGCGCTAAAGCTGTAGTGAATAAATTGAATTGAAATCATCTTGTTGAAGAGATATAGGTAAACAGAAACTATTTTTACTTTAAGATAAAAAATTGAAAGGAAGTTACACACAAGGGTTGAAAAGTAGATAACACGTTTTTTAGGAGAGTTAGCTGCTGATAAATTAAACTTTTTACAAATGGAATCTATACAGCAAGCATCTCCTTGCCTAGGGCATATATTTAACTAAATAATGCCATTGGTTCTTAAATATTCATAACAATTCATAGATAGAGAAAGAGAAAAGCATTTAAATGAGTTTGAGGCCCTGAGGTGCATAAAAGTTTTTGTTTAACTTTTCGGTATTATGGTGATAGGAAAAAAAGAAATCAAAATAGAAAACTGTAATCGGTATATTTTAAAGGTTCTTTTGAAAAGCGTTTTGAATCAAAAAGCAGGACAATATTGTTTGATGGTACATTTTACAATCTGAGTGGATTTTAGTTCGACTTCATTAATGGAAGGAACAGTGATTTACGTTTGTACAGAAGGTTCTGTACTTACACAGCCTTATTCATTCGAATTTGGCAAACCGCCTCTGGACGGTTAAATATAGTGTCGGAGTGTTTGTCTGATAAAGTACCAAAAAGAAGAAATATTTTTGATTTAGCAGCCCAAACTGATAAACACAGCTCTGCTGTTTTCGTAAAAAAAAAAAAAGGAAGGATACAAATCATTCCTATTCTGGTCGCTGAATAGATGAACGAATTTCGGTATTTCTCGCAACGAAAAATATTCTAGGAATAAGGGTTTAAAATAAAATATACGCACGACTAATCCAGTTTCAAAAACCTTAATTTGCGCGTCACTTGGCTGTCACGTAAATGACGGAACCTTTATTGTGTAATCAAAACTAATGACTTCAAGGAATTTCCAACTTAATGCACAGTCATCACGGTTAAGCTATTAATTCATTGTTTGTCCTTTTCGCTGAAAATGTCCTTTTTTCTCCATAATCATCTGTACAATAAACAATTTGAAATAAATTTCCATTCCTCGATATTTCCTTAAATTAAATCACCATCCCAAATCATTAGGGATCCACTCAAGGCACAATAATCCTCGTCCTATCACACTCCCATGAGTCTAGACCGAGCGAATCACAGCGATTTCACTTTTATGGAGGCATTTCTCTAATGTTCATGAAATTCTTATCCATCTGCGGTTTTTTTTTCGATTTGCCGGCAGGAATACATTATTCGGATCAAAAATTTGCATTTTAATCCTTCGGCACGTCTATCACTAACCCCTACACATTTATACACTTTACTTCCCTGTATGGTTTACCAGAACTGAAATTCAATCCATTGCTCTTCGTTGAAGGATAAAATAATGGATACAAAAAAAACATCGCATAAGGGTCAAATGGCATGCAAATGAGCTTTTCGAACACCAAATCGCTCTATCTGTCCCATTCCCACTATCAATCGATTCATGCTGGTGCAAATTGATATTCCTTGGAGGAGGTGCGGTAGTGTATTCAAAGCGAAGAGGTCATCTAAAAGTAGATTCATTGCTCATATGCGGTTGAGGTTGCAATGGACGGAGACGAGGTCACCCATTAGACAGACATCCTTCGAGTTGTCAATCGAATATTTGCACTACATAGTCGGGGGATCCGTGCAGTGTGCATGGGTCTTGCAATTAATAAAATTGCAGATTTGAGTTTCTGTCAGGATGGCTAATGTGCAGGAATTCTTGGTATTCTGAGTCGTCGTCGTCACTTGGGTGTACGTTCCACTCGATAACGTCCACATCGTCGCTGTCCGTCATTAGGAATTAATGAACTTGAAGGACTGACTCCTCTCCATAGGAATAACATTTGGGTATTTGCCACGCACGCAGTATACTTTTATTTAAGAGCTTTCTTAAAGCACGTCATGAATATTTCATTGCGAGGTATGGCAGAACATTAAGTAAGAGTTGGATTTCTTTCGCTTTCAATTGCTACAAGCAATGTGAAAAAGGAACTTAAATGGTGTGGTATGATTATAATAGACAAAGGTAAAAGAGTGGAAAATAAACTCGTATTTGTTCAAATATTTTCGGAAGTTCCGAATATAATCGAATCGTGATAAAACAGCTCGTCGACTCTGAACGTTTCAATGCACAGAGTAATTGGAAAGAAATTGCGTATCAGGAATTTAATGCTTAGAGAAGCGTTGGGATTATTATTGAAAGAAGGTTTAAGCGTTCATGTTAAATTGTGCCACTCCGCGGCCGATTTCATTAACGCCCAAAATTGAGATGTCAGTTTATTGTGTATAGCACGCAGTCACTGAAATGAGTGCCAGAATTGTATTGCTTGACATAAAGAGTGTGAGCAGTTTTGAGTTTGGCAAAAAATGTTTGGTGATACTTTGAAAGCTGTCGATATCATAACTTTAGCAATCTATCTATATATTTTTAATTTTGTTGTTAGCTCCTTCAGCAAATGATGGTTGGGTGTTGTAGGAGAGGGATAAGCGATGAGTGGCATCAACATGGTGATGCCCAGTACCGTAACTGAGACTACATATAGATTGTGTTTTCTTACCTTACCGCTGGGTACTGGTCATGCCTATCCAGACATGGCTTGTTTAATTTATAAGCGCGAGTATTGAAGAAGCAGAAAATAGCAGCCCTATAATGCTTTGTCGGGAAGACAGGCTGATGAGTCTCAGAGGTTTAACTGAGCTCTTCAGAAAGAGGACGTTTGGTAAATGAATTCACTAATATGAAATCTCAGTAAGGATGGCAGATAGCTTAAATAAGCTTCTTCGACATATTTGGAGCTTTAGTACTTACTACTTAACGGGCTCCCGACCAGTGAAGAATCTCTGCCTGAGACACTGCAGCCTTCCATCCTCTGCGATCCTGGGCACGCTGCTTCCAGTTCTCCAGACCAAGCGCTCTGGCATCCGCGATGGCTTCGTCTTTAAAGGGGAGGTTCGGTCTTCCTAGCCTTTTCGAACCAGGGGGCTGGGAGTCGAAATCCTCTTGGCTGCAGCATTATTTTCCATTCGCTCAATGTGGCCGAGCCAATGTAGTCGACGTGATTTAGCTTTTTGGACTACATCAACATCTTGGTACAGCTTGGTCCTTCGAGTGAGGAGTTTTGAACCCATTTGTTTCGCTAAACCGAAGTAGCAACGGTTTACCAAGGTAATTCTCCGCCGGATCTCCACTAAGGTATCATTCGTTGAGTTGATGTTTACTCCTAGGTAGATGAACTCCTTAACTACCTCAAAGTTATTGTTGTCAATAGTGACGTTTTGTCCTAGGCGGTGGACAGAAGTTTGTTTGTTTGTTGATAGCATGTACTTGATCTTGTCCTCATTTACTTTAAGACCAACCAATTTCCCCTGTTCTCCAATCCTTGAAAGCCTCTAACACGGTACGCTGGGAACGCCCGATGATGTTGATATCATCCGCATACCCCAGTAGCTGGACGGATCAATTGAAGATAGTACCTTCCGTGTTGACACCTGCTCTTCGCATTATTTTCTCCAGAACAAGATTGAAGGAGTCACATGGTAGCGCATCTCCTTGCCAAAATCCGGTACAAGTTTGGAATAATTCGCTAGAGCTGCTTCCAAACTGCACATTACGAGTACACCGCGTGTTTTCAAGTGTTACGGGGCACAACTGGATCAGTTTTGCCGGGATCCCAAATTCGACCATCGCCACGTAGAGCTCCTGACGATGAATACTATCATATGCGACTTTAAATTCATTTGTTGACTTGAAATTCATTGGTCTTTTCCTGGATTTGCCTTAGTGTGAAGATTTCGTTTATTGTCGATCTGCCGGGCCGGAAGCCACACTGGTACGTGCCGACTAGTGTGTTGCAGAACGGCTTCATACGTTCACACAGTACGTTGGATAGGATCTTATATGCGACATTAAGCAGGGATATGTCTCGATAGTTCTTGCAAGACAAAAGATCGCCTTTTTTGAAGATGGGGCATATGGAGCTGATAGTCCAGTCATCGGGCATGCTTTCTTCCACCCATACTTGGTTGGTAATTTGGTGCATGCCCCCTACCAAAACATCACCTCCATATTTGAAGAGCTCCGCTGGTAGACCATCAGAGCCGGCGCCCTTATTGTTCCTTAGCTTTCTTATAGCTAAGCCAACCTCTTCTATAAGAGATTTAGCCAGTAAGGGTATTTTCTGCCAGTGCAGGTATGAACTAAAAATATCAAACAAAAAATCAGGTCTTGTCTTACAATGCAACCTAAAGTAAATCACATCTATAATGGGAGCAGGCACGTGTCCAAATCTTAAAAATACGTAAACATCACTTGTATTTGATTGGCCTATGTTTTTTGTTTACAGAAGGAATGCAAGTTAACACGATGCACGAGTCAGGTGCATGCCAGCGAATCATACGGTATTCGCTGAGTTGACACTTTCATGCACAGACTTGTTCTCACGATCACAGTGCATGGAATCGGATTACCTGCATGCGCGACTCAACGGATGCGCGTGCGATTACCGGAATAGAGGAGTCAGCAGTTCTGATGTTGGGAACAGAGCTATCCAGAGGAAGATATTGTAGTTATTAAGTTAGTCTTAATTCTGAGATTGGATAGTGCGGAGCTTTCGCTGAATAAAACTTATATTTACTCATAAACTTATCGTTGTTTAAATTAGCGAACGGTTGGTGTTCGCGCGGGCTTCGGCCCGCGTTTATTTTTTAGTATACGCGTTTCGCGACAATCAAACTGGCGCCCGAGCAGGGACGGCTCTGTAGACGACATCCTTTTTTTTCTGGTGATAGCTTTATCCTCTAAACAGGATCCGAGATCTATACGTTCCATTGAACGCAAATCACTGTACCCATGAGAACACAGTGTTTATAGAACGATACTCGGAAAAGCTTCCATCGTACCCATGAGAACACGATTGGAGATCACAGAAGAATCAAAAGGATTCGTGTGAAGCAAATCGTGCCTTAGTAGGATGCCTACAATTATAAACGTTCGCATCTAAAACGGAGAACACGATCCTTCCGAAAGAGCTGTACCCAACAAAAGAATGCGAACTAATAATTTGCTTTTCTTTCCGTAGAGAACGCGAACGTAATTCCCACCGGACGAATACGGAAAATAAAATGAACGTCGTAATCCTAACGTAAGGATTAAAGAAAAACATATAAAAAAAAAAAAAAGGAAAAAAGATATTAAGAAAAGTTGTTAGGAAAAAGATTGTGCTAAAAACCGAAAACCATTTTTCCTAAAGGAAAAAAGAATATACGTGTGTGGTAATCAAAGTGTTATTTAAGTGCATAAAAGGGGAGAAAGACACTCCCAAGTGTAAAAGCTATAGCTTATCGAGAGGAGGAAGAATCTCCTCCATTTTAAAAGATAAAATCGCATTATCAAAAAATAAATTTAAGCATTATTTGTGAGTGCGTGCTTGGTGTGATAAAATAAAAAAAAAAAATTATTATACTAAAGATATACATTGTCAACTGCCACTAGTTCCAAGGTAAGGTACTTTTCTTTTTTCTCGAATTTCCTCTTTTGTAATGGACGCTGTTACTAAATCTTTGACGGAATTGACCGGAGCGGTGAACGCCATCCTCGCGCAGCTTAAAAGCTTTGAGGGTCGTGTAAAGACTCTGGAGGATGGACAAATACCGCAACGTCCAACCGCTGAAGAGCCGGTTGAGCTTTGTGCCCCGAGAAACGAGGCGGAATTAAGGGAAATTTCTAAACTACCCGATTGCGTTAAAGAACTGCAAATCTTTGACGGAACCCCAACGCAGTACGTGACATGGGTGCACGTAGTGGAGGGTATCCTCAAGGATTTCGAAATCATTAGAGCGAAGCCTTTATATAGGGCTATTCTGCAACACATTAGGCAGAAAATAAGAGGTCCTGCGGATGCTGCCCTAGTATCGTACAATATATTTGACGATGACTGGCAGGCCATCAAACAATGTCTCTCTCTGCACTATGCAGACAAGAGAGATATGCGGACCCTTGAGCATCAGCTCAACCAACTGTCCCAAAAAAATACAAAATTGGATGAGTTCTACGCGGCGGTGAACCATCAGCTTTCGCTGATGATCAATAAGATCAAGACTGAGACGTTCAGTCAGGAAACGGTCTCCGCACTCGTGGAAACATACAGGAATCGCGCCCTGGATGTTTTCATCCGCGGCCTTAACGGCGACCTCTCTAGAATACTGATTGTGCAAAGACCAAGGACTCTGCCGGAAGCCTATTCGGCATGCCTAGAGATGCAGAATCTCAATTTTCGGAGTCATGCTATTCACAATCATTCTGCGAATAACACTATAACGGCTCCGATAAACCAAACTTTTGGAGACGAGTCTAGACCGCCTCTTCTACCGAGGAGATCCTCTCCTCGCACGTCTAACCAATGGAGGCAAAAAGCGCATCACTCTGCCCCGCGGGCCGGAAGTGATCCACCCTTCAGGCCGACTGCTTCCAAACCCCATGAACAAATGGAGGTAGACCAGTCGGTTCAAACCAAAAACGTGAATTATATGAACCGCCCCCGCGGTTCTAATCCTTTTAAGAGGAAAGCGAATTCGGACAGGTATGCCCAAAAACAACAGAGGGTAAACTATTTGCACGAGGAATCTGACTATAATCAGGTAGCAGAAGAGGAGGTTCAAGACGAAGTAAATTTTATGGAGGACGGCCATCCAGCGTTCCATATTTAGAATATCTGACGAGGGACGGGCTCACCCTCAACTTTCTCGTTGACACGGGTGCCAACAAAAACTTCCTTAGCCCGTCCGTTGTTACCAAAACTGCATCCCCCTTGACTCAACTTGTTCGCCCTTTTTATATTAATTCAGCAGGTGGAAACATAAAAATAGAGCAAAAGCTCTGCGGTAGGTTTTTCCAAAAATTGGGAAATAACACATTATTCACATTTTATGTCTTGCCTGGTCTTGCCTCTTTCGATGGGATCATAGGGGACGACACCCTTAAGGAACTTGAAGCGGTCATTGACCGCAAGGAAAATACGTTAAAACTCAAGCCAAATATAACGATCCCATTGAAGGCCAAGGTGTCCAGGGAGGTCAACGTAAAGTTAAGCGAAGACTTGAACGAAAATACCAAAGTCAAGCTACATTCCCTAATTAACAGATACGACTCCCTATTTGGTCCTATTAACCTAGTCGAAGCTGTTAAAACGACGGTAAGAGCGGAAATCCGAACGAGTACGGATGAACCAATCTATAGTAAAAGTTATCCGTACCCGGCCTGTATGAGGGAAGTGGTAGAGAGAGAAATAAAAGATCTCTTGGCCGGAGGCATTATACGACCTTCAAAAAGCCCCTACAATTCACCGATATGGGTGGTTCCAAAGAAACCAAAACCGTCAGGGGAAAAACAGTATCGGATGGTGATCGACTACAAGAGGCTTAACGCGGTCACTATATCGGATACATACCCGATCCCAGACATAAACACCACTCTTGCCAGTCTGGGCAAGGCAGCATACTTCACAACCCTTGATCTGACTTAGGGCTTTCATCAAATCGCGATGAAAACCTGCGACATACCGAAAACTGCCTTCTCGACGATGAATGGAAAATACGAATTCTTGAGGTTGCCCTTCGGATTGAAGAACGCCCCTGCGATTTTCCAGAGGATGATCGATGACGTACTCAAAGAATACATAGGGAAAATTTGCTATGTATACATCGATGATGTCATAGTTTTTGGGAAGAACGAGGACGACCACCTCAAGAATGTCGACACGATCTTCTCAAAGTTGCAGGAGGCCAACCTGAAGGTTAACCTTGAGAAAACCCATTTCATGAAGACAGAAGTGGAATTCCTCGGGTATGTCATTACCCGTGATGGCATAAAAGCCGATCCCAAAAAGGTAATAGCCATCGAAAAGATCCTTCCTCCAGAAAATCTTAAAGAGCTGAAAAGTTTCCTAGGCCTCACATCATACTATAGAAAATTTATTCGCGACTATGCGAAGGTTGCTAAGCCACTTACTAACCTCACTCGTGGAAGTAACGCCCAGATCAAAGCAAATGAGTCTAGGAGAGTCCCAATCACATTAAACGAGGAAGCGTTGCAGGCCTTCAACGACTTGAAGACTCTGCTGACGTCATCCGAAATTTTGTCGTTCCCTGACTTTGAAAAACCTTTCAATCTGACTACCGATGCGTCAAATTATGCGATAGGAGCAGTCCTGTCGCAAGGTGAACCCAATGCCGACAGGCCAATAGCATATATCTCGCGGTCTCTCAATAAAACCGAAGAGAATTATGCGACAAACGAAAAAGAGATGTTGGCCATCGTATGGGCTCTTGACAATCTGAGGTCATACCTATACGGAGCGAAAAAGGTCAGAATACACACCGACCACCAGCCCTTAACGTTTGCCTTAAGCAACAGGAATTTTAATGCAAAATTAAAACGCTGGAAATCTCGTATTGAGGAATATAATTACGAGCTAGTGTACAAACCCGGCAAATCCAATCTGGTAGCGGATGCTTTATCACGTCTCAGAACTGAAGTCAACCACTTGTCTGATTCGGAACAGGCCGAACCAGCACGAAGTGTGAACGACGCCAACAACGACTCTCCTACAGACACAGCAAGCGAAAACCACGATTCTCAAACCGAAACAGCTAGCGAGAACAGCGATTCTCGCGCGGAGCCGCGTGGCGCCTTCCCCGACAGTGGCGCAGAGAAAACGCAGTCCACCGAGACTGCAAGTGAAGAACAATCCTCAATTGGTACTGCCCACAGTGCGGATGAAGATAACTCCGACCTTATCCCTCACGTTGAAGCCCCAATTAATGTCTTTCGCAACCAAATTTTCGTCAAAATAGGTAAGGGTGTCGAGATCCTGGAGGAACCCCATCCTGGCTTCACCCGACACTACTTCGCAATAAAAAATCAGGACAAACAGGGTCTGATTGACCTCCTGAAAGCGAAATTGAGACCCAATGTTATTAATGGCATCAAAATACCGGAGTCTCACTTAGCCTTACTCCAGCAGGTGTTTCTTGAAAACTTTAGCAATTACAAGTTGCGTGTCACGCAGAGATTTGTTGAAGACGTGAGAGACGAGGATAGGAAGTGCCACCTCATTATGGAAGAACATAAGAGAGCACATAGGAACCCCAGGGAAAATAGAGAACAACTTCTCGAAAAATACTATTTCCCTAGCATGATGAGTTTAGTTAAGAAATACACCGAATCCTGTGAAATCTGTAAGCTAAATAAATATGATAGGCACCCAAACAAGCCCGAATTCCAACCTACTCCAGTGCCAACATATGCATGTGAAATCCTGCACATGGATATAATGGAGATACAGGGTGAGAAATTTATAACCTGCATCGACAAATTCTCTAAGTTCGGAAAAATATTCCACGTCAAAAATAGATCATCCCTTTACCTCAGGAACAAGATCACCAGGATACTCCATTATTTTACAGTCCCAAAAATGTTGGTGACTGATAATGAGCGCAGTTTCCTGAGTCCAATAATTCAGAATTTTATCAAAATGTTAGGAATCAAGCATTATTTGACGCCAGTCTACCGTAGCGAAGTTAACGGTCAGGTCGAGAGGTTTCATTCGACCATAATAGAAATCTACCGATGCTTGAAAGCGGAACTTAAGGGCCTGCGTCTTAAAGAACTACTAAATATCGCAGTGGATAGATATAATAACACTATTCATTCTGTGACCAGGAGGAAACCCTCTGACATATTTTTCAATAGAACCCAGCGGATAAATTATCAGAAATTGCTAGAATTTCGCACAAGGGTGAACAAGGAATTGAGGGGTGAGATACAAAGAAAGCAAGATATGACTAACGTTAGGTTAAATAAAAAAAAGGTAAAACCGGTAATCTATAAAAGAGGTGACATAGTATATACGGCTTATAAGGGGATTCGAGCAAAGAATAAACCCTTATTCCGAAAGGAAACGGTGGCCAAGAATAATGAAGTCACAATAGTGACAAGCACTGGACGCAGAGTCCACAAAAGCCATGTTAAGCACACACCAAGGACGTAACATTACTTTGCTAAGATTGTCATTAACTATATAAAAAAAAAAAAAAAAAAAAAAAAAAAAAAAAGGGCAATGGTGTAACACACACTACCCTAATATTTTAACAATCTACATAAATATGCAAAATTAAGTTATGTGCCAAAGGGAGCACAATATTGTACGCACAAATATAACACACACATAATGTATTTTAAATCCACACACGTTATATTAAATACCAAAGCACAAATTCTAAGCACAAACGATATCACACAAATAAAATACGCTCTAAAGATGCACATACGTACAGCTTGCATATGTTTGTCGAAACCATATTAAGCTAAAGAAGCGTTGAATTAATCGCGCATTTTACGCAAGAATAAAAGGTTATATACATAAAGTAAACTAAAGCAAACGCCAAGCACACCAGTGCTCACTAAAACCGTACTTAATTGGTTGAAGCGTTAATTAAAGTATAAATTTGACACAAACCACACTAGAAAGCGCACACATGCTAAGCGCTTATGCGTTACCTAAAATTGTGCTATTCTAAACTTAGAATTAGATTACTATCAAATTGATAGCGTTGTTTTAAATTGTAAAATCAGTAAAATTAAAATTTAAGATTAGGTTTACGAAATTTTATTACTTGACTTAATTCTAGAAATTTAAAATAGATTATATGTAAAATAAAATCTTTAAGATTCAAGTTCCCACCAACACATCACAGCACTTTTAGTTTTACTTGAAACATCGAATTTTTCAGACTTATTTTCCTAGCTACCTCCTATGGTTATCAGATTTTTAACTACCAATCGCCAATGGTCACGATCAAAGAAGGCAAAGGCTGGATCATCGACGGGCACTTCAAACTGGTGCACGTGATCGACCTGACACAATTCGATAGCCTGATGGAGACAGTCAACGTGTCAATAAATTTGGAAGGTTTTAGAAGCCCGGAGAAGAAAACAACTATCGAGTTTTACATCAGGGAAATCAGCCAAAAGCTGATCCGGCTCAAAGGCAAAAAGGATCGAAGCCCTAGGTCAATCGATTGGATAGGATCGGCCTGGAAATGGATTGCCGGAAACCCTGACGCAGCGGATTGGAATAAAGTCCTCTCAAGTGAACAGGACATTATCAGCAACAACAACCAACAATACAAAATCAACAGTGAACTTTTCGGTACCATGAACGAAACTACAAAGAAGGTCAACTGGATGATAGACCAATTTAAAAACGAAGTCCAGGCATCCACAGTTGGAAGATACGAGCAAGACATTTTGAATGAGATCATGATTATAAAGGACAAGGTCGATGAAATGGTGCGAGCCTGTCAAATGGCAAAAAGCGACCTGATAAACACAAACCTCTTAGATCGGGAGGAGGTCGGCAGGATCATTAGCGAAATCGAAACACTACCATACGTTAATGAAATCGAAGCCATAGAGTACGGGTCTCCGTCTATCTACACGAACGGGTCATTATTACTCTATGTCCTTTCAATGCCGAAAGTAAAGGACGAGGAATTCAACTTGCTTCTAACGAGGGCAGCAATCACCAACGGATTACAGATCGACTTGGAATTTGACAGGATGTTGGTTAACCACCGGGAGACATTTGGCATTATTGGAAAATGCCTCTTCATCAATAGCCTGATAATATGCGACGAAAAATCACTGAAAAAATTGGAAGAGGACAGCTGTGTGGTCAGACTCTTGAAGGGGGGACATACTGCATGTACCTTCCGTTCGAATTCAAGGGAAGTAGTTGAACTAGTCAAGGAAGATATGGTATTCGTGACAAACTATAAGGGCCAACTGAATGCTACAAATGGCTCGCGAGCCCTCGACGGAACTTACGTTATTCAACTGGACAATGAAGCGATCCTATTGGGAAACAAAAAATTTTCGAGTTTCACTTACTCCCATGTCCAGGTACTCCCGCCCGTCCTTGCAAACATAACGAGTCGAGTTCAAAAGATTGACCTCGAACATGTACACGGCCTAAGTATTAAGAACATAGAGCGACTGAAGAATCTTACCAGTCATGTCATGGTAACTTCCATCATGGACGTATCAATTGTCCTATTGGTTATGATTATGGCATGGACCATATGGCGAAAGATCAACCTGGACCTGAAGCTCCCATCCATACACACTTTCGGTAGGGGAACCGATCCTGTACCCGACGGAAGGATTCATAGGGCCCAAGAGCCCCCGACGGGACAAACTTGGTCATCGACCTCTGACGTCACATATGATCTACGGGACGTAGATCTTTAAAGGGGGAGGAGTTAACACGATGCACGAGTCAGGTGCATGCCAGCGAATCATACGGTATTCGCTGAGTTGACACTTTCATGCACAGACTTGTTCTCACGATCACAGTGCATGGAATCGGATTACCTGCATGCGCGACTCAACGGATGCGCGTGCGATTACCGGAATAGAGGAGTCAGCAGTTCTGATGTTGGGAACAGAGCTATCCAGAGGAAGATATTGTAGTTATTAAGTTAGTCTTAATTCTGAGATTGGATAGTGCGGAGCTTTCGCTGAATAAAACTTATATTTACTCATAAACTTATCGTTGTTTAAATTAGCGAACGGTTGGTGTTCGCGCGGGCTTCGGCCCGCGTTTATTTTTTAGTATACGCGTTTCGCGACAATCAAACTTGCATCCTTAGTTAAATCCTGCACAAAATAAAAAGCCGGCAAACTGTTATAATTCAGCCAGTTCATATAATTGCATTTCCACTTCTTTCAGCATGTTGGTCTTGATTTTGTGCGCGATTTTCGCATCGAATGGATTGAGGGAGAAGGTACAACCGCAAATTCTATAAACTGTACAAAGGTGGGAATGTATTCCAAAAAGGTCAATAAAAATATAAATAAACTCGCGGAAGACCAAACCTTTTTTTTAAACGACCAAGTCAACGCTTGGTCTGGATAACTGGAAGCAGCGTGCCCGTGATCACTCGCAGAGGATGAAGACTGAATTCTCTCATTTAGGGGCTCTTCACAGATTGGGAGCACATTTAGTAAGTAAGTATTTCACCAAATATGAACATAATGCCACCCAGACGTATACTTACTTTTTTGTGAGCAAATAAATAAATGTACTGCAAATAATGGCAGGGAACGTTCAACCACAAGTACTCAATCAAATAAAGATAAACTACATGCATACAAACAAATCCACCAACCCTTGGAAATAGGGAGTTCGTCCATTTAATATCAACACTATAAAAGTCACTAAAGACACCCATATGCATATCTGAATCGATTTGATATGCAAATCTCCTATAAAACTAACATGAGCAATCATTTCGTCATGATCTGCAAGTATAAATTCAACCAAATATCAATATTTAAATTGCAGCCCTCCTCCATTGCACCAACAGCAGTAATATCGCACATCAAGATATAGGGCCACTCAAAGGATCCAAGTAAATAATCTGCCAGGGCCTCATTAATATGTTAACGCGGTTGTGAATTTGGCTAAAGTAAACATGTTCTCCCAAAATCCCAATAATAAAGACAAAACCAAAAACCGAGTGCACAAAATCCGATATACGCGAATGGATGTTTTATGAGCTTTCATGCAATTAAAGGGCTCACGTACACGCCACGCGACAATACACAAACTTGTACCTAACTGCTGCCACTGAGAAGAACTTTAGCGTAACACAAACATTTGCATTTTACGTCGGCAGAGATGATGAAGTTACAACGGCCGTAACAGTCTGTAACAGCAGTAGCGAATGACAGAAAGGAACACATAACTCATTAAACTTTCACATGGTACTGAGCCACAGCCTCGTGTCTTTTGTTTCGGCACTTTCATTGAAATGAGACAATAAGCTCTGATGCGGAAAATTGGTTATACTGAAGCCACCCTTGCGTGGATACTTTGTTAGCTGATTTAAGCTTGACTAGGTTCAATTGTGTAGACTGGTAGTTCAACTCTTGGAATCATATTTTAAATATCATAGAATTTAAGAACCTCTATTTCTCAGCCAGAATCTCTCGCTGGGCATTCAAAGAAATTGTTGTCGATTCTTAAAGCTTAAACACACACATTTCTGCCAATAACAGTTGCATTTTACAGTGAGACTTAAAAGTCATGAATCTTTTATTGCGGAACGATAATAAAAGAAGAGTAGTGCGGGATTGCATTTTAATTATATTCTCGACAGATTTACTTCCCTGAATTACCAATATGGCAAACATTACGTTTTCTGGCAGAGCCGTTTATTTATATATTTTTCTATATATGCAGCAAAAGGCATAATGTTTTCGCAGCTATTGAAGATGTGATGCCGCGCAGGGCTATAATGATGTTTTTATAACAGTTAAAGTAGATTTTATGACAGGAAAGGGAACAATAAAAAAAATAGAGCTTTGTAACTTATAAAGGAAACAAATCTGGCACGCAGTAGATAACGAATTTAAAAGAAATAAAGCATTTTCTTATTAGTCATTTTCATACTCTTAAAACCAGGAGAAAAAAGTATCGTTGTAATGTAGAATATATATAGACCCTTTTTGAGGATAATTATACAGACCTTCAGATGTAGCTTGTTGTTTTTGATTTGAGGGTGGTGCAAGAATCGTCCTACAAAAAGAAAACGTAATAACTTTTTTTCTGTTTGAGTAATTGGCTTATTTATTTTTTTTATTTGGCAGATTACTATTTACATTTATTAAAATGAATGTTTGGCATACCGAAAGGAGGATGTGGATAGTTCAACGGTATCATGCTTTGCAGTCCTTCATTCATCCAAAGGGAATTAAGACGGGAGTTTGGCGACACTCACAAGAGTAGATGGACCATTATGAGGCTGGTAAACATGTTTGCCGAATCTGTTGGGGTTCAAGACACAATCGCGGCTGAGCCATTGTATATAGAATCAAATACTGTAGAAATGTTATAAATCGGTATATTTTTGGACGAGATACAGCGAAAATAGCTAAAGTCTAAAAATCCATAAATTCATATATCCTTATTTGATGGAAAATACCGAAATGAGCTTTTATTCAATTTTTCCTTTCAAACGAATCGACTGTTCCATCATACATTCTACTCGCAGACGACAAAGCCAGATTTCTAATTTTTCCATCATCTCCCTCTCATCCTACATACTATTTACCGAAGCGACGCAACAACGCAAATTTTTAAAAAGTATTTGACTTTTACAAAGAAAAATAAATATTTACGTAATATCAGAATGATTCGATAAAGAGAGACAAAGCAGTTTATTTTTTTCCTTTCTTTCTTCTTTCTTCTTTCTTCTTTCTTCTTTCTTCTTTCTTTCTCTTTTCTCTTCTTTCTTCGTTTTCAAAGTGCTGAAAAAAATTGGTGACAGCAAAATTAAAGACACAAACCTTCAAACGCCACCATTTTTGTTGCCAACTCTGTCGAGGTCGACATCCAAGCGATTCGACCAGAAACTTATCGGTGCAAATTGGAGTTAGCAGACAGTCCAGATTGTTAAACCCTCTGGATTTGCATATTCTCCTGGAATTTTTCCAAAAAATGATTGAAATTACCGAAGAAGACAACAGCTTAATAAATTGTTTGTTTATGTCTGAAATCGACCAACATAAATACAAATACAGGAATACAGCGCCACCTATCAGAATCAAACATAATTATAAATATCTCGAAATGTAACAACATGGGTGTAAAGAAATTGAGGTCTAAATGTTAACACACTGATCAAATAAACATACAAATAATAAAAAACTGCCACGCACAGAGGAAGTAATGATGACATGTACGTTAGTAATATTATTATCTTTGATGATACGCCAACCCTTTTTTTGCTTCGAACTTTATTTTGGGCAGGTATAAATTAATATCCACACAGCCTATTTTTCCTTAAAATTATTCTATTGCTTACTTAAAAAAAATGTATTATCATAAAGTGTTCCTTTTAAAATTTCGTTAATTTCTTGCACCACTGTCAATCGCAAATAAACCTAAAAATCCGTCGAGCAGTTCTCGAGTTTTGCAGTTAGCAACAGATTTGGCGATTAATTTTTATTTAATAAGACTCCGAAAATCTAAGTATGCTGATTTGTTCTAAATGTTAATATCGAGCCTTTGGGAAAAACTTAGCGCGCCATCTTCTTCCACACACCCCAAGTATTCAAAACATCAAAACTATTCAAAATCGTTAGAGCTTTTTTTCAATACAAGTGAAATTTTTAACTACATATTCTAAATACATAAACAATAACTGTGTTATGAATATAATTAATAAAAAAATCTGAGTATGCCAATCTGTTAAAAAAGATTGTTTTAGGGGGTTAAATGTTTTAACAAATAACTTGACACGTTTTTGTGATCTTTTAATTTTTGTTAAAGTATCTACCGTTATTCGACCATTTTGATTATGCCATTTTCTTGCGCTCACCTCAATTATTTTATGCTTCAAAAACGATGAAAATCGTTAGAGGCAGTTTTGAGAAAATCGGGGTTCCAGACATCAGTTGTGTTGTTGGTAGCGTTATCTAAGATGATAGAATAAATAAAATGGCCTCGAGATAGAAGCCTTAACAAATATAAAATTTTACGTAAATCCGTCTACACCCTATGACTGGACCATCGGTCATAGAAGGGCAGACGGATGGAATTGCGGGACGCACTTTTCCGGACTTTTCTATAGTCGCAATAAATTTAACTCAGTGGACCTCATTTTGGTCTAAGTAAGTCAGCCTCGGCTGATAGCCACACTAACCTAAAGTCGTGATATTATACCTCATACTCAGTTTTCGTTCGAAATTTCAGCACGAATGCAATATCTTTCACTTTAGTACATGAGCAAGCTAAAAATACGAAGTCGTGGATTTTAATGTTAAATAAAACATCCTGTTGCCAAGGTTTAATTAAAAAATTAGTACAAAATGCAGGGATTCATGGCTTCTCAGGACGACACATTAATGACAGCATGCCATGCCAACGGGATTTTATTGATCCGTAATGCGATTTTTGAGTACACAGGGCAAATGTTGTGTGCTCAGTTATAGCAGACCATTTTATAGTGGTATTATTCTTACTTAAGTAAAGTAAATGATGGTAGCGAGATATTATGTACGTCGCTTAATGCCTCTTAGTACACTTTCCATTTTATTCTCTTTTGAGTAAGCAATTTCTACAGCACGTGTGACATCTTTGAAATCACGGTACCCCAACTTTGCAAGGTCATTGAGTGAAAGGTTTTGCAGATTTCTCAATGTAGCGAAAGTAGGTGTCGATATTTAGATATTCTAGGAAGAACTGCTATTTTTTTTTAGAAGCGGACACATTGTAAGCGGTACATACAGGGCACAAACCCTATCTTCTACAACCATTTGTGTGTGCAAAGTAATATTTTTTGAAACGAATGGAAGGGACCTACAATTGTATGTCGACTCCGAACGGAAAGTTTGAGTAGCTTCTAATTGCGATTCTCGGATGTTTGTCCGACTTTCGCAAAGAGGTAGGGTAGTGGGGAAACAAGTTAGGTATTACTGGGCCTCAGCGTGATTTGAAGTTGAGGCTCCTTGCTCAGCAATCCAAAATTTCTATATAGTCACTTTTCATTCGTTTTTTGACCAATTGGTTTTATGGAAATTACCGATTCGTAGTGAAACAAACAACTTTCCGATGTTCGATTCGCAAAAAAAAAAAATGCAACCGCAGAGGAAACACGATGAGTAATAAACATTTGAGTTCTCATTATTTTGACTCGCACCGCCATCTAAATAATTGCTGTATCACTCTATGGAGAATGACCATACAAAACACTGTATGGTTTTTTTCGCCCCAGATAGAAAAGTACAGAAACCCTACAATCGACGCATTATACCGACAAAAGTAGACTGCTCTCGAGGCTTAAACGGCTGTTCAGGCAATGTACTGACCGCAACGACCCGGAGTTAAGGATGCTGAAATTAGAGATCCGAATCCTGAAGCAGCTGATAAAAGAAAATTACAGAAAATCTGTAAGTCGGGCTATCAAAACCTGTAGTCCGAATATGTTCCCACAGTTAAATAAGTTCTTCAGGAGGAAGGATCACAATGATATTCCTTGTGTCCGAATCTCCCAGACCACAAAGAACAGACAGACACTGACTGCTGGAATAACTCCGGAAAGTATCGCTTCAAACGACGGTTTTTTCGTGGTCGAGGGCCCACAGGAAAAAGTGGATTTGCTGGGCGCTTGTTTCGTGGCCTTGTATACGGTGCACAATCCTGTTCGCCGTTACCACGACATTGAGAATAGGGCTCTGGTGAGCTACTTCTATCTGTGCACCGAACTTAAGAATTGACGATCTGAGAATAACGGATTCAGCGTATTCAATGATGAAAACCATGCTAATGCAGTTGTCGCCAATGGCCGAGATGCATCGCACTTATTAGTGTCGAAGGATGATCTTCTGTGCATCTTCGAGTCACTAAAGAATAAAAAATCGGCGGGGATGGATGGTGTCCCAAACGTTGTTTTGAGACACCTGCCTCTGGAGGCTGTAGACATTTTAAAGACACTGTTTAACAATGCGCTGAATAATGCAGATTATCCGGCGCGTTGGAAGGTAGCTGTGGTACACTTTATCCCGAAAAAGGATAAAGATAGTGTAACGGATTGTGGAGTCAATGGACTATAATCTATAACTCTTTGAAGTAAAAATAACAAACTCAAATGGTGATTTAGGTTGCACGTAGCAAGGAGCACATCTGCTTTATTTGGAATTCAAAACTGAAGTGAGTTGGCTTGGTGATTCGATACCCGCAGTAAACATACAGGTACAGGACCAGTACGATGGTATCTTATCGTTCGCGGCGGTGTGCGTACATACATGTGTACATCCTTCCTTTGGAAATGCCATCTCTCATCTCGATATTCCAGGAACATCGAACAGATAGGACGAACGCTGTCAATCTCCGGTCGATTAGTTTGCTTCCGAATATTAGCAAGGTCTTTGAAAAAGTTGTCAATAGAGCGCTGTTGAAATGGGTCGATGACAATAACATTATTCCAGACAATCAGTTTGGTTTCAGGACGGGTGTTATGTTGGGAACCAGGGTCGAGCCACAGGGGCAACTTCGATACACGTGAGGAGGACGCGGCATGCTTGTGGTTGCTCGGTTCAACTCGTCAGACGGGGGTAGTTCTTGTCCCCTCACCATATACCACCTGCTCAACAAACGTTTTGTCCATGCCAAAAAGTTGTAAAAAGAGAGAGACAAAAAAGAAAGAAAGGTACTCTAGATAGGATAGTAAAATAAAAGAAAAGGAAATGTCCAAGGACATGGGCCGATACCCAAGAGAGAGAAGGGAAGGAGCACCCGAACTAATCTAACTAACCTAAGTTAAAGCTAACCTAAAATAAAATTACAAGCTATGCCCTAATGTACCTATGCTAACTTAAAACTACACTAAAACTATCTTACCCTAACCGCAACTCACTTTCCCTAAATCTCTCCTTGATACCGGGTTCGTTAAGAGCCCGAAACATGCCAGATGTTATTGGCAAAGGGCTGGTCAACCTTTAGGATTTAGGGAAAGTGAGTTGCGGTTAGGGTAAGATAGTTTTAGTGTAGTTTTAAGTTAGCTATATTTTAGGGATTAGCTTTTAATTGTAGGTTAGGTTAGCTTTAATTTAGGTTAGCTAGATTAGTTCGGGTGCTCCTTCCCTTCTCTATCTTGGGTATTGGCCTATGTCCTTGGACATTTTCTTTTCTTTTATTTTCACTTTCCTATCTCTTTTCGTCCGTCCGTGGTCTACGTAGAGTAGCTTCCTTTCTTTTTTTTCTCTCTTTCACAACTTTTTGGCATGAACAAAACGTTTGTTGAGCAGGTGGTATATGGTGAGGGGACAAGAACTACCCCCGTCCGACGAGCTGAGCCGAGCAACCACAAGCATGCCGCGTCCTCCTCACCTGTATCAAAGTTGCCCTGTGGCTAGACCGTGGTTCCCAACATAACACGGGGCAAGATACTTTTCATGCCGCGTCGAAACTGGTTTCCGACATTCAGTGAAATAAATGCAAAACCCAATGCACGGGTGCTTGTCTGGTTCATGTTGAGAAGGCTTTCGACACCGTATTGTTAGAGAGACTTTTCTACAAGTTGACCGGGCGGGGGATGCACAAACCTTTGCTATATGTAATTTATAATATGCTTATGGGAAAGAAGTTCGTTGTAAAATGTGGCAACGTGACTTCGAGCAGAGTCTTTGAAAAATGGTTTACAGCAGGGGGCGGTCAATTCTCCGATCCTGTTTAACATTTGCACGAGTGATCTGGTGGGTTCACCCAGACATGGTAAAATCTAGAATGTTATTTTGCAGCGTGACATTGATAAAATTCAGCGATATTGCGACGACTGGAAGTTGAAAATCTACCTTCAGAAGACGGAAACAATCTTGTTCAGAACTTCATTGGCTGGGGCCTCTAGGGATACTAGAAAAAACTATAAGAAATTGGCCATTATTGGACAAAATGGGCAGCCATTGGCGGTGAGAAGCGTAGTGAGATATCTAGGTATCTGGCTTGACCACTATCTGTATCTCGACTGACATATAGTAGCTTGTCTTGTTGGGGCCAGGAAGGCTTATGCTCTGGCAAGGAGACTGTTTCATAGCAGTCAACTTGACTCCAGACTGAAGGTCATTTGCTACGTGGCCTTTATAAGGCCGATCATCGCTTATGGTTGTCCATTGTGGTTTAATATAGCGCCTAGTTATATGGAAAATATTCGGGTTAAGGAGAGACAATATCTCAGGACCTGTCTCCGGTTGTTCCGAACGCCTGAATCCAACTATATACAATACTATCCCAACAAGGTCCTATACGATGGGGCTCAGTTGAATAAGATTGACAATTTCCTCATTAAGGTGACTCGAAGGCACGTTGCAAGGGCCAGCGACAATAGCCTGATCTTTGGCGCTTACTACCCAAATTAAATGTACATAGAGAGTACGCACCGGTCTGGCTTTATCCCGCCGGAGGCATTTAGCTATATTGATGGAAAAGGGCTGGTCCAGACGAGGGATTGTATCCCGGTACTATACCACCGCTACCACCGCGCTAGAGATAAGCGTCTCATACACGCCTGGGACGTCGCCAATGCTCATGTGCTCCTTCGTTTTAGTACCGCCATAGCGGAGAGGGATAAATTCGATACGGAAAAGCAATTCGCCGAATTTTGGTCGCTTTTTGAGTGGGGAGGGTTCAACATGCCCTCCCAAGACTGTGCGTTACTCTAGGTAACATCCTCTTAGTTTATAAGTTAGATTAAGTTGGCTAGGGCGTTTTTGGAAAAGGCCGTACTTGCCAACTTGTGGTGGTGCTTCCGGGAGGTGATTGACACTGTAAGGCTCACGGCGGCGCGTTTGCACGTTGACGACTGCTAGGCGCTCAGAAAGCAAATGGGATTTTGGCCACTTGTTGCGTAAGGCAACGAGTGCTCAGATTACCGATTATAGTTAGAATACGTTAAGTAGTTTAAGTAATTAGAGTAGGTAGTTTGTAATTTGTTTTTATATAAAATATAAAATTTAAATAATGATGTATTTTATAAAAAAAATGCTCGATGAAAATAATATGTTAAATTAGTTCGTAAAATAGTTTTAAGGCCGAAAGGCAATAATTATAAGGTTATAATTAAATTTAGAACGTCTGCATAAGGACAATTAATTAAGAATAAGTATCCTGCTAATTTTAAATTAGATTTAAACTTTTTTGTGTAGTATGTAAGTTGATATCTAATATTGAATAAAAACAATTAATTTCAAAGTCAAAAAAATGGGCTTTTCGCGATTTTCAGATTTTTCTTTCGATTTTTCCCAATATTTTTTACTAATAACCTTTTACAGACAATAACAAACTAAATAAAGAAAAATCAAGAAAATCTATCATGCGTTTCGTGAGTGATGTGAACACTAAAGGCATTTCAATTTTATATACATATATAGGATACTGTGGTTCTTTTTTGTCGACGAGGTAATAGCTCTTACGCCAGTCGTGTCAACCTACGAATTTGCATGCACACTCGCGGAACAAATTTTGTGATGTAAAATGTGTCACTAGGCTCACTTTAATGTTGAAAATTCCGTAGATGTCTCCCCTTAGTCGCCATTTACGACAAGCGCTGTGTATCGGAGAGCACTAAGCTCGTCCCTGCACTTAAGACATCACGCCAATTAATACTCTTGGATGTTGGTCCGACTTTCGCAAGAGGTGGAACAGCGCGTTAATATCTTCCGAAGCGGGATTCGAACGCCTCGCTCAGTAACCCAAAGAATTGTTGGACACACAATTTTGCTGCAAATAAAAACGTCGCAATTGGTTCTTTTATTTTTATTATCCTCTGCTTGGTAGTTCCGAGCGAAATGAAATTTGTAAAGTTTGAATTTATTACTATTAAATAAACAAAAACACTTCCTGTACTCTGAACTGCTTAATCTAGTCTATTTCTTACTGAAATTGTATCACATTCCATTAAGGCCGAACGCATGGTAGTATACATACACTACACATATATCACTCCTATTGACCAGTACACGATTGCATAAGACATAAAATGGGTTCGGTTTCGCTTGGTCTCAATGTAGCCTGATGCCCACACTGCAACATGAATGTGTAACATAGTGTGGAATATGCATTTTATGCTGCTGGTCCGTCGGGGAAAAGTACAAACAAATGATTTACGTAAAAATAAATTGCATTTTCGAAAGATTTTCTGGTACTTTTCACAGAGATACACTAGCACATACAGGACAACAATACCGGACATGAATTTTCACATTTTAACTACAAACTGGTAAGCAGGGGAGGATAAAAAGTTTAAAAAGTATCGTTATTCTTAAAGGACTCAGTTCTGGTGCAGAAACAATTTTAATAATTTCTTGAAATGACAAAAGAGAGTTGTGGTCAGAAATATCAAAACTTTCTGAAAAAGTTTTATCTCTGTTGGCGAAATGTGAAAAGGGGATTTTCGGTCTGTTTGTATTTGAATTATTTAAGGGCATTTTATACTCAACCGGATGTGTGAGATATTTTATCTAATTTTTGACGTCATCGCCCAGTGGACAAGGAGCTCATGTGGATGAAAGTTAGGAAAATATTTTCGATCTAAACTAATTTACAAAAAAGACTAACAAACTTTCAGTAATTTAATGAATTGAATCTCAAAAAACCTTTCCCCCAATTGAATTACATCGCCGGGTTTAGCACAAAAGTGGTTTATTTTTCCCAAGATATCGAAAAGGATTTACGTAGCTATGGTTTTTTTACGACCTTCACATTAATTCCAACCTTATAAAATCGCTCTTCATACAAAAGTATACCTACCTCAAAGGGGTTATAAAATTGAGGAGTATCGATATGTTGATTTGAAGAGATTTGTTTTTATTCTTGAAGTTTGTAGGAATAAGTTCTGCAAATAACTGCAATTTGAAAAGCAATCTTAGGATTTTGGTATATGCTTTAAATCCTTAAACAACGTTTACACAACATTAACCAGAACTATTTCTTTGCAGAGGTGGAGCATAGTTATTTGCAAGTTCGTGTTCCTCCAACCAATTCGGACAAATATTTGTTTTCCAATCGTCTGGCTATTATTAATTAACTGCCCCTAATTTGTCTTTGATGTTGTTTTGATAAATTAGTTTTATCTTCTCTAAGACTACGTTGTGTTTTTAAACTCAATGATTTGCCTTCATGTCTATTCAATAAGCACCGATAGACGTATTTTAAATCATCAATGGGTAAGTTGTAAGTAAGTTCCCAGCCAAGTTCGGGTAAGTTCCAAAACGTCGGTATTAATACTACATCGATGCAAAGTTTCACGATAGACATACGACCCAAACGCAAAATAGTTGGCCCGTTTACTTTCCGTCTTATGAAATTCGAAAAAAAATTGGCACTCCAAAGTAAACAAACAAACTCAAAATTTATTTCGATATTGTGAAAGTGTTAGACATATACATTTAAAAATAATTTTTCATAAAATAATAACAGTTCATTTAATGATTAAATAAACGAAATTATTGTAACTCATATAGCGCAAAATAGTTGACCCACTCTTTTATCGACGCAATAAAGTTGGCCTAATACAAAAATAACTGTCTTTTACCACTGAGTGACGTCACCTTTGTTTTTAATAACGGCTGTAATTCGACTTGGAAGAGTTTCCACTAAATTAAAGCAGTATTCACGAGTTATGCCATTCCAAACTTCTTGGATCTTTTCCTTCAATTCATTCAAGTTTTTAGCCGGATTTGTTCTTAATTATTTTTTCATTTTTCCCCACAAAGTCTCAATTGGAGACAGGTCCGGGCTATTTGGAGGCCACGTTAGAACTGGAATGGTGTGTTCTCGAAGCCAGCTCATATTTTGCTTGGCTGTATGCATGATGCGCCATCTTGCTGAAATGTAAAACTGCCATCGTCTGTTTGCAGCTTTGGAATCGAAGGTAAAAGCTGGTGCTCTAGGATGTCTTGATACCTACTGGCATTCACAGTACCATCGATGAAGCGAAGGTCACCTACTCCTTGAGCTGACATACATCCCCATATCATTACTGAAGCGGTAAATTTAGTTTTTCGTCTAAAGCAGTCTGGGTGAAATGCTTCAGCTGGAGTTCTTAAAACTCATCATCGTGAGTCTCCAACACAAAATTCGAATCGAGACTCATCGCTCCATATTACACTCCTCCATTGCCTTAGCGTCCAGTTTTGATGATCACGAGTCCACCTTAAACGCTTCTTATTTTGCAAAGGAGTTAAAAGTGGTTTTTCTTTTGCCTAAGTGACGGTTTTTTAGAAGAAACAATTTTCTAAGTTAATAAAACAAAAACAATTTGGTTAAAAATTACTTTATAATATGTGTATCCCATTTTCTTCATTTCTCGAATGCAGGTGTCTCTTGGAACTTGCTTTTTAATAACATTTTTCCACTGTAGCACGACGATCTTTCTTGAGAATTTTTCTTAAAGCCCTTCTGTTACGATCGTTAGCAATTGATGGTCTTCCAGTTTTCTTCAGTGGGTTCACATTTCCAGTCTTCTTGAATAAATTAATAATGTTTCGAACTGAAGACCTCGATATTTTCAAATTTTTTGCGATGTTATATGCCGAAACGTTTTTTTTTGTACGCTTTTATTATTAAATTACGTATGTCTTCCGATAAACACTTGCCACGCGCCATAGTGAACTTTGATTGCGACTGCAATCAGTGAATGCCTGACTTGAGACATCCGCACTTAAATAACGCAACAATAAACGGTAAATGCCAAGAGAGAAAGACATTATCCAGCTTAGACCAACTATTTTGCCGCGAAAAACTATCGGGCCAACTATTTTGCAAAGAAAAAAATGGGTTAACAGTTGAAATTTGTGGCAACAAACATTAACTGTTTTTACTTATTGATTGCTTTGTAAAGAACACATGTTCATGGATAATATTAAGAAAAAAAAACAACTTTTTATTAATTATGCATAATAATAACGCATTTGAAAATGTATGTGATAAAAAATACAATACTAGGCCAACTATTTTGCGTTTGGGCTCGTATACTTTGCATTATTGAATGCAGCATTTTTTCTGTGAAGTGTCGGAACGATTTCGGATGCATTTTATCTGCTCTCTTATTTGCCGTTAATCTTCTTAATTTAAGAATTGGATGACTCTGATGCCTGCGAATAATATGATGAAGTTGTGAATATGACTTAATGTATAGGCAGGGAGATGAAAAATATAATTGATAAAATTTTGGAAAATATCCTTTGTTTGGGTTTCAAGGACCTTTTTGGTGTTCCTGCAGGAGGAACTGGGTCTAGCATTTATGCTGCCGAACCAAACCTGAGAGTGTCTTCAAGACTTCCGGATACAAGCAGTGTCTTCAATCAGAGGTTGTAGCTGTTCTTAGTGCGGCGGAACTAATGCGGATGGAATCGGTAGGGATGTCGCTAACTGCAACGATAGTCAGGCTGTTCTCAAGGCACTGTAATCAGTTACATCAATTCCGAAATAGTCAGAGCTGTCGCACAATGCTCAAGGCATTATGCAGACAGAACCGAGTGAGGCTGTGTTGGGTGCCAGTTCACTGGGGTATAGAAGGTTAAGAGCTAGCTGATGAGCTGGCAAGAACAGGGGAGGATTTAGATAGCAGAAAGACAGTGGTTATCAAACCACCTCTGGGCTTAGTAAAGGGCATTATAAGAGAGCAAATCACAAAGGCTGCCGACCTGAGGTGGGCAAGCCTACATGAACACAGAGTATACAAGACATTTTGGCCATATTTTGACCACAAGAAATCTGGGAAAATCCCTTAATTAAGCAGAGGGCAACTTAGAAGACTTGTATGAATCCTGGCCAGTGTCCCTGAGGACGCATGCAAAGCGAGTCAGACGGACAGATGCGGTCACAGATGCAAAAGGAGGACATAATATGCGATGGGGTAGCGCGAAATCGAAGGAGATTCCTAGGAAGGTACTTTTTTGAGTAGTTAGAATAATAATAGAGGAGATAGCTTACTTAAACTGTACGGGACTGACCAGATTCTGCAGGGAAATGCTAATGTTGTATGAAATTTCATACCCCTATTTAACCTACCTAACCCAATCTGATCATTTCGGGATTCTAGAGAGTATATCTTCCAAATTTTAGCTTTCTAGCCCGAATTTTACACCTCGAAATTGGTCACTGGCTATTTCGATATAACTTTCGATGCTCATCACAAATAAAGTAAATTTTAGGAGTCTACGATCAATATTTAGGCATGTTACAAACTTTGAGTCAAAATTCTAGAACCATTTTTTTGCATGTCGTGTACGGATATTAGGATAGAGTAGAAAGCTGTACAATTTGAGTGAGACGCAGGCATATTTAGCGGACCGACCATCAATTCATCAGATTTTTGTATCGTACCTTTTATCAGATTTTTTGATTTAACTTAAATTTAACCATGAAACTTGCAATTAAATTGGTCAATACTGTGAAAAAATGCACTCAACTTAACGCATTAAAAAAAATATATACAAATGAAATGGATACGGATCATGAAAACTTACCTTATCACACTGAAGTTGGTTGGTTATCAAAAGGCAATATGTTGGCACGTTTATTTGAGTTGAAAGAGGAAGTCAAAATGTTTTTACAGGAGATAAAAAAGACTGAACTATTAAAGGAGCTCTCTGCTTCAGAAGTTGAACTGCAACTGGCATAATGCTGTTGATATTTTTGCATATTTAAATCAACTCAATTTGCAACTATGTAGAAGAATCCGGCATTAAAAAATTCAAGGATTAAGCAAATATTTTTTTAAAACAAATTGCGTGCATGGTTGAAATAGAAAACCACAATTTTTTTTCAGCGTTCGAAAAACATTTGCATAAAACCAAAGATATTATTACATCGAGCAGTCAACAGCAAATTATTGCTCATCCCAAAAGCCAAATTCGAGCAATACTTTTCTCAATTTAGACAAGTAGAGTCTGAGCATATTCGCCAAATGATTCAGAACCCTTTCATCTTCCTCCACGAAGGGTCAGTCACCTTGTCGAGAGTACCATTCCTTCTGAATGGTGCCGGTGTGGAGGCTTAAGGATGCGGATTCAACGGGCTACAATGTCGACGACCTCCGTCGTCAGAAGGGTCACCCATGGCAGGCTGGCCGTTGAATCAGCATCTACTAAGAACTGCCCATAGGACATTCCGTCCGATCCCACTCCCCCTACCCCCATCCTTTCCCTCCCCTAGCTCCCTCTCACTCTCCTTTCTTGTTCCTCTCACTCTCATTTCCTCTCAATCTCCCCTCCTTTATCCACTGGGCTGGACTTAAGGTGTCACTCGACCCGTGCCGATGGTCAGCCTGGCTGAGGGCCCAGTTAAATAAATAGCTCAGTCGCGAACGGAGTATCCGGATACCTGGCGACCTCCGGATCAGCTAGCCTTATCTGTACAATGCGGATCTCTGTACAGACGGACCTTTCTTTCTCCGCTACTCGTGGGAACATAATAATGAACAAAAAACAACAAAAACAAAAACAAAATATTAAGGCCGGTATCCCTTTAAAACCGGACGGTAGTACGGCGACGAAGCTGTCTACCGGATATGCTCATATGGCAGCTGATAGCGGAACTGTGGATAATCGTGGTTCCTCCGTCAGTACTTGCGAGCAAAACAAAAATCTTTCCAGCAGAAGCAGGACTGTGCATAATGGTCCCACCTCTGCTGGCAGCACCCCCCCAGGCAGTGCTCCTAAGCTGCCCCCTGGTATCACCCCTGCTACACTTGTCAGGGGCAAGACTGTGGAAATTCATGGTCCTTCCACTGGCAGTATACGCACGGATGCTACCAAACATAAACACCTTCCTAGTGTTAGTGGGACTGTGCAACATGGTCCGGCTTCCACTGGCGCGTCTTGCAGTAGAGGAGCTCCTCACCGCAACCCCTCCAAGTTGCATTACAAAAACAGACGCAATGCCAATCGTATAATTGGCTCCATCGGCGCTATCCCTGAGATAGATAGATCCCCTGCACAGATCAGCAGACTAGCCTGGGCACAAAACATCATTTCAGGTGACGACAAGACCAGCGGAGACATTGCGTCAAAGCGACAGAGATCGGTGGAGGAGGTCGCTTCGGCCTCCAAGCGCCTGAGGATGCACAACACCAGCATTCCTCCTAACGCGTCCATCGTTAAACCTCACAAGTCTTTCAGCGATGTCCTCAAAAAAGGAATTGTGGTTGCAGTCATCGACCGCAGTGACGCCGACGGCAGGATCTCACTTGAACGGTGGGATCTCATCATGCTCACCCTACTCGAAAACTTCGCCGACTTTTATAAGGACATCCCCGGACCACCGCCAATAATTCACGATGGCGGTTGGCATCAGGGCCGCGTAAAACTCATCGCCTGCGATGATCAACGATCACTGGATCTTTACAAGCTCGAGATCAATAAGCTTGGTGAGCTATGGCCAGGGGCCAAGCTGGTGGTTGTTGCGAGAGAGGATATCCCCTGCCGACCTAGATCGCGTGCCTGGATCCCAGTGAGCCCTTCATCCCCTGAAAGAATTCTCCATCTGATCAAAATCAGCAATCCATCCCTTCCGACTCATGATTGGAAGGTCGCTAAACTGGAGGAACAAAGGGGTTCCTACCGATGTGCTGTCATTGTCATCAATCAGGAATCCCTTGCTCTTCTGGCGGCGACTGCGGGCGTGATTCGGTTCGGATGGAACGACATCACGCTGAGAGTTTACAAGAAGGACGATGTAGACGCTGACAAGCGACCTCATCATCCCTCGGAAACTGTTGTGTCGGGTGTTAGCGCACCTGTCGCCTTCCCCCCCTTAGAGGTTGACATTCCCGAGCCCTCTACAGAACCTACCACGTCTTCAATCCCTGTGATCGACTCTCTGTCGGTCATGGAGACGGACGAAATTCCTGACAAGGATCTTCTGAGGGAAGACGAGCTCCTGAGTTCGTCCTCTGTATTGGAAGACATGTCCAGCAAGGATCTTCTGAGTGAGGATGAGCTTCTCAGCTCGTCCTCTGAATTGGAGGACCTCAACAACACAGTGGTGGGGGTTTCTCTGCAAGATTGTAGCAACAATGCTGCAGATCATACAGATTAACCTCCAACACTCCATTAAGGCTTCGGCCGCCCTTATTCTCCGGTTAACAAAAACTGGAGAAGACTTAGTCTTGGTCCAAGAGCCCTGGGTTGTCAACAACCTGGTTCGTGGACTTAAGACCCCTGGATACTACCCACTATATGTGTCCGACAAAGGTAAACCTAGATCGTGCATATTGGTGAAGAGTACTCTTAATGCATATTTGCTCCCTAATTTCAGCGATCGAGATACGACGGCTGTCAAACTAGAGACTGCTGGTGGTATATACTGGTTGGCATCAGCGTATCTTTCCCACGACAACATGGGACCTCTCCCTGGTGGTAACCTGGAGAGCTTTATCGCGGAAGCAGAGAGGCGAAAAGCTGCACTCATCGTCGGATGCGACGCTAACGCGCATCACATTGCATGGGGCAGCACTGATATTAACAATAGGGGTGAGTCGCTTTATGAATATATTTTAAGAACTAACCTCATTGTGTGCAACACGGGTAATGAACCCACCTTCATAACTAAAAATCGGCAAGAAGTCTTAGACATTACTCTTGTCTCCGTAAGCATCCTCAAAACGATATCGAGTTGGAAAGTTTCGGCTGACCATTCTTTCTCCGACCACCGATATCTCACTTTCAATCTTAACAACGCGGACACCCCTCGCCAATCAGCATTCCGAAACCCTCGGAAAACAGACTGGCCCAAATACAGGGATATTATGCGTGTACATATTACCTCTGAACTATTAAGTCCCCCTTGCAATCCTAGCGAGCTTGACGACAAGGTTAATAAGCTCACCAGGGCTTTTAATCTAGCGATGGCTGCTTCCTGCCCCCTCATACTACCCAGGGGGAAAAAGAAGCCTCACTGGTGGTTACCTGTATTAGGACCACTGAGAAATGATTGCAGGAGACTTTTCAATCGCGCCAAAAGCTCAAGATCCAACACTGACTGGGACTCCTATAAGACTTCCCTCAAAATATATAAAAAAGAACTTAGGAGAGCCAAAAGATCATCGTGGAGACTCTTCTGTGGCAAAATAGAAGAATCCTCGGAGGCATCAAGGCTAAGAAAAATCCTTGCTTCAAATCCAACTATGCCCAGCTGCCTAAAGAAAGCAGATGGCTCGTGGACTACATCTAGCGAGGAATCGCTCAATCTGCTACTTGATACACATTTCCCAGGTAGCTCTAATATTACCGATCATAGCAACCTAAACAGGTCACCTATGTTTTCACAGGTAACAAATTCTCAGTGTCAGAGTCTGATAACTAGGGACAAGCTTCTTTGGGCGCTACAAAGCTTCAAGCCCTTCAAGTCTGCAGGACCTGACGGCATAATACCAGCCGAACTTCAGATGACTTCGGATATCATCCTTCCAACTCTGGAGATGATTCTGACAAGTTGCTTAAAGCTGATCCACATTCCTCAGGCTTGGAGAGAAGTAAAAGTGGTTTTCATACCCAAAGTAGGCAAATACTCCCATGTTAATCCCAAAGACCTCAGACCTATCAGTCTATCATCTTTCCTCCTCAAAACACTGGAGCGTCTGATTGATATCCATCTTCGTATGAACATAAACCCGCAACTGCTGTCTGCGGCCCAACACGCGTACAATAAGGGTAAATCGGTGGAAACCGCCCTTCACTCCTTGGTACGCACTATTGAATACTCCCTCTACCACAAGGAATACACTATGGTTGCTTTCCTAGACATAGAAGGCGCTTTCAACAACGTAAACACATCTGCAATCGCAAATGCACTGACAGAACTGAATGTGAATGGCTCGCTTGGGGAACTGATCAATCTTTTGCTCTCAAGCAGGATTATCAATTCGAAACTGGGCGATTCATCCGCTAGGAGGTCTGTCAGTAGGGGTACGCCACAAGGTGGTGTCCTTTCCCCCCTTCTGTGGAACTTGGTGGTGAATAAACTACTGACATGCCTGGAGGGGGAGGGTTGCAGGGCGATTGCCTATGCGGATGACGTTGCTATTGCCGTCTCAGGGAAATACCTCAACACCCTAAAAGAGCTACTTCAAAATGCTCTCAATAAGCTGACAAGTTGGGCAAGAAGATGTGGGTTGGGGGTTAACCCTCATAAAACCGAACTTGTCCTCTTCTCCAGGAAATATAAAATCCCTCACATCGATCCTCCTTCCATTAACGGTACGAGCTTAACATTTTCCGATGAAGCCAAATTCCTGGGTCTTATCCTCGATAGGAAGTTAAGCTGGAAACCCAACTTACAAGAAAGAGTAAAAAAAGCGACAGTAGCACTTTTCTCTTGCAAAAAAGCCATCGGTAATAAGTGGGGCCTTCAGCCCCGCATATCTCACTGGCTATACGTTTCGGTAGTGAGACCGATTCTGACATACGGGGCGGTTGTCTGGTGGACTGCTCTTGATAAAGCGGTAAACCGAGATAAGCTAAGCAAGGTGCAACGTACAGCTTGTCTGTGTATCAGCGGAGCACTCCGTACGACCCCCTCCGCCGCACTAGACATCTTACTGCATCTGACACCCCTGGATATTTTTAGCAGGCAGATGGCTGCCTGCTCCGCTGTCCGCCTAAAAGCCACCTCACAGTGGATCAATTCGAACATTGGCCACTCTATCATTTTGGACTCACTTGGGTCCGTACCTAGAAACATCGACTACACCACACCCCAACTACAGTTCGAAAAGAAGTTCCAAATCACTATCCCCACCAGATCATTCTGGGAGGATGCTGGTTGCACGGAAGTTAAATCGATCCACTTTTACACCGACGGATCAAAAACTAGCGAGGGGGTAGGTGGGGGTGTTTACTCAGAAAGACTAAATATCAGTCTCTCCTTCCGTCTTCCTGATCATTCTAGCGTGTTCCAGGCGGAAATCATGGCGATTAAGGAAGTCCTGTCGTGGCTGAAGAGAAATGTGATATCCGCTAAGGATATCTGCATTTTCTCGGATAGTCAAGCCGCGCTAAAATCCCTGGACTCAGTCTCTCACAATTCCATCGTAGCCTTAGACTGCCGTTCATCTCTGCAAGAGATGGCAGAGCAGTTCAATATTCACCTTTGTTGGGTGCCGGGGCATAGAGACATCCCAGGGAATTGTAGGGCAGACGAACTCGCCAAAAACGGAACCACATTACCTCTTCTACCTGAGAAAGGTTTTTTAGGTATGCCTATTGCTACTTGCAAACTTATGATCAAGCTATCCGCAGTCGAGAGTACAAACCTCAGGTGGACAGGTAGTGATACATGTCTAGCGACTAAGGAGATCTGGCCAAAGCTGGATCTGCGACGCTCTTTGAGTTTGATCTCACTCAACAGACTGCACATTGGCTCTGTCATAGGTGTCATCACAGGACACTGTCTAATAGGCAGGCACGCATCAAGGCTTGGCGTTTACTCAAACGACTTCTGCAGAAGCTGCAGGGATGAGGAGGAGGAGGAGACTACGTCTCATCTCCTCTGCACATGTCCTGCACTCTCCCATAAAAGAAATCTCTACCTAGGAGCCTTCTTCGTCAACGAACTCAGTGACTTAGCTAATACAGATGTTAGAAGTCTATCGCGCTTCATTAGAAGCTCCAAATGGTTTTAGCGAGTAGGGGTCGAAAAACCCGATCCATGTGGCATCACAACGGACCTCATTGGTCTAAGTGGGTTGGCTTTTTGCTAACAGCCACTTCAACCTAACCTAACCTAACCTTTCATCTTGAAGGTGAATGAAACTCCCGATGAATAAATTGCTTGGACTGCGAAAATGGCATCCCACCCGCATTCAACGACGTATTAAATATCATGTAAAAACATAGGGACGGGCTACAGTCCGCTTGGGCGAACTGTTGGATACCCTATTCTTATTCCTATCCCGTTAAGAACGCTCTACATATTTTGTTATATAACATTTAAAAGATTTTATCTAAAAAAAACGAAGAATGGACAGGTACATAGAAAGTGAATTAGGGTTTCTTTCTCAGTTGTCACTTTGCAACTGCGGCAGTGTGTATTGTATGGGATGCCCAGCTTGGCCGCATGGTCACCTATAGGCCAGTGTCCCGTAAAGATCGCTGTGAGTCTTGCGATGTCTTTTCGGGTTCTACCTAGAAGGTCGGTTGTTTTTGCCTTGTTGTAGTTTGGCCACGTTTTCCTGGATATGACGCATGCAGTCAGCCTGCTCCATCTGAGGTCGGCTTTCTTAAGGTATTCTGCGGTGATATTTGCCTTCGGCATTTCGTCGGCATGTTCGTTTCCATAAACGTTACTGTGCCCTGGAACCCAGATCAGGGTAACCTTGAACTTATCAATCAGGGCCAGCTCATTACGGCATTCTAGTACTAACTTAGAGGATATAGTGACCGAAGCGATCACTTTAATGGCAGCCTGGCTGTCAATACTTATGGCGATCCTTTGCCTCAGTGTTATATTGGAGTGAGGTTTGATCTGGCGACAGGCTTCACGGATAGCCAGTGGCTCCGCCTGGAAGACGCTTGCAGTATCCGGAAGTCTGTACGATTTTGCGATGTTTAAGGATTCCGAAAAAACTCCCGCACACACGCCGCAGTCCATTTTTGAACCGTCGGTGTAGATTGTTTGATCGAAATCCCTTGTCACTTGTCCATTTTGCCATTCTGATATGGTAGGGATTTGAACGGCGAAATGTTTTGTGAAAGACATTCTGGGAATGATGTAGTCTGTTGAAGGCGGAACTAGTTTTCTAGGTAGAGAATCTAGAATACTACTGTGGCCGTAGGGTTTCGCAGTCCAGCATCCAGACTCTCTGAGCCTGATCGCGCTGTGTGCTGTGATGTTTGTTATATGTAGATCAAGAGGTAAAAGATGCAGTAAGAATGTGAGTCCGTCTGACGGTGTTGACCGTAGAGCTTCCGTTGTTCCTATGCATGCCGTTCTTTGTACCTTATTAAGTTTGGTAATATTGTAATTTTTCTTTAGAGCCGGCCACCATACTATTAACCCATACGTGAGGATTGGTCGTACCACGGCTGTGGACATCCACAGGGTCAATTTTGGTTACAGGTCCCACTTTTTTCCGAAGGTTCTGCTGCAGGCATAAAAGGCTATACATGCCTTCTTTACCCGTTGTTCTATGTTTATTTTCCAGTTGAGTTTAGGATCTAGGATAACTCCTAAATACCTGGCACTGATTGAAAGGGGTAGGGGCTTGCCGTTTAGGCGAGGAAGCGTAAAGTCAGGTATGTTGGTTTTGGTGGTGAAGAGCATCAGCACAGTTTTCCCCGGTTTGACTCCCAGACCGCACTTTTTTGCCCAAGTGCTAACTTTGCTTAGAGCATTCTCCTTGATTTCACTAATCACGGAGGGAAACATTCCTGACACCAATATCACCATATCGTCCGCATACCCGACTACTTTGATTCCTACTCTGTCTCTAAACTTATGAGGATTTTGTTCATTACTAGGAGCCAGAGTAGGGGTGAGATGACTCCTCCTTGAGGTGTTCCCCTCCTGGCATATTTGGTTATATTGCTATTTCCTAAAGCTGCTTGAATGATTCTAGTGCTGAGCATGGAAACAATCCATTGACTTAGATGGTTTGCTATTCCCAGCTCCCTCAGGGACTCTAGAATTGCTTCAGTGTGTACATTGTTGAAGGCTCCTTCTATGTCTAGAAAGGTAGCCAAGGTGTATTCTTTGTAGTGTAGGGATTTTTCTATCGTACGCACTACCTCGTGAAGAGCTGTTTCTGTAGATCTTCCCTTGAGGTAGGCGTGTTGAGATTTTGAGAGGAGTGAAGCTTCTATTGCCCCTCTCAGGTGGTTGTCTGGGAGACGTTTGAGCGTCTTCAGTACGAAGGAGGTCAAACTAATTGGTCTGAAATCTTTCGCAGTTTCATGACCGCGTCTACCCGCTTTTGGAATGAAAACAACTCGCACTCGTCTCCATGAATAGGGTACATGATTGTAGAGTATACAGTTCCTGTAAATCGATGTGAGCCAAGGAATTGCCAGTTCCAGAGATTTCTGGAGCATGATGGGCAGAATGCCATCCAGGCCAGGCGATTTAAAGGGAGCGAAGCTGTATATTGCCCAGGAAATTTTTTCCTCGGTAATAATGGATGTTATATTTTCCCAGGCGTGCGTCGGGTTGTGGGCGTTGTGAGCTGGATGGCTCTGCACCGTAATCATTGCATCCGGGAAAATGGGTGTTTATTAATAGTTCTAGGGATTCTGCAGTTGACTCAGCCCATTCTCCGTCCTCCTTTCTCAGAAGAGATGGGTTGGAGTGTTCTTTGGACAATATTTTGCTGAGTCTTGCGGAATCCTTGAGGGTTTTGATGGATTGGCAGTACTCTATCCACGACTGTGTTTTAGCCGTTCTGATAGTTCTTGTAGATTTTAAGGCAATCCTGGTAGGGTTGCCAGTAGTTGCATTTATGGCAGATGTTAAAGGTTTCTCTAGTCAATTTTCTGAGAGCAGAGAGTTCCTTGTTCCACCAAGGGGGGAATGACTTTTTGCTATATTTGATCGGACACGAGACTTTGTACGCTACGTTGAAAGCTTTTTCAAAAGTCTCAACCTTTGTGTCGAGTTCTGAAATGGAGTTAAATTTTTGATTGGGGGTCTTGTGTAACTTGGTCTTAACAACTTGGTTAAACTTTGCCCAATCGGTTCTTTTGGGGTTTCGGAAAGGTTTCGGGATCTCTTCAGCGAGATCTATGTCGAAGAGTCGGACTCTTTATTTATATGAAAATATAAGGAAGTGTGCGCATTGCAATGATAAATAAGTTTGATGTGACACGCTTTTGCCTATAAACTAAAGTATCGGCAAACTATCGGCCGACTACTAAATTAGTATTGCGCTACCCGTGCACATCACGATTATTTAGTTGAAGAACTTCGTCTATAGCTTAGTTTGCTCTGAGCTTTAATTAAGTTTGCTTTAAATTCTGGATATGCCTACATATGTAGCAGTGTTGGAAAAAGGCTTACTATTGTACTGAATTCAGTACAATTTGATTTCATCAGTACACAAGTACATCTTTGCCTATCTCAGTACAATTTTGAATTGTCTGTTAAAATTGATATATATTATTCCTTCAGTTGATTTTCTCTTATCTCCCTTGACTAAAAAAAATGTATGTGCGATGCGAACATTCCCAAAGCCCAATTACCCAATATCAAAATCTACCCTACATGAAATGAATGCGCCCATTTGATTTTAAATACTGACATCTGAACTTCATTCGATGACATTTGTTTTTTCCCTTAAATTTGAAAACGAAAGACGGAAACTTGTCGGTTGTTGCGTTCGTCTGCCGTGGTTCTGGTGTTTTGTTTTGGTGTCGAGTCGAGGATAATTCTGTGCAATAATGGAAAGGTAGTTTACATAATCTTACATTACTAAGAGATACATATTACATATTTTAGTTAAAAACAAAAGAAGAAGATTGGATTTCGATGACGTTTTCTTAAACGCACTTCAAAATTTCTCACAAAGTGCAGTGCTGGATGGTCAAGTTAACTCTATTGTTCAATTTGTATTAAAGTTTTTTCCTAATGAACACAAAAACATTGAAGTTGTAAACAACGAATATAGAGCTCTAGCTGACTGTGAATATACAAAACAACTGAGAAATCTTTCCATATTAGAATTTTGGTCAAAAATTGGCCTTTTAAAAAATGAATGCAATGAGTTTATGTTTCAAAATATTCATCGAATTGTTCAGGGTGCCTTTTGTGTTCCTCATTCGTCAGCAAACGTTGAAAGAATTTTTTCGTATCAAAATATAATTAAATCTAAATTAAGAAATCGGTTACAAGTTCCAACGTGTTCTGCACTTATACAAGGTGGCGCAAAAGTTGTCACCCGATGTTCTTTCGCTGTAATTTTTTTTATGAATGAAAAACTTTGGTTCTGCTTTTGGATTATGTTAATTGGTGTCTTAAGTTTTTTCTGTATCAGTTAACTTCACAAATGTCAAAGTAGAATTTACATTTGCCGCCATTTGCAAAAATTATAGCTTCTTCCGATAGGATGATGACTTTTGCTCCACCCTGTAGAAACCAAAAATCTTATAAAGAATGAATGTTGTCACAGTTTTAAAATTAATAAAGATCTTTTAAATAACAAATGTTACAAACAACCCTCTTCAAAAAGAAGAACTCTTAGATTAGAGTAAAACTCATATAATGTTGATTAATGATCCTACCTAACTGTGTTACGGAGATCCTTCCGTTATTTATTAAGCTTTTTTTTTACCTCAATATTTACAATAAATGATTTTTTTTTTTGTTTTTGTTCTAATAAATAAATTTTATTTTTGAATTTGTGTGTTTGTTTACATTAATCCATAAGAGCCCAGTACAATTTGGTCTTTTTCAGTACAATTTTGTTTCAGCGTTCAGTACAATCGAAAAAAGTCGATTTCCATCACTGATATGTAGGTATTTAAAATTATGGAACTGCTCAGTTCTCCATCGGTTCTTGTCGAAACGTCAATTGTAAAGTTGATATAGGAAAGGGAAAAAAGTCCGGCGCTTAATGAAAGAAAACTTGAAACAATGTGAATTATAAGAAAAAATTATGGGAGGAAGTTTGTGAAGCAGTTGTTGTTGGATTAATCAAAACAAGGTTCGTATCCATAGATGTGTATATTTATTTTAGGTATAGCTAAATCATTATTACCCTTTGCTTTATTGAAATGGAATGGCGCCTCCAGGAAAAATAAAGTATGACGACATGTAGTGCCGCACGTCATACATATTATTTCTCACTCGGTTGCTTTCATTTACCGTTAATTTCTGTAACAGATGTGCAGCAAGGGCGCACACAGTGATGTATGCAGTAACGCACATGAAACACACGTGCAGTAAGAAGTTGCCATCATTCAATATGCCTTTTGCCTGACATAAATATCACTGAACCACCAAACACAATTAAATGCTAGGTAATGTCGTAGAAAAATTGTGCTGCTCTACTGCTGTTGGTGCAGGGAAATTAGAAATAGAGACAACATGCAGCAAGAGTTGACATGCAGTAAGCAATGAGCGCATTCCGCATGCCACATCCTAACTTAGACTGGACGGCTAATTGGTTGAAATGGCTAAGTATCAAGGGCGACTTTTGACAATCGCGTAAGGGAGCTTAAGCAACAAATTTCGGCAATGAAAGGCAATCGAAAAATGTCAAAAACATCCGTCATAAGTAATCAAAATTTCTACACTGTGGTTGTGCTTTTTAACCGAGTTTGCTTTGTTTTGTTGTAAAAATGAGTGTTAAATTCACAATTGCATATGAAAATTACCAATTCAAAGTGTTTGAGACATTGGAAAATTATAACAAAATTGAAAATAGTAAATTAAATGTACATTCATAAAAAAACAAAAATACTACCCGAGTGTTTTGTATTACTTTCTAGATTGTGAATTCAGGACAAAATATGTTCAACAATTAGTTAACCAGGGTAATGAAAATAACTCTGGTTAGGTAGTATCTAAATTTATTTAGTTTTGTAGATCTATCTAATGTGTATATCTTTATTTGCGGCAAATGGTGCAGATGTTATTGATGACAATGGCGAGTGTGATAGTGTTGTGACTGGAGAAAGTCTTCCTGGTAATTTCGACATAATTTTATTGAAAATCGCCGGCTTACTTTTAATTCGCTTTTTCAAAACCTGAATCAATGTAGGAACATAAAACTGTGCTTCTGTTTTTAGAGGAGTGCCGTAAAAACAAGGGGGAACTCCGCAATCCCAAAATAAAACGACGGTCAGATTTTGCTGATATTCGAACGGTATTGAAGTCAAAGGGCTACAATTATAAGATAAAAGTCTTGACAAAAAATTGCAGATTTGTAAATTTCAATACCATGGAATATTGGAGAATAATAAAAAATCATCAACTGGACGAGGTATAATGTCATGGGCCATGTGGATCATGGCATTATGTGGATCAAATGAGGTCCATATATGAAAATGGAGTGAGGGTGCAGGACTGCCCTACCATTAACTCTCTTCTACTTAAAACTATGCCCGGGTTATAGTCCAAAGGAACTCCATCCAAAGACTTACCGTCATGGAAATAGAAGAGCGTAGGCTGCAGCTAGATGAGCTGAAGCTCAAAATCATAAACATAATAATACGTATGCGTTATACTACGGTTGCAACAATCCCAATTCCTGGAAAACCCAAAACAACAATATAAAAGGGCCTTTAAGATAATGATACAGATGTGGTTATCTTACTGTATGTACGGTTGCAATAATTCCTATTGCAGCCAGTGTCCTTTTATTTTATTTGATTTCAATTAAGAAAGGGTCTCAATGATATATATATATATTTTTGTTTTTAAATTAATTTGCGTACGCTAAAGGGGTTTCTTCTGTAATTGTTACAGTACCCTTATAGTGTAATAATCTACACGTATTCTTCAGAGTAGATAACACAAAACTCGTCGGCATCCAATGTTAAAACAGAAATTGAAGAAATTTGTTGGACATGTATTAACTCGTCTGACTTTTGCTAAATATTAAGGGTGATGGACCATTCCGTCGGACTAAGGCTAGGTTAGGTTAGGCAAAAGGCATGCGGAATGCGGCCAATATGTTATTTTACATACAGAATCATCTCACTGCACGGGTCTTGCTGCACATCTGTTTCAGTTATTCAAGAACAACTATAGTTAATATCTGTGAGTTTTACTCGTTAATAATTATGAAGGAATGCAAATAAACAACTTTTAAATAACTCAATTTTTCAAAATAAAAAGGCGAAACATTTTTTGGGGCAACCAGTAATTTGGAATGCATCGCGTAATATTTTCGATTCAATAACCTATCACTGTTGACAGGATGCACCCAATACTCTCGGTTTTTCATCTTGGTCCTTCTGCTCTGCTGTATAAAAGCACTGATTACATTTTTGGAAAAAAAATTATTAACTGCCATTATGCGACTGTTCTCTGCAAAATCGGTTTATCGACTAGCAATTCGTTCGAGAACAGTAATCGGCCGGCTGTTGTCTAGTGTGTGCAGTCACTACCAACGCGACAATTTAATAGGAATCAGCCGATAGAAAGTCGGTAGTGTGCTGGGTTCTGGAGATGGAGACTCTAAAAAAATTGGTTTCCTACGCCCGAAAAGTTAAAAAAAAAAAAGATTTAGGTGGATAGGTACCTACCTACTAAGTTTTTCAATAAAACTTATAAATATGACAATAATATAAAAAAAAGTTGATAAAATGTGCTTTTTCACCAAAAAACACTTTGCTTGGCCAAACCTGAAACCTCATCACATATTTTAGTTTGTTTGTAGTTGCACTTCACTTGCGTTTGCTGATAGTATTTATGGAAGCAGCTTATTCGATAAACTTTCTACAACAACTTTCAAGGTATTTATAAAAGTTGAAAATCTGATAAATTAACCAGTTTCAATTGTTTTTCTCAAAACAATAGAGGGTTGCTCGGAGTTGCTCGGAGTTAGGCGATCTAACACTGGGGGTGAAACAGTATATCTTTTGCTTTCGGAGTTACATATATGCAAAACTTTTCACTCTCTTCAATCTCAACATTCATTCAATTCGAAATAGAAGATCAAAACTCCGAACGTGCACACATTTGTTATTAGCTTCACATTACGCCCTAAGTATTATTTAATTCCATGACCCCTGGTTGTCTTGTCCGCCGTTTCAAGTCTCGCAGCCAACACAATGTTTTTCTTGAAACTATGGTTTCCGAAACGCCCATAAACAATGATTCAGATGCTCCTATAGATACCTAAAAGAAAAACACGTCTAGGAAAGCACTTCCTGCCCGACTCCTAAATTGTACAAATGAATTGAATAAAATTCACCCGCAAAGAACTTTTTTGTCGGACAACACCCACCAATTAATTAAAACAGAGGACAATATTTCAACGGTTTTGGCACTCGTGTGTTTTATTAATTCCACCGGTGCGGAATATTTTGAAATAGAAGGATAAAAACGGAAAACAAAAAAAAAAGTTATAACCCCACCCATCTATCCAAGTACCCACTTACAATTTCTTTCTTTCTAAGAAAATGTTTTCAGATACGAGATGACTCATTGCCCAGTTTGAATGAGTTTGAAGAATCCGTTTTTCAATTTGCAAGGTTCGCCCCACTATCCACCCACTTTCTTGCAAGTTTGCAGAATATTTACTGTTAATTAAGAACGCTATTTAGTCCCTTTCTTGAAAATGCTCTTAAACAATTTCGTTTCCACCGGCTTTATAGGTCTTTCGCATCCAAGTGATTATCATCAATTCTGAAAAGAAAAACAAATGTCACATCCCGATACCCAGGGAAACGAAGGCTGGTTCACACTCAAACGACACCCGTAACAATCACAACAAACAGACAAAAATATGTTCGTTTCCGACTCTATAAAGGAGAATAGAAAAAAATCAATTACCTTTGCCATAATTGAATCCTGGCAGTAGCAGCAGCAGTAGTAGCAGCCTATCCGCCCTCACAGCCAAACCCACTTGAAGAAAATCAATCCAATTGTCCTGTGGCTGTGTGTGGATGTTGGGAGAACGAGAAATGCCTTCGAGAATGCCTCGGAATCTAATGTGCGGAATGTTTGGGGGTAGGTAGATAACTCGTCGGAGATGGGTCAAAGAAAAATGTTATCCTTGATTTGTTTTGTTGTTACCTATTGGTTTATATTTAGGAAGTGATTTAGTATGTGTTATGCTTTTCGCCTTTTCCCAACAGGAAAAAGGCAAAACGTATCCTTTTCACTTTATTCTTTTGGATTTTGAAAATTTAATTCCAACAAACAGATGTTACAACACACACTTTTTGATCCTTCTAATCAGATATGCGCCTTATTTATATATATCCAATTCACTTGTGAAACATCCTTTTCAAATTTCGTTTAACAATAAAGGAGACAGAATTCGTTTCGACGCGACGAAAACACACAAACTTTCAGCACTGTTAATACGTACAGTACATGTATGCCTTTTGTAATTTTCATAATTACAGTAGGTATTTATAGAAACTATGGTTTCATATCCTTTTTTCGTTTCATAACAATTTTACCGCACTCTAAAGGACATTTTGTTTGAAGTTTCAAATTTCGTGGAACTTAAAACACACTTAGCACAGAGATTTAAATTTTTGATTATGTTTCAAATTCGTATTTATTGGTTAGTTATGTACAGCTTTTCCATAAAAGTAACTACTGTTAATTCACTTCACCCCAAAGAGAACACTTTACGCGGTACCAACACTATTCCGTACTCCTTTCTAAACCAGCTTCGGTGACTCAACTGCCCAAGGAATTTCTGTGAACAGAAGTAGAGTTGTAAACTTGAGTTCCACAAAAATCGACTCTCCTCTCACTGTTTGATTGACTACTGTATTTGGCCTGGCTGGAACTGGAATATGCGCGAACTGATACGAGTAGATTTCGTAAATGGTGAAACAAACATGCAGAAGAATGGTTACATACGTGCGCTGTGGAAGGAAAAAGTAACTGCGGTGTAAACAACAGTTGAGCAAGAGTTGGGCATTGGACTTGGGGAAATCCAAAAAAGCTTATAATGACATTCAAAAGAGGGATACCAAGTTTCAAACATTATAATAACAAACCACAGACACTGATGAGATACAATTTTGCTGATTTTAAATTTTTACTGAATTTGTTGGGAATGAATGGGTACATAAAGCTTGATGGAAAAGGGACGAAGTGACGGAGCCCTACAGTTATGGATTGGTGGGAAAACTTAGCCTTCTTGCGTAGCCGAAAAATGTCCCCCTAAAACAGAAGTGCAGCAAGAACCGAGCAGTAAGATGATGTTGTTTGCAAAATGACACATTAGGTCCGTTTGCGTACTTTATGTGTAGAAAAATGAAAAGTGTCAAATCTCCAAAATCGAGAGAGAATCCTCTCATTTCTAAGAAAAGTACGCGAACGATTTTGTGTAAAAAGGTGAAAAATGTCTTAGTTTGGCTTGAAAAGAAGCAACAGCTGTTTTTTTTTGCTGACAAACTCATAGGATTTTATCATTTGACAGTTTTCATTTTCTTACCAGCTGAAATTCTGTGTGAAGAAAAATGAACGAAAGTACATTTTTCTTTCGTTCATCTTTTTACCATTTTCTCAGTACGCGAACGCGTTTGTGTAGTTTTGCACGAAAGTTTATATAAATTTACGTTTGCATATTAGGTCGCGAACGGACCTATTGCTTACTGCATGTCAGTTCTTGCGGGACGTTGTCGATATTTCTAATCTTGATGAACTATTGTAGTAGAACAGCACAATTTGTTACCAATTTTCCGACTTGACGTTTAGTGCTGTGAAATTCTATGACAATACCAAACATTTTAGTCTGTTTGGTTGTTCAGTGATATTTAGGTCAGGCAAAAAGCATACTGAATGAAGGCAATTTCTTACTGCAGATGTGTTTCATGTGCGTTGATGCATGCATTACTGCATGTGTTCCTACTGCGCATGTGTTTCAGCCATAATCGTACTGCTTATGTTTGACGTTTCGTTCTGTTAAATTCTACGACATTGCCTAGCATTTAAGTCTGTTTCGTCGTTCAGTGGTATTTAGGTCAGGACAAAAAGGATACTGAATGGCAATTTCTTACTGCACATGTGTTTCAAGTGCGTCACTGCATGCATTACTGCATGTCTACTTGCTGCACATCTGTTTCTGGCATTAGATGAAAGGAATTCTCTCCACTGCAGCTGGTCGCTCACATACGGATCACAATGTTGGACAGCGTACAAAATATTACTGTTAAGTTAATTCAAAATGAGAATGACAGGAGAGGTAACAAAGCTTGATCGAATTAGAAATTCAAAGAACCTATATGTAAAAATCGCATTTTAACATTTTTTTAAGTATTAAACTTACTTACTAAAAGGGCTCTCGAACCCTGAAAAGTCTCTGCACGAGACACTGCAAGCTTCCATCACCTGCTATTGCGGGCACGCTGTAGGGTTTTGAGCCCATTAGCTTAGTAGCAACTTCTTCTCCTTACTTTTGTTATAGAATCTTGACTAGAGTAATGCTTTGTGACAGCTAGTAGCATTTCTACTTTCCGTATAAAAAGGATAATGCTGGCGACAAAGAACTTCTTTATGTTTTCGGAAATCAATTGATCCCTGAAGAATATCTTCCTTCTAGTTTTATTTGGGGCTGGGCATTCATCTAAATTCTGTTCACCTGTTTCGTCCTCTTCAAGACATAGCCGGCACTTTGGAAAGATGGCTATTTTCATTTTGTTAAGGTGGTATCGTAACCTGTGGTGACCAGAAAGATAACCTACTAGGTTTTTGATAGCATGCCGACTCAAATTTAGACATATATTGGCATTGCTATTAAATGGCTGGATGACTTGCTTGGCCTTTCTTAGTCCTGGGACGCTCTCCCAATTGGTGGTCCATTTCGTACGTTCCTGGTTTTTTATAGCTGCTATAGCTGTTGATCTTGCAAACGTCTGACAAACATCAAATCGTCATAAGAAAGCTTCTCAAATTTGCCGTTCGGATTCGGCGTAAATCTGTAGGTCCCCTCCACTTCGCATGAAAGTGGTTGGAATAGCTAGGTTCAGGCCCTGTATGGGCCGTTAAGGCCTAATATGTATGTGTGTATAGCTGCTGATCTAGGAGTACAACAGAAGTTTGGGACTATTGAAAGGAGTTTCTGGGCCCTTTCTTGCTCGTTCGTCGGCCGTTTCATTACCTTCAAAACCCTTATGGGTCGGAACCCAACACAGTTTGGTCTTATGCCTTGAGCCAAGTTTTTAAAGTCTGTTTAAACAGTGCAAGACTGATTTGGATTCAATGGTATGCGAGCTAAGGGCATTTAAAGTTCCGTGAATATATGGATGATTAAAGTTGTTGCGCTGCGAATCGCTACTTTGTGTATGTGTATGTGGAGAGGTCTTAGTCCTCGTATTTTCTCTATGGCAGCTGTTGGGCAGGTTCGCATGGCTGGGGAGTTGTATCTTTCTGAGCTTCTCTATGGCGATATTTTGTGTGACTTATGTCTACCTTACTATAAAGGCGTATGTAGTTATGGGTCTTATCATCTGTCTAGATCCAGTGGATGATCTTTGAAGAGATCCACCAAGTTCTACCATACTTGCGGCGACTGGTCCATAAAGCTCTAATAGCTTTCGTTATTTTGTTGTCAATGTGAGAGTTCCAGTTCAGTATCTTGTCTAGGATTAATCAGATATTTGACTTCCTCGGATTACTCTATGACCGTGTCGTTAAGTGAGATTTGACCTACGTCTTAATTTCTTCTTTTGGTAAAAGGAACAATGACGGCTGGGATTGATCAAAAGATTTTCCCTGATGCCCGAGTATAGAGCTGTCTTAAGGGCGTTTTGCATTTGTAATGGGACTTGAGTATTTGCCCCTAAAAACGATGTCATCGGCATACCCAATTGTGTTGTAGCCTAAATTTCTCAATCTGTGGAGCAGGTCATCAACGACCAATGATCACAGAAGGGCGATGGTACACGTCCCTTTGGGCAGACCCTTATCGCTGATACTGATACTGATGTCATTTCTGACGAACCGGATATTCTACGACTTTCTAGCGTCGCTTTGACCCATTTTACAGTGGGTTGGCCTACTTTTCTGTGGTGCAAAGCATTTGATATTGACTCATATCCAGTGTTGTCAAAAGCATAGAGAAAGGCGCATAGTACGCGTTTTTGATCTCTGTTGTCAGTTTTAGCGCCTTCCTTTGATTTGCCTTTCTGATATGCATATTGATGTGGGTGTAGAGGCATGCCGTTCATTAAGCATTCTCTGATGTGAACTGTGAATGGAGACCTTACTTAGACACTTATGGAAAACAAGTGTACTTTTGGACATATTTTCTTGTAATGAAAATTGAAAGAATCTTCTAGCACTTTTGGATTACTTTTTATGAGAACCCAAATTTCTGATTCCAAACAAACAAGTATAGATGCAATGATTCAAAACTGAAAACTAGATAGTTTATCAATGGTAACCCTTAAACCAAGCATAATTTTTAAATTTAGTCTACCTGACAACGGGCGTTAGGTTACCCCTAGTTTTCCTATATTCATAACACTAGAATACAAATTCCTGAAGCATTCATACCTTACGCAGATTGAAGTTTAGTTTTCTGGTAGCAAAATGCTTTCATAAATGCCCATTCTACCCCAGTGATTCTAACAGCACACAGGTGTACAAAACTGAGAATTTTGATCATTCACTTCACACTCTCATTTTGTGGAGTATGGCTTTGCATACTTCCAACAATATGGAACTGGAACCTAAATAAGATATCTATGGTTTGTTGTGTTTTGTGCGTTGAATGAAATCTCCACAGTAACTGTTAATCATTTGAGCACTTTTGCAACCCTTCCTCTAAAGCGGTTATTTTTGTGTTTAGATTTTTTGAATATGCGCAATGCACATGTTGTGAGCTTCTGTTTTGTCTCCTAAAATGCTGCTCTCTGGGATCCACACGTGGTACCTACATAGGTATCTTGAGAAAAAGATTTTATAGTGCTGAAATGCTTTGAATGGCCAATGCAATCTGGAAAAAACCGGCTGCTTTCTTATCCATTCTGGTTCTTCAATTGAATCAATAAAAAGGCTTATACTTGAGGTTGGTAGTTGTATTTATTCACGTTGCTCATTTAGTCAACAAAAGACGGGTTAGCTAACTCCTTTAGGTTAGGTATGTTATCGCATACTGAGGAACTAATTGGATTTAAACTTCAAACGGAAGAACCTAAACACTTTCCCTCAAAATGTCAAACTTCTTAGGTTATTTATTAGGTTCCTTGTAGTTTGTGCTGCCCAATGCCTCTATTTGCTCGCGTACGCTGTGGCACACTCATACAGTTTATAGGCTATATGTCTTCCTCGTTTAGTAAGTCACCACAAAATTAGCAAGTATCCGTGCCGGTGTCGACCAATTTGAGAATTTCCCTAGATCTGTTCTGATCAAAATGCGGCCAAAGCGTCTTAGACACCCTATTCCCATCCAGATTTGCCCATTTTAGTGCAGCCACCCTTAAAGTATTTCTTTAGTTGTTCACCTGATAATGCAGAGGGGTGGTTTGATGACCACACCCTTACTGCTCTCTAGCTCCCTTCCCTTTTTCGTAAGCTTATCAGCTTGTTCATTTAATACTTTAACGCAGTGTCCGGATTCCCCACACAGTCTCACTTGGTATTGACTGCATAATGTCTGTAGCATTGTGCGAAATTTCTCCACTATCTGAGAATTGATAGCAGATTCCAGCGCCTCGAGTGCAGCTTTCGATATAGATGGCGATATACCTTGCAGATATTGATATAGCATAACAGCTAGGTATACCGCCCTAGGAATAGCCAGAGCTCCTGATTAAAAGATACTAACTATGCTTGTGTCCGGGAGTCGTTTAAATTCTTTCAAGTCTGGATCTAAAGAATAAATGCCAGAACCCGTCGCGTCCCTTGCCTTAAAGTCATCAGTGAAAATCTCAATCGCATTAGTCCTTGTTACTGCATCTCTTTGCCATATTTCCCTTCCCAGATATGATACCTCATACGGAATGTCGACATCCTTCAGTATAGAATTTCCCGGCAATAACTCTCAAATAATGTGCTGCCGTAGGGGTGCAATGGCTCTATGCTATTGCGTTGCTTTCCAGCATAGTGACCCTTGTATAGGTATATAATGTACTATAAATCTAGTGTAGCATTCCGGCTTTCCAGCCCCAAGCCTTGTCTAGTGTTCAAAAACAAATGAGGAGAGCGTGATATGCCTTCTTGATTTTTTCTCTTATATTGAGATTCCAGCTCAGTTTCCTGCCCTGCTTAAGGCGAAGCTACTTCGTACTGTCCGAAAGGGACAGATTCATTTCGTCAAGTTTCGGGAGATTGAAATGCGGTATTTTGTATCTTCTAGTAAAAAGGGCTGGTTCTCTGTTTGAAGGGTTGGCGTTGAGTCCGCAGCTCTTTGCTAATCATCTTCAAGGCAGATTCTGTGAGCTCACTTAAAATCTAACCACGCCGTCCGCGTACGCGGTCGCATTTACTCCCATTGAAATCAGTTCCCTTAAAATGTTGTCAATAACCAATACCCAGAAAAGTGGAGATATGATAAACCCTGTGGGATTCCTCTGGGTACCGACATTCTTACGGAGCTTTGACTAAGGCAGCATGGGTATTTGTATTTGCGAACATGTTGCGTACCCAGTTTATGAAACACTCCAATATGAGCGTTCATTAAGTCGCATTTAATAGCTCTACAATCTACATTATATGAGCTTTTACTAAACGCTCTACGGTTTCGGGCATGAAGGACGACAGGCTAATTGGTCTGGCTAATTGATTGCCGATGTTGTTTATAAAAACCACCTGAACTTCCCTCCAGGCTGTTGGTATACTCCCTGTTTTTTAACTAAGTCTCAGAACTTTCAAAATCTTTTGCTTTGCATTTTGCGGCGCTTTTCGGAGTATGATCGGTAGAATATCGGCCGGTCCCGGGGATTTGTAAGGCAAGGGACCGCAAATTGCCCAATAGATAAGAACATCTATTTCTTCCCTCTTAAGAAAGAAACTGTCGACTGCATTGCAAGTCAAAGTCCCTTGATGTGTAGATCCGAGGTACATATATAGGAACGCTAGCGTTCTTTGAGTTTTTCGCAATCTCCAAGACTCGAAGAACCCTTTTCGATTTCCTGACGAAGTACCTACTTGAATGTCTTCTTGATTTTGCTCTACTCATCCCATGTAATATCATCTTTGATGAGTTTTGCTCTGTTGTAAAGTTTCTGTACCTCCTTCCTTTTAAGGCTGATTTCCTTATTTCACCATTTTGGTGTCGTCCTGAAAATATCGTTTCGGCGATAGCTGTGCTTCACATAAACAAATTAGCACGAAACATGAGATGATTTATATAGAAAGGAAAGTTATAACAAGGTGAAAGTCTGAGTCTCCCGATGAAAATTTACTTTAAGGTGTTGTAAGAGAACTTAGAATCGCTAAAGTTGTGCAGTCCATGAAATCACTTCAAATAATGTTTGCATACATTTTAATCTGTAGGCGTAGAGGCTCATTAATTGGACTGCGGACAAAAAAACATTCTGTTCACTCCAACTAGTGTCTGATGAACATCAGGAAACATACACCATTGGGACTAGGTGAATGCTTCTTGAAGCTGTTGCTTTAATTGAGAACATAACTATGAGTCCACCCTTTCGTTCTAACAATATTACTTCGCTCACAAAAAAAAACTTAATTGTTGCTGCAGGTTCAACCTGCATTCCCTGTCCGTCCCAACCATAGTCTCTGGACAACCGCAGAGAATATAGTATGGCCTTTTATAAATGCCGCTAAGCAACGCACGTTCTCTTCAGTCACTCGCTAGTAACTATGCTGCTATTTCCGTTCGTTTTCAGACCGCGTATCAGAGAAACAATTTTACTAAATTAATTTTCATTCCCATTTATTAACTTCGTCGAAGAAAGAGTACACATTATGAACAGCATCTTTGCCAACTACAAGGGCCGCACTAAGTTTGGTTTAAAAACTCTTAATTGAATTAAAATTAACGAATTGGGACCCACAACTCCAAGATATCACCATACTTTTTGCGTTCTGTAATAAAAATAGTATTTAAGAATGTTAACGTATCCTTCCAGCATCATTGTCCTAACCTGCTGTTGAAAAATCGTCAGGGTGCAATTGAATGTAGTGACGAAGTACGGCATCACGGTCTGCTATATGTTCGTCTCGTTTCTTGTCGACGACAATACCAATTCCGAGCCCAGTCAAGGACAATAATATATGCTTTTGTATGCCTGCGGAAAGAACAACAAGTAAATATTTCTTTCCAAACATTGAAAAACAAAAGGTTAAGCTAAAGCGAGCACTGTTACGTCATGTTGATTTGTCAGCTCTTACCTGACCAAACTGGCTTCTTAAACGCAAAATTAAGGAAACACGCAAGACCAAACCCGGCTAAGGTTGAACAAGCTGGATTGAAGATATGATTCAGGAAGGGTATTTCCCTATCATTGCGATTTTCCAAAAGTTCTAGTGGAGAAACCATTTTCGTCGACGGTTAATGAATGCGCTAGCAGACAAAAAAAATTGTTCAGTTGTCAGATGAATGACAGCTGTCAAAACGTTAGGTCACACTGAACTATACGCAAATTTGTTTGTACATTCACAATAGCTTATAGGGCATGTTTATGGGCAATTGGTAATAGAAAATATTTATTATTGTTTTCCTTTGGTTATCCAGAAGAGTGCGGAAGACTTCTTAGAGCTTTCCTTTCCCGAATAACAGTTCTTCGATCATTTTTTTTTTAAGGATTTGTTGTTGCAAATGATATTTCTATTGGAGAATCAGTAAAATTAAATATAAAATTCAGTGTGACGTTAATGTTTTTAATATTAAGTTGTGAAAAACTGTAAAATTATAAAAAAGAAAAAAATTATTAATTTAAGTTCGAAAGACCATGACAAACAAAACTGTCAATTGAATGAAAATATTGGAAGGAAAATGTTCGACTCGATTCGATTTCTACAATTGAGGAAATTGAGACAAACCGAAAAGGAGAAATCGTATTGAAAACGACTCGCTTCAAATCACTTAATCTGCCAAAAAGTAATTAGGAGAAATTTTTCTGGGTTGAAACACACTACACCGTCAAAATCGGTATATGTAATTTTGGTTGTGCTGCATTTTATAATTTGATGAAACAAATAGGTAAGCAAAAAATGTATAATGGATATTTCCATGACTTCTATTAATTTGCAATAATCCTCTTCATCATCATTTGATGATGATGCGGTTGTCGTTGAACTTCTACTGGTGGAATTTTGCAAAAATCCACAAGTGTAGATCTTCGTTGATGATGTTGTCTCAAATGAGATGTGTTTGTTTGTCCTATATGCATCTGCGAAATAGGTGATTTTGTCCATTTCCTTCGCAAACAATAGCTGTATTTAATGAACGAAAACTAGATCAGAACAGAACAGAACAGTTAAGTACAAGTCAAGGAAAACTGTCAGATCAAATCAGAAGAGAAAAGTACAGCTTCGGGTCATACATTTTCCTCTCAGCTGCGAAATTTCAAATTGATGATCCTCAGTGTTTTCTTGTGAACTTCGTCTTTTGAGTGAGCATTGTACCGTCACTGATTGGCCTGATGTCGATTTGATCACAATTGGACTCGATAGAGATAAAATATTGTAAAAAAATCATTATTCCTATGTACCTTTATAAATAGTTATACTGTTTGTGTCTATGCTATGGACTCCGAAACCACTGAACCGATTGAGCTCAAGTTTTCAGGCAATCTTTGGTATTAGTCCGAGTGCTTCTGTTGAGTTTGGTCAAAATCGATTAGGCAGTTTATCCACCACTGCATTTTTCAGCTTGCCAGGCAACAAGCAGCAACGCATGCCGGGTACTGTTGCGCGTTGGCTACCTAATTTTTTTATCTAGCTAACGCCATAACTAAGTAACTGACATAGTTTAATTAGCTGCGTTAAAATGCAATCGATTTAGTTGTTACCTATCATAATGACAACTAATTTTAGCTATTAGCCATTAGTTGCAGGTTGTGTAACTAAGCTTGTTAGGTTGCCAAAGTTAGTTGCGGATGACAACTAAAAGTTGGTTAGCTTTTTAGCTCTTCAGGTAAAAACTAATAACTTAATCAAAATTTACACATTATTTTGCTATAATGGAGATAAATTATGCATATTGCGTGTGAATTAAAACTTGATTGAATGTCCCTTTATTTTACATTAGGTTATTTTACAAAAAGTTCCTTGGAGCCACAAAAAGGTCCTTTAAACCCAAAAAAGGATATTTTCCCAACATGTCATTAGCTTAGTATATCTGTTTAATATTATTTGACTAAGAGGTAGGTATATGGAACACCAAATATTTTGGAAAACAAACTTTTCTGACTTTTAAGGACCTTTTTTGGACCACTTAGTTAAATAAACATTGATCACAAATAAAATGCAAAATAAGCTTTTTTCATTTTTTAAGTACCTACCTGGTTTGATGCTCGAAGGAACTCTTGGTAAAATAACCTAATGACCACTAAAAGCGACATTCTTAAATCGACCACAGATCGATATTTGTCCTCCAACCTTCGACTGATGCACAGCAAACTTCAACCTATACAATCTCAATTATTCAAAACTTATCGAAGACAAATCAACTTTCACACAATAGGCGTTTTTCTTTTTTAGCTCCGAGCGGGGCAATGAGCTGTCAAAAAAAGAACTGTGTTACTTTTTTAGCTCGGAGCGCTCTGAGCCCAAAATTTGTATTTCTTTTTTATCTCTGAGCTAGCTCAGGGCTCGCTCCATGAGCTCGATTAAAAATGACCGAGCACATCGAGCGAAAAGCTGAGCGCGGCTGACTTCATTCATTATTTGTGTTTTTCCATAGTTTATTTACTAGAAATTATAATTTAAATGGAACAATTCTTGACAAACACCAATTTCAGAAGCAAACCTGACTATTTTGAAAATTAATAAAAAAAAAATATCTTATGACATTTCAGTGCTCAATTCTGTTTCTTAATTAGCTCGGAGCGCTCAGGTTACGTTGAGCTCGGAGCGAGCTCTGTTCGCTCGGGCCCCGCTCTGTTCCCCGCTCGGGGCTAAAAAAGAAAAACGCCTAATATCACCCGTGTTTCGAAAGGACATAATAATCTCCAAAATTAAACATAAGTCCGTTCGCGTACTTTATGTGTAGGAAAATGAAAACTGTCAAATCTTCAAAATCGAGAGAGAATCCTCTCATTTCAAAGAAAAGTACGCGAACGCTTTCGAAAAGAGGCAACCGCTGTTTTTTTTTTGCTGGCGGGAAACTCAAAGGATTTCATCATTAATTTGACAGTTTTCATTTTCTTACCAGCTGAAATTCTGTGTGAAGGAAGCTTCTCAAATTTGCCGTTCGGATTCGGTGTAAGACTGTAGGTCCCCTTCCCCTCCTCTTCTTGAAAGTGGTTGGACAAGCTACAAGCTAGGTTCAGGCTCTGTATGGGCCGTTAAGGTCTAATATGTATGTGTAAACACGTTTAGTTAAACTTCGCAACCAATAACTAATTTAATTTCAAAATTTGTTGCAACTAGAACTACAATTATGGTTTAGTTATGTACGTTCAAAGAAACTACATCTCGTCATGAAATTCTGTGTATCAAATTTAAAGCTAAGAGAAAAAAAATATTTTTTTGCGAAGGTAGGCTAAGGCGAAACAACGTTCGAGGTATTCCGCTAGTTATATAATATATTTTACCAAGAGGTCCATAAAACCAAAAAACCGCGCAGTATTTCTGTGTCCCAAGAGATCATTTGAACCCTAAAATTAATTTAAAACCAGAAAAAATTATATATTTCCGAAATGACCTTAGATATAGCGCCATATATGTATGTTCAATCTTATTGTAGCACGAGGTCCTTGGAACACTTAAAAAGATCCGAAAAAATTATGTTTTTCCATAATTGGTTTCTAAGGAAATTATGAATTTCTTTGTTCAAGGTTATCTTACCAAGAGGTCTTTGGAACTCTAAAAAAGAAAGAAAGCGATACCAAACTTTTTCACTTTAATGCTTATTTTAGGCGTTTTAACGACTTTTTTTTTGCATCTCTTCCGGTAAAGTTAAATATTGCCAAGCAATCTATCAGTAGGGCGCTGCTGCTGGTGGAGATAAGTAAAAATGCTATTGATATGTTGTGTATTTATAATGCTTATTGAAAACATTGACTTTCAAAACAATTTAGTTTATATTGATTATAAATATTAGTAGATATTTGTTTCCTTGTAGTGTTTCTATTCTTCAATTCATTATTTAACTCTTTAACTATTCATGCTCCGGTTTAGTCTGCCATTTAAAACGCAACTACTGTTCGGTGCACAAGGCATCATTGAGTGTTGCTGCTACTGTTAATGGAGTGCCCTATCGATCCATGATCAACAAATTAATCTTAATGGAATGGATATGTGCAATGTTTATTTTCAACAAGACGACGCTACGTGCCACGATAGAGATAAAATATTGTAAAAAAATCATTATTCCTATGTACCTTTATAAATAGTTATACTGTTTGTGTCTATGCTATGGACTCCGAAACCACTGAACCGATTGAGCTCAAGTTTTCAGGCAATCTTTGGTATTAGTCCGAGTGCTTCTGTTGAGTTTGGTCAAAATCGATTAGGCAGTTTATCCACCACTGCATTTTTCAGCTTGCCAGGCAACAAGCAGCAACGCATGCCGGGTACTGTTGCGCGTTGGCTACCTAATTTTTTTATCTAGCTAACGCCATAACTAAGTAACTGACATAGTTTAATTAGCTGCGTTAAAATGCAATCGATTTAGTTGTTACCTATCATAATGACAACTAATTTTAGCTATTAGCCATTAGTTGCAGGTTGTGTAACTAAGCTTGTTAGGTTGCCAAAGTTAGTTGCGGATGACAACTAAAAGTTGGTTAGCTTTTTAGCTCTTCAGGTAAAAACTAATAACTTAATCAAAATTTACACATTATTTTGCTATAATGGAGATAAATTATGCATATTGCGTGTGAATTAAAACTTGATTGAATGTCCCTTTATTTTACATTAGGTTATTTTACAAAAAGTTCCTTGGAGCCACAAAAAGGTCCTTTAAACCCAAAAAAGGATATTTTCCCAACATGTCATTAGCTTAGTATATCTGTTTAATATTATTTGACTAAGAGGTAGGTATATGGAACACCAAATATTTTGGAAAACAAACTTTTCTGACTTTTAAGGACCTTTTTTGGACCACTTAGTTAAATAAACATTGATCACAAATAAAATGCAAAATAAGCTTTTTTCATTTTTTAAGTACCTACCTGGTTTGATGCTCGAAGGAACTCTTGGTAAAATAACCTAATGACCACTAAAAGCGACATTCTTAAATCGACCACAGATCGATATTTGTCCTCCAACCTTCGACTGATGCACAGCAAACTTCAACCTATACAATCTCAATTATTCAAAACTTATCGAAGACAAATCAACTTTCACACAATAGGCGTTTTTCTTTTTTAGCTCCGAGCGGGGCAATGAGCTGTCAAAAAAAGAACTGTGTTACTTTTTTAGCTCGGAGCGCTCTGAGCCCAAAATTTGTATTTCTTTTTTATCTCTGAGCTAGCTCAGGGCTCGCTCCATGAGCTCGATTAAAAATGACCGAGCACATCGAGCGAAAAGCTGAGCGCGGCTGACTTCATTCATTATTTGTGTTTTTCCATAGTTTATTTACTAGAAATTATAATTTAAATGGAACAATTCTTGACAAACACCAATTTCAGAAGCAAACCTGACTATTTTGAAAATTAATAAAAAAAAAATATCTTATGACATTTCAGTGCTCAATTCTGTTTCTTAATTAGCTCGGAGCGCTCAGGTTACGTTGAGCTCGGAGCGAGCTCTGTTCGCTCGGGCCCCGCTCTGTTCCCCGCTCGGGGCTAAAAAAGAAAAACGCCTAATATCACCCGTGTTTCGAAAGGACATAATAATCTCCAAAATTAAACATAAGTCCGTTCGCGTACTTTATGTGTAGGAAAATGAAAACTGTCAAATCTTCAAAATCGAGAGAGAATCCTCTCATTTCAAAGAAAAGTACGCGAACGCTTTCGAAAAGAGGCAACCGCTGTTTTTTTTTTGCTGGCGGGAAACTCAAAGGATTTCATCATTAATTTGACAGTTTTCATTTTCTTACCAGCTGAAATTCTGTGTGAAGGAAGCTTCTCAAATTTGCCGTTCGGATTCGGTGTAAGACTGTAGGTCCCCTTCCCCTCCTCTTCTTGAAAGTGGTTGGAGAAGCTACAAGCTAGGTTCAGGCTCTGTATGGGCCGTTAAGGTCTAATATGTATGTGTAAACACGTTTAGTTAAACTTCGCAACCAATAACTAATTTAATTTCAAAATTTGTTGCAACTAGAACTACAATTATGGTTTAGTTATGTACGTTCAAAGAAACTACATCTCGTCATGAAATTCTGTGTATCAAATTTAAAGCTAAGAGAAAAAAAATATTTTTTTGCGAAGGTAGGCTAAGGCGAAACAACGTTCGAGGTATTCCGCTAGTTATATAATATATTTTACCAAGAGGTCCATAAAACCAAAAAACCGCGCAGTATTTCTGTGTCCCAAGAGATCATTTGAACCCTAAAATTAATTTAAAACCAGAAAAAATTATATATTTCCGAAATGACCTTAGATATAGCGCCATATATGTATGTTCAATCTTATTGTAGCACGAGGTCCTTGGAACACTTAAAAAGATCCGAAAAAATTATGTTTTTCCATAATTGGTTTCTAAGGAAATTATGAATTTCTTTGTTCAAGGTTATCTTACCAAGAGGTCTTTGGAACTCTAAAAAAGAAAGAAAGCGATACCAAACTTTTTCACTTTATGCTTATTTTAGGCGTTTTAACGACTTTTTTTTTGCATCTCTTCCGGTAAAGTTAAATATTGCCAAGCAATCTATCAGTAGGGCGCTGCTGCTGGTGGAGATAAGTAAAAATGCTATTGATATGTTGTGTATTTATAATGCTTATTGAAAACATTGACTTTCAAAACAATTTAGTTTATATTGATTATAAATATTAGTAGATATTTGTTTCCTTGTAGTGTTTCTATTCTTCAATTCATTATTTAACTCTTTAACTATTCATGCTCCGGTTTAGTCTGCCATTTAAAACGTGGTTGCTCCACTCGCAACTACTGTTCGGTGCACAAGGCATCATTGAGTGTTGCTGCTACTGTTAATGGAGTGCCCTATCGATCCATGATCAACAAATTAATCTTAATGGAATGGATATGTGCAATGTTTATTTTCAACAAGACGACGCTACGTGCCACACAAACAGCGAAACAAGTTTCCTGATTGAGTCATTACTCGGAATGGTGATCAAAATTGGCTGCCGTTTTAAAACTTGCGACTGCTTCCTTTGAGGGCATATGAAAGCGAATGTTGACGTCAATGACCACCAGTTAATTAAAGCAATTGAAATAAAATTTGATCCACTCACAAAAGGAAAGTTTTTTTTATTCTTATCCCATAAATAAAGGTTTTTTTTTTAAATCTACATACATTTTACATTTTTATTAAACATTTTGTTACATATACTTTACGTTTTTCTTTGTACATACATATTTTTTCTGTTAACATTTTTTTAAACGATTTATTTTGTTTGTAGGTAGAACAACAAATTTGTTTCCATTTAAAATACATTTTAAAGTGAGAGAGTTTACTATAATTATTTAAGGCAAAAAGTTTTAGTAACCGATTGGTTTCTTTAATGGTAAACTTTAAGGCATGCGTTCAAATTTTAGGCTTTTAAGGCAAATTATAGTTTTTTTTTATAAATGTTTTACGAGCAAAATAGTATCTTTGTCATAAATACTTGTTAAACTTCTTTAAAATGGACGAGTTCAAAATGTACATTGAGATTTAATCGATTTGGAAATAGTTTCATTATTATGTTTATATTGTCATTATGTTTTATTTTTAATCAATGAATTTATGCAATAACAATAAATGGCATGCAAGACTATTGAAAACTTTAATTAAACAAATTAACAAAAAAAACGACAAACAACAAAGTCTTACTGTGGTATTATTCAATTTTAATTTATACGGAAATAATGAAGAGTATAGCAAAAGCATATCTTATCGAACAGTTTGTTAAATGTTAAACATTAGAAAATGCATCGTGGCTTCTAGTTTCCGTTGAGATTCACCAAAAGTAGAGAAGCAGCGGGCATATAGCAGGCATAGCATTGCGAAGAAGCTTACTGTCCCGTCGGAGTTCCCGACCACACTTAGTGGATCAGCTTACTAGATGAAGACAGCATTTTATAATAAAAACGAGTAAGAACTGAGCAAGTAATGCTAATTAAAAAAAAAGTAGGTCAGTTTGCGGACTACTAAGCGCAATCGAGCAGCTGTTAGATTCGCATTGCTTACCTACTGCAAGCACATGCCTTAAAATTGATTTTTCTGAACTGTCTGACTTAGACTTTTTCCTGCCTTTTATTTAGGAACCTCTTATCGTTAGCAGGTCGATCAAACGGCGAATGTGATTTATTTGTAATACAAGTCTCTTTCCTCAGGTTTTTGTTCAGCGTTATGCCTTAAACGTTCAATTTATGGAAACACATTTTGCAAATCCGCTTAATATGTATATACATTCGCCAGCTTTTTTGTTTGACTTGCTAACGATCATATTTACCTTAGAAGTGAAAATGATACAACTTCGCCGCATTACATCTTATCGCGCAAGATTTAATATTCAAAATAGCTCCAGGGCAAAACTAAAAATTATAAGCCTATGAAAATAAAACATAAAGCTAGTAAATTACTAAAAAAAATATTTATTGAACAAAAAAATATATATATATTTTATGTGTGTACGTTTATGTTTTCCTACGTTTATTTATGTGTATGCAAAATTTATAAGAAATTAATATAGAAGATACTAACCTTAAAAAGTGTTATAATGAAATTATATTTGTATCTTTTCATAGCAAAAACAAAACAATATTAAATGTGTATCAGATTTTTTATACTCGATGAATGTTTACATTCAAGATCACTAGCTGTGTGTTGTATGTGTGTGTGTTTGTTGGGTAGACCGTTGCCAAATAAAAAAATAAAACGATTTTAAAGTATACAACAACAAGAACAAGATACATGGCAACATATTCAAATTCATTTTTAATCATAAAATCTTTTCTTAATATTTTGTTTTCCCTAAAGAACACACCGCGATGCTAAACCTAAAAAAATAACATTTACAGTAAATTATTTATTTAATAAAAAAAAAACGAAAAAAATAAGATCAAATGTTCACATCAGTTCAATTTGTTTTTGTAGTTTTAGTTCAGTTCAGTTTCTTTTTTGTAACAATTCTTCGAAATACTTTGTAAACCAAGTTTGAAAAATTACAGATTAGAAAACGAAAATCAATAAAAAATATTTATAATAACTGTAAAATTAAAGTAAAGTGATATATTCATCTGAAAGTTAAAGTTATACCCTCTTTTTGGATCAAACATCCGCGCGTCATATGTTTTATTTTTTGATTTTACCTTTTAGGACACAGAACTGATGGCGTTATGCGGCGAACCCATTTGCGTCAGAACCTTGTCCAACCATTGGAGTGGCCCATCTAAATGAATTTCGATCCAACACGGCGTTGAGGTGACATCCTGTCGATGGTATTCGGCACCCCAACCTTTGACAAAGCTCATCCGAATTGTGCACATCTTTATCAGTTCATAGACGGCTTCAAAGCCATGGTTGACGGATTGCGACAGAAGCTGAGCGAATTCCTGATTGTTGAAAATCTTGAGGTAGCAATTTGGTGGAATTTTACAAACCGTGCTCGGATGGAAACCATGATGGTGGTTGCATTTGCGCGATTGGACGTATATGGCCGAGTCGGAGAGACATTCGGCGTAGACCTCTCCGGTTACGTAGTACAGATGCACGCCTTTGCCTATAAGGCGGCGGGTGTTTTCGATGGTGCTATTACGATTGACATTGCTTAGCTGGCCAAGACAAAAGCGATCTGAGTTATTGGAGGGATTCGTGAAGCCGTCCACAACTACCGAGTTATTGTTGCAACGGAATACTTCGCCGACGCGGCAATTGAGCTCATAATACGCGATACTTGCCCAGCTTGCGGGCTCTGAGTATCTAACTTGGGTAACGTCACCCATTTGGGCATCTAGTATTTGGCCGCCATCGTTTGGATTATTTGAGTTGCCATCTTCTGAGGGACTGTAGGCCGGTGGTGGTGTTTCAGCAAGACTGCCATAGGGACTTTGCGGGTTTGAACTCACGGGACCAGGACTGCCGACCGATGCCATTGGCGGACTGTTCGGGTTGAGGTGGGAATTAAATCCCGCTGTGGAGTAACTTACATTGTGGGGCATTGTCGGCTCGCTCATCTGATTGAACTGCAACATTGAGTGGCCGGGTGCGAATTCCGAATGTCGTGGCACTAACACCGGTGGCAGAACGGGACTTTCTACTCTTTTGTAGTGATAGGGATTTATGCAGACCTCTTTCTGTTTAGCACTAAACGGATACTTACAGTTTTCAAGCGGTTTCAGCTCATGGTGACTTTGAAGATCTGGCCAGCGCCAGACTCGGCAGTAGATCACATGAGGTAGACCTTTTCTGTGGGACACCTACAAAAGATAGCATAGTTTCATTGCGTTTCCAATTTGATATTTTTTTTTATAATTTTACTTGTAAACATCCGTCCAACGAACTGGGTATAGTAACACATTTCGATGGCTGACCGGGGCATGAAAGAGCCCGCTCCAGGTCTTCAATTGCACCTTTGCGCTTTTTTAGCTTCTTTACCAGGCTGTCTACTGCTTTTTCTGCCCATTTTTCCTCCTCGTCACCCTGTTTCCAGCCAAGAAGTTTCTTCACGGCTGGGCTTGTGAATGAGAACAATGTTCCAAGAGTTGACATTGCACTGCACCGCGATTTTATTTTGTGAAGAAAATTTAACTAATAAAAAATAATAAAAAGCCCATTCTTGCGATTATGTCTTTACCCTTATATCATATCAATAAAACTTAAATATTGATCCGTTTATTTTGATATGTAATCATTTTAACAAGCTTTGAAGTTGTTTTTAAAGAAATATCATAGTACAATCTATTGTCGAATGAATGACATATCAGTAGCCCTTGCAATATACCTACATGGCGAGCGCTCTCAAGGGTCTCGTATCAATGTTAGTGCGATGATGGATATTGATCAGTCTTTTGCATGAAAACATTAACCTACTTATTTCTTGTTATATACTAAAGGAGATTCTTTAGTTGCTTAGTTTATTTATTATTTCAGCCTTCTTAATTCAATCTCAACCTTAAAAATCGTATTTTAATACTTTTTTATACGTACATCGTTCACTCTATATGTAAAATTAGCTTATGACTAGTTTATAAGATATTGTATCTTACTGTTATTAAGCATCCTCGAAATAAATAAATAAATAAATAAATAAACCTTGCACATGTGGTTGGCAGGAGATTGATAGTCCGAGCCGTCTCTTCAACTTGTGTGTCAATAGTCTCATTGATGTTGTCTGGATTCAAGACATCGAATGCTGTTCTTAATCGTCGTCCCATTTATAGTTCAGCTGAAGTTTTAGCTTTGAAGTTTTAGATGCATATCTCCTTCTGTTAGTTTAGCTAAAGGATGATTTTGTGTATCTCTCAGCCTGGCCATTACTGGATGGGTGATATAAAGCTGTTCTATGAAACTTTACTCCATTAGCTTTATAGAATGTCCTTAGCTCCTCAGAGACAAAAGCAGGCCTATTGTCTCCTTGGTAGTCCATGTAACGCAAATATTTCCCGACGCTTTTTAACTACTTCGGCGGCGGATTTATTAGATAGGTACCAGTGTAACTTTCACCCATTTCGACATCGCTTCAACTATAACTCTGCTGCCCCACAGAATACAGCTCTTATGTGTCGACAATTCGGTTCTCCTTTGGAAAAGGTTGGAAATTTTCTTCAATTTTTGAGGGCCACCCACGAAGTATCCAACGCATTATCCTCGAATAATTCGCATCCATCGTCGTCTCATATGCAATCTCTTCGACGGGAATAGAAGGAACGTTACCTCTTTCTAAGAGTAGCACATAATGGGGGTTCACTTTTCACCTCCACGTCGGCCTTCAATGGTAGTCTACTTAGACAATCTGCGTTCGCATGCAATTTCCCAGGTCGATGCTCATAGTAAGCAACAACTCAACATTCGTGGTGAAATCATTGCTGGAATGGGTTTCTGCTTGTTGAAAATACCCAGTAATGGTTTATGATCGCTTACAATTGTTACCATTCTGCCTGCTATATACTGACGAAGTGCTTTATGCCAAAAATGACAGCTAAAACCTCTTTCAATTTCACTTTGGCCTGTATTATCAAAACTTTTCGAAGAACTGCTCCTCAGAAGACTAGTTAGAATCATAGAGCAAATGGCTAATTCCCACCCATCAATTTGGGTTTAGATCATACAAATATGTAAAATTCCCATTGAATACAGAAAACATAACATAAGCTTTCCCAGGGTTGTTGAAGAATCTTTGGAATATAGTATGCCAGATGATACTGATGAGACTTTTGATGTTAGTAATAGTTTATTAATTTAAAATAATAAAATAAACCTTTATTTTTCTTTAAAACATAACAAAAACAGAACAAAACAAAAATGCATATACAGTACGAACTCGGTTAACGCAACCCTCGATTTGCGCAACTCCTCGATTTTCGCACTTTTCAACACATTTACCTTGACTAGTGCAACTTCTTGCATTTATTCATCTTTTTTTTATTTGCATGTTCTCCTTTTGGTTTCGTTTTGTTTGGACCTGGACCAATTTCTTTTGTAAATACAAGGTTGCGCAAGAGTTGTCACCCGGCTGTAATTTTTTTTAATGAAAAACTTCGATTCCGCTTTTGGATTCTGTTTATTGATGTCTTAAATTTTAGATAGGATAATGACTTTTGCGCCATCTAGTACATTCATGTCATTACCTCTACAGAAACATAGTAAAATGGCTATGTCAAATTTTTTTATTTAAAAAATGTAACCCGGTAAGTGCAACCTCGGTTGTTGCAACTGCCTCAATTTCTATTAGTTGCTATTCATATCAGTCTTATTTTTTTTCCTAAATTCTAATAATTTGTTGTTTGGATTTTTACAGCAAAAGTAATCAAATTCATTCTTTAATATATTATACATTTTCATTTCAAAATTATTACAAAAGTACAAATTGGGAAAACGAGAAATAAATTGTTGCTCCAGGCTCTGTATCGCATCTAAAAACTCTTGAGATGAGTTTCTTTGAAATCTGTGAATAGGGAGGAAACACTACGTTTCTGACTTAATTTCAGCTCACGCTTGTGTTTTTGACGTTTTTTTTTTAATTTAGCTTGCAACATAATAAAACTCATTTTCGCTACCGAAATCAACAGTTTTATAGTCAGATTGGTGTTTGAAAATGTTTTTCAGATTGTCCTTCTCTTTGGATGATTGTAACTGCATTTCAACGTCGGGAAGCTCTAAATTCATAGTTGGCTGCAGTTTCCATGGGTTATATCCTCCATGTAGTTTGCTGAAAATGTTCTTTAAAATGAACTAATGAATTGAAAGGGAGTCATTTTTATTGTTACTAGGCCGAACACCGAATTACATTATTTTTAACGAAATGAAAGCAAAGAAGAAGCATTTATTTTCATATTTTTGACTGAAGGGTAATTGCAGAATTTCATAATTAGGTGTAGGTAATCAGTAAAAAAAAATCAGAAAAACCAGCCATAAACCATTTTAAAAAAAGCAAACAGGTAGCACTGTACGAAGTGAAAAGATACACACAACGAGGATCAAGTCGATACGTCTTAAAATATACTGTTTCCACGGCGGTCGTTCCATAAGCGTTAAAACACATGATTTTGACCTGCTTCCACATATTGTAGGTTTTTTTCTGCATTTTCCTTTGTAGTAGTAGGAAATGCATGTAGAGAGAGTGTCCCTACTAATTATATGGATATACTCTGTTCACTTCTCATCAAAATATAGCCGAAAGCCGTATGAACATTATATGTACTCGTAATTAGGTAATAGGTGGATTTCATCAGGAAGAATGAGACTGACTGCATTCAGTGATAGAATTAAAAAAATATTTTGTGGATTACATTTACATATTGCATGATTTCGTAAGACCAAAAGTGCAGTAGATTTTATTTAAAGGCAGTAGATCTACTGCAATTGCAGTAAAGTCACAACCCTTATCAAGGTTTTTTTTTTATTTTTTATTTAAAAAAAAGGAAATATAAATCCCAGAGCACTCAGACTCGGTAACTGTCCATTGTACTACCAGGCAGAAATCCTCCTTTTGGTGTAGAGGCATGTGATTGGGTGGCGTATGTTGTTGTTCCCCATGGGGATTGAACCTGCACCGCACGGGTCAGAAGCCAACACACTAACCTCTACACCGTCGCCACCCCTCCCTGTTCGAGGTGCTCCGCTAGTTATATAACATATTTTACCAAGAGGTCAATAAAATCAAAAAACCGCGCAGTATTTCTGTGTGCAAGGTTATTTTCCCAAGAGATCATTTAAACCCTAAAAAATTCATTTAAAACCAGAAAAAATGATATATTTCCGAAATGACCTTAGATATAGCGCCATATATGTATGTTCAATCTTATTGTAGCACGAGGTCCTTAAAACCCGAAAAAAAATATGCTTTTCCATAATTGGTTTCTAAGGAAATTATGTATTTCTTTGTTCAAGGTTATCTTACCAAGAGGTCCTTGGCGATACCAAACTTTTTCACTTTAATGCTTATTTTAGGCGTTTTAACGAAATTTTTTTTTGCATCTTTTCCGGTAAAGTAAAATATTGCCAAGCAATCTATCAGTAGGGCGCTGCTGCTGGTGGAGATAAGTAAAAATGCTATTGATATGTTGTGTATTTATAATGCTTACTAGCTGACCCGGCAAACTTCGTTTTGCCCAAAATATATTTTTTGACTGAATTAATTTTAAGCACTCACTATTCCACCTGAAATTTGTTTCTTTGATCGAAATTTAGCGATACTTAACAGATGACTTCGTCCCGGCCAATATTTGGCGAAAATATAATAAAATCAAGTATTAATTTTTTTAAAGTCTATTAGATTTATTGAAGTCTAAAACAAAGAATATATTAATGACTCAATTTAAAGCTGCACGATATACTACATTTTTTGTTTTCTGCTCCGGAGCGTAAATGAAGAGTGAGGATGGTTTCCCTACTCGGGAACATGCCACATATAACTGGCCTTGTGAAAAACATGATTTTTCCAGATTTATGCCGCACACTTCCAGCGACTGCCCTTGTGACTTGTGTATTGTCATCGCAAATGCAAGTTTCACTGGGAACTGAATACGTTTGAATTGGAATGGCAAATCGTTTGAACTAAAGGGAATTCGCGGGATTAGGCATTCTTCTCCTTTGAACAGCCCTTTCAAAATCCTTGCCACTATCACATTGTTCATTAGCTTCATGACAATCAGTCGGGTTCCATTGCACAGTTTCGGGGCATGAAGATTTCTTAGCATAATGACGACAGATCCAACTTTAAGACGCAAATGATGAGGCGGAATGCCAGACAAATCCAAAGAGTTTAGGAATTCCACTGGATAATTGACGACATCGTCTTCGTTTTCAACGCGATCGATCGATTTGTATGAACGCAGCTCTCCCGGAATTTGATTTTGAATCGTGCAATTCAAGTCATTGACATCAATATTTTTCGCTGCTAAAATTGCGCGTGCGCTCAACTAATCGTAGTTACGATAATTTTGACCAATGTTCGGATATACATTAGTTATGAGTTCATCTTTCGTTAAGGTGAATTGACAAATGACAGGTGGAATGGATATTAAACCACTTGAAGTTTCAACCGGAATTTGTCCATTTCCGATTTTTAGCAGTTCTTTAGAGAAAACTTCTGCGGTTCTATCCTGTTGCAGAATCACTCGCATATTCATACTCAATGAAATGGTTTTCACGTATCGCCACAAATACGATGACTTCAGACATGCATTTAATTCATCCGCCGCTGTTGATTTCGGTATCACGGGAAGTGTTTGTCTGAAGTCGCCCGCCAACAGTATCATCACGCCACCAAACCGGTGATTATTGTTGCGCAAATCTTGCAATGTTCGATCAAGTGCTTCTAATGATCGTTTGTGCGCCATTGTGCACTCATCCCATATGATCAATTTACAATTTTTCAACACTTTTGCCATGGCTGATTGCTTTGAAATGTTGCAAACAGGATTTTCATTGATTTGCAGGTTTAACGGAAGCTTCATTGCTGAATGTGCTGTTCTTCCACCTTCCAACAGTGTTGCAGCAATTCCGTTAGATGCGAGAGCTAACGCAATGCCACTTTGAGCACATATTGCTGCTAATATCAATGATATCAGGAACGTTTTCCCAGTACCGCCGGGCGCATCAAGGAAAAATAGTCCACCGTTTCCTTCATCGACAGCCTTCATCAGTTGATCATACGAACTCTTTTGCTGTTCATTCAGCAGCGGAACATATGTTTGTAATTGTTGTTGCAAAGTTGTTGTGTCGTAAGCATGCTCGCGTTCCAATTCACGATTCAATACACTTACAGTTTGACGATTTGGCGCTGGCATATGAATTTCAACCAATAGTTTGCCACTCATAAGCAAACACAAATCTTCAATTAGCACCAACGCTTCATTGTAGATGTCATCGTTCATTTGCAATTCGAAATTCCCTGTCGCTAATCGAAAACGATGCAAAATGTCCTCTGCAATGTCATCTTTATACGTATCCCATAATTGACGTGGGTTTGAAGGCTGACATGTTGAAATGATCATAGCGAAAAGTGTACGAACTCCACTTGCAGGCGAAGAAGCTATTGCATCATCTAGCGTATGATTCCAGTGACTGTCATGTTCAAGCAATTGTAACTGTTGACATGCTTCTCGAAAAGTTGCACACACCATACCATCCACAGTCCGCAATGACTCAAATGAAGTTGGACCGCGCACATTAACCAAAAGCAACCGAAGGTAGAAGCAGTCGTCGTTCTTTGGATGGATTGTGTAAATTCGTCCCAATGCATCAGTTGAAAACACACCTGCATACCCATCTACTGGTTGACCTTGCTTTCTGCGTAACCATTTCTTCGACGATGCATTCCATGTGTAATATCGAGGAATCTCCGAGTAAAGCAATGTTCTCGCAAACTGATCACTGGCGCAAGTTGAAAAGAAACTGGTTAATGTTGTTGCTGGTGGTCTTTCCACTCGCTGTGCTGCATTCTCTGCGTTGAGATACACTCTTTGGCCATTCTCCAAATGAACTGCCAGATGCACAACAGTCGGATGACGTTCATGAATCGCAAATGAAAATATTCTCCAGAGTGCTTCGTTGCAGTTCACATATCGGCCCATTTGAAACTTGCTGATTTCATCTCGTTCAACGCCAATAACCGCCATATCGCTTCCTTTGGTGACGTATTTGCAAACATACTTAATTGATTTTACCGAACTGCAATACTCAACATTGATATGTGTTTTAAATGCCTTAGACAATATTGGCGAATATGGCACGATCCATGTGTTGTCAACCACGATATTAGCTCCTTTTAATTGAGTGATGAATATTCTGCCATTATCATCTGGTGAACGACGCCGATAGAGTGGATATCCATCGTTTCCAGTTTGAGTTTCCGAAGTAAAAGCACGTGGATAACGTTTTGTGCATTTATTGTCGGACATACAAACCGAAGTAGGATTGTGTTGTCCACATGGACCGTGGATCATATTGGTCTTCACGACTTCGTGCAACTCTGGATCTATATTAGGATCAGGAATTTCGGCAGAAATGATGTCATCAATTTGGTCCGATGTAATTTTGTCCACCATCCAAAGAAGAATGTGTGCGTGCGGCAAACCTCTTTTCTGCCACTCAACTGAATACATCCAGCATCGAACAGTACCGTATACACGTTCTTTCGCAATGAAACCCATCAAACATCTGAGTTTTTGTTTGAACACTCGTGCTGTAACATCGTGACGATCGCTTGGTGAATGACCGGGATGCAATAACTGCGTAATCTCTGGCCATTTTGGATTGCAAGTGAACGTCACAAACAAATCCGGCCGTCCATAATTGCGCACGTAAGTCATCGCGTCCTGGGAGTACTCGTGCATGTGTCTTGGACTGCCAATGTATGTCGCTGGCAAAATTGTGAGTCGACCAACATCTGTAATATCTGCGTCGCTATTGACCGCATCTCGCAAGTGTATATATTCTTCTGATCGCAGCTTAGCCTGATTAAATCGAATGTAATTGAGTCGTTCTGTCTCAACCTTAACGTACATATCAACAGCATATTGTTGAAACAATCGTCGATATCTCAGTAGGTGATTGTCAGTGTTTTGGCGAATCATCATTCTATATGCGTAAAAGTTCATTGCGCTGACTTTTTTATTTGTCTCGACCCCTAAAAATTTACAATTTATGAAGTGACTAACAAAAGTGTTGTTTTTTGTACTAACCATTGGCCGGATTTATCATGTTGTATCTGAAGTGATATCCGTCTTCACCATGGCAGAACATAAGCGGATATTGCAGTGCATCATACGATCGATGTGTCTCACTTATTCGCTGTAGTGCGTTTTCAGTTCGGCGTTTGATGACTATATCACGCGATTCCAAATTTTCACCAATAACAACAATTGATATTTCACTAACTGTAGGTGCATTGTACGAGTATTGTCGTTCATGAGTTCCTGCTGGGCGTTTGTCCGCTTTTATGACAATGCTGTGTTCATCAGATGGCATCTGTTCCAACGAAGTCGTAAACAGTTTGATGAGCTCATTGTGTTCGTGTGACATTTCCTGCAATTGCTGGACTATTTCTCTTTTCGTTGTATTAAAGATAGCACAACGCCGATTTACTTCATCATGTGAATCTCCAAGAAAGTATATTTGGAGATATTTGTGTTCTTGATCTGGATGCGGCAACAGTGATCCAGCAAGATGAAAAATTTGCCCATGAATCTGTATAGTTGGAGGCAAATAATTTAGTTTTTGTCTTTTGTTGGCAAGATAAGTGTTAGTTTGTGTTATGTCATGATGTATCGTGGTTTGGGTGTGGTGTGTTAGTGTATTTTGTGGTATTAATGTTGGTGTATCAGCATTCATTGCTGATGTTGGTTAAATTACCTTGAATGTTGGATTGTAATTTCGTTCATTTACAATTTCACCACCAAAAGACGTCATTTGAAAACAATCGTTGTAGGGTAAGGCGAGGAGGTTTCGACATGTAGGAGGTTTCATCAAACTCAAATTTTTCACTTCCTTTAAATATGACAGATATGATAATTTCTTATGTCCACAGCCTAAATGTACCTTTACTTTTTCCCTTATTGAGTTCAGTTTCTGATCAGCGCGTAACAAGTTCAGTCGTGTTTTGATTTTTGGTAAGTGGGCATGTAAATTTTTTCAGTGAATTCTTAAGCTATAACTTTTTTTGTTTTAAGTTTTTGAAAGTGACAATACAAAAATTAAACAAACAGATTAATAGTGTTTTTATTAGTTGAGGCCCTTTTACGTAAGTATAAAATAATAAACATTTTTAAAGCGTAAATATAATGCATGCATTGAAGGAGGTTTCGACACGTTTCGCTTAGGAGGTTAAGTCAAATTGTCGAAATCTCCTCCTTTTACTGTTTTACTTAGTTTTAGTTTTTTTATACTGAAATTTTATAGGTTTCAATCAAAATGCCTAACATTTATAAAAGAAAGTATCCTGAAAAGGCATTTGACGAGAAAACCATGAAAAAAGCAGTAAAATCTGTTCTCGAAAAAAAGGAAACTGCTTCAAGTGCCGCAACAAAATATGGCGTAAAAAGAACCACAATTATATCTCGTCTTTCAAGAATAGGCGATTCAAGAACTGCGTCCTTGGACCAAATGTTTAGTAGTAAGCACTCAGGCTCTCAAGTGCTTTCTAAGTTGCTTCTGCTGAAAGGGGCACATTAGTAACTATGGTTGCAATAGTGAACGCAGCTGGCAATCATGTTCCACCAGTATTTTTGTACCCAAGAAAAAGGACTAATCCAGCATTTCTTAAAGGTGCTGTCCCCGGACCGATTGCTTTGGTAGCAGAAAGCGGTTGGATGAATGCTGATCTCTTTCCAAAAGTTTAAGAACATATTGTGAAACGTGGATAACCACGTGTCACATTGTGCTCTCGAATCCATAATTTTTTGCAGGGAGAATGGCATAATTTTATTATCATTACCACCGCACACATCGCACAAACTTCAACCTCTCGATGTAGCAGTGTTTGGACCATTCAAGAAATACTGTAAGGCAGCATTCAACAACTATCTTGTCAATAATCCGGGGCGTATAATTGGAATAAATGACATTGCGAAAATTTCTTGTCAGCCATTCTTAAAAGCATTTTGCCCGAAAAACATAATCAAAGGGTTTTCTTCCACGGGAATAGTTCCGATAAACGATGATATTTTTCAGGACTTCGACTTCCAAGAATTTGAAGAAACAGAGAAAAGCCCAGTAGTTGCATCGCCAAATCAAAATATTCAGAGGAATCCAAATGAATCATATCAACATCTTACACCGGAAGCGATTCGACCTTGCCCAAAAATGCATTTGAAACAGAAAAGAAAGGTAAACAGTATTTCTAAATCACGGATTTATACAGACACACCCGAAAAAAACAGGCTCATGGAACTAGCCGAAAAAAAATGAAAGAACTAAACAAAAAGAGGTTGTCTTAAAAAAGAAAAATTCACCAAAGCCAAAACACGTCAAAAAAGTTCTTGCATCATCGACTTCTTCCGGAAGTGAAACATATAGCGTTAGAAACTCGGATCAATCTTTTGAATTTGGTGTGGATTGCAGGGGCAGACATTGAGCCTACTAATTATGTCACGATTTCCCAGGATGTTATAGCTGGAATTGGTGACTTTGTTCTGGTTAAATTTGGTGAAAAAAACAATTTTTTTTATGTCAGTAGGGTTGAGGAGGTCGATATGGACTCGGTGATGTGCTACTTTATAAGATATTATCGTCGGCAAAACAAAAGCAACTTCTATGAACCTGCAGTTGACGATATGGGAGTGGCAATGAGATCCGACTTGGTGGCTGAATTGAGAGACCCAAAAAACCTGCCGGGAACATCCGGGTCCAAAAATAAAATTTGTTTTGATCTTAATTTTGGTAATTTTGATGTGCGGTAATTTATTATAATTTTTCATTAACTGCTATTTCAATGCTAAAAAGTTAAATACTGATTTAAAAAAACCTAAAATGAATTGCAACTAAATTTTATTTAAGTTTATTTATTTTAATTAAAAAAAGACTGAAATCCTTATTTTTTTTGTTTATTACTATTTTTATTAAATAAAATGCACCAAAAAAGCTTAGGTATCTGTTTTTTTTAATTTTAGTCTTGAAAATTTTTTGATTGACGTAACCTCCTATAGTATGTTGAAACCTCCTTCTTAAAAGTCGGAACCTCCTACAAACTAGGATGTTCTGTCACTTTTTCCTTGTTTAGAAATTCACCAAAAACTCTGAGATGGTTAATAATTTAGCGCTTAAAGTTGTTTTTGTTATAGACTAAAACTTAATAAACTAAAATTTACATATATATAGTTTTGTATGTAATCGGATGTACCTAATTTTTGACAATATCTGTTAACGTGTCAGAACCTCCTCGCCCTACCCTACATCTTGATGTGTTGCAAGAAATGGTTCGAATTAGGAGATTCACCATAAAGCAGCGTGCGCAATGGCTCTGGTGGTGGAAGCAACTCTGGCAATTTCACCTTTCCGCCCGCGCAACACAATCCAGGCGGTTCTTTCTCAAATTTAACTGCATTGCAATGCTGACAAACGACAGACATTTGACCAAATTGAAGTGATGCGTGCGCACTGTATTGAATGTTTGGGTCACATCGAAAGGCTGCACGTTCAATGCTCCCCGGAATAAATTGTTGTTGCCAACGTTGTCGTTCAATAGTCGCACGTTGTGACCTTGCTTCATCACTTTGCCGAGCACGAACTTCTCTTCTTCTCAATCGTTGTTGCTCATTGTAAGCTTCGTTGATCTCTTCTGACTGTCGCGCACGATTTTGAATCATTCTGATTCGTGCTGATTCCCTTTCAATATCACGTTCCTCTTCCGTTTGACGTGCTATGACATTTCGGTGTCGTGATGCATTCTGTGAACGCCGACCAATGTTACCATGACCTCTTTTTGGCATCGTAACAAATATCGAACTGTGAATGATCATAACTTTTTATAAATCGCACGCAGTTTTCACAAATCACTAACTTACCTTTGAAATAGCCAAAATACAGAAAGCAAACGAACGAAAAGGGTGCAATTGAAATTTTGAATACAACTAAAAATTTTATTTAAAATTAATTTGACTTTCTTTCAAATGCTGTTATATTTTTCTTTCTTGATTTACAAAAGGGTACAACTTCTTTATCAGTACATTAGTTAATTCATTGCCCCCACATTCATTCATTGACCACACAGCCCAAATTATCAAATCACAAAGAACATATACTGTGCTATCAAATGGAATGACCGCCTACAGCGCCACCTGTTGAGAATTTTTCAATTTTTCTTTTTTCCTAAACCTTCGCGGGGCAATTACGAACAAATCCGCAGAAGGAAGTATCCAATTTGGTCCAGTCGTTTTCGAGTTTTAAGCATCCGAACCAACAAAGATCCATTTTTATATATATAGATTGAAAACATTGACTGTCAAAACAATTTAGTTTATATTGATTATAAATATTAGTAGATATTTGTTTCCTTGTAGTTTTTCTATTCTTCAATTCATTATTTAACTCTTTCACTATTCATGCTCCGGTTTTGCCTGTCATTTAAAACGTGCCCTATCGATCCATGATCAACAAATTAATCTTAATGGAATTGAGGGGGGAGGGGTCAACATGCCCTCCCAGGACGGTGCGTTACTCTAGGTAACTTCCTCTTAGCTTATAAGTTAGATTAAGTCAGCTAGGGCGTTTTTGGGAGAGGCCGGGCTCGCCAACGTGTGGTGGTGCTTCCGGGAGTTGACTGATGCTGTAAGGCTCCAGTCGGCTCACGGCGGCGCGTGTGCACGTTGACGACTGCCAGGCGCTCGGAAAGCAATTGGGATTTTGACCACTTGTTGCGCAAGGCAACGAGTGCTCAGAATCCTAATTATAGTTAGAATACGTTAAGTAGTTTAAGTAAGTAGAATAGGTAGTTTGTAATTTGTTTTATATAAAATCTCAATAATGATACCGAGTTTTAGTAAATTTTCTCGAGGAATATATATGTAAGATTAGTTCGTAAAATAGTTCGTAGGCCGAAAGGCAATAATTCTAAGATATAGTTAAGTTTAGAGCGTTCGCATAAGGACCAATAAATAAGAATAAGTATCCTGTTAATTTTAAGTTAGGTTTAATCATTTTTGTCTAGTATGTAAGTAGATATTTATCAATGAATAAAAAAAATGAATTTCAAAAAAAAAAAAAAAAATCTTAATGGAATGGATATGTGCAATGTTTATTTTCAACAAGACGACGCTACGTGCCACACAAACAGCGAAACAAGTTTCCTGATTGAGTCATTACTCGGAATGGTGATCAAAATTGGCTGCCGTTTTAAAATTTGCGACTTCTTCCTTTGAGGGCATATGAAAGAGAATGTTGACGTCAATGACCACCAGTTAATTAAAGCAATTGAAATAAAATTTGATCCACTCACAAAAGGAAAGTTTTTTTTATTCTTATCCCATAAATAAAGTTTTTTTTTTTAAATCTACATACATTTTACATTTTTATTAAACATTTTGTTTCATATACTTTAAGTTTTTCTTTGTACATACATATTTTTTCTGTTAACATTTTTTTAAACGATTTATTTTGTTTGTAGGTAGAACAACAAATTTGTTTCCATTTAAAATACATTTTAAAGTGAGAGAGTTTACTATAATTATTTAAGGCAAAAAGTTTTAGTAACCGATTGGTTTCTTTAATGGTAAACTTTAAGGCATGCGTTCAAATTTTAGGCTTTTAAGGCAAATTATAGTTTTTTTTTATAAATGTTTTACGAGCAAAATAGTATCTTTGTCATAAATACTTGTTAAACTTCTTTAAAATGGACGAGTTCAAAATGTACATTGAGATTTAATCGATTTGGAAATAGTTTCATTATTATGTTTATATTGTCATTATGTTTTATTTTTAATCAATGAACTTATGCAATAACAATAAATGGCATGCAAAACTATTGAAAACTTTAATTAAACAAATTAACAAAAAAAACGACAAACAACAAAGTCTTACTGTGGTATTATTCAATTTTAATTTATACGGAAATAATGAAGAGTGTAGCAAAAGCATATCTTATCGAACAGTTTGTTAAATGTTAAACATTAGAAAATTCATCGTGGCTTCTAGTTTCCGTTGAGATTCACCAAAAGTAGAGAAGCAGCAGGCATATAGCAGGCATAGCATTGCGAAGAAGCTTACTGTCCCGTCGGAGTTCCCGACCACACTTAGTGGATCAGCTTACTAGATGAAGACAGCATTTTGTAATAAAAACGAGTAAGAACTGAGCAAGTAATGCTAATTAAAAAAAAAGTAGGTCAGTTTGCGGACTACTAAGCGCAATCGAGCAGCTGTTAGATTCGCATTGCTTACCTACTGCAAGCACATGCCTTAAAATTGATTTTTCTGAACTGTCTGACTTAGACTTTTTCCTGCCTTTTATTTAGGAACCTCTTATCGTTAGCAGGTCGATCAAACGGCGAATGTGATTTATTTGTAATACAAGTCTCTTTCCTCAGGTTTTTGTTCAGCGTTATGCCTTAAACGTTCAATTTATGGAAACACATTTTGCAAATCCGCTTAATATGTATATACATTCGCCAGCTTTTTTGTTTGACTTGCTAACGATCATATTTACCTTAGAAGTGAAAATGATACAACTTCGCCGCATTACATCTTATCGCGCAAGATTTAATATTCAAAATAGCTCCAGGGCAAAACTAAAAATTATAAGCCTATGAAAATAAAACATAAAGCTAGTAAATTACTAAAAAAAATATTTATTGAACAAAAAAATATATATATATTTTATGTGTGTACGTTTATGTTTTCCTACGTTTATTTATGTGTATGCAAAATTTATAAGAAATTAATATAGAAGATACTAACCTTAAAAAGTGTTATAATGAAATTATATTTGTATCTTTTCATAGCAAAAACAAAACAATATTAAATGTGTATCAGATTTTTTATACTCGATGAATGTTTACATTCAAGATCACTAGCTGTGTGTTGTATGTGTGTGTGTTTGTTGGGTAGACCGTTGCCAAATAAAAAAATAAAACGATTTTAAAGTATACAACAACAAGAACAAGATACATGGCAACATATTCAAATTCATTTTTAATCATAAAATCTTTTCTTAATATTTTGTTTTCCCTAAAGAACACACCGCGATGCTAAACCTAAAAAAATAACATTTACAGTAAATTATTTATTTAATAAAAAAAAAACGAAAAAAATAAGATCAAATGTTCACATCAGTTCAATTTGTTTTTGTAGTTTTAGTTCAGTTCAGTTTCTTTTTTGTAACAATTCTTCGAAATACTTTGTAAACCAAGTTTGAAAAATTACAGATTAGAAAACGAAAATCAATAAAAAATATTTATAATAACTGTAAAATTAAAGTAAAGTGATATATTCATCTGAAAGTTAAAGTTATACCCTCTTTTTGGATCAAACATCCGCGCGTCATATGTTTTATTTTTTGATTTTACCTTTTAGGACACAGAACTGATGGCGTTATGCGGCGAACCCATTTGCGTCAGAACCTTGTCCAACCATTGGAGTGGCCCATCTAAATGAATTTCGATCCAACACGGCGTTGAGGTGACATCCTGTCGATGGTATTCGGCACCCCAACCTTTGACAAAGCTCATCCGAATTGTGCACATCTTTATCAGTTCATAGACGGCTTCAAAGCCATGGTTGACGGATTGCGACAGAAGCTGAGCGAATTCCTGATTGTTGAAAATCTTGAGGTAGCAATTTGGTGGAATTTTACAAACCGTGCTCGGATGGAAACCATGATGGTGGTTGCATTTGCGCGATTGGACGTATATGGCCGAGTCGGAGAGACATTCGGCGTAGACCTCTCCGGTTACGTAGTACAGATGCACGCCTTTGCCTATAAGGCGGCGGGTGTTTTCGATGGTGCTATTACGATTGACATTGCTTAGCTGGCCAAGACAAAAGCGATCTGAGTTATTGGAGGGATTCGTGAAGCCGTCCACAACTACCGAGTTATTGTTGCAACGGAATACTTCGCCGACGCGGCAATTGAGCTCATAATACGCGATACTTGCCCAGCTTGCGGGCTCTGAGTATCTAACTTGGGTAACGTCACCCATTTGGGCATCTAGTATTTGGCCGCCATCGTTTGGATTATTTGAGTTGCCATCTTCTGAGGGACTGTAGGCCGGTGGTGGTGTTTCAGCAAGACTGCCATAGGGACTTTGCGGGTTTGAACTCACGGGACCAGGACTGCCGACCGATGCCATTGGCGGACTGTTCGGGTTGAGGTGGGAATTAAATCCCGCTGTGGAGTAACTTACATTGTGGGGCATTGTCGGCTCGCTCATCTGATTGAACTGCAACATTGAGTGGCCGGGTGCGAATTCCGAATGTCGTGGCACTAACACCGGTGGCAGAACGGGACTTTCTACTCTTTTGTAGTGATAGGGATTTATGCAGACCTCTTTCTGTTTAGCACTAAACGGATACTTACAGTTTTCAAGCGGTTTCAGCTCATGGTGACTTTGAAGATCTGGCCAGCGCCAGACTCGGCAGTAGATCACATGAGGTAGACCTTTTCTGTGGGACACCTACAAAAGATAGCATAGTTTCATTGCGTTTCCAATTTGATATTTTTTTTTATAATTTTACTTGTAAACATCCGTCCAACGAACTGGGTATAGTAACACATTTCGATGGCTGACCGGGGCATGAAAGAGCCCGCTCCAGGTCTTCAATTGCACCTTTGCGCTTTTTTAGCTTCTTTACCAGGCTGTCTACTGCTTTTTCTGCCCATTTTTCCTCCTCGTCACCCTGTTTCCAGCCAAGAAGTTTCTTCACGGCTGGGCTTGTGAATGAGAACAATGTTCCAAGAGTTGACATTGCACTGCACCGCGATTTTATTTTGTGAAGAAAATTTAACTAATAAAAAATAATAAAAAGCCCATTCTTGCGATTATGTCTTTACCCTTATATCATATCAATAAAACTTAAATATTGATCCGTTTATTTTGATATGTAATCATTTTAACAAGCTTTGAAGTTGTTTTTAAAGAAATATCATAGTACAATCTATTGTCGAATGAATGACATATCAGTAGCCCTTGCAATATACCTACATGGCGAGCGCTCTCAAGGGTCTCGTATCAATGTTAGTGCGATGATGGATATTGATCAGTCTTTTGCATGAAAACATTAACCTACTTATTTCTTGTTATATACTAAAGGAGATTCTTTAGTTGCTTAGTTTATTTATTATTTCAGCCTTCTTAATTCAATCTCAACCTTAAAAATCGTATTTTAATACTTTTTTATACGTACATCGTTCACTCTATATGTAAAATTAGCTTATGACTAGTTTATAAGATATTGTATCTTACTGTTATTAAGCATCCTCGAAATAAATAAATAAATAAATAAATAAACCTTGCACATGTGGTTGGCAGGAGATTGATAGTCCGAGCCGTCTCTTCAACTTGTGTGTCAATAGTCTCATTGATGTTGTCTGGATTCAAGACATCGAATGCTGTTCTTAATCGTCGTCCCATTTATAGTTCAGCTGAAGTTTTAGCTTTGAAGTTTTAGATGCATATCTCCTTCTGTTAGTTTAGCTAAAGGATGATTTTGTGTATCTCTCAGCCTGGCCATTACTGGATGGGTGATATAAAGCTGTTCTATGAAACTTTACTCCATTAGCTTTATAGAATGTCCTTAGCTCCTCAGAGACAAAAGCAGGCCTATTGTCTCCTTGGTAGTCCATGTAACGCAAATATTTCCCGACGCTTTTTAACTACTTCGGCGGCGGATTTATTAGATAGGTACCAGTGTAACTTTCACCATTTCGACATCGCTTCAACTATAACTCTGCTGCCCCACAGAATACAGCTCTTATGTGTCGACAATTCGGTTCTCCTTTGGAAAAGGTTGGAAATTTTCTTCAATTTTTGAGGGCCACCCACGAAGTATCCAACGCATTATCCTCGAATAATTCGCATCCATCGTCGTCTCATATGCAATCTCTTCGACGGGAATAGAAGGAACGTTACCTCTTTCTAAGAGTAGCACATAATGGGGGTTCACTTTTCACCTCCACGTCGGCCTTCAATGGTAGTCTACTTAGACAATCTGCGTTCGCATGCAATTTCCCAGGTCGATGCTCATAGTAAGCAACAACTCAACATTCGTGGTGAAATCATTGCTGGAATGGGTTTCTGCTTGTTGAAAATACCCAGTAATGGTTTATGATCGCTTACAATTGTTACCATTCTGCCTGCTATATACTGACGAAGTGCTTTATGCCAAAAATGACAGCTAAAACCTCTTTCAATTTCACTTTGGCCTGTATTATCAAAACTTTTCGAAGAACTGCTCCTCAGAAGACTAGTTAGAATCATAGAGCAAATGGCTAATTCCCACCCATCAATTTGGGTTTAGATCATACAAATATGTAAAATTCCCATTGAATACAGAAAACATAACATAAGCTTTCCCAGGGTTGTTCAAGAAACTTTGGAATATAGTATGCCAGATGATACTGATGAGACTTTTGATGTTAGTAATAGTTTATTAATTTAAAATAATAAAATAAACCTTTATTTTTCTTTAAAACATAACAAAAACAGAACAAAACAAAAATGCATATACAGTACGAACTCGGTTAACGCAACCCTCGATTTGCGCAACTCCTCGATTTTCGCACTTTTCAACACATTTACCTTGACTAGTGCAACTTCTTGCATTTATTCATCTTTTTTTTATTTGCATGTTCTCCTTTTGGTTTCGTTTTGTTTGGACCTGGACCAATTTCTTTTGTAAATACAAGGTTGCGCAAGAGTTGTCACCCGGCTGTAATTTTTTTTAATGAAAAACTTCGATTCCGCTTTTGGATTCTGTTTATTGATGTCTTAAATTTTAGATAGGATAATGACTTTTGCGCCACCTAGTACATCCATGTCATTACCTCTACAGAAACATAGTAAAATGGCTATGTCAAATTTTTTTATTTAAAAAATGTAACCCGGTAAGTGCAACCTCGGTTGTTGCAACTGCCTCAATTTATTAGTTGCTATTCATATCAGTCTTATTTTTTTTCCTAAATTCTAATAATTTGTTGTTTGGATTTTTACAGCAAAAGTAATCAAATTCATTCTTTAATATATTATACATTTTCATTTCAAAATTATTACAAAAGTACAAATTGGGAAAACGAGAAATAAATTGTTGCTCCAGGCTCTGTATCGCATCTAAAAACTCTTGAGATGAGTTTCTTTGAAATCTGTGAATAGGGAGGAAACACTACGTTTCTGACTTAATTTCAGCTCACGCTTGTGTTTTTGACGTTTTTTTTTTAATTTAGCTTGCAACATAATAAAACTCATTTTCGCTACCGAAATCAACAGTTTTATAGTCAGATTGGTGTTTGAAAATGTTTTTCAGATTGTCCTTCTCTTTGGATGATTGTAACTGCATTTCAACGTCGGGAAGCTCTAAATTCATAGTTGGCTGCAGTTTCCATGGGTTATATCCTCCATGTAGTTTGCTGAAAATGTTCTTTAAAATGAACTAATGAATTGAAAGGGAGTCATTTTTATTGTTACTAGGCCGAACACCGAATTACATTATTTTTAACGAAATGAAAGCAAAGAAGAAGCATTTATTTTCATATTTTTGACTGAAGGGTAATTGCAGAATTTCATAATTAGGTGTAGGTAATCAGTAAAAAAAAATCAGAAAAACCAGCCATAAACCATTTTAAAAAAAGCAAACAGGTAGCACTGTACGAAGTGAAAAGATACACACAACGAGGATCAAGTCGATACGTCTTAAAATATACTGTTTCCACGGCGGTCGTTCCATAAGCGTTAAAACACATGATTTTGACCTGCTTCCACATATTGTAGGTTTTTTTCTGCATTTTCCTTTGTAGTAGTAGGAAATGCATGTAGAGAGAGTGTCCCTACTAATTGTATGGATATACTCTGTTCACTTCTCATCAAAATATAGCCGAAAGCCGTATGAACATTATATGTACTCGTAATTAGGTAATAGGTGGATTTCATCAGGAAGAATGAGACTGACTGCATTCAGTGATAGAATTAAAAAAATATTTTGTGGATTACATTTACATATTGCATGATTTCGTAAGACCAAAAGTGCAGTAGATTTTATTTAAAGGCAGTAGATCTACTGCAATTGCAGTAAAGTCACAACCCTGTTCAAGGTTTTTTTTTTATTTTTTATTTAAAAAAAAGGAAATATAAATCCCAGAGCACTCAGACTCGGTAACTGTCCATTGTACTACCAGGCAGAAATCCTCCTTTTGGTGTAGAGGCATGTGATTGGGTGGCGTATGTTGTTGTTCCCCATGGGGATTGAACCTGCACCGCACGGGTCAGAAGCCAACACACTAACCTCTACACCGTCGCCACCCCTCCCTGTTCGAGGTGCTCCGCTAGTTATATAACATATTTTACCAAGAGGTCAATAAAACCAAAAAACCGCGCAGTATTTCTGTGTGCAAGGTTATTTTCCCAAGAGATCATTTAAACCCTAAAAAATTCATTTAAAACCAGAAAAAATGATATATTTCCGAAATGACCTTAGATATAGCGCCATATATGTATGTTCAATCTTATTGTAGCACGAGGTCCTTAAAACCCGAAAAAAAATATGCTTTTCCATAATTGGTTTCTAAGGAAATTATGTATTTCTTTGTTCAAGGTTATCTTACCAAGAGGTCCTTGGCGATACCAAACTTTTTCACTTTAATGCTTATTTTAGGCGTTTTAACGAAATTTTTTTTTGCATCTTTTCCGGTAAAGTAAAATATTGCCAAGCAATCTATCAGTAGGGCGCTGCTGCTGGTGGAGATAAGTAAAAATGCTATTGATATGTTGTGTATTTATAATGCTTACTAGCTGACCCGGCAAACTTCGTTTTGCCCAAAATATATTTTTTGACTGAATTAATTTTAAGCACTCACTATTCCACCTGAAATTTGTTTCTTTGATCGAAATTTAGCGATACTTAACAGATGACTTCGTCCCGGCCAATATTTGGCGAAAATATAATAAAATCAAGTATTAATTTTTTTAAAGTCTATTAGATTTATTGAAGTCTAAAACAAAGAATATATTAATGACTCAATTTAAAGCTGCACGATATACTACATTTTTTGTTTTCTGCTCCGGAGCGTAAATGAAGAGTGAGGATGGTTTCCCTACTCGGGAACATGCCACATATAACTGGCCTTGTGAAAAACATGATTTTTCCAGATTTATGCCGCACACTTCCAGCGACTGCCCTTGTGACTTGTGTATTGTCATCGCAAATGCAAGTTTCACTGGGAACTGAATACGTTTGAATTGGAATGGCAAATCGTTTGAACTAAAGGGAATTCGCGGGATTAGGCATTCTTCTCCTTTGAACAGCCCTTTCAAAATCCTTGCCACTATCACATTGTTCATTAGCTTCATGACAATCAGTCGGGTTCCATTGCACAGTTTCGGGGCATGAAGATTTCTTAGCATAATGACGACAGATCCAACTTTAAGACGCAAATGATGAGGCGGAATGCCAGACAAATCCAAAGAGTTTAGGAATTCCACTGGATAATTGACGACATCGTCTTCGTTTTCAACGCGATCGATCGATTTGTATGAACGCAGCTCTCCCGGAATTTGATTTTGAATCGTGCAATTCAAGTCATTGACATCAATATTTTTCGCTGCTAAAATTGCGCGTGCGCTCAACCAATCGTAGTTACGATAATTTTGACCAATGTTCGGATATACATTAGTTCTGAGTTCATCTTTCGTTAAGGTGAATTGACAAATGACAGGTGGAATGGATATTAAACCACTTGAAGTTTCAACCGGAATTTGTCCATTTCCGATTTTTAGCAGTTCTTTAGAGAAAACTTCTGCGGTTCTATCCTGTTGCAGAATCACTCGCATATTCATACTCAATGAAATGGTTTTCACGTATCGCCACAAATACGATGACTTCAGACATGCATTTAATTCATCCGCCGCTGTTGATTTCGGTATCACGGGAAGTGTTTGTCTGAAGTCGCCCGCCAACAGTATCATCACGCCACCAAACCGGTGATTATTGTTGCGCAAATCTTGCAATGTTCGATCAAGTGCTTCTAATGATCGTTTGTGCGCCATTGTGCACTCATCCCATATGATCAATTTACAATTTGTCAACACTTTTGCCATGGCTGATTGCTTTGAAATGTTGCAAACAGGATTTTCATTGATTTGCAGGTTTAACGGAAGCTTCAGTGCTGAATGTGCTGTTCTTCCACCTTCCAACAGTGTTGCAGCAATTCCGGTAGATGCGAGAGCTAACGCAATACCACTTTGAGCACGTATTGCTGCTAATATCAATGATATCAGGAACGTTTTCCCAGTACCGCCGGGCGCATCAAGGAAAAATAGTCCACCGTTTCCTTCATCGACAGCCTTCATCAGTTGATCATACGCACTCTTTTGCTGTTCATTCAGCAGCGGAACATATGTTTGTAATTGTTGTTGCAAAGTTCACAGATAAATGCGTTGTTCAGGAGGAAAGATCACAATGATATTCCTTGTGTTCGAATCTCCCAGACAGCAGAGAACAGACAGACGGTACTGACTGCTGGAATAAGTCCAGAAAGTGTCGCTTCAAACGACGATTTTTTCGTGGTCGAGGACCCACAGGAGAAGGTGGATTTGCTGGGCGCTTGTTTCGAGGCCGTGTATACGGTGAACAATCCTGTTCGCCGTAACCACGACATTGAGAATAGGGCTCTGGTGAGCCACTTCGATCTGCGCACCGAACTTGAGAATTGGCGATCTGAGAATAACGGATTCACCGTGTTCACTGATGAAAACCATGCTAATGCAGTTGTCGCCAATGGCCGAGATGCATCGCACTTGTTCGTGTCGAAGGATGATTTTCTGTGCATCTTCGAGTCACTAAAGAATAAAAAGTCGGCGGGGATGGATGGTGTCCCAAACGTCGTATTGAGACACCTGCCTCTGGAGGCTGTAGATATTTTCACCACGCTGTTTAACAATGCGCTGAATAATGCATATTATCCGGCGCATTGGAAGGTAGCTGTGGTACACCCTATCCCGAAAAAATGTAAAGATAGGACGAACCCTGCCAATCTCCGGTCAATTAGCTTGCTTCCGAATATTAGCAAGGTCTTTGAAAAGGTTGTCAATAGAGCCCTGTTAAAGTGGGTCGAGGACAATAACATAATTCCGGACAACCAGTTTGGTTTCAGGGCGAGACATGACACTATTCAGGCCGCGTCGAAACTGGTTTCCGACATTCAGTGGAATAAATGCAAGAGCCAATGCACGGGTGCTTGTCTGGTTGATTTTGAGAAGGCTTTCGACACCGTATGGTTAGAGGGACTTTTCTACAAGTTGACCAGGCGGGGGATGCACAAACCTTTGCTATATGTAATTTATAATATGCTTATGGGAAAGAAGTTCGTTGTCAAATGTGGCAACGTGACTTCGAGCAGAGTCTTTGAAATTAAAAACGGTTTACAGCAGGGGGCGGTCAATTCTCCGATCCTGTTTAACATTTACACGAGTGATCTGGTGGGTTCACTCAGCCATGCTATAGCGTATGCCGACGATTTGGTGGCATACCGATCAGGTCCTAAAATCGAGGTCATTAATATCCTTTTGCAGCGTGACTTCGATCAAATTAAGCGATGTTGCGACGACTGGAAGTTGAAAATCAACTTTCAGAAGACGGAAACAATCTTGTTCAGAACTCCATTGGCTGGGGCCTCTAGGGATACCAGAAAAAACTGGAAAAAATTGGCCATTATTGGACAAAATGGGCAGCCATTGGCGGTGAGAAGCGCAGTTAGATATCTAGGTATCTGGCTTGACCAGTATCTATATTTCGATAGACATATAGTTGCTTGTCTTGCTGGGGCCAAGAAGGCTTATGCTCTAACAAGGAGACTGTTTCATAGCAGTCAACTTGACTCCAGAGCAGTGGCGTGGCGTCCATATAACACGATTCCTACCGTCTTCCCTTTTAAAAATCCACCAAAAGTAAGCACTATCTGCCAAATAAATATATGAAAAATGAAACCCGTCCCGTATTTTAATTATAAAATAAAATCTACACACACACTCACACATAAGCTATCGAATAAGTTTAATATTTTCATTCTACCTCTCGTCTGTATCTTCATACCTCATTCAAGAATCAAGATTCAACCACATTCCACAATCCACAAATCACAAACAACAAACCAACGAAGAGTCACAAAAATACTCTTAGTAAAAAGTTTTCAACTACCGCTGCTCTCTATAATAGAATAAAAAATATTTTTCCGTCTTATTTACTTGTTTTATATCCCTTTCTTCTACAAGCATTGCGGTTCCGATCCTCTTTGTTCAACACCCGCTTTTATATTCAAAGAAAAAGACGCTACATTTCGTCTTATAAACCAAATCTCACGCTGAATACTTGGAATTGTTTCATTTCATTCTCCCTTTTGCGATTAGCATTGCGTTTCAATCGGAAGATATCAACATGTTGCAGGAATGCAGGTGCTACGTTTGACTCGTTTTTTTTGCAACATTGTGTCTAATAACACGGTGTTCTTTGACTTATTTCTTTTTTCTTATGACATAATATCTGAATGTGTTATGTGGGTTGATTCTTGATTTTGAATTTGATGTTGATATTGATATGCGTGTTGATGTAAGAAGTTGAGCTTTCATTTTTCTCTCTTGTGATAGTTAATGCTTCGATGTTTTTACAAATTTATTGTTATACTTTTGTCTTATGAAATAAAATATGGTAGAATATTATGGCAATTTGTCAGCAGAGTAAATTCAGCATATCGCTTAAGAGAAGTTCATGTCAAATAAAATACCGACACTTGTTTTTTTTTAAGCAGGAATTCAAATTTTAATTTAGAATCAGTTGGAATTTATTGACAGACTGCGTTGCACAAGTGCAATAACTTGAAAAAATCTAGTGTTTTGTAAAGCCAATTTGATAAAATCTTAAATTAAAATAGTGAAAAGTTAGATGTGAAAGTGAAAGTGAAGGTTAATGTGTATTTTTTTAGTTTCCTTTATTACCAACTTACTGATAAAAACATTTTAGCTTCTTAATTTCAGTGCAGTTTTAGATTTTTTTTTGGAAATGTCTTTGATTAGTGTAGATTGCTGTTTAACTGATTTCCTCCTGGAGGATTCAAATAGTTTTAGTAAGCTATCTTTTCTTGATAAAAAAAAAAGTTATAGACGTAGGGCGCTCTATGCCTTTTATAAATATTAATTACCAAAGGAGAGATGGTTTTGTGACACATTTTAATGTTTCCTTATACCAAAAATATAAGTGGCTAACTGGGAGTTGCAAGCTTAATAAAATGTTTTGTTTTCCTTGTCTTCTTTTTCAAACTCCGCCAGTGTTTGGAGCCGAACGGGTTTCACTGATATAAATAATTTAGTTAATTCTTCGAAAAAACATATTAAGACAGAAAAACATATTCGTTGTTGTTTATCCCTACACGAATTCGGCACAAATCGCATTGAAACTTCTTTAGGAAATTCTTTCGTTGTTCATAATAAAAAAGTAGATAAAAATCGGAAACTAATGGAACGTTTTATTGACACGGTCATTTTATTAGGCAGACAGGAGTTAGCATTTCGCGGTCATGATGAAAGGTCTAGTTCAGATAATCGTGGCAATTATGTCGAAGCGGTTTATTTTTTATCTAAATATGACACTTTATTGGAATCCCATTTAGAGCAGTGTTCAAGTACACACAATCCAATTTTTTCAGGTTTATCCAACGATATTCAAAACGATTTGATACATAGTATCGCGGCGGTTATTAAATCCGAAATTAAAACGGAAATCAAGGATGCTCGGTTCGTGTCGATTATGATCGACGAAACACCAGATTTGAGTCATAGGGAACAACTGAGTGCCATATTTCGGTACTTGTCAGAGGATGGTATACAAGAAAGATTTCTTGGATTTTTTGACGTTAGCGCAAGTCGTAATGTAAATGAGTTATCCAATCATATATTTAAAATTCTTGAAACATACGACTGCAAGGAAAAGTTAATAGGACAATCCTACGATGGTGCCGCAGTTATGTCCGGCGAGGGGGGTGGTGTTCAAAAGAAGGTCCTTGATGAATGCCCGATGGCAAATTTTATTCCTTGTTATGCACATGTTTTAAATTTAGTACTATCCCGATCTCTAGAAAACATAGCAGAACTTAAACTATTTTTTGGCTATACTAATAGCATCGTTCGATTTTTTAATAAATCCACAAAGCGGTCCAATCTTTTAAAACAAATTTCCAATCGACGCATGCCAGGAGTATCGGAAACTCGATGGCATTATCATTCAAGAATAATAAACGTAATCTTTAACTGTAGAATAGATATAATTGAAACTTTTAGTAAAATAATTAATGACTCTAGGGAATGGGATACTGACACACTTTCGATGGCAGAAAGTTTATTAAATAAATTAGAGAGCAAGGAATTCTGTTTTTTGCTTCATACCCTTTCTGAAATATTTGCAAAGACCGATGTATTATTTAATTTAATTCAAAAAAAACAAACAGACGTTAGTTATGCCAAGCAAGAAATCGAACGTTTTGAGTCATGGATAAGCTCTGACTTTTTAAATATGTTTGAAGTTATTTATGACAGCGTAAATGATTGCATCGAACCTCCACGTAAACGCAGGTTGCTTGACTTCGATTTGAAGACGAATTATAAGCGCCTTTTTGTTGAAATTAAAGACAATATAGTTAGCCAAATAAATGCCAGATATAAATCATTTAGTAATCTTACATTTTTGGATTTACTAAATAATTTGAAGTATGACACTTTTTCTCGTTCCAGTCCAGATGTAAAAATATCTTCCCTAATTAAGTTTTTTCCTAGAATTTTTGACTTCACGGCATTAAAAAATGAACTTAATGTTTTATATTCTTCGTCGTCACTTCGGCAGTTTGAGGTTCTTGACCTTCACAACCATTTGAATAGTGAAGCATTGAAAGAAGTGTTCCCTCAAGTCTTAAACTTAAGTAGTTTACTTTTAACACTTCCCATTTCCGTCGCCTCCGTTGAGAGGTCTTTTTCTGCTTTAAAAAGAATTCATACTTATTTAAGAAACTCACAGGGCGAGGATAGGCTCTCTGATTTAGCCCTCATATCGATAGAAAGAAGACTTCTTCTTAAAATTAAAAATAGACCAAACTTCTATGAAAGGGTATTGGCAGAGTTTATCAAAAAAGATCGTCGAATAGCATTAGAATACAAATAATTATAAAGAACTAATATTTTAACAAAACTTTTCACTTTTTTTTTTAAGTGTGTGAATTTTAGCTGTTTTTAATTTTGATTTATTTTTATTGCTGACATTATTATTTGTATCGTTTTTATATTTTAACAAATATAAAGAATTATCCATATAATTCTTCTGAATTTTCTTATTTTAAAATTACTATCCACATTATGCTGAATTTTTTTAAGTTATTGTATCATGCGTCTGTCAAGACCGGCTTCTTTTGAAGCCACTTTTGTTATGCTTTAAGCTCATTGTTGATTGAAATATTAATGTCTTGAAGTATAAAAAATGTGGCTAGAATATTTTTGCTAAGTCAATGTGGAATGCATATTATGTAGATACAATATCCCCATTAAAAATTATTTTATTTCAGGTTTTAAAGATTTTTATTTTTATAGGTGACTAAATTTTTCAACGTCTTCCCTTTTAAAATTATCCACGCCACGCCACTGCTCCAGAGTGAAGGTCATTTGCTACGTGGCCCTTATAAGGCCGATCATCGCTTATGGTTGTCCATTACGGTTTAATATAGCGCCTAGCTATATGGAAAAGATTCGGGTTTTGGAGAGACAATGTCTTAGGACCTGTCTCCGGTTGTTCCGAACGCCTGAATCCAACTATATAAAATACTATCCCAACAAGGTCCTATACGATGGGGCTCAGTTGAATAGGATTGACAATTTTCTCATTAAGGTGACTCGAAGGCACGTTGCAAGGGCGATGGCCAGCGACAATAGTCTGATCTTTGGGGCTTACTACCCCAATGAAATGTACATTGAGAGTACACTCCGGTCTGGCTTTATCCCGCCAGAGGCATTTATCCATATTGACGCAAAAGGGCTGGTACAGACGAGGGATGGTATCCCGGTATTATACCACCGCTACCGCAGTGCGAGAGATAAGCGGCTCATCCGCGGCGAGGACGTCGCCAATGCTCATGAGTTCCTCCGTTTTAGTACCGCAATAGCGGAGAGGGATAAATTCGATACAGAAAAGCAATTTGCCGAATTTTTGTGGCTTTTTGAGGGTGGAGGGTTCAACATGCCCTCCCAAGACGGTGCGTTACTCTAGGTAACATCCTCTTAGTTTGTAAGATAGACTACGTTAGCTAGGGCGTTTCTGGGAGGGGCCGGGCTCGGCAACTTGTGGTGGTGCTTCCGGGAGGTGATTGATTCTGTAAGGCATCAGTCAGCTCACGACGGCGCGTGTGCACGTTGACGACTGCCAGGCGCTCGGAAAGTAATTGGGATTTTGACCACCTGTTTCGTAATGCAACGAGTGCTCAGAATCCTAATTATAGTTAGAATATGTTAATTAGTTTAACTAAGTAGAGTAGGTAGTTTGTAATTTGTTTTTTTATATAAAAATATAAAATTTGATAAAGATGCCGAGTTTTCTTAAAAATTTTCTCGATGAAAACATAATATGTAAGATTAGTTCGTAAAATAGTTTTTAGGCCGAAAGGTAATAATTATAAGGTAGAGTTAAGTTTAGGGCGTCCGCATAAGGATCAATATTCTAGAATAAGTATCCTGTTAATTTTAAGTTAGATTTAATCATTTTTGTCTAGTATGTAAGTTGATATAAGCTAATAATTAATAAAAATGAATTTAAAAGAAGAAAAGAAAGAAGTTGTTGCAAAGTTGTTGTGTCGTAAGCATGCTCGCGTTCCAATTCACGATTCAATACACTTACAGTTTGACGATTTGGCGCTGGCATATGAATTTCAACCAATAGTTTGCCACTCATAAGCAAACACAAATCTTCAATTAGCACCAACGCTTCATTGTAGATGTCATCGTTCATTTGCAATTCGAAATTCCCTGTCGCTAATCGAAAACGATGCAAAATGTCCTCTGCGATGTCATCTGTATACGTATCCCATAATTGACGTGGGTTTGAAGGCTGACATGTTGAAATGATCATAGCGAAAAGTGTACGAACTCCACTTGCAGGCGAAGAAGCTATTGCATCATCTAGCGTATGATTCCAGTGACTGTCGTGTTCAAGCAATTGTAACTGTTGACATGCTTCTCGAAAAGTTGCACACACCATACCATCCACAGTCCGCAATGACTCAAATGAAGTTGGACCGCGCACATTAACCAAAAGCAACCGAAGGTAGAAGCAGTCGTCGTTCTTTGGATGGATTGTGTAAATTCGTCCCAATGCATCAGTTGAAAACACACCTGCATATCCATCTACTGGTTGACCTTGCTTTCTGCGTAACCATTTCTTCGACGATGCATTCCATGTGTAATATCGAGGAATCTCCGAGTAAAGCAATGTTCTCGCAAACTGATCACTGGCGCAAGTTGAAAAGAAACTGGTTAATGTTGTTGCTGGTGGTCTTTCCACTCGCTGTGCTGCATTCTCTGCGTTGAGATACACTCTTTGGCCATTCTCCAAATGAACTGCCAGATGCACAACAGTCGGATGACGTTCATGAATCGCAAATGAAAATATTCTCCAGAGTGCTTCGTTGCAGTTCACATATCGGCCCATTTGAAACTTGCTGATTTCATCTCGTTCAACGCCAATAACCGCCATATCGCTTCCTTTGGTGACGTATTTGCAAACATACTTAATTGATTTTACCGAACTGCAATACTCAACATTGATATGTGTTTTAAATGCCTTAGACAATATTGGCGAATATGGCACGATCCATGTGTTGTCAACCACGATATTAGCTCCTTTTAATTGAGTGATGAATATTCTGCCATTATCATCTGGTGAACGACGCCGATAGAGTGGATATCCATCGTTTCCAGTTTGAGTTTCCGAAGTAAAAGCACGTGGATAACGTTTTGTGCATTTATTGTCGGACATACAAACCGAAGTAGGATTGTGTTGTCCACATGGACCGTGGATCATATTGGTCTTCACGACTTCGTGCAACTCTGGATCTATATTAGGATCAGGAATTTCGGCAGAAATGATGTCATCAATTTGGTCCGATGTAATTTTGTCCACCATCCAAAGAAGAATGTGTGCGTGCGGCAAACCTCTTTTCTGCCACTCAACTGAATACATCCAGCATCGAACAGTACCGTATACACGTTCTTTCGCAATGAAACCCATCAAACATCTGAGTTTTTGTTTGAACACTCGTGCTGTAACATCGTGACGATCGCATGGTGAATGACCGGGATGCAATAACTGCGTAATCTCTGGCCATTTTGGATTGCAAGTGAACGTCACAAACAAATCCGGCCGTCCATAATTGCGCACGTAAGTCATCGCGTCCTGGGAGTACTCGTGCATGTGTCTTGGACTGCCAATGTATGTCGCTGGCAAAATTGTGAGTCGACCAACATCTGTAATATCTGCGTCGCTATTGACCGCATCTCGCAAGTGTATATATTCTTCTGATCGCAGCTTAGCCTGATTAAATCGAATGTAATTGAGTCGTTCTGTCTCAACCTTAACGTACATATCAACAGCATATTGTTGAAACAATCGTCGATATCTCAGTAGGTGATTGTCAGTGTTTTGGCGAATCATCATTCTATATGCGTAAAAGTTCATTGCGCTGACTTTTTTATTTGTCTCGACCCCTAAAAATTTACAATTTATGAAGTGACTAACAAAAGTGTTGTTTTTTGTACTAACCATTGGCCGGATTTATCATGTTGTATCTGAAGTGATATCCGTCTTCACCATGGCAGAACATAAGCGGATATTGCAGTGCATCATACGATCGATGTGTCTCACTTATTCGCTGTAGTGCGTTTTCAGTTCGGCGTTTGATGACTATATCACGCGATTCCAAATTTTCACCAATAACAACAATTGATATTTCACTAACTGTAGGTGCATTGTACGAGTATTGTCGTTCATCCTCTTGCGGGGTCAGTCACCTTGACGTGTGCACCATCACCGCAAACAAACTCGATGGTGCCGGTGCGGAGGCTTACGACGCAAAGAGTCATCGGGCTTGTTAAGGGCCAGGCCGTCTGATGAGCGTCAACCAAGAACTGACCAGGACTTCACGTCCGCTCCCACCTCACCCTTACATACCCCCCCCCCCCCCCCCCCCCTCTGTCGCCCCGTCCGCTAAGGTGGAACAGCTAGCGCCGAGAGATGAATGGCTAAGGGGTTCTTAGTCGTTAGCAGCGAACTTCGGATACCAGGCGACCTCCGATTTCAAGATAGCCTTCCTGTGGTTATACGGGTAGACCACGGGCGACCTTTCTATCCCGTTTACTCGTGGGATTCAAAATATATCCAAAAAATAAAAACCAAATAGAGAATGATGCCTCTACAACTGCATCATCTACTAGGGATGTTTCAGAACACCCTGCATTACCAACTGGGGATGTTTTAGAACACCCTGTCGTAAATGACGTGACACCTGCCAATCGGGAAGGGTCACAAACCACGGATTCGGAGATGATGAGCTTAGAAGAGAACTCGTCTCTTCTTAGTGACGATATCTCTGAAGCCAGCACGCTATGCAATGTAAGCATACTCTGGGATGAAGTGCATCCCATGAATACTGACGCGCCGGAGACCTCTGGCATAACTGCACAGACTGAGTCTAAGCGCGTCAAATTCACACCATCCGAACAGCGCCGTTTTAGGCGTGCGCTGAAAAAGGGGAAAAACGTAGAGCAGGCCAGAGCACTTGCTCTGTCGACAGAGGTCGACACAGGCTCCGAGGTGAAGCGTACAAGGTCCGAGGACAATACGCCGCCCCAATCCGCAGCGAAACGAGCTCGCACAGGAAATACAGCCGTCGACAAAGTCTCCTATAGAGATATAGCGAGCTTTGTAAGACTGGGTGTAGTACCTGTCGATCTGGATCGCAATCCTCTCAGTAACGAGCAAATGGCTCAGATTGAGGAGAGGATTATGGACATCACCATCGAACAACGTGATGAGGGGACCAAACCAGCCTTCCGCGGTACAACCTTCAAAGCCGGATGGCTAATGATCGTATGTGCGGACGCTACCACTGCAGAGTGGATGAAAACAAACTTCGCGAAGCTCAAAGAGAAATGCGGGATGGAAGTGACGCTTGTGGGGGAAGAACTGTTCCCGAAACCACATATCGTCAGAGCCTCCTTCCCACATAGTACCGGAGTAGCGAATGAAAGAATACTGGCAATTCTAGATGGCCAGAATAAAGAACTCAACACCAGAACGTGGAGAGTTCTGCAAAGATCTGACGACAGAGATGTCGCCCATATGGTCCTTGCTGTAAACGAAAGCACGATGAAGCGACTTGTTGAGCTAAAGGGGATGGTCTCGTTCAGATTTGGACAGATCAAAATAATCCTCAAGAGCGCGGACAAATCGACGAATCAAGCGTCAAGAGAAAACCAACAAAAGGCTACAACGCCAGGGGCTAGTATTAGTACTGCCACTGATGCTTCAGAAAAGCCTTCCACAAGCGCCAACAGTAGCGCCACACCACCAGTGGCTGGCATTAGTGCTGCCACGGGTAACTCAGTTGCTAAAACAACTGTGGTGCTGGATGCTAAAGCAAAGGCTAAGAAAACGGACAGCACAAACGCGCACCGTAACCGCTTTAGGCCAAAACTGGCGGCCGAACAGGCACATATAAGCGGGAAAGATGGACAGAACACCAGAAGTCCAAGGGGGAGACAAAGTGGTCTCTCTCAACAGGGTTACGTACGACGCAGGGGTGATAACAAACCTCATAGAGTGCGTAATCCCGAGTACGTGAAAAAGAAATGACGTCTCTAACTGTGCTGCAGGCAAACCTGCACCGCGCTATGGGTGCATCGGACACCTATAGCCAAAGATGTGCCGAAAGGAACGTCGCTCTTGGTTTAATCCAGGAACCATGGGCAACTACAGGTAAGATCTTTGGTTTTAACAGCAGAAATAGAGAGCTAATTTTTGCCAAAGGTAATTTCAGACCTAGGGCAGCTCTTTCCATTGCGAAAGATATAAAATTCTCTCTCATTCCAGGTTTCAATACTAGGGACCTGGTGGCCGTTTTAATTGAACGCCACAATGGCCATGTGATACACAAGTTTGTATGCCCATCGGCGTATTTTGCTGGGGACATAGAGGAGGTACCACCTACACCAGTACAGGAACTTGTCCAGTACTGCCAAACTCAACAAGTACATCTTGTTATCGGCTGCGACGCGAATGCACATCACCTGATTTGGGGCAGCCGAGACACAAACAAAAGAGGTGAGTTACTTTTAGATTACCTATATAGTAAAGACCTAGTTATTCTAAATAAGGGAGATAAGCCCACTTTTAGGAACAGTATACGAGAAGAAGTTTTAGACCTTACTCTCTTGTCTCCTTTTATACAAAACATTGTAGAGGACTGGCACGTGTCTGATGAAGCTTCTCTGTCTGATCATATGCATATTATGTTCAGGCTGCGATGCAACACCGAGTGCGCGCCGGTCAAATACAATAATAAATTAACTAACTGGAGAACCTATAGTGAAAATCTGGCAATCAGAACTGATCTGCTACCAGATTCACCACTAACACCGAGTGATGCGGACGTTGCACAATGTCAGCTTAACGACATCATTATCTCATCCTTTAGGAATAGTTGTAAGGTAAAGCGCACCGTGGTAAAAAGAAGCGTACCATGGTGGAATGAAAACCTGGAAACTATCCGCAAGAAGGTGAGAAAACAATTCAATAAATCGAAACGCACCGGCGTATGGGATCAATATCGATCCATGTTAACCAAATACAACCAAGAGTTGCGAAGATCTAAAAGGGCCTCATGGCGCGCATACTGCGAAAAGCTGGAAAAACTCCCAGCAGTGGCGCGGCTCCAGAGAGCGCTATCAATAGATCCTTCAAACTGCATGGGATTGCTCATCAAACCTGATGGAACAATCACAAGCGACCGGGAAGAAACTCTCATAACCTTGCTGCAAGTTCACTTCCCTGGTTCCCTAATTGTCGATCACACAACTGATCACACTACTGAGGTTTCATATCCAACTAACCTCAGCAGAAATAATAGTTTATCTGGTAAATTATTTAGTCCAGATAAGGTAAAATGGGCCATAAACTCATTTAAACCATTCAAGGCACCAGGAAGTGACGGAATTTTTCCAGCCCTCATTCAAAAGGGTATGGAATTCTTCCTACCTAACATGATTGCCTTATTTAGGTTCAGTTTCAACTGGGGCTACATACCACGCACTTGGCGGGAGGTCAATGTAGTATTTATCCCCAAACCAGGTAACAAACCTAGTGAACTACCTAAATCCTATCGTCCCATAAGCTTGACATCGTTTTTCCTGAAAACAATGGAAAGAATAATTGACGTTCATATCAGAGAATGCGTTACTTTTAGCATGCCTCTACACCCCTGTCAATATGCGTATCAAAAAGGCAAATCAACGGAAGGCGCCCTGTTAAAACTAACAAATCACATAAACAACGCCTACCGTTGCAAAGAAATTGCACTATGCGCTTTTCTCGACATAGAGGGTGCTTTTGATAACACCGGTTATGATTCAATATCAAACGCTTTAATTCACCGAAAGGTAGACTTTCCCACCATAAACTGGATAAAAGCGATGCTCGAAAGTCGGAAAATCACTGCTTCGTCAGGACAGACTTCAGTATCAGTTTCAGCTATAAAAGGCTGTCCACAAGGAGGAGTTTTATCACCCCTCCTGTAGTCTTTGGTCATAGATGACCTACTTCAAAAATTAAGTAATTTAGGCTACGACATAATAGGGTATGCCGATGACTTGGTCATCATTATTAGGGGCAAAGAATCAAACGTAGTTACTTCACGTATGCAAAACGCCCTTAAGATAGCTATAGACTGGTGCGTCAAGGAAAATCTCTCCATAAACCCCAGTAAAGCTATCATAGTTCCTTTCACAAAAAGAAGAAATCTCAGCTTAGCTCAGATTTCACTAAATGGCACGACCATTGAGTATTCCGACGAAGTCAAATATCTTGGAGTAATCCTGGACAAAAGACTAAACTGGAACTCTCACATCAACAACAAAATCACTAAAGCTAACAGAGCTTTATGGGCCTGTCGACGCACATATGGCAGAACCTGGGGAATCTCTCCAAAGATTGTCCACTGGATCTACACAGTGATGATAAGACCCATTATAACATACGCCTCCATTGTATGGTGGACAAAATCCACACAAAAGGTCGCAAAAGAGAAACTCAAAAAGGTACAACGGCTTGCGTGCCTTGGTATCTCCGGAGCCATGCGAACCTGCCCAACGGCTGCCATAGAGGCAATAACAGGTATTACACCTCTCCACATATACATTCAAAAAGTGGCGATCCGCAGTGCAATAAGTCAAATACAGTTAAACGAGATAAGTCTTAACGATCATCCGGAACTTAAGACCCTTCTTGGTGAACTGCCAGAACTCAACATGAACTGCGCGGTCACAGACCGCATCCATAAAACACTATGCTTCAATAAGCGGTTCTCCACGGAGATTCCCAAGATAGAAGCATGGGTTAGTAATAACCCACCTAACAGCCACAACGGCATAAAGTGGTATACGGATGGTTCTAAAATGGAAGCGGGGTAGGAGCGGGAATTTACGGACCAAACAAACGCTTTACGATACCCATGGGAAAAAGTCCCAGCGTATTTCAAGCAGAGCTCCACGCCATTCAAGAATGCGCTAGCCACATAAATTTATCTGGTATAAAAGGTGCAACCATCCATATATTCACGGATAGTCAAGCAGCTATAAACGCCCTTAGCTCGCATACGATTGACTCCAAATCAGTCATGTACTGCTTCAACACCCTACAGGCACTCGGAACAAGTAACAAGACCAAGCTATGGTGGGTTCCGGGTCATGTCGGGGTGGAAGGTAACGAAAAGGCCGACGAACTGGCCAGAAAAGGTTCGGAAACACCCTTCATAGGTCCCGAACCCTTCTGCTGCACTCCTAGATCAGCAGCAACGGCAGCAATAAAAAGCTGGGAATACAGAAAATGTATCCATCTATGGGAAAGCATCCCAGGTTTAAGACAGACCAAACAAACCGTTCGGCCTTTCAATAGAAATGCCAGCAAATGCCTAAACCTAAGCAGGCATGATATCAAAAACTTAGTAGGTTATCTTACTGGCCACCATGGTTTAAGATATCATCTACACAAAATGAAAATAGTAGACTCTCCTGAGTGCCGACTCTGTCTTGAAGAGGACGAGTCAGCTGAACACATTTTATGTGAATGTCCGGCCCTAAACGGAATTAGAAAGAAGATCTTTTTCAGGGAACAGATGTGCCCTGAGGACATAAAGAATTCTTCTACTAGTAGAATTGTCCGCTTTACACGGAAAGTGGAAACTCTACTAGTCTAAATTTTTCTGGCCCACACGGCACAAAAGATCTTTTTAGGTCGAAGTGCCCATATTAAATCGCCTTAGCGAGCCAGAACTTAAAAAAAAAAAAAAAAAAAATTGTCGTTCATGAGTTCCTGCTGGGCGTTTGTCCGCTTTTATGACAATGCTGTGTTCATCAGATGGCATCTGTTCCAACGAAGTCGTAAACAGTTTGATGAGCTCATTGTGTTCGTGTGACATTTCCTGCAATTGCTGGACTATTTCTCTTTTCGTTGTATTAAAGATAGCACAACGCCGATTTACTTCATCATGTGAATCTCCAAGAAAGTATATTTGGAGATATTTGTGTTCTTGATCTGGATGCGGCAACAGTGATCCAGCAAGATGAAAAATTTGCCCATGAATCTGTATAGTTGGAGGCAAATAATTTAGTTTTTGTCTTTTGTTGGCAAGATAAGTGTTAGTTTGTGTTATGTCATGATGTATCGTGGTTTGGGTGTGGTGTGTTAGTGTATTTTGTGGTATTAATGTTGGTGTATCAGCATTCATTGCTGATGTTGGTTAAATTACCTTGAATGTTGGATTGTAATTTCGTTCATTTACAATTTCACCACCAAAAGACGTCATTTGAAAACAATCGTTGTACATCTTGATGTGTTGCAAGAAATGGTTCGAATTAGGAGATTCACCATAAAGCAGCGTGCGCAATGGCTCTGGTGGTGGAAGCAACTCTGGCAATTTCACCTTTCCGCCCGCGCAATACAATCCAGGCGGTTCTTTCTCAAATTTAACTGCATTGCAATGCTGACAAACGACAGACATTTGACCAAATTGAAGTGATGCGTGCGCACTGTATTGAATGTTTGGGTCATATCGAAAGGCTGCACGTTCAATGTTCCCCGGAATAAATTGTTGTTGCCAACGTTGTCGTTCAATAGTCGCACGTTGTGACCTTGTTTCATCACTTTGCCGAGCACGAACTTCTCTTCTTCTCAATCGTTGTTGCTCATTGTAAGCTTCGTTGATCTCTTCTGACTGTCGCGCACGATTTTGAATCATTCTGATTCGTGCTGATTCCTTTTCAATAGCACGTTCCTCTTCCGTTTGACGTGCTATGACATTTCGGTGTCGTGATGCATTCTGTGAACGCCGACCAATGTTACCATGACCTCTTTTTGGCATCGTAACAAATATCGAACTGTAAATGATCATAACTTTTTATAAATCGCACGCAGTTTTCACAAATCACTAACTTACCTTTGAAATAGCCAAAATACAGAAAGCAAACGAACGAAAAGGGTGCAATTGAAATTTTGAATACAACTAAAAATTTTATTTAAAATTAATTTGACTTTCTTTCAAATGCTGTTATATTTTTCTTTCTTGATTTACAAAAGGGTACAACTTCTTTATCAGTACATTAGTTAATTCATTGCCCCCACATTCATTCATTGACCACACAGCCCAAATTATCAAATCACAAAGAACATATACTGTGCTATCAAATGGAATGACCGCCTACAGCGCCACCTGTTGAGAATTTTTCAATTTTTCTTTTTTCCTAAACCTTCGCGGGGCAATTACGAACAAATCCGCAGAAGGAAGTATCCAATTTGGTCCAGTCGTTTTCGAGTTTTAAGCATCCGAACCAACAAAGATCCATTTTTATATATATAGATTGAAAACATTGACTGTCAAAACAATTTAGTTTATATTGATTATAAATATTAGTAGATATTTGTTTCCTTGTAGTTTTTCTATTCTTCAATTCATTATTTAACTCTTTCACTATTCATGCTCCGGTTTTGCCTGTCATTTAAAACGTGCCCTATCGATCCATGATCAACAAATTAATCTTAATGGAATTGAGGGGGGAGGGGTCAACATGCCCTCCCAGGACGGTGCGTTACTCTAGGTAACTTCCTCTTAGCTTATAAGTTAGATTAAGTCAGCTAGGGCGTTTTTGGGAGAGGCCGGGCTCGCCAACGTGTGGTGGTGCTTCCGGGAGTTGACTGATGCTGTAAGGCTCCAGTCGGCTCACGGCGGCGCGTGTGCACGTTGACGACTGCCAGGCGCTCGGAAAGCAATTGGGATTTTGACCACTTGTTGCGCAAGGCAACGAGTGCTCAGAATCCTAATTATAGTTAGAATACGTTAAGTAGTTTAAGTAAGTAGAATAGGTAGTTTGTAATTTGTTTTATATAAAATCTCAATAATGATACCGAGTTTTAGTAAATTTTCTCGAGGAATATATATGTAAGATTAGTTCGTAAAATAGTTCGTAGGCCGAAAGGCAATAATTCTAAGATATAGTTAAGTTTAGAGCGTTCGCATAAGGACCAATAAATAAGAATAAGTATCCTGTTAATTTTAAGTTAGGTTTAATCATTTTTGTCTAGTATGTAAGTAGATATTTATCAATGAATAAAAAAAATGAATTTCAAAAAAAAAAAAAAAAATCTTAATGGAATGGATATGTGCAATGTTTATTTTCAACAAGACGACGCTACGTGCCACACAAACAGCGAAACAAGTTTCCTGATTGAGTCATTACTCGGAATGGTGATCAAAATTGGCTGCCGTTTTAAAATTTGCGACTTCTTCCTTTGAGGGCATATGAAAGAGAATGTTGACGTCAATGACCACCAGTTAATTAAAGCAATTGAAATAAAATTTGATCCACTCACAAAAGGAAAGTTTTTTTTATTCTTATCCCATAAATAAAGTTTTTTTTTTAAATCTACATACATTTTACATTTTTATTAAACATTTTGTTTCATATACTTTAAGTTTTTCTTTGTACATACATATTTTTTCTGTTAACATTTTTTTAAACGATTTATTTTGTTTGTAGGTAGAACAACAAATTTGTTTCCATTTAAAATACATTTTAAAGTGAGAGAGTTTACTATAATTATTTAAGGCAAAAAGTTTTAGTAACCGATTGGTTTCTTTAATGGTAAACTTTAAGGCATGCGTTCAAATTTTAGGCTTTTAAGGCAAATTATAGTTTTTTTTTATAAATGTTTTACGAGCAAAATAGTATCTTTGTCATAAATACTTGTTAAACTTCTTTAAAATGGACGAGTTCAAAATGTACATTGAGATTTAATCGATTTGGAAATAGTTTCATTATTATGTTTATATTGTCATTATGTTTTATTTTTAATCAATGAACTTATGCAATAACAATAAATGGCATGCAAAACTATTGAAAACTTTAATTAAACAAATTAACAAAAAAAACGACAAACAACAAAGTCTTACTGTGGTATTATTCAATTTTAATTTATACGGAAATAATGAAGAGTGTAGCAAAAGCATATCTTATCGAACAGTTTGTTAAATGTTAAACATTAGAAAATTCATCGTGGCTTCTAGTTTCCGTTGAGATTCACCAAAAGTAGAGAAGCAGCAGGCATATAGCAGGCATAGCATTGCGAAGAAGCTTACTGTCCCGTCGGAGTTCCCGACCACACTTAGTGGATCAGCTTACTAGATGAAGACAGCATTTTGTAATAAAAACGAGTAAGAACTGAGCAAGTAATGCTAATTAAAAAAAAAGTAGGTCAGTTTGCGGACTACTAAGCGCAATCGAGCAGCTGTTAGATTCGCATTGCTTACCTACTGCAAGCACATGCCTTAAAATTGATTTTTCTGAACTGTCTGACTTAGACTTTTTCCTGCCTTTTATTTAGGAACCTCTTATCGTTAGCAGGTCGATCAAACGGCGAATGTGATTTATTTGTAATACAAGTCTCTTTCCTCAGGTTTTTGTTCAGCGTTATGCCTTAAACGTTCAATTTATGGAAACACATTTTGCAAATCCGCTTAATATGTATATACATTCGCCAGCTTTTTTGTTTGACTTGCTAACGATCATATTTACCTTAGAAGTGAAAATGATACAACTTCGCCGCATTACATCTTATCGCGCAAGATTTAATATTCAAAATAGCTCCAGGGCAAAACTAAAAATTATAAGCCTATGAAAATAAAACATAAAGCTAGTAAATTACTAAAAAAAATATTTATTGAACAAAAAAATATATATATATTTTATGTGTGTACGTTTATGTTTTCCTACGTTTATTTATGTGTATGCAAAATTTATAAGAAATTAATATAGAAGATACTAACCTTAAAAAGTGTTATAATGAAATTATATTTGTATCTTTTCATAGCAAAAACAAAACAATATTAAATGTGTATCAGATTATTTATACTCGATGAATGTTTACATTCAAGATCACTAGCTGTGTGTTGTATGTGTGTGTGTTTGTTGGATAGACCGTTGCCAAATAAAAAAATAAAACGATTTTAAAGTATACAACAACAAGAACAAGATACATGGCAACATATTCAAATTCATTTTTAATCATAAAATCTTTTCTTAATATTTTGTTTTCCCTAAAGAACACACCGCGATGCTAAACCTAAAAAAATAACATTTACAGTAAATTATTTATTTAATAAAAAAAAAACGAAAAAAATAAGATCAAATGTTCACATCAGTTCAATTTGTTTTTGTAGTTTTAGTTCAGTTCAGTTTCTTTTTTGTAACAATTCTTCGAAATACTTTGTAAACCAAGTTTGAAAAATTACAGATTAGAAAACGAAAATCAATAAAAAATATTTATAATAACTGTAAAATTAAAGTAAAGTGATATATTCATCTGAAAGTTAAAGTTATACCCTCTTTTTGGATCAAACATCCGCGCGTCATATGTTTTATTTTTTGATTTTACCTTTTAGGACACAGAACTGATGGCGTTATGCGGCGAACCCATTTGCGTCAGAACCTTGTCCAACCATTGGAGTGGCCCATCTAAATGAATTTCGATCCAACACGGCGTTGAGGTGACATCCTGTCGATGGTATTCGGCACCCCAACCTTTGACAAAGCTCATCCGAATTGTGCACATCTTTATCAGTTCATAGACGGCTTCAAAGCCATGGTTGACGGATTGCGACAGAAGCTGAGCGAATTCCTGATTGTTGAAAATCTTGAGGTAGCAATTTGGTGGAATTTTACAAACCGTGCTCGGATGGAAACCATGATGGTGGTTGCATTTGCGCGATTGGACGAATATGGCCGAGTCGGAGAGACATTCGGCGTAGACCTCTCCGGTTACGTAGTACAGATGCACGCCTTTGCCTATAAGGCGGCGGGTGTTTTCGATGGTGCTATTACGATTGACATTGCTTAGCTGGCCAAGACAAAAGCGATCTGAGTTATTGGAGGGATTCGTGAAGCCGTCCACAACTACCGAGTTATTGTTGCAACGGAATACTTCGCCGACGCGGCAATTGAGCTCATAATACGCGATACTTGCCCAGCTTGCGGGCTCTGAGTATCTAACTTGGGTAACGTCACCCATTTGGGCATCTAGTATTTGGCCGCCATCGTTTGGATTATTTGAGTTGCCATCTTCTGAGGGACTGTAGGCCGGTGGTGGTGTTTCAGCAAGACTGCCATAGGGACTTTGCGGGTTTGAACTCACGGGACCAGGACTGCCGACCGATGCCATTGGCGGACTGTTCGGGTTGAGGTGGGAATTAAATCCCGCTGTGGAGTAACTTACATTGTGGGGCATTGTCGGCTCGCTCATCTGATTGAACTGCAACATTGAGTGGCCGGGTGCGAATTCCGAATGTCGTGGCACTAACACCGGTGGCAGAACGGGACTTTCTACTCTTTTGTAGTGATAGGGATTTATGCAGACCTCTTTCTGTTTAGCACTAAACGGATACTTACAGTTTTCAAGCGGTTTCAGCTCATGGTGACTTTGAAGATCTGGCCAGCGCCAGACTCGGCAGTAGATCACATGAGGTAGACCTTTTCTGTGGGACACCTACAAAAGATAGCATAGTTTCATTGCGTTTCCAATTTGATATTTTTTTATAATTTTACTTGTAAACATCCGTCCAACGAACTGGGTATAGTAACACATTTCAAAGGCTGACCGGGGCATGAAAGAGCCCGCTCCAGGTCTTCAATTGCACCTTTGCGCTTTTTTAGCTTCTTTACCAGGCTGTCTACTGCTTTTTCTGCCCATTTTTCCTCCTCGTCACCCTGTTTCCAGCCAAGAAGTTTCTTCACGGCTGGGCTTGTGAATGAGAACAATGTTCCAAGAGTTGACATTGCACTGCACAGCGATTTTATTTTGTGAAGAAAATTTAACTAATAAAAAATAATAAAAAGCCCATTCTTGCGATTATGTCTTTACCCTTATATCATATCAATAAAACTTAAATATTGATCCGTTTATTTTGATATGTAATCATTTTAACAAGCTTTGAAGTTGTTTTTAAAGAAATATCATAGTACAATCTATTGTCGAATGAATGACATATCAGTAGCCCTTGCAATATACCTACATGGCGAGCGCTCTCAAGGGTCTCGTATCAATGTTAGTGCGATGATGGATATTGATCAGTCTTTTGCATGAAAACATTAACCTGCTTATTTCTTGTTATATACTAAAGGAGATTCTTTAGTTGCTTAGTTTATTTATTATTTCAGCCTTCTTAATTCAATCTCAACCTTAAAAATCGTATTTTAATACTTTTTTATACGTACATCGTTCACTCTATATGTAAAATTAGCTTATGACTAGTTTATAAGATATTGTATCTTACTGTTATTAAGCATCCTCGAAATAAATAAATAAATAAATAAATAAACCTTGCACATGTGGTTGGCAGGAGATTGATAGTCCGAGCCGTCTCTTCAACTTGTGTGTCAATAGTCTCATTGATGTTGTCTGGATTCAAGACATCGAATGCTGGTCTTAATCGTCGTCCCATTTATAGTTCAGCTGAAGTTTTAGCTTTGAAGTTTTAGATGCATATCTCCTTCTGTTAGTTTAGCTAAAGAATGATTTTGTGTATCTCTCAGCCTGGCCATTACTGGATGGGTGATATAAAGCTGTTCTATGAAACTTTACTCCATTAGCTTTATAGAATGTCCTTAGCTTGTAGCGCGAATTCGCTTACACCGCAATTATTCATGTTACGCATTCCAATTCCACGGGTAACTAGGCTGCTGGTCATTGGAAACCATGCGTCAGCTCATTCCAATCGGCCATGAGTAGCTTATTTGCTCGTCATTGGAAACCACGCTCACTTGAGCGTGGGATACGACAAGATTCTATTATATACATTACGTTAGCGGCATAGCCGCATAAGATTATTTTATTATTCTTCAAGAGATTCAATAACGAACCACTAGTGAAACAAGTTGACTTTTTATTATCATTACATGGCGATCCTGCCAAACTTAGAATTAAAGAAGTTCGGAAAAGCAAAATAATGTGAAAACGCGAAAACTAAGAAACTTAGAATTAAAGAAGTTCGGAAAAGCAAAATAATGTGAAAACGCTAAAACTAAGAAACTTAGAATTAAAGAAGTTCGGAAAAGCAAAATAATGTGAAAACGCTAAAACTAAGAAACTGAGAATTAAAGAAGTTCAGAAAAGCTAAAAAGGAAAACGACACAGCCACCAAAAGACGCGGAGGTAAAACGGCAAGAGACAAGAAGACAGCGACAACGAGCGGTAATGGTGAATAGAAGTAAGTAGAATGATGATGTAAATTGCTTTAAAATTGTAAACACATGCAAGTAACAAAAAAAAAAATTGTAAATATAACAAATAAATGTAAAGAACATTTAATTTAAAATGGGCAAAGAACAATCTAAAATAGAGAAGCCAAATGCCAATGTGATTAATGAGGTTGAAATAACCGAAAAACAATCAAATAACGAAATGTACTTAATCTTAATCATTGCACTTTTAGCTGCTCATCTAGCACTAAAACTGTATACAATGCATTTTGTTGGTTTTTGTCTCCAGTTGTGTTACTAAGGTGATAATTTAAACAAAAGTTTTAATTTAATTTAATATCTTTTTATTTACTTGAATTGTCACAACTTTTTTATTATTTTTGTTTAAGTACGCGACGCGTTTCGAAGCTGTGGCTTCATCTTCGGGCGTAGACTAAATCAAATTGTTGTCAATATATTTTGTTATTATTTGCGGTCTATTGTTGTGTGGGTGTGATGCTGTTGGTGTTGACTACCTCTGTCTCATTTCGTCTGCTGCGGTAAGCTATTGCTGTATTAAATAGTGGATTGTTTTTCAAGGTTAGTTTATCGTTAAGTAATTTGTCTCTGTCCGTTTTGTAAGCTTTGTATATTTCAAACTCCTCTATTGCGTCCAGTTGTTTACCTTTTTGGCATATGTGTAAAGGTATTAAGTTTTCATCTATACTATTGTAGTTGTGGTTATGTTCTATTAAGTGTTGTGCGTATGATGATTTTGTGTTGTGTTTGGGTATGTGCTCTTTAAATCTTTCTTTAAAGGTTCTTCCCGTTTGTCCTATGTAGAATTTATCGCAGTCCGAACATCTTATTTTATATACTCCGGACCGATTTTCTTTGTTGGTTTTTGTTTTTGGTTTTAATATTTTTTGTATGTTGTTGTTTGTTCTAAATGATATTTTTAAGTTATGTTTTTTGCATTGCTGCTGTATTATTTGTGGTAAAATGTTGGTGTAGGTTATGGAGGTGCATTTATTTTCTGATGTTTTGTTGTTGTTATTTTTGTTATTGTTTATTTTTTGTTTCATTTTAAGATGTAATTTGTCAACAAAAAACTAAAATTATTAACAAAAACCAATAACATAACCCAAAAACTCAAAATGAAATATCAAGAAGACATAACCAATCTAAAAACAATAAAAGAAAAAATTACGAACAATAGAGCAATAATAACCAAAGCAGACAAAGGCAACACCACAGTAATATTTGATGAACAAGAATACATAACAAAAACAGAAACATTCTTCAACAACAACAAAATACAAATTTTAAACAACGACCCGACCATAATATACACCAAAGAAATAAACAATGCCATTAACAAATGCAACCAACTTTTCTCTGACTCAAATAAAAACACTTTAAAACAACCACAAGCAAGAGCACCCACATTCACCGGACTACCGAAAATACATAAACAAGAAACACCCATTAGACCATTAATAAATTACACCACAGCACCAGGTTACAAAGTTGCAAAAAAATTACAAAAAATCATCAAAAATAACATCAATTTACACAACAACCACAGTATAAAAAATAACACTGACCTAATTGACAAATTAAAAAACATAAACATACTACCAAACTACAAAATGATTTCTTTTGACATAACCAACATGTACACCAATATACCTATCACCGAAACTATTGACATTTTGAAAAACAACCTTACAACCACAGGAACTATCAATAAACAACAAACAGAAGAACTAACATACATAGTAGAAATCTTACTCAAACAAAATTACTTCACATTCAACAACAAATACTACAGACAAACAGAAGGACTAGCCATGGGATCTCCCCTCAGCGGACTAATTGCAGAAATTTATTTAAACCATTATGAAAACAAACACATTCTATCAAATAAAAATCCACAAAAAGAAAAAATAATCTCATACTCCAGATACGTCGATGACACGTTCGTAATATTCCAGGGCACACACAGACAAATAGACATACTATCCAAATACATTAACAACATTAACAACAAAATAAAAGTGACCACAGAAACAGAAAACAACAATACAATAAACTTTTTAGACCTCAATATAACAAAAAACAACAACAAACTAAAATATAAAATCTACAGAAAACCAACAACAACTAACATCACAATAAACAATAGCTCACACCACCCACACTCACAAAAAATGGCAGCTTACAATTCATTAATATACAGACTCATCACAATACCTATGGACAAAAAAGACTACAATACTGAACTCCACACAATAAAATGCATAGGACAAGCAAACGGCTATAACCCTTCAACTATAGACAAATTACATCTTAAAATGAAACAAAAAATAAACAATAACAAAAATAACAACAACAAAACATCAGAAAATAAATACACCTCCATAACCTACACCAACATTTTACCACAAATAATACAGCAGCAATGCAAAAAACATAACTTAAAAATATCATTTAGAACAAACAACAACATACAAAAAATATTAAAACCAAAAACAAAAACCAACAAAGAAAATCGGTCCGGAGTATATAAAATAAGATGTTCGGACTGCGATAAATTCTACATAGGACAAACGGGAAGAACCTTTAAAGAAAGATTTAAAGAGCACATACCCAAACACAACACAAAATCATCATACGCACAACACTTAATAGAACATAACCACAACTACAATAGTATAGATGAAAACTTAATACCTTTACACATATGCCAAAAAGGTAAACAACTGGACGCAATAGAGGAGTTTGAAATATACAAAGCTTACAAAACGGACAGAGACAAATTACTTAACGATAAACTAACCTTGAAAAACAATCCACTATTTAATACAGCAATAGCTTACCGCAGCAGACGAAATGAGACAGAGGTAGTCAACACCAACAGCATCACACCCACACAACAATAGACCGCAAATAATAACAAAATATATTGACAACAATTTGATTTAGTCTACGCCCGAAGATGAAGCCACAGCTTCGAAACGCGTCGCGTACTTAAACAAAAATAATAAAAAAGTTGTGACAATTCAAGTAAATAAAAAGATATTAAATTAAATTAAAACTTTTGTTTAAATTATCACCTGTATACAATGCACAAAAAATCCCTAAAAAAAACATACATGTCCTACAACATAACTACAACAATGCAAGTAGAAACGTCAGAATGACACAACAGGTTACGGAAAACGAACCAACCCCAAGTACTCACTAGGAAATAATAACATAAGTAGTAAAATCTATAATATACGACTAAACTTAACATCATTCATAGCATTAAAGACTTCACTAAATAATGATATAACATCGTTCATTATCGACACAGGCGCGGACATTTCTATAGTAAAGAAATAGATCAATTCCATACTTTCGACAAATACGAAACAACAAGCCTACACGGCATAGGTCAGGGAATAACTAACACACTAGGAAAAGTTTACACTGATTTAAAGATTGCAAATATACTATTAGCTCATGAATTTCATGTCGTTAGCGATGATTTTCCAATTCCATCCGATTAAAAGTGCAAAGACAATTGCGAAAGCAATCTTTGACCATTTCATACTAGTTTACGGTCCAATGAGGAAAATAATCACAGATATGGGCACCGAATATAAAAACCAAATATTGGACGAAATCTGTAAACTATTGAAAGTGGAAAAAGTCACCTCTACGGCATACCGTCACCAAACGTTAGGAACTGTGGAAAGAACCCACAGAACATTAAATCAGTATGTTCGCTCATACATTTCAATAGAAAAAACTGACTGGGACGAGTGGCTAAAATACTTCACGTATTGCTACAGTACTACGCCATCAGTGGTACATAACTATTGCCCATTTGAATTAGTATTTGGTAAATCCCCAGGTAATTACGACTTTCTTTGTGATGCAAAAGTAGACCCTATTTATAATGTGGACGCGTACGAGAAGGAAGTCAAATTTCGACTTCAAACGGTTCATAAAAGGGCCGTAGAAATTATAAAAAGCAAAAACCATAATGAAAAGGCCTTATACGACAGGTATAGTAATAGCATAAATATTGCAGTAGGAGATCTCGTTCTAATGATGTTATGGTCGCATATGTGAGCGCAGGAATGCCTGAAAACAACAAAATATAAGAATACATTAGGTAGAAATACAATAAAACAAAAGTACCTGTCCTCGAGCTGCCTCGTCCCTTGTCATCCTGCCCAACGTCAGATCGCAATTGCTGCTGCGGAACATGGACCAGGTTGTTGCAAGCAATCGGGATGCCATGTTTGTTCCAATCCTTAAAGAAATAAAATAAAATGGGATGTATTAGTTTCACTTTCATACCCAAAATGTATTAATTAAAAGACTTAACTTATGAAGGCAGCATGCACAAAATGTTGTCGGAATTTATCTTTCTTTTGTTTACATGTCAGTCATTTGACAGCAATGGTTGAAAAGAAAAGTAATAGATTCCTGGAAGAAAGCTCTTCGGTTGAGGCTGTGGAACGTGGAAGCAATTTTTCAAAGTGTAGGGCGTTGGGATGTTTCGAAAAGGGTAGCATGATCTGGGTAGCGGGTTACTTAGAAACGGGTATGGATATATAGGGTTTTTGGGATAGTGGTAGTGGGTGGTGGTGGGAGTATAATTCGATATTATTAGCTAACTATGAATTTTGCAAAATCACAATTAGCAGAATAGTGTACAAAGTTAAAAGCGAAAGACGTGCGGTGATTTAAATCCGAAACACAAGATGTAATGTGAAACAAAGTTTAATTGAGTCAGTTGTATAAATTTATCCATTTCCAGAAAGAAAGAGGTGGTACACGTATAAGTTGGAAGATAGGAAGGCAAATTAATTTTAAATAAAAATATATTTAAATATCGCTGGTGAGTGCTAGAGTTTAAGGAATGTGGCCGTTTTTTTTACAATTTTTTAAATTTGTGTAGGTACGTACGGGTTGTCGTGGCTGTGCAGTAAAAGGGATCAATCGGCGGTCAAAGAATACGAGTATTTCTAAGATAATTATCAAAAGAAATTCCTGGCCGCCGCAATAATTTGGCTCAGATCCAGACATTTTTTTGTTGCTGGAACAGTTGGAACAAAAAGAAGGTCCCGGTTCCCAGCTTTTAACGGCACAACATCCCGCTGCAGAACGCCTAAGAACAACGGAAATTTATTGAAACGTATAGCACATAAGACCCGAACATAGAATAGAAACGGCAACAGATAAAGTACATAATACAATAAAATTAAACAAAGAAGCCTATAGGAAAATACATATATGCTCCGTAAGGTTTCTATGAGTTCAACATTGTCCTTTCGAAAAGGAAAATTATTAACGGGAATACACAAACAGATTACATAAAGATTTTATTAAATATTTTTTATATTACTAGGTTTAAGTAGATGTAAGTAGATTTAAGTCAAGTAGATATGTATTAAATTAATTTGTTTACCTTTTTATAGAGTCAGAGGATTTGTTCTTTTGTTTTAATTTTTCTTTGTTATATTATTGTAATAAGTTTAGTTCCCTATCCGTCCATAGTTCGCGTTATTAATCAGTTCGTATCTACAGAGAGCTCCTTGTAGGTAGGGTTATCGTTCATAGTTTGCCATAGTTTTTTGTTCAATGAAATCCCATGTCAGGTAATTAAAACTCCTGAAGTCGCGTCTGCTGTTTTTTTTATTGGAAACAAAATTTAACTCACCATATTTATACCCTATTCTAGGGGTATATTAATTTTGACGCATAGTTTGTAACATGCCTTAATATTGCCCGTAGACCCCTAAAAGTTACTATAATTATGATCAGCATCGATAGTAATGTCGATCTAGCCATGTCCGTCCGTCCGTCCGTCCGTCCGTCGGCAAAAATTAGGCCTTTAAACTGAACCTAGAGAGCTGAAATTTTAAACATATACTCTCTAGGGTCCCGAAATAATCAAGTTTACGAATTTTTGAAATCCGCCCACAGACACGCCCACAAACCCAAAAAAAAACAAAATTTTGGAAAAAATCAAATTTTGAGCTAGAAATCTGAAATTTTTTATATATGATCTATCACTTCTAAAACTGCTCGGGATAAATTTTTTTCCGAATCCGCCCAATCACACGCCCACAAATAAATAAAACAATTTGTTTGAAAATCCAAAGTTTGAGCTAGTGAGCTGAAATTTATAATATATACTCTCTAGGGGCCCTTTATGCTCATGTGTTAATTTTTTTTAAATCCGCCTACTGACACGCCCATAATTAAATAAAACAATTTTATTGAAACACCCAAGTTTGAGCTAGGGAGCGTTTTTATAAAATCCTTTAAATGTTATATAACAAAATATGTAGAGCGTTCTCAACAATTCAACCATACTTAGACTTTTGCCACTCCCACTTATGAGGGATAGGAATAAGAATAGGGTATCAAACAGTTCGCCCAAGCGGACTGTAGCCCGTTCCTATGTTTTTGTTTTTAAATCTTAACATTTTTTTTGTTCAATTTTTTTATAATAAATCGCTATAAGATGTTCAAATGAAACATAACCGTGTTGTGCCTTTAAGTGATTTTTTTACTTTTTCTGGTAAGAACTTAAAGGCTTAATGGAGGCGTAATTTTATTTTCAGGGGTGGAGTAAGGTGCGCTAAAGCACTTCGGTGGATGGCTTGATCCGGCTGAGGCGTCCGCCTCTTTGGGGAAGTTCCGATATGGCCAAGGAACTTCCAGATAGGGTGGGTATAGGCCGCGCTGGTTTCATCTTCAGCGCCCTCTTAATGTGACAGCGTCCGTCTGCTTTTAGGAAAAACATCTTCTAAGTCTTGGCACGATATATGTTTTTGTGCATAGTGTACGATTTCTCGTGTGTTGACCAAAGCTCTTAAACCTTGACAACGGTAGGTAATGCTGGTGCATGAACCAGAATACCTTGTGGTGATGTGGTGATCGTCAACTTATTTTCCCTTGCTCTGTAATTTCCTTGTTAAGACCCCTTACCGCTGGTGGGGGGAAGCCTTAGTGATAAATGATGTTAAACAAATGACTGATATTGAACAAGTGTCTGGTTTATTGATTGAATTGACTTATATACTAACATATTGCTTACTTGGCTAAATGGAAAAGTGCATTGTACTGAATTAAGTTGTGCTGAGTTAGGAGAATAACATAAAACAATAAGTTGTGCTGAGTAGGAAAATAACATACATTGCACTGAATTTACAAACAAAACAAAAAATGTGCTGACTTAGGAGAATAATGGGAAAGGTGAATGATTCTGGCTGGGTACGGGAAATGCAAGAGATAGATATGCTAAATCAGCATAATGTTGGGTTCTGGGTATGGCAAATGGGAAAATTATGTGTGCGGGGTAATGACCACTTGAGGTAGGTCATTGCTGTGTGTAGACATTCTCCCCGCCTTGAACTATTGTTCAAATGTGAACGGTGAAGGCTTCTTGGTGAGTACGAGGAGCTGGAATTGGTGGGTCTCTGAGACGAGAGTTGCGGCTTCTTATTGTTGTCCAGATAATATATCCGAGAATTATCATGATGCAGGCAACGGCAAAATAACTGACGACGAACTGATGAGTGTCAGTGCCCCTTACCTCGAACCAGTGTTTCGTCTAGTTGCTGCTGCGCAATACCCTTCTGGAGTACTGCTAACTCCTGTGAGTTTCCTTGAAACTGAGTTGGATGGTGGATTAGCTGTGGTGAAGGTTGGGCAACACGGATTGCATCTGATAAGTTGCTTGCTGGGATGAAGGATGTTCGTGAAGTACTTAGAAACACCTTGTGTCCCTGTATGGTGAACAAGTCCTGTTTTACGGTACAACCAGCTGGTACTGTTAAGATGCCAGAGTTGTTCAAGTGGATTTGCGTGAGGGTTCCTTGACAAACGACATTTATCAATACTTGACCTTGAAGCGAGTATATCCATTGATTCGATTGGTGTAGTTGTGTCCAAAACTGTTCGTCGGTAAATATCTTGAGTTGGCAGGGCGACTGATCGCTGACTTGGTTCATTAGATTGAACTCGCAGAGGCTGATATTCGATCCCTTTTGATAAAGCGGGTGCCTTTGGTGGCACATTATGTCGTTTTCCAAAACCGTTATGCATGAATTAAGCGCTTCTTCGTTTAATGGATAATACTGCGTTCTGTGTAAATTTATTATCATGTAATCGGACGATGGTCGTATTGCGACAAATGAGGTGTTGACCAAGACAGGTACTGGGATTATCTTGTATAGCTCATATTTTTCGATTGTAACCAGTGGTAGTGTTAGTCTAAAGATTATGTTTGATCCAACGACACGTCCCTTTGCGGTCATTAATTTGTACATTATTGCTGGATTATTGTTTGTTTCTGGAACCCCAAGTGCTGGTGGTAGATGGGCCTTAATTGTCGTTATCTCTCGTTGCAACTGATTAGGATGGATTAAGGTGGCACTTACTTTTCCGTGATGAACATCCGTGATCAGATCTAACAGTAGGGATTGCATTCTTTGAAGGTGTGTGATACTGAAGAACAGTTGGAAAGAATGGGAGAGCATCACCTGGGAAACTCGTAGCTGATAATCTTGACGGTTTGTTTTATTGAGTTGATCGATTATAGTGTTGATTTCACCTTCCAACGATTGAAATTGTTTCTCCAGTCTTCCTTCCTTGATGCGGATTATATTGGCTGTCGAGTTTAATAGGGATGTTTGATTTTTTATTAGATGGAGTAGGTGATCCTCGTTGTCATTAATCGATGATATAATGTGTGACATGTGCTGGGCGTAGTCAGAATCTAAGACTCCAAATAAAGAATTAGCAAGATTTCCGATTATGTTGATGGCGCCACGCCTTGAGCGGGACCCAGTTTGCCGTAAAAGTTGATCGTTGTCGTTGAGCTCTCCTAGAAGGTGTTGAAAATGTTGCATGGTGGCGAGACAAGAATCGGCTTGTGCTATCTCTTTGCAAAATTCCTTTAGTTTGTTGTTGCTCATGTTGAGCCATTTCAATTCCTTCCAGTAAGACCTTAATTCATAATATATTACTATATCCCATTGATCTGAGATGATATGTGCCGTTCCCAAATTTTCAAAGTGAATCCCTGGATTTGACGTGAATGGTGATACGTTGACCTTGGCACACATGGCAATGGGGAGTATTATTAGGAGTATGAATATTGGTAATGTAGATATGTTGAAAGGATTGTACTTCCTTTTCCTTGGTGGGGGATTTGTGACGTCATTTGATTCATATGGGAGTGATGAAGCTTCGAGGCGCCCTCCGATTCGCATGGTCCCTTCTTCGTCAATGAATGGAGTTAGACTGGCGATAGGACTGTCCCTTCGTGTTTCCTTGAATCGCTGAAGGTGGTTGAGGTCCTTCTCGAATTCTTCTCTTTGCATGTTTTTGACGATGCAAATTAGTGTCTTATGTAGTTCGGTAGGTTTAAGCGCGCCGGATTTTTTGACGAGATTCATTTTCGTTGCAACCTTCACGTTGTGGACGAATCGTAGGATGTAGGCAGTGACACGTTGTAACCTTCTGAAGTTGTTATGATGTTCAATGTCGTGAACAAAGGTAGATGTTTGTTTGATTGTGGATAATACATGCATCGTAGTTCTTCTTTCTGTAGTGGAAGGTTCCCTTATTATGGATGACTCTTCTCTTGCGGAAGGTTCCTTTATTATGGACGACTCTTCTGCTGTGGAAGGTTCCTGTATGATGGACGACTCTTCTGCTGTGGAAGGTTCCTGTATTATGGACGACTCTTCTGCTGTGGAAGGTTCCTTTATTATGGACGACTCTTCTGCTGTGGAAGGTTCCTGTATTATGGATGACTCTTCTCTTGCGGAAGGTTCCTTTGTTATGGACGACTCTTCTGCTGTGGAAGGTTCCTGTATTATGGATGACTCTTCTCTTGCGGAAGGTTCCTTTATTATGGACGACTCTTCTGCTGTGGAAGGTTCCTTTATTATGGACGACTCTTCTGCTGTGGAAGGTTCCTGTATTATGGATGACTCTTCTCTTGCGGAAGGTTCCTTTGTTATGGACGACTCTTCTGCTGTGGAAGGTTCCTGTATGATGGACGATTCTTCTGCTGTGGAAGGTTCCTGTATTATGGACGACTCTTCTGCTGTGGAAGGTTCCTTTATTATGGACGACTCTTCTGCTGTGGAAGGTTCCTGTAGTATGGATGACTCTTCTCTTGCGGAAGGTTCCTTTATTATGGACGACTCTTCTGCTGTGGAAGGTTCCTGTATTTCTTCGACCTTCCAGAACCTCTCAAGGTCTTCCTTTAGCTCATCTTTGACGGATGAGATGCCACAAATTGCCGACTGAGGCGATGTGCCTTCCATCTTGCCCCCAACTATCCAACCAAGATGTGTATGCTGTAGTAGAGGCAAGCCTGCTCCGATATTTAGCTGTCCCACTGTCAGGAGTTGATAGTATAGCTCAGCTCCGATCAGTACGTCTATCTGTCCAGGTTCGCCGAATTGTGGGTCTGCTAATCTTAGATCTGCTGGAATGTTCCAGGAGGCAGTATTGACCCTCCGAGTTGGCTGATTAGGAGTTATCTGTCGTAAGACAAAGGCCTCCAGATTGACGGAGAAGTCGGATGTTCTGGAACTTAATGAAATATTCACTCGGCGATTTGCTCGCTTTCTTCCTTCTCCTATTCCAAGAATTCGCATTGTTTCGGTGACTTCTGGAACGTTCAATCTTCTCGATAGCTTCTCGGTAATGAAGTTGAGTTGTGACCCAGAGTCTAGCAGTGCACGGCAATTTACAATAGTGCCTTCGCTATCCTCCAGGTTCACTATTACTGTGCTGAGAAAGACGTAGCCCTTATCTGTGGGTGCTACTGCTGTAGCTGATGTGCTCGGGGCTGATGCTGCCGAGGTTGTTGGCTCCTCGCTCTCAATGGTCCTGTGTAAAAGAGTGTTATGCCTTCCGGAGCATTTGGTGCAATTTCGAGCTGAACATGCTGATGCCGTGTGCCCTGGATTGAGGCAGTTTATGCAGAACTTGAATCTTCGGACTGCTGATAGGCGACATTCTGGGTTGAGTCGCAAAAACTGAGGACATGCATATAGTTGGTGATTGCCGTTACTGCAGCAAACACAGACTGCCTTGCTTGGGTTCCCTGCTGCCACTGATGTAAAAGACCGTGCTGCTAGTTTTCGGCCGTGCTCCTCTGTGCCACGACCCTTATTTCCGAGTGCCTCTAGGGATTGGAATCGGATCTCCAAGAAGCTTAGAAACTCATTGAGGGAGGGCAGTGCTCTCGGCTGTTTTAATGATTGCTCGTAGAGCACGTGCGTTGCCCGGTCTAGTTTTTTTATTAGCAGGTGGACGATGAGCGGGTCCCACGTGCTAATGTCAACTCCAAGGTTCTTGAGACCTTGCAAGCACTCGTTGGTCGTGTCGTGGAGTGCCTTGATACTGCTCGCCGATTCCGTCGCACTAGCGGGCTGCTGAAGCAACCGATTGAAAAAGGCCGTCGATAGCATTCTAACGTTGTTGTACCTCTCTTGGAGCATCTGCCAGGCGGAGGTGTAGCTGTCTTCTGTCAACGGTAGATGACGAATGAGCTTTTCTGCCTCATCGGTCAAGTTGGTTTTGAGGTACCACATTTTTTGGCACTTGGGCATTGGTTGCTGGTCGACCATCTGGGTGAAGAGGTCGAAGAATTGCCTCCAGTTCAGATAATCGCCATTGAATTTCGGGAGCGCAATTTTGGCCAAGCTGAATTGAGCTTGACTGTTGCCGTCTGAACTCCTGGGTGATGCGAATTGTTGCGGCCTGGTATAATCTTCGATTTCTGCCGCGCACCTTACTAGCATTCCTTGGACCTTGTCTTCCATGTCAATATATCTGGAAATGTCCTTGTCAGATGACGGAGAAATGCTCGTCTCCACCTGGATCGCCTCAATTCGTGCCCAATACTTGTTGATGTTGGCACTGCTGAGTTCCCAAAAATGTTTCGATCCCACTGGTGTGGTTTCTACATTATCCAGGGTGCGTTGCAGTATGTCCATCAAACATTGCTGACGCTGTTCCAGCTGTGCTACCTCGATGTCATTGTTTGCTTGGTCGTCTTCGGTTGTCTTGGCATGGAGAAGTGCTGACGTGTGTGGATTGCCATCAGTCTCAAAATTGTCGGGCTTGCCCTGCATTTGCAAGCGCTCAATTCTGAATGTAAATAGAGCCTTGTGATCTTCATATGCCAATCTTACGGCATCAAAATACCCCTTTTTGAAATAGGGGTGATCAAGTTGATGGGGGAATGTGCTCCTGATCTCGCTGTCTGTTGCGTCGAAGCGTTCCCATTGCTCCTCCAGTCTACGGAGGCGTTCCTGGAAGTACTCCAAGGACTTTCGTGAAGGTGAATCCTTCTTGAAATTAGCGATGATTCGCTCAATTTCCGAGCCAGTTACTTGCTGGCGTGCTGCTTGTTGGTCCATGATGCAGGACTCGATGAATTTATATCGATGATGGATAGCAGAGCAAGAAAAAGATGTTGAACCGTGATCACCAGAATCACGTCGGGGTCACCAAAATGTACGATTTCTCGTGTGTTGACCAAAGCTCTTAAACCTTGACAACGGTAGGTAATGCTGGTGCATGAACCAGAATACCTTGTGGTGATGTGGTGATCGTCAACTTATTTTCCCTTGCTCTGTAATTTCCTTGTTAAGACCCCTTACCGCTGGTGGGGGGAAGCCTTAGTGATAAATGATGTTAAACAAATGACTGATATTGAACAAGTGTCTGGTTTATTGATTGAATTGACTTATATACTAACATATTGCTTACTTGGCTAAATGGAAAAGTGCATTGTACTGAATTAAGTTGTGCTGAGTTAGGAGAATAACATAAAACAATAAGTTGTGCTGAGTAGGAAAATAACATACATTGCACTGAATTTACAAACAAAACAAAAAATGTGCTGACTTAGGAGAATAATGGGAAAGGTGAATGATTCTGGCTGGGTACGGGAAATGCAAGAGATAGATATGCTAAATCAGCATAATTACGAGTGGTGTTGGGTTGTGGGTATGGCAAATGGGAAAATTATGTGTGCGGGGTAATGACCACTTGAGGTAGGTCATTGCTGTGTGTAGACACATAGGTAGTCGTTGTTGTGCGGGGACAAGAATCCCCCCAGTCCGGCGAGCTCGGCCGAGCAACGCAAGCGTGCCATGCTCCTCGCACACAACACCTGCCTTCTCATCACGATCCCCTTCCAGTAGTCCCATCCCCATCCGGTCTCCTGTCATTTACAAATCCCAACCGTCCAAACTCCTGAATCATACCTATTACAATGAAACAAATAGGACATAAGTTGGACAATATCTATAAGGGACCATTTAAGGTAGTAAGCATAGACAATAGGAACAATGTAGCCTTAAAAACCGACAACGACAAGACGACAATTGTGCACAAAGACCGACTTAGACGTTACGAAACAAAAGAATATTGAAAATAATGAATACTGTCAACTGAAACTTTTTTTATATTTAAGAATAAATTCATTTGAAATTAAATTAAAATAAATTAATCAAAATAACTTAAGAGTAAATTTATATAGAATTAATTCATTTGCTTTATGAAATAAAATTTAGAATTTAAGATTAAACTTATATTGAATAAATTCACTCTTCTAAAAAAGGGAGGTGTAGCGCGAATTCGCTTACACCGCAATTACAAATTATTCATGTTACGCATTCCAATCCCACGGGTAACTAGGTTGCTGGTCATTGGAAACCATGCTGCTGCGTCAGCTCTTTCCAATCGGCCATGAGTAGCTTATTTGCTCGTCATTGGAAACCACGCTCACCTGAGCGTGGGATACGACAAGATTCTATTATATACATTACGTTAGCGGCATAGCCGCATAAGATTATTTTATTATTCTTCAAGAGATTCAATAAAGAACCACTAGTGAAACAAGTTGACTTTTTATTATTGTTACATCCAAGCTAGGATTCGAAAAGATAAAACGTAATTCTATTTAATTGATCTTTATTAGTTCTCTTTCAATGTCTTTTACTTCTTGATTATTATTCTAATAATTCACTTATTTAATTCAACAATTCACTTTCACAATTAATCACTTTAAACAATCACTTTTCTCTTATTCAATATTCTCTATACTTTTCACTACTGTCATCTATCGCCCTTCTTGTTCGCGGTTCACAACTCGAATGTCTTGGGTGCTCCTGCGACATCTATTTATATCTCTTAGTGACACCTTTCGAAATTTCCAGGTTCGTTGAGAAGGTTCGTTTAGAAGGTTCGGGAACAACATCATGTATGTACTAGTTATTCCACAGCTACTCAAACTGCTATTCAAATGCTGCCAAAATCGGTAATATGGCCACTTTCTACTAGATGGCGCTTGCTGAATGACACAGTTTGACCAAACATGCAACATTATCATTACAAGCTCCTCAGAGACAAAAGCAGTCCTATTGTCTCCTTGGTAGTCCATGTAACGCAAATATTTCCCGACGCTTTTTAACTACTTCGGCGGCGTATTGATTAGATAGGTACCAGTGTAACTTTCGCCCATTTCGACATCGCTTCAACCATAACTCTGCTGCCCCACAGAATACAGCTCTTATGTGTCGAAAATTCGGTTCTCCTTTGGAAAAGGTTGGAAATTTTCCTCAATTTTTGACCCACGAAGTATCCAACGCATTATCCTCGAATAATTCGCATCCATCGTCGTCTCATATGCAATCTCTTTGACGGGAATAGAAGGAACGTTACCTATTTCTAAGAGTAGCACATAATGGGGGTTCACTTTTCACCTCCACGTCGGCCTTCAATGGTAGTCTACTTAGACAATCTGCGTTCGCATGCAATTTCCCAGGTCGATGCTCATAGTAAGCAACAACTCAACATTCGTGGTGAAATCATTGCTGGAATGGGTTTCTGCTTGTTGAAAATACCCAGTAATGGTTTATGATCGCTTACAATTGTTACCATTCTGCCTGCTATATACTGACGAAGTGCTATATGCCAAAAATGAAGGCTAAAACCGCTTTTAATTTCACTTTGGCCTGTATTATCAAAACTTTTCGAAGAACTGCTCCTCAGAAGACTAGTTAGAATCATAGAGCAAATCGCTAATTCCCACCCATCAAGTTGGGTTTAGATCATACAAATATGTAAAATTCCCATTGAATACAGAAAACATAACACAAAGTTTTTATGAAATGGCAAGCTTTCCCAGGGTTGTTGAAGAAACTTTGGAATATAGTATGCCACATGATACTGATGAGACTTTTGATGTTAGTAATAGTTTATTAATTTAAAATAATAAAATAAACCTTTATTTTTCTTTAAAACATAACAAAAACAGAACAAAATAAAAATGCATATACAGTACGAACTCGGTTAGGTTGCTGGGTTGACGGGGCAAGAGAGTCCTGCTCCCGTCACACTTAGGTCTATGTAGATCCTTTGTGATAACGAACTCGGTTAACGCAACCCTCGATTTGCGCAACACCTCGATTTTCGCACTTTTCAATACTGTTACATTCAAGCTAGGATTCGAAAAGATAAAACATAATTCTATTTAATTAATCTTTATTAGTTCTCTTTCAATTTAATTCTTGATTATTATTCTAATAATTCACTTATTTAATTCAACAATTCACTTTCACAATTAATCACTTTAAATAAACAATCACTTTTCTCTTATTCAATATTCTCTATACTTTTCACTACTGTCATCTATCGCCCTTCTTTATCGCGGTTCACAACTAGAATGTCTCGGGTGCTCCTGCGACATCTATTTATATCTCTTAGTGACACCTTTCGAAATTTCCAGATTCGTTGAGAAGGTTCGTTTAGAAGGTTCGAGAACAACATCATGTATGTACTAGTTATTCCACAGCTACTCAAACTGCTATTCAAATGCTACCAAAATCGGTAATATGGCCACTTTCTACTAGATGGCGCTTGCTGAATGACACAGTTTGAGCAAACATACAACAGTATCCCCCTCTTAAACTTGTCCGTCCCGAACAAGCACGTCAATATTTTCGCCATGGTAGCGATGGAGACGATCCACATGGACAACTTTCAGCTTGCCTCTTCCTCGCTGGATCCGATAGACAACATCGTTGATGCGCTTCACTATCTTATAGGGTCCTTCCCAATCCTGCTGTAGTTTAGGTGACATGCCTTTTCGGCGATGAGGGTTGTATAGCCATACCAGATCTCCTTCCTGGAATCCTGTGGTGGTTGCTTTTGTGTCGTACCTCGTCTTCATGCGGTCGCTGGATATCCGAATCTTATCTCTAGTTTTCCGATGAATGTTTCTGATGATTTCTCTGAGATCCGCAACAAAATCATCTTCATTCGTTGCTTCATCAGTCGGAGATCCAAACATCAATTCACTAGGTAACCGGATGGTTCGACCAAAAAGGATTTCGGATGGAGTATGACCTGTTGTGTTATTTCTGATCGAACTTGGCCAGAAGTAGTTCCATCATAGCAGTCATATCAACGGCTGTACTTACTGTACTCTGCTACGTCGAACAAAACGGACTTGGGGTTTTCTCCTTCGTTTTCAACAGCTTCCTGCAGTCGAAGCACCAGATCACTTTTTCCTCCAGCTGTGGAGAGATTCCGCTTTTCTAGCTCAGCTTTTAACTGCGGTATACTGAGCTGTAGTAATTTCAATGTGCGGCCCATTTTTGCTTTCCTTTTTTTTTCACTAATTCACTTCACTCCTCTTGCGGGGTCAGTCACCTTGACGTGTGCACCATCACCGCAAACAAACTAAATGGTGCCGGTGCGGAGGCTTACGACGCAAAGAGTCATCGGGCTTGTTAAGGGCCAGGCCGTCTGATGAGCGTCAACCATGAACTGACCAGGACTTCACGTCCGCTCCCACCCCACCCTTACATACCCCCCCCCTCTGTCGCCACCGTCCGCTTACCCCCCCCCCCCCCCCCCACCTGCCATACTCCTTACTTAAAACTTTTCGGCAATGCCCGGGGAAACAACCCCGACAACAAATCCCCAAATCTAAGGTGGAACAGCTAGCGCCGAGAGATGAATGGCTAAGGGGTTCTTAGTCGTTAGCAGCGAACTTCGGATACCAGGCGACCTCCGATTTCAAGATAGCCTTCCTGTGGTTATACGGGTAGACCACGGGCGACCTTTCTATCCCGTTTACTCGTGGGATTCAAAATATATCCAAAAAATAAAAACCAAATAGAGAATGATGCCGCTACAACTGCATCATCAACTAGGGATGTTTCAGAACACCCTGATGCATTACCAACTGGGGATGTTTTAGAACACCCTGTCGTAAATGACGTGACACCTGCCAATCGGGAAGGGTCACAAACCACGGATTCGGAGATGAGAGCTTGGAAGAGAACTTGTCTCTTCTTAGTGACGATATCTCTGAAACCAGCACGCTATACAATGTAAGCATACTCTCGGATGAAGTGCATCCCATGAATACTGGCGCGCCGGAGACCTCTGGCATAACTGCACAGACTGAGTCTAAGCGCGTCAAATTCACACCATCCGAACAGCGCCGTTTTAAGCGTGCGCTGAAAAAGGGGAAAAACGTAGAGCAGGCCAGAGCACTTGCTCTGTCGACAGAGGTCGACACAGGCTCCGAGGTGAAGCGTACAAGGTCCGAGGACAATACGCCGCCCCAATCCGAAGCGAAACGAGCTCGCACAGGAAATACAGCCGTCGACAAAGTCTCCTATAGAGATATAGCGAGCTTTGTAAGACTGGGTGTAGTACCTGTCGATCTGGATCGCAATCCTCTCAGTAATGAGCAAATGGCTCAGATTCAGGAGAGGATTATGGACATCACCATCGAACAACGTGATGAGGGGACCAAACCAGCCTTCCGCGGTACAACCTTCAAAGCTATAACGGAGAATCTTTTGAGGCGGTCTAGGTGGGGGATGGTTGTCTAAAAGACGGTGTAAAATTTGGGGGAGCCTGGACAAGGGGAAGGAGACGATGGGGGGGGGGGGGGAAGAGAAAAGGAAAGATCACTGGCAACTCTGACACGGGCGCATGCCTTGCTGGTCTCAGCTAATGCTCGTCGGAGGGTGGGGTCTTGCATCTGAGCTACCAGGATGGGTCTGCGACTACATAAAGATATCTGCATGCTTCAGGTATAGGTAGGTATCTAAACGGATATAAGTGCTGCGACCAAATAGTAAGGCCGACAGAACCGCTAGAATACAAATAAATAAATAAGTATCCAACATGAGCCACGGGAGGAGCAGGTGGTCGTCCTCATAGCGGGTCAATACCCTCCCTACCGTGTGCCGGTGGCCGCTGGAATATTATACCGGCACCCAAGAGAAAGCCCTATGCTTTCACATCGTCGGACCTCTAAGCCTTACCATCGAAATGAGACACAATTTTTTTACAAGCCTTAAGCTAACATTTTAAATTTTATTTAACCAATTCATTTTAAAATACATAAGGTACTACTTAGGAGAGAAAAAAAAGAAACAAAAAAAAGAAGCAGGATATCAAAGGTATTTTTAAGACACATTGATCTTATATCTGTTAGAAATATTAAAGTAGGTACCTACTATGTAGGGATAATTATATAAAATAATTTTAAAGGTAAGTATTAATAACGGTAGGTATAAAGAAAAATATAATAAGTACTTAAGTAATTAATTTCCTTTATGAAGATATTAATTCAGAGCGCTACATACATTAGCTAATTATTTACCATTTAAAAGAAAACAAACAAAAATTTAAGAACCAAAACATAATATTAAAATAAACGCCGAAAGAAAAAAAAACATATAGGATTGCTACTGGTTATTCATAGCATCGCATAGGGGTGGCAACACCCTTTTTTTGAAAAATAATAACAAAAAAAGAAAGAAATAAAAAACTTAAAATAACTACCTACTACACGTATTTGGTAACGCGGCTTAATTCAGCAATTTTGATTGCGATGTGTGATAATGGCGAACCTCAAGAAATCAATGTTATTAAACTGTACTTACCTGGGCATCCGCGTCGTCAGGCCTGTCGATGTGGATTCCTCGGTCCTGTCAACAAAAAAAAACTCGAAAAGAAATTTTTCTACGAGAGTTAGGTCAAAAAAAAAAAACCCACGGAATTATCACACACACAGTAACTAAAGTGAGCTTTTAATAAAGCGAACTGTTATCTTATTCAGAAGAATATAATATTATTATTTCATTGATAGAAACCCTTTTTTTAATTTACATGCACTAGCTACTGTTTACTACGGTTAAATATCCTAAAACGGGGTTGATGCTTCTGGTGACGAATTTCGGGAACGATGACGGGGTTTTCTTTTCTGGTAGTGTTGAAGGTAGCGGATATAGGTACTGCTCGCCTGGTTGAAACTTTCGATGATCTTTCAGGTGAATTGGCATACGCTATCGTTGGTGTTAATGCCCGATGGTGACGATTAGCGACCAAATGGACCGTTGACGGGGTTTTCCTCTCTGGTCGTGCTGAAGTTAGCGGATATTGGAACTGCTCGCCTGGGTGAAACTTTCGGTTATTTTTTTTTTGGTGGGGGGGTTCGCCTTGAAACGTCGAGGGAAGTGGCATACGCTGTCGTTGGTATCACTGCGCGATGGTGACGATTAGCGACAAAGGGAATCGGCGAGTTTAGGGCACAAGCTGAGGTGGTATCAAGGCCCGTTTGGGACGGCTGGACACAATTTTTGGGCACTAGCGCAATTTTCTGCCACACTAAGAAGGCAATTGCATGCGGATTTTTGTTGGTGGGAAACGAGATATGGGCTTTAGTGACGCAACACCACCACTTGGCTTTGGGGTGCGGCAGAAGCAGACACACCAGCGTTACCACTTCATAGAAAATCATCGAAGCAGAATTGAGACAAAAATTGAAGCAGTTTGAAAAAAAGTGAAGCAGATTAAAAATTACAGTTTTTGTTTTGTTTTCAATGTAATGTTTATTTATAATGTTTATTTTATATTTATAAACGTATAAAATATTTGTTACAGTAGTTTGAATATCATTTCTATTATAATAAAGTTATTATGGTTAAGTTTATTCTATTAAATAGTTATTTTCATCACTGTCATGAAGAAAAAATTCAGTTATCACTTTGCTAGCCATAGAACATTTTAGAGAATATTGAAGTTAATTACCTTTCCGAAATAACTACATCTTGCTGTAGTTCTTGGATTTCCAAAATGTTCACAACAACATTTCTGGGAGTTTTAACCGCATTTGTTTGTGCAGCAGCACCAGGGCTTTAAAAAAAATTAAAAAATTATATATGTACAGTTGTACGTATGTATAAAAAAAAATTCTTTCGGCATACCTATCTTTGTTTACTACATCAAAATATCTTTTCATCGCAAATACTTTTACTTTGACTTGATTTGTATTTTTAAATAAGATTTAAGTTGCACGATAATAATTTTTATAGCCAAATAAAAAACACAGTTTCACTTGTAGTGTAGACATGTCAAATTGTAAACAAAACATAGGGACGGGCTACAGTCCGCTTGGGCGAACTGTTGGATACCCTATTCTTATTCCTATCCCTCATAAGTGGGCGTGACAAAAGTCTAAGTATGGTTGAATTGTTAAGAACGCTCTACATATTTTGTTATATAACATTTAAAGGATTTTATCAAAAAAAAAACGCTCCCTAGCTCAAACTTGGGTGTTTCAATAAAATTGCTTTATTTAATTGTGGGCGTGTCAGTAGGCGGATTTAAAAAAAATTAACACATGAGAATAAAGGGCCCCTAGAGAGTATATATTATAAATTTCAGCTACCTAGCTCAAACTTTGAACTTTCAAAAAAAAAAAAAAATTAATTATGGGCGTGTCAGTGGGCGGATTTTGAAAATATTTACACATGAGCATAAAGGGCCCATAGAGAGTACATACTATAAATTTCAGCTCCCTAGCTGAAACTTTGGATTTTCAAAAATTAATATACCCTTAGAATAGGGTATAAAAAAATTATTTTATTTATTTTGTGGGCGTGTCAGTGGGCGGATTTTGAAATTTTTTTATCCCGAGCAGTTTTAGGAGTCATAGATCATATATAAAAAATTTCAGCTTTCTAGCTCAAAATTCGATTTTTTCCAAAATTTGGTTTTTTTGATTTTGTGGGCGGATTTCAAAAATTCGTAAACTTGATTATTTCGGGACCCTAGAGAGTATATGGTTAAAATTTCAGCTCTCTAGGTCCAGTTTAAAGGCCTAATTTTTGGCTACAGACGGACGGACGGACGGACGGACGGACATGGCTAGATCGACATTACTATCGATGCTGATCATAAATATAGTAACTTTTAGGGGTCTACGGGCAATATTAAGGTATGTTACAAACTATGCGTCAAAATTAATATACCCTTAGAATAGGATATAAACAGACGACGAACGAGAACGACGAACCGTTAAGAAATTTTAACTGGCTTATGCACTATGTGAGTGATGAGAGTGCATGAAAACATTATTGAACTCAAGGAAGAGTGAAAGGGTTAATAATATTATTTAAATGACATTTGTCTTGCAGTGAGGTTTGATCTGGTTCACAATAATTATCAGGTGACTGAACTGGGCTTACAAGCAAGAGTGTAAAAAGATTTTTTTATAAATGTAGTAGATTTAGAGAGTTTTCAAAATAATTGAAGTAAGAGTTTTAAAAATGAAGCAGATATGAAGAATAAAGCAAAAGTGCGAAGTAGGAAGCAGATTTTAAGAATTTTAGAAAAAGCGAAGTAGATCTACTCCAATTGAAGCAAAGTGGTATCGCTGAGACACACTCACTATAATCGCATTTAAAAGAAAAAACGGTTCGCGCACAGCACTCGATGGTAGTCGTATGACTCACGTTGTTATTATCAAAAAAAAAATCAATATTTTCTTTATTTTTGAGTCAACGGATGTCATAAAAAAAGTTTAATGTAAATTTGCCTCTTTTTTCAATGGTTAGGGAATGCGTTTTCTTTTCTTCGTTTAGCTTTTCACACCGTGCCGATGCTCGCGATTAGCCGAAAACTGCCGATGAGACCACCGAACGAGTTGAAGTCCAAACACTGACTAGTGTCTTCAGCAACTTCTCTTTTGGTAAGCCTCCCCATTAACGATGTATTGATGCTAGCCACACTGATTCTTCCTCTCGAATTCCCGTGAGGTGACATCCCCGCTTGCTAATTCAGCAAGCAAAGAGTATAGCTTAGCGGACTTTTCAAGCAGACGAACAGTTGTGGGAGTAGTATATAATTTGCAACCCGCCCTTTGCCGCCTCGTATGATGGAAATTATACGGCTGTAAGATTGGGGTTATTAGGTTAGGGGGTATCATGCAGCGGATTTTTTTTTTTTTTATGGGTGTGTGAAGTGTAATGGCATTTATGTACCAGCTCAGCATGGCAAAAAAAAAGAACGGCACGCATATCGCTGAGGTATGTTAATACAGGGTGTAGGAAAACGGATAGGAAATAAACAAGAATAGTTTTGCACTTCACAGACGGACTTGGCAAAAGACGAAAAGCAGAATATCCTTCCATTACAAAACAGGTGAGGTATGCAGCTCTTTAGAGCGGCGTACTAAGCTGGACAAGGAAGGATTTTATTTTGTTTTATTTTCTGTTAGCGACGAATATCCTTCGCGTGGTAGGTTCCCACTGATTTTCCGGTTAGGTATTCGAGAACGTAATAAGCTGCACCTTCCTTTTCCCTAACGCGAGCTTTTAAGAAGGCCGGGGCTAGCTTAGCGTTGAAGCCTCTTTCAATATTGCTTTGTGCAAAATTTCGCCGATAAACCTCATCACCGATATTGAAATCAACTGGTTTAGACCTGGTGTTGTACCTTGCGGCGTTATTCAGGAAGGAAGTCTGTATGTTTTCCTGTATCTGGGTACGTACTCCCACAAGCTTATCGATTCTATCAAGTGCTACATCCTCCCCGTTTAACATTCCCAGCTGCCGCAAAAGGGTATAGTCACTCCCATTAGGGACCATGTTCTGTCCAAATAACGCGTAGTATGGGCTGCACCCAATTGAACTATGAAGGGTTGCTCTCAGTGCGCACGCTATGTTACTGAGTCGACTATCCCATTCGTTTTGGCTCTTCTGAATGGAAGCGCGAATTGCAGCAACAACGGATCGATTTACTCGTTCCGATGAGTTTGATTGAGGGGAATGTATGGCCGTGTACATGTGACGAATCCCGAATCGGGATAAAAACCCTTCAAACTCTTTCGACTTGAATTGGGACCCATTATCACTAAGGATCGTCTCTGGAGCGCCATACAAATGAAAAATGTTTTTTTCTAAGAAGTCAACAATGGGCTTCGTAGTGAACTTCCTCAACGGGTTTAGAAAAACGTATTTTGTGAGGTGATCCAGGACGATCAGGATCCCAGTGTTGCCCAATTTGGACCTAGGGTATGTCCCAAGCAAGTCGATAAAAAGGTTTTGAAATGGCCTCGACGTCCTCACTGGTTGTCCCATAGGAGGCCTTAGAACAGTGTTTGGGTTTTTTGTCATCTTGCATGTTTCACAACCCAGTACATATTCCCTCACATCTTTCACCAGCCTTGGCCAAAACAGGTGGCGTCGCAGTTTTTCCAGCATCTTTCCTATTCCGCAGTGTGCCGCAGAGGGGGGGTTATGGGAGTTGTACAAGATTTCGGGAACTAAGGTCGAAGGTACCCACAGTTTCCAAGACTCACCTTCTGGTTCGGGGGTTCTGGTCGGGTGCATCGTGCGCTTGTACACGAAATCATCCACAATCTGTACATCCGGCAGCCTAGTTTTGTTTTCTATGATATGGCTCTTCAGGTTGGCGTATTCTTCGGAAGAAAAGTGTGGTGTTTTCAGATCGATAATCGGAGCAATTTCTTCGAGAGCGCTCAAATCGACCGTGTCCCTTCGGGACAAACAGTCCGGTACCACATTATTCGTACCTTTGCGATGTTTTATCGAAAAATCAAAACCTTGAAGTTTAAGGGCCCACCTTGCAAGTCTACCCGACAGATCCTTTTGGCGCATCAGCCATTGAAGGCTAGCATGGTCCGTTATGACTGTGAACTCGTGACCTTCAACGTACGGGCGAAATTTTGTTATGGAAAGCACAGCCGCTAGACACTCCTGCTCGGTAACAGAGTAATTTCGCTGCGCTTTATTTAACTTCTGACTCATGTAGGCGATGGGTTTTTCAACTCCACCCTCATCCACTTGAGCTAGCACGCTACCGACTCCATACTGGCTGGCGTCACATTGAATAATAAAAGGGCGGCTGAAGTCAGGCGTCGTCAGTACCGGAGCCGAACTCAGCTGTGTCTTTAGGGTGTCGAAGGCTTGTTGAGCCTCCGAGTTCCATTCAAAAGATCTGCTTTTTTTGAGTAGATTCGTAAGGGGGATCGTAAGCGAGGCAAAGTTGACAATAAACTTGCGGTACCAGCCTGCCATCCCAAGAAAACGTCGCAGTTGGCGCACCGATTTTGGTGGAGGGAAATCAACAATTGCATTAACCTTTTCCGGATCAGTTTGTACCGACCCGTATCCAACAATATGCCCAAGTTACTTGACAGCCTTCAGACAGAATTTTGACTTTTGTACGTTGATGGTAAGGCCGGCTTTTCTCATATGCAACGCCACCTCCTGTAACGCGCACATGTGAGATTCGAAATCTTTCGAGATCACCAACAGGTCGTCGAGATAGACGAATACCTTCTCCCGAAGATGATATGGGATGACCTTATCCATCAACCGGCACATTGTCTGAGGGGCATTACACAGCCCGAACGGCATTACCGTAAACTGATACAGCGGGCGATTCGGAACTGTGAAGGCCGTCTTTTCACGAGAACTCACCTCTAGCGGGATTTGCCAAAAGGCATCCTTAAAATCGATACTAGAAATGAATTCCGCTCGAGGCAAACGGCTTAAAATGCCCTCAATGTGCGGAAGTGGAAAGGCATCCTTTATAGTTAGGGCATTAACCTTTCGGAAGTCAATGCAAAATCTAATCTTTCCGGGCTTTCGGATTAGAACAACCGGAGAGCTCCATGAACTATTAGATTCCTCAATGACTCCCAAGGACAACATTCTGTCTATTTCGGCAAACATGAGAGACTCCACTGCGGGCGACACCGGATAGTGACGTTGCTTTACCGGTCCGTTGGAAGCAACGTCAATGGCATGCTGAACCAGATTTATCTTCCCGAGACCTTCCTTTTCAAAAGAGGTAAATACGGCCGTAACGGTTTTGAGATGTTCTTGCTGGTAAGCTGTGAGCGTATGTACAGGCGAATCGGATGGGGGCAAATCATGAAGTTCCCCTATAATCCCTGGGGCGAGGTTAAAACTACGCCAAAAATCTATCCCAAGGTAAAGGTTCTGGCTGAGTGAAGGCACTATAAAGATGTTTAATGGTTTCGTTATATTGCGAAATTTCACATCGACGACCTTCCGCTGTTTTGATGAATGAAAGGTATTTCTGCAGTTTTACCCCGGATAATAGTATTTCCTCGGCAGCCTCGGCTCCAAAGCAACTTATAGACGCTCCAGAGTCCAACAAGCCGCTAACGGATTTTCCCAAAATTTCAACCTCCGCATATGGCCTGATATCTAAGCTATCCCTGCCGATGACTGCAGATATAAGATGGTGTCTAGTCCTCCGCACATTTCTCCAAAAATTTCGTAAGCGTAAAGTTGATCGCTTGGGCTTATGAGCAACTATAACATTACTCGCCACAGAGAAAATTCTTGCTCGAATTTCTCTATATTCGCGCAATCTTTGGTGAAATGGTTTGGAGGGATCGATAGCCCGAGGTCTTCGGTTCGTTGGATTTCGGGGGGTGGAAGGAAGGTCGGGGTTTGAAGTTCTGATTTCTTGAATATTCTCTAAGTTCGGCGGTGAGGATGCGACCTGGTGGCTGTAGTCGCATCCGCTTTCGAGTTTTTCTGGGCGGAGCATTTAGGGCATTGTGGCTTGTATGTGTTTTGGGCACCACAACCGTAACAAAACACTTTCCTCGATTTTAGGCAATCCATATAGGTATGACCCTCTGCCTCACAATTCCAGCACAAGAGAACTTTCTTTTGAAGACTAATCTCCGAAACCTCTTCGTCAATGGCAGTTTCTGTCATGATCTCAGACACAAATCTTCGTGGAGGAACGTTGCGATTAAAAACTCCTCGATGCATCTCCTGCATGAAGAGCTCATGTTTATGGCATGCACTTCGTACCCTGGCGATTGTCGTAATTTGGAGATGCAGAAGCTCATGCCTAAGATCAGGTTTAAGATTCCGAATTAAAATTTCGAGAAACTGCCCATCAGCCAGGGGTTCCGTCGGTCGGTCAGATAAGCAGACCACCGCGTCAAGATATTCATCGAACGATTCTTTCTCTTTCTGCTTCCTATTTCGAACCATTTCGATGATATCAAAATCGGTTCGAGGGTCTGAATACTGAAATCGCAAAGCTTCACGAAGCGCAGTCCACTCGATGGATTGTTCCCGCTTGTGGTAGCGCCAGTACCAGTCCTTCGCTTTACCGGTAAATAGAATATGCATATTTCGGCATAGAGCTGAAAAATCTCCATTTAGGGTATTCATTGTCAAAGCATGTACCCGGTAAATAAACTCATCCGCGCGGATGCCGTCACTGGCACCGTCGAATCTAACATTCCAGTTTAATATGATGCTTGACAACTTTTCGGGACTAGTAGAAGTTCGATTGTAACCAAAATCGTTTGGAGCCCTACTTTGGTTGGGCCGGTGAGCTTCAGGTTGAGGGTGAGGTTGAAGTGGAGGTATTGGTTGAAAGTTAGATTGGGTCCAGTTGGTTCTGTCGGTCATCGGACTATTAGGAGGAGCTATATTGAGAGCCTGCGTCTGAATACTGAGATATCTGTGAAACATTGTTTCAATAGTCTGATTAATTGTATTCATAGTCTTCTGTCGATCTTGCTCCACTTCTTCTCGAACAAGTTGCCGAATGTCCGAATCGTTGGGGTAAGAAACATTATCAAACGGAGCATTTAAATTAGAGCGGGACTTAGGATTTTGCACTGTCGTCAGTTGCGGTGGTAGGGTGTCGTTTTTGCTGGCCGACGATATTCTGCTATCGAGAATACTCGAATCTCTTAGGCTCCACTCGGCTACGTTCTGCATGGTAGTCGAACGAGTGTTCGGGCGCCGACTCTTAGGGACTGCACCTCTACCACGGGAACTACTACCAGGGGGACGATTTGGAGGACCTTCTTGCGTGTCTGGTATTGTAATGCCTTGACGGCAAACGGGACAAGATTCTGAGTCCGTCAACCAGTTGCTCAGACAGGGCTTGTGGAAAATGTGGCCACATGGGGTCGTTGCCTCTGTACCGAAGGTTATATCGTCCTGACATATGGAGCACGCGATTACATCGGTTAACCGTACAAGCTGTACTGGACTGCGTGGAACAGCCATAATTAAATAGTTATAAGAGGGTTAAGGGAAAAATTATATTAGATATAGGTAATAGATAAGGAAGGTAGTGAAGACCAAATTTGAATATACTGAAGAGTTTAATAATATGGGTGATGTAAAACTTGAAATTGATAATATGTGTTCTGATTTCGATGACTTGCTATATGTGGTCCTAACGAAGTGTGGTCATGTTGGAGGGGAAAAAACGGATTAATCTAATAGTTTGATTGAAATGGTTAGACTTATTGCGCTGGGTTGTCGAGGTCGATATATTAAGCATTATAGTTCTCAATATAACGCGCTTCCAAGACAACTAGCAACTTAAACTATTGTGGAGAATGGGATGTCGATGACAAATCAGATCACTTCCCCTGGTCGTTCCAAACCATCGCATTGTTGGATTTGACAACGCGGTTCCAAAAGAGTGATCTAGATGTCGCGAAACATGTCAAAGGAAAACGGAATGAAAAGTGCAAAAAGAATGCAAAAAGGTGGAGAGAAGAAAAAAAATAATTAAATATGAAACTGAACACTTTAGGTGAACTGAAAATTGTATCTACGAATAAGAGGGTAACCCGCAGAAAATTGCGGGCCCCACGTTGGGCGCCATTTATGTAACGGAGAATCTTTTGAGGCGGTCTAGGTGGGGGAAGGTTGTCTAAAAGACGGTGTAAAATTTGGGGGAGCCTGGACAAGGGGAAGGAAACGATGGGGAGGGGGGAAGAGAAAAGGAAAGATCACTGGCAACTCTGACACGGGCGCATGCCTTGCTGGTCTCAGCTAATGCTCGTCGGAGGGTGGGGTCTTGCATCTGAGCTACCAGGATGGGTCTGCGACTACATAAAGATATCTGCATGCTTCAGGTATAGGTAGGTATCTAAACGGATATAAGTGCTGCGACCAAATAGTAAGGCCGACAGAACCGCTAGAATACAAATAAATAAATAAGTATCCAACATGAGCCACGGGAGGAGCAGGTGGTCGTCCTCATAGCGGGTCAATACCCTCCCTACCGTGTGCCGGTGGCCGCTGGAATATTATACCGGCACCCAAGAGAAAGCCCTATGCTTTCACATCGTCGGACCGCTAAGCCTTACCATCGAAATGAGACACAATTTTTTTACAAGCCTTAAGCTAACATTTTAAATTTTATTTAACCAATTCATTTTAAAATACATAAGGTACTACTTAGGAGAGAAAAAAAAGAAACAAAAAAAGAAGCAGGATATCAAAGGTATTTTTAAGACACATTGATCTTATATCTGTTAGAAATATTAAAGTAGGTACCTACTATGTAGGGATAATTATATAAAATAATTTTAAAGGTCAGTATTAATAACGGTAGGTATAAAGAAAAATATAATAAGTACTTAAGTAATTAATTTCCTTTATGAAGATATTAATTCAGAGCGCTACATACATTAGCTAATTATTTACTATTAAAAAACGCAAAAAAAAAAACATATAGGATTGCTACTGGTTATTCATAGCATCGCATAGGGGTGGCAACACCCTTTTTTTGAAAAATAATAACAAAAAAAGAAAGAAATAAAAAACTTAAAATAACTACCTACTACACGTATTTGGTAACGCGGCTTAATTCAGCAATTTTGATTGCGATGTGTGATAATGGCGAACCTCAAGAAATCAATGTTATTAAACTGTACTTACCTGGGCATCCGCGTCGTCAGGCCTGTCGATGTGGATTCCTCGGTCCTGTCAACAAAAAAAAACTCGAAAAGAAATTTTTCTACGAGAGTTAGGTCAAAAAAAAAAAATCCACGGAATTATCACACACACAGTAACTAAAGTGAGCTTTTAATAAAGCGAACTGTTATCTTATTCAGAAGAATATAATATTATTATTTTATTGATAGAAACCCTTTTTTTAATTTACATGCACTAGCTACTGTTTACTACGGTTAAATATCCTAAAACGGGGTTGATGCTTCTGGTGACGAATTTCGGGAACGATGACGGGGTTTTCTTTTCTGGTAGTGTTGAAGGTAGCGGATATAGGTACTGCTCGCCTGGTTGAAACTTTCGATGATCTTTCAGGTGAATTGGCATACGCTATCGTTGGTGTTAATGCCCGATGGTGACGATTAGCGACCAAATGGACCGTTGACGGGGTTTTCCTCTCTGGTCGTGCTGAAGTTAGCGGATATTGGAACTGCTCGCCTGGGTGAAACTTTCGGTTATTTTTTTTTTGGTGGGGGGGTTCGCCTTGAAACGTCGAGGGAAGTGGCATACGCTGTCGTTGGTATCACTGCGCGATGGTGACGATTAGCGACAAAGGGAATCGGCGAGTTTAGGGCACAAGCTGAGGTGGTATCAAGGCCCGTTTGGGACGGCTGGACACAATTTTTGGGCACTAGCGCAATTTTCTGCCACACTAAGAAGGCAATTGCATGCGGATTTTTGTTGGTGGGAAACGAGATATGGGCTTTAGTGACGCAACACCACCACTTGGCTTTGGGGTGCGGCAGAAGCAGACACACTCACTATAATCGCATTTAAAAGAAAAAACGGTTCGCGCACAGCACTCGATGGTAGTCGTATGACTCACGTTGTTATTATCAAAAATAAACTCAATATTTTCTTTATTTTTGAGTCAACGGATGTCATAAAAAAAGTTTAATGTAAATTTGCCTCTTTTTTCAATGGTTAGGGAATGCGTTTTCTTTTCTTCGTTTAGCTTTTCACACCGTGCCGATGCTCGCGATTAGCCGAAAACTGCCGATGAGACCACCGAACGAGTTGAAGTCCAAACACTGACTAGTGTCTTCAGCAACTTCTCTTTTGGTAAGCCTCCCCATTAACGATGTATTGATGCTAGCCACACTGATTCTTCCTCTCGAATTCCGTGAGGTGACATCCCCGCTTGCTAATTCAGCAAGCAAAGAGTATAGCTTAGCGGACTTTTCAAGCAGACGAACAGTTGTGGGAGTAGTATATAATTTGCAACCCGCCCTTTGCCGCCTCGTATGATGGAAATTATACGGCTGTAAGATTGGGGTTATTAGGTTAGGGGGTATCATGCAGCGGATTTTTTTTTTTTTATGGGTGTGTGAAGTGTAATGGCATTTATGTACCAGCTCAGCATGGCAAAAAAAAAGAACGGCACGCATATCGCTGAGGTATGTTAATACAGGGTGTAGGAAAACGGATAGGAAATAAACAAGAATAGTTTTGCACTTCACAGACGGACTTGGCAAAAGACGAAAAGCAGAATATCCTTCCATTACAAAGCCGGATGGCTAATGATCGTATGTGCGGACGCTAGCACTGCAGAGTGGATGAGAACAAACTTCGCGAAGCTCAAAGAGAAATGCGGGATGGAAGTGACGCTTGTGGGGGAAGAACTTTTCCCGAAACCACATATCGTCAGAGCCTTCTTTCCTCATAGTACCGGAGTAGCGGATGAGAGAATACTGGCAATTCTAGATGGCCAGAATAAAGAACTCAACACCAGAACGTGGAGAGTTCTGCAGAGATCTGGCGATAAAGATGTCGCGCATATGGTCCTTGCTGTCAACGAAAGCACGATGAAGCGACTTGTTGAGCTAAAGGGGATGGTCTCGTTCAGGTTTGGACAGATCAAAATAATCCTCAAGAGCGCGGACAGATCGAAGAATCTGGCATCAAGAGACAACCAAAGGAAGGCTACAACATCAGGGGCTAGTATAAGTACTGCCACTCATGCTACAGAAAATAATAAGCCATCCACAAGCGCCAACAATAGCGCCACACCACCAGTGGCTGGCATTAATGCTGCCACGGGTAACTCAGTTGCTAAAACAACTGTGGTGCTGGATGCTACTACAAAGGCGAACAAAACGGACAGCACAAACGCGCACCGTAACCGCTTTAGGCCAAAACTGGCGGCCGAACAGGCACATACAAGCGGGAAAGATGGACAGAACACCAGAAGTCCAAGGGGGAGACAAAGTGGTCTCTCTCAACAGGGTTACGTACGACGCAGGGGTGATAACAAACCTCATAGAGTGCGTAATCCAGAGTACGTGAAGAAGAAATGACGTCTCTAACTGTGCTGCAGGCAAACCTGCACCGCGCTATGGGTGCATCGGACACCTATAGCCAAAGATGTGCCGAAAGGATCGTCGCTCTTGGTTTAATCCAGGAACCATGGGCAACTATAGGTAAGATCTTTGGTCTTAACAGCAGAAATAGAGAGCTAATTTTTGCCAAAGGTAATTTCAGACCTAGGGCAGCTCTTTCCATTGCGAAAGATATAAAATTTTCCCTCATTCCAGGTTTCAATACTAGGGACCTGGTGGCCGTTTTAATTGGACGCCACAATGGCCATGTGATACACAAGTTTGTATGCGCATCGGCGTATTTTGCTGGGGACATAGAGGAGGTACCACCTACACCAGTACAGGAACTTGTCCAGTACTGCCAAACTCAACAAGTACATCTTGTTATCGGCTGCGACGCGAATGCACATCACCTGATTTGGGGCAGCCGAGACACAAACAAAAGAGGTGAGTTACTTTTAGATTACCTATATAGTAAAGACCTAGTTATTCTAAATAAGGGAGATAAGCCCACTTTTAGGAACAGTATACGAGAAGAAGTTTTAGACCTTACTCTCTTGTCTCCTTTTATACAAAACATTGTAGAGGACTGGCACGTGTCTGATGAAGCTTCTCTGTCTGATCATATGCATATTATGTTCAGGCTGCGATGCAACACCGAGTGCGCGCCGGTCAAATACAATAATAAATTAACTAACTGGAGAACCTATAGTGAAAATCTGGCAATCAGAACTGATCTGCTACCAGATTCACCACTAACACCGAGTGATGCGGACGTTGCACAATGTCAGCTTAACGACATCATTATCTCATCCTTTAGGAATAGTTGTAAGGTAAAGCGCACCGTGGTAAAAAGAAGCGTACCATGGTGGAATGAAAACCTGGAAACTATCCGCAAGAAGGTGAGAAAACAATTCAATAAATCGAAACGCACCGGCGTATGGGATCAATATCGATCCATGTTAACCAAATACAACCAAGAGTTGCGAAGATCTAAAAGGGCCTCATGGCGCGCATACTGCGAAAAGCTGGAAAAACTCCCAGCAGTGGCGCGGCTCCAGAGAGCGCTATCAATAGATCCTTCAAACTGCATGGGATTGCTCATCAAACCTGATGGAACAATCACAAGCGACCGGGAAGAAACTCTCATAACCTTGCTGCAAGTTCACTTCCCTGGTTCCCTAATTGTCGATCACACAACTGATCACACTACTGAGGTTTCATATCCAACTAACCTCAGCAGAAATAATAGTTTATCTGGTAAATTATTTAGTCCAGATAAGGTAAAATGGGCCATAAACTCATTTAAACCATTCAAGGCACCAGGAAGTGACGGAATTTTTCCAGCCCTCATTCAAAAGGGTATGGAATTCTTCCTACCTAACATGATTGCCTTATTTAGGTTCAGTTTCAACTGGGGCTACATACCACGCACTTGGCGGGAGGTCAATGTAGTATTTATCCCCAAACCAGGTAACAAACCTAGTGAACTACCTAAATCCTATCGTCCCATAAGCTTGACATCGTTTTTCCTGAAAACAATGGAAAGAATAATTGACGTTCATATCAGAGAATGCGTTACTTTTAGCATGCCTCTACACCCCTGTCAATATGCGTATCAAAAAGGCAAATCAACGGAAGGCGCCCTGTTAAAACTAACAAATCACATAAACAACGCCTACCGTTGCAAAGAAATTGCACTATGCGCTTTTCTCGACATAGAGGGTGCTTTTGATAACACCGGTTATGATTCAATATCAAACGCTTTAATTCACCGAAAGGTAGACTTTCCCACCATAAACTGGATAAAAGCGATGCTCGAAAGTCGGAAAATCGCTGCTTCGTCAGGACAGACTTCAGTATCAGTTTCAGCTATAAAAGGCTGTCCACAAGGAGGAGTTTTATCACCCCTCCTGTGGTCTTTGGTCATAGATGACCTACTTCAAAAATTAAGTAATTTAGGCTACGACATAATAGGGTATGCCGATGACTTGGTCATCATTATTAGGGGCAAAGAATCAAACGTAGTTACTTCACGTATGCAAAACGCCCTTAAGATAGCTATAGACTGGTGCGTCAAGGAAAATCTCTCCATAAACCCCAGTAAAGCTATCATAGTTCCTTTCACAAAAAGAAGAAATCTCAGCTTAGCTCAGATTTCACTAAATGGCACGACCATTGAGTATTCCGACGAAGTCAAATATCTCGGAGTAATCCTGGACAAAAGACTAAACTGGAACTCTCACATCAACAACAAAATCACTAAAGCTAACAGAGCTTTATGGGCCTGTCGACGCACATATGGCAGAACCTGGGGAATCTCTCCAAAGATTGTCCACTGGATCTACACAGTGATGATAAGACCCATTATAACATACGCCTCCATTGTATGGTGGACAAAATCCACACAAAAGGTCGCAAAAGAGAAGCTCAAAAAGGTACAACTTCTTGCGTGCCTTGGTATCTCCGGAGCCATGCGAACCTGTCCAACGGCTGCCATAGAGGCAATAACAGGTATTACACCTCTCCACATATACATTCAAAAAGTGGCGATCCGCAGTGCAATAAGTCAAATATAGTTAAACGAGATAAGTCTTAACGATCATCCGGAACTTAAGACCCTTCTTGATGAACTGCCAGGACTCAACATGAACTGCGCGGTCACAGACCGCATCCATAAAACACTATGCTTCAATAAGCGGTTCTCCACGGAGATTCCCAAGAGAGAAGCATGGGTTAGTAATAACCCACCTAACAGCCACAACGGCATAAAGTGGTATACGGATGGTTCTAAAATGGAAGCGGGGGTAGGAGCGGGAATATACGGACCAAACAAACGCTTTACGATACCCATGGGAAAAAGTCCCAGCGTATTTCAAGCAGAGCTCCACGCCATTCAAGAATGCGCTAGCCACATAAATTTATCTGGTATAAAAGGTGCAACCATCCATATATTCACGGATAGTCAAGCAGCTATAAACGCCCTTAGCTCGCATACGATTGGCTCCAAATCAGTCATGTACTGCTTCAACACCCTACAGACACTCGGAACAAGTAACAAGACCAAGCTATGGTGGGTTTCGGGTCATGTCGGGGTGGAAGGTAACGAAAAGGCCGACGAACTGGCCAGAAAAGGTTCCGAAACACCCTTCATAGGTCCCGAACCCATCTGCTGCACTCCTAGATCAGCAGCAACGGCAGCAATAAAAAGCTGGGAATACAGAAAATGTATCCATCTTTGGGAAAGCATCCCAGGTTTAAGACAGACCAAACAAGCCATTCGGCCTTTCAATAAAAATGCCAGCAAATGCCTAAACCTAAGCAGGCATAATATCAAAAACTTAGTAGGTTACCTTACTGGTCACCATGGTTTAAGATATCATCTACACAAAATGAAAATAGTAGACTCTCCTGAGTGCCGACTCTGTCTTCAAGAGGACGAGTCAGCTGAACACATTTTATGTGAATGTCCGGCCCTAAACGGAATTAGAAAGAAGATCTTTTTCAGGGAACAAATGTGCACCGAGGACATAAAGAATTCTTCGACTAGTAGAATTGTCCGCTTTACACGGAAAGTGGAAACTCTACTAGTCTAAATTTTTCTGGCCCACACGGCACAAAAGATCTTTTTAGGTCGAAGTGCCCCATATTTAATCGCCTTGGCGAGCCAGAATTTAAAAAAAAAAAAAATTCACTTCACTTTTATTTCACACTAAATACGTTTTATCCCACTTCTGACACCAATGTTACATCCAGGCTAGGATTCGAAAAGATAAAACGTAATTCTATTTAACTGATCTTTATTAGTTTTCTTTCAATGTCTTTTACTTCTTGATTATTATTCTAATAATTCACTTATTTAATTCAACAATTCACTTTCACAATTAATCACTTTAAACAATCACTTTTCTCTTATTCAATATTCTCTATACTTTTCACTACTGTCATCTATCGCCCTTCTTGTTCGCGGTTCACAACTCGAATGTCTTGGGTGCTCCTGCGACATCTATTTATATCTCTTAGTGACACCTTTCGAAATTTCCAGATTCGTTGAGAAGGTTCGTTTAGAAGGTTCGAGAACAACATCATGTATGTACTAGTTATTCCACAGCTACTCAAACTGCTATTCAAATGCTGCCAAAATCGGTAATATGGCCACTTTCTACTAGAAGGCGCTTGCTGAATGACACAGTTTGAGCAAACATGCAACATTATCATTACAAGCTCCTCAGAGACAAAAGCAGTCCTATTGTCTCCTTGGTAGTCCATGTAACGCAAATATTTCCCGACGTTTTTTAACTACTTCGGCGGCGGATTGATTAGATAGGTACCAGTGTAACTTTCACCCATTTCGACATCGCTTCAACCATAACTCTGCTGCCCCACAGAATACAGCTCTTATGTGTCGAAAATTCAGTTCTCCTTTGGAAAAGGTTGGAAATTTTCCTCAATTTTTGACCCACGAAGTATCCAACGCATTATCCTCGAATAATTCGCATCCATCGTCGTCTCATATGCAATCTCTTCGACGGGAATAGAAGGAACGTTACCTCTTTCTAAGAGTAGCACATAATGGGGGTTCACTTTTCACCTCCACGTCGGCCTTCAATGGTAGTCTACTTAGACAATCTGCGTTCGCATGCAATTTCCCAGGTCGATGCTCATAGTAAGCAACAACTCAACATTCGTGGTGAAATCATTGCTGGAATGGGTTTCTGCTTGTTGAAAATACCCAGTAATGGTTTATGATCGCTTACAATTGTTACCATTCTGCCTGCTATATACTGACGAAGTGCTTTATGCCAAAAATGACAGCTAAAACCTCTTTCAATTTCACTTTGGCCTGTATTATCAAAACTTTTCGAAGAACTGCTCCTCAGAAGACTAGTTAGAATCATAGAGCAAGTGGCTAATTCCCACCCATCAATTTGGGTTTAGATCATACAAATATGTAAAATTCCCATTGAATACAGAAAACATAACACAAAGTTTTTATGAAATGGCAAGCTTTCCCAGGGTTGTTGAAGAAACTTTGGAATATAGTATGCCAGATGATACTGATGAGACTTTTGATGTTAGTAATAGTTTATTAATTTAAAATAATAAAATAAACCTTTATTTTTCTTTAAAACATAACAAAAACAGAACAAAACAAAAATGCATATACAGTACGAACTCGGTTAACGCAACCCTCGATTTGCGCAACACCTCGATTTTCGCACTTTTCAATACTGTTACATTCAAGCTAGGATTCGAAAAGATAAAACGTAATTCTATTTAATTAATCTTTATTAGTTCTCTTTCAATTTAATTCTTGATTATTATTCTAATAATTCACTTATTTAATTCAACAATTCACTTTCACAATTAATCACTTTAAATAAACAATCACTTTTCTCTTATTCAATATTCTCTATACTTTTCACTACTGTCATCTATCGCCCTTCTTTATCGCGGTTCACAACTAGAATGTCTCGGGTGCTCCTGCGACATCTATTTATATCTCTTAGTGACACCTTTCGAAATTTCCAGATTCGTTGAGAAGGTTCGTTTAGAAGGTTCGAGAACAACATCATGTATGTACTAGTTATTCCACAGCTACTCAAACTGCTATTCAATTGCTACCAAAATCGGTAATATGGCCACTTTCTACTAGATGGCGCTTGCTGAATGACACAGTTTGAGCAAACATGCAACAATATCCCCCTCTTAAATTTGTCCGTCCCGAACAAGCACGTCAATATTTTCGCCATGGTAGCGATGGAGACGATCCACATGGACAACTTTCAGCTTGCCTCTTCCTCGCTGGATCCGATAGACAACATCGTTGACGCGCTTCACTATCTTATAGGGTCCTTCCCAATCCTGCTGTAGTTTAGGTGACATGCCTTTTCGGCGATGAGGGTTGTATAGCCATACCAGATCTCCTTCCTGGAATCCTGTGGTGGTTGCTTTTGTGTCATCGTACCTCGTCTTCATGCGGTCGCTGGATATCCGAATCTTATCTCTAGTTTTCCGATGAATGTTTCTGATGATTTCTCTGAGATCCGCAACAAAATCATCTTCATTCGTTGCTTCATCAGTCGGAGATCCAAACATCAATTCACTAGGTAACCGGATGGTTCGACCAAAAAGGATTTCGGATGGAGTATGACCTGTTGTGTTATTTCTGATCGAACTTGGCCAGAAGTAGTTCCATCATAGCAGTCATATCAACGGCTGTACTTACTGTACTCTGCTACGTCGAACAAAACGGACTTGGGGTTTTCTCCTTCGTTTTCAACAGCTTCCTGCAGTCGAAGCACCAGATCACTTTTTCCTCCAGCTGTGGAGAGATTCCGCTTTTCTAGCTCAGCTTTTAACTGCGGTATACTGAGCTGTAGTAATTTCAATGTGCGGCCCATTTTTGCTTTCCTTTTTTTTTCACTAATTCACTTCACTCCTCTTGCGGGGTCAGTCACCTTGACGTGTGCACCATCACCGCAAACAAACTCGATGGTGCCGGTGCGGAGGCTTACGACGCAAAGAGTCATCGGGCTTGTTAAGGGCCAGGCCGTCTGATGAGCGTCAACCATGAACTGACCAGGACTTCACGTCCGCTCCCACCCCACCATTACATACCCCCCCCCCCCCCCATCTGTCGCCACCGTCCGCTTACCCCCCCCCCCCCCCCCACCTACCATACTCATTACTTAAAACTTTTCGGCAATGCCCGGGGAAACAACCCCGACAACAAATCCCCAAATCTAAGGTGGAACAGCTAGCGCCGAGAGATGAATGGCTAAGGGGTTCTTAGTCGCTAGCAGCGAACTTCGGATACCAGGCGACCTCCGATTTCAAGATAGCCTTCCTGTGGTTATACGGGTAGACCACGGGCGACCTTTCTATCCCGATTACTCGTGGGATTCAAAATATATCCAAAAAATAAAAACCAAATAGAGAATGATGCCTCTACAACTGCATCATCAACTAGGGATGTTTCAGAACACCCTGATGCATTACCAACTGGGGATGTTTTAGAACACCCTGTCGTAAATGACGTGACACCTGCCAATCGGGAAGGGTCACAAACCACGGATTCGGAGATGAGAGCTTAGAAGAGAACTTGTCTCTTCTTAGTGACGATATCTCTGAAACCAGCACGCTATGCAATGTAAGCATACTCTCGGATGAAGTGCATCCCATGAATACTGGCGCGCCGGAGACCTCTGGCATAACTGCACAGACTGAGTCTAAGCGCGTCAAATTCACACCATCCGAACAGTGCCGTTTTAAGCGTGCGCTGAAAAAGGGGAAAAACGTAGAGCAGGCCAGAGCACTTGCTCTGTCGACAGAGGTCGACACAGGCTCCGAGGTGAAGCGTACAAGGTCCGAGGACAATACGCCGCCCCAATCCGAAGCGAAACGAGCTCGCACAGGAAATACAGCCGTCGACAAAGTCTCCTATAGAGATATAGCGAGCTTTGTAAGACTGGGTGTAGTACCTGTCGATCTGGATCGCAATCCTCTCAGTAATGAGCAAATGGCTCAGATTCAGGAGAGGATTATGGACATCACCATCGAACAACGTGATGAGGGGACCAAACCAGTCTTCCGCGGTACAACCTTCAACGCCGGATGGCTAATGATCGTATGTGCGGACGCTAGCACTGCAGAGTGGATGAGAACAAACTTCGCGAAGCTCAAAGAGAAATGCGTAATGGAAGTGACGCTTGTGGGGGAAGAACTTTTCCCGAAACCACATATCGTCAGAGCCTTCTTTCCTCATAGTACCGAAGTAGCGAATGAGAGAATACTGGCAATTCTAGATGGCCAGAATAAAGAACTCAACACCAGAACGTGGAGCGTTCTGCAGAGATCTGACGACAAAGATGTCGCGCATATGGTCCTTGCTGTCAACGAAAGCACGATGAAGCGACTTGTTGAGCTAAAGGGGATGGTCTCGTTCAGGTTTGGACAGATCAAAATAATCCTCAAGAGCGCGGACAAATCGACGAATCTGGCATCAAGAGACAACCAAAGGAAGGCTACAACATCAGGGGCTAGTATTAGTACTGCCACTCATGCTACAGAAAATAATAAGCCATCCACAAGCGCCAACAATAGCGCCACACCACCAGTGGCTGGCATTAGTGCTGCCACGGGTAACTCAGTTGCTAAAACAACTGAGGTGCTGGATGCTACTACAAAGGCGAAAAAAACGGACAGCACAAACGCGCACCGTAACCGCTTTAGGCCAAAACTGGCGGCCGAACAGGCACATACAAGCGGGAAAGATGGACAGAACACCAGAAGTCCAAGGGGGTCTCTCTCAACAGGGTTACGTACGACGCAGGGGTGATAACAAACCTCATAGAGTGCGTAATCCAGAGTACGTGAAGAAGAAATGACGTCTCTAACTGTGCTGCAGGCAAACCTGCACCGCGCTATGGGTGCATCGGACACCTATAGCCAAAGATGTGCCGAAAGGAACGTCGCTCTTGGTTTAATCCAGGAACCATGGGCAACTATAGGTAAGATCTTTGGTCTTAACAGCAGAAATAGAGAGCTAATTTTTGCCAAAGGTAATTTCAGACCTAGGGCAGCTCTTTCCATTGCGAAAGATATAAAATTTTCCCTCATTCCAGGTTTCAATACTAGGGACCTGGTGGCCGTTTTAATTGGACGCCACAATGGCCATGTGATACACAAGTTTGTATGCGCATCGGCGTATTTTGCTGGGGACATAGAGGAGGTACCACCTACACCAGTACAGGAACTTGTCCAGTACTGCCAAACTCAACAAGTACATCTTGTTATCGGCTGCGACGCGAATGCACATCACCTGATTTGGGGCAGCCGAGACACAAACAAAAGAGGTGAGTTACTTTTAGATTACCTATATAGTAAAGACCTAGTTATTCTAAATAAGGGAGATAAGCCCACTTTTAGGAACAGTATACGAGAAGAAGTTTTAGACCTTACTCTCTTGTCTCCTTTTATACAAAACATTGTAGAGGACTGGCACGTGTCTGATGAAGCTTCTCTGTCTGATCATATGCATATTATGTTCAGGCTGCGATGCAACACCGAGTGCGCGCCGGTCAAATACAATAATAAATTAACTAACTGGAGAACCTATAGTGAAAATCTGGCAATCAGAACTGATCTGCTACCAGATTCACCACTAACACCGAGTGATGCGGACGTTGCACAATGTCAGCTTAACGACATCATTATCTCATCCTTTAGGAATAGTTGTAAGGTAAAGCGCACCGTGGTAAAAAGAAGCGTACCATGGTGGAATGAAAACCTGGAAACTATCCGCAAGAAGGTGAGAAAACAATTCAATAAATCGAAACGCACCGGCGTATGGGATCAATATCGATCCATGTTAACCAAATACAACCAAGAGTTGCGAAGATCTAAAAGGGCCTCATGGCGCGCATACTGCGAAAAGCTGGAAAAACTCCCAGCAGTGGCGCGGCTCCAGAGAGCGCTATCAATAGATCCTTCAAACTGCATGGGATTGCTCATCAAACCTGATGGAACAATCACAAGCGACCGGGAAGAAACTCTCATAACCTTGCTGCAAGTTCACTTCCCTGGTTCCCTAATTGTCGATCACACAACTGATCACACTACTGAGGTTTCATATCCAACTAACCTCAGCAGAAATAATAGTTTATCTGGTAAATTATTTAGTCCAGATAAGGTAAAATGGGCCATAAACTCATTTAAACCATTCAAGGCACCAGGAAGTGACGGAATTTTTCCAGCCCTCATTCAAAAGGGTATGGAATTCTTCCTACCTAACATGATTGCCTTATTTAGGTTCAGTTTCAACTGGGGCTACATACCACGCACTTGGCGGGAGGTCAATGTAGTATTTATCCCCAAACCAGGTAACAAACCTAGTGAACTACCTAAATCCTATCGTCCCATAAGCTTGACATCGTTTTTCCTGAAAACAATGGAAAGAATAATTGACGTTCATATCAGAGAATGCGTTACTTTTAGCATGCCTCTACACCCCTGTCAATATGCGTATCAAAAAGGCAAATCAACGGAAGGCGCCCTGTTAAAACTAACAAATCACATAAACAACGCCTACCGTTGCAAAGAAATTGCACTATGCGCTTTTCTCGACATAGAGGGTGCTTTTGATAACACCGGTTATGATTCAATATCAAACGCTTTAATTCACCGAAAGGTAGACTTTCCCACCATAAACTGGATAAAAGCGATGCTCGAAAGTCGGAAAATCACTGCTTCGTCAGGACAGACTTCAGTATCAGTTTCAGCTATAAAAGGCTGTCCACAAGGAGGAGTTTTATCACCCCTCCTGTGGTCTTTGGTCATAGATGACCTACTTCAAAAATTAAGTAATTTAGGCTACGACATAATAGGGTATGCCGATGACTTGGTCATCATTATTAGGGGCAAAGAATCAAACGTAGTTACTTCACGTATGCAAAACGCCCTTAAGATAGCTATAGACTGGTGCGTCAAGGAAAATCTCTCCATAAACCCCAGTAAAGCTATCATAGTTCCTTTCACAAAAAGAAGAAATCTCAGCTTAGCTCAGATTTCACTAAATGGCACGACCATTGAGTATTCCGACGAAGTCAAATATCTTGGAGTAATCCTGGACAAAAGACTAAACTGGAAATCTCACATCAACAACTAAATCACTAAAGCTAACAGAGCTTTATGGGCCTGTCGACGCACATATGGCAGAACCTGGGGAATCTCTCCAAAGATTGTCCACTGGATCTACACAGTGATGATAAGACCCATTATAACATACGCCTCCATTGTATGGTGGACGAAATCCACACAAAAGGTCGCAATAGAGAAGCTCAAAAAGGTACAACGGCTTGCGTGCCTTGGTATCTCCGGAGCCATGCTAACCTGTCCAACGGCTGCCATAGAGGCAATAACAGGTATTACACCTCTCCACATGTACATTCAAAAAGTGGCGATCCGCAGTGCAATAAGTCAAATACAGTTAAACGAGATAAGTCTTAACGATCATCCGGAACTTAAGACCCTTCTTGATGAACTGCCAGAACTCAACATGAACTGCGCGGTCACAGACCGCATCCATAAAACACTATGCTTCAATAAGCGGTTCTCCACGGAGATTCCCAAGAGAGAAGCATGAGTTAGAAATAACCCACCTAACAGCCACAACGGCATAAAGTGGTATACGGATGGTTCTAAAATGGAAGCGGGGGTAGGAGCGGGAATATACGGACCAAACCAACGCTTTACGATACCCATGGGAAAAAGTCCCAGCGTATTTCAAGCAGAGCTCCACGCCATTCAAGAATGCGCTAGCCACATAAATTTATCTGGTATAAAAGGTGCAACCATCACGGATAGTCAAGCAGCTATAAACGCCCTTAGCTCGCATACGATTGACTCCAAATCAGTCATGTACTGCTTCAACACCCTACAGGCACTCGGAACAAGTAACAAGACCAAGCTATGGTGGGTTCCGGGTCATGTCGGGGTGGAAGGTAACGAAAAGGCCGACGAACTGGCCAGAAAAGGTTCGGAAACACCCTTCATAGTTCCCGAACCCTTCTGCTGCACTCCTAGATCAGCAGCAACGGCAGCAATAAAAAGCTGGGAATACAGAAAATGTATCCATCTTTGGGAAAGCATCCCAGGTTTAAGACAGACCAAACAAGCCATTCGGCCTTTCAATAAAAATGCCAGCAAATGCCTAAACCTAAGCAGGCATGTTATTGTTGCATGTTTGCTTGAACTGTGTCATTCAGCATTAATTAGTCAACTACGCCATCTAGTAGAAAGTGGCCATATTACCGATTTTGGCAGCATTGGAAAAGCAGTTTGAGTAGCTGTGGTATAACTTGGTATGTTGTTCTCGAACCTTCTGAACTTAACGAACCTTCTCAACGAATCTGGAAATTTCGAGAGGTGTCACTAGGAGATATAAATAGATGTCGCAGGAGCACCCAAGACATTCGAGTTGTGAACCGCGATAAAGAAGGGCGATAGATGACAGTAGTGAAAAGTATAGAGAATATTGAATAAGAGAAGTGATTGTTTATTTAAAGTGATTAATTGTGAAAGTGAATTGTTGAATTAAATAAGTGAATTATTAGAATAATAATCAAGAAGTAAAAGACATTGAAAGAGAACTAATAAAGATTAATTAAATAGAATTACGTTTTATCTTTTCGAATCCTAGCCTGGATGCAACATTGGTGTCAGAAGTGGGATAAAACGTATTCAGTGTGAAATTAAAGTGAAGTGAATTAGTTTAAAAAAAAAAAACGTATTTAGTGAAAAAAAAGGAAAGAAAAATGGGCCGCACATTGAAATTACTACAGCTCAGTATACCGCAGTTAAAAGCTGAGCTAGAAAAGCGGAATCTCTCCACAGCTGGAGGAAAAAGTGATCTGGTGCTTCGACTGCAGGAAGCTGTTGAAAACGAAGGAGAAAATCCCAAGTCCGTTTTGTTCGACGTAGCAGAAGAACAAGTAAGTACAGCCGTTGATATGACTGCTATGATGGAACTACTTCTGGCCAAGTTCGATCAGAAATTCGACTGTATGGACTCTAAGTTAGATGAACAGAAGAATTCTCTGGATTCGAAATTGAAGTCAATGGACTCTAAATTCGAAGAACAAAAGAATTCCATAGTTGCCGCCCAAAAGAGCGCTGTGGAAGATTTTAAAAATGTTCTCGAAGGAAAACTCGAAGAAATTGACCACAAGTTCGAGAAGGTTGAAACCAAATTCGACGAAATCCATCAGACGTTTTGCAAGCATGAAACAAACTTCGAGAACTTGGCTAGAGAGCTGGAGAAAGTGAAGAAGCAGAAGGCTCGAGAAAATTCTGCGGTCTGCCCGAGAAGGAAAGAGATGCAGCCTCCTGTTTTCGACGGTCAAACATCATGGCCAATTTATAAGAAACAGTTTGAAGCAGCTGCAATGGCGAACAGCTGGGACAACGAGGAAAAGTCGATTGCGCTAACGCTCGCACTAAGAGGTACAGCTGCGGAGTTACTCCAAACCGTCTCAGAAGAGAAGCAACACGACTACGACGCCCTGGTCAAGGCTATAGAGATGCGCTTCGGTGATGAGCATATGCAGCAAGTGTACAGGGTCCAGCTACGCAGTAGAGTCCAGAAGCGGGGAGAAACACTTCAACAGCTGCAAGCAGATATCGAACGTATGGCACATTTGTCATATCCTAATGCTGGTGAGGTTCTCATCAATGAAATGGCTGTGGAGGCGTTTATCCAAGCCATTGAAGATAGACAACTGCAAATGGCCGTAAGAATGGCTGGAAAGAGAACTCTCGCTGAGGCCCTAGCATTTGCCTTGACAATGCAAGCTGCTGATCAGGCATCGCATGTGTTCCACCGCGTAAGGGAAATGACAGCCGTTGAATGTTCATGTCAAAGAGCAGACGTCGTAGACCGGAGCAGAGATAACAGAGGTCAAATGCGCTGCTAGGGCACCTACAGAGACAGTGCAGAGCTCCACCCAGACGAGGCAGTTGTCCGCATTGCGGGCCTAGGAGGGGCAACGAAGAAGCATCTGGCAGGGATAACAACCATCCTGCAGATATAGCTTCGCAAAACCAGCAGTCGGGAAACGTGTAAGGACCAGCTTCGTGGGGCAGAAGTTGGTTTCCGGAATCGACGACCCCAGGACCACAATTCAAGTCTCCCAAACCAAACGAGGAAACCAGAGTCTAACAGTTGAAGCCTATATCGGACAAAATAAGTGCGTGGCAACCATCGACACCGGTGCCACCGCTTCCATCATAAGGAGGGACATCGTCCGTCAGTCTCGGCTGCACAACACCAGCAATTACTGTCTGAAAACAGCAACAGGAGCTACAGCGAAAGTGTATGGAGAGGTCATACTAACAATAAATTTGGCAGGATTAGTATTCTCCCACGCTTTCCTAGTAGCCGATATATGTGACGAATGCATCATTGGAATCGATTTCATGAAGGCGCATGATGTAGTATTGGACATTGGTATGCAAGTACTCAAGTATCGAAACGTAGAAATTCCGATGGTGTACGGGAACGAGAACGTCGCATCCCTGAGGACAGTCATTAGTAAGGACGAGGTCCTACCACCTTCTTCAGAGACACTGATTTGGACAAAGCTGGAAGGTGATCCTGGGGCCCACCGATTCTTTCTAGTCGAGCCAGAAGACAACCACTGCCAAAATTGCCTGGTTGGAAAAATGCTTGTCGAGCCGAAGAACAATATGGTTCCCGTACGAGTTCTTAATGCGGAACACAAAAGCGTCAAATTGAAGCAAGGTGAGGTGGTTGGAAAGTGTGTACCGGTTACTGCCATCACGAAACTATCACAGGAAGGTGTTGCGAAGCCTCGTTCACTAATGGGAATGACTGAGGTCAAAAGAACTTCATTCCAGCACTGCGATCTGAATCGGGAGCAGCAAGCCATGGCAGGGAACCTCATCAACGAGTTTGCTGATATATTCGCTTCGCGGGACTGCGAGTATGGCCGAACACACCTTGTACAACACCGGATAGACACTGGAGATGCGAGACCGATTCCTCAGCCTCCCAGACGACTACCATTGGCTAAGCAGACGGAGGTTGCAGAGATGGTGTCGACGATGGAGAAGGAAGGAGTAATCGAATGCTCTAAAAGCCCATGGCTACCCTCTACCAAGGATTGACGATACGCTGGATACACTGTCCGGAGCTCGATGGTTTTCCACTCTAGATCTGAAGAGTGACTACTGGCAAGTGCAGATACATCCGGAAGACTGTGAGAAAACAGCTTTCACAGCAGGAAACGGGCTCTGGCAATTCACAGTAATGCCATTTGGACTGTGTAACGCGCCGGCAACCTTTGAGCGACTAATGGAGCGTGTTTTGTTGGGGCTAACATGGAAAACGTGTTTGGTCTACTTGGACGATGTCATCGTGGTTGGAAAAACGTTTGAAGAACATCGAGATAACTTGAAGGAAGTGTTCCAGAGACTACGAAGTGCACAATTAAAGCTTAACCCGAAAAAGTGTGATCTCTTTAGATCTGAGGTAAAATACCTGGGGCACATCATCTCGTCCGAAGGAGTAAGGACTGACCCAGAGAAGGTCGATGCGGTGAAAAATTGGCCCGTTCCAAAAGACAAACACCAACTGAGAAGCTTCCTGGGACTTGCAACTTACTACAGACGGTTTGTGAAGGACTTCGCAAGGATCGCAAAGAGCTTGCATCAACTGACGGAAAAGGGAAAACCATTTAAATGGTCAGGTGAATGCGAAGCGAGCTTCAAGAGTCTCAAACACCAACTGTGTGATGCTTCAATTCTAGCGTACCCTACTCCAGGAAAGACATTTATTGTAGATGCCGACGCTAGTAATGTTGGGATCGGAGCCGTTCTTTCGCAGATCCATGATGGCCAAGAGAGAGTAGTTTCCTACTTCAGTAAATTGCTATCCAAGCCGGAGAGGAACTATTGCGTGACCAGGCGGGAACTCCTGGCTTTGATCCTGGCAACAAAGCACTTCCACAAGTACTTATATGCGTCTCTAAAGTGGCTGCTGCAGTTTAAGAACCCTGAAGGACAAGTCGCGAGGTGGATTGAGCGGCTGCAGATGTATGACTACGAGATACAGCACCGAAAGGGAACTCTTCACTCCAACGCAGATGCCCTCTCCCGGCGACCCTGCAAGGCTGATTGTAAACATTGCGTACGCCAGGAGGAAAAAGATAAAGTGTCAGTCCAACGGTTGAGAGCTGAGCCCATTAGCGGCTGGAGTGCACGGGAGATCCGGAATGCTCAACAGGAAGATCCGGATATCGAGCCGATTCTCGCCTGGAAGGAACATGAGGGCAAGCCGGACTGGCAGCAGATCTCCAATAGGAGTCCGGAATTGAAGGCATACTTGGCACAATGGGACTCACTTCATGTCCAGGATGGCATTTTGAAAAGAAAATGGGAAAGTTCGGATGGAACATCAGCCGTGATGCAACTTGTGGTACCCAGATCGAAAGTCAACGAAGTACTTAGGGAACTACATGATGGAGTGTCCGGAGGTCACTTGGGAGTAAATAAGACACTCGAAAAAGTGCGAGAACACTTTTACTGGATCCACGCAAGAGACGATGTCGAAAACTGGTGCCGAAAATGCGCCGCTTGCGCAGCCAGTAAAGGCCCGAGAGTAAAAATGCAAGGCAAGATGCATCAATACAACGTTGGAGCGCCCTTTGAAAGGATTGCAGTTGACATCGCAGGACCGTTTCCAGAAACCAACAGTGGAAACCGCTATATCCTCGTAGTGATGGACTACTTCACTAAATGGCCTGAAGCCTTTGCTATACCTAACCAAGAAGCTAAAACCGTGGTAGAGCAGATTGTCCACAACTGGGTAAGCAGATTTGGCGTACCAATGGAATTGCACTCGGACCAAGGTCGCAACTTCGAGTCGAAGATCTTTCAAGGAGTATGCCAGCTACTAGGGATTAAGAAGACAAGAACAACCCCGCTTCATCCACAATCGGACGGAATGGTGGAACGCTTCAATAGAACCTTAAACGAACACCTTTCTAAGGTTGTTGGCGACTGCCAGCGGGACTGGGACAAGCACATCCCCATGTTCCTATTAGCTTATCGAAGCGCAGTTCATAACACAACAGGACATACTCCATCCGAAATCCTTTTTGGTCGAACCATCCGGTTACCTAGTGAATTGATGTTTGGATCTCCGACTGATGAAGCAACGAATGAGGATGATTATGTGGCGGATCTCAGAGAAATCATCGGAAACATTCATCGGAAAACTAGAGATAAGATTCGGATATCCAGCAACCGCATGAAGACGAGGTACGATACAAAAGCGACCACCACAGGATTCCAGGAAGGAGATCTGGTATGGCTATACAACCCTCATCGCCAAAAAGGTATGTCACCTAAACTACAGCAGGATTGGGAAGGACCCTATAAGATAGTGAAGCGCATCAACGATGTTGTCTACCGGATCCAGCGAGGAAGAGGCAAGCTGAAAGTTGTCCATGTGGATCGTCTCCATCGCTACCATGGGGAAAATATTGACGTGCTTGTTCGGGACGAACAAGTTTAAGAGGGGGATATTGTTGCATGTTTGCTTGAACTGTGTCATTCAGCATTAATTAGTCAACTACGCCATCTAGTAGAAAGTGGCCATATTACCGATTTTGTCAGCATTAGAATAGCAGTTTGAGTAGCTGTGGTATAACTTGGAATGTTGTTCTCGAACCTTCTGAACTAAACGAACCTTCTCAACGAATCTGGAAATTTCGAGAGGTGTCACTAGGAGATATAAATAGATGTCGCAGTAGCACCCAAGACATTCGAGTTGTGAACCGCGATAAAGAAGGGCGATAGATGACAGTAGTGAAAAGTATAGAGAATATTGAATAAGAGAAGTGATTGTTTATTTAAAGTGATTAATTGTGAAAGTGAATTGTTGAATTAAATAAGTGAATTATTAGAATAATAATCAAGAAGTAAAAGACATTGAAAGAGAACTAATAAAGATTAATTAAATAGAATTACGTTTTATCTTTTCGAATCCTAGCCTGGATGCAACAATATCAAAAACTTAGTAGGTTACCTTACTGGTCACCATGGTTTAAGATATCATCTACACAAAATGAAAATAGTAGACTCTCCTGAGTGCCGACTCTGTCTTCAAGAGGACGAGTCAGCTGAACACATTTTATGTGAATGTCCGGCCCTAAACGGAATTAGAAAGAAGATCTTTTTCAGGGAACAAATGTGCCCCGAGGACATAAAGAATTCTTCGACTAGTAGAATTGTCCGCTTTACACGGAAAGTGGAAACTCTACTAGTCTAAATTTTTCTGGCCCACACGGCACAAAAGATCTTTTTAGGTCGAAGTGCCCCATATTTAATCGCCTTGGCGAGCCAGAATTTAAAAAAAAAAAAAAAAAAAAAAAAAAAAAAAAAAAAAAAATTCACTTCACTTTTATTTCACACTAAATACGTTTTATCCCACTTCTGACACCAATGTTACATCCAGGCTAGGATTCGAAAAGATAAAACGTAATTCTATTTAATTGATCTTTATTAGTTCTCTTTCAATGTCTTTTACTTCTTGATTATTATTCTAATAATTCACTTATTTAATTCAACAATTCACTTTCACAATTAATCACTTTAAAAAATCACTTTTCTCTTATTCAATATTCTCTATACTTTTCACTACTGTCATCTATCGCCCTTCTTGTTCGCGGTTCACAACTCGAATGTCTTGGGTGCTCCTGCGACATCTATTTATATCTCTTAGTGACACCTTTCGAAATTTCCAGATTCGTTGAGAAGGTTCGTTTAGAAGGTTCGAGAACAACATCATGTATGTACTAGTTATTCCACAGCTACTCAAACTGCTATTCAAATGCTGCCAAAATCGGTAATATGGCCACTTTCTACTAGAAGGCGCTTGCTGAATGACACAGTTTGAGCAAACATGCAACATTATCATTACAAGCTCCTCAGAGACAAAAGCAGTCCTATTGTCTCCTTGGTAGTCCATGTAACGCAAATATTTCCCGACGTTTTTTAACTACTTCGGCGGCGGATTGATTAGATAGGTACCAGTGTAACTTTCACCCATTTCGACATCGCTTCAACCATAACTCTGCTGCCCCACAGAATACTTTTTTTTTCGGTTCTCCTTTGGAAAAGGTTGGAAATTTTCCTCAATTTTTGACCCACGAAGTATCCAACGCATTATCCTCGAATAATTCGCATCCATCGTCGTCTCATATGCAATCTCTTCGACGGGAATAGAAGGAACGTTACCTCTTTCTAAGAGTAGCACATAATGGGGGTTCACTTTTCACCTCCACGTCGGCCTTCAATGGTAGTCTACTTAGACAATCTGCGTTCGCATGCAATTTCCCAGGTCGATGCTCATAGTAAGCAACAACTCAACATTCGTGGTGAAATCATTGCTGGAATGGGTTTCTGCTTGTTGAAAATACCCAGTAATGGTTTATGATCGCTTACAATTGTTACCATTCTGCCTGCTATATACTGACGAAGTGCTATATGCCAAAAATGAAGGCTAAAACCTCTTTCAATTTCACTTTGGCCTGTATTATCAAAACTTTTTGAAGAACTGCTCCTCAGAAGACTAGTTAGAATCATAGAGCAAATGGCTAATTCCCACCCATCAATTTGGGTTTAGAAATAAGTATTCAACAATAGACCAAATGCAACGCCTCCGCTTGCAGGATCATACAAATATGTAAAATTCCCATTGAAAGTTTTTATGAAATGGCAAGCTTTCCCAGGGTTGTTGAAGAAACTTTGGAATATAGTATGCCAGATGATACTGATGAGACATTTGATGTTAGTAATAGTTTATTAATTTAAAATAATAAAATAAACCTTTATTTTTCTTTAAAACATAACAAAAACAGAACAAAACAAAAATGCATATAAAGTACGAACTCGGTTAACGCAACCCTCGATTTGCGCAACTCCCGATTTTCGCACTTTTCAATACTGTTACATTCAAGCTAGGATTCGAAAAGATAAAACGTAATTCTATTTAATTAATCTTTGTTAGTTCTCTTTCAATTTAATTCTTGATTATTATTCTAATAATTCACTTATTTGATTCAACAATTCACTTTCACAATTAATCACTTTAAATAAACAATCACTTTTCTCTTATTCAATATTCTCTATACTTTTCACTACTGTCATCTATCGCCCTTCTTGTTCGCGGTTCACAACTCGAATGTCTTGGGTGCTCCTGCGACATCTGTTTATATCTCTTAGTGACACCTTTCGAAATTTCCAGATTCGTTGAGAAGGTTCGTTTAGAAGGTTCGAGAACAACATCATGTATGTACTAGTTACTCCACAGCTACTCAAACTGCTATTCAAATGCTGCCAAAATCGGTAATATGGCCACTTTCTACTAGATGGCGCTTGCTGAATGACAAAGTTTGAGCTAACATGTAACAATACATTTACCTTGATTAGTGCAACTTCTTGCGTTTATTCATCTTTTTTTTATTTGCTTTTTTTATGTGCATGAAAAACTTCGATTCCGCTTTTGGATTCTGTTTATTGATGTCTTAAATTTTAGATAGGCTAATGACTTTTGCGCCACCTAGTACATCCATGTCATTACCTCTACAGAAACATAGTAAAATGGCTATGTCAATTTTTTTTATTTAAAAAATGTAACCCGGTAAGTGCAACCTCGGTTGTTGCAACTGCCTCAATTTCCATTAGTTGCTATTCATATCAGTCTTATTTTTTTTTCCTAAATTCTAATAATTTGTTGTTTGGATTTTTACAGAAAAAAATAATCAAATTCATTCTTTAATATATTGTTGCATGTTTGCTCAAACCGTGTCATTGAGCATCAATTAGTCAAGTTGCGCTATCTAGTAGAAACTAGTCATATTACCGATTTTGGCAGCATTTGAAAGCAGTTTGAGTAGCTGTGGAATAACTAGTACACTCAACGAATCTGGAAATTTCGAGAGGTGTCACTAGGAGATATAAATAGATGTTATGTTGTTCTCGAACCTTCTATACTCAACGAATCTGGAAATTTCGAGAGGTGTCACTAGGAAATATAAATAGATGTCGCAGGAGCACCCAAGACATTCGAGTTGTGAACCGCGATAAAGAAGGGCGATAGATGACAATAGTGAAAAGTATAGAGAATAGTGAATAAGAAAAAAGTGATTGTTTATTTAAAGTGATTAATTGTGAAAGTGAATTGTTGAATTAAATAAGTGAATTATTAGAATAATAATCAAGAATTAAATTGAAAGAGAACTAATAAAGATTAATTAAATAGAATTACGTTTTATCTTTTCGAATCCTAGCTTGGATGTAACATTGGTGTCAGAAGTGGGATAAAACGTGTTCAGTGTGAAATTAAAGTGAAGTGGATTAGTTTAAAAAAAAAAAAAAAAAAAATGGGCCGAACATTGAAAGTACTACAGCTCAGTATACCGCAGTTAAAAGCTGAACTAGAAAAGCGGAGTCTCTCCACAGCTGGAGGAAAAAGTGATCTGGTGCTTCGACTGCAGGAAGCTGTTGAAAACGAAGCAGAAAATCCCAAGTCCGTTTTGTTTGACGTAGCAGAAGAACAAGTAAGTACAGGCGTTGATATGACTGCTATGATGGAATTACTTCTGGCTAAGTTTGAGGAACAGAAGAATTCCCTAGAACAACAGGCAAATTCTCTAGATTCCAAATTGGAATCAATGGACTCGAAATTTGATGAACAGAAGAATTCTCTAGATTCCAAATTGCAATCAATGGACTCTAAATTCGAAGAACAAAAGAATTCCATAGTTGCCGCCCAAAAGAGCGCTGTGGAAGATTTTAAAAATGTTCTCGAAGGAAAACTCGAAGAAATCGACCACAAGTTCGAGAAGGTTGAAACCAAATTCGACGAAATCCATCAGACGTTTTGCAAGCATGAAACAAACTTCGAGAACTTGGCTAAAGAGCTGGAGAAAGTGAAGAAGCAGAAGGCTCGAGAAAATTCTGCTGGCTGGCTGAGAAGGAAAGAGATGCAGCCTCCTGTTTTCGATGGTCAAACATCATGGCCAATTTATAAGAAACAGTTTGAAGCAGCTGCAATGGCGAACAGCTGGGACAATGAGGAAAAGTCGATTGCGCTAACGCTCGCACTAAGAGGTACAGCTGCGGAGTTACTCCAAACCGTCTCAGAAGAGAAGCAACACAACTACGACGCCCTGGTCAATGCTATAGAGATGCGCTTCGGTGATGAGCATATGCAGCAAGTGTACAGGGTCCAGCTACGCAGTAGAGTCCAGAAGCGGGGAGAAACACTTCAACAGCTGCAAGCAGATATCGAACGTCTGGCACATTTGTCATATCCTAATGCTGGTGAGGTTCTCATCAATGAAATGGCTGTGGAGGCGTTTATACAAGCCATTGAAGATAGACAACTGGCCATACGAATGGCTGGAAAGAGAACTCTCGCTGAGGCCCTAGCATTTGCCTTGACAATGCAAGCTGCTGATCAGGCATCGCATGTGTTCCCCCGCGTAAGGGAAATGACAGCCGTTGAATACTCATGTCAAAGAGCAGACATCGTAGACCGGAGCAGAGATAACAGAGGTCAAATGCGCTGCTGGAACTGCAACAAAATAGGGCACCTACAGAGACAGTGCAGAGCTCCACCCAGACGAGGCAGTTGTCCACATTGCGGGCCTAGGAGGGGCAACGAAGAAGCATCTGGCAGGGATAGCAACCATCCTGCGGATATAGCTTCGCAGAACCAGCAGTCGGGAAACGTGTAAGGACCAGCTTCGCGGGGCAGAAGTTGGTTTCCGGAATCGACGACCCCAGGACCACAATTCAAGTCTCCCAAACCAAACGAGGAAACCAGAGTCTAACAGTGGAAGCCTATATCGGACAAAATAAGTGCGTGGCAGCCATCGACACCGGTGCCACCGCTTCCATTATAAGGAGCGACATCGTCCGTCAGTCTTGGCTGCACAACACCAGCAATTACTGTCTGAAAACAGCAACAGGAGCTACAGCGAAAGTGTATGGAGAGGTCATACTAACAATAAATTTGGCAGGATTAGTATTCTCCCACGCTTTCCTAGTAGCCGATATATGTGACGAATGCATCATTGGAATCGATTTCATGAAGGCGCATGATGTAGTATTGGACATTGGTATGCAAGTACTCAAGTATCGAAACGTAGAAATTCCGATGGTGTACGGGAACGAGAACGTCGCATCCCTGAGGACAGTCATTAGTAAGGACGGGGTCCTACCACCTTCTTCAGAGACACTGATTTGGACAAAGCTGGAAGGTGATCCTGGGGCCCACCGATTCTTTCTAGTCGAGCCAGAAGACAACCACTGCCAAAATTGCCTGGTTGGAAAAATGCTTGTCGAGCCGAAGAACAATATGGTTCCCGTACGAGTTCTTAATGCGGAACACAAAAGCGTCAAATTGAAGCAAGGTGAGGTGGTTGGAAAGTGTGTACCGGTTACTGCCATCACGAAACTATCACAGGAAGGTGTTGCGAAGCCTCGTTCACCAATGGGAATGACTGAGGTGAAAAGAACTTTATTCCAGCACTGCGATCTGAATCAGGAGCAGGAACCTCATCACCGAGTTTGCTGATATATTCGCTTCGCGGGACTGCGAGTATGGCCGAACACACCTTGTACAACACCGGATAGACACTGGAGATGCAGGACCGATTCGTCAGCCTCCCAGACGATTACCATTGGCGAAGCAGACGGAGGTTGCAGAGATGGTGTCGACGATGGAGAAGGAAGGAGTAATCGAATGCTCTAAAAGCCCATGGGCATCTCCAATTGTCCTAGTCAAAAAGAAAGATGGCAGCACTCGGTTCTGTGTAGACTATCGCCAACTGAATAATGTCACCAAAAAGGATAGCTACCCTCTACCAAGGATTGACGATATGCTGGATACACTGTCCGGAGCCCGATGGTTTTCCACTCTAGATTTGAAGAGTGGCTACTGGCAAGTGCAGATTCATCCGGAAGACCGCGAGAAAACGGCTTTCACAGCAGGAAACGGGCTCTGGCAATTCACAGTAATGCCATTTGGATTGTGCAACGCGCCGGCAACCTTTGAGCGTCTAATGGAGCGTGTTTTGTTGGGGCTAACATGGAAAACGTGTTTGGTCTACTTGGACGATGTCATCGTGGTTGGAAAAACCTTTGAAGAACATCGCGATAACTTGAAGGAAGTGTTCCAGAGACTACGAAGTGCACAATTAAAGCTTAACCCGAAAAAGTGTGATCTCTTTAGATCTGAGGTTAAATATCTGGGGCACATCATCTCGTCCGAGGGAGTAAGGACTGACCCAGAGAAGGTCGATGCGGTGAAAGATTGGCCCGTTCCCAAAGACAAACACCAACTGAGGAGCTGCCTGGGACTTGCAACGTACTACAGACGGTTTGTGAAGGACTTTGCAAGGATCGCAAAGAGCTTGCACCAACTGACGGAAAAGGAAAACCCTTCAAATGGTCAGGTGAATGCGAAGCGAGTTTTAAGAGTCTCAAACACCAACTGTGTGATGCTTCAATTCTAGCGTACCCTACTCCATTAAAAACATTTATTGTAGATGCCGACGCTAGTAATGTTGGGATCGGAGCCGTTCTTTCGCAGATCCATGATGGCCAAGAGAGAGTAGTTTCCTACTTCAGTAAAGTGCTATCCAAGCCGGAGAGGAACTATTGGGTAACCAGGCGGGAACTCCTGGCTTTGATCCTGGCAACAAAGCACTTCCACAAGTACTTATATGGGCAGAAATTCATCCTGCGTACAGATCATGCGTCTCTAAAGTGGCTGCTGCAGTTTAAGAACCCTGAAGGACAAGTCGCGAGGTGAATTGAACGGCTGCAGATGTATGACTACGAAATACAGCACCGAAAGGGAACTCTTCACTCCAACGCAGATGCCCTCTCCCGGCGGCCCTGCAAGGCTGATTGTAAACATTGCGTACGCCAGGAGGAAAAAGATAAAGTATCAGTCCGACGGTTGAGAGCTGAGCCCATTAGCGGCTGGAGTGCACGGGAGATCCGGAATGCTCAACAGGGAGATGCGGATATCGAGCCGATTCTCGCCGGGAAGGAACATGAGGGCAAGCCGGACTGGCAGCAGATCTCCAATAGGAGTCCGGAACTGAAGGCATACTTGGCACAATGGGACTCACTTCATGTTCAGGATGGCATTTTGAAAAGAAAATGGGAAAGTTCGGATGGAACATCAGCCGTGATGCAACTTGTGGTACCCAGATCGAAAGTCAACGAAGTGCTTAGGGAACTGCATGATGGAGTGTCCAGAAACCAACAGTGGAAACCGCTATATCCTCGTAGTGATGGACTACTTCACTAAATGGCCTGAAGCCTTTGCTATACCTAACCAAGAAGCTAAAACCGTGGTAGAGCAGATTGTCCACAACTGGGTAAGCAGATTTGGCGTACCAATGGAATTGTACTCGGACCAAGGTCGCAACTTCGAGTCGAAGATCTTTCAAGGAGTATGCCAGCTACTAGGGATTAAGAAGACAAGAACAACCCCGCTTCATCCACAATCGGACGGAATGGTGGAACGCTTCAATAGAACCTTAAACGAACACCTTTCTAAGGTTGTTGGCGACTGATCCCTATGTTCCTATTAGCTTATCGGAGCGCAGTTCATAACACAACAGGTCATACTCCATCCGAAATCCTTTTTGGTCGAACCATCCGGTTACCTAGTGAATTGATGTTTGGATCTCCGACTGATGAAGCAACGAATGAAGATGATTTTGTTGCGGATCTCAGAGAAATCATCAGAAACATTCATCGGAAAACTAGAGATAAGATTCGGATATCCAGCGACCGCATGAAGACGAGGTACGACACAAAAGCAACCACCACAGGATTCCAGGAAGGAGATCTGGTATGGCTATACAACCCTCATCGCCGAAAAGGCATGTCACCTAAACTACAGCAGGATTGGGAAGGACCCTATAAGATAGTGAAACGCATCAACGATGTTGTCTATCGGATCCAGCGAGGAAGAGGCAAGCTGAAAGTTGTCCATGTGGATCGTCTCCATCGCTACCATGGCGAAAATATTGACGTGCTTGTTCGGGACGAACAAGTTTAAGAGGGGGATATTGTTGCATGTTTGCTCAAACTGTGTCATTGAGCAGCAATTAGTCAAGTTGCGCCATCTAGTAGAAAGTAGCCATATTACCGATTTTGGCAGCATTTGAATATTAGTTTGAGTAGCTGTGGAATACGATCACACAATCCAACTCTCCAATGAAGCAAAGTATCTGGGAGTCATCCTGGATAGCAAACTTCTTTGGTCCAAACATGTTGAGCTGAAGACTGCCAAGGCGCTGTCTATTTTCTGGCAGTGCAAAGGCATTTTCGGCAAGACATGGGGCTTATCACCGAAAAGAGTCCTATGGATTTATACGGCTATGATAAGACCATTTATAGCATACGCATCGGTTGTTTGGTGGAATAAGCTTTCACGTAAATACGTCACTGCTGCTTTTGCCAAACTCCAAAGGCAGGTATGTCTCGGCTGCACGGGGGCCTTCCCCAGCACGCCTGGCTCCGGCCTAGATGCACTATTGAACCTTCCGCCCCTTGATGTTTACATCATGGGCTGTACAATCAAGGCTATCTCACGTCTTACAAGAGGTGGCTTTTGGTATAACTCGCACTGGAGTTTTGATGAACTTGCGCAACGGTTGTCCTTCGACTCCTGTCTTATGGATATGCCGTCTGATGCGATGACACCGGAACTTCGGCTAAAGCGCAAATACGAGGTCGACTTTCCTCGCGTCCAGGACTGGCTCTGGCCGGACTCTGAACCTGGAAGGGAATGCAGTCGAATCTTTACGGATGGCTCCAAAACCGATCAAGGATCTGGTGCTGGTGTCTTCGTGGAGAGCGATAGCGTTAGACTTTTCTTTCCGTTAGGCAAACATGCGTCAGTCTTCCAAACAGAGACTTATGCTATCCTAATGGCCATGGACTATGTCACGAGGAACAGGTGGAGGGGGCGAAGTATCTGCGTCTGTAGCGACAGTCAGGCTGCGCTTAAGGCCTTACTCAAACCCTTAACTACCTCCAAAATAGTACGTGAATGCAAGATATCTCTGAATTCGGTCGGAAGGCTGAATTCACTTAAACTTGTCTGGGTCCCGGGTCATAACGGGATCACGGGAAATGAGATCTCCGATGAACTTGCTAGACAAGGCTCAGAGGGGGACCTCTCAGGACCTGAACCTGCGATCTGTCTGCCTGCGTCCTCGGTCAGGGCTTCCATTGACGGTTGGGTTTCCTATGAACACAATCGCCGTTGGCATGACTCTCCAGGATGCAGACAGACTAAGCAAATGCTCCCCGACGTCTGTGGGAAATCCGCGGCATTCTTGTTGTCTCTCAACAGAAAAGACTGCAGACAGACTACTGGCGTTCTTACGGGACACTACGCTTTTGCCAAACACCTTAAGGTGCTAGGCCTAAGCGACACCACCATCTGCGAAGCCTGTGGAGAAAGCGACGACACTGCGGAACATTTCGTCTGTGATTGTCCTGCTTTTGCTCGTATCAGGTGGCAGGTATTTGGTGCGGATATGGTGAGTGCTGTAAACCTAAGCTCCTTATCATTGAAGCGCCTTCTCGTTTTTCTTAGAAAAACGAGTAAATTCCCACAGTAAAATGTGGTGTGTCTGCCTGGCAGTACAATGGACCAGTATTGAGTCTGAGTGCTCCAGTGCAGAAAGTTTCACACATCCCGACAAAAAAAAAAAAAAAAAAAAAAAAAAAAAAAAGCTGTGGAATAACTAGTACATACATAATTAGATTGTTCTCGAACCTTCTAAACGAACCTTCTCTACGAATCTGGAAATTTCGAGAGGTGTCACTAGGAGATATAAATAGATGTCGCAGGAGCACCCAAGACATTCGAGTTGTGAACCGCGATAAAGAAGGGCGATAGATGACAGTAGTGAAAAGTATAGAGAATACTGAATAAGAGAAAAGTGATTGTTTATTTAAAGTGATTAATTGTGAAAGTGAATTGTTGAATTAAATAAGTGAATTATTAGAATAATAATCAAGAATTAAATCGAAAGAGAACTAATAAAGATTAATTAAATAGAATTATGTTTTATCTTTTCGAATCCTAGCCTGGATGTAACAGTATGTACTAGTTATTCCACAGCTACTCAAACTGCTATTCAAATGCTGCCAAAATCGGTAATATGGCCACTTTCTACTAGATAGCGCTTGCTGAATGACACAGTTTGAGCAAACATGCAACAATATTATACATTTTCATTTCAAAATTATTACAAAAGTACAAATTGGGAAAACGAGAAATAAATTGTTGCTCCAGGCTCTGTATCGCATCTAAAAACTCTTGAGAAGAGTTTCTTTGAAATCTGTGAATAGGGAGGAAACACTACGTTTCTGACTTAATTTAAGCTCACGCTTGTGTTTTTGACGTTTTTTTTTAAATTTAGCTTGCAACATAATAAAACTCATTTTCGCTACCGAAATCAACAGTTTTATAGTCAGATTGGGGTTTGAAAATGTTTTTCAGATTGTCCTTCTCTTTGGATGATTGTAACTGCATTTCAACGTCGGGAAGCTCTAAATTCATAGTTGGCTGCAGTTTCCATGGGTTATATCCTCCATGTAGTTTGCTGAAAATGTTCTTTATAATGAACTAATGAATTGAAAGAGAGTCAGTTACTTGTTATTTCCTCTTCGGTTGCGTAAAACCTCGAAGGTATTTTCCAGACGATTTGTTTTTCCTCTCGACCGCAGGCGAAACACTTTAAAGTATGTTTCCCATTTGTTCTTACAATATTTTTAAATTAAAAAAAAAACAGTTAAGCTTTTTCTTTTCAAAAACATGTACACTCTTATTTGTTTGCTCTGAGTACTAAAACGCGTGACCCCGTATTGTGTTTTCTTCACTTGTTTCGCACTACTGACAAGAATCTAAGTCAATACGCCTTTAAAAATACATTATGAAAAGACGTGAGCACAGCCCGCCCTTCCTAACCTTATTGCAAAACCAGTGTGACCAACAACCATTAAAACTAGCAAATAATGATTCAAATCATTTTTATTGTTACTAGGCCGAACACCAATTTACATTATTTTTAACGAAATGAAAGCAAAGAAGAAGCATTTATTTTCATATTTTTGACTGAAGGGTAATTGTAGAATTTCATAATTAGGTGTAGGTAATCAGTAAAAAAAATCAGAAAAACCAGCCATAAACAGGTACCACTGTACGAAGTGAAAAGATACACACAACGAGGATCAAGTCGATACGCCTTAAAATATACTGTGTACCGTTTTTTCCACGGCGGTCGTTCTATAAGCGTTAAAACACATGATTTTGACCTGCTTCCACATATTGTAGGTTTTTTTCTGCATTTTCCTTTGTAGTAGTAGGAAATGCATGTAGAGAGAGTGTCCCTACTAATTATATGGATATACTCTGTTCACTTCTAATCAAAATATAGCCGAAAGCCGTATGAACATTATATGTAATTAGGTAATAGGTGGATTTCATCAGGAAGAATGAGACTGACTGCATTCAGTGAAAAATATTTTTTGGATTACATTTACATATTGCATGATTTCGTAAGACCAAAAGTGCAGTAGATTTTATTTAAAGGCAGTAGATCTACTGCAATTGCAGTAAAGTCACAACCCTGTTCGAGGTTTTTTTTTATTTTTTATTTAAAAAAAGGAAATCCAAATCCCAGAGCACTCAGGCTCGGTAACGGTCCATTGCACTACCAGGCAGAAATACTCCTTTTGGTGTAGAGGCATGTGATTGGGTGGCGTATGTTGTTGTTCCCCATGGGGATTGAACCTGCACCGCACGGGTCACAAGCCAACACACTAACCTCTACACCGTCGCCACCCCTCCCTGTTCGAGGTGCTCCGCTAGTTATATAATATATTTTACCAAGAGGTCCATAAAACCAAAAAACCGCGCAGTATTTCTATGTGCAAGGTTATTTTCCCAAAAGATCATTTGAACCCGAAAAAAATTCATTTAAAACCAGAAAAAATGATATATTTCCGAAATGACCTTAGATATAGCGCCATATATGTATGTTCAATCTTATTGTAGCACGAGGTCCTTAAAACCCGAAAAAAATATGCTTTTCCATAATTGGTTTCTAAGGAAATTATGTATTTCTTTGTTCAAGGTTATCTTACCAAGAGGTCCTTGGAACTCTAAAAAAGTTAGAAAGCGATACCAAACTTTTTCACTTTAATGCTTATTTTAGGCGTTTTAACGAAATTTTTTTTTGCATCTCTTCCGGTAAAGTTAAATATTGCCAAGCAATCTATCAGTAGGGCGCTGCTGCTGGTGGAGATAAGTAAAAATGCTATTGATATGTTGTGTATTTATAATGCTTATTGAAAACATTGACTTTCAAAACAATTTAGTTTATATTGATTATAAATATTAGTAGATATTTGTTTCCTTGTAGTGTTTCTATTCTTCAATTCATTATTTAACTCTTTAACTATTCATGCTCCGGTTTAGTCTGCCATTTAAAACGTGGTTGCTCCACTCGCAACTACTGTTCGGTGCACAAGGCATCATTGAGTGTTGCTGCTACTGTTAATGGAGTGCCCTATCGATCCATGATCAACAAATTAATCTTAATGGAATGGATATGTGCAATGTTTATTTTCAACAAGACGACGCTACGTGCCACACAAACAGCGAAACAAGTTTCCTGATTGCGTCATTACTCGGAATGGTGATCAAAATTGGCTGCCGTTTTAAAGCTTGCGACTCCTTCCTTTGAGGGCATATGAAAGCGAATGTTGACGTCAATGACCACCAGTTAATTAAAGCAATTGAAATAAAATTTGATCCACTCACAAAAGGAAAGTTTTTTTATTCTTATCCCATAAATAAAGGTTTTTTTTTTAAATCTACATACATTTTACATTTTTATTAAACATTTTGTTTCATATACTTTAAGTTTTTCTTTGTACATACATATTTTTTCTGTTAATATTTTTTGAAACGATTTATTTTGTTTGTAGGTAGAACAACAAATTTGTTTCCATTTAAAATACATTTTCTTTTTTTGTCGTACATAAAAAGCGCAAATCATATAAAATACCTACATAGAATATTTCACTCACAAAAGTGAGAGAGTTTACTATAATTATTTAAGGCAAAAAGTTTTAGTAACCGATTGGTTTCTTTAATGGTAAACTTTAAGGCATGCGTTCAAATTTTAGGCTTTTAAGGCAAATTATAGTTTTTTTTTATAAATGTTTTACGAGCAAAATAGTATCTTTGTCATAAATACTTGTTAAACTTCTTTAAAATGGACGAGTTCAAAATGTACATTGAGATTTAATCGATTTGGAAATAGTTTCATTATTATGTTTTATTTTTAATCAATGAACTTATGCAATAACAATAAATTGCATGCAAAACTATTGAAAACTTTAATTAAACAAATTAACAAAAAAAAAAACGACAAACAACAAAGTCTTACTGTGGTATTATTCAATTTTAATTTATACGGAAATAATGAAGAGTATAGCAAAAGCATATCTTATCGAACAGTTTGTTAAATGTTAAACATTAGAAAATTCATCGTGGCTTCTGGTTTCCGTTGAGATTCACCAAATGCGAAGAAGGTTACTGCCCCGTCGGAGTTCCCGACCACACTTACTGGATCAGCTTACTAGAGTAATGCTAATTAAAAAAAAGTAGGTCAGCTTGCGTACTACTAAGCGCAATCGAGCAGCTATAAGATTCGCATTGCTTACCTACTGTTGCATGTTTTACAAGCACATGCCTTAAAATTGATTTTTCTGAACTGTCTGACTTAGACTTTTTTCTGCTTTTTATTTAGGAGCCTATTATCGTTAGCAGGTCGATCAAACGGCGAATGTGATTTATTTGTAACGCAAGTCTCTTTCCTCAGGTTTTTGTTCAGCATTTTGCCTTAAATGTCCAATTTATGCAAACACATTTTGCAAATTCGCTTAATATGTATATACATTCGCCAGCGTTTTTGTTTGACTTGCTAACGATCATACTCGTATTTACCTTAGAAGTGAAAATGATGCAACTTCGCCGCATTGCATCTTAACGCCCAAGATTTAATATTCAAAATAGCTCCAGTGCAAAACTAAAAATTATAAGCCTATGAAAATAAAACATAAAACTAGTAAATTACTAAAAAAAAATATTTATTGAACAAAAAAATATATATATATTTTATGTGTGTACGTTTATGTTTTCCTACGTTAAAGTGTTTTTTTGTTTTTTTTCTTTACGCAACCAAGTTTTCTAGGGCACTATAATCTTATCTATACTCTTAAGCTAAACTTGAATTATATTCCATTCCTAATCCATAAAACATTTATGTGTATGCAAAATTTATAAGAAATTAATATAGAAGATACTAACCTTAAAAAGTGTTATAATGAAATTATATTTGTATCTTTTCATAGCAAAAACAAAACAATAATAAATGTATATCAGATTATTTACACTCGATGAATGTTTTGTTTACATTCAAGATCACTAGCTGGTGTGTTGTATGTGTGTGTGTTTGTTGGATAGACCGTTGCCAAATAAAAAAATAAAACGATTTCAAAGTATACAACAACAGAACAAGATACATGGCAACATATTCAAATTCGTTTTTAATCATAAAATCTTTTCTTAATATATTGTTTTCCCTAAAGAACACACCGCGATGCTAAACCAAAAAAAATAACATTTACAGTAAATTATTTATTTAATAAAAAAAAACGAAAAAAATAAGATCAAAAGTTCACATCAGTTCAATTTGTTTTTGTAGTTTTAGTTCAGTTCAGTTTCTTTTTTGTAATAATTCTTCGAAATACTTTGTAAAACAAGTTTGAAAAATTACCGATTAGAAAACGAAAATCAATAAAAAATATTTATAATAACTGTAAAATTAAAGTAGTGATATATTCATCTGAAAGTTAAAGTTATACCCTCTTTTTGGATCAAACATCCGCGCGTCATATGTTTTATTTTTTGATTTTACCTTTTAGGACACAGAACTGATGGCGTTATGCGGCGAACCCATTTGCGTCAGAACCTTGTCCAACCATTGGAGTGGCCCATCTAAATGAATTTCGATCCAACACGGCGTTGAGGTGACATCCTGGCGATGGTATTCGGCACCCCAACCTTTGACAAAGCTCATCCGAATTGTGCACATCTTTGTCAGTTCATAGACGGCTTCAAAGCCATGGTTGACGGATTGCGACAGAAGCTGAGCGAATTCCTGATTGTTGAAAATCTTGAGGGAGCAATTTGGTGGAATTTTACAAACCGTGCTCGGATGGAAACCATGATGGTGGTTGCAGTTGCGCGATTGGACGAATATGGCCGAGTCGGAGAGACATTCGGCGTAGACCTCTCCGGTTACGTAGTACAGATGCACGCCTTTGCCTATATGGCGGCGGGTGTTTTCGATGGTGCTATTACGATTGACATTGCTTAGCTGGCCAAGACAGAAGCGATCTGAGTTATTGGAGGGATTCGTGAAGCCGTCCACAACTACCGAGTTATTGTTGCAACGGAATACTTCGCCGACGCGGCAATTGAGCTCATAATACGCGATACTTGCCCAGCTTGCGGGCTCTGAGTATCTAACTTGGGTAACGTCACCCATTTGGGCGTCTAGCATTTGGCCGCCATCGTTTGGATTATTTGAGTTGCCATCTTCTGAGGGACTGTAGGCCGGTGGTGGTGTTTCAGCAAGACTGCCATAGGGACTTTGCGGGTTTGAACTCACGGAACCAGGACTGCCGACCGATGCCATTGGCGGACTGTTCGGGTTGAGGTGGGAATTAAATCCCGCTGTGGAGTAACTTACATTGTGGGGCATTGTCGGCTCGCTCATCTGATTGAACTGCAACATTGAGTGGCCGGGTGCGAATTCCGAATGTCGTGGCACTAACACCGGTGGCAGAACTGGACTTTCTACTCTTTTGTAGTGATAGGGATTTATGCAGACCTCTTTCTGTTTAGCACTAAACGGATACTGACAGTTTTCAAGCGGTTTCAGCTCATGGTGACTTTGAAGATCTGGCCAGCGCCAGACTCGGCAGTAGATCACATGAGGTAGACCTTTTCTGTGGGACACCTACAAAAGATAGCATAGTTTCATTGCGTTTCCAATTTGATTTTTTTTTTATAATTTTACTTGTAAACGTCCGTCCAACGAACGGGGTATAGTAACACATTTCGATGGCTGACCGGGGCATGAAAGAGCCCGCTCCAGGTCTTCAATTGCACCTTTGCGCTTTTTTAGCTTCTTTACCAGGCTGTCTACTGCTTTTTCTGCCCATTTTTCCTCCTCGTCACCCTGTTTCCAGCCAAGAAGTTTCTTCACGGCTGGGCTTGTGAATGAGAACAATGTTCCAAGAGTTGACATTGCACTGCTTGTAGTTGATTCAACATCATCGGTGTCCATTCTGTGTGTAGTACTCACCCGATAACCGGGAAAGCTAGGGTAATCTACAAAGGAAAAAAATATGTTGATATTATACAATTTGTAGAGATCAATATTTTAGAGACAAATAAAAAACTCAACATTTTAAATTTACAGCAATCGGCGATGCCAGAGCATTTGATGTGGATAACTACGCAGCTTGTTTAGGATCGCAGAACACGGAAGCCTACACTAACTTCACTTGTCGAAAATCCGTTAAGTACGTTCTAGCAACCGACAAGTTAAACCACCGAAGCCGTCATGTAAATTTTATTTAAATTAACCCTTGCCTATAAAGCTGAAACTGTGACCTAAAAGATCCATTGTACGAGTATCAAAAATGATTTACTATTCCAAGGGACGTACTACCTATCTTATGAATATCAGTGTATCCCTGGTAGAAGAGTTCCTTAACTCTGCTGACGTATGTAAAATAACGGCACGCCTCCCTATTTTGAATGACTTCGTTACGAACCCAATCAAACGCTGGTGTTGCTGCATTTGTGTGATCCAAGAGTTTTTAGGCCTGTCTCTCTTTCGCGTTTGTATGGAAACGTTGATTAATATTGCCCTTTTGATAGGGTTCGTAGGGTCTCTCCTTTGAACATGACAGTACCAACTGAGGCGGTCGCGCTCCATATTGTTCGAGATTCTTTGGCGTAAATGCTTCCTCAGTTCTTGAAACTTCTTATTGAACAATCTTTGTTATTTCTGCTGTCATGTAAAGCATCTTCATCTCATCTGCCGTTAATTTGCCCTCTTACTTTTTGTATAATGTCCAACATTACTAACCGTATGTAACCGGGCGCACAACTGCGGTGTAGAGCCTTCCTTTTTGCTTAGTGTTCATTTTTCGGTCACAGAAGATGGTTGAGATTTCTCGCCACTTCATCCACCCTACGCTTACACGTTTCTTAACGTCGCCATCACAGCATGCTTTGCTATTGATCATAGATCCCAGATATTTAAAGAATACCTGATGCACTCTGGAGGTTGTCACTTTTCTTTTAAGTAGATAATCAAGAACTATAAAAAATACTAGCTGTCCCGTGCTCGCCTTGCTTCGCCAGTCTGCCACTTCTCAAATTTAAAACAAAATACTTGCTGAGAAGAACTGATAAAGAAAACGTCGAGAGTGTCCCTACTCATTATATGGATATACTCTGAGTGTGACTCCCTCTCAATCTCATTTACATTTCATACCCTACCTTTCTCAATCCCATGGCCATGCGCCATAAAAAACAACAAACTACAAAAGGTGCATAAAAAAAAGAAAGGAATTTCACAAAAGGTACAGGTAGAGAAACAGATTTGTGCCGCACACACACACAAATTTTCCTCCACTGAACGCTGGGAAAATCCAACGATCTAGCTTCAATCGAACATTTTACTTTTTTGAATTGTATAAAATGTATAGTTTAATGCTTATTGTTCAACTTCAGGAGATTTATATCTTAATATATCTTAAAATCTTTGTACATAATTGAAAAAATCCCATTTCATTTGGATGAGTCATTCCAAACCTAGGAGCTAGAAAGCATTCGAGAGTTACAACTTTTCTTAGATATAAGTGGCCTATTTCACCAACTTACAAATTTGTATTTACAAGCATTTTTTAACAAAATTTGTGATTTTGTTGATTTATGGCGTTTCACCAAACTCTGGGTATTACAAATTTGTAGTTGTATTCTACAAAGGGAAATTTGTTTGAATATTTCCATTTTCGTTTCACCAAAAGTTATTTATAGTTGTAATTTACAAGTTACAAATTTGTGAAAAGTTGACTTATTTGTGAGTTTACGTTTCACCAAAGAAAATTATTTTCAAATTTTGTGTAGTATGTGAGAATATTTTACAACTAAAAGTAATTCCTCCTACAAATTTTGTTTCATATTGAAAGTAATCGAACAAATGTCTTTGCAACGAAGGCATAGTAGTAGCGATAGTACCGAAAGTGACGATCATGTTTTCATTTTAAGAAAAAAGTGTAATTTCGGAGTTATTTAATTTTAATGAAAAATTTCGCCTGACTCGAGCAAGTCAGAGGAAATAATTGCAATTATTGGGCCACAAATATCCGACACGACTGAAAAAAATTTTGCATTAACACCAAGGCAGCAGTTTCTCGCAGTCTTGGAAATGGAGGGCAATACCATGGTGTAGCAGATATGCATGGGATATCTAAATCGACCGTTTGCAGATGTGTTTCTCGCGTTTGTACAGCAAAAATGTTAATTTATTGTTTGAAAGGGTTGTATGTTGGCTAAATAAACACGAAAGTATTTGTGAAAAGTTTTACAATATTGCGGTTAAACAATGTTTAATTTCTTAAGTTTTGCAAACAATTTTCTTTCTTACAAAGTATGCCATTTGTTTACGGATGTATAGACGGAACCTTAACAAACATAGATGCCGCTGGCGAGTTTGAATCTGCATATGTGGACAGACATGGACAGCACTGCATAAATTTTATGTTGGTATGTGGGCCGGACTATACCTTTTATAACGCATATGTGACTTTTACTTTTAAATTCATTTTTATTAATTATTAGCTTATATCAACTTAAATACTAGACAAAAATGATTAAATCTAACTTAAAATTAACAGGATACTTATTCTAGATTATTGATCCTTATGCGGACGCCCTAAACTTAACTTTATCTTATAATTATTGCCTTTCGGCCTAAAAACTATTTTACGAACTAATCTTACATAATTATGTTTTCATCGAGAAAATTGTTAAGAAAACTCGGAATCTTTATCAAATTTTATATTTTTATATAAAAAAACAAATTACAAACTACCTACTCTACTTACTTAAACTACTTAGCATATTCTAACTATAATTAGGATTCTGAGCACTCGTTGCCTGGCGCAACAAGTGGTCAAAATCCCAATTGCTTTCCGAGCGCCTGGCAGTCGTCAACGTGCACACGCGCCGCCGTGAGCCGACTGAAGCCTTACAGCGTCAGTCAACTCCCGGAAGCACCACCACACGTTGGCGAGCCCGGCCTCTCCCAAAAACGCCCTAGCTGACTTAATCTAACTTATAAGCTAAGAGGATGTTACCTAGAGTAACGCACCGTCCTGGGAGGGCATGTTGACCCCTCCCCCCTCAACAAGCCACCAAAATTCGGCGAATTGCTTTTCCGTGTCGAATATATCCCTCTCCGATATTGCGGTACTAAAACGGAGGAGCTCATGAGCATTGGCGACGTCCCCGTCATGGCGGAGCCGCTTATCTCTCGCGCTGCGGTAGCGATGGTATAAGACCGGGATACCATCCCTCGTCTGTACCAGCCCTTTTGAATCAATATGGATAAATGCCTCTGGCGGGATAAAGCCAGACCGGAGCGTACTCTCTATGTACATTTCATTGGGGTAGTAAGCCCCAAATATCAGACTATTGTCGCTGGCCATCGCCCTTGCAACGTGCCTTCGAGTGACCTTAATGAGGAAATTGTCAATCCTATTCAACTGAGCCCCATCGTATAGGACCTTGTTGGGATAGTATTTTATATAGTTGGATTCGGGCGTTCGGAACAACCGGAGACAGGTCCTAAGACATTGTCTCTCCAAAACCCGAATCTTTTCCATATAACTAGGCGCTATATTAAACCACAATGGACAACCATAAGCGATGATCGGCCTTATAAGGGCCACGTAGCAAATGACCTTCACCCTAGAGTCAAGTTGACTGCTATGAAACAGTCTCCTTGTCAGAGCATAAGCCTTCTTGGCCCCAGCAAGACAAGCAACTATATGTCTATCGAAATACAGATACTGGTCAAGCCAGATACCCAGATATCTAACTACGCTTCTCACCGCCAATGGCTGCCCATTTTGTCCAATAATGGCCAATTTCTTCCAGTTTTTTCTGGTATCCCTAGAGGCCCCAGCCAATGGAGTTCTGAACAAGATTGTTTCCGTCTTCTGAAAGTTGATTTTCAACTTCCAGTCGTCGCAATATCGCTTAATTTGATCGAAGTCACGCTGCAAAATTATATTAATGACCTCGATTTTCGGACCTGATCTGTATGCCACCAAATCGTCGGCATACGCTATAGCATGTCTGAGTGAACCCACCAGATCACTCGTGTAAATGTTAAACAGGATCGGAGAATTGACCGCCCCCTGCTGTAAACCGTTTTTAATTTCAAAGACTCTGCTCGAAGTCACGTTGCCACATTTGACAACGAACTTCTTTCCCATAAGCATATTATAAATTATATATAGCAAAGGTTTGTGCATCCCCCGCCTGGTCAACTTGTAGAAAAGTCCCTCTAACCATACGGTGTCGAAAGCCTTCTCAAAATCAACGAGACAAGCACCCGTGCATTGGTTTTTGCATTTATTCCACTGAATGTCGGAAACCAGTTTCGACGCGGCATGAATAGTGTCATGCCTCGCCCTGAAACCAAACTGGTTGTCCGGGATTATGTTATTGTCCTCGACCCACTTTAACAGGGCTCTATTTACAACCTTTTCAAAGACCTTGCTAATATTCGGAAGCAAGCTAATTGACCGGAGATTGGCAGGGTTCGTCCTATCTTTACATTTTTTCGGGATAGGGTGTACCACAGCTACCTTCCAATGCGCCGGATAATGTGCATTATTCAGCGCATTGTTAAACATCGTGGTGAAAATATCTACAGCCTCCAAAGGCAGGTGTCTCAATACGACGTTTGGGACACCATCCATCCCCGCCGACTTTTTATTCTTTAGTGACTCGAAGATGCACAGAAGATCATCCTTCGACACGAACAAGTGCGATGCATCTCGGCCATTGGCGACAACTGCATTAGCATGGTTTTCATCAGTGAACACGGTGAATCCGTTATTCTCAGATCGCCAATTCTCAAGTTCGGTGCGGAGATAGAAGTGGCTCACCAGAGCCCTATTCTCAATGTCGTGGTTACGGCGAACAGGATTGTTCACCGTATACACGGCCTCGAAACAAGCGCCCAGCAAATCCACTTTCTCCTGTGGGTCCTCGACCACGAAAAAATCGTCGTTTGAAGCGACACTTTCTGGACTTATTCCAGCAGTCAGTATTGTCTGTCTGTTCTCTGCTGTCTGGGAGATTCGAACACAAGGAATATCATTGTGATCTTTCCTCCTGAACAACTTATTTATCTGTATAACGCATATGTGAATTGGCCGGGAAGTGTGCACGAATCAAGGGTGTTACAAAGAAGTCCCTTTTTTTCAAATTTGAAAGTGGATTTCGACCTTTTTCTCATTCTGTTTTGCTTGGGGATACAGGATATCCTTTAAAGGATTCGTTAATTACCCCCATTTTAAGAAACCCAACTCCTGAAGTTGATCGTTATATTCGTGCACATAAATCAACTCGGAGAATAATAGAAAACGCGATTGGAATTTTGAAAAACAAATTTCCGTGTCCGACGCACTTACGATTGCAATCCATGAAAGCAGTTACTGTTATAAAATGTTGCATCATCTTAACCAACATTTCCCGACAAGCGGCAGATAGATAGTATTATTGAAATGTTCACCACCACTGATGATTTAAACGCTTCTGGACAGCGGATGAAGCATTTTACCGCGGTAAAAAGTAGCCTATGTCCATTCTCAGGCTCTAGACTATCTGTGTACCAAATTTCATTTAAATCGGTTCAGTAGTTTTTGCGTTAAGGCGAGACAGACAGACAGAGTTACTTTCGCATTTATAATATTAGTATGGATCAAGGGACTTAAGACGCTTCCCTGGTGTACACCAACTTTGATTGCAAACTTCTGGAACTCCGTTTTCCGCATTCGGTTATCTAATATCCGCTCAACGATTATCATGGTGTGTGACATCAATCAACGGTAATTGTCACAGTCTCGCTTATCGCATTTTTCTTTGAACAAAGGAAGTAGATAACATTTCCTCCACTGGTAAGGCATTGAATCACCTCTCATTAGTTTGGAGATGAGAATCATGAGCCATTTGGACCCGATGTCTTCCATCTTTTTCCAGAACTCAGAGGGTATCTCGTCCGGCCCAACTGCTTTTCGATTTTTTTCCAGTCTTTGACCGCATTCCTTACTCCTTCGACAGTTATATCGTGTTCTTTATTGTTAGGAACGGCTCTCGGAAGCTATATACGAGGAAATTGTTCACTTAGAAGTCCTTCACAATACTGTTGCATCTGCGTAGTATTTTTTGTCATCCATAAGAAGCAGCCCTTAACTTTGGCGATCGGATTTTATTTCGGAGGCATTTGTCCTTCTCTAAGCGGATATTTTGAAAATGGCTGTGCCTCTGTTCAAGCTGGTTTGTCGAAGTTTGTTTAAGTCTGGAGTGGGATTCCTTATGTCGAAAACGTTTTCGTGTGAACTAACGATTTGCTTTGTTAATTTGCTGCAAGGCGCAAGAGTTGTTCGCTTCATTTATACAGAATCCCACCCCTGGTTTCGATTAGCAGCCGAAGAAGAAATTGCTTCTAACTCCCGATACAGTCCCTCCAAACACTTTGCTTCAATTTGAGCACACTTTCTCTTCGCGAGGCTCTTTTAAAGTATATATTGCAATTCGAGGCGAACTTTTTCATAGCCATTATTAGTGGAGCACTTTCACCAAGTTCTGAACGCCGCTTTCTTGCCACAAAGGGCTGCTTTAGCTTCCTCTGTCCACCATAAAAATGTCTGTCAGGAGGAGGCGTTGTTGCTGAGCGATTCTTTAATCCAAGGCTTCATAAAACGTGCGACCTTATAGTTCTTCCTTATAGGAGTAAGACCTGATTAACCTTTGGATTGTCTGAGTCCCGGAACATTTTCCCGATGGGCTAGACGAAGTTTTTGTTCTCAATCAGTAATCAGTCCCAATAGTCTAGTTGACTCTGCAATAAGGGTCCGGTCCTAAGAATGCGGATTCTGAGCCAGTCCTAGCATGCTGATCCGCAGATTCGTTGCCTGCAATGTGTCGATGGCCAGGAAGTTTCCATTTTTTGTATCTGGCTAGGGACTGCAGCGCATCGTAACAACACTTGAGTGTCATAGTTAATTGAAGAAGACGACAGTGTTAGAAGTGCTGTTTGACTGTCTAAGAATATGTGTATTCTGGCGCCCTAAATACACTTTTCTAGGTACCCAGACTTCGGTGTTGGGTCCAAAAAAACGGTGGAAGCCCAATAACCTCTAGTGCTGCCATTCGGCTGATGCGCAGAGGCACATAATTTGTTGTAGCATGGTTGCTGTTGTCCTTTTAAGAACTTTCGGCTACAAAACGAATGCCGCGTATGTGATAATAGGCCTGAACATCATGATACACAGCCAGTGTATAATTTTGGGACTCACCTGCCATACAGATATCTGCTGGCCGAAATGGCCCAAGTAGAACTCTCCGTGGCAGACTTGATGTGCGCGTTCCAAATAAGGCCATGTTATAGCCATGCGTAAAATGAAAGCAACATTTTAAGACACAGATTGATCGGTCTATTCATTTTAAGTGGACCAAGAAAGCAAACATGTTGATTACATTTTCATTTTACGTATGGCTATATCTGGGGCCTAAGTCTTTTATTATTTTTTTCTCTTTGATTATTCCACAGAATCGCCACACCTACGAGGGGGCATTATATCAAAAGCTTTTGAAGGTGATAAGGACACAAAAGAGAAGTTGTCAAGTATGTAATAAGTGGGAGATTAAGGTGCTGGGTAAATATATTTTTTTTGTTCCGCTAGTTACAGATTACCTGAACAATTTTTTCTTACCCTTATTTGGTAACTTAAGAAGAAAATAAATCACTTAAACAGGCACAGTTGCATATCGATAAGGTTCATCCCGATAATGTGAACTAGTAAAATATTATACCTACGCTAAAATATGAATTCTTAACTTTTTGTTGCCATTCGAATATGTGAACTTTATCAGTTCGTTTCTGTTTCTGCTAATCTTTAAATTTCATTCTACTACCCCTTTTTCAGGGAGTTCGTGTTATAATATTATTATTTTTCTGGCGGGGGTCGACGCGCGTGGTGTAAAGCTCGTATAATGCCTTTGAAGAAATTGCAAGAGTTTCTTCTTTTTTTTTTGGTTTCGCAAGAAATTTTGATATGCATTTGGGTACCCAGATTTAGCTCCTTGCAAAAGTTCGCTATAGTATCGGATATGTGGACAAATTTTTAGGTAGAGAAGACTTTATTTTTGGTCTTAACAGAAGAAAACGTTTGATCTTTGTTTTAAACACACCCATAAGCGACAAATTAAATGATTAGACATACCTAGCACGCTTGTAAACATATCAGTTCATAAGTACCTGCATTGCAGTTTTTGACCTCTCATTTCTTGTCAGCGCTTGACAAACAACAAATAAGGTGTGAACAATAAAAACTAAATTATAAATGGCCAATAGCTAATTTCGAAAGATAAATTGATTTATGTTTAAGCAATGGCCTCAGCTATAATGATTTACGTCCGTCAGTATTCAGCTTATTATGTCTTGCACCTTGTAAGTCGCCTGCTAGTACAAAACTTTGTACGGTTATTCATTTGCATTACAAGAAAATGACTATATACATGAGCTTAAGACCAATATCACGGCTAGATAGGATTAAGGGTGTCATAATTAATTTTAAAAAAAATATTTTAAAAAGTACAATAACATGGCGACGGATAATGGTAGATCCGCCTACGTGCTGGCATTAATCCAGCAAAGCTCCACCTTTTGTGGTCGTGGTGAGTTGGAATTTATTAAACCGAAGGTCAATAGTGATTGCCGTGATGTATTTATTTATGATTTTCTAATAAATCATTGATTTCTGTATGCAATTTCGTCAATTGTATTGAGAAATATCTAAATTGTCAGAGCATATCGATCGAATAATCTATCTTAGTGCAGGGGAGCAATTTTCATGTTCAAACGCATGTTGGACATGGCATTTAAATGGTATAACTCACTCAATAAATCACCTCTTCGGTCAGAAGTGGAGTATTCCGTCCGTTTGTACCCCACTCACCAATAGGCACACACGATAATTTGCACGCAATAAATCATCAAATTACCAACTCACCGCGCGCAACAACTCTGCATAACTTTCAAATTGCTGCTGTGGTAGCAGGAACTGCCCCTGTTGCTGCTGCCGCCACGAGGTGGACGGTGTGTTCTCAAGTAGGAGGTGAAGTTTGCATTTTCAAATAAAAACGCGTTGAGAGTGGTCATGTATGTACTCCAAGTCGTTTCATGATACAATAATTATGAAAAGCTATTGAGAGAGTGACTGTGGCGGGTTGTCGAAGGAGGGGTAATGTAGTGATGAAGTCCTCTATTGAGGAACGTTGTCCATTGCTAATGTGCGATAACCGATCAGTTATGAGTTTTTGAAAGCGCAACTCAGGTTTATTATCAATTACAGAATATTGTTATTATAGTTTTTAATTGATGTTATTAGTTTGAAAAATATACTTCGGTACATGCAATTGGAGGGAACGAAAATACCAGTGTTTGCTTTAATCAATGCACCATGACATAAAAGAAATTGAAATGAGAGCACATCGTACTTTTTCCAATGAGACTAAAATAGGGAATCTATTAAAGAGAATCTAAAACTAACTCTTCAATAAGTATGTTTAGGGAGATGATTAAGAACGCATTTTCAAATTAAGCCAAGAGATCGCGTCGCAGGTTGAATTACTTTTGAGGTTAACTAAAAATTAACACGTTTCTTATTCTTGTGGTATTCCTTATGGCGACGCTCTTAATTTAACTAAAAATAAAATAAATATTAGGAATTAACGGCCGATACAGGTCCTTTAACCTAGCTTCTCCAACCATTTTCTTGTGCGCAGTGGAAGTGACCTACAATTTTAAGCCGAATCCGAACGGCAAATTTAAGAAGATTCTCATGACAATTGATACTCTTGGATGTTTGTCAGACGTCCGCAAGAGGTGGGGCAGTTAGATGTTACTTGGCCCCGGCGGGATTTGAACCTGAGACCTTAAGATTAGTAGTCCAACACACTATCCTCTGCGCCACTTCAAACTACATCTTTATATTTTTGCTTGTCGCCCTAATTCCCAACAAAAAACAATGAGCACACACATAGTGTCACAAAAAAAAAGAATGAATTCCAACTTCTGCAATCAGAGGAATTTCCTTCCATACATTCAAGCAGGAGCATAGGCTCTGTTGTTAGTTTATTTGACTACAGAGCAAGGGGTTCGGGGCTCAAATAGCCCCACAGAGGAACACACTTAGAGTTTATTCGCTGCCCCACCTCTCGCGAAGGTCCAACATGCACGAATATAAATCAAATGAGAAGCATACCATATAAATTGGTGGCCTAATTCAAGTTTAACTACCTGGGCAGTTGTTAGCTAAACATTTGATGGTTAAACTGACTCGTGGGGCGAATTACAAAGTTTGCTCGTTCTGCATTTATAGACAAATGTGTTTTAGTATAGAGATGTTCTGGCGGTTTTCGTTGTTGTGCATATGCAGATGGTGAGCAAAGCTCATATCTTTGTAGGGGTAGAAAATTACCAATTGTTGCATTTCGTAGTCTGGGTGTCTGATCCGTGCATGGACGGTTCGAACTCAAAAAGTATCGCCCGGTTTCTGATCACTTACTCTCTGAGACCAAAGTTTAGTTGTTTTTCTTGTGTGATCCACGAGTTTTTAGACTTGCCGCATTTTCTTTTAGATTTCGATATGCACCTGCTTCTGTTACCGATTTGTTGTTTCATCATCCAATTACGAATGGACTAAGGTCAGCGATCAGTTTTTAACCAGTGGTAAGAGATTATATATCACTGTGCCATTCAACACTTTACGGATTATGTTTCTACACCCAAAAAGGAACAAGTACACAGTAAGAACTCGACAAAAATTGTCGACCATTATTATATGTACTTGTACAGTCAGTGTTGACAATATGAAGGATTATCGCTTTCTCGCCTCACGCTTCGTGCCACGTTGAAATGGGTTTGAATGGAAAATATTTTACCTTGATTTTCGGCAACGATAGCTATTCTCAGTACAATAGTAAATAATAACGTTTTGTCTCCTACTCACATTGGAGATAGTTTTGTATTTTGCATAAACAATTACTTTGAATCGGAAAATTTATAGACTTACTGACATTGGCTATCGCAATTGATTGACAGGGTAAATATATTAATAAATTAATAACTGATCATACTTGATGAAGAAATGATCCAAGTATTGGATTTGCATTTTGGAAAGTGTCCAACCACGAAGGATGTAATGACTAAATTATACTCTCAAGTCATGCATACAATTAAAATGCAATTTTGCACCTAAGAAAGAAAATTGGTCAAAAATTGAAATGAAGTTTCAGAGACATAAATAAAAATGCATACATTTTCGTTTTTTGACTGTTAGTCAAAGATAGATCCTATCCAACGTACTGTGTGAACGTCTGAAGGCGGTCTGCAACACACGCCCGGCAGATCGACAATATACCAAATCTTCACACTAAGGCAAATCCTGAGAAAGACCAACGAATTTCAAGTCGAGAACCACCACCTTTTTATCGATTTTAAAGCCGCATATGATAGCATTTATTGTCAGGAGCTCTACGTGACGATGGCCGAATTCGGAATGGCCGACAACTGATACAGTTGTCGCGTGGCACTTGAAAACACGCGGTGTAATGTGCAGTTGGGAAGCAGCTCTTCCGAATTATTCCAAACTTGTACCGGATTTCGGCAAGGAGATGGACTATCATAATGACTTCTTCAATCTTGTTCTGGAGAAAATAGTGCGAAGGGCAGGTGTCAACACGGAAGGCACTATCCGGACGATATGCACATCATCGGCCGTTCCCAGCGTGCCGTGATAGAGGCTTTCACGGCGATTGAATAATAGGCGAAATTGGTTGGTCTTGAAGTTAATGAGGACAAGACTAAATATCTGCTATCAACAAACAAACAAACATATGTCCACCGCCTAGGACAAAACTTCACTGATGATAGCAATAACTTCGAGGTAGTTACGGAGTTCATCTACCTAGAAGTAAACATCAACTCCACAAATGACACCTTAGTGGAGATGCGATGGAGAATAACCTTAGGAAAGCGCTGTAACTTAGCGTAACAAATGGGTTCAAAACTCCTCACTCGAAGGACAAAATGCATGATCTATCGAACCTTAATCCTACCAGTCCTGCTTTATAGTGCCGTGCTGGACGATAACTAGAAAAGTGGAGCTAATATTGAGTTCTTTTGAAAGAAAAATACTCAGTCGGATATTTACAACCGCGAACTCTATGAGATGTAGTCCAAAAAGCTAGATCGCGTCGACTACATTGAGCGAATGGAAAATAATGCTCCAGCCAAGAGGATCTTCGACTCCCAGCCCGCTGGTTAGAGAAGGCAAGGAAGACCGAACCTCCGTTTTAAAGACCAAGCCATCGCGGATGCCAGAGCGCTTGGTCTGGAAAACTGGAAGCAGCGTGTCCGGGATCGCAGAGGATGGAAGCCTGCAATGTCTCAGGCAGAGACTCTTCACGGGTCGGGAGCCCGTTAAGTAATATGTAGTAGCTATTGGTGGTTTAGCCCATGAATAGATCTTGTACAGGAAGTTGGTTTTGGAGTTTTTTCCTTGGCATTTTTTCTGGCGTTTATCTCTATTTCGGAAATATAACCAGAAAAAGTCTGGCCCTTTTTCCTAGGAACACTCTCAAAATACAAATGATTAATAACCTAAAAGACAACATACAAAAAATAAGTTAGAAATAGTCGCAATTATACCAAAACGCGAAGCCAAAATGATCTCTCTACAATCAATAGAAGTCGAAACGTATGTTCGAATCATCCGTCATACCTCATACGTAAGAGTTTAAAAGACCCAGTGTTCTAAGAATCGTATGCGCCAAACACTTCCATTGTGATTAACATAACAACTAAACGTAAGCATTGTGTCCGCAAACACCTCACAATACTCTGCGCTCCAAGAGTTGACAATTTTTATTTGGAATGCCGCGTTCAACTTCTACTTCACTGTGACATTTTGCAACAATGGTGCTTATTATCTACTCGCAAACGTGAACGAAAAAAAACATTTCCGTAGAAACTGAGTCATTCCTAATCACAATGTGGGTATCATATCATAAATTGAAATTCGCCGGTAAAACATTAAACATAAATAAAACACATAAACCATAAATCACCATTTCCGTTCAATAAAGCACAAAATTAAAGGAACTTGTTAAAAAAACATACACATAACTTGAGTCGTAGCCGTGTGCAGGTGTAGATCCTCCGTAATCGCAATCGGTAGTAAGCTGACACTCTCGTTGATTAGACTGACCACCCACCTATGCTATGCTTTTCGAATCATAAAAATCACAACAATAATCGCTCACGTTCAATGTGATTAAGTCTGAACAAACGCGAGAAGACACACGATTTGAACCGCGCGGACAATATGACGTGCACTCCGTGCGCTCACAGGAGTTCAAATGCGAATGCGAACGCTGTGCGTGCGGTGAAATCCAAAAGCCCTGGACAACAGCGACGATAGTAGCTTGTGTATAGAATGGGTGTAGCAAAACACCACGCCAATAACAGAAATCACGTATACACTGCAATCCCTCTGTTTCACACACACACGAACGATAGCAGCACGCTGCTGCTTGGATCAAAGCAAAGCACGAGCACCATTCGAGGGGCTGCAGGCTGTGCCGCCCTGTTCCACCACTCATTTTATTGTGCATAGAATACGGTCGAGAACAGTGAGTATGACGACGACCAAGACGACTATGCTGATGGCGACGGTTGGTGGCGGCTTTACTTAGAGAAGGAGAGCAAGTGGGTGGAAGTGGCTCCCTCCTTCAGCTGGTTTAACAAAGCGAACAACGGATTAACGTTTTCAGCGTAATTTTCATGTCAACAACACGTACAAGTGCTGTAATCGATTAAGGATCGCGATTTTATTAGCTGCTGGCATTAATTGTGCACACTTCGGGCACAGTCGATTGTATACGAATACGATTATGTTTCATTACAGGTGTGCATTTGCTATTTTTTCCCTTACCGTGGCGGGACTGTGAAGTGAGGGTCATTCTCCAAATGTGCATAGCAAAACAAAAAACGGAAACGAAAGAAAACATGTGAATGTGGCGTGTAAACAGAATTCCCTGTAATAACATACATAAACTGATGTATGGCTAACGAATTGGAGGTTGTGGCAAAAGGATTGACTACTTCTGTGCTGGGTGTTATTGAGTATGGTATAAGTTGGATATGGATAGTTAAACTAAGAGGGGAACTTCTCGGTACAGTCTGGAATCAAAAGTGTGACACTTTTTCATTGTAAAAAAGGCTAGTTTTGGAAATGCTCATCAATTCTATTGAAAAGAAAAATACCCACTGTTTAGTGGCGCTATGAGGAAAAGAGTTTAGGTTAGTTGTTAGCACATGAGAATATGGTGAATGTTTATGTATTTCATATGTTACACCCGCTGCAGGGAAATAAGACAACGGGAATTAACTCCACACGGGAATCGAAACCACCCTGAATGGGAAATAAGTCCACTTTAAAAAGGTGAAATTAATCCCCTACTCGAAAATCAGTGGATTATTTCCTTCGGGCGAAAGAAAGAAGTGAAGTAAAATCCGACTCCCGGAAATTAGACGCCAGAATTTTCTTTTGGAACAAAAACCCTGTTTTTCTGGCAATCTTAACAAAAAAGTTGCTGGGGTTTTTTCATTTTTTGAAATGTGGAGTTAATTCCCAACTTAAGCGGGAACTTAGTTCACCTTCGTACATTTAGGGTGGTTTAAATTCCATTTGCAGTTAATTCCCTGAACTTATTTCCCCACCGTTTTGTCCAGGGGCCATTAACACATTTCAACAAGTCCTATTTAAAAAGTAAATGTCATTATAAAATTTAAGTTTACTTGTTTGAATTTGAAATGAATTTAACTTGTTTAAGAAGACTTGTTGTATATTGTGGTACAGGCCCCATGTTCCATACTATGTAGGGCTAAAGGAAGAATGTATGGTTCCAACTTGAACATACAAATACAAACATATATAAATCGTCCTCAAAAGAAGTGCACGTAAAAGCTAAGTGACAACACATTCGCGGGTGACCAGGATGTACAAATGTGTGAAGTATCAAGAATAGTAATGTGTCTTTTGCTTCTTATGTGTTTTATGGCTGTAACAAACGGTGGCTCAATACACATGTGACCCGCCAGGGGGTCACGCAGCAACGAACGGAAGCTGCGATTTTTTCGAGAAAAAAATATATTTTGTATTTCTCTTTTAAAAAGGACACTGGCGATCACAAGGAGGAGGCCATACATTTTGCAATCGATTTTCAGTCTTTATACCTGTTGGAAATTATATACCCAGAAACTTTTACTACCTGTGAACAGATACATATTTTTTCCCAAAAGTAAGTCATAAAATTAAAGGATAAATAAGAAAAGACCGCTGGAATTTCATAAGGTGGCAATGGCAATGGTGCGATGGTAGTGTATTCACTAAAGTGATTGGCGGGTCGTGCGTTCGAATCCCGACCAGGGCCATGATTTTTATAAATTGAATACACACAACAAAAACTGATCTCCCTAAAACAATTTAGGCGCCACCTGTTGAGGAAAAAAAATCCCATCGCACCAAACATCTTCCCTATCCTTCTATTCTTTCAGTAAGTAGCATCAAAAAATAGGCAATGAATTACTGGGAGCTACTTGCGCAACAAACTAAATGCCTGCGCTGTGGTTTTACCATTATAAGGGTACTGTGTCACTACAGAAAAAAAGAAATCCCTTTAGCGCACGCAAATTATAAAAAAAGAAAAAAAAAAGATCAAACAATGAACTACTTGAAAAGCGTATAAAAAGATGCGCCACTAGGATGCGGCCATCGCGAATATTTTGTTGCAGGAGTTCACATTAGCGATTTTTTTCAAAGTTTTGCTAAGAATATTTAAAAAAAAGCGTCGAAAACAACTGTTTCTATTTAGTTAAAAAAAATGGGTGCCGGAAAGACTTTGACAGCGAGAAAAAGAGGAAAAATAGATGCTTTCAACGAGTTAGGACTCTCAGTGCGAGAAATTGCAAGGAGGCTAAATAGAAGTAAGACTGTTGTAAACAGTTATTTTGCGGATCCACAACACTATGGGAAAAATCAAAAAGGACGCACGACAGAAGCAACAACATTGCAAGAAAAGCGGGTTATTCTACGGCTTGCCTAAAATTCTACTCTTCCAGTGACTAAAATAAGGGCCAACAGCGGAGTATCAGCCAGCATAGCAACGGGTCCTAAGGATAATACGAAAAAGCGCTACTACACAGATGGTGGTGTGGGGAGCTATTATCCACTATGGCACCATCGAGTTGGAGTTTTTGTCCACAACAATGAACGGAAACAACTACAAATGTTTGCTGGAACAGTCATTTCCAAAAGTGTAAAACATTTTCGGACCCCTTTCTTGGATATTCCAACAAGACAATGCCATTATCCACACTTCCAGGGTTGTTGAAAGTTGGATTCTACCAGAAGACGTGGACCATAGGGCCATGCCCGCCCTATTCACCGGGCTTAAACATAATCGAAAATGTTTGGGCATGGTTATCTCGTTAAGTGTATGAAGGCGGCAGACAATTTGAAGACAAGGACACTTTAATCTCAGCTATTCGTGATGCCTGGGTCCAAATTTATCTTAATTATTAAAAAAAAAACTGTATGATTCTCTTCCAAACTGTCTTATAGAGGTCATATCGAAAAATGGCAGGCATACTCATTATTAATGTAGAAAACATAATAATGAAGGTTTTAAAACCAAAAAATGTTAACATTGTATTAATTTTGTCCTTTCTTTCAAAGATTTTGCATGTGGCCTCATCCTAGTGGCGCATCTTTTTATACGCTTTTCAAGTATTTCATTATTTGATCTTGGGAAATTCTAGCTATCGTTTCTTATTTACCCTTTAATTTTATGACTTACTGCTGGGAAAATATGTACCTGTTTCCAGGTAGTAAAAGCTTCTGGGTATAAAATTTCCAACAGGTATAGAATGAAAATCAATTGCAAAATGTATGGCCTCATCCTTGTGATCGCCAGTGTATATTAAAAGTCGAAGTTGTGTTGACGTATAATTTTGAAATGGATTATCTTGGCGAATGCAAATACTTTTTCTCACCACTGTAAGTTTTATGTAAATTGGTCTGTCCGTGTCATTTTCCCTTAAAACAATCGAAAGCAAATGTTATTACGTAGAAATGTGATTAAAAGGTATTTTTTGGTTTTGTATAAGGGTTCGCCTTTAAAGGCAACATGAACCCAACAATTACGTATAAATCTTAAGGATCTTAATGTCTTTTTGAAATGAAACTTTTTATTAAACTTTGTGGGTTAGTTGTTTTTTGTATGATTCCAGCAATAACTTCAAATATGTACAGATACACATGTAAATAAGTAGACTAAAAGGTTTATTCCATTTTAAATTGATTTTATCGCAATTTTGTTTTAAAACCTATACTGGCCAACAGAAAAGATAGGCAACAATCATAAGCACTCTTCAAATGAGGCGGATATGTGTACATACATTTTCTAAACGCTAAAAAAGTTTATTGAATTGTAGCAACAGATTTAAGAATTATTGATGAAAAGGAACCATTTGTACTCTTCACAAATGTATGACTTGATTCGAGCAGCACATAGGTAGATTTTCAAATATATAAATTACATAACATGCTGTCATATTCAGAGGATCTATCCTAAGAACCCACTTAAAAAGACATTACCGATCAATGTTCCTATACAACCGTGGAGGAGAAGCAGGCCAAAGAAAACCAGCATTTGATTCGCCTTAGTGACGAAATGATTTAAAACCTGGAAGTATGTCGATAGTTTTTGAGGTCAAACCGGTGAACCCCACAGGCTGACCAGTAGGCATGCAAGGAAGTGAGGGGTTACAATCTTCTTTAATTTCGATCAAAACCTTTGTGCTAAAGAAGAAGAATTTTTAGATTTTTTTTATAATTCACGCACACTAAAGGGAATCTTAGTAACATTATAATGTAGATACGAGTATGTTTAAAGTTACATAAAGCGGTAAGGAAATGGGGAGAATGATGACAGCGGAGAAACCAATGCGCGTTGGTTATAAATGTTTGTTAATTATGTACAATGGATAAGAAAAACATATTGGCGATTGAAGAACAGCCAAAATTGGTTGGCCTTTAAGTCAATGAGGATACAACAAAGTACTTGCCTGAACAAACAAACAAACATCAGTCCCCTGACTAAGGCAGCAACTTCGAGGTAGTTAAGGAGTTTACCTTCCTCGGAATACACATCAACTCCACGCATGATACCTTAGTAGAGATCCGAAGAAGCATAACCCTATAGGAAACCTTGCTACTTCGGTTTGGAAAACAAATGGGTTCAAAATTCATATCCCGGAAGTATCTACAAAACACTGATACTGCCAGTTCTGCTTTATGGCACCAAGTGTTGGACGATAAGCAGGAAAGGAGAGCTAATATTGGGTTTTCCGAAAGGGGGGTTTTTCGAGTAGGGCGAATGGAGGAGAAAATACAACCGTGAACTCTATGAGCTGTACCAAGATGCGGATGTAGTCCGAAAAGCTAAATCAGGTCGACACCATTATCCCGGTCACATAGAGCGAATGGAAAATAATGCTGCAGCGAAGAGGATCTTCGAATCCCAGCCCCAGGTTCGAGACGACAAGGAAGACCGAACGTCCGTTTTAAAGCCCAAGCCATCGCGGATGCCAGAGCGCTTGATCGTAGAAGATGAAAGGCTGCAGTGACTCAGGCAGAAACTCTCCACGGGTAGGGAGCTCGTTAAGTAAGTAAGTAAGAAAAAAAGAGAGGAGAAGAGCAGTTCACATTTGTGTTGTACAGCTAAGGAAGGATTACATATTTGTATTTTACTGTGCGTCCGAAAATAGGCCTTAAGTGCATTCATGGCATGACGGGTAGGGTTGTAGCAAACCGTATGTATTCGTTACGTTGCAACGGGTAGTCTACATCCCACCAAATAACGAAACGTTACTTAACAACGTCGTTCCTCGTATGATTTCGTTCCTTTTTTGTATATATCCCAAGCATATACCAAACGAAAATATTCAAACCACCAAAGAATGCTGTTTTTGTATTCTGTCAAGCAGCTCCAAACATGGTGATTAGTATTTAAACGTTGTCCTCAAGTTTGGGGTTAATAAACGCCCTATAAATTGTAGCCAGATTAGAAGGGGTAGGTAATATATTAAGCAAAAAGGTTTTGGTTAAAACGCCTCTAAAAGTCTACATAATTTACGAAGAACAAGTTCTTTATTTGTATCAACTTGTTCGATAAATCGGTTTAAATTAAAAGTGGCATTGCTTATTTCGGGTCCCTAGAGAGTATAATGTTCCAGAGTTCCGCTTTTCAGCTCGGGACCTCAGATTTGGTGACAGACTTACGAACGGACATGGCTAGATCGACATAACTTTTGATGCAGATCAAAAAAAATATTAATATTTAGCGGTTTACGACCAATATTAAGGCATGAAAAGCTGTGAGCGGCTTATATAGCCTCGAAAATAATGCGGATGCAGGATACTCACCAACAGGTGTGCTCATTTAGGAAAGAAGTTGCAGAGCGCTTAACTACCAAGCCTTGATAAGCCGATATTTTTTGATAAGATTTATACACAAACCACTTGCGATCGTCTGGAAAACATGAAGCGTTTCAATTGCCATGCGTTATATGCCGTTCGGATTCGACTTTAAACTGTAGGTCCCTCCCACTTCGCACAAGCAAAAATGGTTGGAGATGCTAGGTTTAAGGCCCTGTGTTAATGTCTTATGTTTATTTATTTTGTTTATTCGTAAACCATGTCAAAATCCTTTAATATGTATTTATGTATCCCAACACGAAACAATTACTCATATAGTATGGCCCGCCGGGGAATAAACTTCGAACATTTTTAGCTGGGCAGCATAGAATGGAAACGAATCGTTCACTTATCGATAAAACGAACGAGTTAACCGCGCATCGAACATCACGGATCACGTTTTTTGTTCTTGATTGTAGAACAATTAAAAATGTCACACTTAGCCACCTATACTCGTACAAAACAGATAAAAAAGACTATCCTCCAAAACACCAAAAGTCTATCAACGTTTTGCAAACTCATGCATCAAAGTGCCCACTGGCGTAGGTGGAAGTGCTTAGATTTTCCACATTAACTCAAGCTAGATACATGATCTCTAATATGTAAATCCATAACCCCGAACGCCCGCTTCTTTCTCTACGTTCAATGTTGAAACGAAATTAAAAAAATTGGATCAACAAAACATGACCCAAACAGTGAAGGTTGCACAATATGTCTCATAGCTATCAACGATACATAACGCACAAAATCTATTTAACGATATACAGTGAAAGAGGGAGAACAAAGAAAAAAACAACGCGACAAATCTTAAGCCTAGTGTCAATCTAAGTGGTCGTCCACGCCCCCCAAATGAAGTTGTTCCGCTCCTTTAATGGAAGTAAGTACAACACAAACGTTTACAATGAACTTTAACACTATAAATCTGTGACGCATAAATTGCAACTTAAAAATTTCGCAGTGTGCTCATAAATCGCTCGCCTTTTGGGAAACCCACTAGTAATGCAAAGAGAGAGCCTGCTAGAGTGGGTTACAAAAAGCCACGAATCAAAAGGTCCAATCTATGAATTTTCAGACTCGATTCACCGGCGACAGTTCTTTGTTGTTAGTCAAATGTTGTGTGGACCATTATGGAGTTTTCCTCACAATCATTGTCCACTGAGGAAAATTGAGATTTCCGAAAGGCGTGACCCTCTTTTCTTTTTCCCACGCAATTAACAAACAGCTTAGTGACCAATCTTGAACGGGGGGACAAATGTTTGCTATGTCAAATCAGTATAAGACACCTGTGCACAATTTTATTATTCCCCCCACTCAAGCGTGGATAACAAGTCAAATTACAGAGTAAACCTCACATTGACATCGTTAGAAACATCATCGTAATCGTAAAGTATACATTAAGCGATAGGACTCATCATTCCCAGTAATACAACAATAGTCATTCCAATCGAAACCTGATTATGCCTCGTGCTTCTTACCTGGAGCCGAAGTTCTTCAGTTTATGAACTTTTTTTTTTTGCTTGCACCAGTGCCCTGCGCTGCTGCACTTTTTGTTCTGTAATTTTTTGACGCTAACCGCGTTTCGTACGGCGTGTCGTCCTCATGCAGGCTTTCTCACATATCTATATGACCATGCTTTATGCTGCGCGCGGTGTTTGATTCCCAGAAACGTGTTCCACAACGGTCTCAAGGAAGGCGCCCCTGTTCCACATGCATTTCTCTACTTCAGTGTTCTGTTCTTCAGCGTTTATATGGACATTGTTTCTTGCCTGCTACTGCTACAGCCACTGCAAATGCTTTTGTTTTTATTTTGTTTTGTTTGTTTAATCATCATTCTTCTATATGAAGTTGTTTTTTTTTTGTTGCAGTGCTACCGCCTGGTTGTTGGTATTCCTATTGAGTAGACTTTTATCGCGTTGTTGCGCTTGTTGTCGTCCGTTTTTGAAACGTGTGACTTTGTGCATCTGCTGCTATGTATGGATTTAGTGATGACGACAATCAGGGTAGACGGGGTGTGTGACGTTGTACCTGACCGGACGCCTAACATCATAAGTCGGTTGTATTTGTTCAGGCAATGTTGCCTGATGAACTTTGATTTGTGATGTCAGCAGGACTGATGTGCGAATATTTTATATCGGAGAATGGTGCACGAAGGCGTCGGCATCGTTATAAGATCCTAATTTCCAGTCAACCGTTTGACATATTTACGATGACGGGAAGTTTAGTGCTTCCATTATGTCGGATTGTACGGATTCTATGGGAAGTGACAGCGTCAGTGGATTGTTTAAAACAGAAGGGGTGTCGCTTAAATACTCCTGGAGACATATTTGACTCCAGACACATTTCAGTACCTACGTTTTCAAGAAATAATGCGGAATCGATAAAAAAATTGCAAATGTATTCATTCGATTCGAGCCGTGGTTAATTATGTCAATAGAGTCCGACCAAAGGTTTTTTTTAAATAATTAAGAGAAATTTTGGCCCAGGCATAACGAGTAGGTTCGATTAAAGTGTCCTTGTCTTCAAATTGTCTGACGCCTTCATACACTTTACGAGATAACCATGCCCACACATTTTCGATTATGTTTAGGTCCGGTGAAAAGGGGCGGCCATGGCAAAAGTTCCACGTCTTCTGGTTGAATCCAACTTCTAACAACCCTGGAAGTGTGGACAGGGGCATTGTCTTGAATATCCAAGACAGGGGTCCGAAAATGTTTTTCACTTTTGGAAATGACCGTTCCAGCAAACATTTATAGTTGTTTCCGTTCATTGTTATGGACAAAATTTCCAACTCGATGGTGCCATAGTGGGTAATAGCTCCCCACACCATTACACCTGATGTACGGCTGTGATGTCTTGCCAAAATAAGCTCCTCCTTTCTTAGATCATGAAAATAAAAGTTTTAACCATCGGGGTCGTCAAGGTTAAACTTTTTTTCATCCGAAAAGACAACGCGTTTCCATTCGCTGCTCCAAGCGACATGGTTAAGTTAGGTTCTCTTGCAAAATTCATTCGATGCTCCTTTAGTCACTGGTAGAGTAGAATTTTAGGCAAGCCGTAGAATAACCCGCTTTTCTTACAATGTTGTTGCTTTTTTCGTGCGTCCTTTTTGATTTTTTCCATAGTTTTGTGGATCCGCAAAATAACGTTTACAACAGTCTTACTTCTATTTAGCCTCCTTGCAATTTCTCGACCTGAGAGTCCTTACTCCTTGAAAGCATCAATTTTTCCTCTTTCTGTAGCTGTCAAAGTCTTTCCGGCACCCATTTTTTTTAACTAAATAAAAACAGTTCTTTTCAACGCTTTTTTAAATATCCCTAACAAAACTTTGAAAAAATCGCTGATGTGAACTCCTGCAACGAAATATTTGCAATGGCAGCATCTTTTTATACGCTTTTCAAGTAGTTCATTGTTTGATCTTGGGAAATTCCAGCGGTCGTTTCTAATTTACCCTTTAGTTTTATGACTTACTGTTGGGAAAATGTGTACCTGTTTACAGGTAGTAACAGTTTCTGGGTATAAAATATCCCAGAGGTATAAAGACTGAAAATCGATTGCAAAATGTATGGCCTGATCCTTGTGATCGCCAGTGTATTATGGTGAATTTGATCCCTCGATGGAATGGTTCACAAGTGGTTCACTGAATTTCGTTGTGGTCGTAAGTTAGGTTAAGTAAGGTTAATGGGTTGAGGGGTAGGATAAACATATACCCGTAATACTTAGGTTAATGTAGACCCATTGTGACGCCCTGATCTGTTCTTTAATATGCAAATTATACATTGGATAATCGTATTGTTTACATTGGGGTTTATTAAGGTTTCTTTTATTGCATTAGTCTGGACATTATTGAAGGCTTCATCTTCCGGATTTTTATTCCCATTGGGTGCACATCCCGGAAAGTGAGTGGCAAGCAGGAGTTCAAATGTTTCATTGCTGGACTCTGTCCAGAGGCCGTTGGATTCTTTAAGAGACTCCGAGGACATAATTTTGAAAGTGTGATAGGAGTATTTGTGTGTTTTTAGAAATGTTTTTCTTCAGAATCAAAAAAAGATTTTATCAAAGAGTTGACAAATTATGTAAGTATGGTCAAAAGCCCACGATAAGTGGACGTGACACCAACTTTTTGGGGCGAGTTTTTGTATAGGGTTAACGAAGAGTTAATCTACATACTTTGCGAAGAGTCTATACAACGGTTTTTCGTAAACAGTGGGGGTGTCCGGGGACGTATTTAAAAAAATCTTTACATTTGATCATTTTGCACCGAGAGTAAGTATATGTTCTAAATTTTAGCGTTATAGCTCGAATCTTAAGGCTTCAAAATTGATGTTGGACCGACGACATGGATAGGTCGAAAAACTTTCGACGCTGATCATAAATATAGTAAATTTTAAGGGTCTTCGACCAATATAAAGGCATTTTACAAACATTGAGCCAACATTACTACTCGGAAAAGGTATAAACACGTGTGTGATCGTACAAAGGCGGTCTATGAATATCACTAAAACCCGCAAAAAAAACAGCTTGTATAAGGCGACTATGAGGGTAAATCACGTCCAGGCAATGTTACCATTCATGTGGTTCTAGGGAAACATTTTAAATCTTGAAACTGTCCCCGAAGTGTGCATGCAAACTCGACTGGAGAACACCGGTGTCGTAAAAGGAAGATTAAACAATGTGAGCATGTGCGTGCCGAAATCTTAAAAAAAGAGGCAGACCTAAAAACTGCAGGATCACACAAATGCAACAACATTGGCCTCAGTGATTTTATAAAATGTGAATGTAGGTAAACTTTGTAATATTCAGTAGCAATTATTTTTATTTCTTTGAAATCATATACAAATGTATCTATGCATTTGTGTCACCTAGTAACCAAAGAGTTAACATGTGGAATTATAATATACCGAAGCTTGTACTAATTTATGATATGTTATATCTTCCTATGCTTAGAACTAAACCAAAATAAATATAATATTTTTTTCCGATTGCATAACTAATACTATAAATTCTTGATTCATGACTTTTAAGGGCCAATATCTTCACTTCGTACAGTTTTTAAAATTGCGAACGGAGTCTTGAATTAGTAAATCTAGAGGTAGAGTACAAAACCGCACCAACTTTTCGTGATTTGCAGTTTTTTTGTTTTTGTTTTGATCTCATCTTTAATTCCTTCCTGGCCTGTGACCTTTTCACATTTAAGAAAGATTCACATTATGGAGCTCTACGAATGGAGCACTTCAACTGTCTAAAAATAACTTATTCTAAAACGTCTTATATAATAATAATATATATGATATAATTTTTGGATTAATATAAACAAATTTTTCATTTTATTTGATGAAAACGAACAAAAAAATGAAAAATTCTCTTGACTTAAACACCTCAAACTTCAAAACAAAACAAACAAGTATTAACAGGAAAATGGTAAGAGGAATGGTGAAATGTCTGCGCAGGGAATTTTCTGACAAGAGGGGCCTAGCAGAATTAAATTTGCAGACAGGAAGTAACAGAAATAAACATGAACTACAAAAAAAGTTCACATTTCCGAATGGGAAAAATTGCTAGGGCCGGTTCGACCTAAGAAAATTATGGCGCTGTTGAAGGGGTGTTTAGTCCTGCGATTTTTTTTGTCATTTCAACACGAATGCTGCTGTTATTCATTTGTTCTTTGACAGTCTGCTTACGACACGGGCTGAAATTTAAAACTAAGTGCACATTTATTTAAGTTTAGACACCGTGCATCAAATGTTCTTTTTAGATTTTAAATTTATAAATGAAAAGGCACATCTCGATCTTTCATAGATTGATTCTAGAAAGAAATGGTTTTAAATGCGTAATCCAACTATACTAGGGTAGCGCAGAACTACCTCCTCAGATTTTTGTCAGACTTTTGCGAGAGGTGGAACAGTGGAAACACGTTAAGGTGTTCCTCGGATTCATACCTTTTACCTCTAGCTTATAGTCAAACGCACAGTCCAAGAGAAAATTTACTAATTTTTCAGAAAGTATACGAATTAATATCAGACTATGCAGCCTAATCAATGTATGCAAATAGGCATCTTCAGATTGAAATCTAACGTGGGTGGTCTTGATGCCGGAAAGAACAAGATACAAAGACTTGAGTAAAATGGTTTTTGGTATGTGTGAAGCCATTACCACTACTTTACCAAATTTCCAAACAGAAAGCAAACTTAATATCTTTCTATTTGATTTGAAGGCTACATGCATAATCTCATTTACTGAAGAACTAACTACAGTTATAAATGCTCTATTTGTATGAACAGTTTGAAATTTATCACTCTTCGCCCCAGAAAAACAACTCCTAAGAGCTCATTAAACTTTTATATCCACTGCCATTAATTCCAAATTACTAAACGCTTCAAAATCAAATCACACCCACTCGCAGTGCAAATCAAATCAAACTTCATAGTATATCACTTGATTTTCTTGTTTTCTTAATTATTTGGAAACGTCCAACGAAAATATTCAACCTGATTATTGTTGCTCGATTCTATCATTGTTCACGACGAACAAAACACAGCAAAATGTGCAGATTTAATTATAATCGTGTTTTATTGATTGATTTGCTGGAATTAAAATATATATGACAATCCTAGCCTTCTCGCTGGCAGTAAATACTAATACTTATCCGAAGTGACGCTCTCTCGCCCTGACAAGACAAACCAGTTTGAATATTGCAATGTTCCTTTCCTGCCTACCCCTTTAGTGGGTGCCAGTTCACCCTTTGTTATTACCAAAACAAAACACACCAATAATCGTTGCAATCAATCTAACGATAATAAACATTGCAAATTGAATGCCATTAAAACGTGCTGTAAATCAAAAGCCGCAGTAGGAGTCTCCCCAGATGGACACTGCAACCGCTCCTCCACCACAGTAAATCCCCGGGGGAAATAGGGGCGGAGAGTAGTTTAATTATTTTTGCGCTAAGTATGCATCGGCTGTTGTTGCACTTGGGGATGCCGTGAGCATAATTAAATGTCTTTTGCTGACGTGTGACGTATTAGTAATTTCTATTGAACGCGGACTATGATTATCTGCCATAGCTCCATATATGGTTATTGAAAAGCCTATGCGAGTAAACTTAAAACGCTCAAACCTGCCAATATTGAGTGGTGACACTTTGAAAAGTCATTAATTGGTCAGCCCCCTTAGGTGTATTGTAATGACACTTCAAGCGGCTTGATATATGCATTTAATCAAAAGAGAAGGAAAAACTGCGTATAGGAATATAAGGTGAACACAACAGCGTGTATGACGAAAGTTTTAATTGGCATTATTACGCTGCAATGCCAGAGGCTTAGGAATCTACACTTACCTCCGTCAGCGAATTAAAATGTTAATTACAAAGGAAATGTAAATATTTTCTTTTCAAAAGCATGCTACGGGTAAAATTATTGCTGTGTGGGAGGGAGATCGACAAGAGCACAAATCCATGGCAAATCAAAGCACAAGCAGTCCAAACTTACCATCAAAAGATGCATAATGCGCTCCCTTTATAATATTTAATAGAACAATATTCCAATCAATGAAATTTCACGTGAACCTAATGGCAAGATAAGAAATATATTATATTTTTTTTTTATTACTTCAAGTATGGAACATACAATGTTGTGGACAAGCAGTTTAAAATAATTCAATGGCTTTCAAAACATTGCGTATATAATCTTTTTGTTTTTATCATACAATTTCAAACAACCTAGAGCATGATACCAATAGAGGCTTCTTAGATTTCAACAAGAACTAGATAGATAGATAAATAGACTTGTTTCATTTTCATACACATATATAACAGTTTATTACATACCATAGCATAATTCAGAAAATAATTTAAATAAATTAGCAAACATCTGAATATTGTTTAACTGTAAATCATACATTGATTGAATGCACCCAATTGAAGTTTTTTTTTTTTTTTTATAATTTTTTTATTAAAAAAAAGGAAATCCAAATCCCAGAGCACTCAGATTCGGTAACGATCCATTGTACTACCAGGCAGAAAACAATTGAAGTTAACTAAGGAATGCATTCATTGGCTAATTTTTTATGACTTGTCAACAGGGTGGGCCAAAAGTGACTTTGGCTAATTTGAAAAAATCATAACTCTTTTGTTATACCCTATTCTAAGGGTATATTAATTTTGACGCATAGTTTGTAACATACCTTAATATTGCCCGTAGACCCCTAAAAGTTACTATATTTAAGATCAGCATCGATAGTAATGTCGATCTAGCCATGTCCGTCCATCCGTCCGTCCGTCCGTCTGTAGCCAAAAATTAGGCCTTTAAACTGGACCTAGAGAGCTGAAATTTTAACCATATACTCTCTAGGGTCCCGAAATAATCAAGTTTACGAATTTTTGAAATCCGCCCACAGACACGCCCACAAACTCAAAAAACCCAAATTTTGGAAAAAATCGAATTTTGAGTTAGAAAGCTGAAATTTTTTATATATGATCTATGACTCCTAAAACTGCTCGGGATAAAAAATTTTCAAAATCCGCCCACTGACACGCCCACAAATAAATAAAATAATTTTTTTATACCCTATTCTAAGGGTATATTAATTTTTGAAAATCCAAAGTTTCAGCTAGGGAGCTGAAATTTATAGTATATACTCTCTATGGGCCCTTTATGCTCATGTGGAAATATTTTCAAAATCCGCCCACTGAAACGCCCACAATTAATTTTTTTTTTTGAAAATTCAAAGTTTGAGCTAGGGTGCTGAAATTTATAATATATACTCTCTAGTAGCCCTTTATTCTCATGTGTTATTTTTTTCTTAAATCCGCCTACTGACACGCCCACAATTAAATAAAACAATTTTATTGAAACACCTAAGTTTGAGCTAGGGAGCGTTTTTTTTTTTGATAAAATCCTTTAAATGTTATATAACAAAATATGTAGAGCGTTCTTAACAATTCAACCATACTTAGACTTTTGTCACGCCCACTTATGAGGGATAGGAATAAGAATAGGGTATCCAACAGTTCGCCCAAGCGGACTGTAGCCCGTCCCTATGTTTTTTATTTTTTTTTCTTTTCTTTTTATACCCTATTCTAGGGGTATATTAATTTTGACGCATAGTTTGTAACATACCTTAATATTGCCCGTAGACCCCTAAAAGTTACTATATTTATGATCAGCATCGATAGTAATGTCGATCTAGCCATGTCCGTCCGTCCGTCCGTCCGTCGGCAAAAATTAGGCCTTTAAACTGGACCTAGAGAGCTGAAATTTTAACCATATACTCTCTAGGGTCCCGAAATAATCAAGTTTAAGAATTTTTGAAATCCGCCCACAGACACGCCCACAAACTCAAAAAAACAAAATTTTGGAAAAAATCGATTGAGCTAGAGAGCTGAAATTTTTTGTATATGATCTTTGGCCCATAAAACTGCTTGGGACATAAAATTTTCAAAATCCGCCCACTGACACGCCCACAATTAAATAAAATATTTTTTTTGAAAAACCAAAATTTGAGCTAGGGAGCTGAAATTTTTAATATATACTCTCTAGGGGCCCTTTATGCTCATGTGTAAATATTTTCAAAATCCGCCTACTGACACGCCCACAATTTTTTATTTTTATTTTTGAAAGTCCAAAGTTTGAGCTAGGGAGCTGAAATTTATAGTATATACTCTCTAGGTGCCCTTTATGCTCATACTTAAATTTTTTTTAAATCCGCCTACTGACACGCCCACAATTAAATAAAACAATTTTATTGAAAAACCAAAGTTTGAGCTAGGGAGCGTTTTTATTTACAAAAGCTTAGTTTTTTCTATAAAATCCTTTAAATTTTTGTCACGCCCACTTATGAGATACAGGAATAAGAATAGGGTATCCAACAGTTCGCCCAAGCGGACTGTAGCCCGCCCCTATGTTTTAAGATACTTTTAAAACAAACTTGGAAGATTTACTAAAATGAACTACAGCGCTTTAGAGAAGACCGAACAAATTGAATTTTATTTTGAAAATAATTTACTCGATTATTTTAACCCAAAGGGCTTATCGGCGTCATTTTAATGTGCGAAATATACCCTTTGCGCACATGATGGCGCGATTCCGTCAACAAGGAACTGTAGTTGATTTTCCTTGAGCTGGAAGACCTCACAGCGCCGGAACTTAAGCGAATGTGGAACGCATTCTTGCAAGTGTTGTGGAGAGTTCCGAAACATCGATACGAAGGCGCTCTGGTCAACTCGGTGTGTCCCGCAGTTCATTGCGAAGAGTTCTAAGAACCGAATTGCGGCTGTTTCCATACAAAATCCAATTTGGGCAAGAATTAAAGCCAAGAGATCCTCAAAAACGTGTTGTTTACGCAGTTCGTTTACAAGAAATGGCAAGGCAGCAAAATAATTTTATTCATCATCTCATAATGAGTGATGAAGCTCATTTCTACTTAAATAGATCCATTAATAAACAAAATTGCCGTATATGGGGGAATGAGAACCCAAGGTTGATCCATTTGCGGGAATTGCATTCACTTAAGTGCGCAAAAAATTATTATGCCGCCAATACTGTAACCATAAATGGTGAAAGGTATCGGGCTATGATCGAAAATTTTTTGAGGCCAGCAAATGCTGATAGTCCTGAGATGTGGTTTCAGCAGGATAGAGCTACTGCGCACACTGCTCCCTCTACAATGGCGAAACTAAGGGACATTTTCGGCGACCGAATAATTTCCAAAAATTCAGGATTTATTGGCCTCCAATTTCTCCGGCTTTGACTGCACCAGACTTTTTCTGTGGCTAAAGGGTAAATAAACCCACCACTATCCCGCAGCTGAAGGAGAACATTAGTGCTGAAATACAGGAGCTGAGCATAGATGTCCTACGAAGTGTTATGGAAAACGCTCTAGAAAGAGCCGGTCTCTGTGAGCATGAAGCTGGTGCTCATTTGAGGGACATTATATTCCATACTTGGCCGAAAAAAATAATCTCCATAAATCATACTTTGTGATTCTAAAATAAATTATTAATAAAAAATTAAATCTATAAAAGTTATCATCACTTTAAATTATGAAGTCACTTTTGACCCACCCTGTATTTTCCGTATGATTTCTCAATGATCTGACATTTTATAACAAGTCAAACAGTTTTGTGATTTGATGGAAAGTCGGTTGGGAAATGGGGTACACCCATCATGTATTATCAAAAATCAACAGATAAAAAACGATAAAGTAAGTTCACTCCTGTAGTGCTGCCCGACGACAATAGTTCTCATGAAGTGCCAAAGCTTTCACCAATTTCCAGTTTCTACCAGTTTCTTGGCAGTTAGAAAATCGTTAAGTATCCATGAGCGCGTGTATAAACAAATGTCGTTTGTATGAACTTTTTAAATGCTAAACATATCTGGTAGAATCGATAGCGATGGCTTATATAAAGATTATTTTTATCTCCGAAAACTTTTAGGCAGCTTCCGAAAAATGACAAGATATGGTCTTTCTTGTTCAAGAACTCTTTCTTTGATTTGGAAAATATCAAGAAGCTAATGTTCGTGATTGATTCAACGACGTCGCAGTCGAAATCTTGCTGTTTGTTTTTTAACGCAGGTACGAGGGCGTACGTAGTCTCCCTTGAGCTCTATAAACTTTGTCCAACGCTTCTCCAATTTTTGTATCCCTTCCAAAAAAAATGATTTGTCGAGGTCCTCAAAATAGGCCTTTATTTGCGAGATGACTTCATCATTGGGGTCAAATCTTTTTCCACCAAGCCATTTCTTCAGGTTTGGGAACAAGAAGTAGTCGCTCGGAGCCAAATCTGGAGAATAGGGTGGATGAGGGAGCAATTCATAGCCCAATTCATGGTTTTTTGCCATGGCAACTGCACATGTGTGCACCCTTGCATTGTCTTGGTGGAAACGAACTTTTTTCTTGGCCAAATGAGGTCGTTTTTTTTTCAAATCGTCATTGAATCGGTCCAATAAGTTGGCATAATATTCCCCATTGATTGTTCTTCCCTTTTGAAGGTAGTCAATGTGGATTATCCCGCGTGCATCCCAAAAAACAGTCGCCATAAATTTATTGGCTGACAAACCCACCTTGGCCTTCTTTGGCGCCGATTCACCCTTAGAAACCCACTGTTTTGACTGTTGTTTGGTCTCTGGTGTGTTGTGATGGATCCATGTTTGGTCCACGGTTACAAAACGGCGCAAAAACTCCTCCATATTGCGATTAAACAACGCCAAATCTTCCTGTGAAGTTGTTACACGATTGCGTTTGTGGTCGACTGTGAGCAAACGCGGCACCCATCTTGCGGAAAGCTTTCTCATGCCCAAGTGATCATTCAAAATTGAAACCACTGAGCCATGCGAGATCCCTACGGCTTCCACAATCTCTCGCACTTTCAATCTTCGGTCGGCCAACACCATATCGTGAATTTTTTCGATTGTTTCGGGTGTAGAGACCTCAACTGGGCGTCCAGGACGTTCGGCATCTTCAGTGCTTGTACGGCCACAACGAAATTCAGTAAACCACTTTTTTACCATTGAAATCGATGGTGCAGAGTCCCCATAGTATTTTTCAAGCTTAGCCTTGGTCTCGGTAATGGTTTTTTTTTTCGCAAGAAATAATGCTTAATAAGCACACGAAATTCACTTTTTTCCATTTTCTCCTCAAATTAGTGAGTAGTCTGATAAAAATAGCTGTCAAACACAAACTAACTGACGCAGCAAGTTTAAATTTTGACAGGAGTCAACTGACAGATGCCTGTTGACAGGAGCAGTGTTGCCGTTTCAGTAAAGAGGTCAGAAATTCAAAAAGTCACGGACTTATTGACCCGCCCTCGTATATAGTAACCAGTAAAAGAAGTTCTCAAGTCCTTTATGAAAGACCCTTTATAAAGAAATTGTTCAAAACGACTTTATCTACATACTTTGCGATGATTTCTTCAATATTTTTTTTTAATAGTGGGCGTGTCAGTGGGTGGATTTTAAAAATATTAAGACACAAGCATTTTACTCCCCTAAAGACAATAAATTCCAATTTCAGCTTTCTGGCTCAAATTTCGTTTTTTTTGATAAATTTGTTTTTGAGATTTTGCCCGGATTTTAAAAAATTATATTTTAATTGTCTGTCAATGTTGTCCAGAGATCATCGATATCCACCGCTCGATTTATGCCTGCCAGGTCATGGTTATTTATCATAAACTCCACCGTCACTTCAGTTTGATTTGCTTTCGTATGTTTTTCCCTAAATAAGGACAAAATATTCAATATGCACCTAACAGCAGTTTTCTTTGCAAATCAAAGGAAATGCTCTCAAAATCTAGAATTGCTCCTTACAATGAATCATGTTTTGGTTCTGATCAGTTGACTACTCTAGTATTGGTGAGGGTGGGGAAATTATTTCACAATAAATCAAAAGAACGTTTTCCTCACTTTGACGTAAGGCTATTTGTATGTACATATATTAAACTCTAAGCAAACTTCTGAAAAATTTGGGATCGCATCTTTCGTGTTAGGGGCTTATCTAGAATTGCTCTTTAATACCCTATTTTAAGGGTATATTAATTTTGATGCAAAGTTTGTAACATACCTTAATATTGCCCGTAGACCCATAACAGTTACTATATTTATGATCAGCATCGATAGTTTTGTCGATCTAGCCATGTCCGTCCGTCGGCAAAAATTAGGCCTAGAGAGCCATATACTCTCTAGGGGCCCGAAATAATCAAGTTTAAGAATTTTTGAAATCCGCCCGCAGACACGCCCACAAACTCAAAAAAAAAACAAATTTATCGAAAAAATCGAATTTTGAACTAGAAAGCTGAAATTTTTTATACATGATCTTTGACTCCTAAAACTGCTCGGGAGATAAAATTTCCAAAATCCGTCCGCTGACACGCCCACAACAAAATAAAATAATTTTATTGAAAAACCAAAGTTTGAGCTAGGGAGCTGAAATTTATAATATATACTCTCTAGTTGTCTGATAGGAATAAGAACAACAGTTCGCCCAAGCGGACTGTAGCCCGTCCCTATGTTTCTTCATTGAAACATGCAAAACTGAAAAAGATTTGCTCATTTTCTTCAATGAAAAACGCCATTAAACTTACATTTTTAGTCCTGCGGATTAACTTTCACTAATAGAAACCGAAAAACAATCTTTGATTTTTCAATTCCATCCGTTTCGTAGCACTCCCTTCAATTCGGCCAAAATTGAAAGAATTTGAAAATCAGCACACCAAATATTCGAAACCGGTAGGAACTGAAATTCGACCGATGTATAAATCAATTTCTTTTTTTTAGCTTTGGAGATATCTTTAAATGCCACAGTGATTAGAAAAAAACAAGGAGCCGCTCTAAAAGTCGCTTGCCTGCTTAAAATGTCGAGTGAATAGTTCGAATATTTGATCCACTAATGCTTAAACCATCTGATCGACGGACTTTGCTTATGAAAACCACCTTAACTTCTTCAATATCAAAGAAATATGGACCAGATCTACACAGCTCTTCAAGACCATCTCTTACACTGGTAGAACGGCATCTGAAGTCATTTGCAGGTCTGCTGGTATTATGCCGTCTGATCCTGCAGATTTATATGGTTTGAAGCTATTTACCGACCAGGACTGTATGTCTGTAGTAATCAGACATTGCAAATTGGTTAACTGTGTGTATGCCATTTTTGGTAAATATATCCTGGGTGGGATGCCAACCATAAAAAAGTCTTGTGAATCACTGATTTTGTTAGCTTCACGAAACTGGCCCAATGAGCGATTTTTACAAGACTTGTTGGTCAGTCCTTAGAAGATCTAAAAGACGTCGCTTAAGTGGCACACATAAGAGATTTCGACTGCCTTAAAAAGCAACATCATTTTAAATACATTTTTTTTTGGAAATTACGACGGCTTGAACCGACAATAACATCTTTCCAATCCAAATTAACCGATGCAGAGGCCGTATATGTCAAACAAAATTTTTAACGAAATGTGTTTGTTTGAAGATAATTTGTTTGCTCAGAATCCTATTCAGCAAGCAATTGCTTATTACACAAACTACCAAAACAAATCGAAGGTTAAATGATAAATTGAATTCCAACTATGGCACAGTACCATTGAATTCGCACAGAAGTGTTCAAAGAATTTTCTACATGTATGTACCTAAGAATGTATTCTCATTCTAATTGTTATCAATATTAATGACCAATATAAAAGTTCATTTTGGCTCCTTCCCGTGTTGCGGAAACAAACTTTTTTACAAAAATCGCCTTGTTGTAAAGACGTTTTGTTTTATTAGAATCTACAATGTCTACAACGCGAATCACCTACCCCATAGTGGTGGCTATTATTTACGAAATGTTTGTTTTTATTCAGGAACACTGTAAGAATGGCTAAGTAATCAATTACTTTCTATACGTCCAAATCATCATCATCAGGATCAAAGTTGCCATTACTCTCACTTTACTGACTCCCTACTGGTCCGCCTGAATGATGGGATACTTAGACTAGACATACCAGAAGAAGCTAAGATGATAGGTGTGGGCAAAAACATAGTTGTAGTGCAAACCAGCAACGACACCATCCGTCTTATTTATCGCTGCATAGAAACTAGCTGAGAACAGAACAGAAGCGGTACTGGTCAAGAGCAGAAAAGAAAAGGAAATTACTAAACGTAAGGTAGGTGGGCATGAGATAACATTGAAAAGCGTTATGATCAACTCGAGGCTCTCTTTAAGGAGCATCTTAAGTACCCAATCAAAAAGGCAGCGTCAGTGCATTATGCCAAATAACGGAGGGCCAAGACACAGTCATAAGTTTTACTACTGGCTAGGGTGATCACGTCTGTAATACTGTATGGATCACCAGTATGAGCCGAAGCCATAAACACAATGACGAATAGTCACCAAATTGAATGATAAAACAGCAATGTGCATTGACAGTAAGCAGCGATTTCGCACAGCCTCCGGTTATGCAGTCTGCGTCATAGGAGAAATGACAGCAACAGACAAACTGGTCAAAGAGCTTCCGAGAAAATATAAGAACAGTCGTGAGAGAGGTGAAGTAGTGCACGACGACTAGGCAGTTAGGAGTGTGAGACAATGGCAGTAGCGTTGGAACATCTCAATCAAAGGTCGATGGAACTATAGTCTTACACCTCGAATAGAATCATGGATAAGCCGAAAGCATGGAGGAATGATTTTGACAAGTGCATGCTTCTGTTATTGATTATTGTTTGGAAGTCCTTTTACGATACCGGTGATTTCCAATCGTGTCAACAAACGGACTTGCCTGCACCCTTGTTGGAGAGTTCCAAAATGTTAAATGTGTCGCTAGGCTTACATCTATGTTGAAATTGCCTACAAGCTACTTTCTCTCTTAGCCCCCCTTTACGACAAGCGTTGTTTTTTGCCCGCCTCTGCACGGGAAATATGGGGCAAATAACATTTAAATAAAATACTTGTGTAGTACTCGAGACATATTTAAATAACGATCAAAAATATATTTCAATACAGTCAAACAAATCTTAATATCGATATCAGAACTTCCGAATTCCATAGCTTATCTAACCACACATATCTTGTTATCTACAGATGCAATTTGCCTTCATCCCTTCTCCGATATAAACACATTCACTTTTAACGTATTTGCCAATTTATTCAAAATATGAGTCATCTGCATTTGCAAACCGTATTCATCTCCCTACCAACAGATGTAGACTATCAATTTAGATTTCATAATGTTCGTGAGATAAACTCGTCTAACATTAGTGAGTACAGCAAATAAACGCCAAGACCAACAATTATGCAGCACACACTGTGCATCTATATATAAAACCAAATAAGTGGTCGGCATCGCTTTAAAATCAAATCACGAAATTAGACCACAATACTACTACCCTCAGTTATTTCCGGTTGCACGAATGTCTGCGCATTTTTCTAATAGAACCACCAATTCAGCAGAAACTCATTCACAACCAGCACATAGTGAAATATTTTGTTTTCGCTACTATAGGCTAGGGCTGTACCCCCTGACCGTGTACTGATAACAAAAAAAAATATTGACAAACAAGTGTGATTCATTTTATTGTACTAGTGGATGGAGAATCGCTACTTTTTGTAACAGTGGGTCATGAAGGTTGGAGCACAGAATAAATGATCTGATTTTTATTGACTCATTATGTAATATGTCACTGAGTCACAGTTTGAAGGAGGCAATTTGTATGCTTGAAGGGAATATGGATATACAGTATACAGAGGACCCAAAAATGAAAAACAGTTGCCATATTTTCCCGAAGACTTGACAAATATTTCAACTCCATTTGAAGCTTGAGAAGGAAATAACCAGGTGGAAGTTTAATTAAACTGAATTTGACAAACGTCGAGAGTCGAAAAAGTGTTTATTTTATGAGTTCAGTTATTATGAGGATCCATTATGCAGGGAACCTAAGAGCAGTTAAAAATAACAATGAAATGAAGTCGGGTTCAATTGTTTGATTAATGCATTGGGCTATTGAGCGACTCTTTAAAAATTCCAACAAACATCCATGAGTACTGTTATACTTCTCAAATCGGATTCGGCATACAATTGTAAGTCATTTCCATTCGCATCAAAAATATAACTTCACAGCCGACTGCTTTAAGCAGATTGGCTCTCAGTCGCGTGGCAGCGACTGTTTGCCTTTGAATTTCAATCACAATTGTTCTTTAATTTATTAGTTAAATTCCTGATTTGTTTTTGCGTTCCCAAAGTCTTATGTTTGTAGCAATTGTTTCCGATGATTGAAAAGTGGTCCGACCTATCATTTTAAAGCATGACTGAAGATCTTGACGTTTACCTAAATATTTCTAACTGTCAAAGTGTTTCTTTTTGTCGTAACCTCTTTTCGATTCTATTATCGTATGTGAACGACAATATCAAATTGCCCGTTGTGTTCTTCAAAGAAGATTTGGTTTTCATAAACTTAGATTTAGTGGGCGCAGTTGCCTTGTGGCTATGACTTCTAAGCAAGCATCTCAGGTTCAAAACACGCCTGCGCCCAGTATCAACTTGAGTTTTTTTTTCCACTTTCCCACCTCTTGTGAGTCTGACAAACATCCAAGAGTATCGGTTCCGGTTGTCATGAGAAGCTTCTCAAATTTGCCATAAGTAGTCGGAATACAGTTGTAGGTCCCTGCTATTCCTGTCAATAAAAACTTCGCACACACAAATGGTTAGAGAAGATAGGTTTTAGGCCCTGAGTGGGCTGTTAGTTCATGCATATTTTTTTCAAACTTAGCTTTTGTAAGAGCGACGTGTTGGGACTCGATTGAAATCAGGCATCTCAATCTGTACTTCTGTCAAAGAAGAGGGCTCATTGAAATTGGATGGTAGCAGTCACTTCAATTAGCTCCTTCGAAGGTTAGATAGGATTCTTGGGTAGCGAGTGATGCGGTCACCCACGGTTAGTTATACTCCCGCTGAGCAGACAAAATGGACCAGGGGTGGAGCAGTCACATCAGTCTGCTCTTCTCCCATGGTTCTGAAGTTGTTTTGTGTACTTCATCCGCTCTGAATTCCCCGACTATATCTCACAACCACCACCTCACACTAGTTATTTTCAAGGTTCCCAAAAGGCAGAGTGACTGCCGTATTTCGGTCTTCCTTGTCGTCTCGAACCTGGGGTCTGGAAGTCAAAGATCCTCTTCGCTCGAGCATTACTGCCCATTCGTAGGCAACGTGTTTTAACTTTTCCGATTACATCCACATCTTGGTAGAGCACATAGAGTGCGCGGTTGTATCTTCTCCTCCATGAGCCCTCCTCACACACAGGACCAAATATCCGACAAAGTATTTTTCTTTCGGAAAAACCCAACATTTATATCAATGGAAAAAACGAATCCCAAGTGAGAAAAATTCAATCAATCAAATTCAAAAAATCAAAATCAAGAGCAAAGCAATATGTGATGCCGACATCAACCATCGCGTTAGCGTGAATCAAATGGCGGGAAATTTCTGGCACCTTCTGTGACTAAAATATACCCCCTAAGCTAAAAGAGAGGCTCTACATCGATGTCGCACTCGCGGTACTAACACACGGTTCAAAATGTTGGACGCTGAGATAAAGATGAAACCAATTTCAATTTTTTTCAAATTTATTTATTCATGATTTAACTTACTTGCAGTGAGCTTCAGTATTAAACATTATTGCATAAAGTAAGTGAAAACTAAGTTTACAAAAAGCTGTTAGCAAAATTAAATATAAATTAATAATAATAAAATTAAATATAAATTAATAATAATCCATAGAAAAAAATTAATAATAATCCATAGAAAAGGGGGTTGTAAAAGTTTATCATCGAATTTGCAGGTGGCAATGGTGCGATGGTAGTGTATTCGCAAAGTGATTGGCAGGTCGTGTGTTCGAAATCGAATCCCGACCAGAGCCATGTTAAGCAATTAAGGCGCCACATGTGGAGGCAAAAACCCTATCGCACCAAAAACATCTTTCCTATCCTTCTATTCTTTCAGTAGTAAGCAGCACCCAAAAACAGGCAATGAATCATTTGCTAGGTGCTGCTTGCAGCAACGAAAATGCCTGCGCTGTGGCAACATTATAAGGGTACCGTATCAATTACAGAAAAATAAAAATCCCTTTTTAATAAGGGATAATTATAAAAAAAAAAATATTACCAGAGACTTGTTTTTAACCGAGAGCTACATCCTATCATCCTTATTGCTTGCGGTAGGGAATTTCACAACCAAATCGCGTGTACAGAAAATGTACGACTTGAAACAAGGTAATAGTAGCGGGCAGGAGTCAGATAACAACTTCTAGTTGAGTGGGAATACTGGGCTTTTCTTTATAGGTACGGTGGTTTTCGTGTTTGCAGAATATTGCTGATCATTTTTAAGGTTCTTAACGCGAATAAGACTTCAACCATATATTAGTTTGGAAAATGTGAGAATATGATCATATCTCCGCAGACCAAAAACATACCAACATTCAATTTCATCCCGCGTCTGGTATGTTAGGTTAGGTTAGGTTTTAGGTGGCTGTCGGCAGAAGCCGACAAACTTAGACCAATTTAGGTCCATTGTGATACCACATATTATTATCTACCTCAACTCTGTAGATGGGACTGGCCAAGGACACGCGATTGTTCTCAAACGGTCGGCCATCTACGTACTAACCGCGCCCAACGTCGTTTAATTGCGGTGAACTGGCGAGAACCGATTAACTCGACGTGGTATGGTCGTTGGTTCGCGCCTGGTATACAGTTGCGAAAAATTTCACACCCAAATAATAACAGAGGGAGGAGTAGTGACTTAACAAGTATCATTCTTGTTTTGATTGTAGTAATTGTTTGGGTGACTGATCGCCAATTGTACAGGGTGTACAAAAACAAAACGTAATAACTTTTTTTCTGTGTGAGTAATCGGCTTGTTTTTTTTTTATTTGGCAGGTTACTATTTAGATTTATTAAAATGAATGCTTGGGATACCGAAAAGAGGATTTGGATCGTGCAGCGTTACCATGCTTTGCAGTCCTTCATTTCCGTACGAAGGGAATTTAGTCGGGAGTTTGGCGGCACTCCCCCGAGCAAATGGCTAATTATGAGGCTGGTAAACATGTTTGCCGAATCTGGAAGCATCACACGAAGAGCGTACCATCGAGATTCCTTTGTTCTGGGTCAAGACACAATCACGGCTGTAGCATCGTCAATTCATCCAAGCGTTTCGACTCGAAACTTATCGGCGCAAATTGGAGTTAGCAGACTTTCATTAAACGAATAATTCATGATGACTTAAACTTTCCGTACAAAGTCCAAATTGCAAGCAAGTTAAACCCTCTGGATTTGCCTATTCGCCTTAAAATGTTTTGCCGTATATGGAGTGAATCTAATCCAGAAATACTCCATGACACGGTACTACACCCAGAACGAGTCACTGTGTGGTGCGCACTTTCATCAAGGTGCATTGTGAGGCCATACTTCTTTGAAGAAATGGGATCATAGCCCTCCCACTAAACTGAATCCCTAGTGGACCGCCTGCGAGGTTTGCCGTTCGAAATCAACGTTAGTACTGGCTTAAAGAAAACACCATATGGCAGTCATCAAGAGAACAAACATTGCCTAGGACGACCTTGCTTTTCCAATTTTTTGTTTATGGGAAGTTATATTTTTTTTAGTATGAATGTCTCTGAGTTGTTCAGTTTGTTAACACATCAACCTACCTTCTATATGGCCTGAACTTTGCTGATCTAACATAAGGGTAACCTTGATGGAAAGTCTGTTAGTTGTCTGAGCCCTGTGACAATTTGTCAGTGGACTAGACGAAGTTGGTGTTCCTGATCGTTAATCCGTCTTATAGAAGCTAGCCCAGTTGGCAATAATAATTCGGTAAGTTGGTTTTGAGCCAGACCAGTTGCCTGCAAATTGTAGCATCCCTTGATTGTCAAAGAGCCCCTTGGACTGGACCACAGTGCTAGAAGTGATGCTTGACTTTCTGCAAAGATTTCTATTCTGTCGCCCTTAATAAATTTTTAAAAGTTTATCCTGGCGCTAATCTGAATGACATTGACTTTAGTCTTATAAGCAAACGGCTGCTAGTGCGGCTGTCCGCCTTAAAGCAACTTTCCAATAGACCGAGAATGAAATCGGCAAAACGGCCCCTTCATTCTGGCAGATAGGCACCCTTGTCGAAGATAAAACGATCCACTTCTACACCGATAGATCCAAAACCGACGATGGGTTTGTTCTGTGACAGATTGAACCTCAGCCTCTCTTTTCGACTCCCTAATCACCGCAGTGTTGCAGGCGGCAATTATGGCGATTAAAGAAGTCCTATCGTGGATGAAGAAGAACGTGGTATCCGCCATGGACATCCAAATCTTTCCAGATAGTTAAACCGCTATAAAATCCCTGGTTTCTGTTTCTACACACTCTAGACCTAGACTGCCAACCATCTCTCTCGGAGATGGCGGAGCAGTTTAACTTTCAACTGTGTTGGGTGCCGGGACACCGAGATATTGTAGCGCTGATGAATTCGCCGCCAAACAAAGAATCATACTGCCGCTTCTGCCTGATAAAAGTCCCTTAGGCATTCCAATGCAACATGCAAACTCATGTTTAAGAGGGCTGCCATCGAGAGAACTTACCTTAGTTAGATGAGGGAGCACGAGCAACACTTGTCTAGCGAAAAACAGATTTGGCCAAAGCTGGATTTGAAACGTTCCAAGTGGTTGATCTCTCTGAGCGGACTACACATTGGTGCTACGCTTGGTGTCATCACCGGACACTGTCTCATAGGCAAGCATGCAACAAGGCTTGGGGTCTGAACAAATGAGTTTAGCAGAAGCTGCTTCGACGAGGAGGAGGAGACTATTCTCCACATTTTCTGCACCTGCCCTGCTCTCTCTCAAAGACAAAAACTCCATTCGGTAGCTTTCTTTTATAGCGATCTCAACAATCTTATAAACATTGACATTAAAATTCCTTCAAGCTTTATATAAAGCTCCAACTCGTTCAAAGAGTAGGAAGATGGTATTGATCTAACCACTTCAACCTTACCTTACCTAGCCTGGAACACAGTGGGATACTTTCCCATAGGTAGAAAGACATTTGTGTTGGGTCCAACAATTGGGGAAACAATATTCTGTTAGATTTTATGGGAACTGATCTCTAATGTAAAGAAACTTTTGCAAACATTTGGATGATCATCATGATCTCAACCATGTTGCCATTAATTTACAAAACTGCCAGCAGCTTAAATTTTACAATGACGTCCATCATTAAGAACAGAGCGGTACGCCGAATAACATCTGCTATTCATCCGGCAAGCATGTACAGACAAGCGGATTCCAGAAGAATATAAACAAATACGGTTGTGGAGCGGCATGAATAAAGAGTGGTAAAGGTATAAAGATCTAAAGTTTTTTTTCACTGCCCCTACTCTTGCGAAAGTCTGCTAAACATCCAAGTCTTTCAATTGCCATGAGATGCTTCTCAGATTGCCGCTCGGATTCGGCTTACCATTGTAGTTTATATCCACTTTGCACAAGCAAATGGTTGTAGAAGCTAGGTTTTAGACAATGTATTGGCCGTCAGGGCCTATGCCACATATTTATCATTTATTCTAACGGTCGCTGCAAACCAAATAACCTCGTCACCACACGCAATACAAACTACAAATCCTTGCCAAAGATTGAGCGCATTCCGCATGCCACAGCCTAACCTAGGCTGGACCGCTCATTGGTTGAAATGGATAAGTATTAAGGGCGACTTTTGACAATCGCGTAATGGAGCTTAGGCAAGAAATTTCGGCCTTAGTTAGGCTGTGGCATGCGGACTGCGCTTATTATGTCGTTACACATAAACTAACTAGCACAAGTTTAAACTGTCATCTGAATTTTTAAAATTATCTTTTAATCGTCTAGCCGACTCTTTCTTTCATACCAAATGGTTCCGTATTTGTTGGTCCACCACGTCTCCACGAGCAATATTTCATAGCTTACCATCTGTCACTTTTTAGAAAAAGAAAAGGGCACATCATAGCTTACCATTTCCATGGTGGAAACGTCACAGAGTGAAGCACTTCATTAAAATGGCAGACCATAGAATACTATCCAGAGAATGCTATGAACTGAGCAATATACTACAATAGAATACTATTTGAAGTCTAAACGAGCAATTTTCATAGAATCTGAAATATTGCTTGTGGAGACGCTTTAATGAATCGCAACTTTTACTAATAGCAACTGACCTTTAGTCCGATGTTGGCTGATTATTCTTCATAACTGAAATTTTGCCGATTTATTCAAATGTACAATGTGAATGTTCCGATCATGACTCGTGTATTGATTCCAAAATCACTATGATTAATTTCTACGGAAGTATTTTTAACTCAAAACTTAAAGAGACGTTCAAGGTATTGTTGTCCACAATTGTGGCCTATAAATCCTAGACAAGATTCGATCTATCAGCCTGCCTCTGCTTCCCTAACAACCACAATTCTATTTCTTATCAGCGATGCTTTTTTTTATCAAGTGTCCTCTAAATTTATATGAACAGAAGCTGTCCTTCGTCATAATGATTATAGAAGCGACACAAGTATGCATGACATTTCACTGGCCAAAACAAAAAAAAATGCCCTCTAGTTGATTTTCTTTGCAGCCAGACTATACAGTCTCAAAACAATACAACGTAGTTCTAACATTGCACTTTCCACCAGACCATCGTCATTGAATCCAAATCAAATGGATTGATAAGAAATACAAATGCTTCAACCCCACACCTCAGCTCTTCTGACTATGGGTAGGAGTGGCGGCGGCAGCCACGGCAGTAACCGCGGCGCTCTTTTGTACGGTGCACGGTTGCGTTTGTTTATTTGTTATCGATGCGTGCGTCTGCAAAGGCAAATTTTCTTAAGCGATTTAACCTCCAAAAGAAAACAACACTCTCACCAATTTCTTGCCCTTTACACGCAATCTTGAGGTGGACGTTGCGCCCGTAATTTCTATTTCTCGAAAACACTTTCGCATTTAGCACAAATTCTCAAGTCGCACCAACCAATTGCATAAAACTTTTTCACATTTAAAACAGAGAAAAGTACAGAAACGAAGAGTAGACCAAAAAAAAAAGAACTAATCACAGCAAAAATGAAAAGAATCTACAATCTCTACACTGTAACATTTTTTTTTCTTAGAGGCGACCAAATGTCTGTACAACGAACTTGCTTGTTATTCCGCTCGAAATTCGATGAGAAGTTAAAAATGTACTCACATTAATTATATTGAATGTTTTTAAACCGAATCGCACTGATTTTTGTAATAAATTTGCACTGAAAAACGATAAAATTAACACAATTCGTTGTTTATCACTTGGCAGGAGGAGGAAAAGCTTCCACCAATAAAATTTTACACAAGAGTATTACAAATCAATAAAAAAAAGCCAATTCTAAGATGGAGATGAAGAAGGATGCCTAGTAGAAGATACTATACCAGGTGTAATGGGTGGAGGCGAGAAAAATATATGGACAAGTATATTTTGACATTTCCTGTCATATTCATTTGGGGTTTTCCGTTGTTGTCAGCATTGCCAAGCGTGCATTTTGAACTATAGTAACTGAGCACGTTGAGTGCTCAATTCGAAATATATTGTTGGTAAATTTTGAATTTCTTCGCTTTCCAAGAAACTACGTCGTAGTCGTGGTTGAATCCTTAGCCCTTATTGTGACATTGCGCACTTTGTAGAAAACGATAGAACATGTTCAATCTTGTTTTCGGCATTGACTGGAAACTGTTGAATCTTATTGACCTGTTGGCGAATTAGCAGATCTGGTCTTCGAAAACGAAACTCCAGTTCTTCCATGGTATTCGCAACGTCTTGTGGGTAGATAAGCAAAAAGGCAACTGCTTTCTTGGCTGGTCCTGCTAGCACTTTTGTAGACGCATAAGATTCTGTCGGTCGGTGTACTTGAAGGAGCTTGTGGTACCTTTGAAATAAGACACCAATAAAGATCAATTCTCGGCGTTCCCTGCAAAGTTCTACAAATCGTTCAACCTCGAAATGTCGAACCATTTGTTTTTAAGGCTGATGTCATCTGACTTATATCGGCATTTTGATTCGTCTGAATTTGATTACTTAGTCTTTCCTTCCAACCTTCCACTGTGCTGGTTCTGAGCATATCAATAGATGACTTAAGCGCATTTATTCTGTTTAAATATAAGGCGATTTATTCTGGGTCCATGGCGGTTTGTGTAAATTCAATAATTGTTTTGCCCATAAGCAACTCTTCACTCTCGAAAGATGATTGGTCTCCAGCGATTGTCGCAGTACTTCTTAAATTCAACAACAAAATTCCGTTAATCTCCGGCTTCTTTTCTCACAGGAAAAATATAATGCCGCCTTTCAGTAACTGTTGCAATAAGGGCAATTGTTATTCACTGCGTGGCAAACAAGGGTTACCTTATGTGTATTGAATAAATACAATCACTGGAACTGCACTTTCATAAATGTCTTAAACCAAAAGTAGTCAAAAAATCCACGAGCTTAAACAAAAACAAGTAAAAAAGTTTATAAAGATAAACGAAAGTAGTCACATTTACATCAAAATTTAAATGACACTCAAAGTACCAAAATGTCGATCGATGGATAAATTTTGTGGTCTATAAATAATTTATCTTTGACAAACTACACTCGACAGCAAATAAACCGCGCCATACGCTACGTTCAAACTCTGATTCGATTTTCTTTTAAAGAATAAAACTTACAACTAAAAAAGTAGTACCAACAGAAAGTGCGTTATATGTTGAATAAAATGAATGGAAACTCATTTGGATTATTCAATTAATTCAGTGTCAATGAAAATATGAAATATCTGGTATTGCCTCCTCTTGCTTGGCTGTCAGCATCCTTGAATTCATCGACTTCATGAGGAATAGCATTCCACTCTTCTGCAAGTGCGATTCGCAGGTATTCGGGCTTGAACCCGACGTTTCAGTTCATCCCACAAATGTTTTATCGGATTCAAGTCCGGACTTCGAGCTGGCCAGTCCATCGTTCGAATGCCGATGTCCCGTAGAAACTGGGTAACGACATATACAGCATGAAACTGTGCGTTATCTTGCATTAACAGCATATCCCGCCCGATATATCCTGCGAAAAGTAACACATGGTCTGCGAGGATTCCAGAAATGTAGCGATGAGAAGTCAATCCACGTTGGTTCGATGAAAACTAAAGCGGTTTGTGCGGTTAAGGAGATGCCGTCACAGACCATTACAGATCCTCCTAAATAAGCAACAGTTTCCTCGATGCAACATTGAGAATATGATTCACCAACGCGACGATATACTCTCTGACGTCGATCACTTACATGTAGACTCACCCTGAACTCATCAGTACAGAGTACATTACCCCACTGCTCCAACGTCTAATACCTATGCTCTGTAAACTCGTTGCACCGACGATCTGCTAATTTGAAGTCTTTGAGCGACCTCACGTTGCGCAACGCCTGCTCGAAGTAGTGCTACAGCTTGAGCTGCTTCCTAAGGTGTCGTATCCATTATTAACAACTTTAAAAAAAACGCAAAAATACACGCGGCTGAGCAAACACTGGACTAAATCTAAAAAAAAAAATATAAAAGACACTGACTAGCCTCATTGTAGAAAAAAGAACGGTAATCGCGAAATCTAGACAAAACAAAGCAAATCGTTAGTATTGTGTTTCTTGCTTAATTTACAATGTGAGTTACCGGTACTTAAGAATAAATTTAAAATCATTTAAAGCACTTTCTGTAGGCACTTTTTTAGTTGTATGTGTTATACTTTTAAAGAAAATCGAATCAGGGCTTGAACGTATCGGGTGGCAAGGTTTATTTGCTGGCGAGTATATAATAAGGATGTAATCTTACTGCACTATTAACTGTACGATATGAACAAAGATTTTCTTTTAATATACAGATTATGGAGAAGAATCTCAGTCTGCGCTTTTTACAAAAAAGGTTATTGTTGTAGCACATGTATTTTTGAATGCAAATCCTATCCGGATAATTTATTATCGCCCATGAAAGGGACCTACATTGCAGTTTATGCTATCCTGAATGTTTGCCAGTTTTTGGCAAGACGTGGAGTAGTAATTAAAGTTTTAGGTGTTGCTGGGTGGGCGTGGGTTACGGTTCTCAAACCTCTCGCTCAATAGTCGAAACTCGAAAGCAAACATTGAGCTCACGAAAACTGATTCGTTCACCAAGTAGGTACGGGATCCCTCCACAGGCATGGGAAGCTCAGTCAATTAATTCTTAGCTGATAGAACACGCCTTTCAACGCTGCTGAAATATGTTCATACCTTTGTTTTGGCTATTAATCGAAAGCTAATTAGATTTTCAGATAGAAAATGTTATGCAATCTGTAGTCGAATCGAAATTTCTGAAGGTGTTAATTCACGGACATATCGATGACCCGTGCAAACACATACTAAGTACACAGTAAAGTTGTGAGTTATGCATAACAATGCCTGAAACAGATGTGCTGCAGGGACGCACGCAGTAATGTATGCACATGATAGACATTTCCAGTAATAGAAATAGGCATCATTCAGTATGGTTTTTGCCTCACCTAAATATAACTGAACTACCTAACAGACTAAAATGCTAGTAATGTCGTGGAATTTCACAGCACGAAACGTCAAACCTGAAAAATTGTACCAACTTGTGCTGTTCTACTACACATGGAAAAATGGCATGATAACCGACTGCCAGCCAACGACTCGGTACTCATCTATACGGATGGCTCCAAGATAGACACTGGCGTCGGCGCGGGGTTTTACTCCAAAGGTCTCTGAATATCGGGTTCAATTAGACTTCCCGACTAAAGCAGTGTTTTGCAAGCTAAGGTCCTGGCAGTGACAACGGCAGCAAAACAGGCTGTAATGAAGCTGATATCACATTTTTTATCGACAGCCATTGGAGTGAAATCGAAGCTTTTAAGTCTCTGTCACGAAAAGCTACAGGTTCAGGCTCACTCTGCCCGAAAATGTATGTATATCTATCTGAGAGAAGTTGTTCAAGGCCGCCTACAAAGAACCTCTTTTCATTTCAGTCGAAAATATTTGAATCTAGTTGGGCTTTGCGGTCAAAATCTGATTCAATATTTCTACAGAATACCTACCCCCCTACTACGGTTAGTGAATCGAACGTTCGACCCGAATTGAATTAACATCTAAAAGTAGGCAATACGTTTAACAATAAAAACTGAAAAAGGTTGTGTTATATGATATGAAAAATGATGCAGTTGTTTTAAAGTATGAGATATATTTCAGTTGATTTGCAATTGTTAAAAGTGTTGCCTCTTTTAGAGGTTGATTCAATTTGAGTCGAACGTTGGATTCGCTAACCATAATAGGGGTGTTAATCGCACATCCCACATTCCAGTTCCATAAGAGTCAGAGAAAGATGATTTTCCGCATATATGTAATATGTTATTTATTGTTTTTGTTATATTCAAAAAAAAAAAAAAAATATTTTGTTTGGTTATTTATACTAGCTTACATTTTTAAAAGAAGGATGGTGTAATGCCTCCTCTTGTTTAGGATTATTTTTAAGGCTATCCCAAGCCGATAATTGTTTCGCTAAAAAACCGAAATGAAAGAAATTAAGATACACGCTGGTTAAGCTATCAAAATTGTCTTTTCTTTAATCAAAGATTCGTACCCTATTTATACAAACTGTATGCTTAGCCTACGTATATACTCGTACACACATGTAGAATTATGCTAAGTCTACATATTTACACAAAATATAAGGAACATCGAATAGTATTCGATTCAATAAATTTCGAGAGTCAACAGGTCCGTTCGCGTACTTTATGTATAGAAAAATGAAAAGTGTCAAATCTCCAAAATCGAGATTAAGATAAGAAAAGTACGCGAACGCTTTTGTGTAAAAACTTCTTAGTTTGGCTTGAAAAGAAGCAACAGCTGTTTTTTTTTGCTGGAAAACGCATAGGATTTCATCATTTGACAGTTTTCATTTTCTTACCAGCCGAAATTCTGTGTGAAGAAAAATGAACGAAACTACATTTTTGTTCGTTCATCTTTTTACCATTTTCTCAGTACGCGAACGCGTTTGTGTAGTTTTGCACGAAAGTTTATATAAATTTACGTGTGCATATTAGTTCACGAACGGACCTAATAATAAATATTGCTCGCCGTCCAGACGTCAAAGAAATCGGAGGTATGGAATTTCCTTGCAAGTAATTCTGAGGTAGACTGAAGTAATTCGAAACATGGAACTTCAACTTGAACTTTCGAACGAGTCTCGGTTATTATTTAAGGTCCGTTCGCGAACTAATATGCACACGTAAATTTATATAAACTTTCGTGCAAAACTACACAAACGCGTTCGCGTACTGAGAAAATGGTAAAAAAATGAACGAAAGAAAAATGTAGTTTCGTTCATTTTTCTTCACACAGAATTTCGGCTGGTAAGAAAATGAAAACTGTCAAATGATGAAATCCTATGCGTTTTCCAGCAAAAAAAAACAGCTGTTGCTTCTTTTCAAGCCAAACTAAGAAGTTTTTACACAAAAGCGTTCCCGTACTTTTCTTAGAAATGAGAGGATTCTCTCTCGATTTTGTAGATTTGACACTTTTCATTTTTCTATACATAAAGTACGCGAACGGACCTTTAGTTTATGAATGAATGGGACTATGGTACTATTTCTTATGGGGAATGAAATTTATATGTAATGTTGTTTGTATTGCGATACTTCATTAGTAAAGGTAAGATTAGACTGTATGCCACGTTGGTATTTAATGACAATTTTTGACAGTTCTCGTTGTCAAAATAGGGTTTTGCAGTGTAATCGGCATATCTCAAATGACCTAATGACCAAATGACCACAAATGACCATGACAATAAGCACGAATGCCAGTATAATGACCTAATGACCGTATGCAATTTATTGAAATTTGGTTATGGCATTGCTGTCATTTTTGCCATCTGAAAATTGTCATCTTTTCCAAGCGTGCAGTTATTTAATACTTCAATAATAACATTTTTGCATGATAATAATAATATTTTTGGATAACATTTGCCGTAAATTGATTTAATAATTACATTTTTATTATGCTTTTGTTCAGTGTTAATTAGTGGTTTTCTTGTTATTTTTATGTGCATGGTTTAGTATTTGCTATGTAATACCTAGGTATTACTTTAATGTTTCCGATTATCTGTTTTATTTATTTTGTTGAAAAATTAAGTTTCGCTTTGACATGTACAGCATTACCACAACTCACTCTGAAAATATAACAACAAATGCCTTTAATGACCAGCAAGGCAAAAATGACTAAAGTGGTCATTGTGGTCATGTAGTCTAATGTACTACCCTGACAGAGCTGAACTTTTGGGCATTTGACAGATAATCTGGTCATTTGGCTGTGGTCATTTGAATGCACAATTGGCATGCAGTTTAATCTTACCTTAAGAAACGGACAATGCTTTCTTACATTTGCGACCTTCTTTTTTATTCGTTTCCAAAAACGAACCAACTTAAAATAGTTTGATTTGCTCCGAGATAAACAGTACTTAAATCATAAAGTATGCTCAAAAGTATGAATTACACTGTCAAAACAATTTATATTATATATATATATCACAATATAAAAGGCTTAACTCAATAGTTTAAAAAATTGTATAAATTATAAGAGCAATAAAGCATTCAGCATAAAAGTTCGTTAGTAAGAAAAAAGGTTATATTCGAAAACCTTTAAACAACTCTCCTGAAAATAGAGAAAATGCACTTAGTATGTTTTTGCACTGGGTCATCGATATCTACACAAATCTCGTCTCTTTTACTTTTTTTGGCATCATGGTTAAAACAACGCCATAAAATATAGTTCCTTGCAGTTTAAGAATGCACATGTGCCTAAAAATCCTTTCCATAGACAGATACAACTTTTAGGTAGGAGTTGTCCGCTGGGAACGGGATTCCAATTTGTACGAAACCGGAGAATATTTCATGAAGGTATCTTGACCGTTCACTTATCGGACATACCATGAACATGACAAGTAGATCCAAAAAAAAACTTCTTCGACAAGGAGTTGCTGAATAATTCGGTGAAAGTTCTGTTCCGACCCTATGTAGGGTTGTTCTTGTGGTTCGTGCTAATCTTTCCCTTTTTTTCTTTTGATTCTAAAGTTCAGTTTGTTCGTATTGAGCTATGGATCTTAGATATCTATAGCAATCAACATTCCAATACAATCGCGAAAACTCCTGGGTCAGACAAATACACCAGCAACAATTATTTGATTGGCTTCAGTGACGAACTAATTCGGAAGGCCTACCGATACTTTTTGAAATCAAACCGGCGAATACGCAGGCAGGGAAATAGGAGAGTTATGGTCTTTGTAGTCCAGATCGCAACTTTGTCAGAACCAGAATAACGGAACCAGCTTCGATGACGCCGCCAAGTACCTAATGCCCACCATATTTTCTGGGCTTTGGAGTAAAATAAAATTCCCCTTCTGCCTGCTACGGTATAACAGTGTTGGGTGTACTAATCCGGCTATACATGGCTGTACGCCCTTAGTGCTGTAGCTTCCAGTATTTACTATAACCCAAATCTTCAACACAATGTTTTATAATACAAATCTTTTTCTTAGACTAATTACACATGTACATCATAATCACGACAACTACCAAACACCAAATCTCCCTCTTTACACGCCCACCGCGTTCATTCATCCGTCTCCAACGCTGCATTCACGTATCCTTCAGCTTCTTTGATCGCCTTCAGAGTAACCGGGTGTTCCGTCAGAGTGTACGTTGGTGAAAACAGCGTGTTTAATATGTATCCTTGAAAGACCGACGTCTTCATCTGATTGAATTTATGTTCTGCTAACATTAACTCCAACTCATTTTTTAAATATGGTCCCATTTTTAGATCCGCAGCCGCTTTTAGCATAGCACACTTTTTGGTCTTGACTTCTGCCAGTTTCAGTTGCAAATTTCGCCTTTTCATCTCTAATTCTAGAATTTCTTTATTATTATCGACCAATCCATAGACTTCTGGAATTTCCACTTTAATTTTGTGAGCGAATTGTACTATTGGATCGCAAGTTTCAGCGACTTTGCAGATGAGATAGTTTCGTATTGCTTTGCGTTCGGTGTATGTCAGGGACACGGTTTTGAAGTCTTTTAGATCTTAAATAAAGAAATTTTATTTTGCAGCTGAATAAAGGATTAAAGCAGCAAACCTAAAGTGAAAGCCCCATCGTCCAAACGTAAATAATTCTGGAATGTAAGAATTCGAATAGCTTTTTGAATGTCGTCTTTGTCTGGGACATCAATCTTGCCTAGGTTAGCATTTTTCAACAAATTGAGTAGAAATTCCAACTTTTGTACTTTATCAATTTCTGCATTTCGTGCTTCTACTAAATGCTCATGATTTTCCGCGTTGATAATAAGATTATTTTCAGTAAAATCAGACATTTTTCCTAAAAAATCAAACGCAAACAAACGGAAAAAGAAAACAAATTCAAATTAAAAATTTGACATTTCAAGTCGGTAATGCGGGTAATGAAAATGGTATAAGGTTTGTTTGATAGCTTGGCTCGATTTTACTTTATGAGCACCAATTCAAAGAAAAAATTGTATAGTTAGTAGTTGTTAAAGACCATAAATAAACCATATAAATTAACAAAAAAAATTGCCTCTCCTCAACTTTTAAACAGCTAGCCAAAGCAAAGTATTACTGTTTATTGGATCTACTTGTGATACTCTACTATATTCACGCGTTACTAAAAAACCAACTACTGCATCAATCCAATAAATTTTATACCTGAAAATTATGCTTGTTTTCAGCCATTTTGCCGACAAAAAAACATTTTTTTTTTATGTCCAAACATCTTTCCTCTCGGTAGGGGCTGGTTGGAAATATCGAGCGTCACCGTCATCGTCAGATTTTCAGGTTGGACGGCAAAAAACCAAAGTTTGAGTTAGGGAGCTGAAATGTATAATATAGACTCTCCAGGTGCCCTTGATGCTCATGTGCAAATATTTTCAAAATTCGCCCACTGAAACGCCCACAATTAAAGAAAAAAAGGTGTGAGCCACGCTGCACTCACGGTATAGTTGATGTGTAAACATGTAGGCTCGTCAGTGTTGCATGTGGAAATATCACAGAGGTTGTGGTTTTGATAAACAAGAGATTTGGGTATTGTATTGAAATAAAACCATGATATATATTTAATGTCAACGACAAAATTTATTTAATGTTTGACCGAATAAATAATTGGTTTGTGAAAGCTGAAGTAGGAGACGTACACCGTCGACTCAAGTGTGTCGATGTACCGGGAAAATATAGCATCGATTGTCGTTTAAGTGACATTCTTAAATCGGCCATCGGTTACCGAAGTACAAATCGATATTTTTCCTCTTACCTTCAACTGATGTACAACAAACTACAAGCTATACAACCTCAATTATTCAAAACAAATCTACTTCCACACAACTTTCCGGTGTTTCGTAAGGACATAATAATCTCTAAAATTGAACATACATAATTAATAAAAAAAAAACAACGACACGCAGTTCTCAAACGGTCACCCATCTACGGACTAACCGCGCCAAACGTCGTTTAATTGCGGTGATAATTGAACATACATAATTAATAAAAAAAAAAAAAAAAACAACGACACGCGGTTGTTCTCAAACGGTAATCCATCTACGTACTAACCGCGCCAAACGTCGTTTAATTGCGGTGATCTGTCGAGCAGCGATTAACTCACGTGGTAAGGAAAATCTGACGATGACGAAATCTGACGAAATCTGACGATGATGGTGACGCTAGATATTTCCAACTAGCCCCTACCGAGAAAAAATATATTTACACATCAACGAGAGCAAAAATGTTTACACATTAAAAAACCAAAGTTTGAGCTAGGGAGCTGAAATTTATAATATATATCTACTCTCCAGGGGCCCTTGATACTCATGTGAAAATATTTTCAAAATTAAATCAGTCAATTTCGCCATGATACAAATATATTATGGATATTTTGACAGTTCTAATGCAATGGTCGAATTGAGCTAGAAGGCGGTAAATGATGTTGTTTTAAATGATGTGTGTAAAAAAGAAAAATGTTGTTGAGGTCAAAGTACTGGCAATATTCAATGGTCAAATTACTTGCGAGGCTTGTTGGTGTCATCAAAAACGGATAGTTTTTGCGTACTTGTACTGCTTTGCGTTGTTCCCCGATTGGCGAAGGCGTGTATGATGGACATGTTGTGGCTCTGTAAGCGGAGAATGGTGGATACTTAATGTTGTAGCTCTGTTCGCCGAGAATTTGGGTGCCTTACGTAATATTTATTATGCATCGCCACAATCTTAAGGTTTTTTTTCACTATATGTAATAATCCTTGCGAAGAACGTTTTCCTTCATTTCATTCAGCTGTCAGTTTTTTTGTTTCACCTATAATGGTGATTTTATTATTTCCATGAACTCAGTTCGTAAATGTATATCGAACACACCTTGAACAATCGCGAACGCCAGACAAACAACACCCAATTTAATGGTTAGGTAGTTCGCAAACAGTCTAGTCAATCCAACTGACACTTCCCATCATAGTCTTTGATTTTCTATTTCTACGAGCAGGAATAGGATAAAGGAAATAATTCCCATTCTTTTCTGATTCTTTAATAAATAGATAATACATCGTTATTTAAAAGAAATAAAATGAAAGCCGTTCTCAAAGAAGAAAACACAGCCCCCAGTGAGGAAGAAAGCGATGAGTCGGATAAAGTAAGTAGCTTTGAATCTTGTAACTATCTTGATTTGTTTTTGTTTACAGGATGATTCCGGGAGTGCTGCTAGCAATACGACGGCAAACACAACAAGAAGCAGATCTCCATCAGTACGGAGACTGAGGTCTAAAATGAAGAAAAGCTCTTCCAAACAGATGAAGACGCTTTATACTTACAAGTAAGTTGCTTGCCATTTGTTCTTCTGTAAATCGGTACAAATACCCCCGTTCATAGTTGCCACTTGAGTGAGGACCATGGCCAGCCTATCTTCGGCTGCCAATTCAATCATTATCTAGGCAAGGGACGAGCTATATTTGCTTCAGTGGGTAAGGATCGAGTTTCGGTTTACAAGTGCCCTCCCAATGGTGGAATAAAACTCATTCAGTGCTACGCAGATCCAGATGTATGCAAATAACTAATTCATTTGGTGAGGAATATCAAATACTTTTCCTTTTCAGGCTGATGAAAACTTCTATACGTGCGCTTGGTCTTATGACCCACTAACTGGAGATCCTGTTCTCGCAGCGGCTGGTTATCGTGGTGTTATTCGCATTTTCGACCCATCAAAACATCTTTGTACAAAACATTATATCGGACATGGACACGCGATAAATGAACTTAAGTTCCATCCCAAGAAGCCGACGATTCTTCTTTCGGGCAGCAAGGATCACTCCTTGCGCTTGTGGAACATACAAACAGACGCCTGCGTAGCGATATTTGGCGGCGTCGAGGGTCATCGTGACGAAGTTCTCAGCTTAGACTTTGATTTGACTGGAGATCGCATAATGTCCAGCGGTATGGATCATTCTCTCAAGCTGTGGAGGCTGGACAAGCCAGCTATTAAAGAGGCAATCGAGAAGAGCGCCACATTCAACGCTTCCAAGTGTGTTGGTCCATTCGCAACAATCAAGGAACATTTTCCAGACTTTAGCACTCGTGATATTCATCGCAACTATGTTGACTGCGTGCAGTGGTTTGGGGACTTTGTACTCTCTAAATCTTGTGAGAACTCCATTGTTTGTTGGAAGCCCGGAAAGCTGGATCAACCAATCAAGTCATCACAGGATTCATCTGCGACTATTATCCATCATTTTGACTACAATGAGTGCGAGATTTGGTTCATACGTTTCGCGTTCAATTATTGGCAGAAGGTTCTGGCTCTGGGAAATCAACAAGGGAAGACGTATGTATGGGAGATGGACAATACCGACCCGAATGCGACAAAATGCAGCACATTGGTACATTCAAAGTGTACAACTGCAATCAGGCAGACTTCCTTCTCAAAAGACGGCAATATTCTGATATGCGTGTGTGATGACGGAACCATTTGGCGATGGAATAGGACTGTTTGAATGACTTGGGATTGGTTATTTTGTAATCTCAAAAGTATTATTGTATTTATTGTACGGATTTAATTTTAAATTGAAATACTATCTTGAAATGTTTGCATTAATTTGCTTTTTTTATGGGAACTGTTATACGGTGTGGGTTTGTGTGACTTGTTGCATGTGTTGGCAATTTAAGAGCTTGAGAGACCGCAGGAATAGGCACATAATAAAAAGCTTGATCAGTATTACTTAACTGGGTGCCTTGCCGGCAAGCCACATAGTCAGACCAGTAGGCCCAGTAGGGATGCAGTGAAGTGGAAGGATCTCTTTTGTCCAGACCATAACCTCATTGATAAAGCAAGAAGAATTGCGTAACTTCCATTGATCTGCTATTCAAGCAATAACTGTCGATGTAAGACCTAAAGCTTACTTCTTCAGACAATCGAAAAAAAGAAAGAAAAAAAACCCAATGCCGATTCCGAACAGCGAATTTAAGGAGCTTCTCATGTTAGTTGGATGTTTGTCAGACTTTTACAAGAGATGGAGCTGTGGATACATTTGTTTTGCATTACTGGGTGGTATTCGGCCACCGAAACACTCTCTCGGTTGGAAATTGGAAAACTTACTCGTTCTGCTTGCCGGTCACAGATTATTGAATTATTCAATAATTTGTGTTGCCGGTCCAAGAAGAGAACATAATCAACAAATAGAGTGAATTGAGACCTGTCAATTTCCATAGTAAATTCATCGGCGATACCTGATGGCGAACACAATGCCGGTTGGAAGCTCAGTATTTTTAAGTAATCTATGTAAATCATTTGATTAAATTGTACTACTTTCTACGCCAAGAAAACAATCGCCGACTGTATTTTTAATTGTTTTTGATTTCATTTTCGTTTATTTTCCCTCCTCATAGTCTCGTCATTGATTGTGTTTAGTTTTTTACTCAGACTGCCCAATCAATTTATTATGAACTAATAAAGGGCGCTCTGAACGACCAATTTTTTCTTGTTCATATAGGTAATTTTTTGTGTCGGTTTTTGGTCAAAATCTTTGTTTTAAAAGAAAATAAAACTACTTATGTCATTTTTCTTTCCCAACGTTTCTTCAGTTTAAAAATTCTAGCAGAATTTTTCATTTTCCATAAAAATTTCCCACCACCGCTCGCAGCGCCTATTATTTTTTCCTTATATCTGGTAACCTTCCTGCACGTTAAACGTTTACAACGAGGTTATGTAGATTTTTCCACAACAAAGTTGTCAGAACGTAATTGACGCATTACTTTAATTTTTAATTAAATTCCCTTAAAATTTGTCACAAATAAGTACATATTCGAAATGGGATCTAAAAAACATCGGAAAGAATCGAAAAAACATAAGCGCGCTCGTTCGGAAACCGAATCATCGGAGGTAGCAGAAAAAGATCGCGATGCATCTCGTCATCGTCACCGTCATCATCGTTCTCGCAAGGTTGAGGAGGGTGGCTCAAGATCGCGTTCGGGATCGCCGAATTCCAAAGCAAAGTCGACTGAAGAACGTCGACACAAGCACAAGCACAAGCGTCACAAGGAACGACATCAACAGAAGGATCGCTCTAAGAAGGACGTGGTCGTCTCGTTGGACAACTCTGACAGTGACAGTAAGTAGGCAAAGCGTTTATTTTAAGTTCCTTTACTTGAATGTATTCGCGGTGCAGTGGTAGACTGGGGAATTACTTGCAAGCGAGAAGAGGTCCCATAAAAGAAAGCGATTTTTATGTGATTTCTTCGAGAAAACTTAGTTGGATCTAAGCAATTCCCCAAAAACTGCGCTTTTCTAGTGGTTCACATGAATTATCAAATTTTCTCTACCTTCTATTGCAGGTTGGATTTTGTTTTTTGGATTCCTGAGGTGGGTGTGGCCAATTTTGTGCATGCACCAGGAGTGACACATTTACGAGCAAAACACTGCATAGAATTTGTGACCAAGCTGAATCTGACTGTTGTTTTTTCCTGCTCTTCTAGGTTCGGATTGTGTTGAGGTTCCAGTTGATGCTGAAGAATTGGTGGCTCCTAAGGCGAAGGAAAGCGTGTTGGTCCCGAACCGGATTGATTTAGAGCTTGAGAAGGAAAGACGTGCCCGGGAGGGTGAAAGGGAGCAACGTGAACGCGACAGGGAACTGCGTGAAAAGGAGAAACGTGAACGCGACAGGGAGCGGGAACGGGAGCGAGAGCTACGTGAGAGGGAGCACCGCGAAAGAGAAGTGGCACGAGATCGAGAACGTGAAAGAGATCGTGATCGAGAGAGGGATAGAGAGCGGGAACGATATCAGCGAGATCAGCAAGATCGCGACCATGAGCGACATCAGAGAGACCAGCAGCAGTCTTCATCTAGAAGGGAGCCTGAAAGGCGAAAGGAACGCTCACCGTCTCCCATTCCGGAAAGTGGTGCTGGCGATTGCCTCTCTATTGAGGAGACAAACAAGCTCCGTTTAAAATTGGGCCTGAAGCCACTTGAGGTCGAATCTGGCCCCATAAAACCATCGTCGGCCTCTGCAGAGATGAGTGCAGCAGAGGAGAAGCGAAGCGGTGAGCAGCTCGCCAGCTATAAGGATGAATGGGGCGAGTTCTTGCACAAGCCCGCCGACAATTTGAAAGACAAGGCCGAGGCAGAGAAGCTGCGGGAGAAGTTCAAGCAGAGAAAAGAGAAACGCATGCTAGAGGATAAACTAAAGCGCGTCAAGACCTTGGGCGAGTCTGACGATGAGGTTGACGATGTGGTGAAATGGGTTAACCGTAACAAAAAGAAGGAGGATATTCGCAAGGAAGCTGATAAAAGGGTAAGTAATTTAAATGGAAATGTTTGCACAAAACGAAACTAACCTTTTTGTAGGCTAAGGCTTTGGAAGAAATGGACGCAGAGTTCGGAGTTGATGAGTTGGTTGAGAACGAACGCATCGATGTCAGGCGTAAAGCCTATAGCGACAGGCATCTTCGTGGGCTCCGTGTCGACCACGATATGGAAGAGTTTTTGGAAGGAAAAACCGTAATTTTGACGCTGAAAGACAAGGGCGTACTGGATGAGGATGATGACGCCTTGGTCAACGTGAACATGTTGGACGATGAGCATTACCGCAAAAACGTTGTAAACAAAAAGAAGAATCCACTTAGCTACGGCTACGATGTCTACGAGGAGCAATACGATATGCTTGGCAATCCCATCGAACGAGGAATCCTTGGAAAATACGACGAGGAGATCGAGGGTACAAAGAAGAGGAAGAATTTCGTCATTGGCGAGGACTTAGAGGAACAGCGTGACCATAAAAGGAAGCTGCTAGAGGTGAGTATTATAGAACTGGTAGGTTGCATTTGCTTATTGAAGTATTTTTGCTTCAGATCAAAACAAAGTTAGCTGGAAAGCGCTTGGAGACCCTGGAAGATACCAGGGTACAACTAGCTTCGGACACCTATACAGAGGTGGAGATAGCCAAGTTCAAAAAGCCCAAGAGAAAGGTCAAAAAGATGCGACAAAAGCTTAAAGCGGACGATTTACTCGCGCTCACTTTGGAGCCGGCCAGTCAGCACTTTGGAAGGCGAGGACTTTTGCATGGTGATCTAGGTGTTGAGGATGGGGTGACCACACCTGAACCCAAAATGAAGCACGACATCGAAGAAGAAGACGACCTGCAGAGAGTTCTCTCCAAGGCTCGCAAGCTTAAGCAAAAGGAATCACTGATCAAAAAGAACCTACCCATCGAAGCTACAGAGATTAAAGCCGAAGTCAAAGAAGAGCCAGAGGAAGACGACGACCAGGCGAATGCGTTGAAAGAAGGCCACATAACTCTGAATGCCACAGCTGAGTTTTGTAGGACTTTGGGTGACATTCCGACTTATGGCATGGCTGGTAACCGCGATGAAGACTCCAATGATATGATGGAGTTTGAGGTGGAAGAACGAGTGGATGAACGAAAACCAGAGGAGCCAGAGGCCAGTACAGGCACTTGGAACTCCGTAAACCCCGAAGATGTCATCCGCCCGATGGAGGACGACATTTCAAACGACATAGGGGACATTGCCATTTTGGATGAGGAGCCTGATGTTGGAGCGGGCGTTGGAAATGCCCTCAAGCTGGCCCTGTCAAAGGGTTATCTCGAGAAGGATGATAAAAACCGGCCAAGTAATTCCAAGTTGGCATATCTGCAGGCGAAAAACTATTCCATCGAAGACAAGTCAGCTGGGTGAGTTGAAGTTTATTCCTTATTTAATGTTTAACTAACTCATTCGATTTGTAGGGACGATGACAAGTTTGGTCGACGTGATCGGTTCCATTCGGGGCCTATTATGGAATTTCGCGACAAAGATAACTTCAAGCCGAACGTCAAGTTGGAGTATATTGACGACAACGGACGCATTCTGAACTTGAAGGAGGCGTTCAGGTATTTGTCGCACAAGTTCCACGGCAAAGGGCCGGGCAAGAACAAGATCGAGAAGCGACTAAAGAAGATGGAGCAGGATGGAGTGAGTTACAAAATTAAATAAAGCGCCAGTTTGGAAATTAACGTTTTCACCTATTTTCAGTTAATGAAAACAATGAGTTCAACCGACACCCCGCTGGGTACACTAACAATGCTGCAACAGAAACAAAAGGACACCAAAACACCGTACGTGGTGTTGAGTGGCGGCAAAGCGGCGGCAGCCATCAGCAATACAACAATATCTAAATATAAGTAGACGTGAAAACTTCGCAAGTTTGCGTTAAGCCTGCTAATCTTGCAAACAATTAAAAATAAACAACCTAAACGATATTTAAAATCAATTTGTGTTTGTCGTTAACTCTTGTTATCTGGGGAAGTGGAGATCCTGAAAATATCGTCCACTCAATGAGTAGGAGGTATGATATTACGACTATAGAAAAGTCCACGCATTTCTGTCACTCATCTAGGCTCCTGCCAAAATTGTTGGATGGATTTGCGTCAAACATCATTTTTAATAACGGTTCCTCACAGAGATTCAAGCGAGTCAAGCGACCTCAAACAGAATCCACGCCTTCCACTGCATACTCATCGTAATTGCGTAGTTTATTTTTGAAAGTATGATGAATTATGGAAACAACTAGGTGCTACCGGTACTGGGCCTGGTGTGGTTTGAATCTGAGAATACGCGACGCAAGACCTGGTGGCAGGACAGGTGATTCTGGATGTTGAAGGAGGCCATCGCACCATCATCATCGCATCGGCGAACTGTGCAGGGGATGAGCCAATTATATCATTCAAGATGCAGTGACTGGTGGAGCATCCCAACAGGCTCCGCATGCCGCTCCTTGTACGGTGCGATGCAAATGCCCACAACACCATCTGGGGGAGCACCGACAGCACCAATAACAGTAGTGAGTACCTACTAGAATTTATTATGAGTTCGTCTATTGACCTTATCATATATATATACTAGGGTTAGAGAGGAGTACTCGACCTCACGCTTCGTAGCCCGAGCGCAAGTAAATTGAATAGTAATAGTAACTGGAGAGTATCTAGTGAGCCGTCATTGTCTGACCATCGAATAAGAGTATTCGACCTGGATAGTACAAATATCACGAGAAACAAAGAAAGGAACCCAAGAAAAACCAACTGGGAGACCTATCAAGTTGTTCTAGAGATAGTCTAAGAGCCCACAGCAAATTTTGGGCGTGAAAGTATAACCAAAAAGCTGATACATGAACAGAAAGGTCTCCAAAAAGTAAACTCAAATCTCGAAGTCTGGCAGCGCTTAGTTGCAGCTGAGGTTAGTAATTAATAGTAGGTTGAAAACGTGTTTTTTTTCCAAAATCTGGATTTTTTATATAACCACTTGAATATAGTATTAAATGAAAGAACAGACTGCCCTGATCACAGAAATATAGGTGCCAGATGTCTTACGCGCAGCCATACCCTTGCCAGACGTACTAATAGTATATGTTAAAAATCACATTTTGAAATAATTGGTATAACCAAATAATGGTTACAGCAAAAAATTTGTGAAAACGCCCAGATCACAAAAATGATGGTCCCAGACGTTTTACGTGCAGCCAACACCTTGCCAGACGTCCTCAAAGTATGCTAAAAGGACATTTTGTTAAATGTCATGTTGTCATAGCAGAAACGAACCATTGGCTTTAGAAAGTTCTGCGAGACAATTTCTAGTACTCCTACTTAAGCGAGGCTACATAAAGCCCTGGCGAAGTCAGGAGGAGTGCCAATGTCTCTGAGGAAACCAGATGGCAGCTTCACGGAAGATGAGGATCAAATCGCACTATTGCTACTAGAAACTAACTTTCCAGACGGCTAGCCTAGTACTGACTTTGGAAGCAGCACCACTTCATTCAGACCTCGAAGAAAAGACTGAGGAAAAGCATCAGCCACCTGTTCAAAAAGAAGACTGAACTGGGCAATTATATTGGCAGGTGTGGATGGCATTATACCTGCCCTACTACAGAAAGGGCAAGTGCACTACTGCCACACCTGCTCAGAATAACAAGGAGTGGTATTACTTTGGGTTGCATTTTGCATACCAATGCAACAGAGACGAGCAAAGATTGTGTTTATTTTGTGATGACAGAAAAGGTCGTGGACAACTAACTAGGTAGGATGTATTTAAAACATCCCCATTACATCATCGTAAGCAAGCATACAGAGCGGGCAGATCGACAGAGACTCCCCCTTTTCAGCTGACAGAGATAATTCAAAGCGCTCTGAAAGCAAAAGAAATAGTACTGTAACCTTCCTAGATATTGGGGTAGCGTTCGACAATACCTCACAAGAGGCAATCAAACGATCTCGGAATAGGAAAGGACTGAACAGTACAGTATCCATCTGGATGTGTGAACAGATCAGTAGAGACTCCAGCACCATTTGCAACAATTATAATAGACACGAAAGGAGGATGTCCAGAAGGAGGGCATTCTGGTGACTGTCTATGTAAATCAAAATAGTTATACAGTCTATAGAGCTGCTTCGCGGATAGTCGTAACTTCCACCTGAACTATACTGCAGTGGTCAGGCAGTTGAAGTGCGACATTGAGACCAGGGCCTGCCCCGTGCCGTCCGATGTCTTTGACCCGTTGGGGGAAATTTCTAGGTCGTCATTGTTTACGATTTGGCCATCCTCCCAGACGGTGTGGACCTTGAGGCTCCTGTGGAAAAAAAATCCCGGGAAAGACAGGGGACGTATTTGAAATGTTCTGCTATTCTAAATGCCTGGCAACGCGTTCTAGGCATGAACGTAACGACAAACAAGCCACGGGCCTCCCCCAAGAGGGGATAATCTCCCCCAAGGAGGGATAATCTCCCCCCTCTTATGGGCACTAGTCATCGACAACTTACTAGTCAGTTTACACAGGCTAGGCTATAACGTCATGGGTTATGCTGATGACCTGACGATTATTATTATCGCAAAACCATCCTGGTGCCTTTTACGAGAAGAAGACAGGTTAATCTGGAAAATACCACCATTAAAGGTACTACCATGAGTGGAGTATCTTGGGAATCAACACAGATAGAAAACTTAACTGGAACTCACACGACAAGTCCGCTTTCGAATGAGCTACTAGAGCCGTGTGGGCCTGTAGACGCCTATATGGCAGAATCTGGGGTCTTAACCCCAAAATGATACACCAGTTGTATACTATGACGGTTAGACCCATCAGCACGTACGCTGCCATCGTATGGTGGTCAAAAGTACTTGAAACAACGGAAAACAAGTCGCAGTGTCTCGGTATAACAGGTGCTATGCGCACCTGCCCAACAGTAGCGCTGGAAGATATTGTTGAGCGTTTACCTTTACAATTCTTCATTAGGAAGACGGCAGCTAGATATGCTATTAAGCTGCAGCTTGAATACAAGTATAATTCAAATGACCTTATGAGGGACACCTGCAAATACTTAACTCAATCCAAAACCTGGACATGTTTTACACCCTCCCTGACTACATTGTAAGGGAATACAGTTTTAGGAAGTTATTTGAGGTAGAAATATTGGACCGTTCCATATGGGCCAAGGGTGCTCTAGTACTGAACCTAAGAAGCTTTGCATGGTACACCGACGGATCGAAAATGGAATCCAGAGTTGGAACTGGTGTCTTTGGACCAAAAAAAAAGTCTCGATACCTATTGGAATGTTTCCCACAGTGTTTCAGGCAGAAGTCCATAAAATTGAGAACTACGCTGTTTTAAACTTCAATAAGGGAATTAAAGGCGCTAATATACACATCTTTTCAGCTAGTCAAGCAGCACTTGCCAGAGCTTGATCCGAGTAATTTGGGCTGCTGCTTTCGGACAAATTAAAGAATGGGAACAGCAGCTTCGTTTAAAACATTGGAAAACTTTGTCCCTGGTTAAAGACAATCCAAACGATTAACTAGGCCATACTCCTAGAAGGAAATTCTTACGCTACATATGGGAAATATTAAAAAGTTGGTGGGCCACTGTGGCTTGCGATATCATCTCAACAAAATGAGCGATATCATCTCAAGTCCAGAGTCAGAATGCAGGTTCTGCATGGAGGACGAAGAAACCGCTGAGCACATTCTCCCATCTTTCATGGGGAGATGCGTTCACAGATGCAGCTTCGTAACTCTGCCACTAAAGACGTATTGGCTTTCACTAGGGAGGCCACTCGTCGTTTGGGCTATGGCAACCCTTTGACACAAAAGATCTTTTAGGTCACAGTGTCAGCCATAAGGCAAGGGTCTTTTATTAAAAAAAAAAACTACAAACAAATTTGATTTCCATTGCACGATTACCTCTGTTCATATCCCTTTTTATAATATCCCCGGTCAAAATATCACAGCAAAATATCCTCGGTCAAAATATCCCTTGTAAAATTCTCCTTGAACACACTGCCCTCAAAATCCATCAAATAAAGTTACCCCAAGCATGTGGTCTACCTAGTGGTGGCGATGGTGTATAGCGTATAGGGTATGTTGGCTCGTGACCCGTGCGGTGCAGGTTCAATCCCCATGGCGAACAACAACATACGCCACCCATTAAAGGAGAGAAACGAATAAACACATAAAAAGAGGATTTCTGCCTGGTAGTACAATGGACCGTAACCAAGTCTGAGTGCTCTGGGATTTGGATTTCCTTTTTTTTTTCTAAAAAAAATGCTCTACCATAAATATCACAAGTTCATCCCATAATAGTAACTGGGTGGCCCGCTTCGCGGGTAAAAAGTTTTAAGACTCAGGACACCTCTTCGACTCACAAAAAAATGATATTTTGACGAGGATATTAGGAAAAGACCAATACAAGATATAAGGAAAAGACCGGCTTTAGTAGACCTTTTCAAGCTTACACCGAGAATTATTTCTTGGGTGAATTTTCGGTGCGATCACCCCTCCATTTTCTAGTTACTTAAAATGTGCCTAACTTGCTCGCTCGCTCGCTCGACATGACTTTCATTCCGATGAACGTGTACCCAGGCACTAAGGTAGGTACTTACTTACTTACTTAGGGTGGCGCTACAATCCGGGGTGCACCTGCACGATCTTTGGCCAGCTGTCTCCAGTTTCGTACGCTAAGTTGGTTAAGGTCCCCTTCCACTTGCGTGCACCACCTGAGTCACGGTCTTCCTCTACTGTGCCGTTCTCGGGTGTGGATTCGAAGATCTTCCGGGCCGGAGCATAAACGTCTATTCGCTCTGCATGACCCAGCCACCTCAGTCTTTGGACCTTCACTCTTCTGGCTAAGTCGATGTCGCTGTAGTTCTTCGTTGTTGATGTTGTCGATGTCGCTACAGTTCGCTGGTATCTCCTCCATTCACCGTCTATGCAGACGGGACCAAAAATTACCCTAAGAATTTTCCTCTCAAAACAACCAAGAGTGACCTCATCCGCTTTTGCTATAGTCCATGCCTCAGCACCATAGAGAAGGACAGGGATTATTAAGGTCTAATAAAGGGTAACTTTATTTGTTCGAGAAAGGGCTTTGCTGCTCAATTGCTTCCTTAGCCCAAAGAAACAGCGATTGGCAAGAGTTATTCTTCGTTTAATCTCAGGGCTGGTGTCATTGCCTGAGTTCATTGCGGAGCCTAGGTAGACAAAGTCCTAAACCACCTCCTAGTGTCATTCTATCATAGACGTCAGTGTTGGGTGTCCTTTCTTGATGACAGCATATACTTTGTCTTGCCCTCATGGGTGGCCAAACCCATCTTCGCCGCCTCCGTCTCAATACTCACGAAAGGCCAGTGACATCCCGCTGCGTTCTGCCGATTATGTCGATGTCGTCGGCGCAGACGAGTAGATGGACGGACTTTTGAAAGATTGTGCCTCTGGTGTTAGCATTTGAGTTTTGCACTATTCTTTCAAGAACGATGTTGAAGAAGTCACATGACAGCGCATCGCCTCTTTGACATCGAAGGTCTCGGTGAGTGATGGAGCAGCGTGCATTCTCCATTGTCACGGACGAGTTTGGCAGGGATGCCAAAACTAGACATTGCTCTGTATAGCTCGGCTTTTTTAAAGCTGTCATAGGCGGCTTTAAAATAGATGAAAGGGTGGTGGGTATCGATTTGGTCTTCATGGGTTTTCTCCAAGATCTGCCGCAGTGTGAATCTTTGGTCGATGGTAGACTTTCCTGGCCTGAAGCCACACTGATATTGACCAATCAGGTTGTTGAAGAAAGGCTTCTGGCGTTCACACAGCATGGCAGATAAGGTGTAGTAGGCGATGTTAAGAAGACTAATACCTTTGTAGTTGGCGCAGTTCTGAGGGTCTCCTTTCTTGAATATCGGGCAAACAATGCTGAGGTTCCATTCATCGGGCATTCTTTCCTCAGAGCATATTTCACAGATGAGTTGGTACATGCTCCCAATCAAGTCATCGCCTGCCGCTTTGAATAGCTCGGCGGTTAGGCTCTGCTCCTTCTCGCGATGGTCAGTCACCTTGACGTGTGTACCATCATTGCATTCGATGGTACCGGTGCGGAGGCTTGCGGTGCAAAGATTCAACGGGCTATGCTGTCTAAGGGCCACCCATGGCAGACAGGCCGATTGATGAGCGCCAACCAAGAACTGGCCAGGACTCAACGACCACCCACCCCTAATCCAGAGTGTCATGCGACCCGTGCTTATTGGATGGTTTGCAGCCAGGAGTATCCGGCTGTATTTTTGCGGAGCCTCTCTGATACCGGGCCACCTCAGAGAGTAACCATGGCCTTACCACGTTAATGCGGGGCTCTGGCGTGGTTGACCGTCTTTCCCGCGCTACTCGTGGGATATGCCAAACAAGAAGAAACAAAACAAACAAACAAAAACCAAGACTCATCAGAATACGGGGACAGACCGCAGACGAAGTCATTGGTCGGATGGAGCAGGACATCCATGACGACCGCCTGGCACATGATAGACCCGGAACAAGTCGAGAGGGAGGCTCTAAACTGGTGCAACCCAGCACCAGTCAAAGAACCATCATCACCTCACGACAAGCCACGGGGGTGCCAAAAGGCCCGGGAAGAAGCCCGGTAGCACAGACAGGTGCATGCAGTGGGGATGGGAGCCAAATCCTAATCCCCTCCCTATCCGGGAAAGAATTGATGGAGGGAACTAGGGCAGCGGGAACGAGCATAGCTCAAAAACCAGCCCCTGAACACCACCCAGCATAAGCTCAAATTTCAGGGCATACATTTCAAACACGGAATGCTCTTAGTTGACTGCGAAACTCCGCAGATAGCTGAGGGGCTAAAAGCAGTAGCCCCAAAGCTGGGGAAATAGAAGGGGACATGCCTCATGGCATGCAGTGGGACAGCTATACCACGGTCCTACTCCATAACGATCTTCTTTCCACGCAGTGCAGAACAAGAAGCTAAAACCTAGTTGGCACTGCTGGAAGCACAGAATGTGGGACTTAACGTCCAGGCGTGGAAGGTTCTCAGCTGTCGAAAAGAGGGAACCGGGCAGGTACTGGCTCTTGGTATCGACCGAGAATCCTTCGACGCCATAAAATCCCAAAAAGGATCGCTGAGCTACCGATTCGGCAGCGGCAAGAGGTCGGACGAGATCTCTGGGCAAACAGCCCAGCCAGCATCGAATCTGAACTCGCAGAGCGCGAAGTCCGAGGTAGAGCATACTGCTCCTCCGAAGATTAAAGCACCTTCTTCCGTTGTCCAATCGGCGGAGCAGGCTCCTGAGGAGACCGAGGAGTCTATGTCCACCTCGGAGAGCATGATCTCTGAGGGGGAAATGGACAAAACGGTCATCGACCTCTTCCAGGAAATCACCCAGGAGGAGGAAGATTCGTTGCTGAAGGAGGACGGGACAATTGCCCCGCGCGAGCAATAGCTCGATGAACCCCGCCAACAGAAAAATCAAACTAGCACAGGTAAACATCCACCATGCTATAGCCGCCTCGGCGACTATATCTAGGATGTTTATCTGCCAAAGCCATGGATCCTGAAGGGACAAGTCAAAGGATTGGCGAGCAAGGATGCAAAGGTAATATTGGACACTCTGGCCGAGAAACCGAGAGCTTTCATTCTAATAAACAATAAATATAAATTTATTCTACTTTCAGAATACGCGACACGAGATCTGGTGCCAATTCAGGTACATCTGGATGTTGAAGGATGTCACCGCACCATTGTCATCGCATCGGCGTATTGTGCAGGGGATGAGCCGGTTGTATCATCCCAAATGCAGCGACTGGTGGAGCATTGCAACAAGCTCCGCATGCCGCTCCTTATAGGTTGCGATGCAAATGCCCACACCATTATATGGGGGAGCACCGACACCAACATCAGGGGTGAGTACCTACTAGAATTTATTATGAGTTCGTCACTTGACATTATAAACGTGGGAAATACCCCCACTTTTGTAACTAGGGTCAGGGAGGAAGTACTCGACCTCACGCTTGGGAGCCCAAGCGTAAGTAAATTAATTAGCAACTGGAGAGTATCTAGTGAGCCGTCATTGTCTGACCATCGAATAATAGTATTCAACCTGGACAGCACAAGTATCACGAGAAATCCAGTAGGAAACCCAAAGAAAACCAACTGGGAAACCTATAGAACTGCTCTAGAGAGCTATCTGGGGCGCCTTGTTTTAAGGAAGGCTCTGGGCCACCCCCTAGAGCTAGAGAGCGCAGTGGAAAGCGTAACAAACGCCATCATCACTGCGTTCGAAGAAAACTGTCCTATAAGTAGAGAACGGGACAGGAAACAGACGCCATGGTGGAGCAATAACTTGTCAAAACTAAGATCCGAGCTGCGGAAGCAAAGCGCAGCGGAGACTGGCAAAGCTACCAAATGGCCCTTACTACATATAATAAGGAAATCAGAAAAGCTAAAAGAAATAGCTTCAGGAAATTCTGTGAGACAATCACCAGTACTCCTACTGCGGCAAGGCTACACAAAGATCTTGCGAATGCCGATGTCTCTGAAGAAACCAAATGGCAAGTTCACTGAAGATGAGGATCAAAGGGCACTATTGCTACTAGAAACTCACTTTCCTGGCAGCTCGCCTAGTACTGAGCCAGGAATCGATACCACTTCAATCAGACCTCGGAGGGAATCCTGGAAAAGAACATCAACCATCTGTTCTGAGGGACGACTGAAATGGGCAATAAATTCCTTGCAGCCTTTTAAATCTGCCGGAGTGGACGGCATTATACCCGTCCTACTACAAGAAGGGCAAGGGGTACTAATACCACACCTGCTAAAAATAACAAGGAGCAGTATTGCCTTGGGCCACATACCAATGCAATGGAGACGAGCAAGGGTTGTGTTTATACCAAAAGCAGGGAAAAAAGACCCCACACAGCCAAAATCGTACAGGCCCATGAGCCTTACGTCATTTCTTCTGAAGATGACAGAAAAGGAAGATGTACTGAACACATCCCCCCTACATCATCGTCAGCATGCATACAGAGCGGGCAGATCAACAGAGACCGCCCTATATCAGCTGAGGGAGATAATTCAAAGTGCTTTGGAAGCCAAATAAATAGTACTGTGCGCTTTCCTAGACATAGAGGGAGCATTTGATAACACCTCACATGAGGCGATTAAACGATCCCTGGATAGGAAAGGAGTTAACAGTACAGTATCCAAATGGATATGTGAGCTGCTGAACACTAGATCAGCAGAGACTCAAACACCATCTGGAACCATCAGAGTGAACACAACAAGAGGATGTCCACAGGGAGGGGTACTATCACCCTTAATGTGGAGCCTAGTTGTAGACGAACTGCTGGAAAAATTAACCAACCTTGGCATCAACTGTCAGGCGTACGCTGATGACATTGTATTGATTGCCAGGGGCAAGTTCGAAGAAACCCTTGGGGACATTATACAAAGGGGGCTTAAAGTAACCAAGGAATGGTGCCATACTGTCGGACTTAACATCAATCCGTCGAAAACAACAATAGTACCATTCACAAGGAAAATACAACTTCACAGACTTAAGTACATTAGCCTATCAGGCACGACACTGATACCAGTCAAAGAAGTAAAATATCTAGGACTCCATCTAGATAGTAAACTCCTCTGGCGAAAACATACAGAGGAGTTATCCAAGAAGGCCACAAGCGCTCTCATGATATGTAGGAGCCTAGCGGGGAAGGCATGGGGATGCAGCCCAAACATCCTGCGATGGATGTACACTGCAATCGTGAGACCAATGATCACATACGTAGCGGTAGCATGGGCGAAACGAACCAGTCTAGTCACAACGCGGAGACACTCGGCAAAGTGCAAAGACTGGCGTGCCTGTGCATTACCGGAGCAATGCGTAGCTGCCCAACCGCAGCCATGGAGGTGTTATTGGAATTGACCCCTCTACACATCATGGTGATGAACGAGGCAGACAAAACAATCCTAAGGATGGCAAAGGAGGGAATTGGGAGAATGAAATGCATCGGTTCGAAAGAAAACTCCCACTTCTTGGCATACCTAAGGACGACAGCATCAGGAAATTCAACTTCGAGAAGAATTTCCAGATAAAGCTCAGCAATAAGGAGAACTGGAGCAATGAATCCATAACTTATGGACTGAGCAACCACACAACAAAGTGGTACACGGACGGCTTGAGGACCGAGGAGGGAACTGGTGCAGGAGTGTTTGGCCCAGGAACTAAGCACTACGAATCCATGGGCAAATGTACCAGCATCTTCCAGGCAGAAATAGACAGGTGCGTTCGAATCAACCTCGAGAAAAACTACAGAAATTGCAACATAGCAATAATGTCTGACAGCCAAGCAGCTATAAAGGCTCTTGACGCCTACGTTATCAAGTCAAAACTCGTGTGGGAATGCCTACACGGACTGAACAGATTAGGCAAGAATAACAGGGTACCTGGTTACCTGGTCATGTTGGCATTACAGGCAATGAGGCAGCGGACTCTCTGGCAAGAAAAGGGGCAGAGGAACCCTTTATAGGACCTGAACCGTTCTGCGGGATAGGAGAACACACTATACACGAAGAGTTCAGGAGACTGGAGGAAGAAACAAGGGCCGAAACCTTTCTCAACCTCCAAGGTCTAAAGCAAGCAAAGAAACTCTTAGGAAATTACAACCAAAAGAGATTCAAAGCTTGTATCGGCCTTAACAAGAACAACCTAAGAATCCTAACGGGCCTCCTCACGGGGCACTGCAGACTCAAGGAGCACCTGAGGAAAATGGGCATATCGGAGGACGGGCTCTGCAGATTCTGCAGTGAAACCGCCGAAACTCCAGACCACATACTGGAATCCTGTGGGGCACTGGCCCACAAAAGGATGAAATATTTGGGCAGGCACCAAATAACAGACAAGGACATACATGGTGCAGGGATATGGCTCACCTATGGTGGGCAATAAGTTCACAAAAAAAAAGTGAAATTATTGCCCACTCGAGGTGAAGTTATTGCCCATGTGAAGTTATTGCCCGTGAAGTTATTTCCCTGCACCGACATACAAACCATGGACCCACAGCTCATTCTCAAATTCATTAAGGAAACTGGACTGGACGCTGTGCTCTAAGGAGTGTGACCTGCCAAGGATAAAACAGAGCAATGCCTCGACACGCTTCACTAAGAAGTATCTAGAGAGGGCTCTGAAAGAGGGCATGAACCTCTTCGAGGCACAAGCAAGGGGACACAATAGACCAATAGGTCGCAGTGTAATATACCCTAACTAAATATTATTATTATTATTATTATTAGGCTCTGCTCCAGCGGCTTTGTTGGACTTGAGCTTAGATATGGCTATCTTCACTTCGTTCAGGTCGGGTGTACGGAATTGTTGGTCTTCATCGTCCAGGTTGAATGGCGCATTCTGCCTGACAGTGGGATTTAGTTCGTCATCGCCTTTAAACAATCTGCAGAAGTAGTTCTTCCATATCCTCAGCATCGACTGCGATTCTACTATGATGTTCCCTTGTTCGTCCTACAGGCACTAAGGTACTAAACGAAATAATCTGTGGGAACGCATGCTCATCATATGTATGTCAGTGTACTTGTCAATTACCAGGATGTCTGTAACCAAACAAATATTTTTTCTTAAATTTATTTTTTAAGTAAACTCTGAAACCTGCTTCCGAGAGACACACTTACCTGAGAGAATCTCGGGACTTTCCTGAGATAAAAAATTAAAAAAAACATAGGGACGGGCTACAGTCCGCTTGGGCGAACTGTTGGATACCCTATTCTTATTCCTATCCCTCATAAGTGGGCGTGACAAAAGTCTAAGTATGGTTGAATTGTTAAGAACGCTCTACATATTTTATTATATATGTAACATTTAAAGGATTTTATCAAAAAAAAACGCTCCCTAGCTCAAACTTGGGTGTTTCAATAAAATAGTTTTATTTAATTGTGGGCGTATCAGTAGGCGGATTTAAAAAAAATTAACGCATGAGCATAAAGGGCCCCTAGAGAGTATATATTATAAATTTCAGCTCCCTAGCTCAAACTTTGAATTTAAAAAAAAAAAAAAAAAAAAAATTGTGGGCGTGTCAGTGGGCGGATTTTGAAAATATTTACACATGAGCATAAAGGGTCCATAGAGAGTATATATTATAAATTTCAGCTCCCTAGCTCAAACTTTGGATTTTCAAAAAAATTGTTTTATTTATTTGTGGGCGTGTCAGTGGGCGGATTTTGAAAATTTGTTATCCCGAGCAGTTTTAGGAGTCATAGATCATATATAAAAAATTTCACCTTTCTCGCTCAAAATTCGTTTTTTTCCAAAATTTTGTTTTTTTGAGTTTGTGGGCGTGTATGTGGGCGGATTTCAATAATTCGTAAACTTGATTATTTCGGGACCCTAGAGAGTATATGGTTAAAATTTTAGCTCTCTAGGTCCAGTTTAAAGGCCTAATTTTTTGCCGACGGACGGACGGACGGACATGGCTAGATCGCCATTACTATCGATGCTGATCATAAATATAGTAAATTTTAGGGGTCTACGGGCAATATTAAGGTATGTTACAAACTATGCGTCAAAATTAATATACCCTTAGAAGGTACTAAACTACTTAGAAGGTAAAAACTTAACGACTTTTTTTGCCTACCTACCTACAATCTACATTCTTAATGACGTTTGTAAAGTACAGCTTTATATGACTGGGAATATGTGACGAGGAAAAACTATCGACTAAACAAACGCCACTCTATAGGCAACATTTTATTTACTCATAATACCAAGAACCTCAGCGTGTTTACCGATTCATAACAGCTTTAATGGAAACAGTTTTCTCAATTGGATCTGTAAAAAAATCGCAATGCAAATCTTAATTCAAATTTGACTTTCCGTTTCAAGCTTACATTTAATTCCTTTGACCATTACACCGATGTTATTTCGTTCATCCGCCAAATGCAACGTTTGGTATGCTTTAATATAGTCTGCCACAATAGTTGGCTTACTGGATAATCTTATGCTGAAAGTTGATCCTTGATATTTTATTCCTGCAATGAAAAATAAAATGAAGTCTTCAGAAAAGAAACCATGTTGATTACCTTTTTATTTACGTAAATAAACTGACAGAGAATCCTCAAATACTTTATTAGCACACTATTTGTAAGAGCACAAATTCAATGGCAGTCACGTACCAATTATAAATAATATTCCAGCCCTCCTTTAAAATGATGGCTGTAAGGTCCTGCTTGATTACATATTCAATCAAGTGATCCTTCGCAGACTTACCATGGTTTATTTGTATCACCTCCATTCTCTTCCTTCTGCTCCCCCTCCGCGATACCTTCCTTGGTGAGTCTGATTTTCGCTCGACCAAAGCTGTACGTTTCTTGGCCATGCATTTTGGTCATGTAAGGAATATGTTCCTTGTTTTTGACCAACATAAAATGTGTAAAATATAAGCTATTTGGTAAAGACCCCTCGTTATCTTTGCTGATGCCTTCGATGAAACGGCTCGCTGCTCTCTGAGGCGGACAATTCCTTTTCTTCAAAGTTCAACAAGTTCAACAACTGATCTTTATTTAAACGACTGAATAGTTCTAGTTCGCTAATAACAGCAAGGAAGAGCTCGTCTTTCGGGTCGTTGAGAGCGCGGACCGCTGATGAAGTGCCAGCCTTTATATTTTTGGATTCGATATAGGTACTATTACTCTTAACGGCATATACTACCTTCAATAGGCGTTTTGCCTTATCTTTGTTGAGGCCCCGCAGGAGTTGAGATCAACAGAGTTCTAGAGCCTACTATCCTTGTCTCTTCCCCGGATTGACCAGCCGTACGTGCTTTGTTGGAAGCTCTGATGGGTTTAAAATCAGCAGAGTACACTCCAACTGCATTAACCCCTCCCCGGCTTGCATCACATTGATTGCCCTATTGAGTGTACTTTCTTGAGGGCTCTATCCGCCTTCTCCCTGTCGCTCGTTCGCTTAATGAGATTTGAGATTTCGATGTTAGTACCAGTTTACTTGGCCGATCTTAAGTTTATATTGGGAAATGGTTGCTATAGTGCAGATAAACCAGGAACTTTTAGTTAATTTGCATAAGTAGATCGGAAGAACGGCACGTGATGTGTACATGTGTAAGGTTAGGTTGATAAAAAGGAGAGACAGACAGAAAACCGCTAGTTGTAGATCAAAAATCCCGCTTGGCTAAAAACATACAGATTTATAGATAAATCTTATGAGCCTTTTCAGCTCTGTTTTGTCCAGATCCTTCAGTTCCTCAAAGAAGCAACTGCCCCGAATCTCTAGTATTCATTAATGCTAGTAGATGGCGTATACACTATTTTTCTTCGAAGTCCCTGCAACTTCTGCAGTATACCCAGCCGTGCTGCAAGCAGACCCACTGCACAGGGTCCCCTCGTCAGTACGCGTTTGCCATTACCGTTGAGTCCGATCATGAATTAGATGTGTCAGAGTTTCGTGTGTATGGAAATATGTGGACGTGCCGTCGTTTAATTTAAAAAGGTTGGAGGCAGTCAAAAATTTCTCTAAGGCAGTTCCTTTTTGGTGTTGTGCTAAGCGAGCTCTATCGCAATCGACCTGTGTTAGAATATTGTCCAGATTGTATTTATTTTTTCTTGAATGATTTTACTCATTTGCCACATTTGTGAAATCTCAGGCGGTTCATTCCAATTGAACAGCCAAATTTGCAATAGGGTGTTTGGTCTAACTGGTCTATCCATGTTCGCAATATACGAAGAAACATGGCTGAACCTCCCCCGAGGAAAATATTTTAACTTACCTGAAATTAAAGCACTGTGTGTCCCAGGTAAAGTAGAAGGTCTTTTCACTTCCATTCGGTCAGCGTGAAACCTTACACCTCCGTATCCATTTATAACTGCTTGCAGAAATCCACCAACGCCGGTTATAAAGTTTACGGCTCCTTGTTTACCTTTAATTACCTCACTCCAGACCTATATAGAACTCTTTAGGATTGGTATTGCATTTGTATAAAAGAAAACAGCTCACTTCCTACCTTAAATGGTTCACGAACATAGTCCTTGTAGCCTTTCTCGAAGAGCTCCCTTGCCTTCTGCTGGTCACCCTCATCTAAATGCCCAATTGCATGCATGGACCAAGTCATTGCTGGTCCGCTTGCTCTGGTCACTGCTTCATAAGTTCTGAGATTGTTGGACAGAGTCGAGCTGAGAAATTTATAGCTCAAAGTAAAAAGTCCTTGTTCCATATATGACTAACATCCGACTTACATATTCATCGGGTACAGCATTGGATACGACAAGAGTACTGCATCAGCTTGCTTGATCCCTATATCCGGTGTGTATCCCTCATATTCTGGGTTATAGTCAAACTTTGCATCATAAGGGACCTTTAATTTTTCGGCTATATCAAGACATTTGGCAGCGTATGCGGGGTCCGTTCCACAAATCGATTTGGTAAAGCTTAAGGCATTTATTAAGAATATTTAAATCATCAACAATAAGACTTACTGAACAAAATCCAGACTATGGTGAACCGCTAAGTTTGTGTAGGCATTATTCGTCACATTTTCATGATCCTCATCCGGGCCCATTACATCTTTTAAAACATATTTTAATTAGTTGAAATAATTTATCTCAAATTGATCTCACACTTAATATCGTATTGTCCTGTTTTCTCATCGATACTCACACGGCTAACCCAAAATTCAGCGATGCGTTTCGTAAGTTCACAACCCTTACGTTGCATCCATAGTGTATCGTTTGTGATCACAAAATAATGTCTCGCTGCAAACGCAATGTCTGCTGTAATGTGTAGTTGTTGCTCAGCTATTTCGGGGCAACAAGGGTTCGTTACTTCGGTTCCAGTAAGTGCACTTTCCCAGGGAAATCTGTTGAACAAATTCTGTTTTACGCTTGGGTCACTTCAAATTGGAAGACTCACCGTGCTCCGGCGGTTCCATGCTGTTTCGCATTATCTGCAGCGGCGTTTAGTTTTCGAAACCGATAATTAAGAAGTTGCCTTGTCCAAACGGGCGACAACTGTGTTACCACAGGAAGCATCCAAATTTCGGTATCCCAGAAATTGTGTCCTTGATAGTCATCATCAAGGTAGCCTCTGCCAAGACCTGTTGGACTTAGGCCGTAAAAAAGTGAATGCTTTTGATTAGCTACGGGAGACGGTAGTGAGCTAGCGAGATAGAAAATTCCAGCGTTTATGGTGCGTTGAAGGTCTAAATTTCCATCTAGGTCAATGTGGAATTGTTTCCAAAAAATATTCCACTGTTCCGAGTGCCATTTGCGAAGACTGTCCGCTGGTGTAGCTAGAACTGAATTGCGGGTTAAAGATCTGTTTAAGGCCTGTGACCATTTGCTGACTTACCATTGGTCAACTCATTGACAGCAATCACTGAAGTTTCTCCAATCACTGCAATAATGCGCAAAGAGATGTTGGTTTCATTCGGCGGAAGGTCAATATGGTTTGGCCAAGCATTGCTTGCGAGACATACGTAGGGTTTGGCATTCTGAAAGTTGGGGTCTTCCATGTCCTTAGTTTGGTAACACGAAAGCATTTGATTATTGTCTGCCTGTGATGTAACGGTAATGGGGGTGAAGTCATCGCTGCGACTTCCAGGATGCATATCGATTTGGAATTTCAAAGCTCGGGGAGCTGTTTTGAAAAAAATATGATTTTTTGTTTGTAAAATAATTGGATCCAAAAAAGGGAACAAAAAACACATCCAACGAAACAGTTTAGAGTATTGTTCTTTACGAAACACATTCAATTTGTTTTGAGTAAGAAACCAACAGGAATTACCTACCTGAAAAGTTGAATTCTACTTAAGCAAGCCACATCGTATGATGGTAGACTCATCCACGACCATTAAACCCATCGTTCCCTAATCAACAAGAGTCCATGCGGAGCTGACAAGGCAATAGCTCCCCATGGGACCATCCTATCCCATCCCAGTTTCATTTCGCGATGCAGCATTAGACACACTCGTACCCACGTGCAATTGAAAGATCATTTAATACTCTTGCCGTCGTCAACGAATGCACGCACATTTCTCCTTTAAGAGCCAAGAACAAAAGCCAAGATCGATCGGACTTAATTGACTTACTTGTAGTGAGAGCACACAATGCAAGAGGTAAGAGGAAGACAAAGTAATTGCTCAACTGAGAAGCCATTATCACATTTTGCTGTCATGTCATCTTTGGGCCCATCACTTGGCATTTGGTGTGAGATAAAGTTGAAAAGAAGACAAACAAAAACTTTGGATCGCTGGGACTCCTAATGATGTGCCAGAGATCATTAGAACGGGCTGTCGCGTACGACCGACGCGACGGACAACTCTAACACACGGAAGCAAATGTAATCTATGACGTGATCTCTGATCTAATCTCCTGTTCTGATAACGAACGCAACTATTTCCAATCTTAATGCAAACAAACAATGAACATAAATACACAATTTTAAGACGGAAATGTTGGTTATGATGATAGTGGTTGTCGGATGGAGATGGATGCACCCAAAGGGAACACTTTTTGGGGCTAAATTCGATTGCAAGCACTTCCTGTTCAGCAACATGGGGGATAGTCACATACCTGAGATGTTGCTTTTCCGTTGCACGAATATCTCGTTAATTATGGCTCTATTGAAGAAGCGATGGGGGTAGGTGCGTACAGTTATTTCAAATTCCGAATGAGCCTGCTTCCGCTCGAAGATGCCATTGTATAGGTCCATTTTGAAGGATTCCTTCGTATAGCCTTCGCTTCCTATGGCAATCACAGATATATTTCCCACGTTTGACATTCTTGCACGGTGACTGCGTCCTCCTTTTCCATTGTAGATTCCATTTACGTATATCGAGTCACCAAATATTGTGAATCCAATCTGTCCGTTGCCTAGAGTTGGCATAAAATTGATATCTGCAGGGAGGCTGTGGAAAAATAAAAAAAATATGTAAGGAATGGCATCCAATGGTAATTTGAATTAACCTTTCCGACTCGAGGATATATGGCGAATCTGATCTATCATAACCAAATGAATGAACAAATATGAACAGCATGGACAAAAATAGAATATTGAGTGCTCGCATCTTTCTTGTTTGATGATTTTGTCGAATCTGAATTAAGACAAATTAATATGCATTCTTCTAAAGTTAGACTTCTTATCTGAAATTGTTTCATTAATTCTTTGTGTTGTTTTGTCGACAGATTGAAATATTTGATTGTGCCACTCGAAAGTAACACTTTAGTTGAAATTCGAAAAAAAATAAACAAAAAAGTAATATCAACCAATTTGTATTCCATTTTGGTTTTTATTTTTTTTATTTATTTATTTAAGGTTCAAATCAATGACGACTTGGGTCTATTTGCTCTTCATGCTTTAACAAACTTAGACTGATGCTGACAGTTTGTATATCGTTGTAAAGTTTTTACTACTAAATCTCGTTTTAAGAAGCTATCAAATTAAAATTACACGAATGTTTCGTTCCACTGCCTAGAATAAATTTATTCAGTTTTATCAAGGTTCACACTTTGACGCCATGATGATGAGGGTTTTACACAGATGAGGTACTTACCTCGCGACAGCTTCAGTGTTAAAGAAGTTGTGGAAGAACATTGCTTATTCTTAATTGCAGCAAGAAAGTCGACTGTCCGCTTAGGCAAACTGTTGGATACCCTTTCCATATTCATATCCCCTAAAGTGGGCGTTGCATTTGCGAACATTTTCTGTTTCTAACGAAATAACTGAAATTAAAAAAAAATCAAACAATCTTTGTTTTGGCGACTTTTTAAGAAGGCCACACCAGGGTTAGATACTCTGAAAAATTCTTATTTGAAAGAGTTACCAATCATTGGAGTACTTTATATCCTTTTTTGTTAACGCTTGTCTCAAGTTGCAATATTTTCCAAGTCAATGGAAAATAGGAAAAATTATACCAATTCTAAAGCCAGGTAAACCACCTAACAACCAAATTAGTTACCGCCAGACCAACAATTTGGCATTAGGCAAGGTCATAGCACTTCTTATCAGGTTCTTCGAATCTGCAACCACATTAAGGCTTCATTCAGGGCAAAGCAATCTACTGGACTGGTACTCCTGGATGTCGAAAAAGCTTTTGACGGTATTTGGCATGATGGTATTCTTCATAAGCTGAAGTACTTTGGGTGCTCATTATATCTTATAAATGTTATACAAAGTTTTTTGTCAAATAGAACATTCCAAATGTCTTTAAATGATCTTTTTCAGGGAACAAATGAGCCCCGAGGACATTAAAAATTCGGCTACTAGTAAAATTGTCCGCACACGAAAAGTGGAAACTCTACTAGTCTAAAAATTTTCTGGCCCATACGGTACAAAAGATCTTCTTTAGGTCGAAGTGCCCCTATTAAATCGCCTTGGCGAGCCAGAATTTACAAAAAAGTGGTCTAGGTCCGACCCACAAGGTCCACACGACTAACTTCCCAGCGGGATCAATATGATTTATGCGATTAGTGGAAAATTTTGAAATGTGGTGAACCATAAGATATTGTTAAGAATTATTTAATATTAAAAAATGCTCTGTAATATTGTTCATGGAATTAAATGTAGTTAATAACAGCGAAGTGTGATATACATATATTGACGCAACCATTGTTATGAACACGGAGACCTGTAAATTTAAATGTAAACAAAATAACGGAGCACAATGTAATAATGATTTGCTAAATGACAAATGACAATAAATAGTACAAATAAAGGCAAATTATTTTAGTTATTTCTGTACTAACAAAAAACGGCTGGACCAATTTCGCAGGAAACTTAATCAGTTCTGAGTTACGTAATTACGCTTCGAATAAATGCGGTCCCATGTCAATATCATCTTTGGTTCTCCAGATAATCGTGGCGACAGATAATTCCGAACGCACATACGTACATACGCACATACGTATATACACACGGACAGACATCTATATAAAAACGTTGAATTTGGATTCTGGTGACCTTGAAACGTGGAGATATGTCAAAATCCGCGAATCACAAAATCGGCCCCATTACAAGAACTTCCACTGGGAAGTTAAAAAAAGGTTTATGACATACACTCCTGCTGAAGAATTATTACTTCAGGAGTACCTCAAAGGTTCAGTGTTGGGCATGTTGCTACACATCAACTATGTCGCGGACTTTCCAGAAATTTGGAAATATAAAATGGCAATGTATGCAGATGACAGTGCTATTTATTGCTCACACGATGTTGGCCATGTAATTGAAAACAACTTGCAGCATGCCCTAGACACCATTGTTCATTATTTCAAAATTTGGAAAGTTAAGTTAAACGCTGACAGAACCCAGGCCATCTTTTACAGTAGGAAAAGAAAGTCCTGTGAACTTCCTCTTGGTCAGCTACAAATTACCCACTGTCATGTCCCGTGGGTTGATTCTGTCAAATATCTTGGTGTATATCTAGACAAGACATTTACCTTCCGGCGCCATATAACAAATACGCTCAGCAAAATAAGTACAGTTCCAAGATACTGTACCCTCTTATATGTAGGCAATCACCCCTGAGTAAATTCAACAAGATAATAATCTATAAAGTCATCTTTCAAGCCATTATCCTGTATGCTTGTCCGGTGTGGGGAACGTGTGCGAAACCACACATCAAAAAACTTCAAATTGCACAAAAAAAAACCTTAAAAATGATGATGGGTTTTCTCAACCCAACCTTTACATAAAGAAACTCTGATACTACAAGATTAGTGTCAAAGAAGATTGAAGTTCTCAATCAAAGCTTCAGCTTAAGATGTAGCAATTCTAGTAACATGTTGATAAGCAATATAAGGCAATATGCGCTTTTTACGTTTTATGTGCTCTTAAATATAATTTGATAATTTATCGTTGTTATTACTTATTTATTTATTTATTTATTTAGTTCAGCAATCCTGTCGATTCCCCTAGTTAAAAAAAAATGTGCACTTAAATATTATTTGGTTATTTACTGTTGTTATTATTTATTGATTTATTTATTAAGTTCAGCAATACTGGCAATCCCCCTAGTTTTATAAGTTAAATAAAAAAAAGGAACAAAATTATTAAATGAAGGTTTTAATCATAGTTTCCTTCAAAATTTTTTATCCCAATTGGTAATTAATTTCATAAAAACTTCAAAAAATGTACAATTGTAAGATATAATATATCAAATCTTTGAGCAAGCTGCGTATTTGTCAAATTTTGTAAAGCCTTAATCTATGAATAACAAATTTTATCTATCTATCTATCACATTTTGTTAAAAGTTTTTTTTAGGATTTTCAAGAATTTTATCGAAAAGATAATGTCAAATAGCTTTTGGGAGTCTATGATCAATATTTTGTTGCCATATTTTGTTGCCATGCCATGTAGTTTTGGTGACATTTGTCAAATCTGTTATTTATTATTCAGTTACTAATCACCATGGCAAGTTATACGATTGAACAGTACTTCCGAATGATAATACTTTATTATCAAAATGAGTGTTCGTTAGTGCAAACGTTGCGCGCGTTGCGCCCATTTTACGGTAGACGTGGTGGACCCTACAGTCAACTTTTGAACGTTTGGTGGCCAAATTTGAGACGAACGGTTCGGTTCGGTAATCAGCCGAAATTCGTACGTCAAAGATATACAAGATCGGAAGAGAACATCGCCACGGTAAGTGAAAATGTACAGCAGAACCCGAGGCGGTCAATTCCTCGCCGTGCACAAGAACTCGGCCTTTCGCAGACTTCAACTTGGCAAATTTTGCGTCTGGACTTGGGCCTACACCGGTACACGATCCAACTGGGCCAGGAGCTCAAAGTGCATGACCATAGACAATGCCGTTTGTTCGCTGACTTGACTATGCTTCGGAGCGTTTAGAAGAGGACCCCAATTTCGGCCGAAAAATCATCTTCAGCGGCGAGCGCATTTTTAGATGAATGGCTATATTAACGCAAGCAAAATTGCAGTATATGGGCCGACATTAACCCACACGAGCCTCACGGGGTGACAATGCATATTCAAAAACTTGCATTTTGGTATGGATTTTGTGCCGGGGCCTCATTGGTTCGTAAAATTGGACCACTCGGATCCGTGCGACCGTGAGAAACCGAAACGGGCATTTAAACGATGTCATACTCCATAAATAACGGCACACATTGGACTTTCAATTAAAAAAAGAATTTTGTTAATACCTCACACACAGCTTGTTTTATATAATTTTAACATCTATCCGCCCTTATTGAAAAGCCATTTATAAAAGGCATTAACTGCCAACACAGTGCCATAAAGCTAGCATCTCCAACCATTTGTTTGTGCGAAATAGAAGGGACCTATAATTTTAAGACGACTCCGAACGGCAAATTGGAGAAGCTTCTCATGTCCTGACAATTGATACTCTTGAATTTTTTCAAGTGCCCTGACATCAATTTGTATACCCTATTCTAAGGGTATATTAATTTTGACACGAACTTTGTAACATACCTTAATATTGGCCTGTAGATCCCTAAAAGTTACTATATTTATGATCAGCATCGATAGTAATGTCGATTTAGCCATGTCCGTCGTCCGTCCGGCCTTTAAAGTGGACCTAAAGAGCTGAAATTTTAACTATATACTCTCTAGGGGCCCGAAATAATCAAGTTTAAGAATTTTTGAAATCCGCGCACAGACACGCCCACAAACTCAAAAAAACAAATTTATCGAAAAAATCGAATTTTGAGGTAGAAACCTGAAATTTTTTATAAAATGATCTTTGACTCCTAAAATTGCTCGGGAGATAACATTTTTAAAATTCGCCTACTGACACTCCCACAATTAAATAAAACAATTTTATAGAAAACCAAAGTTGGAGCTAGGCAGCTGAAATTTATAATATAGACTCTCTAGGTGCCTTATACTTATGTTTAAATATTTGTTTAAATCCGCCTACTGACACGCCCTTAATTAAATAAAACAATTTTGTTGAAAAATTAGCTAAGGAGCTTTTTTTTTTCTGTAGAGCGTTCTTAACAACTCAACCATACTTAGACTTTTGTCACGCATACTTATGAGGGATAGGAATAGGAATAAGGTATCCAACAATTCGCCCAAGCGGACTGTAGCCCGTCCCTATGTTTATACCCTATTCTAGGGGTATATTAATTTTGACGCATAGTTTGTAACATACCTTAATATTGCCCGTAGACCCCTAAAAGTTACTATATTTATGATCAGCATCGATAGTAATGTCGATCTAGCCATGTCCGTCCGTCCGTCCGTCCGTCGGCAAAAATTAGGCCTTTAAACTGGACCTAGAGAGCTGAAATTTTAACCATATACTCTCTAGGGTCCCGAAATAATCAAGTTTAAGAATTTTTGAAATCCGCCCACAGACACGCCCACAAACTCAAAAAAACAAAATTTTGGAAAAAATCGAATTTTGAGCTAGAAAGCTGAAATTTTTTATATATGATCTATGGCCCATAAAACTGATTGGGACATAAAATTTTCAAAATCCGCCCACTGACACGCCCACAATTAAATAAAACAAATTTTGGGAAAAATTGAATTTTGAGCTAGAAAGCTGAAATTTTTTATATATGATCTTTGGCCCATAAAACTGCTTGGGGCATAAAATTTTCAAAATCCGCCCACTGACACGCCCACAATTAAATAAAATATTTTTTTTGAAAAACCAAAATTTGAGCTAGGGAGCTGAAATTTTTAATATATACTCCCTAGGGGCCCTTTATGCTCATGTGTAAATATTTTCAAAATCCGCCTACTGACACGCCCACAATTATTTTTTATTTTATTTTTGAAAGTCCAAAGTTTGAGCTAGGGAGCTGAAATTTATAGTATATACTCTCTAGGTGCCCTTTATGCTCATACTTAATTTTTTTTTAAATCCGCCTTCTGACACGCCCACAATTAAATAAAACAATTTTATTGAAAAACCAAAGTTTGAGCTAGGGAGCGTTTTTATTTACAAAAGCTTAGTTTTTTTGATAAAATCCTTTAAATTTTTGTCACGCCCACTTATGAGATATAGGAATAAGAATAGGGTATCCAACAGTTCGCCCAAGCGGACTGTAGCCCGCCCCTATGTTTTTTTTATTTGTTTTTACTCAGTTTTCGGTTAACCAAAGACGTACCTACCTAAGTGTTCGTTATGGCGGTTTTATGTTTTGTATTGTAATAATTTTTACTTAAATCTTAATTCAGTAAACACTGATTTTATACTGTGACGTGACTAGTGCAACACAAATGAATTTGGAAGAATTTCAAAAAAAAAACAAATCAGTGAAATCGTTCATTCGAAAAACATATATTTTTTCTGCGAATGAAATGCGGATGAAGTGCTTACTCCCCTGCAGACAGTCAAGATTCACAATGCTCTTCGGGCAGTGGTTCGCATCCGTACGCACTTCGAGGTATTCCACTTTACCCTCCCATACTAATTTCGATTCTGTGGAACTTAGCGGTCGCTATAGCTTATCGCACTTATCCCTGACCGGATAAAATAAAGGGTCTTTCATTAGCGACTTGACAACTTCAAACTTTCAGTGTGAACGCACCCTTAAACCGATTAAAAAACTGTCAATGTCAAAATATTCAGTAAAATCAACATCACGGTGAAGGAACAACCACAGACAATAAATATTATTATATTTATTGTCTGTGGAACAACGTTTACAAATAACAAAAATTTACTACCGAAATTTCGAGTTGGTGGTCGCAACTTAAAGGCCGTTAACGCCAATTTTCGGCCGTAATTCTCGTCTCAGTAGGCAACCAATTCATAGTCTAGTAAAAAAAATAGAGTCAGAATATTCGCTGCTTGATGTTACCATGCCAGTGAGACTACGTTTTGCCTAAAGTGTGGAGAATATTGCTGCCGTAGAGGCGTCCGTCGCAAACCAGCCAAATAAGTCAATTTCACAGCGTTCTCAAGAATTGGGCCTCTCCTAGACCACATTATGGCGAATTTCGCATAACAATCTTGGCGTATACCCTTATAGGATCAAGCTGACTCAAGAAATAAAGCCACTCGATCATATGAAGCGACGTACGTTCTCGAATTGGGCTCTGGACTTGATGGAAGAAAATGAAGAATTTCATCGCAAAATCATCTTCAGCGATGAAGCGCATTTTTGGTTTGTCTGATTTAACGCCTCTAGACTTTTTTTTTTGGCTACATTAAATCATTGGACTATGCCAAAAAGCTGGCGAAGTTAGAGGCGCTCAGAGGCAATATTGAACGAGAAATAGCGGCCGTATTGGTCGAAATGTGAAGCTGAGTCATCGAAAATTGGGTTCAACGTATCGACCGCTGCATATGTTCCCGTGGTGGACATATGAACGAAGTCGAATTTTGTTCATAAATGTTTTGATAGTAATTCAAGCCAATTCCTTTTTTTTAGAGATATCTTAAGTAGTTTGCATTTTATTTAAAAAATGATTAATGAAAGACCCTTTACAATATTTTTCACAACATTTTGTACTTTTCTTTATTAGAATTGTCATTAATATAAGGCAGATACTTTACCCTGAAAAATCTGTTGTATTGAAAAGGGTTTACTAATCCAGCCGCCTCCCTTAAGAAAGTCAGTATATCCCTGGTAGAATAGTTTCTCAAATCTGCTAACGTACGTATTAATAACAATCTTCTCAACATTCACCAAGTATGTGTTCAGAGTAATAGGGTAGGGACGACGTAGAGGTTAATGCGTTGGCTTGTGACCCTTGCGATGTAGGTTCAATCCCCATGTTCCTGAGGAAAAAAAAACATACGCCAAACATTAATGGAAAGAAACGAATGAAAAATTGTTTTTCCAACCTCTACACCAAAGAGAGGATGCCGGTAGTACAATGGACCGTCACCGAGTTTGAGTGCTCCAGGATTTGGGTTTCCTATACTAATTATAATAAAAAAAGTGTGTTCAGAGAACCTTGAATTGTGATAACTTTTTTATCTTACTTTGAACTTGAGAATAAAGAATTATCCTCCTTTAAACAGAACCTATATTCCACCTACGAGCAAAAATGTAATTTATTAAGATCGTACTTCAAGCCGCAATGGCCTGACAGACAGCTCGACAGCTTCCTACTTCTGATGAAATATAAGAATTTCCTTATAGGATTGTATGAGCTCCGGAACATTTTCGAAAGGGCAAGAGGAAGTTTTTCTTCCCAATCAATTATCAGTCCCAGGGCAGTTGACATTGGAATAAGGTTTTGGTCCTAAGAACGCGGATTCAAAGTCAGCGTTAGCTAACTTATCCTCAGATTCGTTGCCTGCAATGCCCGGTGATCAGGTACGCAGGGAAGTTTGACTTTGTTGTACCTATTAGGCTAGGGACTGCAGTGCATCGTAACAACTCTTGACTGTCATAGATTTAATTGAACTAGACGACAGTGCTTGGAGTTCTTATTGACTAATTGAAAAGATGTGTATGCTGGTGCCGTTAATACCATTTTTAAGGTTCATCCTGGCAAAGATTTCTTTCTCTATTTGATAACGTGGATCTATTTCAATACCCACAAGTGAGCGACCCGTATAACCACAGGAAGGCTTGAAGTCGGAGGTCGCCTGGTGTCCAAAGTTCGCAAACCTACGACTAAGCCATTCATCCCTCGGCATTCACTTAATCTCCACTGGTATACTCACCTTTACCCGGGCTTAGGGCCGGCAGAATACTTAAGTGTTAAATTGCGTATATCTTACTTTGTGCTTTACTATAATCAATATCAATTTAGTAAAACTATGTACATGATCTTTAAAATGGGTACACTCGCAAACACTGCATCTAATGCAAAGTTGTATCGCTCATAGCCTCAGTTGTTTCATTTTCTATTTTCATTGTCAAAAATATTAAATGTACGAGCAGCCTTATTTATTGATTTATTAATACTTACACAGAGTTTTTAAAACTGTACAAAACAACTTTATGAATTAACTACCTCCATAATTAATTATTTTGTATTCCGTTTCGTCCGTTGAACCTCCTCCCTGCGAAAAAACAAAAGACGTACCTACCTACCTTCCAGCTGAAAGATGAATACCTACACATCATCTTCCATCTGAAACAGTCTTTCTTTCACCAGGTTTTAGGTTCTGAATTCATAATAGAGCATCATTTCCGGATTAATTCGATTAAAATGTTAAACAGTTAACTCTCACGTTTAATATGACTGGTAACAATCTAGATACGGATTTGCGATTACTTCCTACAGATATAGAGACACTGTCTTTCAGAGCGAAGATCACTACTAGCTATATTGTTTCATTTTCTTTATAGTTTCCATCAGTTTAACAATCTATAGAAGATTTGATTCTCTGATCTAATAAAAATGAAGGGTTGCCGCATCTAGTAATGATGGTCGTAAATTTTGCCGGCCGGTATAGTGATTGAGTCCATCTCTTTCCAGCGCTCATGAGACATGTAAGGTATTTTTTAATAAAACAACAACAAAAACCGCCTAAAAGAGAAATCATATTCCTTAATATACACCAATGAGATTAGTTGTGCCGGGAGCAAAAAAAAAAATGTTTTATGATCACGGCCGATGTAATAGCCATTAACAGGTAGTTCATTGGAGCTATGGAGTTGTATAGTACATGAATAGGAAGTAGTAGCATAATCTGATTTTACTTGAGATTTCCTTCAACAAAAAAGGGCTTATTCCAAGAAAAAGCATTAAAATAGAATCCTTCGTATTTTATAACACTACCTATATGTGTTCTGTATTTTTACGCTGTGTGATGAGATGACCTGAGAGTCTGAACAGAGGATACTGATATGGAATAGTTGCGATACGATTAGTTAGCTACTGGGTGGTAAAGTTGGAAATTTCTTCTGTTTTTTTTTTTTCGCTTTAGATTTCATGATGATGTAATTTTTATTGTATGTTCTGTTTAAAAGGCGGGATCATAAGCACAGATTAGGAGTCATTTTCATAAAGAATTATTGTCAGGTGTTTGGTGGTCATGGAATAAAAAGTAAAGCGTAGACTTTATTCTTGATAGAAATGTGACTGAATCAATGAAGATGATTGAATTGTTCATTTGATTTGAACTTACGCGCGTTTCTTTATTTTAATTTAATTTATTTCAGTAACATTGTTAGCCATTCTCTTATTGACTAACAGCAGAATTAATAAAAAATATTTAAATTGCCTCTAATTCACAAATTAACTACAATGTGGATCGAAAGTTTATTCACGGCCCATTAATTAAAAACCATGTCCATGCATTAGCTAATTGTCGTTAAGTAATAAATGGTATGGAAATTGGAAATCGTTAAGTTATAAATTGTATGGAGATACCACATCCATGTGGCTCAAAGATTCGCTGTCGGTTGTCAAAAATGCTGTCAGTTATAGTTTAACTTAATTACTCATTAATTCACCTGCTTTGGTGATTTAGCTCATTGCATGCTTATCAACGTCAATTAACTTCAAAAAAGGTTTGCTATTTAGATTTCTCATTTAATTCATTTATTAAAGATAATTCAAACTTAATTTGCGTTTATTAATTCGGATGTAACATCTTACCATAAAATGATATGGACAACATTTTGCAAATATTTTACATAAATCAAATTCAAGAAGAAAAAAAGAAAGCTTCATTCGAAAACACAAGGATTGTGTTGTGCAGGTGGCAACGTCAAATTACCACCGTTGACTCAACCATTAGAACCATTGTGCTCTTTGCTCAACGGCGTCTTACCAGAATTAAGACTTTTCTTTACGACCGCCAATTCTGAGCCGAATGAATTGTGGTCATTCTTGAAGAACGTATATTTAATCCGTCATTTAAGGTTAAATCGGCTTAAATAAGTCTGTAATTGGATTACTGTGGACAAACAATACTCACCCAATTTGAACTTGCCACCAACTATGCAGATGCAAGGGTAAATTCACCATCGAACCGGATAACTGTTACCGCCAGCAAATGAGGCACAAAAATTTCTTCAAATTTATTTCGTTGGCAATTCTGATACCGAAATTGATAAGCATTGTGCGATCAACCGTGCTATGAAACGTCAAATCCTTGGAGAATTGCAAGAACTTCTTTGCGAACTTCTTCACGAACACAACGCTTTGGTTCGGTTATTTAAGACGGCATTGAAAGATATGCCTTCCAAGAACCAAAAAATCATCACCAGAGCGGATTCATGTTTCCTGCAATGAAGAGAATGGATATCATTTTCAAATTAGTATGATCAATCCATCGGCAGGTTAGTAACCGTGTAGTTCCAATGTTTTTCAAGTTTCAGTGAAAAGTTTCTGTATTGTGTTTTAGGTGAAAAACAAACAAGGTCAGCTCCATGAACTTCTGCGCATACCGTTTGATATTAGGCAGGATGTTGGTAGCCATTTGCTGCGATATTGTTGGTCGTTTGATGAATGAGTATTCCCAAGACGCCATGACCTAGGTGAGGAATTACAGACGTCCAGACTTATTCATTATGCTTACTTGCAACCCAAAGTGGACGGAAATATCTCAGCAGTTGATACACGGCCACACATCGAGTGATCGGCATGACATCACTGTACAAGTATTCCGGCAAAGAAAAATCTCTCATGAATTTTTTTTTTTTTTTTTTTTTTTTTTATTATTCGCCTACGCTAAAGGGGCTTTGTTGTTTCTGTATATGTACAGTACCCTTATAGTGTTAAACACAGCGCATGCATTTTTTGTTGAACAGTAAGCTGCAAAATAGCAATGTAGTATTGTATTGCATGATTTTAGGTGCTACTTACTATTCGAAAGAATGGTAGGATAGGAAAGAAGTTTTTGGTGCTTAGTATTTTTTTCTTTCTCCACGGGTGGCGCCTAAATTGCTTAGGGAGATCTCTGTTTATGCAAATTCAAATAAAAATCATGGCCCTGGCCGGGATTCGAACGCACAACCTGCCAATCAGTTACTGAATACACTACCATCGCACCAATGCCACCCGCTGCTGGTTAAGCAAAGCGTGTTTGGTGAATCAGATGTTGGATGAACTTCATAGAATGGCAAAAACGAGGTCTGTCATATCACACGCACTCATTTGGTTGGTAGACAAAATACGTCCTGACCAAATTGACGACATCTTAAGTGCAGAGATTTCCTATTCAGAAATCGATGCTTAACTGTTCGAAATTGTTACAACAAATATGATGCACGGTCCTTGGGTCAACACAATCGAGAATCTCTATTCATGGTTGGAAATAACTGCACCAAATGATATCCACACCCCCTATATCGGCGTCGTTCCCCCGATGACAATGGCAAAACAATAACAAGGTGAAATAACGTTGTCTTTGACAGTAGCTGGATTATTCCCAAATCACCGCTGCTCTCCAAAATATTTAACTCAATGCAAGAAGTCAACATGACTTCTGTAACTCGATAAAATCAATTAAGTACGTTTGCAAGTATGTGAACAAGGGAAGCAACATGACAGTTTTTCGAATTGCTGCTTCTGATGCCAACGAGAGCAACAGATCGCTCTGACAGAGATGTTGGAAAACTTGCCATAACGCTTTAACGCTTTAATACTTTGAAATGGCACGCTATTAAACATGGAATGCGTAGTCGAAAAAGTTCCAGTGGTGAAAGCAAGCAGTTCCCGAATTTGTCGGTGTTTTTTCTATTGAAGCATTTGCTTTTGGTCTATGTTCGCGGTCCGACTTTGATTGAGTCACTTCGGACTGTGGATGGCGTGCTATGTGCGACATATAGAGAGGCCTGTCAGCGGTTGAAATTGCTTGAAAACGACTCATTTGGATCCGATGCCATTGTTACTGCAACCGAGAATCAAATTCGTACGCTGTTTGCGATCAACATCTCGACAATTTTTTACATCAAAAGTAGTCAAATTGTGGAGCAGATACAAGGACGACATGGCTGACGATATTTTCATCGCATATTTACTTTGAATTACGAACTGGAAATGACCGATGAGATGCGCAACGAGGCGTTAATTTTGATCGAAGACATGTTTTTTTTTTTTTTTTTTATAATTTGCGTGCGCTAAAGGGATTTCTTTTTTTTCTGTGACACAGTACCCTTATATTGGAAACCACAGCGCAGGCATTTTGTTTGTCGCTGTAAGTAGCTCCCAGCAAATGATTCATTGCCTATTTGTGGGTGCTACTTACTGTATGAAAGAATAGAAGGATAGGAAAGAAGTTTGGTGCGATGGGATATTTTTCTCCACAGGTGGCGCCTAAATTGCTTTAGGGAGATCTGTTTTTGTTTTGTGTATTTAATTTATAAAAATTATGGCCCTGGTCGGGATTCGATTCACTTAGTGAATACACTACCATCGCACCATTGCCACATGCAATGTCTGCTCATGTGCGGCAGTTTGTTGTGCAAATTGGGTTTGCCAGCACCCAATTGTGCAATGCACGATTCATTCAATCGAGATTTGGAGCGCGAGTCCGAGATCAGAAATTTCGCTGGCGGTTGCCTCCTCTGTTACTGCAGGCATATTTTTGGAAGGTGGTCGAACGGCTCATTCTGCGTCGAAGCTGCCGTTGAATCTCAACAGACTGACGAACCGACGTGCAACATTTCAAAGAATTCCGCAAAGGCGAAAGTGTTGCAGCGTTGTAACACTATCATCTGGGATAAAATACACAAACGAGCACTGGACGCACTCGATCTGACTATGAAAGATCTGCGCAGTAATACGAGGAGTTTTGGAGGCGCAACGATTCTGCTGGTAGGCGATTTTTGACAAACGCTTCCTGACATTGCACGATCAATGGCAGCCGATGAAATCAACGCTTGTCTTCAGCTTTCGTATTTGTGGCGTATTGTAAGGAAGCGGCGGTTGACGACGAATATGCAAGTTGCGTTCCAAAACGATCCGTCTGCCGAGATTTTCTGTAATCCATTGTTGACTATTGGCAATGGAGAAGTACAGTCGACTCATCCGAAACATCGTCCAGAATTATGGTCACCACGATTAGTTGAGTGTACGTGCGGTTTTGGCGGCGACAAATAAGGATGCCGATGATTTGAATTTTGTCATTTAAAATGCAATTGCTGGACAATTAGATTCGTTCGAATCATTTGGTTGTGTGACTTATCCGTAAGAAGCAACAAATTATCCAACGCAGTTCCTAAATTTATTGGATTTTCCAGGATTACCACCACATAATTTACAACTTAAGGTTGGATCTGTTTTTATCATTGCAATCGTGCTAAAATTTTGAACTCAAACAGAGTATGAGTTATGACATTGTGAGTATACAGAAGTTCTAAAAAGTGGATCTCGCATTTCCTGCCTGTCAGTTTGTCTGTGACCGACGCCCCAGCCACAATACGTGGACGGATTTACTACACACTTCGTGTTTTGGTTTCTCGCGCCCATTTGTTTACCTTATTCAAAGGATATATGATTTTGACTCACAGCTCGTAACATACCCTAATATTGCCCGTAGATCCGTACAATTTACAACTTTTGTGATCAGCATCGAAGTTATCCCGATTTGTACATGTCCGTTCATTACTTATTCGGAGGGCCTCACATTCGACCTAGAAAGCTGAAATTTGGAACAAATATTCTCTAGGGGACCGAAAGGATTTGATGTCCAATTTTTTTAAAATCCGTAGGCTGATATGCCCCCAAAAAAAAAGTTTTATCGAAGAGATCAAAGGAAATGAAAGTTCTCTAATCGCAAAGTATGCTGGCAAAGTCGTTCTTAACGATTCCTCAATACAAAATGTTGTTGGCACTCTTTTTGGGTGTTTTTTTTTTTTTTTAAAAAAGCATTGCTTTTTTTTGATTAAGTCCTGAAAATATATAGGCAATTTTTCTTCACTATTCGCCCATAATAAGTTTTTTGTCACGACCTTTTTTTGGGGATATGAATAGGAAAAATGTATCAGTTTGCCCGAGGACTGTAGCCTTTCCTTTTTTTTTTGTTTTTCTATCATTTTAAATGAAGACATCATAACTTTATCCTAACTTCAGATACATTATTGCATTTGCCGCCGCCGGCCATCTTTATTATAATTTAAAATGTACTAAAAATTTAAAATAACCTGTCTAAAAGCTTTCTTTTTTAGTGGAAGATTGATTAAAGATTAATATTGTTACAACCACAATCGAACTCGCATCTTTTCTTTATTCGGTCGTTGTCTAAAGGGGAAAATTCTCGTCGTTTACGCTTGAACCTTCGAAAAATAGCTCTAGCCCGATTTTCTAAAATATTACTCCAAGGATTATTATTTATTTATTTATTTTATTATTTGCTTGATCACATTTGAAATAGAAAATAATTGAGGTAAGTGTAAGAAAAAAAGCGCCGTAACGTAGTCTGTGGCCTATAATAGACGCAGATAGATCAAAAACCCTAGGATCCTTTGTAGAATCCAAATTCGTCTGCTTGTCAGGGTATATAAACCCGACACTGCATCATCGGAAGCATGGCTGGAAGGCTAGACATTTTTACAAATAACTTCAGCAGGAGCTGCAGAGATAAAGAGGGCATGCATATATGTGATACACCTACGTTGCCACTCCCCAGCCCTTCAAGAACGCCGCTTCCCTTGTACGCGAGCACGGTTCTTTGATAGCAGCAACGTGACAATAACGCGATGTGGCGGGATACCTCTATCAGATCTGAAAAGATTCATCACTAGATCCAAATCGTTTTCTTTGCCACATGTCTCATCATGTAACAATTAGAATACTCAAAATAAGTTTTCCTAACCTAAAACTGCTATTCCTCTATTTTAATTTATTATTGTAGGTTAATACTTTTGTTAGAATTATAGAAGATGTTAAATGCTGTCTACCCAATTTATTCTGATCGTTTGGAAACATTTAATGCATTGGTACCGCACTACATCTGCATAACCGATTACCTAAGTGGCAGGTTCCGACTTCAGTTATTGGATTGTAATTATGTCCCACTCAGTTTATAATCAATGTTTTTCATGAGGGCATAGCCCCTTAAGGAATTTAGCTGACCTGTATCAATGCATACACGTCATTTCGGTTCGCTTGATCGTGTTTACCATTTATGAACTTTCAATTGCACTCGTTATCACCACTTATGCCCTTACTGACGGTTTGATGATTGTGAACTTTATCAAAGAAAAATCAAGCAACACCAACATTATTGCAGCAACTGCAATTCTGTCAGAACAATGGCTCATAAAGTGAATCACTATTCCAAATAGAGATTTCATCACTTTCAAGAAACTAAAGTGTGCAATAGAAAATCTAATTTATGGTAGCTACATAGATCTAAAATCCACGAAGCGAAGCGCTCCTCTCCGCTTGCAACATATTCTCAAAATCTCTATTATGCTTCTTCATCAAAAGAAATCGCAACACGATTTAATGACACGCTATTTTCAGTCACTTTTGCCAAATGAGGGTGCCGGCCCTACCGAACCCTCCTCCTGCCACTTTACAAACCTTTTTTACAGTCGTCTGAAAATAGCAATAATAATTTTTCACTCCATCGTAGTCATTCAACCTGTTGAATTGTTTATGTTGCAAACAACACAACTTCATAGATTCACAACACAACTAACTAGGGGAAGAGCGTGAGCCAAGAATAACCAAATTAAAATTATGCTAGGTAATTCACCTCTGGCGGCGTCGCTGATCGTTGTATTCTATAGTATTAGGGGAGAAACCCATTGGTATGGAGTACAGTAACTAGTACAACGAAAACGGGAAGAACCAGCGAATTGAATTGAAAAGCTAAAGCGGGAATTATCTCGATGGCTAGGCTTTTCGATGCGTGACGAATGCGGACACTGAGATGGTGGTGGCATGAAGAAGCAACGACGCGGCACCAATGAGTTTCCGCTCAGTCAGAAAAAACAGGCGAAAGATTGAAAAAATAAAAACATACACAATAATTCAAAACAAGGGATGTCGGAGGTAGAGTTGAGTTCCAACTTCGGTAGATTATATCATTGTATATAGACTCTATATATAGACTCTTGTATATAGAGTCTATGTACAATGATTATACATATCATACTAAAATTAAAAAAAAAAACATTTTTCTATAGCTTGAATATGGGGTTTTACCCAATAAAATGTTTTGTACATAAATATAACCAACAAACAATTGGGTGATAATTCAGACTTCTTTTGTTCAGTGCTGGATCTGCTGAAAAAAAAAAAAATTCATGAGAAGAACCTTTTACTTGTAAATACCTTATGTATTAAGAGCCAGCGAATAATTTAATAATATTCGCCAAACAAACGAATGGGCACGAGTACCATTATTTATGCGCAAAAAACGGTAACGGATTTTTTGCAGAGGAGTTAAATAAAAGTATTTTTCATTTTTAGAGGGGTCTATCTTCAATTAAGGAGGAAGAGGCAATTTTCTAAACAAAAAAAAGACTTAAAACGAAAAAATAACATGTTAAAGCAACGGCAACACTTACAATCTCCGCGAATAGTAGTCCAACGCAGTTCAAACTTCCACTAAAACTTGTGTAATGAAAAATGCAAATCCACAAATCGGTTTTGGACCTAACTTTTCAATATGACACGTATTGTTGCCAATTGTGTGTTACGAAATATTTTTTTGACGCGACAACGCTGGTCCGGACTTTTAAAAAAAAAAAAAAAAACCCACTGCATAAACAATTTAAATCAGTCAATGGACCTCGCAGAGCATTATATTTTTGGTTTTATGGAGTGTTGAGGGCAAGTTCAATCTGTTCTCGTCAGATGATATTCAATATGTTTGCAAGCTTCCGAGACAATTATATAGCCCCAGTTCAACAGCAAAACACTGGGAGGTATAATAATGGGATGGCGTCAGTAACCTTAAATGTTCGTTAAATCAGATTTCTTTTGTATTTCCTCTATTTTAGTTTTTTTTTCTCATCAAAGCGTTGTGCCAATTACACAAAATTACCGGTGAATAGAAGGCCAAATGTGTCATGAAATACTGCAAAATTACACACCAATCGTTTGGCGTGAAGCTCGCCTTAGTAAGGATATGCTCCCGATCTCAGTCCAATATACAATTTTTGAAATCTTGTAGATCAGGACATAAGAAAGCTAAAGCCGTTAAAAAATCCGCTGGTCCAGATGGTGTTTATCCTATCGTTCTGAAGAGGTCGCTGGCGAAACCATTGCGTAAGCTTTTCTATCTATCCTTTCTTCACAGCTCATCCCGAGAAAATGGAAAACAGCATTTGTCCAGCCCGTGCCTAAAAATGGCCAATCTTCTCCTTCTTCCTAACGACCAATTGCATTAACATCCCTTATTCCCAAGGTCATTGAAACGCTCATAAACCGTCAGCTCATGAAATGTCTTGAAACCCGAAAACTTCTTAATGAACGGCAGTACGGTTTTCGCAGCAACAGGTCCACTGGTGATTTGATGACTTATCTAACGGAAAAGTGGAACCGATCTCCTCACCAAGGTGGTGACAGTAAAATCGTTGCGCCTGATATTTCAAAGGCATTTGACAGAGTTTGGCACCAAGCTCTCTTGTCGAAAATGCGTGCATTTGGAATCGATGACACCTTTCTTCAATGGATTGGAAACTACCTTTCGGACCGTTCAATTCAAGTTGTTTTGGACGGTTTCCAGTGTGCAACTCACGAAATAAATGCTGGAGTTCCCTAAGGCTTTGTTTTGTCTCCGACTCATTTTTATAAATAATCTTCTGTCCATTACCTCTAATCCAATCCACTCCTTTGCCGATGACTATACCCTCAGCTTCTCATATTCATTTCTTGGTTCATGCCCCTCATCTTCGGATGTGAAACTGGTACAGCGACGTAAGTTAAGCTCATAAAATTGCGATCTTGACAGCACAATTCAGTGAAGTAAAACTAATATTATGTAAATGCTTTCAAAACGCAATGCTGTCTTCTATCATTAAAGCAGAACTCAAACACCCTGCCATTGTCCATGAATGGCACTTACATCGCTGAAACCGAAAGGCTGTGTGTTATTGACAACATTCGTTGGAATGTCCTCATATTCGATGTCGCCAAGAACGCTGCGAAATCTCTAGGCTTCCTTAAACGATGCAAGAAGTATTTCACCTCCTCTGATGTGGCTACGATTTATAAGGCGTTTATCCGCACGAAACTTGAATACAATGCTTATTTGAAGCTACTTGACAGGATCCAAAAACGAGCGATAAAACTCATTGGTGACTGTAACATCGTAAGATCGATTGACTCTCTTATAGTCATCGTCGCAATGTCTCCTGTCTCTCGTTATTTTGTCGTTATTTCCACCATAAGTGGTCAGACGAAAAAGCCAGTTGCATTCCACCCTTAGAGCATTTCAACCGCAATAACGGATGTGCAAGGAATACGCATCAGTTAACCCTGCAGCCTGTATTCGGACGTACAGTGAAATACAAAGAATGTTGCATAAGTCGTACAACACGAATGTGGAATGCTCTTCCCCGCTCCATTTTTCCTTCACATAATAATCTACAAACATTCAAAACCTACGTGCATGGGTATTAAAAAAATCGATTAAGTGCGCGTAGATTATAACAAAAAAATCACCGGACATCCGCGATGGCGGACATCGAAGATATATAAGATACGTAATTTAAAAATTTGATTTTAAGTCGAGCGTTCGATTTATCGAGTGTTCGAGTTAGTGGAGCGTTCGAATTATCGAGTGTTCGAATGAGCGAAGATGTACTGTATCTATTGCGAACGAGCGTGACATCTATTTTAAAAGAGTTCAGAATTGTAATCCTTGGGCTTGGTGGTCACTTAATAACCAACAATTCCCAATTTAGCCTTAAGTCGCCAAGATGTATCTTTTAACTATGTGTAAGAGCGTATACAACCAGCGACTGATCAAGAGTTCTGACCGCCCTAGCCTAATTATGAGGACGCGCACCCGCCAGATGTGTTACGGGCGACCTAAAAACTAGTAAGTGAGTGGAGTAGTCAGCGACTGATCAAGAGTTCTGACCGCCCTAGGCTAATTATGAGGACGCGCCCCCAACAGGTGTGTTACGGCCTAAAAAGTAGTAAGTGAGTAGAGTAGTAGTGTGAAAATGTTGACATGGTTCATAGTACCTATAAAAGTTTTCAGATCGATCTGCAAGCGAAACTAACGTTGTCCTTTAATCCTGATGACATTCAACCTTACGGTGGCAAACCATTTTTTAAGCTGACCGTACATAAAGGCAAAGTACCTCACGCATTATAAGACCAAAATCATGACAAGTGACTGCAGGCTACCAATTAGAAAACCAAATCCATGTCGTGTTTGACCGCATGACTTGTATTTTTTTAGTTTCTATAGACAACTAAGTTGCCATTGACCAGGAGCGTGGTCTTCTAGTGTGTGAAGTTGCTTCGAGTTGAGTATTTTTTTTAAATATTTACACTTCTGTTATTGTTAAAAAAAAGACGAGAGCATCATACAAGTGAAATATTTTTGCAACTGATTAATGATTTATTTGAAAATTATAGTAATTAAGTAATTATTATTAGATTATAAAAAATTCCTGTTTCGTGCTTTAGCGTTTGCAAATCTTTCCACAATTTTTTCAAATTTAATAGTTTGTAAAAAATCGCTTTCTATATGCATTAGCGAGAGCGCTGCAAGTTTTTGCTGGCGGAGTGTGGAGCGCAAGTAATTTTTTACCCTTTTAAGTGCTGAAAAAGACCTTTCGCCGCTGCAGTTGGTAACACTCATTGTCAAAAAAAATTCTTAATATTATCTCCACATTCGGGAACATGCATCAAATATTAAAACTTTTTATTAACTGCAACAAACCCTTTGGGGTTCTGGCAGAAATAGAATGCTCGGCCTCGGTGTCAGATTTTAAAAACTGCGCCAAATGGACGCATTCTTCTGCAAAGGTTTCTTCTAAATCAGTGGCATATAGTTGTTTTAACTCCGTTGCTTTGCTTCTAATAAATTCGCTGTCGTCTAGTTCAAGCAGTTTCAATAAGAAACCAAACTTTGTGTTTACTGTATTATAAATAATTTGACGGTTTTTTAAGTGCACTTTAAGACAATCAATAGCTGCATAATAATTTTCAACGATGAAAGCTCGTCTCCCTTCTAACTCAATGTGTCCCGTTTTAACTTCATCAAAATGAAATTTTTGTTTCTTTCTTCTTCTTACCTTTTTTTTTGTATGTGGTCACTTCGCATCTCTTGATTGCCTCTGATTCAAAATTTTCGAACTCTTTTTCGTCACGCAACGTATCAAGATAAACATTTAATGTCTCATAAAGAGTAACAACGTTAGATAAATCAACAGAACTTGCTTGTAGCTGTGCACTAACGATTTGAAACTTTACGAGCACAGAGTTCCAAAAGCACAACATTATTGTAATTTCTAGAGTTTTAATTTTTTCCAGTATTCCTTTTGCTTCTATTTTGGTCTCTTTACTTTGATTTTCATCTTCGCAAATAGAGTTTAATGTTTCCAGAACTTGTTTGTATGAACTGTATAAGGCTTTGCTTGCATCTGCTCGCGCACTCCATCGAGTTTTCGATAGATTTTTTAGTACCGTCGATTTTTCATCCAATTTGGATAACAAAATTTGCCATCTGCTTGTAGATCCAGAAAAAAAATTGTATAATTGTTGTTCCAGTGTAAAAAAAGCAGCTGACTCGTCACTACTTTCCGCGGCAGCAGATCCCACGAGTTGTAGAGAATGGGCTGCACAAGGAACAAAAGTAGCCAATGGACTTACAGCTTTAATTCTTGACTGAAGACCTTTGTATTGACCAGACATATTGCTAGCATTATCATAACTTTGGCCACGACAATCTTTAATATCAAGTTCCAAAGTTTTATAAATTGTCGCAAGAACAGCCTTCTCCATGTCTTCACCTTTATGACCGCAATTGGGTAAAAATGTGATAAAACGTTCTACAGTTTCTCCGTCAGGCAAAATATAACGAATTATAAATGTCAACTGATCGATGTGTGAAATATCTGGAGTAGAATCAATGCTAATCGAATAATATTTAGCTTTTTTTATTTCTCCTATAATCGAAAGTCGAATTTCGTCAGCGAGAAGTAAAATAAATTCATCGATTATAGAGGATGACATTACGATGGAGAACCTCTGCCTTTTTGTCCAAGTCTCACCAAATGTTCAGCCATGATAGGATCAAATTTAGATATAAGCTCAATACAGCCAAGAAAATTTCCATTTAGTGCAGATCCAATAATTTCATTTTGACCGTTAACTTAGTTACATTTAGCAAAAAAGTCCTTTTTCCAGGATTAAAGGACCATTTTTGTTGTTGCAAGGACCTCTCAGCAAAATGACGTTCATCACCATGGTACCGTGCGGTTTCTAATTGCATTTTGGAAAAAAAATCCCTTTTCCAGGATTAAAGGACCATTTTTGTTGTTGCAAGAACCTCTCAGCAAAATGACGTTCATCACCATGATACCGTGGGGTTTCTAATTACATTTTGCAAAAAAGTCCTTTTTCCAGGATTAAAGGTCCATTTTTGTTGTTGGAAGGACCTCTCAGCAAAATGACGTTCATCACAATGATACCGTGCGGTTTCTAATTGAATTTTGGAAAAAACATCCCTTTTCCAGGATTAAAGGACCATTTTTGTTGTTGCAAGGACCTCTCAGCAAAATGACGTTCATCACCATGATACCGTGGGGTTTCTAATTACATTTTGCAAAAAAGTCCTTTTTCCAGGATTAAAGGACCATTTTGTTTGTTGCAAGGACCTCTCAGCAAAATAACGTTCATCACAATTATACCGTGCGGTTTCTAATCACATCTTGGAAAAAAATCCTTTTTCCAGGATTAAAGGACCATTTTTGTTGTTGCAAGGAGCTCTTAGCAAAAGAACATATATACATAATATCTACATACATATATAAAATAGGAACTTGCAAGAATCCATAGAAGACTGAAAACAGTCGAACGACTTAAAATCAGTCAAAAGACTTAAAGCATTCAAAAGACTTAAAATCAATCAAAAGACTTACAGTTAAATGAATGCAGTCAAAAGACTTACTGACTGCAAAAAAAAAGACTTAAAAGACTTACAACTAACTTAAAGAATGCAACAAGTCAAAAAGTACTGCATTCTTTTAACTTACAGTCAATTGACTGCTTTTTTTAACTGCCCATTCACAATCTTCAAAATGACTGCTGAATGTTGTTTTGTAAGTTAAAGTATTATGGTTAAGTTTAACTTACATTCAATTTTTTCAGTCATATGACTTAGACTTATCTGAATGCAGTACCAAAGTAATGCATTCATTCACAACTCTGCCGTTAAGTATTTAGTAATTTAGTATTTATTTATTTAGATCTACGATACATAACATCCACAGATCAAGAAAAAAAAAAATAAAAAAAGTAAAAGAGAAAAGTACTTTAAATTACAAAATATAATTATCTTAATGCTAACAATGCAAAGTTCCTTAAATCTAGTTCTGGGTAAAGCAATATCGAGTTGATCATAAACAAGTTTAAATAACTTACAACAGAAAGTAACCAGCTCATTGGCCCCGTATAAAGTGGAGTGATGAAATTCAAATAACAGAGGTCTGGCCCTAAGAACCCTGTGAGGGGCATAAATACGAATTAAGGAAAGTAAGTTGTCACAATCAATAGAAGAACAGAGTAAATCTCTAACGAACATAACGCAGTGCAATTTACGGCGAATTTCGAGGGAAACGAAACCCAACAGCAAACATTTAGAACGGCAAGAATAGTGGACATTATCATTCAAAAAGAAACGGCGTAAAGCAAAACGCAAGAAGTTTTTTTTGGACTTTTTCAATTCTGTTAATGTTTTTCAACGAAAACGGATTCCAAACAACACTACAATATTCCAGACAAGGACGAACCACGCTTGTATAAATGGCCTTAAGAGTATAGGGATCCCTAAAGTCCAATGAATTTCTTTTTAGAAATCCTAGAGCGGAATTAGCTTTTGACATTAAATTGTTGATATGGGGATCAAAACTGAGTTTACTATCGAAAACAATACCCAGATCTTTAAATTCAAATACAACATTAATTGTTTGGTCTCCTAGACGATAAGCGGACAATATAGAATTTTGAGTTCTATTATACGACATTGTGGCACATTTGTCAATATTAAGATGCAGATCATTCAATTTACACCATTCCAAAAAATAATCCAAATCACTCTGAAATAGCTGACAGTCACTGAATTCAGAAATTGTCGCAAAATATTTGATATCATCCGCGTACAGAAGACAATAATTACAATAATTAAGAATTCTTCGCAAATCATTGATAATGAGAAACAAGATTGGGCCAAGATGGCTTCCTTTCGGGACACCGGACACAACTTCAATTTCAACAGAAAATAAATGTCCGATAGAAACGAATTGTATCCTACCAAAAAGATAGGATTTAAACCATGAAAGTATTGGGCCAAAAGATCCGTAACATTCAAGCTTTTTTAGAAGGATATGCAAGTTAATTCTACTAAAAGCTTTCACGAAATCAGTATAAACTACATGCACTTGCTTGTGATTCTCAATTGAACATAAGCAATAATTGGTAAACTGAACAAGGTTAGAGCAAGTCGAACGCCCCTTCCAAAAACCATGCTGAGAATCACTTATTTGGCTACTTAATATGAATACCATCCGTTCCTTCACAAGGCGGTCTAAAAGTTTTGGTATAATCGACAATTCAGAAACTGGTCTATAATTCGAAATTTGGTCTTTTTTACCGCTCTTATAAATTGGAGTTATAAGTGAAAATTTCCAATCATCAATAATAATGTCCCACTAGCCAATGACTGATTGAAAATAGAGAGCATAGGGTAGCTGAGAGAATCTGCACAACATTTTAAAACAACCGGGTAAAAACCCAAGAAATCTGGATTTTTACTGTCCTTCAAATCCTGTAATGCCAGTAATAATTCTGATCTAATAAGTACCAAAGAACTTGAAGCAGTCAAAGTTTGCAAGGAATGGAAATAATCCTTATTAAAATAAGTAAGGCTGTAAGAATCGTAAATACTTTGAAAAATCGACGCGAACATGTTCAAAATATCTTTTGGATTACTGGATGATTTGCCTTGAAAATTCATAGTTGACGGAAAACCGATACTAGCCCGTTTAGAATTTATGTACGCCCAAAAACACCTTTGGTTAGATTTCAGATTCATTTCCAAGCGCTGAATGTATTTCCTATCGTGGAATCCGTCGGATCTGAGATTCACTTTTCATTTCATTTCATTTATTTCAAGAAATATTTTATTTACAATGATACATTAAGATTTGAATCTTTTATAGTATCTAGAATTTAATTTACATAATTTTCCTGATAAAAAATAAACAAATAATGGAATTATTAAAGAATATATTATTATAATATTAGAATCATATACAAAAAGAGAAAAAAAAAGTTTTAATTAGAAAAATATTTTCCTCTTAAAGGCTGATGGTGCAGAAATTCTTTGCAATTCATTAGGAAGTAAATTCCACAAACGAATCGAAGACACATAAAATGAGCGTTCTGCTATGTTGCGTGAGTGACGCGGTAATATTAATTTCAAACCCCTTTGTGAGCGTGCAAAATGTAGGAATTCACTAAGATAATTAGGACATCTATTGTTGATGACATCATGCAGCTTCAAAAGTAACCTGAACCTCAAGTACTAATCCAGCTTAATACCAAAGAGAGTATGTTGTAGATGTGATACACTGGAATACCTCGGAATACCGTATATAAACCGAATACAATCATTTAGAGCAACATTTAGTTTGCGCTTGCACTCACAATCCAGAATTGGGTATATTGAACAGTTGAAAATGAAGTACGGCATAATTAATGACTTAACGAGGTATATTTTCATATTTGTTGACAATAAGTTCGAGGAAGATCTCAAGGTTCGAAGTCCATAGTAAATATGTCTAATAGTGGCTGAAATTGCCCCACAGCAGCTAAGGTCACTCTTTATTCTATATCCCAAGTACTTAACATCCTTCACATAATCAATGGTTTCATTACCAATAACAACTGGGGGAAAATTTACTTGGTTGTTTTCATCTCTAGAGCATAACATGGCAACAGACTTAGCAGGATTAAGTTTCATACCGTTGGCACTAGCCCAAGTGAGAAAAAGATTTAGATCCTCATTTAATCTTGCTATACAGTCCTCCATCAAACCAATTGTACATCATCAGCATACAAATGTATTTGGCAATTTCGAATGACATAGGGTAGGTCATTAATAAATAACGAGAATAATAGTGGACCCACTACTGAGCCCTGGGGTATTCCGGTATTGGTTGTAATCGGTTCTGAAATATCTACTTCAGTTTTTATTTGCTGTACTCTATTTTGCAGATAATTGCACAATAGTTTAAGCGAAGTGGTAGAAAAGTTAAAATGTCTCTTCAGTTTAGAGAGAAGGATAGAGTGATCAATGCAGTCAAATGCCTTAGAAAAATCTAGCAGCACCATGACACCAAACTTATCAGAGTCCAAAGCGAATCGAATGTCCGACGTAACTTTAATTACTGCAGATTCACAGCTGTGCTTACTACGAAAACCAGATTGCCATTGTGTAAGTAAATTGTTTTCATTTAAATAGACTTGGATTTGGTCATGGATTACTTTTTCAAATAATTTCCCCAAGAAAGATAGAATACTAATAGGCCTGTATTCAGAAGGGTTGGAAGGGTTTGGATTTTTGGGAACTGGTATAATACTTGCACTTTTCCATGCCTCAGGAAATTCACTACTATAGATACAATAATTAAAAATGTGAAGCAGGTATTTCATTATAATAGGGAATATGAGTTTTAAAAATTTGGGCGAGATATCATCTGGGCCAACAGCATTAGATTTGATAGACCTAACGCAATTAAACAATACATTAGCACTTATGCAGTCGAACGTGAAGGAGTTTTCACTTTCAGACCTATCGAAAATATCTTGGGGAATGCGTGAACCTGAAAAGGACGGGATCAAAATATTCGACATCACTTCAGCTCTATACGGGCATTTACTTTTATTTTTGTCTTCTTTAACACCAATTTTTTTTCAGATTGTTCCATAGCTCCTTAGAGCTAAGAGAAGGATCAAGTTTTTCTTGTAAATACGCCCGCTTACAGCTACGAATGAGAGAATTTACTCTGTTACGGGCAAAAATGAACTGTCTTCTATTATACTCAGTTGGATTATTCTTAAATCTTCGAAAAAAACGCTCCCTTTCCCGGATAAGCGACTTTATGTTATTATTGAACCAGGGACATCTATTCACTTTCAATTCTTTAGTAACTATAGGAACATATCTATCATACAACCGAGTTAGTAAATTGTTAAACAATAAGACTTTAATATTCAAATCAGCTAAGAAATAAATCTCATTCCAATCCATGCTCCTAAAATTTTCCCGGATGTCTTCGTAGTCAAAGCTACGATACGACCTGTAACTAATCGTACGAGCGATACTTATTTTGTCAACATTGAACTTATATGAGCAAAAAATGAAGTCGTGGATGAAATCAGAGGTCGGCCTAATTTGATCATTTCCCAAGATTCTGTTCCTAGAGCTAGTCAAGAACATGTCTAATAAGGAGGGGTTTACATCTGACTTGAAACATGTTGGCCAACAGGTGTTAACAACGGATAATCCCATCATATCACAGAAATGGTTGAATAAACTGGTTACATTGTTGTTGTGTAAAAAGTTCACGTTGAAGTCACCTCCAACCAGTATGTCACTATATTTTGGACCCAGTCTCAGTAACGTTTCTTCTAGTTCTCTAAGGTTTTCCTCTCTAAACATATTGGGTGGGCTATAAACAACTACCTATACAAGCAAACATGTTTCAACCGAGTTCCTAACTTCAACACAAATAAAATCAATAGAAGATGCAGTTGACCTAAAAACTGTAGAGGCTGATATATGCTCACGAACATACAAACATACACCACCCCCAACCCTATCCTTACGATCACTTCTGTGCAGGTTAAAACCAGGTAAAGCCACAAATGCGTCAGGGATATTTTTGTTCAGCCACGATTCTGAAACCATAACAACATCCAACTTAGATGTACTAATCGTTTGATACAATATTGTATATTTAGCCCGAATACTCTCCGCATTCAAACAGCAAATGCTGAGCCCATCAAACGCACCACACAACACATTCAGAACACATCTTATGTTATCGGGATCCATACCAACAACCATAATTAGAAAGATAAGTTAAATTTACCATCACCACCAACATAAAAGAGGAAAAGATTTGCACTAAAACTTTAAAATGGAGAAGGTATTCAAATTTTCTAAATATATAAAAAATATTAAATAAAATTGATATTTTCAGCGACCTATATAGGTAACGTTTAGAAAGATACATTTTTATGATCATAATGCTCAACATAATGTAACCTCTGTTTAAAGAAATTAAATTCGAAAGGAATAATTTACAAATACATAGTATGCATAGGTTCAAATTTCATAATAAATATATATATTATACATGTATATACCTGTAATAACAAGATCACTTCACTTATTCGATTCACGTGAACAGAAAATTGCTATCGTGGGATCCGTCGGATACTCTCCCTTACCGACCACTATTCAAAATTCAATTGTGACAGCTCATTTGAAACACATTTGTTTTGAAAAAATTAAATTCAGTGAAAATAAAATAATTCACGTTACCGTCATGTGGATGGTTCACGTCTGCGGATTGCACGATGCAAGGGGTGATAAATTCTTTTCTCAACCGAGCAAATAATTCGTAATCCTATAGAGATTTACTCCTCTTAAAGTTTTTATGAGCTCTGTTTTTGGCTTTTTTTTTAGTTAGTTAGTTAGTTTTATTCGTTAAATGAAAGCCCACGAGAAGCTAACAACTTAATTGTTTCTAAAGGGTGATTTTTTAAGAGCTTGAGAACTTTTTTTAAAAAAAAAACGCATAAAATTTGCAAAATCTCATCGATTCTTTATTTGAAACGTTAGATTGGTCCATGACATTTACTTTTTGAAGATAATTTCATTTAAATGTTGACCGCGGCTGCGTCTTAGGTGGTCCATTCGGAAAGTCCAATTTTGGGTAACTTTTTCGAGCATTTCGGCCGGAATAGCCCGAATTTCTTCGGAAATGTTGTCTTCCAAAGCTGGAATAGTTGCTGGCTTATTTGTGTAGACTTTATACTTGACGTAGCCCCACAAAAAATAGTCTAAAGGCGTCAAATCGCATGATCTTGGTGGCCAACTTACCGGTCCATTCCTTGAGATGAATTGTTCTCCGAAGTTTTCCCTCAAAATGGCCATAGAATCGCGAGCTGTGTGGCATGTAGCGCCATCTTGTTGAAACCACATGTCAACCAAGTTCAGTTCTTCCATTTTTGGCAACAAAAAGTTTGTTAGCATTGAACGATAGCGATCGCCATTCACCGTAACGTTGCGTCCAACAGCATCTTTGAAAAAATACGGTCCAATGATTCCACCAGCGTACAAACCACACCAAACAGTGCATTTTTTGGAATGCATGGGCAGTTCTTGAACGGCTTCTGGTTGCTCTTCACTCCAAATGCGGCAATTGTGCTTATTTACGTAGCCATTCAACCAGAAATGAGCCTCATCGCTGAACAAAATTTGTCGATAAAAAAGCGGATTTTCTGCCAACTTTTCTAGGGCCCATTCACTGAAAATTCAAGCGTTGCTCGTTAGTAAGTCTATTCATGATGAAATGTCAAAGCATACTGAGCATCTTTCTCTTTGACACCATGTCTGAAATCCCGCGTGATCTGTCAAATACTAATGCATGAAAATCCTAACCTTAAAAAAATCACCCTTTATTACCCGTAGTAATACATAATCTTCATTATATTGTTTGACTATTTGGGTATCCAGTCGTTGTAAAAGTTTACCTCTACATACATACTGTCCCAAACATTTACGATGATCCGGAGAAGTGTCATGATCAGTTATTAATTTAGAATTTTTCCAGTCATTAAATCCATTTGGCAAATACGGATGTTCCTCCATATAATTTGCAAGAAACAACACACGTTACCTGTGTATGGATTCTGAGTATACTAACCAGCTTCTATTCACATTTTCGCCATTAACAAGCTTTTTCTCAGGGACTCTCAAGCGCATTTGTATGCGAAGACACGATTTCAGCGCGCACCTCCTCGCGCATTCTAGCAGGCCCTGTATGCAACAAGGCATCGTTTACGAAAGGAAACATTATCGTTTTAATGCAGAAAACTTTTTTTCATTCACAATAATTCGGCGCCATTCACTTGGTTATTAATCTTCCACAGGGATCTATCTTGGGTCCTCTACTGTTTTCAGTTTTCATTAATGATCTACCTGGTTGTTTAACTCACTCTTCAGTTCATATGTATGCGGACGATGTTCAAATGTATTTAAGCTGTAAGTACGGACTTATTGAGGATGCAGTTACTAAACTAAATGAAGATCTTGATAGTATTAACCTTTGGTCCGAAAGAAATTGCTTACAGCTAAATCCTAAGAAATCGAAATGCTTGGTTATATCCAAAAATGCCGTGGATACAGTTTGTTTACCAATTGTTAGTTTAGGCAATGATATAATTGAATTTACTAATAAAGCCAAGAATCTGGTGATTTGGTTTAACTCTCGATTAAGATGGGATGATCATGTTGGTACCGTTATAGGAAAGATATATGGGTGTTTAAGAAATTTGTCTATGTCACAACACTTTACGCCCCTAAGCACAAGATTGATGCTTGCTAAAGCCCTAATTGTTCCAATTATTAGTTTTGGTTGCGAAGTTTATTGTAACTGTTCGGCGGAAACCAAGAGAAAACTTGATATTGCATTTAACAACGTTACTCGTTACGTTTATAAACTGAGGCGCTATGATCACATATCGACATTCAAAAAGAAAATTCTTGGATGTACTTTGGATGTGTACTTAGAATATTGTACTTTAAAATATTTCCATAAAATCATTGTAACTAAACAACCTGCTTATCTGTATGAAAAACTTCGTTTTTCTAATTCATCACGATCTCTGAGCTTAATTCCTCCCCGCACTACCTGTGTAACTACTGATAGGCAATTTTTTATTCATGCTATTCGCTTATGGAATTTACTTCCTCTCGGTATTAGACGACTTTGTTTTGTGGGTGGTTTTTCTGATTCTCTCTTCACATATTTGGCTGGCAATAATAGGATAAATGGATCGTAGGGTCTAGGATAGGTTTATTTTCATAAATTTATAATATTCAATTGCACACTAAATGTAAACACCTTTTTTTTTTTTTTTTTTTTGTTTCCTTGTTTTTATAATCAATTTATTTAAAATAATTTCATTTTGATCACATCTACACTTTATAGATACTTAGTTGTAATCTTTTGTATATGGTTGTTTAATTAAATAAATAAATATCTAAATATCTAAAATATCTTGTTTATTCGGGAAAACAAAAAAACTACACAGATAGCTAATATGAATAATTTTGGATGTTAATTTTCTATTTTCTTCTTACCTATTTTACCGGTACAAGGACTTTCCGGCAACCAGCCGGATATATTTATATATATATATTTATATAGAGACTATCCGGCGAGGTGCATCTCTGTCTTATCACACAAAATTACACTCAAGAAGAATATAGTTTGCAGCCACGCCAATCACATTTTGATAGTTTATCCGTGGTTTCAAGAATTCAATTGACTGCGCAGTTTGTGCAACTAAAAAATTAGAAATGCAGAAAACGCATAGCACTATTTCACCCAATTTGCAGACACTGTGTACTTATCTGAATTCTTGAAAGGACGGAACAATTTATGGAGATAAATTTTATAATTGTCTACGTGTACAATAATAATTTCGGTATAATAAGATACATTTAAGAAAATGAAGCAAGCGATTGTGGGAATCGTATATTTTCCTTAACGAATAGGTAGGTACATTCAAAATGAACATTTACATTTTGTCATTACCCCCCTTTCGCCCTTACGTAATGCAATGTATGAAATTTTAAAATTATGTATAGGTACATACTTAATTTGTCAAAATTGTATTCCATTGATATTTTGTACTTCGTTTTTTGTTAGAAAAAAAGTATCTCGAGTTGAACAATCATGACAAATATAATTAACAAAACGAAATCCTCCTTCTTGGTAGGGTTCCTCGGCCAACAAATAAAAATATTCCCACAGGCTTATAGCGCCCTAACCACAGCCACCAATTTCACATTATTTTGTTCATACTACCATGGCATGTGCACACACTGAAACAACACTTCTCCAAAACATGACCCTTTTCACCAGAATTTCTGTGCGTTGAGAAAAAAAAAGAAGAAAATAAAAAAAAAAAAAATCGTTAATGGGTTCAAAAAGTCGCACACTGTACCGAAGCCGAAAAAAGTGTCACAACAGTAGCTAAAGAAAAGTACACTGGTGGTTGGTTGGTTGGCTGCTTCTGGTCACTATGCCTTGTGCTTCCGCTTAACTACTGCAGAGTTAATTGTCGGCTCTGTGATCGTTGAAATCCTCTCTGAGTTCACAAGAATCACTATCGGGTTTATGACGAGACCTCGTTCGCAGTGTTGTTTCCTAAGAGTTTTATGACCGGCTACTGGTACTGCCGCTGGAACAACATGCGATGGTGTTCAAAGACAGCGTCGTCGGTCGGGCGGCGATTTCTTTGGAAATTAACTCACAAGCATTACAATTAAAAAAAAACTCCGAAAAGTAAAAAACCGAGTAAGAGTAAGTACAAGTACTTAGAATCATCAGTCAGCATATTTACAAATTTCCTTACACTTTGCAGGAGTTTTTATGCAGGTTTGACTTATTTGTTGGTCTTTTGGATACAAACGGAAATTTGTAATTCTGTGTTGAAGTGACGCTTAGGCGTTTAGGTACAACGGATACCGGAATGGGTTTAAGCCGAACTTAAGTTGGTGCAGCGTTTCCTAAAAAGTTTATTTTATCACTTGTACGTTTCTGAGAAATCGAATAGAGATGTTTAAGTGTTTGATTATTTTTTAAAATGCTCTTTCGAAAATAACATTCAGTCTTTGATCAGCTAATTGTTTTATTTTTATCTCAATTAATATTCAATTCATGCCAACAATGTCTCTCGCATCGGATCTTCAAACAACAACCGCCAACTTAAGTCCTCCCACGCGACTTACTCCTTTCCACACCTTTCGTTCTTTAAAATTCTTTATGCGATCGTAGAGTTGCCTTACACCCAGCATGCTGCAAAATCTTGGCATAAGCATTACGACCTCAAAATAGATTAACAAGATTATGCAACGCAACAGGCAGCGTAGCGTGCGTCTCAGAGGAGGCACACATTTTGTACCCAAGACGCTTTGAATTAATTTTTCGCGCCATCAGCCTTCCTGCAGATTCCAAAGCGTAGACAGGAAGCACTGTTTTAATCGACGATGTTCAACTCTTCTCATGCTACGCGAGCTCATGTTAAAGTGTAACCGCCTCATTAAATTAAAATGTCACTTTAATTACCGGTGGCATTGCCATCAACTAAGTGATTTAGTGAACATTTCGCGATCGCCGTCAAGCGTATATTGAGAGTCATTAGACGCCTGCCCCCAAGATGGACTCCACGAAATTATTATGTCCGATTGGTATCTCATCTGGGAAGGGCGTTTGATGATAATCAGTTCGGTGTGAATGGTTGGCTGTTGGATGCTGATGGATGCCATCAGCGGTCATTGATAACTAATGGTCGCGATTGTTGCTAGTTTGTGCCGGCCATGTGCTCACCGCACCACAGATAAATCCATTCACGTGAACCAGTTGTTTGATGTCATTTTAGGAGTGGTAGTTGGAGGGAGATTGGTGGCAAGTAACTTGAGGCACCGGAATTCCAATACATTCTGGTGTATCTGTGATTATAAATCGAATGGTGAATGTGGAGGCAAATTCAATGAGACAATCTAAGTGCAACCATTATAAAGGGACTGGGGACTCACGATTTCCAATCGATATCTAGGAGTATGACAGCTATTTGTAATGCGAATGAAACGTTGCACCTGAGTGGCAAAAATAAGAAAAGTTCTCGTCTGACATATGTAGTGAAGGTCAAGTTGTAGTTCATTGGGACATTGGGAGTGAAAAGCTGATTTGCTTTATTGGGCTGAGAATTATAAATAATCAATGAGTATATGTATGTCTAAACGTTAACCTTGTGCTGACTTTTAAATAAATATCCGCCTATGTTAAAGCTGTTATCGTATCTGGGAGACAGACTGTCGTTGATGAAAAAACACAGGTGGGAAATTAACAAGCGCTACCAAAGTATGCAGGGAGTAGGCGCTCACTCCTCATAACGCTACGCTATTTATTGGAAACTTTTAATACAGGATACTACAAGATTTATTATCTTAAAATTTAGTTTCTAGTGATTCAATAATCTCGCAGAAATGACGGATCAGTTCAACATTCATCTGTGCTGGGTGCCGGGATACAGAGATATTGCAGTTAACTGTAGGGCTGATGAACGGTTCCTTATACTGCCCCTTCTAACTGATAAACGTCCCTTAGGCTTTCCAATTGCTACATGCAAACTCATGTTTAGAGGGAGGCCATTGAGAGAACTTACTTTAGGTGGACAAGTGGCAACATAATATGTCCAGCGAAAAAACAGATTTGGCCAAAGCTGGGTCTGAAACGCTTTAAGTGTTTGATCTCTTGGCGCTACAATTATTGTAATCACCGGACACTGTCTCATAGGCAAGTATACAATAAAGCTTGGCGTCTAAACAAATAATTTTTGCAGAAGCTATTCGGACGACGAGGAGGAGGAGGAGACTATACTCCACCTTCTCCGCACATGCCTTGCTCTCTCTCAAAGACGAAAACTCCATTTGGTATCTTTCGTTTATAATGATCTCAATGATATTATAAACATTGACATTACAAATCTTTCAAGCTTTATTAAAAGGTCCAACTGGTTCAACAACTTGGAAGATGATAGATCCATGTACTATCACAATGGACCTTCCCCGACTTCAACTATGATCTTATCTTATCATAAAATAAAAATTTAGAGAGAGGGGATAGCACAGAAAAGAAAAGAGTTATTGAACGCATAGTTGGTCAACTCAATTTTTTTTTATACATAAAGAAAGAGATCGTATTCTTAAATACATATAACGAACAAGATTAGATAAAGTTGACAGATGTTGAAATATTCTCCTCTTGGACATGGATAGTGAATTTATCGTCTGCAATTCGACGGGGAGGCAACTCCAGAGCCGAATGAAGGAACGTTCTGCTTTTGTACGAGAAAAACGTAGATATATATATCAAACGTACGACTTAACGTGACTAGGAAAAAATAATATATCATTTCACTTAAGTGTACGCGACATTTAATGTGAATAATACTATGCACTTTTAAAAGATTTCAGAAATGGTACTTAAGGGTATTTCAGTAAGTACTTGCCAACTTCTTTTTTAAATAAACTGCACACTACTTGAGATATCTCAAAACAAATTTGTTGGCTTGAATTACTATCAAAACATTTATAAATGGAATTCGGCTTCATTCATATGTATGTCCACCACGGGAACGTATGCAGTGGTCGATACGGTGAACCCAATTTCCGATGACTCGGCCGATACGGCCTCTATTTCTCGTTCAATATTAACTCCTTTAACGTCACCGGCTTGTTGGCATAGACCAATGATTTAATGTAGCCCCATAAAAAAAGTCTAGAGGCGTTAGATCACATGACATCGGCGGCCAATAGACGGGTCGGTTTCTCGAGATAACACTTTCACCACACTGAGACTTCAATAACTCGATTGTTGCACCCGCTGTGTGGCTTGTGGCACCGTCTTATTGGAACCACATATCACTGATGTCCAATTCATGTAATTGCTCAAAGAAATAAACGTTCCAAAATGTCTCTGTAGCGAATATCATAAAACAGTAACGTGACGGTCATTTTCATTGATGAAAAAAATGGTTCCACTTTTTGCGGATGAAGTGCTGTTTCATGAAGCACATAAAGGTTCTCACTTGTCCAGTAACGCATATTTTGCTTATTGACAAAGCCGTTCAACCAAAAAATGCGCTTCATCGCTGAAGATGATTTTGCGATGAAATTCTTCATTTTCTTCCATCATATTCAGAGCTTTAGTTTTTGAGTCAGCTTGATCTTGTAAGGGTGTTGGCCAAGATCCATATGCCGAATTCGCCATAATGTGGTCTGGGAGAGACCAAATTCTTGAGAACGCCTTGAAATTGACTGATTTCGCGACGGAAGGTCTTCAACATGCTAAAAATGTTGAATACACTGCATATTTTGAGATTTACAGTTCTTTAATCGGTTTAAGGGTGCGTTCAGACTGAAAGTTTGAAGTTGTCAGGTTGCTAAGGAAAGACCTTTTATATACACAATCTGATTCCCAGAAGAGTGGAGTTAAAACGTGAAACACTGGTATATATCTATTGACATCATATATGAAATGTACATCATTAAACGCAACATTCATAATTCATGGAAAGATCGACATTACAATTTAATATAAGAAACGGGACAAACAGCCTTTGCACTAGATGCAATGTCATGATGGGAACCAGCAGATCAGATGAACATCTTGGGGTACGAAGACCGTAGCAAATTTTCCTAAATGCATCAGCGACTGCATTACAGTATCTAAGTTGTGAGTTAACTTTCCCATAACCGCGAAATAAAAACAAATATACCCGAGCACGGTCCCTGGGACCGAAAGTTCTAGAGTGTGTTTTTCATATTTTTTTACGTCAAAATAAATTTTTATGAATACTAATGGATGTGTTTAAAAGTAATGAATCAAATTTGGGGAAAATATTTGATTTAATTAGTGACTTGCAGCCTTGCAAAGGTTCTTTCATTAAGCACTTGACAATTAATTAGACGTTTATTTAATGTAGCCCAGCTTTTCCACAGATCTTGATTAACTCGAGCAACAACGAGCTAGATATATTGAAATATCATCAGCATACATCAGCAGCATGAGAACAAACTGAATCAAATAAAGTAGGTTTGCTTCAAAAGCGATATACACGTAGAAGCTTATAGGAAGCCCGCCGACCATTATCATAACAGCCAACATATTTATTGGAAATTACACACAGTTTGCACGTTTAAGATATTGGATACGTGCGTTCATTCAATAGCTTGTATTGAAATCCAGAACACAGCATAATCATCAATCAATACAATTCCTTAATACAAGTACGATCGATGTTACGAATAATATTGTATCTACCGACGACTTAAAAGAAATTTTAAAAAGTCTCAAAAATACTAAATCCCCTGGATTTGATGGATTAAAAAATGTATTCTTAAGAAATCTTCCAAAAAAGGTGTCAAATTTTTAACTATGCCTTTCAATGAGTATTTCAAAATAGGATACTTTCCAAATACGTTTAAAATGGCAAAAGTTATTCCAATCCCTAAGCCGGGCCAAAATGCTTGCCTGCCTTCTAGCTACAGGCCAATTAGTTTATTAAGTTCTTTAAGTAAGTGCTTAGAAAAATTAATAAAAAACAAACTATTGGAACATGTCGGACAGTTTGATATCCTGCCACAAGAACAGTTTAGTTTCAGAAGACATCATAGTACTTTTCACCAGGTCGACAGGATAACAAAAGATATTAAAAATAATCTTCCGATAGGAAAAAGTACGGGAATGGTCCTTCTTGATGTTGGAAAAGCGTTTGACTCCGTGTGGCACGAAGGACTCATTCACAAACTCCTTGTTTTAAATTTCCCACTTTACATAGTAAAAATGATTTCGTCCTTCTTTTCAAATTTTCTCTAAATAATTGGTATTCCGATGTAATTCAAATCGTTGCAGGTGTACCCCAAGGATCCGTTCTTGGACCGTTATTGTATATTATATACATATATGATTTTCCACAACCCCATACCTGTAAAAACGCCATTTTTGCTTACGATGCCTGAATTTACTCAACAGATTCAATTGGTTCCTTAATTGAAACCAATCTGCAATCTGCTTTGAATTTAGTCAAATCATATTGCGATGATTGGAAAATAAAATTGAATGCTCCTAAGACACAGGCTCTCTTTTTTACTAGAAAAAGAAAAGCCTCTTACTTTCCAAGCAATAAACTTCAGTTGAATGGGGTTCAAACTGAATGGTAATCGAGTGCCAAGTATCTTGGGATACAGCTTGACAAAACATTGACTTTTAGTTTGCATATTCAGGAAACACTCAATAAACTTAACATGGCGATCAAAATCCTATATCCATTTATAAATCGTAGGTCCAAATTGAGTGTTTAAAACAAATTGATATTATTCAAAGTAATATTCCAAAGCATAATGCTATATGGTTAGCCAATCTGGGAAACATGTGCAAAGAGTCATATTCGCAGGCTCCAAATTATGCAAAATAAAATTTTAAAAATCATGCTTAATCTTCCCTTGGACTATTCTACGGAGGATCTCCATGAAGAGGCAAAAATTGTAAAAGTTGAAATTCGAATCTCAAAATTATATGATCGATATAAAGTTTTGTGCAGTTGCTCAAATAATAACTTAATTTTATATTTAACAACATAAGGTGTTGTGTTTAAATTACATACATTACTGTGTTATATATATTATTTTGTTTTTCATACTCGTAGATTTTATTTGTTAATCTACTTGTTTATTCATTTATTTATTTATTCATTTATTCATTTATTTATTTATTTACTTATTTATTTATTTATTTATTTATTTATTCATTTATTTATTTATTTATTTATTTGCATTAGTATTTATTTAATCGATTATGTAAACAACATCTTTATTTGTGATCACACGGACCCACTTCTCTCTCCTTAGGAAAAATTAAATTTATAATTAAATGAAGGTTTTGGCAAGACTATGATAACTCAGGCGGCAAGAAAAAATAACGGTTTTGTGTAGAACAGTTAGATACAAGCATTTTTTACTATGGGAGGGGGGTATATCTCGCCCCATTTGAGCGGGAGGGGCGATTTTCTAAAAAAAAACTATTTGAAATGAGAAAAAAATATTTAAAAATAACGGTAATACTTACAATTAAGTATTGCACATTTTTTTTAAAGATAAAATTCAGTCCTATCATCTTGTTGTGAAATCAAGTGATTTTCATGAATAGTTTTAAAAAAAACTAATTTCAAACTTCTTTAAATCCAGATTCCTTAAATGCAAAAGAAACTTTGCATACACTCAACCTCGCACCTACCCCAAATCCAACAGTGACCACAAGCAGGGGCTACAATAAGACACTATTAAAATAAGAAAGTTCACGTTCGACCGTCCAACGAGAAGAAGATGCTAACTCTACAAAAGAAGAAATTCGCCATAGCACTCGTGGAGAAGTTAGAGTCTACAGATAACTTCAGAGCGTGATACCTCCCTCTGTGCGATGATGATGCAAGCGCTTAGAGGAAAAGGTGACGGACGATGCACTAAAAACCCGTTGCAGGGCGAAACAAAGACAGCAAGTGAAAAGCATTGAGCAAAGAGAAGGTAGGAGAAGAAGATCTTGCATATAAAGAAGAAGAAAATCAAACAGTCTCGCGATCAAAATTACATCCGCAGGTCTTACAAGAAAGCGAAGCAACTGGCTGCTGTCTTTAACACAGGAAGGCAGGCTCTTGGTTACAGCTACGGAAACCAAGTCACCGAAGTGCACGGAATAGTAGGTGTGCTTAGGAAGCATTTCCAATGGGAATTACGTAAAGATAGAGTAATATGGCAAGAGGAGAACCCACGTCTTGACGATTACGAACCAATTTCACTTTTCAATTAACAAGGGGTTGGCTATGAATAACAAGGCCGCGGGCGCTGATGCTTTACCAGCTCTTCAGCTCTTGAAATGGGTACGAAGTTGATGTTTTGGTAGGGAAAAGGCACTAAAATCATCAACCAAATATGATTGGACTATTAGCTCCATATGTCCTAACTACAAGAGAGGCGATCCTATGTCTTGCAAGAATTACCGAGGCCTATTCCTGCCTAATGTCGTATATAAGATCCTATCCAACGTAATGCGCGAGCTTCTCAAGCCGTTGTTCAACAAACTAGTCAGCACGTAGTAGTGTGATTTCTGGTTCAGCAAATTTTGGAAAATACAAATAAATTTTAAGTCGAGGCTCATCATCTCTGCTTCATAATACAGCAGTTATCGTGCCGAGCCCTATATAGCGATGGGTGAATACTGGATAAACTGGTAAAACCGCTCCAGATATGTCTCAACCGTACAGTGTAATTTGTTTTGTTTGGAACCAGCTGTTCTTAATTATTCCAAGCATGTAGCAAATGAGGAGATGCGCTGTCAAGTGACTTCTTCAATCTTATTCTTAAAAAGAGAGTGCGCAGGGCAGGAGGTGTCAACACGCAAAGCACAATCTTCAACAGTGGACTCATGTGTCGAAGATAGTTGAATATCGACATAATCGGTTGTACCCAGCATAGGTACCTGAAATACATGATAAATTGAGTGGTTTTAAAGTTTATGAGGACAAGACCAAGGACCTGCTATAAAAATACAAATAAATTGTAGACATCAACAATTTCTAGATAGTTAAGGAGTTGATCTACCTTGGATCAAAATCACGTACACGAATTACACGCTAGAGGCGATCCGGTGGGAAATTATTCTAGGAAACCGCTGAAGTTCGGTTAACGAAATAAGTGAATTCAAAATTATTGACTCAAAGGACATAATGCGTGCTCTACGGAACCTTAATCCTGCCAGTCCTGCTTTATCATGTAGTGTGTGGACGAGAAGCAAAAAGGGAAGTTGAAGGGAAAATTTGTTGTTGGATATTGGGGCATGTGCGCGAAAAAAACAATTGGAGGAGCAAATAGATCCGTAAACTCTCTAAGCTGTAGCATGATGTGGATGGAATTCAAAAAGCCAAAGCGATCATATGCCTACATTGGAACGGAAATATCTAGCGAATGAAGACTAATGGTCCGGTCAAGAGAATTTTCGACTTCCAACTCCAGGCATACGCATAGCGGATGCAAGAGCGCTTGGTCGGGAAAACTGGAAGCAACATGTCTGGAATCGCAGAGAATGGAAGGCTGCAGGGTCTCAGGCCAAAACTATTTAAGAAAATAAGTTAAATAGATTTAATCATCGTATTATTGTATTAAATCATTGGACCATATTTTATTTCTTTTAAGGAAACTCTCACCGCAATCATACCTAATGAAGTTTTAACTTTGCTAGCGCCACGATTTATCACATGTCCTTCTTCTTTAACAAATTTTATTAGCAAGCTTATTTTTATAATAAAATCGCCAAGGCCAATTTTCAGAAGCCTTAATATATACTGGAAATAACTTCTTCTAAGCTTCAACAGCAATAAAGTACTCGTTAAACCATAGATCCCAAAGGTCAGTCATGAGACCATATAATTCACAGACACCTATAAAGCTAACAATTTGCCAGCACCATACTAGTGTCAATGCACTGAGTATTAAAATATTTATTGCGACAATGACTAGCAGCTGTGGTGACTGAAACGGTGTCTTTATCCAAGATGATTGTCGACGTTTTAATGGCGATTTTCTCCCCGACTTACTTATAAAGACCCATAACAATAAGAAAAACAAAGACTACCAGAAAATGAAACCAACCCGAGAAGTTTTTATGTCTTCACACCTGGAATTCAAGTGTCGCAATTCCCAGAGCCGCCACTATTCTGATGCCTTGAGGAACTTTTTTCTTATGCATTAGGAGAGATTTTAAAACACCTTCTGGATACAGCCCAACCTCAGACCGTTTTTTTTTGTTTACACATCCCTGGGTACATATGACACAGTGGCAGCGACTGGTGGATGATTTATGCCCAACATTTAACATTCTGTAAAGGAAGAGGGATATTCTGATAGGAGCAGCATCATTTCCATCATCTACGCCGTCGACGGCCGGCGTTGTCGGTTCCCTCTGAATTCGCATTATTCCTGTGAAACGACAAATAGCCAGCGGCTAAAAGGAAGGCTACTCACATGCGTTGCCATTCGTATGGGGAAGAGCGATGTGTTATGAATTATTTTGTTTGCAGTAGAGTCGACTTCTGCGTTCGCGCTGCGGTATGCGCAACGAAGGTTCAAATGGCACTTGCAATGCAGCATACTCCAGGGGTTCCTTTCATTCATACTGTACAGTTTATGCGCACCGTCAATTGATGAAAGCCAACGACATGGAGTAGATGGAGAGTATTTCTCCAGATGGTAGCGAAGAAGTGTAGCACGCAAATTATGACTCTCCCAGTTTAGTAGGTGGAAGTCCGATGGGAAATTTAAATTCAGACGTGAGCAATTATTTCAGATGGATTTGACAAAAGATTCACTTTTTTGCTTGACTTTATACTTGCTTAATGAGCTTTCATTTATCACTGAGGCTCGAGCGTTTTGGAAATAATAAAAAAAAATTAAAGAGAAATATAAATGCATTTAATTTATTTTTAATTTGTAATTTGATTTATTTTTATTTTTGGACTTCTTTTTTTTAAACAACATTTATCGTTGTTCTTTCCGAGTGCATAATTACTTTAATTTTCCTGAATCGGAAACTACCGGATTTGCCAAACGAACTCCGAGCTACAATTTTCATGAAATTACTTTTTGGCATAAGTCACCCGGAAGTGTGGGCGCAGAGGCTTAAAGGTTAGTGTGTTGGACTACTAATCTCAAGCATGGTTGGCACATTATTAAAAGAAAATTTCCCTGACTTTCCCTGACCAGTTTTGAAGTTTTCCCTGACCAAATTTTGCAAATATAGCAAACAAAAATGACGCATTTAAACAAATATTTAAAGAACAGACAAATTGTATACTTCTAAACATTCCTTTTAAAAAATATCAATGAAACAATCAGTTGAGAACAGGACATACTTACCTTATTTTTTCAAAAGGGAGAATTGATAGGGGAAAGGTGGCATGAAAGAGCCAGTTTCAGGAATAAATTCCTAAAAAAATAGTACCACTTACTTTGTTAAATTAAAAACTTCATTAGGATTTGTTCATTTATTATTTAATAAGTAAGTAAGAAAAAAGGAGTTAATAACACAAGTTAAATCCAAAATTTTTCCATTTTAAAAAAAATTAAAAAAGCAGCTCTTTCAAAACAATGATGCAATGAAAGAACCAGCCCTCGTTATGAAAGAGCCGAGTAAAATTTTTTGGGTTAAAAAGAACATAAGAAACATTTATTGCAATAATAATTTCGAATTCCCTTGGTTCCGCATGATTCATGAGCCCATCCATCACATACCTTGCATTTGTACCAATTCTGCTTGCTTTTGGTGTAGCTACCATTGCATACTACACAGTTGTTACCATTTTTTTCTGCATTTGCGTCAACTTGTCTTGGGTTATCACTTAGTTCCGATAATAGCACTTCACTATCTGAATCTGATGAAGAGTATATTTTGTTGGTGTTTCTATGATCACAGCACAAGACCTTTTACGACTGTTGGGCTTTGTTTTCTTTCTGGGACCTGCCTTCGCGAAAGGACGTAAAAGTCCAGGTGTTATTGTGTTATATGGGGAAGTGCTTGGTTGTGGTAATGTTTCTCTTAACTGTTGCTGACTTGGAGTGCCGTCTGACGTAGGATCTGGTCTATCAGTGACATATGAGGAGAGAAATTCGTCATCGGAAAATATATTTGCGTTAAATGGATACTCCTGTTTTGGTAAAACCTTGAGCAACATTGTGAGGACTAAATGCTGCTGTATACGTATGTTTAACCAACTACCCGACTTGGTATATCATCATTCTTTTTCCCAGGATTTGATAACATCCACTCTATCATAGCGATCCTGTATCGAATTTCAAATAGGCCATAGACCGTAACATCTAGTGGTTGCATTTTATGGCTACAGGGTGGTGAAAATGTTAGTATTATTATATTGTTTTCTCTTGCAAACTTAATAACTCTTAGATTAACATGTGAACTGTGATTATCCATTAAGATCAACGCTGGGCTTTCCTTAGAAGGCCTTACGGCACACAATGTTCTAGCGCCTTTAGAAATAAGTCTTCATTCATCTATCCCGATGGATTAGAAAGCCCCAATGCCCCCGGTGGACCATTCACCAACATTATGTATTTATAGTTTACCCGCGTAAAAACAAGAACGAGAGAGAGAAACTGTGCTGCAACCTGTTTCATCAGCATTATATATCATATGTGGTGGAAATTGCTACTTGGCAAAAACAACTGTTAATTTATCAAAAAATAGTCCAACATTTGTCTTGTTAAAGCTAGTTGCTCTCGAAAGTGAGGTACTTTCTGGCTTCCTAATAGGTTAGGTTAGGTTAGGTTGACGTGGCTGTCAGCTAAGGCCAACACACTTAGACCAATATTAGGTCCATTGTGGTACCACACAGATCTGGGGATTCCTCACTGCTCACGAGCTTCTTATGAAGCGCGAAAGACTTCTAACGCCAGTGTTGGCTAAGTCATTTGTATCATTAAACAAGAAGTCCCCTAGATGGAGATTTCTTTTGTGGGAGAGCGCAGGACATGTGCAGAGAAGGTGAAGTATAGTCTCCTCCTCCTCCTCGCCCATGCAGCTTCTGCAGAAGTCGTTTGAGTGCACGCCAAGTCTAGATGCGTGCCTGCCTATTAAGCAGTGTCCTGTGATAACACCTATAGTCGAGCTAATATGCAGTCGGTTTAATGAGATTAGACACTTAGAGCGTCGCAGATCCAGCTTTGGCCAGATCCGCTTAGTCGCTAGACAAGTATTGCTACATGTCCACCTAAGGTTTGTTCTCTCGATTGCTGATAGCTTGAACAAGAGTTTGCATAATAGCCAAATCCTTTTCATAATTTTCAAGTCTGTTGTGGTGTTAGTCCATGACACATTTTAGATTCTGTTTTTAAGAAGTCTGCCAACAGCTTTTCTTGGCATGTAGTGAAAACACGCTTATTGCCTATATTGGGAGTATGAGAATAGGATTGCTCACCAGACATCTTAAATTTTTTAACTATTTTCGCCAAATTTTCTCTTGAAATATTTAAGGAAAACCCTGTTTGGTTTATGCTCTGTCCTTTTTCCACAATTACTTGCAGAGCTTCTTTTACAAGTTTCCTTGTCGGCCTTTCACATCTTTTCTTATTCACACCTCTATTTGAATACATACTGAAAATGCAAATTACGCTATAATTCTAAAAACTAGCTTATAAGACCAAGCCCACAAAAAGATGTTTTCAAAGAGCCAGTTCAAAAAGTGATGAAAGAGCCGGCTCTTTCAAACACATCCTGTTTCAATAAAAACTTGAAATTATTTTATTCTACGAGAAGATTAAAGCAAATTGTTTTCGTGGACACGAGGTTAAATATATGGGAAAGCAATAGAAACTTACGCCTTGCATACACAGTTTACACAGAAAAATACAACAAATTTTTGAACTTCCACAAAAAAAAAATGTACAAAATGCACAAAAACAATTGAAGATGCTCTGCTTCTTTGCGCATTTAACAGTAACTGACAAACTTCGGTAAATGACAGCTACTAAGCGTTGCTATGAAACAAAAATTATTTTAAAACATAGGGGCGGGCTACAGTCCGCTTGGGCGAACTGTTGGATACCCTATTCTTATTCCAATATCTCATAAGTGGGCGTGACAAAAATTTAAAGGAAAAAACTAAGCTTTTGTAAATAAAAACGCTCCCAAGCTCAAACTTTGGTTTTTCAATAAAATTGTTTTATTTAATTGTGGGCGTGTCAGTAGGCGGATTTAAAAAAAAATTAAGTATGAGCATAAAGGGCCCCTAGAGAGTATATATTAAAAATTTCAGCTCCCTAGCTCAAATTTTGGTTTTTCAAAAAAAATATTTTATTTAATTGTGGGCGTGTCAGTGGGCGGATTTTGAAAATTGTATGTCCCAAGCAGTTTTATGGGCCAAAGATCATATATAAAAAATTTCAGCTTTCTAGCTCAAAATTCAATTTTTCCCAAAATTTGTTTTATTTAATTGTGGGCGTGTCAGTGGGCGGATTTTGAAAATTTTATGTCCCAATCAGTTTTATGGGCCATAGATCATATATAAAAAATTTCAGCTCTCTAGCTCAAAATTCGATTTTTTCCAAAATTTTGTTTTTTTGAGTTTGTGGGCGTGTCTGTGGGCGGATTTCAAAAATTCTTAAACTTGATTATTTCGGGACCCTAGAGAGTATATGGTTAAAATTTCAGCTCTCTAGGTCCAGTTTAAAGGCCTAATTTTTGCTGACGGACGGACGGACGGACGGACGGACATGGCTAGATCGACATTACTATCGATGGTGATCATAAATATAGTAACTTTTAGGGGTCTACGGGCAATATTAAGGTATGTTACAAACTATGCGTCAAAATTAATATACCCCTAGAATAGGGTATAAACATAGGGGCGGGCTACAGCCCGCTTGGGCGAACTGTTGGATACCATATTCTTATTCCTATCCCTCTTAAGTGGGCGTGACAAAAGTCTAAGTATGGTTGAATTGTTAAGAACGCTGTACATATTCTGTTATATAACATTTAAAAGATTTTATCAAACAAAAACGAACCTTTTGTAAAAAAAAACGTTCCCTCAAACTTTGGTTTTTCAATAAAATTATTTTATTTAATTGTGGGGGTGTCAGTAAACGGATTTAAAAAAAAAATAACACATGAGCATAGAGGACCCCTAGAGAGTATATATTATAAATTTCAGCTCCCGAGCTCAAACTTTAGATTTTCAATAAAATTGTTTTATTTTTTTTGTGGGCGTGTCAGTGGGCGGATTTTGAAAATTTTATATCCCGAGCAGTTTTAGGAGTCATTGATCATATATAAAAAATTTCAGCTTTCTAGCTCAAAATTCGATTTTTTCCACAATTTTGTTTTTTTGAGTTTGTGGGCGTGTCTGTGGGCGGATTTCAAAAATTCTTAAACTTGATTATTTCGGGACCCTAGAGAGTATATGGTTAAAATTTCAGCTCTCTAGGTCCAGTTTAAAGGCCTAATTTTTGCTGACGGACGGACGGACGGACGGACGGACATGGCTAGATCGACATTACTATCGATGGTGATCATAAATATAGTAACTTTTAGGGGTCTACGGGCAATATTAAGGTATGTTACAAACTATGCGTAAAAATTAATATTCCCTTAGAATAGGGTATACAAATTGACTGCTTTGATTTAGGAAATACAAGAGGTGGCTGTTTCAAAACCTGGCTCTTTCATTCTACCTCTCCCCTACATAATTTTTTTCTCTTCTTCAACCTGGGCTTGAATGCGAATTTTTGCGTTTTCTTTATGAAGTTTTTTTATTTCTTCCTTCCTTTTTCTTTTTAATACGTTTACTCCATCTTCTTTTTTTTTAATATAAGTTTTTTTTCTAACTGCTGTGTATAGCGGCTATGAGAGCATCGAATATTAAATATTAATTTTGAATTTGTTTCCACTTTCTTCTCTGAGCGACTAGTGACTCCTCAAGGAGGTTTTCTACTAAAAGAGTCTTGTTAATTGAGAAGCCACTCCCAACTGATTCGTTTCCGTGCGATAAAATGCAACACATTTTTATAACATGCCAAAGATCTTTAAAATTTTCATTTTTGCCAAAAAGCTGAAAGTAGAACTCATCAACTCTACAAGTAGATTCGTTGATTACAAAGCTTTTGTACTCCTCTTCTAGGGCTGTCTTTGCATCTGTACATGCATTTACGAGTATGTACTGCAATTTTGCCCTTTCCGCGCATGTATCAAACAAACGGTTGTCATTGATTATATAAAATTTGAAGCAAATTTTTGAATCTTTTACTGTAGAGACCGTTGTTTTCCAAAATATTTCTGGGATTAAGACTGCTCACGTGATATTGATATTATGCTTATACTAATTTTGTGGCAATCCAGTTTAAATTTTAAAATATCTTTTTCCGAAGAATTGTCTTTTTGTTTTATTGCATTGATGATTTCGTTGCTTTCAAGCCAACGTCAACGTTTTTTATTTCCAGAAGATTGTATTCACTTGAAAGATCGATGGACAAAAGTTGAGATCCTATGGAGCATTCGCTGATATTCCTTTTTTTGACGATGCTATGAAATAAGTTTGTAACCATTATGAGGAGATCTTCATAAAATGTTGATAAAAATGGTTCACAATCAGATGTAATTGTATGGAAAAATGCAAGTTTGCAGTCTAACAATTTGTCTTGGAAGTATATCAATTGGCCTTGTTTTTGGAAAATCTGAATTTTTCATAGAAAAAAAGTGCTTCAACTCATCAAAAATGTTCAGGCAGGTCTCTAAACAGATTTTGTTTTAGAGCCAACGTGCACCGCAATATATCAGGGGAAATCGACTATAATCAGTTTTGGAGGTAAATAAGCTTCTTCTTCCAGGGCTGTTTTTGAAAACCTAATAAAGATGCCTTAAAATAATATGCAGGTCCCATGAAACATTTGTAAGTCCGGTTTTCATGGCTCCATGTATTACATGTAGACCACGCACACCACATTCTAGTAGCTGCGTACCATCGTTTACATCAATTTCATTTCGCTGTTGTTTTAATTTCTTTAAAAAAGATAAATTTACGTTTGGGCCATCCATAGATACTTGAAGAAGTTTGTCTTTTTTCAAAAATCGGATTCCATTATCAAAATGTTTTTAAATGTCATCTGACTTTGAAGATCCCATGAACTCGTTTTATAAGTACCTATTGCAAACAATTTCTTTTGACCCATCAAAAAAACGGAAAACTAAATCCATTTGTCCGTTCTGAGCTATTTTGTTCAGTGCTTCGTCAAAACATATAGGTAACAAAGTCGTCAAATTTGTTTACTTTATCCAAAAGATTGTTATGGAAATATGGGGAGATACCGTGGTTGATAACGTAGGAACTCTTAGTTCTTCCTATCTTAAAATTTTCAGCAAGTTTGCTGTCTGGGAACATCAATCGAAAAAGGTCACTAATTTCCACAGACGAGTTCAAGGACGCTCTGGTGGAAATAATATACAAACACCACCTTATCTCTGCGACAATGGAATCGGTCTTGTCGAAAGTAAAATATTTTGTTTGTGTATTTTGAGCGTTAATATTTTCTGCTGTATTTTGAGATGTTTTTTGACTACTAGAGGCGACCAATGAATGAGACGCAGTGAAGAAAGTATCAAATTTTTGTGACGTCAAAGCTTTAGAATTTGACTTATGCGCTAGTCCATTTTGATGCGACACCAAAGCCCTTTGGCCAATGTTGCTTAACTCAAATTCTTTTTAGCATAATTTGCATCTTGCTTTGCCGTTATTGCCTTAAAATAAAAACTATTCCATACAAAATCTGCCTTAGCAAAGCAAACAAATTTCGCTAAACAAAGTCAATCGAAATAGACTATTTTGATTTCTGATGTACCTACATATAAGTTTGCATGTCTTTTTTTCGGAAAGCATGAAGATGTGGTTTTCCATTTAAGCATTATCTCAGACTTTTCGTAGCGCATGGATCGAAAAAAAGGATTGATATGCTTTTCAATGCTACTTGGCAGCTTCATTAGCTGTTTAGCAATTAATACAACTGCGTGCATTTGCTATACTTTCTCGAAACCAAAATCGTCTCAATCAATCAAATTAAAAAAAAAATGTCCAAGGTATATACATTATATAAGGTATATACATTATTAGATAATAATGGTGGATTAGTGAAATGGTGCGTAGGTATATCTTGAAAGATATCGAGATCTGCGAGATGTGATCTCAAAATAAGAAAAAAGTTGGATTCATGAAAATTAATATTTTTGCTCCCAATGGAAAACTACATAAATGTATTTCAAAAATATTGCATAGAACAGAAAAGATATAAAATTGTCTCTCTTTCACAAATAAAATTTTGTGTGGGTAGACTTCAGAGCTCGACATACAATTTTTTTTTTTATAAAAAAAAAATACACACAGAGAGAATTTTCCCTGACTGTTTTCGAAATTTCCTGACTTTCCCTGACATTCCCTGACCAAATGTTCGTTCCCTGACTTTCCCTGACTTTCCAGTCCAGTGGAAACCATGTCAAGGTATCAGGTTCAAATCCGACCGGGTCCAAGTAACACCAAAAAAATTATTTGTCCATTGCCCATCTCTTGCAAACGTCCGACAAACATCCACGACTATGAATTGTCATGAGAAGCATCTCAAATGTGCCTTTCGCATTCGGCTTTACATTCCCTTTCACTTCGCACAACGGCAACGCCATCAATTCTTGTGGAACTCAACTTGACAGGATCTGTCACTTCGAATATGTCAAGAGAATTTTCTTCTTTCTTTTTAATCTGAACTATTGTACCAATTAGACATAAAATAAAAACCTCGTGAATTCTTGTATATCATAACCTATTCGTAACTTAATCATACTCTCCCAACAGCATTCTCGGTGATCGTAAAGGATCACAACAGTGGCGACGAGGATTAAAGAAAAAAAAAAATTATTTAAATTTCCCCACCATGGAGGAATTTTTCCAGAGATTGCTGCAGCAGATGCAGGAGCAACAGCATAGCGATAATCTTGCAATGCAATCACTCGTTTCGCAGTTGATAGCACAACAGCCAGGAAGGACAACAGGTTCCACCGAAACCCCAAAAGCGGGTTACAAGGAAATCAAGAGCCCAGAATTTATCATGGAAGCACTCGCATCAAACATCACGGAGTTTTGCTTTGACATGGAAAATAACCTCACTTTCGACGCATGGTATGCTCGTTACGAAGACCTCTTCGAAATCGATGCTGTTCAATTGGACGATGCAGCAAAAGTTAGACTCTTACTGAGGAAACTCCATCCCATTGTTCACAGCAAGTATATCAACTACATCCTGCCAAAGCACCCTCGTGACTTCGAGTTCAAACCAACTGTGGAAAAGCTCACTCAACTATTCGGATTACAAACATCACTGTTCAACATACGATATAATTGTTTTCAACTCACAAAAGACGCGCATTCTGATTACATTACGTACGCAGGTATGGTAAACAAACATTGCGAAAGTTTTAAGCTGAATAATCTTACGCTAGATCAATTCAAGTGCTTAATATTTGTAATGGGAATGAAATCTACATCTGACTTCGAGATCCGAACAAAAATGCTGAACAAGTTGGACAGCGAAAGTGCAACAATCACGTTAGAGGTGCTATCAAGAGAAGGCCAACGTTTGATTAATTTGAAAGCAGATACATCGCTCATTGAGAAGGTGAAAACTGATGCTCAAGTTAATCGACTGCACGCCACAACTAACAAAAACAACAAACCAAAAGCTATCCCCAAAACTCCATGCTGGTTCTGTGGCAACATGCATATCGTCCGCGACTGCACATACACCAAACACAAATGTGAACAATGCAGCACTGTAGGTCATAGAGAAGGGTACTGTAACGCGAGAAAGAAGCAGAAAATCCAAACGAAGAAGCATAACAGAGGGAGAACAAAAACGAAGTATAACAACAATAACACATTTCAGCCAGAATTAAGAAGCATTTTCATCACCAACAAAATTGATCCATCGCAGCGAAAATATGTCAACGTCAACATAAATGGTACAAACATCGATCTGCAGCTGGACACAGCATCTGATATAACAATTATATCAGAAACAAACTTCAAAACCCTCAATATTTCACATGTCAAAAATGTGGAATACACTGCCAGAAGTGCAACCGGCAAATTACCTTTGTCAGGTCAATTTGATTGTAACATCAAATTCAGAGCGAGAAAAACACAGTCAACATGTTACGTCACTCCAATCAACAACTTAAATGTCATGGGACTCGATTGGATTAAGGCATTGAATCTCGAAGACATGTCAATCAGTGCCATCTGCAACCAAGTCACCGCTGGAAACCCGGAAAGTTATAATTCTATTCAAAATAGTATATCCCATTTAAAACAGTCTTTCCCAGATGTTTTCAACGAAACATTAGGCTTGTGTAACAAAAGAAAAGCAAATCTGGTGACGAAGTCCAACATCCAACCAGTTTTTCGACCAAAGCGGCCAGTCGCTTATGCTGTCAAAGATCTCGTTGAGGCAGAGCTCCAGCGGCTACAAGACACAGATGTGATTTCGCCAGTCAATTACTCGGAGTGGGCTGCCCCTATAGTAGTCATCAAGAAACCGAATGGAAACATTCGAATTTGTGCTGATTTTTCTACTGGTCTCAATAATGCGCTCGAAAGTCATCAATATCCTCTTCCATTACCAGAGGATATTTTCGCAAGACTCGCCAACGCTCGATTCTTTAGTCACATCGACTTGTCAGACGCATTTCTGCAAATCGAAGTCGACGAGGCATCAAAACATCTTCTCACATCTTCTTCGAATGGTGTTCGGTGTGAAAACATTTCCGTCAATTTTCCAACAAATCATGGATCAAATGCTTTTAGGGCTGTCTGGTGCAGCCGCATACATCGATGACATCTTTATATCAGGAACCGACTTGAGGGAACACAACCGAAATTTAAATGAAGTTTTGTGTCGTATTCAAAACTACGGATTCAAGATCAAATTTGCAAAATGCAAGTTCTTCGTTAACGAAGTCAAGTACCTTGGGTACATCATCAACCAGGATGGACTTCATCCTGATCCGGAACGTATACAAGCCATCAGCAACATGCCTGAACCAACCAACGTGTCAGAGCTTCGATCATTCCTCGGTGCTATAAATTTCTACGGAAAATTTGTAACCAACATGCGGCAGCATAGAGGACCATTGGATGAGTTGCTAAAAACAAACACACACTGGAAATGGTCAGAAAATCATCGGCATAGTTTTCTGAGTTTAAAGAAAATTCTGTCATCCAACCTACTTCTAACTCATTATGATCCGAAGAAAAACATCATCGTTGCGGCAGATGCATCCAACTACGGCCTAGGCGCATGCATTCTTCACGAATTTCCTGATCGATCCGTCAAAGCGATCTGTCATGCCTCACGATCGCTCACAGCAGCTGAGAAATCATACAGTCAAATCGAGAAGGACAAAATGGTTTTTGGTCGAAAGTTCAAACTACACACGGACCATAAACCACTTCTTGCTATTTTTGGAAAAAAGACAGGAATAGCCGTTCACCAAGCAAATCGTCTTCAACGTTGGGCAGTCAAGTTATTAGCATACGATTTTGATATCAGCATCATCTCGACTAGTAGCTTTGGATATGCCGATGTGCTTTCACGGCTCATTGACAAAAACACTCCCATCAAAGAAGATTTTGTGATTGCATCAATCAAAATGGAGCAGGAAGTTAAACAAATACTTACCGACAATCTCGAAAATTTACCAATTACATACCAGATGATTAAGTTTGAATCGGCGAAGGATGATACACTCCGTCGATTACTTAATTTTTTAACAGACGGCTGGCCGAATCAAGTCAACGAAAACACCGAGTTGAAAGCATATTTCAACCGCAGAGATGACATCAGCATCGTCGATGGATGCATCATGTTTGGTCAACGAGTCATCATTCCAAAGCTGTACAGAAGAAGAGTTCTCAAACAACTCCACCGTGGCCATCCAGGCATCGAAAGGACAAAATCCATAGCCAGGAGTTTTGTCTATTGGCCAAACATCGACGAGGATATTAACAAACTCGTGCAAAATTGCAACAGTTGTGCCTCAGCAGCCAAGATGCCATCAAAAACAACGCTTCAGCCATGGACCACACCAACTGAACAGTGGGAACGTCTTCACCTGGACTACGCCGGACCAATCGAGGGAAACTACTTTCTGGTTTTAGTGGATGCTTATTCCAAGTGGCCGGAAATAGTTGCGACGAAATCCATCACTTCTCAGCGTACCATAGAAATTCTCAGAGAGACATTTTCCCGATTTGGACTTCCGAAGACAATTGTATCAGACAATGGGACTCAATTCAAAAGCTCACAATTTCAACAGTACATGTTAGAGAACTGAATCAAACATATTTGCAGCAGTCCATACTACCCGATGTCCAATGGCCAAGCTGAACGATTTGTAGACACTTTTAAACGTTCGCTTCTAAAGTTAAGCAAACTTTTTTAACCAAACCTCAGCGCCTATGTTCTCAAAGCACGACCTTATCTTTGCCACCTTCAATTTTATGTGTTGCAAGCAATCGCTCCCTTGTGTCTTTAGAGATTTCAGGTCATTAAATCTTGATCTCCTTCATTATGATTTGCTTAGAGTAAACTGGCAGTGCTACAATGAAGTGTCGCCCGATGAACAGATTAACAAATTTAATAATATTATAATATCCCTGTTTAATCGACATGTTCCTATTAAATCACTAACGGCCAAATATAAAGTGAATTCATGGTTTACGGCTGAAATAGTCCAACTAATATTTAAACGTGACGTAGCATTTAGAAGATGGAAGCGTTTTAAGCTGGCCATATTGCACAAAAGTTTCCAGATGCTAAGAAATTTGGCAAATTTAAAAATACGTAAAGCAAAGAAAAAGTTTTACTCTAAGCGACTAGATATTAACTTGCCATCGAAGACCTTATGGAATAACGTTCGTGAAATAGGTGTTGGTGGGCGTAGCGATTTTGACTTCAGGAATACTGATCTTAATGAGCTTAACAACGAGTTTGTCAAAACTCATTCACCAGCCAGTGCTAACGCATGGTCAGTTGAATCATCTAATGATTCCAGCATGTCTGAATTTGAGTTTTCGTGTGTTGAGCCAACTGATATAGTTAAAGCTATTATGAGTATCAAATCGAAGTCTGTGGGTCTCGACGAAATACATCCTTGTTTTGTTAAGATTATACTACCTCACATCCTTCCTCTACTTACACGCATTTTCAATACTATACTCATGACCTCCTGTTTCCCAAGTGCCTGGAAGATTGCAAAAATAGTCCCCATTCTAAAAAAAGCGGGAACTTCACAATTGTCCCCTGAATTCAGACCCATATCCATTTTGCCGTTTTTATCAAAAGTTATGGAGAGACTTATCCATCATCAGATGTCATCTTATTTACAGCGTAATGCCCTACTATGTAGGTACCAATCTGGCTTTAGGTTGCAACACAGTTGTACTTCTGCGCTGTTAAAAGTGTCAGATGACATAAGGTCATCTCTAGATAAAGATCATATCACTTTTCTGACTTTGTTGGATTTCTCTAAAGCTTTTGACACTGTGAGTCACTCTCAACTTGTCTTTAAACTTAGAACTTCTTTCAATTTCTCAATGAGCGCTGCAAAATTGATTTCCTCTTACTTGTCAGGCAGGAGTCAAGCTGTCGTAGTAAATGATAGAATGTCAGATTTCATACCAACTTTTATGGGGGTACCACAGGGATCTATCTTGGGTCCTCTACTGTTTTCAGTTTTCATTAATGATCTGCCTGGTTGTTTAACTCACTCTTCAGTTCATATGTATGCGGACGATGTTCAAATGTATTTAAGCTGTAAGTACGGACTTATTGAGGATGCAGTTACTAAACTAAATGAAGATCTTGATAGTATTAACCTTTGGTCCGAAAGAAATTGCTTACAGCTAAATCCTAAGAAATCGAAATGCTTGGTTATATCCAAAAATGCCGTGGATACAGTTTGTTTACCAATTGTTAGTTTAGGCAATGATATAATTGAATTTACTAATAAAGCCAAGAATCTGGGGATTTGGTTTAACTCTCGATTAAGATGGGATGATCATGTTGGTACCGTTATAGGAAAGATATATGGGTGTTTAAGAAATTTGTCTATGTCACAACACTTTACGCCCCTAAGCACAAGATTGATGCTTGCTAAAGCCCTAATTGTTCCAATTATTAGTTTCGGTTGCGAAGTTTATTGTAACTGTTCGGCGGAAACCAAGAGAAAACTTGATATTGCATTTAACAACGTTACTCGTTACGTTTATGAACTGAGGCGCTATGATCACATATCGACATTCAAAAAGAAAATTCTTGGATGTACTTTGGATGTGTACTTAGAATATTGTACTTTAAAATATTTGCATAAAATCATTGTAACTAAACAACCTGCTTATCTGTATGAAAAACTTCGTTTTTCTAATTCATCACGATCTCTGAGCTTAATTCCTCCGCGCACTACCTGTGTAACTACTGATAGGCAATTTTTTATTCATGCTATTCGCTTATGGAATTTACTTCCTCTCGGTATTAGACGACTTTGTTTTGTGGGTGGTTTTGCTGATTCTCTCTTCACATATTTGGCTGGCAATAATAGGATAAATGGATCGTAGGGTCTAGGATAGGTTTATTTTCATAAATTTATAATATTCAATTGCACACTAAATGTAAACACCTTTTTTTTTTTTTTTTTTTTTGTTTGTTTCCTTGTTTTTATAATCAATTTATTTAAAATAATTTCATTTTGATCACATCTACACTTTATAGATACTTAGTTGTAATCTTTTGTATATGGTTGTTTAATTTAATAAATAAATATCTAAATAAATAAATAAATATCTAAATATCTAAAAGAGGGGAGCACCACCCAAAACCTTCAAACGTTTCTACAATCATATCGCTCTACACCAAATCGAAACACACCAAATTCAAAGTCTCCAGCCGAAGTCATGTTTGGCAGAAACATTCGCATAACCCTGAATCTTATTAAACCAGACTTAAGTGAAAACCAGCAAAACCAAGATGACATTATTAACAAAAATCAAACAAACATGGCAAATCAATTCAATCGAAAATTTAATACCAAACCGAGAACTTTCAATAATCAAGAATTAGTTTATGTCAGTGTACATTCTAACAACAACAACTTCCAGTGGAAACCAGGACAAGTTATTGAACGTATTGGTAAGGTCATGTATAATGTTTCATTACAGAATGGTAAATTAGTTCGTGCACATGCGAACCAACTCCGAATGCGACATAGAGAAATTATAGACACCGAAACTTCTACCGAAAAATCATGGGACAAGGCGCTCGACGTGTATGAAACCGAAGACACTCCTTGTGAACCTGTTCCGCCATCAACTACTCCTCGTGAAATTGGTTCGCTATCCGACATGGTTGACTCCAGCAGTATTAAAACTTCTCCAAGCAACAATGTAACAGCTTCACCATCGATACCACGTCGAACGCAGCGAACACGTAGACCGATCGACAGATTTGTGCCAGGGTAACTCTATCATTCGATAGATCACTCAAAGGGGGATATGTTGGCAACGCCATAAATTCTTGTGGAACTCAACTTGACAGGATCTGTCACTTCGAATATGTCAAGAGAATTTTCTTCTTTCTTTTTAATCTGAACTATTGTACCAATTAGACGTAAAATAAAAACCTCGTGAATTCTTGTATATCATAACCTATTCGTAACTTAATCATACTCTCCCAACAGCATTCTCGGTGATCGTAAAGGATCACAACACAAATGTTTTTAGAACCTAGGTTTTAGGAACTCTAAGGGCCGTTTATGAGTTATATTTATTTATTTTTTCACCCTAAAGTACGAAAACTAAGAACTTGAAATCAATTGAATTCCATCTCCAAATAAAGTATCGTTATTCATATTCTGTTACGTACTGTGGTACGTATTTTTGCGGCAAACCATATTCGAACCACATTGTTTCTTTTATATAATATAATATATAATCAAATACAACAAAGAGAAGTAGTGTAAATCTGAGAGGCCTCCGGATAGGTGTTTATTTTGTTTTAAAATACGAAACCCGATCAATTTTCTGAAATTTTGTTTGATTTGAGACAAAATTATTATGATCCCGGGGAGGCGGGTTCAGACCAAGATCTGCAATGGCTTGGTCTTCAAAACAGGGGTTCAAACCTTCTTGCCGTCTCAGACTAGGAGGCTGGTTAAAGAAGCTTCTATTGGCTGGAGCATTATTTTTTATTCACCCGATACTTGTTGGTACAGCTCATAGAGTTTGCGGTTGTATCTTCTCGTCCATTCTTCGCACACAGGTCCAAATATCCGACAAATCTTTCTTTAAACGGAACCCATTATCAACTCCTCTTTCCGGCTTATCTTCCAGCAGTCGACGCCTTAAAGCTGGACTGGCGGGATCAAGGTATGATAAAGCATGCATTTTGAAGTAACAGTGGTTTCCTGTGGTAGTTCTCCATGGGATCTTCACTATGGTTTCACTTGTGGGGTAAGTGTTTACCCCGAGATAAAGGGTTTTTCAACAGGGACGCTACAAAAGTAGAGCGACAGGGACAGCAAACGACGCCGAATTTCTTGCTGTTCTTTTGACATTTCTCTTCAGTAAGGTTTGCCATTTCATGATGGAAAGATATACGAGCCAACAACGAGTCGAAATTATTAAAATTTACAATGCCACAATCAATTTATTGGAAACCAAGTTTGGAAACCGTGTTATCTCAGGAAATGGTCCAGTCGCTTGGCCGCCTCGGTCGTGCGATTTGACGCCGTTAGACTATTTCCTGTGGGGCTACGTCAAGTCTATGGTCTATGCCAACAAGCCAGCGACGATTGATGAACTTCGTACGAATATCGAACGTGAAATTGCAGCAGTATCGGCCGATTTATGCTTGAAAAACGTCGAAAATTGGGTTCAGCGTCTAGACTTCTGCAAGCGTGCCCGTGGTGGCCATGCAAAAGAAATCGAGTTCCATACATAATGGCATCGAACGTACTTTCACAGGAATAAAGAATTTCATTGATATCTAAAACCGTTTTTGTTTTATTTAAAAAAAACTTTTGTAGCGCTCTTATTGAAAAACCCTTTAGATTTAGCTCTTATCTACCTCGTTGGTAGCATGTATTGGGTCTCGTCCTCCTTAACTTCAAGACCAACTGATTTCGCCTGTTGTTCAATCGCCGTAATAGCCTCTATAACAACACGCTAGAGTGAGAAAGTGAGAGTGAGAGAAAGTGATAAGAGTTTAATTTTATTTATATATTTAGTAAAATTCTCAAGGAAAAATAAAATAAAAAATTGAAATGAACATTTTAGCTGAGAATTATCCTGCGATTAAAAGGAAAAAAACGGATGATAAAAACTGCATATGTTCAATGTTGTGCCTTAATGACAGAGGGAGATGATTCCAAAACCTCACAGAATGAATGCACAATTGACGACGCCTTGACAACAGGTGTACTAACGTACTAAATCTTAAAGTCGTATCGCGCCCTGACAGCGAGAACGTTAAATTATCAAATAAACAACTTAGTATTTTTCTTTTTTAAATTTTAACAAGTAAGGCAATAGATTGGAAATAAAAAAAACCCTCTAGATTGCATCGGAGAATTCGTCGTGAGTATCCGGATATTTGATCAAACCTGACGAGGTAAAGACAAACCTGGAAACAGCAAAATGCTAACTGCAGCGATGCAGAGCCTAATTTAGCAAAAACATTGCAACCATAGATCAGATCGGCACAATGAAGCCTTTGACCAGGTTTGTAAGAAGAGTCTAGAGTTTTATAGGCCGCGAAGTGACCCATATACCATAACAGTATTCGCTCCACGAAAGAGTGCTGTTAAATATTACTTCTAGATTTTTAATCGTCGACACCATTTCCGTCTGTGATCCGTGTAAGCAAATTTTAGGGAAGTCTGCAAAAATGTGTTGCTGCCTTGTGATTGGTAAGAATTTTGGTTTAGAACGATTCAACAGCTGGTTTTGCATTGACCGCCTTACAATCGATTCCAGATCATCGTTCATCTATAACCAAACCTATGGGAAAGTCAAGATACAGCTCGACATCGCCAGAGTTCATTCGGTTCAAGAGAATCAAATGCCCCAGAGAAATCTAACAGTGTGAATAAAGTTAATTTGTTATTATCAACGGCTTGGCGAATGCCATCCGAGACAGCTGCCGTTATGCATCTGTGACCAGTTCCAATCCCAGAATGAAAGGTGCTTAGTAAGTTCGAGCTACCAACAGACTATTTGCTGACAATTGCCTCAAATAGTTTTGATAAATAAGACAGAATGGCTATTGGACGATAATCATTCTTAGTTCTAGAGCTCTTCGGTACAGGAACTATCTTAGCCCAATTCCATTCAACAATATACTGGAGTATATTAGGAACAAGAATTTTTATTAAATTGGAATGAGTATTATCGAACCCAACACACTTTGACTTTATTGAGAAGATCGCATTGCCAACTGTGAATGTATTTACTGCAGACAGTGAGAGGACACTTTCAGATTGTTTCGGTGTTGTGAAGATGAGGAGCAGTTTTGTATTCTCAGGATGGAGTTGACAAATCTTGTATTAGTTTTTTCAATATTAATGTCGTTATTCAAAGAGGGAGATTTTTCTCAAGCATAAGGTCTTTCACTTGTTTTCACAAGAAAAACAAGTACCTAGAGCGGTTTGAATCAAACTTTTGTAGATATTGGAGGTGTGTTGTGCGTCTTGTCACGCGGGTGACCCGGCTTCTGGCTCTCTTGAACGCATATGGTACATTCAAATCGTCTCTTTCATCGAAAAAGACTTTCGCGTAATGCATAAAACAGATGGTGCAGCAAGACCCGTGCAAGCAGATGATTTGTATGTATGTAAAATGACACATTGCTTACTACATTTCAATTCTTGTTCCTCAGTGTCTCTATTTCAAATTTTGCTGCAAGAATAGTAGTAGAACAGAACAATTTGGTACAATTTTTCTGGTTTGACGTTCCGTGCTGTGAGACTCTACCACATTACCTAGTATTTTAGTCTGTTTGGTCGTTTAGTGATATTTAGGTTAGGCAAAATCATACTGAATGATGGCAGTTTTTTATTGAGTGTTATAATGGCAACCAGGGGTCGCCTCATGATCGAAATTCGACCAATTTATTCTATAAGTTGAAAAAAAAACAAAGTCGACTGTTATACATATATTAATCGGAAAATGACATTTTTCGACATTGCATTCTCTGATTTCACATGATATAAGATTTTTCCGGCATTTACAAGTAACTTCAAGTTTTAAAGTAACTTCAAGCATTTTCAATTAACTTCAAGCAACTTCAAGCATTTTCAAGTAATTTAAAGTATTTTCAAGCATTTTTAAGTAACTTTAAGTAACTTTAAGCATTTTCAAGTACCTTCAAGCATTTTCAAGTAACTTTAAGCATGTCCAAGTAACTTCAAGTATGTTCAAGCATTATCAAATGCATAACATGCACAGCAATGTTGTTGTTGGTAACTTCAAGTAACTTCAAGTATTTGCAAGCATTTTCAAGTAACTTCAAGCATTTTCAAGTAACTTCAAGCATTTTCAAGTAACTTCAATCATTTTCAAGTAACTTCATGATATAAAATTTGTCCGTTCCGATTGGCAGATTATTGCCTCACACAGCAATGTTGTTGTTGTGTTTGTAATTTCATCCAATTCGCTTCAGTTTACCTGCTGTAATCTATAATGTGTGTTATATATGTGGATAATTTTTGTATTGTGCACTTCTATGTATTGTCCCCTACCCAAATATGTCTAGTGGTGGCATATCTATGTGACGTATAATAGCAAAAATGGGTGGAAACACGTTATAGGCAACTCCGTATTAATATATAGATTAACATCCACTCAGCAATTTTGCGAAATCCAAATAAGAAACATGTAGTAATGGTGCGATGGTAATGTATTCAATAAGTGATTGACAGGTTGGGCGTTCGAATCCCGACCAGGGCCATGATTTTCGAAATTGAATACACACAAAAATACAGATCCCTAAAGCAATTTAGGCGCCAACCGTGGAAACAAAATGTCCATCCTCCTAATCTTTCAAAAATGTAGTAAGTAGCACTAAAAAACAGGCAATCAACCATTTGCTTGCAGCAACAAAACAAAAAATATATGCGCTGTGTTTTCACTGTAAGGGACTGTAACAATTACCAAAAAAATCCTCTTTAGCGTACGAAAATTATAAAAACAAAGTAGGTAGGCGTGTATCTGTTTCATTTTCCGTTGTTTTAAAGGTAACTGTCGGAAAAAAGTTGTCAGCGGGCAATGCTCAAAAGTTGATAGTTAAATTATCTCAGGTTGATCACAGTACAAGGGAATGGCATTAACTGCCCATACAGGAGCTTAAACCTAGCTTCTCGGAACATTTGCTGTGACAAGTGGAAAGGACCTACAATTTTAAAACCGAATCCAAACGGCAAATTTGAGAAGCTTCTCATGACAATTGATACTCGTGGATGTTTGTCAGACTTTCACAAAAGGTGGGGCAGTGGAAAAAACTTTTTAGATGTTACTTGGCCCCGACTGGGGATTTAGATAACCTCAACGCTATGCAATTACATCTCAGAAGCCCTTACTTTTACGCTTATGAAAGACAAGAGTTCGACTTAGTAATAGCATAATCAAATCATATGCAAAGTGAAATTTAATATGTTGTGGAACATATATTTCACTTCATCGAATCGTTTATAAAATAATTGTATTTAATTGCTTTTTGGTAAGCCGAAAAAATCTTACATTTTCAAATAAAATGCTTCAAGGCATTATGATTACACTATATATTTATACCTACCAAATTGAAAAGGAATGCAATCGGTAAAATTAAATAATTTCAAATCGTCCGCGAAAGTCAAAACTTTACAGAAATAAAATATTTTGTGAACATAATTGATAGTGAATATCAATTATCGGGTCCAAATGACTACCTTGTGGAACGCCCGAAGTAACTATTATTACCCGACAAGTCAAACCCTCAACCTTAATCATTTACCTTCTATTAGTATGGTAATTAAAAAAACCTATTAAGCATTGATGAGTGAACAACCAATGATTTTACCGTAGTCAAAAGTGAGGCATAATGCACTCTATTAAAGGCTTCAGTAAAATCTATGTAGAGTACAACAACTTGTGAATGTTCATCAAAACTATTAACGATATAAATTGTGTTTAATAAGTATCTACGTGATCTATCACTATCAGATCTTCTGGTACCCAGAAAAAGAATTTATCTTTAATAATAACTTTAAAATATCAATGATTTTGTCGAAAGGTTTGCTTCTTTATACACAAAATTTTTTTTTAAAATTGTATTCTCAGATACAATAGCAACACTTTTAAATCTGCCAAGGATTAATTTTACCTAGGAAAAAAATGTTACCTACCACAAAACGTCACTATTGATAGCAATTACTTCGAGGTAGTTAAGGAGTTCATCTACCTTGGAACGAACATCAACTCCACGAATGACACCTTAGGAGAGATCCGACGGAGAATTGCGCTGCTACTTCGGTTTAGCGAAAAATATGGGTTCAAAACTCCTCACTCGAAGGACAAAATGCATGTTCTATCGAACCTTAATCCTGCTAGTCCTGCTTAATGTTACCGAGTGCTGGACGATAAGTAGAAAAGGGGAGCTAATATTGGATCTTTTGAACTCTATCGGATATTTGTTCCTGAGTGCGAGGAGGGCGAATGGAGGAGAAGATACAACCGTGAACTCTAGAGCTGTACCAAGATGTGGATATAGTCCCAAAAGCTAAATCACGTCGACTACATTGGCTATGCCACATGAAGCGAATGGACAATAATGCTCCAGCCAAGACGATCTTCAACTCCCACTGCCCAGGATCGACAAGGCAAGGAAAACAAACCTCCGTTTTGAAGACCAAGCCAACGCGGATACCAGAGCACTTGGTCTGGAGAACTGGAAGCAGCGTGCTCGGGATCGCAGAGGATGGCAGGTTGCAGTGTCTCAGGCAGAGACTCTTCGCGGGTCGGGAGCCCGTTAAGTAAAGTAAAGTACTCAAATTAATACGCTGGCCTAATTAGAGTTTAAATGACTTTTTTGTCCTCATTAGCTATGCAATTTTTTAAACCATTTTTTTTTTTTGATACATAGCTAGATTGAATTGGCATTTCTCACAACTACGTCAAAATCAGCCTTTAGAAATCTCGCACCTAAGTTGACTTTTTTTTTTAGAAATGGTATCTACACTCGACAGCAAATAAACCGGGCCGCCCGCTACGTTCAAACTCTGATTCGATTTTCTTCTAAAGTATAAAACATACAACTAAAAAAGTAGTACCAACTGAAAGTGCGTTATATGTTGAATAAAATGAATCTAGACTCATTGGGATTATTCAATTAATTCAGTGTTTATTTAAGGTTATACAAAAAACAGTCGTATTCCAGTTGTGTTAAATAAAAAATCATAAAATGAAAAAAAAAAATGTAATCCAACAACAAAGAAAAAATTAAAAAAAATTTGTTGGTCAATATCTGGTATTGCCTCCTTTGCTTGGATAACTGCCAGCATCCTTGCATTCATCGACCTCACGAGCCTGAAGATGAAATCTTGAGGAATAGCATTTCACTCCTCTTCAAGGGCGATTCGTAGCTCTGGAAGCCTTGTTGGAGCAGGTATCCCGGCTCGAACCCGACGTTTCAGTTCATCCCATAAATGTTCTATCGGATTCAAGTTCGGACTTCGAGATGACCGGTCCATCGTACGAATGCCGACATCCCGTAGAGACTGGGTCACCACATATGCAGCATGAGGCCGTGCGTTATCTTGCATTAACAGCATATCCTGCCCGATATATCCTGCGAACTGCGAAAAGTAACACATGGTCTGCGAGAATTTCAGAAATGTAGCGATGAGAAGTCAATCCACGTGTACGGTCCTTTGGTTCGATGAAAACTAAAGCTGTATGTGCGGTTAAGGAGGTGCCGCCCCAGACCATTACAGATCCTCCTCCATAAGCAACAGTTTCCTCGATGCAACATTGAGAATATCGTTCTCTAACGCGACTATATACTCTCTGACGTTGATCACTTACATGTAGACTCACCCTGGACTCATCAGTAAAGACTACATTAGCCCACTGCTCCAACGTCCAATCGCTATGCTCTCGAGCAAATTCAAGGCGTGCTTGGCGGTGGGCTACGGTTAATACTGGGCCTGTTTCAGCTCTCTTTAGAGTCAGGTTCTGTTAAAAAAATCTCCTTCTGACGGTATCTTAACTTATGAACACTTGGTGTTCGTCCCGTAGACTTTGCTGGACTTGAACTGCTTTAAGCGGCTATTTCGCAGAACAGTGAGCTTAATAAACCGATCATCTGCTACTGATGTAGCCCTAGGTCTGACCGTAACTGGACATCGATCGAATGCAACAGTCTCTAGGTATCTTCTGTAAACTCGTTGCACCGACGATCTGCTAATTTGAAGTCTTTGAGCGACCTCACGTTGCGCAACGCCTGCTCGAAGTAGTGCTACAGCTTGAGCTGCTTCCTGAGGTGTCGTATCCATTATTAACAACTTAAAAAAACGCAAAAATACACGCGGCTGGGCAAACACTGGACTAAATCTAAAAAAATTATAACAGACACTGACTAACCTCATTGTAGAAAAAAGAACGGTAATCCCGAAAGCTAGACAAAACAAAGCAAATCGTTAGCATTGTGTTTTTTGCTTGATTACAATGTGAGTTAACGGTACTTAAGAATAAATTTAAGATCATTTCAATATTGACATGAAAAGCACTTTGTGTAGGAACCACTTTTTTAGTTGCATACTCGTATGTTATACTTTTAAAGAAAATTGAATCAGAGCTTGAACGTAGCGGGTGGCCCGGTTTATTTGCTGTCGAGTGTATTTCTGCGTACCTACTACCCATTTAGGATCGTATGGACGAATTTTGAAATAATTACCTTTTCACATTAGCGCTTTTGTGTTTCGTGTTTCATTGCTCAGTCTTAACCCGAATCATCCTGGCGTGTCCATATGGCAACGCAAGACTTATATGCACTTTGGCGACTCTCAACCGGTAACAAATACACACAGGTGTGCATTCTTACATTTTTTTTCATCGCAAGACATCCTCGTTGCATATTGGGGAGTCAGTTTTATTGTGTGCTTTTTTGTTGATGGTGAGAGTGTGCCAAATTTGATAGTAACAAAAAAAATTGTTCACGAATTAGTGTAATGGCTTACAACAAAAAGTAAGTATATCAATATTATTTTTAGTGTACATTATTTGTAAGTGGAGTGTTGCAGTATTGATAGTATTTTGGATGTACAAAATGTATAAAAACTAAAAACATAAAGAAAATGTTTGCTTTTGTCCTTTTTTCCAAATTATTGACAATGTGTTCATATTAAAACGCCAGGAGCAACAGGGTACAGTATTTTTTTCTAAAAATCTGACACTGAAAGAAGTCCTAGATTACTTAGTGAAGCTTAGTTCGGATGATGAAACTTGTCCTTCAAACAACCTCCATGCCTTGTATATTCAACCACCGGAAAATTAAGGTGATTTGAGTGGAGAAGACGATGCTGATGAAGAAGAAGAAGGCGGTATCCCAGACAATGTTTGCCCAGCGCAATTGCGATCGGGTTGTGAAATCGTTTTTGAAAATGACCGAAGTTTTGAAGAATTTGACGATCCCGGAGATATTTTGGGTGAAATTTTCAACGATAATGTTTTAGCGAGTGTTCTGGATAACTCATCTCCGAATTCACCTATAAACTTACCAGATGCAACATATTTAACAAACGAAATTTATAAGCCAATCCGGTTGCGTTGTGTTCTGCAATCTACCTCCACCTGCCCTTTGCCAACATCCAATAAGAATACAACTTTCATTTGGTCAAAAGATGAGTCTTGCGCAATGATATGAAAGTATGATCGCCTATTTCGGGAAGCACGGATGTAAGCATTTTATAAAGAGGAAGCCCATACGCTTTGGTTATGAGGTATAGTCTTTGTGCACTCCCAAAGGTTACATGATCAATTTCGAAGTGTATTAAGGTAAGAATCCGAGATCAAACTCATTGTATGAGGAGCGATTCGGCAAATGCACCGCTCCTTAAGTAAACATAATCGACGATTTTTCCGAGAATGTTCAGCAAATTCCGTTTTCATTCTACTTTGGCAATTTATTTACGAGTCGTGGCAAGAAGTGGTGGAGCTGCATTTTTACTTGGCTTATTGATGCATGTGCGCAAAATGCATGGCAGCTTCATCGGCATGTCGATTTGAGTATGCCACATAAACAATTCAAGCGAGAAATTGCAATTTATTATTGCAAACATTTCGGTGATCCACCAAAGTCATATAGCAGTGTTAAAAGGCAAAAATGGCGGTTGGAAGCTGGGTCATTAGCTATTACTCTTCGCTATGACCAAAAGACTCATCTAGTCGTTCGCTTAGAAAAAAAGAGACGCTATGATGGACATGATGCCGTTCAATTGTTCGAACTGCTTGTGCAAAGTTCGAATATGGCCTTTGCCTGAAATGTTTTAAGCCCCATCACACAGCAGATTTATAATTTTAAATGAAATAAATATAAATATAATAAGAAAATGACGTTTTATTCAGTTTTTGGTTATTTTATATGTGAGTACAGACGTGTACCCTGTAGCTCCTGGCGTTGCCATATGGCAACAGGATATTTTCGGAGAACAAGGACCTCTATTAAAAATTTATTGATACAGATTTTCTATTTTTGCTCTTAACAAAGCACACCAATTTTTTTTTTTAAATTTCGAAAAAATAACGTTCAGGATGATTCGGGTTAAAATTGAATATTATATAGTATAATAATAATATGTAATATATAATGCATATAATGACTGCACTGGCACCAAATGTTTTGTTATAACAAAAATAACGCTTAGACAATTGACAGTAAAATTTATTTGATTTCTTGTACATTTATAGGAGTTTGCTTCCGTTTCTGAAACCTTCACATAAAACATAACTATATATTAAATTGCTTACATTTTCCATTGTGCCACGTTCCGCTTGAGACATAATATACGAATGAAGCGTGTAAATTTGTAACACGAAATTACCATTAGTGGTGATAAGAATCATAATTCAAAGAGTAAAAACAAGTTTTGTTATTGAAAAGTATAAAAAAACTTATTTGATCTTATGTCTCAAAATAATTCAATCTTATGCTACACTGCGAAAGTGACTGATTGGCCTCAGTGACGAAGTGATTCAAAGTCGAGAGGCCTGCCGATGCTTTTTGAGGTCTAACCGGGGCGAACCCCGCAGGCAAATCACTAAGGATATACACTATCAAATACACTGTGATCTGTGTCGTGGAGTGCTTAAAGCAAGCAACTATCACGAACAGAAATTTGCCGGCACACAAAGTGCTCCCACAGGCTCATCCTTTAGTGCATGTGTCAGTTAGTACAAATACAGAGTAAACATAGAAGCAAACAAACAACGATGCTAATAATGATGTACCTATACAAACACTAACACATACACAATGGAATAAAATAACATTAAGACAATAAAGAAATATTTCGGAAAATATTTTTAAGCTTTATTTTAGTAACATGCAAGTCAATGACATGATTATATAAGTTATAAACTCTACTCATGCGACTAACAGGCTCATTGCTGCCATAGTTCGTTCTTTGATGAGGGCTAAACAATAAGTCAACACTTCGTAGGTTATAGGTTCCCCCACGGAAATTGAAGCCAGTGGAAGACAGCAATTCAGGCGCATCTAAAGGATAGCAAACTTGAGATATCTAAAAAAAAAAAATTATTGGCTTGAATTACTTTCAAAACATTTATGAATCGAATTCGACTTCGTTCATATGTCCACCACGGGAACGGAACGTATGCAGCGGTCGATACGTTGAACCCAACTCGGCCGCACATTTCGACCGATACGGTGGCTATTTCTCATCTATATACAAAAAAAAAAAAGTCAATAGGCGTTAAATCACACGATATCGGCGGCCAATAGACGGGTCGGTTTCTCGAGATAACACTTTCACCATACTGAGACTTCAATAACTCGATTGTTGCACCAGTTTCGTGGCTTGTGGCACCGTCATGTTGGAACCACATACATATTACTTTTGTCCAATTCATGAAATTGCTCGAAGTATAAACGTTCCAAAATGTCTCTGTAGCGAATACTATTTACCGTAACGTGACGGTCATTTTTATCGACGAAAAAAAGACCCAATGACGCCACGGGCATGAAAACTGCACCAAACAGTGACTTTTTTAGGGATGAAGTGCTGTTTCATGAAGCTCATGAGGGTTCTCACCTGTCCAGTAATGCATATTTTGCTTATTGGCGAAGTCGTTTAACCAAAAATGCGCTTTATCGCTGAAGATGGTTTTGCGATGAAATTCTTCATTTTCGTCCATCATTTCCAATTCAAGAACGAACGTCGCTTCATATGATCAAGTGGCTTTAGTTCTTGAGTCAACTTCACTTTGTAAGAGTGTGGGCCAAGATCCTTACGCAAAATTCGTCATAACAAGGTCTGGAAGAGGCCCAATTCTTGAGAACGCCGTGAAATTTACTGAATAGTGTGGTTTGTGACGGACGCCTCCACGGCAGCAAGTCAAATTTGTTCACTAGACTATGAACTGCTTGTCTACTGGGACGAGAATTACGGCCCAAAATTGGCGTTAACGATCTTAAAGCTGCGACCAACGACTCGGAATTGCGGTAGTAAATTTTAATTATTTGTAAACCTTGTTCCTTAGTGAACTTCACCATGATGGATATTTTGATTTTATTGAATGTTTTGACAATGACAGTTCGGTAATCGGTTTAAGGGTGCGTTCACACTAAAAGTTTGGAGTTGTCAAGTCGCTAATAAAAGGCCCTTTTTATGACCAGATAATAGCTGCAGTCGAAAAACGATATCGCTATTAAGCCTTCGTTGAGAAAGGGGTTTGAAGAGCTTGATGCGTTGACTGTAAGGAGAAAGGTTAAATGGATCTCATAATGGAAATCCTCTTAGGGCAAATTGAATGCTGTAGAACGGTGTCAAAACCAGGGATATTGCAGACATTCGCATCCGCATCCGCTTTCGCATTAATTTCAACATCCTCATTGGATATGCATCTGTAAATCAATGCTGAGCTTTCGCGGATGCGGATGCTGTAAAAGTCGCGACAAGAAAATCTGGACAGATACAGAACAAACAGGGACGTCCGGAACGGCCGGTAAGCCATACTTAAAAGGCAATATCTATATATTAATATCTATATATTAATACGGAGTTGCCTATAACGTGTTACCCCCTTTTTTGCTATTATACGTCACATAGATATGCCAACACTATATATATTTGGGTAGGGGGCAATACATAGAAGTGCACAATACAAAAATTATCCACATATATAACACACATTATGAATTACAGCAGGGAAATTGAAGCGAATTGGATGAAATTACAACAACAACAACATTGCTGTGTGAGGCAATAATCTGCCAATCGGAACGGAAAAATTTCACATCATGGAGTTACTTGAAAATGCTTGAAGTTACTTGAAAATGCTTGAAAATACTTTAAGTTACTTGATGTTACCAACAACAACATTGCTGTGCATGTTATGCATTTGATAATGCTTCAACATACCTGAAGTTACTTGGACATGCTTGAAATTACTTGAAAATGCTTGAAGGTACTTGAAAATGCTTGAAGTTACTTGAAATTACGTGAAAATGCTTGAAGTTACTTTAAGTTACTTGAAAATGCTTGAAGTTACTTGAAAATGCCGGAAAAATTTTATATCATGTGAAATCAGAGAATGCAATGTCGGAAAATTTCATTCTCCGATTAATATCCGTTCAAAGGGAAAGTAACAGCTTTTGCAGATGATCTTGGCATTGCATACCGCTCGGATAGTCCTCTAAACTTAAGCGCGGACATACATCATGATGTTCACCTCCTAGGATTGTGGTTTTCGGAACACAAACTAGTTGCTAGCAATAAAACTAAACTTATGCACTTCAGCCTTATTATGCAAGAGTCCCTTAGCTTTGATATTTCCTTTCATGCAAGCAATTGCGAATGGTCAAATGTGTCAAATTGTTTATGTACTGAGGAAGCCACAAGGACAATGTTGTTTGAGAATGCATCGTGTAGCACACGATGTAATAAAATTGATTCATCTAATCAGTTTAAATACTTAGGCATCACTTTCGACCAAAATATGAGTTGGTCCAAACATATTTCGATACTGAAACAATATTTAAGATCAACCGTACGTAGCTTTTATCGCCTGAACCAATTCTGTGACAAAAAAACTTTAAAAACAGTATATTATGGTATATTTCAATCAAAGCTACAATACGGAATAAGTTGCTGGGGTGGGGCTTACTATACAAAGATTGAACCATTGACTGTTTTGCAAAAGTGTGCTATACGAAAAGTATGTAATGTCAATCGTTTAGCTCCTTCTATAGTTTTATTCAGAGCATTGAAAATTCTGCCACTAAAACATTTGTTCTATTTCAAAGTTTCAAAAATTTTTTTATGAGAGGTGGCTATTTACAGAGCCCAATTTCTAACACTCGCAATTTGCGAAGCAATTCAATTAATGTTGTCGATATTCCTCCTTTCCGTACCACTATATTTAGAAACTTTTACTCCATCGTGTCGTGCAAACTATTTAATCAACTTCCTATAAATATCCGAGGTCTAAGAACTTTGTCCCAATTCTTAAAATATGTTAAAATGTGGCTTCTTGATTTTGATCACGAGGAAATTAAAGTTTTGCTGCCCTATGTTGTATAAATATGTACATTACATTGTTCTATTTCCGTTTTATGTACAAATGTTCCTTTTATATAAACGTTTTCTTTCTCTTTTATTCTTAGTTCATTATAAAAATCTGTACAAACTCAAAATTAATTAAACAGTTCACCCCACACTTCCAAGCTATTTTTCACGAAGTGACATTATCACTATTTGTTACTGTACAAATACTTATGTCACTACCTATTCTTTTTTCAAAATTGTTCTAGTAGATTAAGTCAATAAAAGTTTGTTAAATCAAGAATAGTGAATAAATAAATAAAAAAAAAAAAAAAAAAAAAAAAAAAATATGTATAACAGTCGACTTTGTTTTTTTTTCAACTTATAGAATAAATTGGTCGAATTTCGACCATGGGGCGACCCCTAGTTTAAGTAAAGTTGATAGCCTAGAGAAAACATATTTTGATTTGATTTCTTTTATTTGGCACATGTGCAAATTAAAAATAATGTACAAAAGATTTATAATAATTTTTTTTAACAAAGACAGATTTAAAAACCTTAAAAATGTTGCTTTACATAAATTAACAATAGGCGTTTGTACGTAAACACATTTTCACAATTTTTTATGTTAGCCAGCAGCATTGTTGTTTTCTGAGATGATTTTCCTGATAAAAATTGTTAAAATATTTAGGATGATACAACTTTTCAAAAAATACCATTTCCTTAACCCTTTCAGCACCATAAGACAAATGAAAGTAAAAAGAAGTCGTTTGTGATGAAAATAGCTTAATAAAGCATCACTGCGGAATATTTCCTCCAGAGCAAGGTTGGAGAAGCCACATGGCAGCGCATCTCCTTGCCAAAATCAGCTGCAAATTTGGAATGATTCGGAAGAGCTGCATCCAAAGTACACACGACGTGCTTTCAAGTGAATCGCGACACAGCTGGATCAGTTTTACCGGGATCCCATATTCGTTTAATCGCCATTTTTTTTTTATAATTAGAGTGCGTTAAAGTGGTTTCTTTTCTGTAATTGATGCAGTAGAACCCTTATAGTGTGTATACACAGCGCAGCCATTTTTCAATTCAACACCTACAAATGCAATGTCATTGCAGACGTATTTAAGTGCCTAGATACTATTAGGTGGTAGAACTAGGAAGAAGTAGAATGATAGGAAAGATAGGTTTGTGCATTGGGTAGGGTTTTTCTCCACGGGTGACGTCTAAACAACTTCGGGAGTATTATGTTGAAGTTTTTTTATTCAAGATTAATCCGCAGAAACTTATATAATAATTGCACATAATGAGCAAGCATTCGCTGCACTTATATTGATTTTCATTCTGCGGATTTTTGCTTAATGGACAGGGTCGGGATTCGAACACCCAACCTTCCGATCAGCAGGTGAATACACTACCACTGCACTGTTGCCACCCGCCATTGGGTCTAACTCCTGACGATGAATGCTTTCAAGACATTAATCGCCTCTGATAATTTATATTGCAGAAGATACATATCTTCTTCCCAAGTTTGCGGCTTGGTATCGCATACAAATTTAGTTAATTTTTATTTCGAGTAGGGGAGGACGGGGCAGAGAGGACCACTTAACGTTTGCCAATTTATTAAAATATATTGAACGAAAGAAAAAAGGCTCAAAAAAAAGAGCGGATAATCTTCAATGTATGCAGGTATTTATTCTATTCCTTTAAATCAATAAATAACTTAAATATTTTATTGACTTCAATGGTAAAAATTAAACAAATTAAATAAATATAAATAATAAATATTATAAATATTTTTTTAGCTGAATTTAAGCGCCATGTAAACACGTTATATAGTTGTCGTCGTCCTCTGCTCCGGCCGAAGCATCATGTACCCACTTTTACAACCACGACACTGGATCCAGCTTTCATTTTCTTTTGATTTAAAAAAATGTATCGGTGCAATAAATGCAACAAGTATTGGCGTCCTTCCTAGAATGAGCTCGAGCTTCTGCGACTGGGATTGTCCTTAAAAAAATAAATGCATGGCATTAACAGGCCCATAAAGGGCCCAGAACCTAGCTTCTCCAACCACTTTCATGCGAAGTGGAGGGGACCTACAGTTTTACGCCGAATCCGAACGGCAAATTTGAAAAGCTTTTTCATGACAATTTGATACTGTTGGATGTTTGTCAGACGTTCGCAAGAGGTGGGGCAGTGGAAAAAAAACTCTAGATGTTACTTGGCCCCGGCGGGAATTGAACCGGGGACTTTTCGATTAGCAAGCCGACACACTAACCATTGAGCCACTGCGCCCGGGATTGCTCTTAGTGGTATTTTTTTTATGTTTTGCAATTTTTTTTATAGTTGTGTACCATCTGGAACAAAAACATTCAAAAATTAATCGAGTTTATTTTCTATAGGGGGCACAGAGGTCCGCCCTAGTCCTCTGTGCCCCAATACGAATGCCTCTTAAAAAGTGCTATTGACATGTTTACGAATGTGTACGAATATTTCACAAAATTAAAATAGCACAAAGCACCACTAAACTCACGGTTTTCGACATAAAAACTTGAAATTTTTATTTGGATAGCCTTTAAATAGTAAACACGCCCACTTTTATACATTTTTTTTATAAACTTACCTTAAAAACAATAAATTTGTATTTATTCCACTGGAGAGCACTCGCGCGCACGATAGACAATAACCAACTGAGGAGCTAGATGGGCGCTTTTATTATTTCGTTTAGGTTTTTGGCTGAGTCACTTACTTATCGTTTTAAACAGAAAGTCCTATGTGCCCCGCTGGTCCTCTGTGCCCCGTCCTCCCCTATTAAATAACATCACCTTGCAATCACAAACTATCTAAGACGCTGTTTCCTTGCCTACAAACGATTTGTTTGTGACAAATATGTGCATTTCATCTATGTAATTACGTAATACAACTGCACTTGGCAAATATCATTAAACATAAAATCCTGTTGATAATTTATCTTCGCTATTTTTAACTGCTGACAGCTTAAAAATCGTTAAATGTAAATCTTTTAACAAACCGCTTATAGTGTTTCCAGTGCACTGGGGCTAAGTTCAGAAAATTGATCACCTTGAATGGGATGTTAACTATAAATGTGTTTAATAGACTTGCAAATAGTTCAAACATCTTACCTCCACCCCAATAATATACCGACTTATTTTTATGTTGGGCTATAATCATATGTGTCTGTTGCCAATTCATTGGTTTTCAATCGGCACAATAATAATACAAACTAACAGAAGCAGTGCACCTGGAATTTTCGAGTGTATATACGAGTACATGCTATGTTCAACTTATCTATTTGCGCACGTGCGACATTCCACAATCTAGTTCGGCGCAGCCAATTACTCTCCAAGTATAACACGAACCTGGTTGGTATAGGTTCTGACTTACAACACCGCAGAGTGGCATCGAAATTCCTTCAATTTGCTGGCTGATCGCTCAGCCAAGCGCACGTAAACACAACTTTTCTCACCTTCCATCAATGGCATGGGAAGACGGCGCGTCATCATCGCGGTAGAGCATTGCCAATCACGATCGATTCACTCAACTCAGTGCCGGCGCGTCAGACACCTGCATTAAGTGATCGCATTTTCAATTTGCATACGATCATTCACCGATCTTCCTCCATGTTATCCTCTTTTAGCTTGAGCATTGTTATCTTGGGATTAACGCATTCACCTGACAAGCTTATGCAAATTCAACTTCAAACCTATATGTCGACGGTTTTTGATGGATCACGATCACTATGAGACTTCCTAGAGCGAAGATTACCATGAAACATCGAGCAGCGGGTAACAGGTGTAATAATTGAAATCATATCTGCATAGAGCACACGACGATGAACATGGCAAGATTATAATCACTTTCTGCTCAGTTCGGTCGGAAGATTGTGTTCCGTTCTGTTAAAGGGGAGAGCAAGTGATCATTATTACAATGATCAGGCACTATGAAGAGATTTCTGTCGCCGCTGTTCATAATGACTATGATTCAGGGGAGCCAGCGAAGTAATATTCATAATGATGTGTTCTAAGCACTAAAGCTGGGGCTGCGATTCTGCATAGTTAGTTGGATAAAGTAAAGCACCGTCGCCGCCGCAGGAAAAAAGTTCTTTGACTTCTCTGCGCATCGTTGGATCTGATACATCCTATTCATCAGAGCAGAAAATCAGGCAGCACCAGAACATAGGAAGATAGCAGAAGCAGCAGCGTGAGTGCGAAAAAATCTCCGATCAAGCCAAGTTGAATCGGAAATAAGCGTATAGCGCTGCTTTTGATAATGTTGTACAAGTGTTTGTACATAGTTATGAGAGAATTTTTAATATATTCCACCATTTTTTTTTTCGTAATTTTTTGTTCCCTTCTTTATTCTTTTCTCCATTGACTGCTATTCTTAGATGTGCGCTCTAATATAGTTCCCCCTTTCTGCGAACGTACGGAAAATTGGACTTCTTAATGAGCAGTTAAAGGCTGCTTTCTTTCTTGTGTTGTAGAGCACTTAATAGAGGGACATGGATTAATTCGAATAAAAAGAGCACAATTCAAGCCTAAAGAAACAGACACTTACTTGACGGTCTTACTATGTAGTTTAGAACACGATGGTTGGTGGTGAGAGATTTCGAGGCTGGAAGTCTACCGAAGAACACATTAAAGCTAATTCAGTGTCCCAACTCTGGCCATGTTCTAACAAACATCCAAGAGAACAAACTTTTATGAGAAGTTTCTCAAATTTGACGATTGGAATCAGCGTAATGAACCAGTCCTTTCATTCGTGCCGAAACTAAAATTTCCCAAACTCTTACATCTGGAGAAGCTGTGCTTTATGCCCAGATATAAAAAGTATAAGAAATATAAGCAATGTGAACAATCCAATTATGGCAAAAACTATAAATAGGAATGTCTCATAAACGCAGGTGTGCCCAAGGATCTTAACTTTCTCTAAATTAATAACCTTCTGGAGTCAAAAATAAAATTTAAAGTTGTGCTGATGACAGTTTCTACTAACTAAAGTGGTTCGCAAACCGTGAAGTATCTTTGCCCGAGACACTGCAGCGCTCCACCCTCTGCGATCCCGGACATGCTGGTTTAAGTTGTCAAGCATCCACGATGGCTTGGTCTTTTAAACAAAGGTTCGGCCTTCGTCGCCATCTCGAACCTGGGAGCCGAAGATAATCTTCGGTGGGGACCACTGTCCATTCATTCGTGGTGACACGAGTCAATGTAGTCGGCGTGGTATAACTAGTTGAACTACATCCACATCTTGCTACAGCTCATAGAGTTCGCGATTGTACTATCTTCTCCATTCAACTGCTTCGCGCACAGGACCAATATCTGTCAAAAAAATATTTTTTCAAAGGAGCCCATTATCTTACCGTTTAGCACTCGACGAAAACTGGCAGGTTCAATACGGCATGCATTTTTTTCTTCGTGTCTGGAGTTTAGAATCTATTGGTTTTCCTAAATAATTCTTCGTTGGATATACAGTTAATTGTCATTCATGGAGTTGATATTAACTCTAAGATAAATGAACTCCTTACCTACATGGAAGTTTTTTTCTAGGTCAGTGGCTTTGTTTGTTGATAGCATGCATTTGGTTTTGTTCTCGTTGACTTCAAGGCCCACCAATTTCATCTGTTTTTCAATCAATTTTTCAATTAAAGCCTCTAAAACGTCGCACCGAGGCAGGCGAGATCGATATTGCCCGCGTACATCAGTAATAGACGGATCTATTGAAGATAGGGTCTTCCGTGTTGACACCTGCCCCGTGCACTTCTTCTCCAGAACAAGATTGAATAAGTTACATACACATTTCAAAATTCACATTACACCGCGTGTTTGTCAATATCACGTGATACAAAGCTTTTTACAAAGCCTGGCATAGACTTATAAGCAATTAAGTTGATGTGCTTGGTTTGAGATCTAAATAAACCCCAGGGCCCTTAAAACTATCAACAAAGCAACGAGTTTGGAGAAGATTTCTTGGTTATTGAGAGATTTATATGGATACTGAGAAACCAAGCGGTTTAAACAAATAAAATGATAACTCAATTGCGTAAAACAAAACAAATAATTATTTGGCCTGAGGAAGATTTCTGTCGTCCTGCTTATTGAAAGAATTATATATTTCATATTGTCAGTGTATATTAGTCTTTTTTATAAATCGTTCAGTGTCGAGCTAAGAATATCGACCCAGAACAAACAGCGCTTGTCGTACAATGTGACCAAGGGGAGAAATAACTTCTGGGCAATTTTAATATTCAGGTGAGCCTAGCGACACATTGAATATTTGGAGACTCTCCTACAAGTGCGCATGCAAACTGGAGATCACTGGTGTCGAAAAAGAACGATCAAACAATAATCAATAGCAGGAGAATGCGCTTGTCATAATCATAAAAAAACAGGCCTAAAAACTCTTAGATCGCAACACGAGTTATTCAACAACACCTCCATTGGACTGGCCTCAGTAAAAATGAATTCCAAATGCGAGACCTGAGGGCTCAAAACCTTTCAAAGTCGAAATCGATGGATAAAATACTTCCTCATGTTGTATAGATGGAGCGAAATGAGAATCATCCTCAGAAGGCACCCATCCAATATGACGCAGGCCGATTAGTAAAATAGTGCTGCCACAAGAAGAAAAGTAAACAAAATATAAGAGTGGGCAGTGTAGAGGTCTATGTCTATTTTTTTTTCTTTGTCGGAGTGCGAAATTATCTTCACTGGAGCACTCAGACTCAATACTGACATTGTACTGCCAGGAAGAAACACCACTTTTTGAACACCGAAATTTGTTCGTATTTCTGAGTAGGCGCTTCAATGTTGAGGGGCTTAGATTTTAACACTTACCACATCAGCACCAAATACCGGCCGGCTGATGGTTGGGTTAGGTTAGGTTTATGTGGCTGTCGGCAGAAGCCGACACACTTAGACCAATTTAGATCCATTGTGATACCACGTATATTATCTACGTCATCTCTGTAGATGGGACTGGCCAACGACACGTGGTTGTTCTCAAACGGTCCCCCATCTACGTACTTACCGCGCTCAACGTCGTTTAATTACGGTGATCTGACGAGAACCGATTAACTCGACTTGGTATGGTCGTTGGCCATCTGATACGAACAAAAGCAGGACAATTACGGAGGAAATGGTCCGCAGTGTGGTCGTTTTCTGGATTCGCAGTTGGTGTTATAGCTTAAGCATAGGCTTCGAACAATACTTTCGATACTGAGTAGGTATCGACACTTTTGAGATTCGATACCGATACTTAGGAATCGACACTAGAGGTCGATACTTTGAGTAGAATTGTCGTAAGGTATCGAGTATAACGAGCTTTTTTGTATAAACCGGAAATACCTCTTTAGGAAGGGAAAGTGTGGTTTTCGTTTTACTTTTTCATTTATTTCCTTCCAAAGCCTTTTTTTTTAAATCTTGAATCATGCCGATAGCAAGATGAGGGCAAAAGGAAGTTTTTACTGGCTTTTATCGACAGTCAGTGCCAGCAGAAACATTATTTTCCAAGGCCAGAGCTATAGCTACTCAGGAAAAAAATCGCATTATGCCGATAGAATTAAATTAACCATAAGAATGGTTTTAACTTATAAAATTTTATAACATTTGGAATTTCTATTGCGATTTGATTTGTTGTTAAGTAAAAACTACTTCGCTGTAATTTGTTTTATTTCAATATTGTTTTTTTAAGAAAACTGTTCGATACTGAGTAGTATCGATACTTTCAGTTCGATACATCTAAGGTATACATACTCACCGGCTCGATACCAAAGAGTACTCGGAATCGATACCTGGTTCTGATACTTCGAACCACAGTTTACCTAAACGAGATAATCGACTGAGAGAGATTCTCTCAATTTGCCAAAAATTTCAGAAACAGATGAAAAACTCCACTAATGGCCCATCGGTATTAGTCTTTGCATGCAAATCAAATGGGAAGCGGTATGAAGTTAGGAACAACTGAAGGAAAAGGGTGTAGAAATCACTCTATATGAGGCGCTTTTCTTTTTTAGCCCCGAGCGGGGAACAGAGCGGGGCCCGAGCGATCAGAGCTCGCTCCGAGCTAAACGTAACCTGAGCGCTCCGAGCTAATTAAGAAACAGAATTGAGCACTGAACTGTCATTAGATATTTTTTTTTTATTAATTTTCAAAATAGTCAGGTTTGCTTCTGAAATTGGTGTTTGTCAAGGATTGTTCCATTTAAATTATAATTTCTAGTAAATAAACTATGGAAAAAGCACAAATAATGAATGAAGTCAGCCGCGCTCAGCTTTTCGCTCGATGTGCTCGGTCATATTCAATCGAGCTCATTGAGCGAGCCCTGAGCTAGCTCAGAGATAAAAAAGAAATACAAATTTTGTGCTCGGAGCGCTCCGATTTAAAAAAGTAACACAGTTCTTTTTTTGACAGCTCAGTGCCCCGCTCGCAGCTAAAAAAGAAAAACGCCTATGATGGAGGATACACTCCGTTAGCAAACCAACGTCGTTTCGAGGTGGATTTGTAAAAGTATAATAAGGTACCTACTACAAATTTCTTCGTTGCTTGGTGAATTAGTTATAAGTAAGAAATATAATAACGCCTTAAATCATTAATAATACTTCTGTTAGAGAAATAAGATTTAAAAAACTTCAATATAGATAAACAAAATTAGTTAAATTTTGTCCGCTTTGTATCCCCTGAATCAAAAGCAACTAGGTACGATTGTCGCTTATAGGTGGAATGTATATAAAAGTGTTTGCGTTTCTGCTCCTACATGGTCAATAATAATAATGTTACTTGTAATGATGAAACTCTCCACCCACCATGATCATTACAAAAACCTGATCACTTACTAATAAAATTATTATTTTAAGTAATTAGAACGAAGTGTGTGTTATGTCCCCTAACATCTGCTATAAATCTCTCATTACCAGAAATTATCGTTTCATTACACCAACACTATAAATATCACTGGCATTATAAATGCAGGCCATATCATCGCTGGAAATGATTTTGAATATATAACTTACAATGATTGAATAGCTATTTCGTGTAGATTGACGTTTGTATAAATGAAAATGAGCAAAATTGGTAATGCAAACATTTCGAACCCTTTTTATTTCGTTTGTGATTTTATTGAAACATATGAGTGCCTACAAAATGAATGGCCAATCATAGCAGAGCGACAAACTAGCTGTGTCAATTATTACCAAAGTTTGAGAGACAATACTATTCTCTACCTTCGCGTTGACACACAACGCTTTACAGCAACGTTGCAAAACATTACGTTCTGGTTTTACGAATACCATTTTTAAGTTGAATCAGAACGCAGCTTTGTAATAGGTTTCATTGACTTCCAATGGTTCAACTTGATCCGTTTTTCAAAGTGACGCACGGTCAAGTGTGATTGTGTTTCAATATAAAAGTTAAGTTCCATTAAATTATTTTCGTCGTTATGTTGACAAAATATCCAAACAAAATTCACTATAAATTTGTTAAAACGTGTTTTACCACTTCTGCTTCACTGATTTCCTATGGATCAACGATATTTGTCTTTCGACATGACGCTCCAAAGCGTGATTGTGTTTTCCGCATCAGTCAAATTAAGCTGTCGTAAAGTTATGTTTCATTTGCGTTAACTTTAAAACATTTTTTAGCTAAACCTATTTTGTCGTAACAACAACTTATTGTCAAATCCTGCTCTTGGAATAGTAAAATGCACAATTTTCTGTCCATAAATGCATTGAAAATGACTTTGCTGTCATCTGGTTTTTTGTTCGTTCGAGGTGAATATACGAAAAAAATAATTTTCAAGAAAATAAGAATAAGTAACAACGAAATGATAATAACATAAGTCAAATGAATCAATAAATCATAAGGGCGGGCTACAGTCCGCTTGGGCGAACTGTTGGATACCCTATTTTTATTCCTATCCCTCATAAGTGGGCGTGACAAAAGTCTAAGTATGGTTGAATTGTTAAGAACGCTCTACAAATTCTGTTATATAACATTTAAAAGATTTTATCAAACAAAAACGAAGCTTTTGTAAAAAAAAACGTTCGCTAGCTCAAACTTTGGTTTTTCAATAAAATTATTTTATTTAATTGTGGGTGTCAGTAAGCGGATTTAAAAAAAATTAACACATGAGCATAGAGGACCCCTAGAGAGTATATAGTATAAATTTCAGCTCCCTAGCTAAAACTTTGGATTTTCAAAAACAGTTTTTTTTTAAATTGTGGGCGTGTCAGTTGGCGAATTTTGAAAATATTTATACATGAGCTTAAAGGGCCCCTATAGAGTATATATTATAAATTTCAGCTCCCTAGCTAAAATTTTGATTTTTCAATAAAATTATTTTATTTTTTTGTGGGCGTGTCAGTGGGCGGATTTTGAAAATTTTATATCCCGAGCAGTTTTAGGAGTCATAGATCATATATAAAAAATTTCAGCTTTCTAGCTCAAAATTCGATTTTTTCCAAAATTTTGTTTTTTTGAGTTTCTGGGCGTGTCTGTGGGCGGATTTCAAAAATTCGTAAACTTGATTATTTCGGGACCCTAGAGAGTATATGGATAAAATTTCAGCTCTCTAGGCCCAGTTTAAAGGCCTAATTTTTGCCGACGGACGGACGGACGGACGGACATGGCTAGATCGACATTACTATCGATGCACTCACATGACACTCACCTTGTACTTTGACAGAACTAATGAAGTTCACCGGGTGAACTTCACTTCTATTGTTTCACATACATATATTCACCGAAAAGAAACTTGGAGAGAGGTTAAGGCACCGCCCATTTGTGGATCTTAAAGGACGGGCGATATGGAAGTCCACTATCTCTTATAGATAATCTGTGCTTCGAACCCTACTTAAGCCTAACACCTTAAGACGTTTGGTCAAAGCGTTGTAGCCCGTAAGAGCGCAAATTTGTCTGCAGGCTTTTCTGCTGAGAGAAAACAAGAATGCCGCAGATTTTTGACAGACGTCGGGAAGTATTCGTTTAGTATGTCTGCACATTGGAGAGTCATGTCATCTGCAGTTGTGTTCCTAGATACCAAAACATCAATGGAAACCGTGACCGAGGACACAGAAAGACCTAACGCCGGTTCAGATCCTTAGAAGTCCTTCCCTGAGCATTGTGGAGCAAGTTCATCGGAGATCTCATTTTGCGTTATAACCCGGGACCAAGACAAGACTTAATGAGACAAAACTTAGTTGTTGTTACTGGGGTGACTTGAACCTAGGACCTCTCGGTTAGTTAGGTTAGGTTAGATTGGGGTGGCTATCAGTCTAAGGCCAACACACTTAGGTGATACGTATCTAGGGGTTTCTTTCACTACTCGTTAAACCATTTGGAACTTCTTATGCAGCGCAATAGACTTCTAACGTCAGCGTTACACAAGTCATTTAGATCGTTAAGCAGGAAATCTCAGATGAAGATTTATGGGAGAGAGCAGGACATTTACAGAGAAGGTGAAGTGTACTCTCCTAATCCTCCTCATCCATTCAGCTTCTGCAGAAGTCGTTTGAATAAACGCCAAGCCTCGTTGCATACCTGCCTATCAGACAGTGCCCTGTAATGGCACCTATAGTGGAGCTAATGCGCAGTCGGTTTAGTGAGATTAGACTCTTAGAGCGCCACAGCTCCAGCTTTGGCCAGATATGCTTTGTCGCTAGACATGTATTACAACTTGTCCACATAAGGTTTGTTCTCTCGATTGGGGATAGCTGGAATAAAAGTTTGCAACTAGCGATTGGTATACCCAGGAAACTCTTTTCCGGTAAAAGAGGTAGTTTGGTTCCCCTTTTGGCGAGTTCATCTGCCCTGCAGTTTCCTATAATATCTCCATACCCTGACACCCAACAGAGGTGAATGTTAAACTGCTCCGCCATCTTCCTTAGAGATGAACGGCAGTCAAGGGATGCGATGGAATTTAAAGAGAGTGAGTCCACGGACTTTATTGCGACTTGAATGTCTGAAAAGATACGGATATCCTTTGTGGATATCACATTTCCCTTCAGCCACGTCAGGGCTTCGTTTATTGCCATAATTTCCGCCTGGAATACGCTACAATGATTAGAAAGACGGAAAGAGATACTAAGATTTAGCCTTTCGGAGAAAACGCCACCACCAACCCCATCAATAGTTTTTGATTTATCGGTCTAGAAGTGGATCCATTTATCTTCCGAAAATACAGCATCATCCCAGAGTGATCTGGAAGGAATAGTGACTTGGAACTGACTTTCCGAACTGTAATTCGGGTATGGTGTAGTCTATGTTTCCTGGTAGAGACTCAAATGAGTCCAGAATGATGGAGTGGCCAATATTATTGTTAACCCACTGCGAGGTAGCTTCAAGGCGGACAGCAGTACAGGGTGCTGTTTGCCTGCTAGAAATGTCTAGGGGTATCAGATGTATCAGAATTTCTAGTGCTGCCGATTGGGTGGTTCGGAGTGCTCAGGGTTTTTTTTTTTATAAATTTGCCTAAACTAAAAGTTTTTTTTTGTTATTAGTACCCTTATAGTGCTAAGGAGACAGCGGAAGCAATTGTGTTGAACAGCAAGCAGTACCTGGCAATATCGTATTTCATTGCATGCTTTTCGGCGCTACTTACTATTAGAAAGAATAGAGTGATAGGAAAGAAGTGTTTGGGTGGAGTTGTAGGGTTTTCTCCACGGGTGGTGTTTAAGTTGCTTAGGGAGATTGTGATTTCATGTATTCGAAAAGAAATAACTGGACTTGGCCGGGATTCGATCGCACGACCTTCCATTCATTAAGCGAATACACTACTACTGCACCATTGCCACCTGTAAATGCACATACAAGCTGTGCGTTGAACTTTGCCCAGCTTATCACAATTTGTAGCTTTACCTAGGGCAGTCCACCAGACAGCAACCCCGTATGCAAGAATCAGACCGACACATTTGGCCAATGAGTGATGCGGAGTTGTAGACCTCACTTGTTGTCAATAGCTTTTTTTCAAGAGAAAAGTGCTTCTGTGGCTTTTTTTACTCTTTCTTGTATATTGGGTTTGCAGCTAACCTCTCAGTTGGCAATCCAACGCACTGCGCCACTGCGCCCACAAAGGAGTCATTATTGGAGTATAACCAAGAACTTTTATGTAGTAAATTAGTAATTTTGCACAATTTTCCCCAAGAGCCAATGGAATTGAATCGAAAGCCACTTAAGAAGCTTCTTCAAACTCATTTTGCCATTCCATTTCTTATTTGAAACATCACCTCTGAAGACACATATAAAGTTAAGCTAACAGCCATACGTTTTCTCCTCACCGAGTCTGCCATTCAATGATTGACACTCTTCAGTAACCATGAAGTTTATGATTTTCTCAACCGTACGGAAGATGTAACCAAGAGCAGCCCTATTCCTTTTTCCATCACGTTAAATAGACCATCTGAATAAAATCAAAATGAGTATTATTACTTGAGTATCTTCCTCCCCATTTTAACCCCAGATGCATATCTTAGGCACATACACCTGGGACCTGGCAAAAGTGCAATGGTCATTGCGATGGTGTGGTGGTTTACCTTTCGAATTCGCGTTATCAGATGTTAAGAGTCACCGATGTGAGACTGCGATGTTAACTCTAAAATTATTGTTGTTGCGATATTAAAAAGTCGTCATAGTTCAGTAAGATTAATGCCAGTACGCACAATTTAGAAGCAAAATGGCATCATCATCATTATCATGATATAATTATTTAATATTTTGTTGTTGTCTATTTTTCCATTGACATTAGGTGGGTAATTAACCAAAATTCACAGAACTCAAAAAAAAAACATTATTTCAAAGGAGACAAAAATAAAAAGAATACCGAAGCAGCCACGTTAAATTTGATGCCATCGCCCCTCCGAAGTTAGAAATTAGTCATATGATGGTATTTTGCGCTTGGCGACCTCTTGTTCATTAAACGAAATTAGTGATGATACGTAGCTATTTTATTCACTGCCAAAAGTGGTTGATAGATGAACAAAAAATAATTTTTTTACACTGTCATTATTCCTAATTTTAATTCTTAAATTTTACCAGGGCAGAGTAGCTCTAAGTTGGGCTACGACTAAAAAAAAACAAACCGGTTCGCAAGTGTCAAAGGAAAGGATTAAAGTTGAACTGGAGTTGGTTGTTTCCTAGAAACAAAACAAATTGATTAATAAAAACTATTCAGGGTTACACTATTCTGCAATTTAGGCGAACTTTGCATAAATAAAGTGCGCGGCTGGAGCGTACGTAACTTTCTCGTTTTTATTGGAAGCGATTTCGAAGCGCTTTCGAATCGTATTAGGTTGTGGTTCCGTAAGTAACTTTCTCGCTTTTATTAGAAGCGTTCGTTTCCAAAGCGTTTTCGAATCGTATTAGGTTGTGGTTCCGGTGAAAGCGAATTCACAAAGTTCGCTAAACGCTTTTAAAAACATAGGGACGGGCTACAGTCCGCTTGGGCGAACTGTTGGATACCCTATTCTTATTCCTATCCCTCATAAGTGGACGTGACAAAAGTCTAAGTATGGTTGAATTGTTAAGAACGCTATGCATATTTTGTTATATAACATTTAAAGGATTTTATCAAAAAAAAAACGCTCCCTAGCTCAAAATTGGGTGTTTTATTTAATTGTGGGCGTGTCAGTAGGCGGATTTAAAAAAAAATTAACACATGAGAATAAAGGCCCCTAGAGAGTATATATTATAAATTTCAGCTCCCTAGCTCAAACTTTGAATTTGCAAAAAAAAAAAATTAATTGTGGGCGTGTCAGTGGGCGGATTTTGAAAATATTTACATATGAGCATAAAGGGCCTATAGAGAGTATATATTATAAATTTCAGCTCCCTAGCTCAAACTTTGGATTTTAAAAAAAATTGTTTTATTTATTTGTGGGCGTGTCAGTGGGCGGATTTTGAAAATTTTTTATCCCGAGTAGTTTTAGGAGTCATAGATCATATATAAAAAATGTCAGCTTTCTAGCTCAAAATTCGATTTTTTCCAAAATTTTGTTTTTTTGAGTTTGTGGGCGTGTCTGTGGGCGGATTTCAAAAATTCGTAAACTTGATTATTTCGGGACCCTAGAGAGTATATGGTTAAAATTTCAGCTCTCTAGGTCCAGTTTAAAGGCCTAATTTTTGCCGACGGACGGACGGACGGACGGACATGGCTAGATCGACATTACTCTCGATGCTGATCATAAATATAGTAACTTTTATGGGTCTACGGGCAATATTAAGGTATGTTACAAACTATGCGTCAAAATTAATATACCCCTAGAATAGGGTATAATTACGCATTTCCTATGTTGTGGTTCGGGTGCCGGTGCATAGAATTTACTGGCGCGAACTAAGCTAATCTAAGCCAGTCAAAGTTCCGATCCTTTACAACTCAAAAAAAAAAAAAAAACAAATTTAGGCTATTTTTTGAGTTAATGGTTGTTGTACTTAGTTCTGTACTAAATTTTGTGCATCTTTCATTTTTGAGCAACGAATTGTGTAAATTGTGAGATTCTCCATATTCCAGTCTTTTTTATAAATTGAATTAATTTCGCAACTCTTTTTAATGTATTTGTAGGTGCAGGGAAATAAGTCCACGGGAACTAAGTCCACTGAGGGACTTAGTTCCCATTAAGTGGGAAATAAAACCACTTTCGCGAAGTGGACTTTCGAAAAATGAATTCGGGACTTATGTCTTCGGGACTTATTTCCCTGCGCCGTTTCCAACGTACTGTGTGAACGTCTGAAGCTTTCGGCAGATCGACAATAGACCAAATCTTCACACATAGGCACATCCTGGAAAAGACCAAGGAATTTCAAGTCGAGACCCACCACCTTTTCCTCGACTTTAATAGCATATGATAGCATTAATCGTCAGGAGCTCTACGTGGCGATGACCGAATTCGGGATCCCGGCAAAACTGATCATGTTGTGTCGCATGACACGAAACTAGCGGTGTAATGTGCAGTTTCGAGCAGACCTTCCGAAAATTTTCTAAACTTGTAGCAGATTTCGGCAAGGAGATGCGTTATCATGTGACTTCTTCAATCGCGTTCTGGAGAAAATAGTGCGAGCACGGAAGGAAGGCAATATCTTTAATAGATCGTCCGGCTACTAGGGTGTGCAGACGATATCAACATCATCGGCCGTTCCCAGCGTGCCGCATTAGAGGCTATAACGGCGGTTGAAGAACAGGCGAAATTGGTTGGTCTTGAAGTAAAAGAGGAAGTACCTACATGCTATCAACAAACGGATGGATGGATGGAGGAGATAATACAATAGTCCAAAAAGCTAAATCGCGTCGATTGCATTGGCTCAACCACATTGCGCGAATGGACAATAGTGCACCACCCAAGAGGATCTTTGACTCCCAGCCGCCCGTGGGTCGAGAGGGCAAGGAAGACTGAACCTTCATTTTAAAGACCAACCAAGCCGGATGCCAGAGCGCCTGGTCTGGAGAACTGGAAGCAGCGTGCCCGGGATCGCAGAGAATGGAAGGCTGCCGTGTGTCAGGCAGAGATTCATCACGGGTTGGGATCCCGTTAGGTAAAGTAAGTAAGTATAATATCATAGATCAGTATCGATAACAAAACGCGGCTATTGTGTTTATGTTTCGGTATCCTTTTTTCAGTTTTTAGGAATGAAAGTTGCTAAATCAACATTTTTGTTTAAGAAAGGAGGTCGTGGCAAGGACATGAGTGAAATGTAAAGAAGAATATTCTGTACATTATGTATTATGTAGGCTATAGGCATGTTTTCGCGAATTTTCGAAGATGTTTACGTTCATCATCAGAGCTTTATTTAAAGAAAATACATATATCATATTAGTCACAATGAAATGCAATATGTGTCACACATTTTATATGTTTTGTTGATTGGTTGAATGAATAGCAAAATCTGTTAATTTCTACCACGTGAACTGGGGCTTGAGTTAAGGATCTGTTTCACGGCTTTCCACAGCCTATCCTCCGAATTATTTTTTCGTGTTGCTGGTCTATTTCAATCATTATTCTTGAAAACCCATTTCCCCCAATGGACCTGCCCATACATTTTCATTTCAATAAATGAATGTGATGAATATAGTTTTTCAAAGGCCAAATAGGTGCAGCGTAGAAAATGGATTGCGAAAGTTTAACTCTTTTTTTATAATATTATTTGGCCTTACAGCCCCTTTGTTACTGATCCAACTCAAGGTTTCGACATAGCTTCTCGACCCTTATGCCATGCAATTGAATAAAACAGTATCATATTGAAAGTTATATTGAGGCCAATGATCCCTTGGGAATTTCATACATAATTTAGATCTAGCTGGATCCATAGTATCATGTCTAGAACACATTAACCCTTTACTCTTTCCGTATATTGCCTATTAAAAACCACATAATTCAAAATTAACACTACAGCCGAACTTCCTGCCTGGATCACCATCGCTAGCACTCATCACACACACGAAACACCAGCGAAGCAATCCAATTACGCTGGCCGTACCGGTTTTGCGGAAGGTGCTATCTGTCGATGGTGTTGTAAATAAAATGCGTTTCAATCCATTTTCAGACATTTTCAATCAATCACCGACCAACAACAACTTCAGTCTCCAATTAATAGCGGATGCCGGTCCACGCGTTCCCAGTTCTTGTGTTGGCCAGCGTATATGTTTCCTCTACCACCCGTCAGGAGTGTTGCGATTTGCGAAACTAAAATCCAGTTTCACCGCAGCTCAGCAGTGTGGAACCTAGTGGTGTTCCCATCCAACGATAGTTAACGTCCGGTGACCGGATGGGCGAGTAAAATCAAAAAAAATTGCTTCGTTCGATTGGTGCTAGACGAACTGGTGGCGAAAACAAACGAAACATCGATTGGCTAACTAGTGTTCCTCCGAATCGAATTGCGCTGAATTTGTATCTGTCTAAAACCGCAACTGAAATAGAACTCTTGCAACACGTCCACCATTCATATCGCCAGGGTGTCAGGTGATCCCTGCTAGTTTGGTGGTTCTAATTTGACCAGGAAATCATTGTCATAGCCGTTGAGCAATGATCGATTTAAGCTAGCTAAGGGTCTTTGCTTTTGGGCATCACATTTCCCCTTATTGCACTGACAGACATTCGATGAAGTGATGCAACTAGTGCAACACAGTCAACAGTGCAGCACTGATGTGGTGCTCTTATTTGCAGTCAGCATGTGGCGCTGGCTTTATTACACCATTCAAATGGGGGTCTGATCGATTATCAATTAGCCGGGGTCTTGTTGCTGTGGGTTGTGACGTGACTTAGTCACTCGCTTTGGACTATACTTACGAATCGCGGGAAAAGCGATACCGAAAGCGTATGGAACATTTTTGTTTTGCTCGCGCATTTGTTTTCTTTCTTTTCACAAAATTGAGAGAACGTGGTCTAATGTCAGTCCACGTCAGACTCACACGACGTTAAAGTCGTGACGTTGCCTTTTCATGTGTTGCCCACCATCAAAAACTAAAGTCATTGGAATTCATGGATCACGGAGTGGATTAGATTTATATTTGGGCATGTAGTCCATCAAATGGATGGTCGCGGGCACGGACAGGCAGGCAGCCCGACAGACAAACAACAGGCATAGTTTTTATGGAGCATTCATGCTGTTCACTTGCTGACTGGACTCGGTGCGGTGGTCCCAACCGAATTGTATTTAACAGTGTCTGCTGCTGTCATTGTTGCAATGCAGTGTAAGCAGTTTTCCTAAATGGCACTAGAGATGAGAAAATTGGCTACAAAGTATCAGATGGTTACAATGATTGGAAATAAAGCGTTCCCGGACGACTTGTATGGTGTTGGTTATTCTGCTTTTCGATGACTAATATGGCTTAATTGAATAAGCTGTGGTAGCTTTATCAGAAAAGAGCACTTAGAAAGAAAGAAAACAGTTTGCTGTGCTAATATCCTGGCATTTTAAAATTCGGACATGGTAAGGTTCCTTTTGTTTGAATCTTGAATGTAGTTAGGTGCTAATACGGCGTCTGAAGGAGTTGGAATTCGGCGTTACACCTTTTAGGATTGCATGTTACTGGATTGCTCCCAATGTAGTCGACATGATTTAGCTTTTTGGACTATATGCACATCTTGGTACAACTCATAGAGTTCGCGGTTGTATCTTCTCCTCCATTCGCCATCCTCGCGCTAAGGAACAAATATCCGATGAATCATTTTTCTTTCAAAAGAACCAAATATTAGCTCCCTTTTCTACTCATCGTCCAGCACTCGGCGCCGTAAAGCAGGACTGGCAGGATTAGGGTTCGATAGAGCTTGCATTTTGTCCTTCGAGTGGGGAGTTTTGTACCCACTTGTTTCGCTAAACCGAAGTAGCAGCGGTTCAGCTAAGCTAGATTGCTAGATTGCGAAAATAAACAACTCAACGCCAGAACATGGAGAGTTCTGCAAAAAAAGATCATATGAGAGAGAAATCGCTCACATGGTCCTTGCAATCAACGAAATCACCATGAGACGGTTATGGAGCTAAATTTGCTTTTCTCTTTCCGCTTCCGACAGACCGAACTCATCCTAAAAAAGGCTGATAAGTCAGCCAACAAGGGCAACAAAATAGATGAATAGCAAAGGATGAGCACATCACTAGAGGCAGCTGGCGGTATGCTGATAATAGACCATCTGGGGTTAACAGTGCTGCCGCTAGTGGAGCAATTTCAAGCGCAGGAACGTCAATTCTAGAAACTGCAGATAACACCGCGACGCCAAGCACAGTAAAGGCTAAAAGTGCTAACAGCGCCACCAGTAGCCAAAACCGATTCCGGCCTAAGCTGACGTGGAATCGGAAAAAAACACAGGCGCAGAGGGATAGACAAGATTGTCTTCCTCAACAGGGTGTCGTACAACCAGGGGAGACAATAGGTCTCACAGAGTACGAAACCCTAGGCGTGCTGCAGGCCAACCTGCAACGGGTCATTGGTGCCTCGGACACCTCAAGCCAGCGATGTACCGAAGGGAATATTGCTATTAGATTATTCCAGAAACTATGGGCAAATGGTGTCAACATCCCTCCCAGAACATTTTGGGAAGAGGGTCCCCCTGTCGAAAATAAATCGATTCACTTTTATACCGATGGATCCAAAACCGACGAGGGGTTGGTGGAGGTGTGTTCTCTGACAGGCTGAACCTCAGTCTCTCATTTCGCCTCCCTGATCACTGCAGCGTGTTCCGGAAATCATGGCGATTAAAGAAGTCCTATCGTGGCTGAAGAGGAACGTGATATCCGATATGGACAACTGGATCTTTTCAGATAGTCAAGCTGCGCTAAGATCTCTGGATTCTGTGTCAACAAACTCCATCGTAGTCCGTGACTGTCGATCATCTCTAGTGGAGATGGCGGAGCAATTTAACATTCACCTATGCTGGGTGCCAGGACATACAGACATTCCAGGAAACTGTAGGGCGGATGAACTCGACAGGAAAGGAACCGTGCTGCCCCTTCTGCCTGATAAAGGTCCCTTAGGCATCCCAATTGCTACATGCAAACTCATGTTTATGATGGAAACCATTGAGAAAACTAACCTTAGGTGGACAAGTGGCAACACTTGTCTAGCGACAAAACAGATTTGGCCAAAGCTGGATCTGAAACGCTGTGTTTGATGTCTCTGAACAGACTGCACATTGGTGCTATAATTGGTGTAATCACCGGGCACTGTCTCATAGGCAAGCATGCAACAAGGCTTGCCATCTATACAAATGACTTCTGCAGAAGTTGCATGGACGAGGAGGAGGAGGGGACAGTTCTCCACCTTCTCTGCACATGCCCTGGTCTCTCTCAAAGACGAAAACTCCAAAACTTCTTTCTTTTACAATGATCTTAGCGATCTCATTAACACCGACATCAAAAGTCTGTCAAGCTTCATCAAAAGCTCCAACTGGTTCAAAGATTAGGAGGATGATATATCCGTGTGGTATCACAATGGACTTTTCATTGGTCTAAGTGTGTCGGCCTCTGCCGACTACCACTATAACCCAACCTAACCTAACCCATGGGCAAATGGTTAGAGGGGTGCCTCGGACACCTTAAGCCAGCGATGTGCCGAATTGAATATCGCTATTGGATTATTCCAAGAACCATGGGCAAGAACCACGGGTCTGCGAGAATTGGCTGGTACATTCAATCATCCGCCCGACGCCAACGCACACAACAAGGTTTAGCAGCTGAGATACAAATAAATGAGGTGAGTGACTATTAGAATATCTATACAGCAAAAACCATGTTACACTAAATTAGGGGGGTAGACCCAGATTTATAAACTCCGTAAGAGAACGAGTTGTAGATTTTACTCTCTCAGTACCGTTTATGCAAAATATCATTGAGGACTGCCATGTGTCCAAGGAGGCATATTCATCTGATCATATGCACATTTGTCCGATATGATAATAAACTCGCGAGCCGGAGAACATATCGCAAAAATTTTGCGTTCAAATCTGACATAATGCCAGCACCACCACTAACAACAAGTGATGTAGGCTCTGTACATTGCCTGCTTAATTACATTATTCTCTCCTCTGTTAAAAATAGCTGCAACTGTGGGCAAAAGGTGCGTTCCATCGTGAAACAAAAACTGAGGGACTACTTTAAAGAGAGAAAGACGGCTTTTTAACAAAGCCAAACGAACCGGCGGCGCATGGCACAAATACAAATTCTTGGTTACTATGTAAAACCAAGGGTTGCATAGATCAGAAAGGGCCTCCTGGCCTGAAAACTGAGAGAGGCTTGCAAAACTGTCTGTAGTGTGTGGCGAATGCCTTTAACAGCAAAAATTATAATTTTTATAAAATATTTTCGTCAAGTTTTAAATGTAACGATTACCTCCCCATATCCGCGACGGAAACAGGAAATAAAACCAACACACCCCTATACCCATCGTGAATTTGGCTTTTGCCACTGAACTGTGGCCTACACGGCCATGAATTTATATTTTTTCATGCCGAGAGCGCAACGCTCTTTCTTTAGCGTGCAGACAGTGAAAGTGGTTAGGCGGTTTCCAGCTCTGGCAAACACAAAAAAATCCGAGAAGGAAATTTAAATCAGATCCTTTTAAAGGTAAGACAGCCCTTTTCAATAAAGTCCATTTAAATTTACTAATTTGGCAAAATATTTCGCTTCGATAGATTTTCTTTTATGGATGTATTGTCGACCATTAAAATCCATACCCCATCAAGCCACGTGTCCGAAAGTACTGAACGCATGCCGAAGTACACCAGTACTTCAAATAATAAACCCTCGAATAGGCAAACTCCCCTAAACATACCATCCATAATTAAATAGGTTTGTAATCAGTGAAGTTTTTGATTAACTTTTGGCACTAATTCTCTTCTAATGTGTCCACAGAAACTGCGGGCGCATTCCATACAAATCTCGCTAGCTTCTCTACAAAAGTATAGAGAAGTCGAGTGGAGCGTCCGCAACAAAATTTCTATATACCTTTTCTTCTTCAATGATCGTCTTTGATAATCCAAAAAGCTGAGTTGTCTGACAACTGCGCGCCTACGCAAATAACGAGAACGCATGTGTTCAGCATAAGAAGCAGTGCATGCGGTCAGATGAAGCGTAGCCACACTCGCATACATCCCTACACCAACGCCTCAGATGCCGTCCCAAAAATTCTGCGGACAAAGAAACACTATTTAATTAAAATATTGAATCGAACCTCAAAACTAATCTAAAAAAATAACAAGTGCTACAATCTATAGCTAATTATTTCTTTTGTGAATGTGTAAATTTGGTATCTCACCCCTATAAATTTGATTAGCTTAAATTCAATTTTTCTAACCTAACCTTATTTTGCTAAACGAGTGCTAATAATTTGCCTAAGAAATTAGTTATCAAAATTTAAACATAAACGAATGTAACGAAGTGCGTTCACACAAAATCAGACAAAAGTCTCAATCATTATCGTCCGTCATCAGCGAAGGAAAATTGTGGCTACAAATTTCATCGACACTCCTGGAAAACAGTAAGTACGCTTTGTACCATTTTAAGATTTCTTTGGCAAAATAGCTTCCTTTTTTTTCATACATTATGTACAAATTTAACTAGCCTAACTTAATTACTCTAGATATACAAATAAAACATTTGCATATAACTAATCACTTAACTTCTATTAACAATAGATATTCAATTAAATTTACTACCTAGTAAGTTACTTAATATAGCACTATGCCTTTAAAGTTATTAGATAGTTTTTTGTTCTTTATTAAAACGCGACATATTTGGTGAAATAAAAAACCTGTTCTTACATATCCTACAACTGAAGTATAATAATTATATATGAAATAAATATGAGTTTCTGTCACGGTTAAAATTCTTCGCTATTAAGGCCGTGATCGGGTAGACGCTCGCAAGGGTAATTTAAGGGACTACCCCAGCTACAAAATGGACAAGGGATAGTCACAGTGCACCGGTTAACACCGAGTGCAAAGGGGAGGGCAAGTCCGTGTGTTTCACACCATCTGAAACAGTATCAGCTGCATTTGTTCATCTCTCACCTTTTTTTCAAATTCCATTTAGTACTCTCCTGAACATATACCTACCTCTTTTCTTTCTATCTTCATAGTCTATTTTTAATCTTTTTTGGACTTCTTTTCATTCATCAAAAAGACCTCTAAGACCAGGCACGAAATTCATGTGTGCATAGAGAGGCAGCAAGATCCCACCCCACCGTCGAGCTAACGCCGTGCGATCGCAAGCGTGCCTACTGCTGCCAAGGGATTCAGGTCAACCAACACCCAAATTCAATTCAATTCAATTCAATTCATTTTTATTGAGGCCAAAGACAAAGTACATTATTTTTTGAATACTTAAGTTTTAAAAATAGCCGACTTAAAATTATATCAGGCTAGCTAGAAAGGAATAATCTATTGTAACTATTATTAACTAACAGCTTCATGAAATATATTTTATTTAAAATTTTAGACAAATATTTGATTGTATATATGCTTGGCTCCCGGCATATATGCACTTTTTTGGCTCTTGTAGGCCGACTTAAAACTAATGACTAGAGTAAAGGTAGAGAAAACAATAAAAACATTATATATTTTTTTTTTTTTAACAGAGCCACTTTGGACTTTTGCATGCAACTACTTTTTCTATATAGCAATACGTATATAAGAACAAGTTACATGGTAATCTTAGGCGCTAAACGTTGTTTATTATTTTCTTGACTAAGCTTTAAACTGAGTTCTATGAAACATGTGAGGTGAGTATTAATAGGGTTACTGTGACATTTAATATATTATCCTCTTAGATTAGGCAGTGAAGCTTTCTCGTAAAAAGGCAATGTTAATGAACTATGTGAGTTAAACTCTAAAACAGAGCTAGAGCGATCGTGCAATAGATTGAAGGGTGATATATAGTAATTGTCGTACACGCTATCATTTATGTTTGCATCCCAAAGCGCTTTAATGAGCGGATTATCGTGAGACGCAAAACCTTGCAGTCTTTTCTGCAAGCTAATTATCATGTAGGCCATTAGGGGTGTAATGTTAGTTGCATTATAAAGCCTCCTGTTTGGGTACCATTTTCGATCAGGTCTTCTAAACAGTCCACTGCAGCATCTTAAGACGTATCTCTCAAAAATTTCAAGCTCTTTTGCCACTGTGGGAGAAATGGCAAACCAAGTGCTAAAATTGTAAGTTAAAACTGGTCTTATAAGTGTCTTATAGATCAACAGTTTTGTTTCCATGCTCACATGGCTTGATGAGAGCATAGGCTTTAGGACAGAGGCAGCACCCTTTGCTCTGTTTAAGGCCTTCCTAGCATGAGCGTTGAAACGGAACCGATTATGAAACCAGACACCTAAATATTTTGTCTCGTTTTTGAGTGGCACGGGATTTCCTTGAATGTGTAAGGACAGTGTTTTGCTTTCCTTAACCGCTAACCTATGGCCTTTTCCAAAGGAATTCCTAAAACATGTAAGCCCACATTTCTGAGAATTAATGCTTAGGCCCCAGGATTTATAGTACGATAACAACGTTGGAATCGAGTTTCTAATTTTGTTTAGAGCAGTATGCGGTCGTTTGTCGCTTGCAAGGATCGAAGTGTCGTCAGCGAAGAATATTGCTCCCGGCTCATTCGTCGGATCGCCTAAGGGAAAGTCTTGTAGGAACACGTTAAACAACTTCGGTCCTAGAATCGATCCTTGGGGAACACCAGAGAGAACTGGGAATTCGTTCGAGTTATCTGAACCGATGACCAAACATGCATTTCTGTCTTTTAGAAAACTAATCATCATACGAATGAATGACGTTGGAAAATTAAGTAAAATAAGCTTAAAAATGAGTCCCTTGTGCCAAATCGAATCGAAAGCTGCTTTTAAATCAATATCCAGTACTACCGTACATTTCTTGGATCTCAAATTTTGAATAATTTTGTTACCTAAAAGTAATGAAGAATGTTCAGTTGAATGGCCTTTCTTAAACCCGAATTGGTTGATCGGTATTAAGTTGAAGTCCTCGCAGAAAGTATCCATGGTTTCGGATAGCACTCTTTCAAACAATTTACCTACATTGGATAACATTGAAATAGGGCGAAAGTCTTTAATATTGCGGGTTCCTTTCTTCTTTGCAATGGGAATTAAAAATGACTTTTTCCATATTAATGGGAAGTAGCCATTATTAATGCAGTGATTAAAGACACAAGCAAGCGTTATATCCAAGGAATAAGGACATTTCCGAAGGATAAAATTTGAGATTTTATCTGGGTCCTGCGATTTCTTGTTGTTAAGACCAAGACGAGACTCGTTTAACTTAATTGGTGTTGTGAACGGTGCGCCCTGCGTGAGAACACTGTTTGCTTCAGAAAATGTTAGGAGGCAGCCATGGCATTGCTGATCCTTAAAATCGTTCACAGTTTGGTTGACTACCTCAGTCAAATTTGGATCAAAGTCTGGAGTTACTTCGGCGTAAGCATCGGCAAAAATGGCTTGGAATGAAGAAAGCTTTTCTGAGATGTTAGTCAGTTCTTGGTCATTGTAAATCAGGGTATCGGTGGCAACATCGGTTCCAAAGTATTTCCGGCCAGTTATTTTGTCAATCTCTTTAAAGGCCTGCGGAGACGGTTTTATTTTGCTTAAACGAGACCTAAGATCACTGTCCATATCTATTTTAACCTTTTCTTTTATGATTTTATTCAGGCATTGTATCTGTGAAAAAAGGTTCGTATATTCAGTAGTGGTCCTATTTAAGTGCCGGTGGTAAATTCTTTTAAGTTTTCTTTGCCAGATATTTCGTATTCTTAACAGATTTTTTGTAGCACTCGAAATGTTATTGTACTTCAAGTCCTTGGTGTTTTTAACAACTGAGTTGTTTTGAACACAGCGAATAATACAATCGTTAACTTTAACAATCAAGTCATCTATCTCCGCATTAGAAATATTGCTTTCTGTTGGTATATTGAGGTGACACAGCCTATTATGAAGTTGAGCTCTAAATACATCCCAGTTTGTGCTCTCAAAACTTCTGTAGCATGGAGGTGGGACAATAAGGGGTTTTACATTGAAAAATTCCAGTACAGCTTCGATTCCAAAGTGGTCAGAAAAGGTGGAAAAAGTTTTGCATAAAACACCATTTGCTGCAGCTTGAGCGCTTACCGACGTTGACTTTATAAAAAGGTCTAAGACAGACGAGGACCTAGGAAATGTCGGACTAGCGGGAGATACTACGTCGAGTTGGAGGAATGGTCCGTTCACGAACCAGGAGCTGACTAACCTGCCATTAGCGTTGCTTGTTGTATCGCCCCAACTTGGATGCCGCGCATTGAAGTCACCCCCAATAATGATTTCATCGAAAGTACTTGCAATACTATACAGTCGGTCAAGCTCCCTGTGAAGGGTTTGACCACTATTAGAAGGGATGTATATACTTCCCAGAAGAATACGCTTCTCAACACCAGCATTATTTTGACATATGAGAGCGCCTAAACAGACCGAAAACACATCAGATTTAAAAGGAACCTTGTTAACTTTAAATTTGTCTTGATAAGCAATAGCAGTACCTCTACCCTCATCGGTTCGAATTAGTTTATAGCCGTTAAATTTGGGCTTAAGTCTTTTTCTCAAACGTGTCTCAGAAAGGAAGCATACGTTTGGTTTCCGGCTTTTAAAAATATTTAACAGAGCTAATCGTCTTTCATGAGAAATTATAGAATTTACATTGATTGATGATATTTTAAGTGTAGTGACTTCCATCATATTGCAATTGAGGCAACGAATTCAAGATATGCAAACATCTTTTCTTCTTTGCTTTGAAGTTTCTGGTAATTTGGCCAGAATTGCCTTATCTTGCACAGAAGATCTGTAAAAGATAAGTTGAATAGATTTCTTGCTTCACTAAGAAACTCGTTGATGCTGTTCGAATCAGCGTTTATTGAGTTTATCGTATTACTCTTGGCTCGAGGAGGTGGTGGTGGAGGAATACGTTCTGTATTTATACCCCTTTTTGCCACATCGGCAAAAGAAACTTGGTTACTAAATGATTTCATTGAATTTAGTACTTGAAACTTTTGGTCACTTGCATGATTCTTAGCTTTTATGACTACCATGCTTTGTTTTTCTTTATATTTTTTGAAAGACGCACAACTAGAATCGCTAGCAGAGTGGCCTTCTAATTGACAGTTTGCACATTTAGGTATGGGAACCTGCTCATTTTTCTCCCTAAGTACTTTTACCGATTGAATACAAATATCTGAGTTATGGGATTCACTACAAAGAACGCAACGGCTTTCATAGGCACAACACTCACCCGTGTGTCCGAACCTTTGACATCGGTAACAACGAATGACAGACCTGCTATGTTTTTTTTCCCAATAAACGCGTTGCTGCAATAAGTACCTTATGTGAATCAGATCTTTTAAAGATTCCCCAACTTCTAGTTGAACCGTGAAAATGTTGAGTTTAAGACCTTGTTCTCTGGTCTTTTGTGTAATGAATGGGACTATTTTGCTAATTTTCACATTCGGTGCTGCCTCATTAAGAGCTCGTTTAATTGCGTCTACCGACGTGTCACCATCCACACCCTTCAACAAAATTGACGCGCGTTTAGTTTCTTTAGGAGAAAATGAGTACGCTCCAATGCCTGTTCCGCGGATTTTCTCAATTAACATTTTATGTACACTCGCATTGTTTACATAGACTTTAGTTTTCCTATAACCTAAATTAACAAATTTGTGGCTAAGATTTTGAATCTGACATTCAGAAGCTGCTAGTTTTACAACATCGCTGATCAAACTACAATTGGCCCCAAATATAAATATGGGTGGGCAAAAGGATTTATTATTCATCATGGCATTAGCATTGAGTTGCAAAGGTTCTTGAACTACTTCCGCATGCTGGTCATTATCGTGTTTGTCAGCTGTATTTTTTGCTCTCGTACCTTGTTTTTGTTTTTTACTCTCCTGAATTTCTGATGACGATGCATCGAGACCCGCTAGCACAGCGAATGGGTTGTTGGCTAGACCAGAGTGCGCTGCTGCAGATGGTTCGATCTCTTCCACCTCTCTTCTTACTCGCTTTCTCCTCACACTCACAGTGGCCGCATGCTTAGTGGCCGCGTGTTTCAGATTGGATAGTACCGTCGTCCAATCACTATTGTTGTTGTTATTAATGCTTTCATTCGACGAATGTGACATGGTGCTATCGATTAAATCTGTGATTTTATTCGAATTTACACTTTTTATTGGCGTAGTGACTTGGTGTTTTTTGTAAAGGGATGAGATATTATGCGAACGAATATCTCTTTCTTCGGTGAATTCACTTGCACTTGTACACAATGGGCTAGTTGATTTTTGTATCGGACGCTCCAGAACACATTCTGGAGCATTGAAATTTAGTGGTTCACTTGTATCCACTTTTATTTTAGAGTCACTGTCTCTTTAATCAAGAATAATGGGCAAACTAAGGCCCTTATAACACTTTCAGGGGTGGGTAGTATCTCAATAGTTTTCGTTAAGGTTTTCTGCGCTTACTGCATTCACCGACGATTGCGTGTGTTCACCGTGACGGTTAAGCTCGCACTCCCCCAACACCCAAATTCACCTTCCCACCTAGCTATGACAAGTGGCACTTTCAAAAGATCAATCAAATTGCATGGGTTTGTTGATGGTACAACCACACGCGACCGGCAGGAAACCCTGAACATTTTGCTTCAGGCTGACTTCCCAGGCGCTATGGACATATCAATTGACCATAGAGCGGAGGTTTCAACTCCAAGAAACCTCAGCAGAACTAACAGTTTATCCGAAATTTTGTTTTAATCCGGATAAGTTAAAGTTGGCGGTAAAATAATTTAAACCGTTCAAGTCATCAGGTACAGACGATATCTTTCCAGTGAACCAAAAAGGAATGGATTATTCGGTGCCTACCATGATCGCCTGATTTAGGTTCAGCTTCAACTGGGGCTACATATCAAGTACCTGGACTGAGGAACGCGTGGTATTCATCCCCAAAACAGGAAACAAGACTAGTGAACTACTAAATAATACCTTTCTATAAGCTTGGCATCGTGTTTCCTGAACACCGGCATTGATTGGGAACTTCTCGTTGACTCCACCGGGGAATCATCTGTACCAAGGTGCATAGAATTCTTCGTAATTTTAGTGCCAACCAAATCCTTTTCCGTAAATACAAAAATTTCAAAATTACCAATTAACAATTAGGTATACCCGATATGGTTCGATGATTATCTGTGCTGTACACGAACCTGCGCCATCATTTTGAATGACTATAGAAAGTCTGTCGGTATCCATGATTTACATACATTTAGGTTCAATCTAACAACCTCACTACGCTTCGTTGTTAGATACAGTGCAAACATTGACGGTGACAATAATTACTTGTCACAAAGCACAAAGCAACCGCAAAAGAGTAATACCAAAGCAATATTTTTTGTTGGTGGGAAAACCTAACACTCCACATGTTGATCAAGTTTAGGTACTTCCTGTTCCGGAATTCAGTGAAATTGACAAAAAAAAAATTTAAATAACATAAATGCAAATATATGTAATTGTGAAAAGGGCACCTTTCTTAGGGTAGGCATTCTCACCTATGCAGGTGATCTGACGGAAATTAGTCAAGTCTTAGTTCATCGCCATCATTATTGTTACCAACAAGTTGAAGTTGTGGGTCGCTTATGCAGGTGTATCCCGTATGTAATCCTATGCATATTCTTGTATTTGTACCCGTTTGTTCCGCGAAAAAGAAGAACGAAGTAATTATATATAGTTCTTCCTTGCATAGGGTGCATATTTAATAGAACGCATTGCAGTGGCACGATTTTATCATTTAAATGGATCGTTTGGGCTAGGCAACATGGTCAAAGTTCCAACAGTAACAACAGTGTCATAATTGAATTGAGGACATTCCACAGGAGTCGTTCACTTGAAGTGAACTTGGTAATTACATATTACAGAGTCATCTTTTTTTTATGCTACCGTGAGAGGGCTGAAGATAGTTTTTGTTATCTTGTGGGAAGTTTTGTGTTACATATTTTCAGGAATGGGGTAGATTTAACTTACCCGGAACAACATCAAAAAATAAAACAAATTGTAAGGGATCATAAATAAACCCTAATAATTAAAAAAAATTGGATTTTTTTTTTAACTTTTGGGGTATTTTGAAAATTCGATTTATGACTTTGATATTGCCATTAAATTTTTATTTTTTAAATTTTTGTTTTTATTTTTGTTACGAGCTCTTTGTACTCGATTTGGTTAGCTTTCGTAAAATCGTAACACTATGGAATTTATTCTATTGCGGTATATAAACTCCCGTTCAACTGAATAGGCTCAACAACTTCTGTTTTGTAATGTGTCTTCTCTCTCAGTCTATTGCATATAAATTTACTTTTTTGAATGCTTGGAACATTTGCTTGCACATAACATAGAAGAGAAAAATAACGCTATTTGTGAAACGGTAAATTAGAAGTTTTTATCACTATATTCCCCATCAGATTAGGTTCAAGGGCAATGACTTCACTTTGTGATCTTTAGCGATAGCGTATTCGACGTAAATTTTTTTCTTTTTTTAATTGAAAGTAACTTCCGCTATTTTTTTGTAAAATGGGACGTGGGAAGCAATTGAACGATTTTGAAAAAGGCAAAAAAGGAGTATTTGGAAACTGGGCTAAAAAAGCGCGAAACCGCTAAAAAAATTGGTTGGAGCCAAAATGTTGTTAGTAATTTCGTAATCAATCCGGTTATGGAAACAATATGAAAGGAGATGTTCAATACGCGACAAACACAGCAGATAGAAGACTCACCATGAGAACTGCTTCAAATTCTCAACGTTCTGCTGCTAAAATCAGAGAAGAATGCAGAGTTAATGCAAAACTGGCAACTGTAAAACGGATTATTCGGATTGCCAAGCATTTGAAGAGGCTAAAAGTAAAAAAAAACACCTCTCAATGATGTGCGTAAGGCTGCACGCCTTCGGTGTGCTCGAGACCATATGACGTGGAAGAAGGAGTGGCACACTGTCGTGTTTTCCGACGAAGAAAATTCAACGTGAATGGACCGGACGGCTATAACTACTACTTCACGACCTGCGAAAGGAGAAACGCGTATTAAGTCGTCGCCATAGAACATACCTGTGCAGGTGGCGTAATGGTGATGTGGGCAATATGGTAGTATGGAACTTGTGAGCTGCAGTTTGTATCATAAAAAATGAACGCAAATGCATACAAAACTGTACTACAAAAGGCTTTTCCACGTTTCTCAAACGTTTTCGGACGGATTCCATGGACATACTAGCACGATAACGCTCCCATTCATACAGCTAGGGTACGTAGTGGAACAGTGGATAAACGACCAAAATATAAAATTGCTTGAGTGGCCGCCGTACTCCAAGGACATATTATTGAGAACGTTTGGGGCTATTGTCCCGAAGAGTTTATGAGGGCGGGAGACAATTCGAGGATTCTGCGACCCTGATTTGAGCCATTAAAAAAGCCTGGTCTACGATTTCCCTTAGGGATATTGCAAAATATAACAAGCCTTTGCCAAACCGAATGCATGAAGTTATTTTGAACAAAGGAGGGAATACAAAATACTAAATTAGCATTAAATACATACTATATACTTATGTTGATGTAACGAAGTAATCTTCGCCACATGTGCTGTCACACAAAAACACACGTTGTAAATGGCGCCCGAGCAGAGACAACAACAAAGCTAAAGCGAAAGACGACCAGAACGAGAACGGTGCACATTGAGAAATCGTGGATCTACGAAACAAAGCTGTGCATTTTTTTTTAATTTAAGGTTTCTGAACCTATTCAGTTGAGCTAAAATAAATCGGCTTTTTTTCTTATGTTTTTGAAAAAAAAAGTAACGAGTATGTATACGTATGTTAGACACCGCATGCTTTTGTTTTTCATTAATAATCAATTGATTTATGCAAAAAAAATTATTTCATTAAAATCGCTAAGTTGGTTGAGGAGATATTGCCATATTACTTTTTAGAAGTGCTGAACCTATTCAGTTGAGTGGAAGTGTATGTTTACTAAATGCCATTACCAACTGCATGTTAGGCCGAGGGCCGTCTGGTGTATGAGTCAAAGAGATTTCCATAGCTTATTTTTATCAACGTGAGCGAAGCGAGCCATCCACTCCTAATTTGACAAACATACATATATCGAATTTTAAATACAATGAGTTGCAATGGGTGATTGATTAAATCTTCTGGATATAGCTTTGAGTATTTATTAAAGTAGTTCAGCACGCAATTAATATTAATAGATGAATTCATATGTGTTTTTTTTCCATAAAATGCTATTTTTTTATAATTCCATGTTCCAAAGCTTATAATTATTTTAATAACAGTTTTTTAGTATTTACCCAAGCAAGGACGGGTTTAGAATAACACTGCAGCGCACCCCTCCCAAAACAGCGCTTTTCTCAAATTGCGACTAAGGGGGGAAATCCCATTTAGGCAATTTTAACATCCAGGTGAGCCTAGCAACAGCTTTAACATCTTAAAACTGTACCACAAGCATCCGAAAAACGGATGTGAAGGAGTCGAATTTCAGGGGATGTGAATCATGCACCACTTGAAGTCTTTAGATTATTGTGGATGTTCAATTGTTCGGATATGCTTCGAGATATTAAACAATCGATTGTTATTTGAGGCGGGTTTGCTGTACCATAATATATTGTACATTCTCAGTTCCCGTGTTAGAATCACTTCAGTAACCACTTAAGATTTTTCTCTTTCCACCTCTTGCGAAAATGAATATGCTGCTTAGAATTCTATATTTCACATTCGTGCTAAAAAAAAAATAACTTCGCTTAGAGAAGCTAAGCTTAATGCCTAATTTTTTTTATTTATTTTTTTTTTCATAAATTTACTATTTCATTTACGTAATTTTTTCTTTAAATAAAGGATTAGACATTTGAATAGTTCATTCATATAAATAAAACTTAAATTAAGTTATATACAACAAAAACTTGTGAATGCTACCGCGTGAATAAGGGAAGAACACTGCGAATAACTTGATTGAGCTTACTTTAATTGCAATTATTTTTTGCAATGTAGATCTGCTGGGAAATGTTTATCTGGAATTATTTACTACTTGCGAGTATATATTTTCCAAAAATGAATTGATACCAATAAAGAGGTACTTAAGGAAATCCGAAACCATATGGTTAAATTATTAACCTAGATTATCTACCGGTAGAACTCTTATCGCCCTCAACACATTACATTATACCCAAAATGTCTTTCGCAAAGCGTTTTGACTATATATAACATCTATGCAATTCTCAGTTGAGCTAGGGACACATTATGAACTGAGGCGCAAGTGTGCATGCATGTGTTTGGTTGACACGAATGAAGATCACCGATGTCGTAAAGGGAGACAAAACAAAAAATCATCATTTAATCAGCCCCACTGAAGAAATGAGAGGCCTGCCGATGTTTATTGAAGTCGAACCGGCGGATCTCGCTGGCATAGGTTGGTTGAAGTAAATTGGAAGTTAAAAAAAAACAAGAATTCACGTGGGAAAAAAATTCCTAATACACATATCTTTTAAGTGACCCCTGGTGGGAAGCTCCACTCTAACAATGTCCATTTATTTCTAATCTATAATGTGGAATGAATTCTCATGAGGAGTGGATTCCCGTCGATTTATATCACCCCACCACAGACACAGAGTTAATTATGTACATTAAAATAAGATAAAATAGTTGATATGTGGTTGGCAGGCTTTACTGAACGAATCTGCAGAAGCTGCAAAGGTAACGATCGCAGTCAAGTTATACCGACGAAAAATTGGGGAAATGTATTCTCTCTAATACAGTATGCTTCAAATACGATTAATGAGTTCACCAAGGTTAATATATAATGATAGTAGGGCAATTATCGTTATAATTTTTTTTTCATCTCCCATAAGGTATCGAAGAGCATCGCTTTGAAGATACGCGCGGTTTTTTCTTAGAATAATTGGAGTTGGAATTATCCACAAATTCACATTTGAAGTTTGGTTCGAGTTCTCATCAGAAACAGTCCCGACTACAAGCAAATGTTCTGAAGAATTTCAAAAATTCAAAAATTGTTTATTATAATATAATATAGCTATATATGTAATATTTTTGATTCAAGTAATATGGGAAGTACTTTTCACCATTACAAACATCGTAAGAAATATTCATGTGTATTTGTAATTAGTAATAACGAAGGATGGACGAGAAACCGATGCATATTGGTTTTGAATGTTTGTAGGTCATAATGTGCCTTGGTGTACCCAAAGGCTGCTTGATTGGCCCAACTCTGTTTTTGATTTAAATCAACTCCATATTTGGACTGCCTTTGGTGGGTAAAGTTAAGGCTTTCGCTGATGATTTAGATATAACCTACAAGTCAGTCAACTTAAATCGTGACGTGAACTTTTTAAGAATATGGTTTGCTCAACATAAGAAAGAATTTAGTAAAAAAACCAAACTAATGTTTTTAAGTCTCAGTAATGATGTGATTCTAGACACCGATATTGTATTTCCTACTTTAAATTGCGTAAAGTTCAAATTGTTTTATAGTAATTTTTCCGATTCATGCCCTAAGAATCCTTTTAATGCTAATGTTGACTGTAAAGTAAATTGCTTTAAGATTGAAACTGTAATCCAGTTAAAATATCTAGGCGTTACAATCGACCGAAGTTTGAGTTGATATTTTGATATTTATTAATTTAGAAACGTTGTACATCAAGGTTAACTTATAATTAGTACAGGATAAAAATGACACAATATAACATTTAATGGCAAGAATGCTTTGTTGAAATTAATGGAAATAAAAGAAAATACATGTATGTAAGTAAAATAAAATTAAATTTAGAGTACACCAAATAAAAGCGCATTCAAAGAAGAGACAAATCAGAAAGACATATAAAACAAGAAAGTTAAATCAGTTCAAACTTTAGAGGTGTTCGAAAAAAACTGTTAGGAATTTCCGGCGTTCGATTAAGGACTTCACAAGAATGGGTAGGCCATTCCAGAGTTTGACAGCATAAATAAAAAATTGCCTGCGTGATGTCAAGCAGTTAAATGTAGCAGGACGTAAGACTATGCAGCGATTTGATGAGCAGAAATTAAATTTATCAAACAAATAGATAGGTTCCTTCACGTGAATTGTTTTGAAGAGTAAAGCACAGCAACGATATTTGAAAAAAAGTCTCCAAGTTACATCCAAGGAGTTGACGAGCTTCAGATGATATATGATCGAATCTATGAAGATTGAAAACATACCGGGCAATTGAGTTGAAAGCCACCTTCAGTTTTTGAAGCGAATATGAGTCAGGATCGGCAAACAGCTCACAGCCATATGATATTATGGGTATTATTAGTGCCTTTACCAATTTCAGTTTGACTTGGGTAGGTAAAATTGTTTTTGTAATAGGTAAACCACGTAGCGATGCATATATTTTATTAATTATTGAATTTATGTGAACATCCTATTTCAACTTATTGTTAAAGATAATTCCCAGATTTGCTTGGTTAACATATTCAACTTGGCAGGAATTTAAAAAGATAGGAGGACAATCGGAAAGATGTTTTAGATGTTTGGATATTGGTATGGCTTTTGTTTTGCCGGGGTTCAGTTTTAGCCCTTTGCGAGTTGACCACTCGAAAACAGAACATAGATCGTCCTTTATTTTTGCAACAGCATCTTCAATCATACCAATAGGAGAGCTTATGTACAGTTGAACATCGTCAGCGTATATATGATACTGACAATGTAATAAAACGTAAGGTAAATCATTAATAAATAGAGAGAACAATGATGGACCAATAATAGATCCTTGAGGAACACCGCAATTAACAGGAAGAAACGAAGACAGTTTACTATTACATGAAACAGCTTGCAAGCGATTAGTCATATATGAATAAATTAGTTTGTTAGAAATGTCAGAGAAGTTAAAGTATGTCATAAGTTTATCACAGAAAATATTTGGATTAACACAGTCAAGTGCTTTAGAAAAGTCAAGTAATGTTATCACAGTTGTATAATTAGTGTCAATTGCTTGTCCAACATAGTCAGAGACTTTAAGTAAAGCAGATGTACAGCTATGTCCGGACCGAAAACCTGCTTGTCTTTGATAAACGCTTTTATTTGGGAGCTTACAATTGATTCAAATACTTTGGACAAAAAAGGTAGGATTGCTATAGGTATGTATTCAGAGTTTGTTCCTTTTTTAGGAATCCGGATGATTTTAAATTTTGTTCAGGCGGACGGGAAGTTAGATGTCATTATGATGGTGTTAAATATATGGGTGATGTAAGGAAGTATAAGAGGAAGGAGCATTTTTATGAAATTAGGGTGAATATTATCTAAGCCAACAGACTTGAATTTCATAGAGAAGATTGCGTTTCCGACATTGTATGTGTCAGCATACAAGTCAAGGAAAATTCATTTTCTATATTTTCGTGTAGTCGCGTTAGGCTTGTGGCTAGAAGTGCGCCTGGAGTAGAGAACCTTCGATTGAGCTCTTCCAAATCAATGTTGTCTTCCGAGACTATGGAATTTTCCTTATTCAAACCAATATTCCGAACTTCACTCCACAGAAACTTAGAGGATCGATTAGAATCAAATCGATTTTTTTATTTTTTTTTTTAATAAACCCTTGCCCAAGGGCAGGCACTGCAACCTGAAAAGATCTTTTGTGCCACAAGGTTGTCTTTACGCCAAAAGGCGACTGACTTCCCTAATGAAACTCAGCACGTCTTTGGTGGTAGAGTTGCGAAGCTCTGCCAGTGATAACATCTCTCTGTGGAGAAGGCGTCGTCTCAACCAATGTAGAGCCGGGCATTCACCGAGTATGTGTTCTGAGGTCTCCTCGTCCTCCATGCAGAATCTACATTCTGGCGTTGGACATAGGTTCATCTTGTTGAGATGATATCTCAGACCGCAGTGGCCAGTGAGAAAGCCAACCAGCAGTCTAATGCTTTCCTTATTTAGAGTAAGGATTTCCTTATAGGAGTAGGGCTTAATCAAGCGTTTAGACTGTCTCAGACCAGGGGCGCTTACCCAATGTTCAAGGCGAGTCTGTTGCTCCCAATCTTTGACAAGCCCTAGAGCAGTAGTCCAGTTGACACTGCAGTACGGTTCTGGACCGACAAAAGCGTCTTCAGAGCCAGCTCTGGCAAGCTTATCTGCAGCTTCATTCCCTACAAAACCTCGGTGGCCAGGCACCCATCCGAGTTTAACTTTGTTGTATTTAGCTAGCTTTTGTAAGGCGCAGCAGCAGTTTTTTACAGTCAGAGAGTCTATTGTGTTGGACGACAGTGCCTGAAGTGCCTCCTGACTGTCTGAGAAGATATGTATCTTTGCGCCCTTAATTCCTTTGTTGGAGTTTAAGATAGCGCAGATCTCAATGGCATGGATTTCCGCCTGGAACACTGTGGGGCACATCCCCATAGGTATCGAGACCTTGGTGTTGGGTCCAAAGACACCAGCACCAACTCCAGACTCCATTTTTGATCCGTCGGTGTACCATACCAGACTTTTTGGGTCCACAGCTGGAACTCCCGAGACCCATTTAGAACGGTCTAGTATTTCTACCTCAAATAGTTTATCGAAACTATATTCCCTTACCATTAAGTCAGGGATGGTGTAAAACATATCCAAGTTTTGGATAGAGTTGAGTATCTTCAGGTGACCCACATGGTCATTTGAGTTATACTTATATTCAAGCTGAAGCTTAATAGCGCATCTGGCAGCCGTCTTCTGAATGAATGCTTGTAGTGGTGACAGTCCAATTATGGCTTCAAGTGCTACCGTAGGGCATGTGCGCATGGCACCAGTTATTCCCAGACAGGCAACACGTTGTAGCTTTTGGAGCCTGTTAGCCGTAGTACGTTCAAGTACTTTTGGCCACCACACGATGGAGGCGTACGTGATGATGGGTCTAACCATCATGGTGTACATCCAGTATATCATTCTGGGGTTTAGACCCCAAGTTCTGCCGTATAGGCGTCTGCAGGCCCACATGGCTCTTGTGGCACGCTCAGTGGCGGCCTTTACGTGTGAGTTCCAATTTAGTTTCCTGTCCAGGATGACTCCCAGATATTTGACCTCATTGGAGTAGCTCAGGGGTGTACCATTTACGGTGATCGGTTCGAAGTTAACCAGTCTTTTTCGCGTAAAAGGTACCAGGATGGTTTTAAGAGGGTTGATGGAAAGTCCTTCCTTAATACACCATTCTGAGACATGTAGCAATGCTTTTTGCATGCTATCAGTAATGGTTGCGCTACGCTTACCATTAATAATTATCGCCAGGTCATCAGCATAACCAATGGCGTTAAAGCCTAGTCTGTGTAGACTGACCAGTAGATTGTCGATGACAAGTGACCACAAGAGGGGAGTGAGTACTCCTCCTTGGGGACAGCCTTTGGCTGCTGTCACAGACACCGAATTACCTCCAGAGGAGGAGGTAATTATACGATTTTCCAACATGGCTCTGATCCATTGGTTCGTCGATACTACGATACCTTTATTACTGATCGCCCTGGCAATCGAGTCGTATCCGGTATTATCGAAGGCACCCTCCACGTCCAAGAAGGCACAAAGTGCCGTTTCCTTAGACTTGAAAGTCTCCTCTACCTTTTTGACAAGGCAGTGAAGAGCACCTTCAGTGGATTTGCCCTTTCTGCACGCAAATTGACTTGAGTGCAGGGGGCTTGATGTTACTATCTGCTCCCTAATATGAACATCTATAAGTCTTTCCATGGTTTTTAGAAAGAAGGATGTTAGACTGATGGGTCTGTATGATTTAGGCAGTTCACTTGGCCTATTGCCATTTTTGGGGATAAAAATCACGTTGACCTGTCTCCAGGAAAGTGGAGTGTATCCCCAGTTGTAACTAGCCCTAAATAAAGCAATAGCCATCGGCAGTATGACATCACTAACCCTCTGGATAAGGGCCTGAAAAATGCCGTCACCACCTGGGGCTTTAAATGGTTTGAATGAGCCAATTGCCCATCTAACCTTATCTGGACTAAAAATTTTTCCAGATAAGCTGTTTACTCTACTATCTACATGTACCTTGGGGTCCAAGAACGACGAACCTGGGAAGTGAACCTGAAGAAGCGTTCTGATTGAATCTTCTCGGTCCGTCGTGTAGGTGCCATTTGGTTTCTTTAGTAAACCTACACCGTTATTATGATCTTTGCCTAGCGCTTTGTGGATGCGAGCTGCTACCGGCATATCTACTATGTCTTCGCAGCACTTCCTCCATGTAGCACGCTTTGATCTTCTCAGTTCTGAGTTGTATTCTGTGAGAGCGATCCTATAATCGTCCCACCTTTTGGTGTGTTTGGCTCGGTTAAAGAGTTTCCTAACCTTCCTCCTATATTCAGCAAGTTTGTCATTCCACCAGGGGACCTTACGTCGCTTTATGCTGGTTTTAATGACGCAACTGCTCTGGTAGGAGGTTAGTAACACTTTGTTGAGCTGGTGTGCTGCTTCGTCAAGGTCCCAAGTGGACTCGATTGACGAAATTAGCATATCCGTTTTTGAGAGGACAAGTCCTCGATACGTATTCCAGTCCATCGACTTAGGATCGTATCTAATTGTGGCCTGTGACAGTTGACCGGGCTGGTCGAACCGAATGTGTTGGTGATCCGACAGCGAGGCCTCATCTGACACGTGCCAATTTAAAATGAAGTTTGCCATAAATGGACTAGCGAGTGTGAGGTCAAGTGCCTCTTCACGAATCGAATTTATGAAGGTTGGTTTGGAACCCTTGTTTAAAATGTCTACATTGTTACCGACTATAAAATTTAACAAACACTCACCTCTTTTATTGTTGTTGCTACTACCCCACACCGTATTGTGCGCGTTGGAATCGCACCCAATGACGTAGTGTAAGTTGTTTAGTAGGCAGTAGCGGATGAGTGCCTGTACCTCTAGTGGTGGGATGTTGTCTTCGTCTCCGGGGAAATACGCAGAGGCACATATGATATTGTGTGTACCTCTAGGTGTAGGTACTTCCAGTAGTACGGCAACCAGGTCTCTGCTGATTAATTCTGGAATGGGAATGGGAATCAAATCGATTACTATAGTAGCTGAGCTTAGCGGATTTAATAAGGTTAGTGACAATATTACGATTTAATTTAAAACATCTAAGCATATCATCACAGCCGAAGCGTTTTCAACGGCGATATGCGGAATCTCTCATTTTGATTGCCCTGAGAATGCCATTCGAAAGCCAATGGCAGCTGTGCGACTTAATAACACGGGTCTTAAGTGGAACATGTTTGTTAAAGAGGTAGTCAATAGTAGTGGTCAGGAAATCAGTTTGTTTATTAACGTCAGGTGTCAAACAGATTGGACAAACATTCACTAAAAAGACTTTCAACGTTGACATTGCGAAAATCACGATATTGGATGGACTGAGACAGGTATTCAGGAAAATGTAAGTCAATAGTAACAAAAACGAAATCATGATACGAAAAAACGGGAACTGATAATTGGCTGAAACATTTAACAAGACTCATGTCACTAACAAGAAATAAGTCTAAAACAAAGACGGCATACAATTTGGTTTAAAGTGCGTTGGTTCAGCAAGGTATACAAAAGAAAGGCCAAAAGAATTCATAGGTTTTCAGAGGTTTTCAAACTAATAGAAGAGGAGTGGAAAAGATTTATATTTAAATCGCCACAAAGAATGAATTTAGGTGCTACGTGACAAATTTCTTCAACAATTGGGGATATAACACGCGAGTTTGCAATATGTGGTGGCATATAAAAAGTTCCGATAATGCATTTATTTTTCCCATTAAGGATATCGATGAAATAGTAGTCACAAGACTCTGTGCCGTCAGAGCACTTGATGAAGCTAGATCTTATGTATTTTCTAACATAAATTTTTTTTTTTTTTTTTTTTTTTTTTTTTTATAGAGTTTCTAATATTACTCCCAAGCCATAGTAATATTATCGTTACTCTCAGCAAGCTGAGAGTTACCTATCCTGGTTAAAAGCACGAGACTTGGAACCAGAACTAGGCTCGGACGAATAATAGGGGTAGGTGGAAAATCGTACATGCGACTCTTTCTCACTTAAGATAAGAAAACAAAAACCACCTCCCTTCGAAACCTGCATACTACAACTAGGTTATTCCTATCTAGTAGTTTTATTTAAACTGTAAATTACGCGTTTGGCAGGCAGCTTCCCAGTGGAGGCACCTGCTAATACCGCCATAAGCACGCGGTTACATCTTATTGCGCTAATTCAAATGGTTTTATCCTTTGTAATCGGCGCACTAGGTTAGTATCGTCTCGAATTTGTAGCATGGTGATATTGCAATGACCGTGAAGGCGTGTCTGTTGTTTGCAGGCAAAATGTTTTATTTCATCTTCGACGGTAGCCATAGTTAGGTCTCTGTGGATATCAGTGTTTCTGATAAACCATGGTGCATTCACTATTTTTCTTAACACTTTGTTTTGAAAAGTTTGTAAAATTTTGATATTACTGGATTTGGTACAACCCCAAAGTTGTATACCGTATGTCCAAACCGGTTTTAGTACTTGCTTGTATAAAAGCAGCTTGTTCTGCATGCTGAGTTGGGAAAATCTACCAAGCAGCCAGTGCATTTGTTTACATCGAATGGCGAGCTCTTCGCGTTTCTTCTTGACGTGCGGTTTCCATTTTAATTTCGCATCGAGTGTCATACCCAAATATTTTGCCTCGTTTGCGTACGGAATTCGTACCGAATCAATGAAAATGGGTAAGTTGTCTACCTTTTTATAAGTAAAATTCACGTGCGTTGATTTGGCCTCGTTGAGAGCAATACGCCAAGTCTTTGTCCAATCACAAATTTTGTCAATAGAACGTTGGAGTTTATTAGTTGCTGATTCAACGGTATTACTGACCGCTAATATAGCTGTATCGTCTGCAAATGTGGCTACTGTTGTGCCTTCTTCTTGAGGAATATCACTAGTGTATATTAGAAATAGGATCGGTCCAAGAACGCTTCCTTGGGGAACTCCTGCCGCGATTTCTTTAAATTCAGAGTAATCATTTCCGTGTTTTACACGAAAGAGTCTGTCTGATAAGTAACAACTAAGGATATCAGATAACTGTTTCGGAAAAGCTAGTCTTAGCTTATGTTTCAACCCTGTATGCCATACTTTATCAAAGGCCTGAGAGACGTCGAGAAAAACACTAGAACATATTTTTTTCTCCTCTAGGGCTTTTTCAATTACATTGGTTATTCTGTAAACCTGGTCGATTGTAGAGTGCTTAATCCTGAATCCGAATTGGTGGTCAGGTATTAATCGACGTTCTTCGATAATCGGATGTAGGCGCTTTAACAAAAGTTTTTCGAATACCTTCGACATTATCGGTAAGAGAGATATTGGCCTATATGATTTTTTGTCATTCAGTGGTTTACCGGGCTTTGGAACCATTATAACTTCAGCTACCTTCCATTGTCGTGGAACGTACAATAACCTGAACGATGCATTTATAAGATATGCAAACTTTATTAAAGCTTTCCTAGGTAACTCTTTAAGGACCTGTCCTGTGATTAAGTCATATCCAGGAGCTTTGTTTAATTTTAGTTTCTCTATTTCGAAGCGTAGTTCGGCTAGCGATACACTTTTTATTCTATAATTGTCAGGTGCCACGGTTAGGACAGGAAATTCGAGCAACGCTTGACCATCAAATGGTTTAAATGTTTCTTCCAAATGTTCTGCAAATATTTCGGCTTTTTCCTTGTCACTCTTCGCCCATTCTCCATTGATTTTCCTGATGGGTGGCGCTTGCGTTTTTGGTTTTTTAATGCCTTTCATGGCTTTCCAGAGCGAGTAATTTGTACTTTTATCCGCAGTTAGGCTTCCAAGATATGTAGAAATTTGACGATTATTAAAGTCTCGAATTTCTCTCTTAAGTTTACTACAAAGGTAGTTAAGAGTGGTTTTATCCTGTGGAGCGCGAGATTGTTGCCATCTTTTGCGCGCTCCCCTTTTCTTCTTTAACAATTGCGTGATTTCCAAGGGATATGTTATTTCGCAATTTGTGGTTATTTTCCGTTTATGGGGAGTATTTTTCCAGGCTGAGCATTGTATGACGTTAATAAATTGATCGACTTCGTCTTCAAGTTCGTGGGGTGTTCGAAGAGACACTTTGAGATCGATTTTACTTTCACAGTATTTTTTAAAGGATTCCCAGTTTGTTTTCATGTTAGTTAGTCTGGGCGGACCTTCTTTTTTTCGTAGACAGCCGTTAATTGTCAAAATGACCGGTGAATGATCAGAAGAAAGATCGAAGCATTCCTCAACTACAATAGAGTTTCCCGACAAACCTTTCGTGATGAAGAAATCGATGAGGTCTGGTGTTTTTGCCGTATCCGAGGGCCAGTATGTCGGTTTACCTGAGGAATGAAAGTCTACCCCCAATTCCATACCGGCTTCGTAAAGAACTCTACCTTTTACTGAAATGCATCTCGATCCCCAGAAGGTATGTTTTGCGTTAAAGTCACCTCCGATGACGAAATTTCGTCCAAGTGAGTCAAAGATACTTATAAAATCGCTTCTTTCCATCGTTGCACGTGGGGGGCAATAGATAGCTGCAAAATCATATTTTATGTGTTTAATTTTTACGCTCACCGTGCATAATTGCAGTTTGTCAAGCTCGATTGTTCCACTGACTGAGTGTTCAATGGTATTTTTGATCAACAAGGATGCCCCGCCTCTCGCCCTTTCCGAAGGGTGATATGCGTGATAGGCAATGTATCCTCGAATGTTTGTGCTGGTTTCTTTCGTCAGATGAGTTTCCGAAATCAAACAAATATCAATTTCATATTTATGAATGAATATCTCGAGCTCGTCCATCTTATGCAGAAGGCCGTTCGCATTCCATGTCACTAATTTAACTAAATCCGTCATATTTATATTATTGCACGTGTACTTCGAAATTGATTTTCGAGCTTGTCGAGTTTTTCAAACATACGTTTATTAATTTGGCTCTGTTCTTCTAGCCTGGCAAGAATTGCAGAGAAAACTTGGGAGACTGGATCAGATGTTTTATTTGTTTGTTCGCGTCCTTGCAACGCAGCTTCAGCGTATGTTTGTGGAACAGCTTTCGGTGACTTTTTTCTAAACAATTTTCCTTCTCTTGGGTGTTGTGTTTTGACCATTTCTTTAGCCTTTTTTCGTCCTTCATTGGTTTTATTATTGCCCCTTTCAGGTTTGTTATTGGTTTTATTTGCGATTGGTAGCGTAGTTTTCTTTATTTTGTCGCGCCTATTTTGAAGTTCCTTAGCCACTTCGCATCCGCGATAATTTGCCGGATGTTTTCCATTGCAATTTATGCATGTTGGTAGGTCTTGTCTACTTAGAGCGCATTCCTTCGATAAATGTTTACCGGCACATTTTACGCAACGCGGCTCTTTTTGGCAATACGTGTGCGTGTGATTGTAGCCTTGGCAACGCTTACACTGAGGAATCTGACGAGTCCTTTGGCGCATCGGTTCAATTTTAACCACTATGTTTAGGATAGTTTTAATGTTGTATATTTTTTCCATGTTTTCAGACTTTTCGAAACTAAGCATGAATAGCGGAAGTCCGCGTTTGACAACAATTTCCTCGTCTTGTTCCGTTTTTTGCTTTTCTTTTTTAAGTATATTAACCGCGTCGATAATTTTGAAACCTTTAGTTTTAAGATCTTGCAAAACATCTTCTTTGCGGCACGAAGAGTGGAGCCCTCTGGCTACAACTCGGTGTGGCCTTTCAGACTTGTTTTCATAAGTGTACCATTGTACCTTCTCAGTATTCAGCTTTTGAGAAACTGCGCGATAGCTCTCAGCATCGCTTACATTTATTTTCCACACATTATTATTCAGAGATGTTACTTTGAATGTGGATTTTGCTATTTCCTTAAGAAGGCTACTTAGCTTGCTGTAGTCTGAAACTCCGACAACGTTAATTGGAGGTGGAAGGTATACCTTATTTTGAGGTTTTTTCCTTAGCGTTTCTATTTCGTTGGCATTTGCCTTTTTGGGTTGTCTATCTTTTAGCACAACGACTTCTGGTGAGGAGCCGGCTTTCCGTTTTTTGTTCGGTCTCCTCTTAGTGATCCAATCCGTTTCGCGCCCTAGCTCTTCTTCGTCTGTATGATAATCGCGGCTAGCTGAGCGGTATGATTTGGCTTCTGGCTGTTTTTCAGGTTGAGATTCAACAAGTGCTTTGTTCTCAGCTTTCAGCTGATCTAGCTCTTTTTTTAGCTCTTGGTAAAGCTGTTCAATTTGGTTAAGCTTAGTGCGGAGTTCCTTGTTTTCGTCCTCGAAGCTTTTGCATTTCGTTGAGTCCCTCGAAAAGCGTCCAAAATCTGTTGGCGTCGTAGGACTTCGATTAGTTTTTGCTTCTGGCACCGATCCCGTTGGTGGTGATCTAGTTACCCTTTCACTATTTTTAAAAGGGTCGAATGATTGCAATAAATGGCTCTCCCCAGAATCCGTAGAGCCTGCCTCCGAAGAGTGTGGATTTTCCAGTAGAACTGGGCTGCCACCTGGGGTATTATATCTTTTTGTTTTAATCATTGCATTTTTTGTATACTCTATGCACTCGGTATACTGAGGGTGGATTTTGGTCGCCTCTTACGACCGGCATGCCTACCTCGGGTAGATTCTGATCCCTATCCCGAAGGGTGGATTTTAGTCGCCTCTTACGACCGGTATGCCTACCTCGGGTAAATTCTGACCCCTATCCCGAAGGGGGATAATAGGGGTCATAAATAGCAACACCTCCTCCAGTAGAGTGAGTTCTATCAGCTCGGTAAGGCTTTTTGAATCCTTTTAGGTGAAATAGGTTACTTTTTAAATTGGGCCCAATGACGCCACTTTTTGGGGATAAAGTGCTGTTTCATGAAGCAGATGAAGGTTCTCACCTGTCCAGTAACGCATATTTTGCTTATTGACGAAGCCGTTCAACCAAAAAATGCGCTTCATCGCTGAAGATGATTTTGCGATGAAATTCTTCATTTTCTTCCATCATATTCAGAGCTTTAGTTTTTGAGTCAGCTTAATCTTGTAAGGGTGTTGGCCAGGATATGCCGAATTCGCCATAATGTGGTCTGGGAGAGGCCTTGAAATTGACTGATTTGGCGACGGACGCCTCTAGGGCAGAAATATTCTCCACACTTCAGACAAAACGTAGTGTCACTGCACGGCACCATCAAGCAGCGAATATTCTGGTCAAATTTGTTCACTAGGCTATGAATTGCTTGTCTACTGGGACGAGAATTACGGCCGAAAATTCGCGTTAACGCTCTTAAAGTTGCGACCCCCGACTTGGAATTTCGGTAGTAAATTTTAATTATTTGTAAACGTTGTTCCTTCGTGTAGTTCACCGTAATAAAAATGTTTATTTTACTGAATATTGTGATATTAACAGTTCGGTAATCGGCTTAAAACTGCGTTCACACTGAGTTTGAAGTTGTCAAGTCGCCAATGAAAGACCCTTTATTAGAATGATTAGTAACGCTTCCAGTTTAGCTTGTTCTATTGAATTATGCAGAACTACTAACAAAACCTTCTAGACATTTATTTTATGATAAGGTGTTATAGGCTTTCCTTGTATATGTAGATTCCAATTTCTGACACACATTACTTACGCAGCAATTTCCAAACTCGTGTTGCCATCCCGGCCTTTAAGAAGCTCTTACTCAATTATATCCAGAAAGTTGTCTAACAGACTCTCTGCTGATATATGAATCATAAGAACTCTTTTCTCCTTTTTATGTAAAGTAAAATCTTGGATTCGAGTTCGATCAAAATAAAAATGAAGTTTTGCTGCGCTATATTGTTTAGTTTCGCATTATTGTTTATTCATATTAAAGAAGGCATAGAGTTACATGCTTTAAATGTTTTTCTTTTCTTTTCTCTTTGTTATTAAAATACAATTCAAATTTTTGCCAACCCCCTGTTCCCGTACTATTCGAACTATTTTTATTTTTCTTCCCTCTTTTCATTTTTAGTTGCTCAGTGCTCGCCCCACAAAACGAAAGCTATTGGTTAAAATTAAAATTATCTGTGTTTCTTAAAAAATGAAAATGTCACTTACTTGCTTTTATATGGGTTAACTAAGTATGTAGTTGCAAACAATTGTTAAATTCATAGTTTGAAATCAAGAATAAAGAATAAATAAATAAAAGCTTACCCTTCCGCTAAAGTGACAACATTATTAGAAAATTGAACTTATATTCCTATAATGCCAATATACTTTCTTGTGTCTTCATTGAAATAGTAAATACACTATGTTCCACGTGTTTACGAACAGGCATTTTTTTTTTGATTTAGTCTGACGAATTTTTTAAAATCCTTCGATAATATGGGAAAAACCAAATGCAAATGAAAGAAGCCTATAACTAGCTATGTTTATGTTGAAAAAAAAAAATTGGGGTTAGGCAGTTCAATTTGTATGGTGCTTTTCCCAATAAGGTCATAAAATTAGTAATTTCTTTATTATTCAGAGTACCAAGGACCTTAGTTGGAAACATAATTTCATACAAACAAAAACTATGGGTAAAAGAAATTCATTATCAAAGGAGGAAATAGGCCAAATTCGAGCTTACAAATAGCAAGGCAAAGGTTTTTCACAGCTATATTAGGGACCCTGAAAGTTATGGAAAAAAACAAAAAGGAAGAATAATTAGAGCAAAAACAAGTCAGAGTCGATGGGCGATACTGAGAGCTGCTTTAAATTCAAGACTTCCCCTAAATAAAAACATAGGGGCGGGCTACAGTCCGCTTGCGCGAACTGTTGGATACCCTATTCTTATTCCTATCCCTCGTAAGTGGGCGTGACAAAAGTCTAAGTATGGTTGAATTGTTAAGAACGCTGTACATATTCTGTTATATAACATTTAAAAGATTTTATCAAACAAAAACGAAGCTTTTGTAAAAAAAACGTTCCCTAGTTCAAACTTTGGTTTTTCAATAAAATTATTTAATTTAATTGTGGGCGTGTCAGTAAGCGGATTTAAAAAAAAAATAACACATGAGCATAGAGGACCCCTAGAGAGTATATATTATAAATTTTAGCTCTCTAGCTCAAACTTGGGATTTTCAAAAAAAGTTTTTTTGTAAATTGTGGGCGTGTCAGTATTCGGACTTTGAAAATATTTACACATGAGCTTAAAGGGCCCCTAGAGAGTACATTTTATAAATTTCAGCTCCCTAGCTCAAACTCTGGATTTTCAAAAAAAGTTTTTTTTTAAATTGTGGGCGTGTCAGTATTCGGACTTTGAAAATATTTACACATGAGCTTAAAGGGCCCCTAGAGAGTATATAATATTATAAATTTCAGCTCCCTAGCTCAAATTTTGATTTTTCAATAAAATTGTTTTATTTTTTTGTGGGCGTGTCAGGGGGCGGATTTTGAAAATTTTATATCCCGAGCAGTTTTAGGAGTCATAGATCATATGTATATAAAAAATTTCAGCTTTCTAGCTCAAAATTCGATTTTTTCCAAATTTTTTTTTTTTTTTGAGTTTGTGGGCGTGTCTGTGTGCGAATTTCAAAAATTCGTAAACTTGATTATTTCGGGATCCCAGAGAGTATATGGTTAAAATTTCAGCTCTCTAGGCCCAGTTTAAAGGCCTAATTTTTGCCGACGGACGGACATGGTTAGATCGACATTACTATCGATGCTGATCATAAATATAGTAACTTTTAGGGGTCTACGGCCAATATTAAGGTACGAGTATGTTACAAACTATGCGTCAAAATTAATATATCCTTAGAATAGGGAATAATTAATGCAGAGAAACATGAGTTGAAGCTAGTAGATTAACAGTTTATCGCGTGATACAGCAGTCCAACCATATTAGACACAAAAAATGAAAAAGTGGTCTGGGTGCGACCCGCAAGGTCCATACGACTAACTTCCCAGTGGGATCAATATGATTTATGGGATTAGTGGTAAATTTTGAAATCTGGTTAACCACAAGATATGGTTAAGAATTATTTAATATTAAAAAATGCTCTTTAATATTGTTCATGGAAATTAAACAGCGAGGTGTGATATATATTAATGCAGCCATTGTTATCAACACGGAGACCTGTTAATTTACATGTATACGAAATAAGGGAGCACAATAGGCAATGAATTGCTGGGAGCTACTTGCGTAACAAATGCCTGCGCTGTGGTTTTACCATTATAAGGGTACTGTGTCACTACAGAAAAAAGAAATCCCTTTAGCGCACGCAAATTATAAAAAAAAAAAAAAAAAAAAAAAATGTAATAATAATTTGCTCAATGACAAATGACAATAAATAGTACAAATAAAGGCAAATTAGTTTAGTTATTTATTTACTAACAAAAAACGGCTGGACCCATTTCGCTGGAAAATTAATCAGTTCTGAGTTACGTAATTACGCTTGGAATAAACCCATGTCCCTTGTGAATATCATCTTTGGTTCTCGAGATAATCGTGGCGAAAGATAATTCCGAACGCACATACGTACATACACACAAACAGACATCTCTATAAAAACGATGGATTTGGATTCTGGTGACCTTGAAACGTGAAGATTTGTCAAAATTCGCGATTCACAAAATCGGCCCATTACAACAACTTTCACTGGGAAGTTAAAAAGGAACCACCATTGAACGCAGCACGCAAAAGTCAGCGACTTGATTTTGCATAAGTCACATCAGGTGGAGTCGAGAGTGGCATCCTGTTGTCTTTTCAGATGATAAAAAGTTTAATTTGGATATACCTGATGGATATAATTATTATTTCCATGATTTAAGGAAGGATGAAATAACCTTGCATAGGAGACACAGCAAGGGCGGTGGAGTAATGGTATGGGGAGCAGTAGGTACGCTTTTACGGAACTGCTAACCTTGATTCTCAAAGCTCAAGATTGACCGCAATCAACTACAAATCTATACTGGAAAGGGCTTTCCCTCATTTTTTCAATTTATTCGGTGGACAACGATGGATTTTCCAACAGAACAATGCACCGATACATACCGCAAGAATAACCAAAACTTGGATTCAGAAACGAAATGTAGACCTAATAGCATGACCAAATATCGGTCATCCCTTAGGTTAGGTTAGGTTAGAGTGGCTGTCGGCACAAGGCCATTGTGGTGCCACACGGATCGAGGGGTTTCACCACTACTTGTTTTTTTTTTTTTTTCTCGATGCGTGCTTGCCTATCAGACAGTGCCCTGTAATTGCACCTATAGTGGAGCTAATATGCAGTCGATTTAGTGAGATCAGACTCTTAGAGCGTCGCAGATCCAGCTTTGGCCAGATGTGCTTAGTCGCTAGACATGTATTACTACTTGTCCAGCTAAGGTTTGTTCTCTCGATTGCAGATAGCTTGAATAAAAGTTTGCAGGTAGCGATTGGGATACCCAGAGAACCCTTTTCAGGTAAAAGGGGGAGTTTGGTTCCCTTTTTGGCGAGTTCATCAGCCCTGCAGTTTCCAGGAATATCGGTCATCCCTTAGAAAAATTACTCTCGGGAGAGTTGAGCCTTGAGGCCGGGTACATTAGTTGATTTCCCTGTACCTTTTAATGTCTCTCCTAAACGTCGTCTCTGGTTTTCCAATCATAATAGCAGCATATCGCACACTTCGGCCATCCTCAACCGATGCCAGCACCCTGACAAACTACTTCTTCCGTTATTTGCATTTTTTTTTTCACAAAAGCCACAAATAACTAAAAAATAATCAAATTAAAACAAATCCATGACAATAAACTTATTAAAACACCTAGGGGATCACGGAAGGCAACATTGGTATATCTCACGTCTAGTTCCTATTAAAAAACGATTACAATTCGTTTTTCCTCAATATGATGCACGTATGACAAGGAACATGGAAAGAAGTTATGCAATATAGGGCCTAAAATTTAGCTTCTCCTACCATTTGCATTACGCAAATAGGTACACGAATAAACCATTAAACTGATAAACCACTAAAAAATGCAAAAACATAGCGGCATATTACCGAAATGATAACAGAACATGCGAAACTTTTAACAAACTCAGTCACTCAGTGTATTGGTATACAGGGTGCGGAACATAACTTCCCTTTTTGAAATGCGCTCCATTTTTTTGGACTCAAAGATAAAGTCGTAGTTTGGGTCAGACTGGAAAATACGGACACGTGCAAATTCTGCGGCAACTTTTAAACTTTAAGTGAAATCAGGTGTTTTTCGCATTGTTTTATGTATTTAAGCATTGTTATTTCCCGTGCTGGGACGGGCTAAATAATATCAACGCAGCGCCCCCAAAACACAGCCCTTGTAAAGGCGACTAAGAGGGAGTCACTTCTATGCAGTTTCCACATCCAGGTGAGCCTAGGGACGCATTTAACATCTTGAACCTCTCTCGCAATTGTGCAACCACAACGTTGGGTCTTAGGTACACTAACATCACTTATGCAAAGGAATTTTATTTTGTTATATTCCTATCAAAACATGATAAATACTTTTACAATCGACATAGAACTATTAAAAAAAACCGTAATCCACTAGACACTTCACAAAATTAACCGCACGGCGGCTTGGATAACTTTCCCGCTTTTTCAGAATGGGTTTAGAATCACATTTTTTCATTAGTCATTTTCTATACTCGTAAAATCGGGAATAAAAGAATCGTCACAATGTAGATAACATGTAGATAGATATACATATTTGATTTGTCTTGATTGCATTGTGAATGGGTATAAGTTTTAAAACATGTTGAGCTTTAATTTTATACCTTTCAGCAGAGGCCGGAAATGGATAATGAAAGTATAGTCGAATTTTAAAGGGATATGACGTATGAGTATGCATAATGATGTTAAATATATGTAAATACTAGCTAAATACTAGCCCGGTTTAGATTTAGATTTATTTATTAGTTAAAATAAGAATCGCTGTACATAAAGAGCAAAACACTTATAAATAGTACATGTACATGTACAAGTATTAAATATATTAAAAACAATTTTTAAATGTATTTAGAAGAAGAAAGAGATTTGATAAAGAAAAGAAAGATGAAGATACAGAAGAAAGATACTGAAGAGAATAAATATACACCAAGAACTAAGATAAACAAAATAAGTGTGAGTGATTTCAGTTTGGTACAAAATGAGAATAACACGCCGATGAAAATTGTCTATATTCGATTTTATTCCTCACCTGGTGAGGCAGCTGGTTCCAAAGCCGAACATCCGGAGTCTTCGTTAAGAAAAATAAAATTCCAAATTAAAAATGCGACTTTCAAAAAATCAAGGAACTTATTTTATTCTAACAATTTATTGTATTAGTAGTGGCGTATTACAGCATAGCTGCACGCTCGCTACTTACTAGCGATTAGCGTAAGAGTCTGTATCGAATACACTATTGGTAAAGCGAAGAATACTAGCGATATCTATCTCACCTAACTCATCTTCCCGGATGAATTGTTTGCCTAGAGTATTAAGACTGCTTCTGGCGAAAGTAGGGGACTCACCGATGAAGTAAGATGCCGTTTCATCTGTTTGAATGCAACACTCGCATTAGTCCGAGCTCCTTACGCAGATAGTTTTTAGCTGCTCGTCAACACGACTGAAACCAGTGACGAGACCAACCAAGGATCTCAAGTCTTTCCTATTCAATCCAAGCAAATACTTAACTCTGCTGACTTTGGGACCGTGCGAAAACTTTTTCGAATGCCTGCATGAGGCAAGGCCAGAATTCTGAGTGCTGCCGACGTAGAGCCTCAGTCATTTGACGTTCGTGAACAGATAAGCAGCATGTTATGTATGGTTGTGGGCTGATGAAGGCTGGCGATGAGCTTTTCCTAGTATCCCTGAAAATCGGTGTGCCCAGGAACTCAGGTAAGTGTTACAGAGTTACAGCTTCCCAACTTGTTCAACTTAGGCATGGTTTCCTCAACAATTTTTGAGGTTAGAATACCAGCCGAGCAGGCTTGGCTATCTGAGTAGATGTAAAAGATTGAAGCTTTTACCCTTTTCCTTAACAGGATACTAGAGGCAGTGGCAGTCGCAAAGATTTCTGGCTGAAAAACAGTTGTTTGTCTATATCAAAGGCTGCAGATATATTAAGCCGACAGTCTCGAGAGTGGACCCCGGCTCCAGGGGGACCGTCAATTAATGATCCATTTGTATAAATGATGGCATCACAGCCTAAAGCCATAGCGCCCCTCACTGTTCCTGTCGTTCAGGAAGGAGGATTCGAAAACGGCGTTCAAAGCTTTTTTTGGGTACACAGAGTCAAGTGCTCCCCCCGATTGCAAGGTAGGCTATCATAGAGAGCTCTTTACCTAGCACCTCTGATTCCATCGCCGAGGTTGACCTGCCGTCCAAGTTCTACAGAGTATATATACTCGTATGATAAATTTGAGTTCCCTAGCTCAAATTTTGGTTTTTCAATAAAATTGTTTTATTTAATTGTGGGCGTGCAGTGGGCGGATTTTGAAAAAAATTATCTCCCGAGCAGTTTTAGGAGTAATAGATCAAAAATGAAAAATGCCAGCTTTCTAGCTCAAAATTAGATTTTTTCGAAATTTTTTTTTTTGAGTTTGTGCGCGTGGGCGGATTTCAAAAATTCGTAAACTTGATTATTTCGGGACCCTAGAGAGTATATGGTTAAAATTTCAGCTCTCTAGGCCCAGCTTAAATTCCTAATTTTTGCCGACAGACGGACGGACGGACGGACATGACTAGATCGACATTATTATCGATGCTGATCATAAATATAGTAACTTTTCGAGGTCTACGGGCAATATTAAGGTATGTTACAAACTATGCGTCAAAATGAATATGCCCTTAGAATAGGGTATACAAAAATGTGTACCCCCTTTTCCACGCCTTATATTACACGTTTTTAAATATCCTCTCTTACCTAGCGTCTTGGGCATATAAGGACCCACCCTGGTGAATTTCAAGTTTCTAATTATAATTGTTAAGGCTGGGCCGTGACTATTTGTTTATTTTAAAATTGTTTTTATAGAGTTAGATTTTCATGAAATATCTATGTACCCCACACTAAACTAAATCTTATGAATATCTTAATCTTAACTAATATTCTCGTTTCAATATGTTTGCACGTTATAGTTGTATTTTTTCTAAATTTGTAACGTTACGGCAAAGTATAAAAATATATTTAAAAAAATTTAAAATCCAAATTTGTCTTTGTCAGCACAAAGATCAAACTTTTTTAATATCTCTTTATCCGATCTGAAGATATTACTGTGTTTCGAAAGAACGTTGTTTTAGTATTTTTGTAAATACTGAGTATGCTAATTTATTACCCTAACTCGAAGTATTTGAAAACCCAACATAGATCAATGGCATTAAAACCGTTTTAGAGCAAAGTGAAATTTGTCGTATGAGTAATTTTTTTTGAGAACCTAAGTAATTTTAACGGCTGTGTGAGTCTAGCGATTAATTCAACTGTCCCGCAATTGTGCATGCAAATCCGTTGTCATGACTGGAGATCACGGAAATCGTTAAAGGTACATTAAACAGTAGTCAATCAAGGGTGCATGCACGACGCACGTGCCGAAATCGTAGAAAAGAGGCAGGCCTAATAACTCCAAATGCAACAACACCAACGTTTGATCGAACTCAGTGATCAAGTGATCTGAACCAGGAAAACTGCCGATGTTGATTGAGGTCGAACCGGCGGATCCCTCAAGCGGACCAGTAGGGATGCAGTAGTTGATATTCTGATATTTGATATTTTTATTAGGTTTAAAACATTTACAAAGATTACATTAAGTATCTACTAGGGGTCGCCCAATTGTCGAAACTCGACCAATTTATTCTATAATGTTACGCATGTTTTAAATCCGGGTAGCTCCCTTTGACATCCCTGCTACTGTCCGTATGGATTTCAACATTGAAAACTGAACGAAAATATTACAGTCGGCATTTTACGGAAATAAGTAGTACCAACATTACAAGCGACTCTGAGGGCTACCTTGGAATTTCTTTCTGAAAACGAGTTCTTTTGCTCGTGGGCCTACATTCCGAAAGACACTATTCAGAAGATCTGCTCCAAACTTCTTCGAGGTAACTTTGACCAATATCCTGTTCAAAACTTGCGCAAGCAATAATTTCTTTTAACTAATAGGCGTTCCGTAACCAACTCTAGGGGAGAAAATATTCACATATCAAACGCCACAAACTCGACTAGTCACGGATTAAATTTAGTACCAAGGTAATAATTCAGTAATTATGTTCGAGTAATTTAATTTATCTGCATTTATGCAGGTACATATTTAGGCAAACTATCCCGTAAGCTCTGGCCCCACCGGGTTGTCGAGGCAATAGAGTTTGTGGCGTACTCATCGCATCCCAGGCAATCCATTCCAATTCACACCATAAAAAGGGCAAGACTTTTCTTAAAAATCTCCCGCCCGCTTACGAGCGAACAGGTGAACACGTCATTCCGAGTCAGAAAATCAGATTCTGCAGCACCCACATGTGCTTATGAGTGGAGTTCTCCCCTCTGGCATCGCACTCCCCCCCCACCACCGCAAATAGTGGAATTATAGTACACCCATAGGCGATGCAGAAACTGTAGTTAGCCACCCGAAATCTCCGTGTCATAACCACACATACGACAACCCTAAACATCATCATCCATCGTCACCCACGCCCCCTTCGCTCTTCCAACCAGTGCAGACTTTTTGGCTTTCAACACTGCCTACATTAATTCACCCACACACCCGCGATCGGATGCCCCGTATGATAATCAGCGCAGCGAGAAGAAAAACCGATAGCTCCCAATCAAGGAGCGAATCAATCGGCTCTTAAGCAAACCACGGTTCTTCTCTGTCTGATTGCGAAAAGCGGTTTCTTGCAGTGATTGGGGAAAGTGTCAGTTGTACCGAGAATCGATCGAAGATTGGACGTGCGGAAAAGTGTTTGAGCGGGGGTTTTTATGCATTTCGATTACTGTCCGTAATACAGTGATCTTTTGCAAAGTGTTAGAGATATACGCTTAACTATACATATACGTATATAAGTTAAAGTTTTCGGTTAAAATGCTAGGTTAGGTTAGGTTAGGTTAGGGTGACGTGGCTGTCAGCTGAGGCCGACACACTTAGACCAAGATTAGGTCCATTGTGGCACCACACAGATCTGGGGATTCCCTCACTGCTCGTTGAACCAATGGGAGCTTCTTATGAAGCGCGAAAGACTTCTAACGCCAGTGTTGGCTAAGTCGTTTGTGTCGTTAAACAAGAAGTCCCCTAGATGGAGATTTCTTTTGTGGGAGAGTGCAGAGCATGTGCAGAGAAGGTGAAGTACAGTCTCCTCCTCCTCCTCGTCCATGCAGCTTCTGCAGAAGTCGTTTGAGTGCACGCCAAGTCTGGAGGCGTGCTGGAATGTCTCTATGTCCCGGCACCCAACAGAGGTGAATGTTAAACTGCTCTGCCATCTCCGAGAGAGATGAGCGGCAATCTTGGGCTACGATGGAATTTGAAGAGACTGAGTCCAGGGACTTAATCGCTGCCTGACTATCCGAGAAGATACGGATATCCTTTGAGGATATCACATTCCTCTTTAGCCACGACAGGGCTTCTTTTATCGCTAAAATTTCCGCCTGGAACACGCTACAATAATCTGGAAGACGGAAAGAGAGGCTAAGATTTAGCTTTTCTGAGAAAACGCCCCCACCTACCCTATCGCTGGTTTTAGATCCGTCGGTGTAGAAGTGGATCGATTTATCTTCTGCAAATGCATCATCATCCCAGAATGATCTGGAAGGAATGGTGATTTGGAAGTTTTTTCCGAACTGCAGATGGGGTATGGTGTAGTCTATGTTTCTGGGTAGAGACTTAAAGGAGTCCAAAATGATGGAGTGGCCAATCTTCTTGTTGGTCCACTGTGAGGTAGCTTTTAAGCGGACAGCGGAACAAGCCGCTGTTTGCATGCTGAAAATGTCAAGGGGTATCAGGTGTAACAGAATGTCCAGTGCAGCGGAGGGGGTAGTACGGAGTGCTCCGCTAATGCACAGACACGCTGATCGCTGGACTTTGCCCAGTTTGTCGCGGTTTATAGCTTTATCCAGGGCAGTCCACCAGACGACCACCCCGTAAGTAAGAATTGGTCTAACCACCGCTGTATATAGCTAATGCGTAATACGGTTAAAATGCTAAGGCAACACGGAAAAAAAAGAAATATTAATAATATAGTGTAGTAATGCTAATAAAGTAAATATAGTGTTAAAATTAATAATGAATTAATGCAATTAAGTACATAACATCGTAGATGATAACGTTACAGCCTAAGTGGTAAAATAATTTTGTAATGGTAGTAGTTTGGCCGCCACTGATAAGATATATTAGTGAAAATATAATTTCAAGCATTAACCTATAGAGCTGCAGCAGTGAAACCCTTCGGAAATTGTGCACAATATCTGGATAAGTGGTGAGTTTTCGTTTAAGAGTTTATTGACCTTTTTTTTATTGCCAAACTATTTCTTTATATTTTGCTTTTATTCTTTAAATTTTTTTTTCCTAATTTGATTTATTACCTATCTAATGCATAACTAAATCTAACAGAATTACTTACTTAAAATTAACTATGGCTATTTACTTAGGATTTAATAAAAGATAAATGTGTTCACCTATACATTGACACGTTCTAATTTCGAATTTATATGGGGTTATGTGTGGTCGCGCGTGAATTGATTAGAAATGATTTTATAGATTAGATGTGATATTGGTCTTAAACAAGGGACAGTCTACTGACATCATGAGTACGGAGGCTGTCATGGCGTTCACTAATTTCGTGAGTGGGAGGGAACACAGCGTACTCAAGGCAACCTAACACCTGTTGCCCCGCGAACCAGACTGTACGGTAACGAGTAGGGTCCGTCCGTTAATTATTGAGTGGAGAGTGTTTGCTCTTAAATCTTGGCATGAAGACAAAAAGTTCTTTTGTTGCGTCTGGCTACCGAAGGACAAAACCCATACCCATCCCGACTTCACCTAGCTTTGGCTTATGCAAGCATGCCAAGTAACCGTCCGGCAAGGTAGTATCCAGAGTGTCCTCAAGTGCAACAATAAGTTGAAAAAAAAAACAAAGTCGACTGTTATACATATTTATCGGAGAATGAAATTTTTCGACATTGCATTCTCTGATTTCACATGATATAAAATTTTCTCGGCATTTTCAAGTAACTTCAAGCATTTTCAAGTAACTTCGAGTTTGTTCAAGCATTATCAAGTAACTTTAAGTTTTCAAGCATTTTAAAGTAACTTCAAGCATTTTCAAGTAACTTAAAGTAACTTCAATCATTTTCAGGTAACTTCAAGCATTTTCAAGTAACTTCAAGTATTTTCAAGCATTTTCAAGTAATTTAAAGTAACTTCAAGCATTTTCAAGTACCTTCAAGCATCTTCAAGTAACTTCAAGCATGTCCAAGTAACTTCAAGCATTTTCAAGTAGGTTAGGTTAGGTTAGGTAGGTGGCCTGGCATAGTGCCACACTCAGGTCAATGCTGACCCATTGTGATGCCCATCGGGGGAGGAGGGTAGTCCCTTACTCATTTTTAACCCTGTCTATAAACAGCTGAGATTAATTACTCGCTGTGCTGTTCGATGCAAACCATCCTGTAGATTTGATGAACTTCATTATTTTGTCTATCGGTTTGCTGGAGAGCTCGTCTAGGTCGTGGAATCAGTGTCTCCCCAGGAATCTGTACCTGATGTGTTGGAGACCCGGGCAGTGACACAGGAAGTGTGTAGTGTTCTCCAGAGCTTCCTCGTCGCCACAGCTTCTACAGAGTTCTTCATCCGTCAAACGTAATTTCTTCATATGGTACCGCAGAGTGTTGTGCCCCGGTAAAATACCAACGAGGATGGATAGTGATGTTCTATCCTTTTTCATTAGACTCTCGGTTCTGGCCTCATTGTAAGTTGGCCATAGCGTTCTAGTGGTGTGGCAAGTATCTAGTGCGGTCCATCTAAGGTTCGCCTCTCTTATTGATTTTTTCCCTGCTTCAAGCCTGAGTGAGCAAGGCGGGATGCGTACAGAGGGATCAGCTTGTTCTGTCACAGCTTCCGAACCTTGTCTTGCTAATTCGTCCGCTTTCTCGTTGCCCGGAATGCCTTCATGTCCCGGGACCCAGCAGAGCGATACCTTATGCTGGGTACCAAGAACCTTGAGTTCTTCGCGACAGCATTTCACAAGCTTTGATTTTATTTCTGCTGCAGTTAAGGCTTTTATTGCTGCCTGGCTGTCGATATAGAAGGTAATAGCATCGGGTGGTATTGCCCTTACCGCAGACTCACGGGCTGCTGTTGTCACTGAAAGGACCTATGCTTGGAAGACGCTGCTGTGGTCGGGTAGGCGTACCGATTTTCATATACCCAGTGGTGCGGAAAAGACGCCTGACCCCACCCCCGTTGCCATTTTTGAGCCGCCTGTAAATACGGCTATGGCTTGTGTGTCGGGGACGAGTCCGCTTCTCCATTCTTCCCTGCTGGGATAGGCACTCGAGAAAGGTCTTGTGAAGTCTAAGTATGGCGTGATGTAGTCCGTAGTTGGTACATGGCCAAAGTATTTCTGTAGGATCATCGAATGACCCATTGCATTTGGTTTCCAATTCGCTGTTTGGCAAATTCTCATGGTACTAGTCACGGCTGTTGATTGAACAAAGATGTCTAGCGGAGGCAGGTTGAGAATAGCCTCCAGTCCTGCGGTTGGAGTTGTCCTCATCGCACTGGTTGTGCCGATGCACGCTAGTCTCTGAACTTTTGTAAGAGCCTTTAGGTAGGTGGCTTTATTAGTTGCCTGCCACCATACGAGACTGCCATATGTTGGTATGGGTCTTACTATTGCTTTTTTGATTCTTTCATTGGTGTTCATTTTCCAATTTAGTTTTTTGTCTAGTATGAGTCCCAGGTACTTCGCACTGTCAGAGATTCTGAGGGGTGTACCGCCAACAGAACGTGTGACAAACGGTGGTATTTTCCTTTTATTTGTGAAAATTACCAGTTCGGTTTTCTTGGGGGTTTACCGCCAGGGTTTTGAGAGCCCCTTTGATTTTTTCGGTGAGTGTTGGCAGGAATTTACATGTTGCCAGCAGCACGACGTCATCAGCATAAGTTGTTGTTCTAACGCCACTATTCTTGAGCTGCATAAGCGCTTCATTTAGAACAATGACCCATAGCAGCGGGGAAATAACCCATCCCTGAGGAGTCCCTCTAGAGGCGTAAGCTTCTAACCTAGAGCTCCCAAGTTCCGCTATAATGTGCCTTTCTTCGAATATGCTGATAATCCAGCTGATAATAGAATTATCAATCATAAGCTTACTTAGCGTTCTGCGTACGGCGCCAATATTGACATTGTTGAACGCTCCTTCAATGTCTAAGAAGGTCACTAAGCTGTACTCTTTGTCCTTTAGTGTTTTCTCGATTGTGCCGACAGCACAGTGTAGCGAGGTTTCCACACTTTTACCCTTTGTATAGGCATGTTGTATGTCTATCAGTCTTTTCAAAGTTTTCAGTATGAAGGAAGTGAGGCTTATTGGTCTGAAGTCCTTTGCATTGGTGTGACTTGCCTTGCCAGCATTTGGTATGAAAATAACCTTCACTTCGCTCCATGTTCTTGGTATATATCCCTGTGTGAGAGTGCCAATATAGAGTTCCTTTACCGGAATAAGGGTTTTGACAGTCTTTTGCAACATAATGGGGATGACTCCATCGAGCCCTGGAGACTTATAGGGAGAGAAGAATTGGATGGCCCATTCTATTCTATCTTCCGTTATCAAGTCTCCAGGGAGGATCGTTTCCGCAGTAATGTTGGTGCGTACATCGAGACAAGGCTGAGTGATGCAGCCTGGAAAGTGTGTGTTCAGTAGTAGGTTTAAAGACTCTGAACAGGACTCGGTCCAGTTTCCTTCAGGTTTCTTGAGGGATCTCAGAGTTAATGGTTCTCTGGTTAGAACTTTCCTTAATCTCGCGGTTTCCGTAGTGCCCTTTAATTTGTCACAGAAGTTTTTCGATGATTGGTGTTTGGATCTCTGAACTTCATTTTTGAAGCTTCTCTGACTAGCTTTGTATATATCCCAGTCAGAGTCTAGTTTCGTCCTGTTTGCCTGTTTGATCGGAGAAGGAATGCACATTCGGAACATTCCATTTATCAATAGTAAGGGTGCTGGAGTTGTTAAGTAACGTTATATCTATAACTTCCTGCCTATATTTCTAACTACGAATGTTGTTTCGTCTCCTATATTGGCTACTAGATTGTTTTCAATAATGAATTCAAAAACTGACTCACCTCGTGTGTTGATATCTAAGCTGCCCCATTGCGAATGGTGGGCGTTTGGATCACAACACATTATCAGGTCCAATCCCTCCTGTTCCGCTTTGTGGACTAAGGCGTGGGTGATTGGAGCTGGCGGTCCTTCGTCTTCCTAAGGCATGTAAACGGCTGATATAATCTGTGGGGGAGCCCCCTCCCTTCAAGCCTTACCACGGTCTGGTCTGGATTGCTGTAGGTAGATAGAAGTAATAGTTTAATATGTTTTCTAGGTACTATAGAAGTTCTATTCTTACACTCCGCGTTAAGCGGTTTGATGCTGTAGGTTACTAAATCTTTATGGCTTAGCTCACATATTTTGCCACGGGATATCCATGGCTCTTGCACCAAGGCGACGTCTATTTTCCTGTCACATAAGAAATGGATGAGGTTAGAGCTAGCAGCTATGCTGTGGTGTAGATTTATGTGTGCTACCTTCATACTGGACTTACCTGGTATTCAACCGCCCTCCTCTTTCTCTCAGTTCTTTCCGTAAAGGGTCGAACTTTGCATCTGGTGATACCAGTGCGAACTTTGTTGTTGAACCTTCTTAGCAAAGGCATTGATATGTGGCTTAGTGAAACCACAATCCCGGTGCCTGTCTCGGAATGTTCACCTACCTCGAGCACCTCCCAGTTCTCACTACGGAGTTCAGGATTTAGATGCCGTAGGTTCCTTTCGATTCTTTCTTTTGGGATATGTGGGCCGGGAATCGAACTCCAACCTTTTGGTCTCGTGAGTTCGTACAGGTCCTTCTTTACGACAAGTCGTAAGTCGGCATTTGCCCATGGAGCCTGTGTAGTTTCAACAAACGTTTTCAACCAGTTCAACGTAAATTCGTTGTCACACGACAGTAGCTTAAAACCTTTGAAGGTAGAGAGTTGCTCAAAGAAGGGTAGTTGACCCTCTTTGTTAACGATAGTTCCGTTAACACCATCTAGAATGCGCAACTCTATGAGTCTCCATTGCTCTTTGCTTAACCTGCGGTCTGGCTTGCTGAAGTCGACAACCGCTACCTGGAGATTTAGGTTGGTAGCAATCGTTTTGGGCTTCTTGCTGGCCCTACTAGAGGGTGGCGATATTGTATTGTCATGCCTACCTCTCTTTGAACTTCCCGCCATCGGCCCGGATGCTTGTCCGGATACTGCTTCCGCGCCGATTGGTGGTCGCTTGAGTCTTTCCGAGACTGAGGTGGACGGCAAAAGGCTTTCCCTCCTCGTCCGCCTAGTCGTCCCTGGAAAGTGTCGTCTAACGGTCGCGTCTTGTTGTCGTATGTCGCATACGTTTGGGGGTTGTTTGGAACAGCTTGCAGCCGGCTCGGAGTCGGTTGCTGGCCTAAGTCTCTCATCGACTGAAGTTGGGAGCAAGCGCCTTCCCGCCCTCGTCGTAAGAGGTCTTCTCTCCTTTTTACTCCGTTTGTCGACGTTATCGCTAGTGGACCCTGCGTGCTTGACCGTGTTGCGGGCTCTGTCCAGAGCCGCTCTTTCCTTGTCCGTGAAGGACTTCGGATCACGCTTTCCAAGCCGCCGAATAAGACGAATTGCGTTCCGTCTCTTGTTGCGTGGTGTCGTTTTTGTAGCGTCCCTTGTCTTTGTCTGTGTAGAGATTGGATGCGGCGCATCCTCAACTACTCTACTAGTCCTCACTACTGTCGCAAAGCTATCTACGGTGGAATTACCCTTTATTTTAGATTTATTATTAGGTTTCTCCTCCTGAGAAAAGCAGAGGCTTGTCTCTTTCATATCTTTCAGCGCTTCCTTGCAACCGTCATCCTGAGATTCTCTCACACTCAACTGCGGGATAGCCCCGATCATCGTTGAGGAGATTGGGTCCTCACATGGCTTCTGTGCTGCCACTGAGAGAGTTGGAGACTCCACGCTAGTTGATGCAGCCACCTTTGGTCCTGACTGGCAAAGGCTTGTCGAGGATTTGGGTGGCCCCATCAGCGTGCCACTGCTCGAGTTACCCGAGGGTGCAGCTGGCAGCGACGAGCAGTAGATTGGATTGCCCCCCGATGCGGATCGCTCCTGGAGGTATGCTCGCGCATTGTGGAGTCTCTTCCTATCATTCTCGGACAATTCTTCCCATTTTTTTGTCCCCAGCCTCTAGACTGTTAGCTTACAGTTTTTCGCATATTTTGAGCTTGTAGAACTGCAGGAGAACGATGAACTAGCGATAGAGCATGTGTCGCTAGAATCCAGAAGGAGTTTTTCCAGATTTGCGTCAATCGCTCCAACGCTTTCCACGTCCGATATGGTAAGGAGTGCATCTTCCGCATCTGCTCCTTTTTTCCGGTCAGTGTTGCTTGTGCTAGGAGCGTCTGGCCGGTCCGCGTCCTTCGCTTTTTGCAGATTGTTGTTTTTGTTTTGTTTTGACATTTTATTTTGATTTTGGGTTCCACGAGTAAGGGGGAAGAAGATGTCCGCCTGCACTCACCCCCTGTATGCAGGTAAGAGGAATTAAATTAAAACTGAAGGTCTCCAGGTAATCAGAGTTTGCGCTAACGACTGGGCAGGGCACCCTCCCAGCCATGCAAGCCTCGGCGCGTCGTACCTTGCCTTGGGGTCGTCTCTGTCTAAAAGAGAGAGGGCGACATGTGGTTTGGTCCGCGATAGGACTTTCACAGAGAATAATCACTGCTATGACCCTAAGACCTAGGATCACGAACGGATCGTACCTAGGCTCCACTATCCGCCACCCGTGGTCGCGCCTGGTAGGGAACCACCCTCCAGGACAAGTAACTTCATGATATAAAATTTTTCCGTTCCGATTGGCAGACTATTGCCTCACACAGCAATGTTGTTGTAATTTCATCCAATTCGCTTCATTTTACCTGCTGTAATTCATAATGTGTGTTATATATGTGGATAATTTTTGTATTGTGCATTTCTATGTATTGCCCCCTACCCAAATATATATACCTATAGTGTTGGCATATCTATGTGACGTATAATAGCAAAAGGGGGGAAACACGTTATAGGCAACTCCGTATTAATATATAGATAATAACTGAAATGTGATCATTAACAAATTAATAAAATTTAATTCAATTAATTTAATTTAAAAAAGTGGAAGGGTTAAAATCCCCTAATCCTGTTCATAACCCCGCCGTAATGGAAGAAGAAGAATTAAAAATCGCAAAAATAATCAAAATCATTGGTGCACTTTTTAAGAAAAGTGATTTTTCAAAATTTTAGTCATTGTTTCTTCTAAATATTTATACCTATCAGGGAACACGGTATATTGCTTAGACATTACATCACCCATTTAGTCTTTTGGGAAAAACTGAGATAGCCATCTTCTGACACTCAATCTAAGTACTCAAAATATCAAAACTGTTTTATGAATGAAAAGATTATTCAAAAATATTACAAAAACGTTAATATACAAACGACACGAAAAGAAAAGCTCACCAACAAATTTTAACACTCTAAAAAATAAAAATAAAAATAAAAAATGCAAGTTTAATTTCGGATAACTGAAATTCAATAAAGATTAGGGAAGATAGTATTGCCAATTTTAAATTATGGTTTACTCTTTGAAATAGTTTTTTAATGGGCTTTTATTAGCAATGTTGGAAGGAACCCCACGTTGAAAGGTGTCCCCTTCTTCCCTGTATCTTTATTTATGTTTTACTGGGGTACACCAAAAAGAGTGGAATTTAAAGATTCTTGGACGCAATGCTGTCTTCTGTCATTAAAGCAAAACGCACACACCATGCCACTATCCATGAATAGCACTTGCATCGCTGAAACCGAAAGACTTTCCATTCTCGGTATGTTTGTTAATGACCACCTCCGTTGGAATGACCACATATTCGATGTCGGAAAGAATGCTGCGAAATGTATACGCTTCCTTAAGCGATGCAAGAAATATTTCACCCCTTCTGATCTGGTTACCATTTATAAGGCGTTTATCTGCCCGAAACTCGAGTACAACACTCATATGTGGTCTGGTGCACCAATCACCTATTTGGAGCTACTTACCAGGATTCAAAAATGAGCCATAAAACTCATCGCGAGATCCATTGACTCCTGTCTCTCGTAATTTTATCGTTATTTCAAACATAAGTGCTCAAATGAAATAGCTAGTTACATTCCACGCGTAGAACATTTCAAGCGCTATAACCGCCATGCAAAGAATGCTCATCAGTTCACCCTTAAGCCTGTATTCGGATGTACAGTAAAATTCAAGAATCTTTCCTCAGCCGTGCAACACGAATGTGGAATACTCTTACGCGCTCTGTTGTTCCTTCACATTATAACCTACAAACATTCAAGACCAACATGCAAAGGCATCTCTCAGTTTCTTCTAATCGTTATTTCCTTCACCCCCGCGCTGTCAGGCTATTACATGATAAGGGTACTAAAGAATCCCTTTAATAAAAAAAATATATTTTGTTCCAGGAGTTAATAACAATTTTTGAAACTTTTTTCTCATTACTAAATGAACCAAAGCAAAGTGCAAAATCAAGTTAGGTGACCGACTACTAGAGCGGTTACTCTACTTAAAACGTCGGATCTGAGATTCACTTCACTTATTCGATTCACGTGAACAGAAAATTGCTATCGTGGGATCCGTCGGATACTCTCCCTTACCGACCACTATTGGTGATTAGGAAATTCAATTGTGACAGCTCATTTCAAACACATTTGTTTTGTAAAAATTAAATTCAGTGAAAAGAAAATTAAAACTGCGGATGTCAAATGCATGGATATATTCGATCCGTTCGTTTTCCACGATACAGTGAATTTCATTCACGTTACCGACATGTGGATGGTTCACGTCTGCGGATTACACGATGCAAATTGTTCACTATTAGCGGATCGTTCTCCCCGACGGATTCCACGATAGGGGTGAATATTAATATTAATGAACCTAGCTGCGGAGACTTTTGGCTCATATGCACTAAGAGCATATGCTACTCGTCCTTAATTTGTATCTAACAAACAATACAGAAAAAAACCCTTTCAGCAAGACTGTTTTTGAGCAACTTCATACCCCAACATTTGCTTCGATGAAGTGAGCCTGATAGACTCGCTTCCAGTATTTAACTCTATGATACTTGATATGATTGACCATGTAGGTACTTCTGTATAACTATTTGAGCAATTAACAAATACGCATTATCGAAACAGTCGACCGATTTGCTATTATAAGCCACTTTACTTTTTCCTGTCCGCAATCGTATTTTCCCCTCAGCAGGTAGAATCAAATTAAGAGTTCATTGTATCTTATGGAAGTCAACCGAAACAGTAGAAACTAATTCATCTGAGAAAAAAAACCTGGTACTGGTAGTACAAAGAGCAAGAAGTACATACAAACAACACGAAGAAGCAACAAAGAAAGAAATGTATACTCGTCGCAACATTATGTAACGGACAACTAAAGCCTTCTTTTGGCCGGTAATTTACTCCGCGATCCATCAAGTTGGTACCTGGGAAACAACATGGCACACCGTCCTCGTCATCATCGTGGTCATATTCGTCATTAATTTGACAACAAGAGTTGTAGTTACTGTCTCCGTCCCATTCCATCGGTTTGCCGTGCAGATATATACTTTTACTCATTCATAAGGTTCTCCCATCTGCCTTCTCACCTGTTAAAGCAGCATGTTGACGATATCGACTTTAATTAATCCCCCTCCTCCGACTTACACACCTGAGTTATACACCTGAACTTATACGTCAGGTAAAATAGAATCGAAACAAGTGTATATTCTTTGCTCGATGTGCTAAGGCAAGCAGAACGGATCCAATCCAAACCTATTCCCATGCGGGTTAAAAAGAGAGCCCTCTAGAAACGTTCCCTACAACAGGTACAAATTAAATTTATAAAGAAAGGTGGAAAAGGTATCTGCCAGAGTATACCGATCGACCGTGCGCTTAGATACAGTACTCCACGTAGAGACCTCTCTCTATAGCTGCTACACCTTATCCAGGTTACCTGTTTCCGTGTGCATGATCATCAAGTCAGTTCTGCACAAACGATCGTTGTGATCAGTTGAGTTATTTGTTTTCTGTAATATTTTGTTCTCCTTGAAATTGTTTGTTGTTTATTAATTGTGGTCTAACACTTGGTTACAGAGCCAATCGCGGTTTACCTAAGTCATTCGCGAGTTCAATTTAACCAACACAATTGGACTTGAGATCAAAAGTGCTCTCTATACAACAACAAAATTTCAAATTTTCTCCTCGTATTGAAGTGCTAATTGTGAAAGACTAACTCTGAAGTTTATCTGTAGATATCTTTTTACTCAGAGATATCTGACAGTTTGATATATGAATTCAGTTGTATTTTTATTGTTTGGATCATATTATTTGTTCAACGTATGAAAGCTTGAATAACTAATTTATGAAAACCTATCAAAAATTGGTTATTGAACTTCAAAATTAATGTTATACGAAATTGGACAAGCACCGCAGGCTAAGTCAGCGGTTCTTAAGTGAAACAACGCTTTAAGAAAAAAACCTTAGACTCAAAAAGAAGTGTGTAACCACGTTCGAATGGATGTTTTTTTTTTTTTTTTTTTTGCAAGTAATTCGATATATTGACGAGTAGAAAAGTGATCGTGTTGCGATTTTACGATTTTAAAGTGAACTATTTTTTTTTTCAAAACTAATTTGCGAACGGATCATGTTGTTTGGCACGATTGAACAAATCAGGGAACTTGATCGGAGTTGGAATTTGTCTGCTGGAAACAAGGTAATTTTAAAATAATGCAATTTTTTGTATTTTTCTTGAATTTGTTTTGGCACCTGAAGTTAAATTTTTAGGGTTAAGAACGTAATAAATATAAAGTCATAATATTTTATGGTAATGCTTTTTTAGTTTAAAAACGGATGTTCTAAGAAGCATTGAAATTAATTTTTTAAATCCCATTGGGAAATTTATTTTTACATGAAAACAAAACAGAGGTCAATTATACTTTTTACCCAACAGGTTTTTAGTTTTCAATTCCAGCTTAGGCCCTTGCTTTTAATCAACTTTTGGTGCTAGATATATCGACATAGGTCATATTCTTTGCCAAAACATAATTGACTAATGGAATTTTAAAAGTGCTGGCCAGCTCATGTCATATTTTCAAACTTTTGTCACTTGTAGGTTTCTTAAGTATGTTTTAAAAATTAGTTATGCCAACAAAAAACTATATCCAATGGAAGCCCGCTTCCTATTGATTTTCGACCAATAATATCCTGGCCTTACGACCCTGTCAAACGTCTTTGAAATTAATATCATTTTCTTTTGTGAGTCGAAGAGGTGTCCGGAGTCTTAAACCCTTTTATCTGGGTTCTACGAGTCGAAGATGTGTCCAGAGTTTTAATTTTTGTGAGTCGAAGAGGTGTCCAGAGTTTTAAACCCTTTTACTCGCTAAGCGGGCCAGCCAACTTCTGTTATTTGATCTACGAGTCAAAGAGATGTGGAGGTTTTGATTTTTGGGAGTTGAAGAGGTGTCCAGAGTTTAAAACCCTTTTGCGGGCGAAGAGGGGCACCCAAGTACTATTATGGGTTCTACTTAAGATATTTTTGGTACATCTCATATGCGTGGGGTAACTTTATTTGAGGGATTTCGAGGGGAGAGTGTTCAAGGATAATTTAAGATTGAATATTTTGACCGAAGGTATTTTCCTGGGATTTTTCGATCAAGGATGTTATATAATTGGAAATAAACAGAAATAATCCGTTGTGGTCTCTGTCTATCTCTCTTCATCTTCTTCCTTTAATGGCGGCGAGGCTGTTATAAGGATTAAGGGGATCATAAGACTCCGCTTAACTGCATCACTACCGCCTGTGGGGTTCGCCGGTTCGACCTCAGAAAACAGCGGCAGGCCTCCCGATTTTGAATCACATCGGCGCTGAGGACAAGCGAATGCTGGTGTTGCTGTATTTGTGTGATCCAAGAGTTTTTAGGCCTGCATTTGTATTGGACCGTTGATTTTTATTGCCTTTTTGACAGGGTTCATAGGATCTGTCCTTTGAACATGGCAGTACCAACTCAGCGCTGCATTTTTTTGAGGTAGGTTCTTTAACGTGAAGGTTTTTTCGGTTTCGGATCTTGGAACTCTTATTCGATCAATCTTTGTTACTATGTTATGCGAAGGGTCCTCATGTCAGCTGCCGTTAGTTTACACTCATACTTTTTGTACGCTGTCCAACATTGTGTACCGTATTTGAGCGCCGGGCGCACAACTACGGTGTAGAGCTTTCCTTTCAGCTTATGGCTCATTTTTCATCATTCTATCTATATAGAAGATGGCTGAGTTTTCCCACGACTTCATCCACCCTACGCTTATGCGATGATTAATGTCGTCATCACAGCTTGCTTCGCTATTGATCATAGATCCCAGATATTTGAACTTGTAGGTTAGGTTACTGGGTAGACGGGGCAAGAGAATACTGCGCCCGTCACACTTAAGTCAATGTAGACCCTGTGTGATACCCTGTGGGTTATTATTCCCTTACTTCGGAACCAATGAAAAACCTAGCGGTCTTACAATCCATCCCGATGCATTTATGAACTTGTGCAAGTCGTTCACTTACTTCCTAGATGGTTCTTCTAAGTCCTGGAAGAAATGTCTATATAGAAGATGGCTGAGTTTTCCCACGACTTCATCCACCCTACGCTTATGCGATGATTAATGTCGTCATCACAGCTTGCTTTGCTATTGATCATAGATCCCAGATATTTGAACTTGTAGGTTAGGTTACTGGGTTGACGGGGCAAGAGAATACTGCGCCCGTCACACTTAAGTCAATGTAGACCCTGTGTGATACCCTGTGGGTTATTATTCCCTTACTTCGGAACCAATGAAAAACCTAGCGGTCTTACAATCCATCCCGATGCATTTATGAACTTGTGCAAGTCGTTCACTTACTTCCCAGATGGTTCTTCTAAGTCCTGGAAGAAATGTCTACCGAGGATAGTGCAGGGCAGTGGAAGAGGAAATGAGGGGTATCCTCGTTCACCTCCTCCCAGTGAATGAAATTCACTGTATCGTGGAAAACGAACGGATCGAATTTATCCATGCATTTGACATCCGCAGTTTTTATTTTATTTTCACTGAATTTAATTCTTGCAAAACAAATGTGTTTGAAATGAGCTGTCACAATTGAATTTCCTAATCACCAAAAGTGGTCGGTAAGGGAGAGTATCCGGCGGATCCCACGACAGCAATTTTCTGTTCACGTGAATCGAATAAGTGAAGTGAATCTCAGATCCGACGGATTCCACGATAGGGGTGATAGTTCTGAACAATAGTAACAGCAGTTAGTACTTAAATATAGAAGAAGAAAGAAAGGATAATAAAAATAATAGGAGAGAAAGAAAAAGGAAAAAGAAAAAAGAAAAGGATGAACATTGAAAGTATGGGACTGAGTTGGACGGTCCATAAGAGAGAGGAGACAAAACCTTTAGGGAACAGAAAAAAAGTATCTCAATTGGTTTTTAAATCTTGTTGGATTACTTGTTCCTTTGATATAGCACGGCAAAGAATTCCAAAGGCGAGAAGCGTTAATAAAAAAATTGGTGCTGAGATGTCAGGGAAGCGTGGCGGGGTTGAATCAATTGGTTGGACCTAGCCGAGGAAAGTCTCGTAATTCGTTCGAATAGGTAGGGTGGTTGGTGTGTTAGCAGAATATTTGAAAATAACTCTCAAGCGGCATGTTGACCAGTCTATTGGAAAAATTCGATACTCTATCGTATCGTCGAAGTCCAAAAATATATCGAATGGTACTATTAAAGACAACATTGAGCTTTCTTTTGCATAAGTTATTACAACTGGAGAAAATTTCACAGCCGTAGGCCAGGATAGGCAAAATTAAGTAATTAATTAAAAATGTTCGAAAGCATTAGACGTGTCTTTAAAGGAGTATAGAACTGAGTCACCCAGAGAGTACGTAACACACCATATATTTTCCCGCCAATAGAGTTAATGTGCTTGTCCCATGTGAGGTTACGGGTGAAAATAATTCCTAGGTTTCTAGCGGTGTCAACATATTCGATAGCGATATTATTTAATGTAATCCGAGGAAAATAAGTTAAGTCAAGGATTTTTTTGGATATGACCAAGCACTTAGCCTACGACGGGTTTATAGCGAGGCCATTAAGTAGAGCCCAACCTGCTACCGTCTCTAGATCCTCATTCATACTGCAAGCACCATTTTCGATCAGTCCAAGGCGGCAGCTGTAGTACATTTCTACATCGTCTGCATACAAATGGGATGAGGGAATTTCATTAACATAAAGGGAAAACAGTAAGGGACCGAGTATGGATTCTTGTGGGCCACCACTAATGGTTGAAAGAAAGTCCGACAAACTCTGGCTTATTTCAACTGCTTGCATTTTATTCGATAGATATAATGAAATAAGCTTTACAGCTTCAGGCGAAAAGTTCTATTGTCGATGGAGCTTTTCTGTAAGACTACTGTGAACCACTGTGTCAAATGGCTTGGAGAAATCGAGAAGAACAAGAAAGCTGACTTTGTCCTCGTCCAGTGCTCGCCGAAGATCCTCTATGACATTTAACACGGTAACACAACTGTGCTTTTCTCGAAAGCCACTCTGCTTTGGTGTAAGGAGGTTATAAGTCTTAAGGTACTCGTTCAACTAACTTTTCAATACGCGTCCGAAAGCTTTGGACAGGAATGGTAAAATAGAGATGGGTCTAAACTCATTGCATTTAGCATTTTTGGGTATCGGCAGGACTTTCGCTAGTTTCCACTTGCCAGGATAGATACCCGTGGTCAGAATGGTGTTGAAAATGTACGTTATGTATGGCAGTACTACAGGAAGAATCAGTTTCAAAAAGGAAGGGTGCATTTCATCTAGCCCGATGGCATTAGACCGAATCGAAAGTACGCATTCTACAACTTCTACACAGCTGACCCCTATGAACCCGAAACTGGGATGCCCAGGTTGCTCTACTGTGGAATCGTTTCAGGGGCAGAAAAAAGCGGAGGAAGAAGGGAAACAAATTTTGAGTTTAGTAAGTTGGCGTCGACATTCTCAATAGGATTATTTTTCGACCTTCCTAACCCAATACTGCGCAAGTTATTCCACAGCTGCCGACCGTTAAAAGAAGTATTGAGCTTTGTGGAGAAATTGCGGGTCTTAGCTGCACGAATTTCCTTTACGATAGCGTTTCCATGAGTTGTATGCCTGATCACGTCGCTGCATTAAGACGCGTATCTGCTTAGAAAACCAAGGAGGGTTGCCCGATTTACTGAGCTTGGTTTTTAAAACAACGTGTCTATTAAAGAGGCGAGCAACGTTATCGTTTACAAAGCATACTTGCTCATTGGATGAACCCAAGTAGAAAACATTGTCCCAAGCTATGCTCCGGACATCTTCCTCAAGTTGGGATTAGTTAATGTTTCTAAAATCACAGTAGCTAAATGTCTTTTCTAGAGACGCGGTGTGTTAAAACTAAAAATAAGGAAAATGAGGTCGTGTTTTGAAAAGCCTGGCGGCGAGAGTTGATCGTAGAGCAACACTTTATTTGTGTCATTTACAAAAAATAAGTCTAGAAGTGTCGATTCCCCGCCGAAAAAGTTTAAGATTCTATTGGATATGTCGAGATTTGCAAAGAAACGATTTAGGACAGTTAAGTGTTTGAGCACTTTAAACTTAAATATATCTTCTTCTTCCCTTACGACGAGGTTATGTTCAGGATTAGAGGGACTGATCCGCTTGTGGGGTTATCCGGTGCAATCTCAATAAACATTAGCAGGCCTCCTAGTTTCGGATCACTTCATCAATGAGGGCAACCAAATATTAGTGTTGTTGCATAAGTGTGCTTCTGGATTTTAGGGCTGTCTCTGTCTGCGATTTCGACAAGTGCATGCTCCTTTATTGGTTATTGATCGACATTTTCCGACACCGATGATCTCCAATCGTGCCAACCCACGGATTTACATGCACACTTGCGGCATCGCTTTAAGATGTAAAATATGTCGCTAGGCTTACCGGGATGTCAAAAATGCCTAGATGTGATTTCTTGCCTTAGTCGCCTTTTAGGACAAGCGTGACAAGCCCGTTACTGCACGCGACTTACCGAGATCACTGATGACTGATTGCCTTTGGGCTTTAAACATATCTAGCAGCTTACTTTCAAAACCCAAGAAAACATACCCTAAGCTCCTTATACTACCTAAGCATTTAACCTTCAGTAACTATAATCAGGATGATGAACACTCGGTCCCTCTCGCACGAATTGCCTTCTCGGCATCCGGCCATCGTCAACATGCAGCACACGGACACGCACCGCCTGGAGCTGACCAAGTCACGTCAGTCAGCACTCGGAGGCACCATTTGTGAGGCCGGTGTGTGAGTTGAAGAGATCTCCAGAGTTTTGAACTCTCTACACCAGCATAGCGGGCGACCCAAAGATAGCTACTTTGGGAATAAAATTCAGAAATGAGCAACATCATCGAAAATAAAGCCGAAAAAATATTTTTTCTTTTTTCCCAACTGACGTTCGGCGTTCTATCACTTTTTCAAAGCGAAATTATGGCACACCTTGAAATTCGGCGTTATTTCGCTTTCGTAAGTGAAATAAGCTCATGGATCACATAAATGCAAAAACACGGCCGGCCGATATTTATTGCGGTCAAAGCCAGTTAAGTGGGAGGGTAATGATCCCTTTAATCCTGATCAAAACTTCGCTGTTAATAAGAAAGAAGCCAAACAAAATAAATGCATACGTATAAATTTGTTGATAAGTTCAACTCCAGGCAAAAAGCTTGCTAGGTGGTTGCATAACGATTAACCTACAAGTACTATCTCACCCAATTCATACAGAGATAGTGTATATAACTCACTACATTTAATTGCAATAACAAAAAAGAGTTTACAATAAGAGGCAAAGATACAAGTATCTATATATACACAAATGTATATACTGATGTACATGCGAGTACTTTATTAAACAATTATTGCTGCAGCGCTGATAATGAACATTTTAAACTGATTTTCGTTGTTCTGTAGCTTGTCGAGTTGCCGACTTCATTTGAGGTGTGTGAAGGTAATAGCCGGTAAAATACAGTGCCTATCTGTATATATTATGTATGCACCATTATTTGCACAGTTTATTACAGTCGGAGTCTATAGTTTAAATGTCAATTAGTCATAACGCTGACGCCATTGCAAAAAAAAAAAAGATTTATTCCTCCACCAGAAGTGAATGTGGTGAAATGAACTAAAAGTTAATGTGTCAAGTTTTTATTTATTATCAATTTGTTTGTGGATGCATTTTTTGTTGTGGTCTAAGATTTTAAGTTCAGATTGTGTCGATTTTGCCACCTAGGGAGTATAATGACAATATTTTAGCGAAATTTATTGTTTTGAATTTTGACTTTCAATTGGCGTTATATTAGCGTAGAAATGAATCACTGGTTAAATGTAGGACACGATACACGTAGCATTTCATTTGCATTAAAAAGAAAAATCAATTTGTAGATAAGATTACTGACATGCAATCAGTTTTTCTGATTGGCAATTGATTTGATTTGACGTGGGCACTCGTATCGAATCATATAGCCCTCAGTCATAATTTAAACAATTGAGGTTAGGAGGTTTTTATTAAATAAAATTACGAGACTGAATAGTTGAAACCTTATAAAGCATAGTTTCAAACTTCGTCTTATTTTTCTTTAACAGCGAGGTTATGAACTGGAATAAAAGGCTCTGATAGAAATCCACCTGATGGAAATCCACCTTTATAACACCAATACACAAAAAGGAATTAAAGAGCGAGGTGACAAACTACCGCCCCATAGCCAAACTTTCACATATACTCAAACTTTTTGAAAGTATCTTGTATGAAGCATTAAGCTTTCAGTGCAAGTCTTTTATTTCCCCTAACCAGTACGGCTTTTTAAAAGATATATCAACGACCACTAATCTTGTCGAATTCATATCCTCTACACTCTCAGCCATAGAAAGTGGTAAAGAAGTAGATGTTGTTACAACTGATTTCAGTAAGGCTTTTGACAAGACTTCAAATAAATTAATAGCTTTCAAATTGTCTGCCCTTGGCTTTGAACATTTTGCTAAAATGGATAGAGTCATACCTGGAAAACCGTTTTTACAGTGTTCGCTTCAGGCCCGTTCTTTCGGCACCTTTCTTAGCCAGTTCTGGTGTTCCACAAGGCCGTCATCTAGGTCCCCTTTTACTTATTCTAACAATTAACGATCTTGAAATGATCATTCAACACTCAGCGCTCTCTCTCTATGCTGACGACACCAAATTTTTCAAAACCATTTCTTCACAACATGACTCCAACCTCCTTCAAATAGATCTAAATAGTTTTTCCACTGGTGCCTTAAGAACTGCCTAGAACTTAGTGTATCCAAATGTTAGTCTATTACCTTCTCACGCAAGAGAAACAAGTCTCCTCTCCGAATTTACCAACTCCACGATCAACCTATATCTCGTGTTCAATCAATTCGCGACCTTGGCATATTATGCGACGGGGAACTAAGCTTCCGTTCGCATATTGATGAGATAATTATTAAAGCGAATTCATCCCTTGGCTTTATTAAAAGATGGTCAAAAGAATTCAGCGACCCATACGTGACCAGATCCCTGTACATAACTTTTGGTCGGCCCCTCCTAGAGTACACTAGCCAAGCGTGGTGTCCCTTTCAACGAGTTCAGAATTGAAAGTATTCAACGACGTTTTCTTCGATTTGCTCTTCGTGGCCTCTCTTGGAACGATCCTCTCATCTTACCTCCTTATCGCGACCGTCTTAAACTTATTAATCTAAATACCCTTGAAGAACGCAGGGACGCAGCAGACATTCTCTTCATTCACCGACTCCTTTCAGGCTCCGTCGATTGCGCGTCTCTTTACAACTCTATCTGCCTTAACACTAATCCTCGTAGTTTACGTTGCCCACGACTTTTCTATCTTGCAACCCACCGTACCTTGTATGGCTCCAACGAACCCATCTCACGTATGCTACGGAAGGTTAACTCAAACCTTAATGTTTTTGACTTCAACCGCAGCACTTCCCCTCTAAACATCGATCTCCTTAAGTAACCCCCTCCTCTTTTATTTTAATCCCTGCACCTATTGCGTCAAATCAGCCCTCCTCCAGCACCCCCTTTGCCTTTTTGGCGGAGTTCGTAGGATCTATCCTTTGATCATGATAGTACCAACTGAGCCAGTCCGCACCATTTTCTTCGAGATAAGTTCTTTGACGTCAAGGTTTCCTCCGATCTTGGTACTACTTACTCGATCAAGCTTTTTTGACATAGTGAGCCGTATGTGAGGGTGAATGCCGAGCGCACAACTGCGGTGTAGAGCCTTCCTTTCAGAAGATGGTTGAGTTTTCCCGAAACTTCAACCACCATACGCTTACGCGATGCTTAATGTCGTCACCCCATGTTTCCTATATTTAAACAGTTTGGACTTGGGAATCACTATTCCATTCATATAGCAAATGTCTGGAATAGGTAAAAGTGGATCAGAAAACGGGCAGCACAAGTATTCTGTTGCTCCGGAACCTTCATCATATTCTATGTCCCTATTAGTTTTAATACCGAAAGTATCTACTTGCTATCAAATTTTCATATTTCGCCCACAGAAACTCCGATTGAATTCTTTATTACATGTTTAGATCCAAATCGCAAAGACGTGGTAGTAGAATCGCATAGCAACTCCCTGGGGTCAAAGTGAAATAGATAGAAGAAAATCAATTAAATCGCATTCAAAGCCCCTTAGCCGATTAAGTAGTACTTAGTAATTACATTCCAGATTATTTATCGAAACCCTCACACTTACCTCACTTCATCAAAATCAAGACCTGAAAAATGTCCAACTATCTGACACTTAATTACTTCAACAAAATTCCATTTGATTAAAACTGTGTTCGAATCATATCACTAAACATGACATGCTGCCGATAACATACCTTCAATATTCAAGCACTCCACTTAAACGATATTCGTCCAGCAGCCAACGCACTCACTTCAGTGGACAACAACAGCAGATTGTTGTCAATTTGGAGGCACATTCCATGCCAATGCAATGCCACTCGCGCTGAGATAGAGATAGAAACCGACCACAGTTCCAATTGACATAATAGCCCGGCATGTACACCCAACCATTCGTCTGTCAAACCATGAACGTAAATATCCGCTGCTGCTGATCAGATGGGTTCGATTTAGGCATCGGAATTTGTCTGTCTCCCAAAAAAAAAGAAAAGAAAAAGTCCACCAATAAATCTCATCTCATTGGAATCCGTCACATGGTTTGAAGCCACGATGGGCAGCAGCAGGACTGGAATACGCGACACTCATACTTATGGCACAGAGCGGCTACTAAAGATTTCCTTCCAAGCAAGAAGACTTTTCGTGCGGGTAACATAAAACCGCACACTCACAGAATTTTCGTGCGGACGGATGAGAATCCCTTGAATGAAATTCCTGTCATGCGAATGAGAGGGCCACAGTTGTCGTAATTATACCTCAAACTTAGGCTTCTGATTGTAGTCCGGTGGTGGTGTCCGTTGTTTCCGAACCCCAGGTGCACACACAACAAGAGTAATAACATCTGAAGCAATTGCTTCGCTGCATGCATGCCAGGCTCGTCTTCGTCGTTGTTTCAGGCGAACATCGTCTGATATCGATGGCAGTTGGAGGGCTTAGATATACGAATTCGGGAAGCATGGAAGATGGGAAAGGAAGTGAAATACAATTCAAACGAAGACGAAACGAACGCAAAACCACAAAGTTTTGTTATTTAATACCTCCTGGTACGGAATGCAATTGCTTTACATTCTCACTTTCTCTGTGAGCCAAAGTGACCCCATCAGCAGAAGGACTCAGGATAGGTAGAGATAATAAGAAGGCAATTGGTGAACTTCGAAGGGATAAAGTAAGGTCTTATTAGGTCGACGGACTTTAGTGAAACGGATGTGGAATGTCTGTGGCAGGTCAGGCAGTGATGTTGATTTTTGCCGCAGATCCTTCAAGTAAATATTTCATGGCTTTTGGGGAGGTAGAACTTGATGAAGTATTTTAATTGTGTTGACTTTCATTGAGTGGATGCGCCTTTTCGGTGGCGCAATTGTTTTTGGCCAAAAATAATCATTTAGGAATGTCGGATGGGGAAGTGGGAATAAATTCGACCGCCGACATTGCCTGTAAAAAATTCAAAAACTCCATAGAAACGAGGAAGACTAACGTTCGAATCAAATTCAAATGTAAATTGCCTCGTAAGAATTAGCAGCACCCAGCTGTTTCCAGCACCACAATTCTCAACTATGTGCTTCCTATCCCTACGCATCATCATGATAGTGCGAAATCTGTTTTATCCGTTAATTTTCCTTACCACTTCCCGAATCGCGTTGGTAATGAGCTTACAAAAAAAATTAACAGAATTGAGAGAAGAAAAAAGATCACACGACCAAAGAAACCACCTCACTCTGCGATAGGAATCGAGAAAAAAACTTCCACCAGGTAGGTACATAGGTTGAAAAAACAAAACAGAAGCCTAAAAACCAACCAGCCAAACTCCGGGACAATGCAACACCTGGGAATGATTTCCATCACCTGCAGGACAACTTACGTTGGAAAAAGACGAGGTAAAATGGTGTGAAAACCGCAAAACGATTAGAATCACAACAACAGCAGCACTCTGCACAGTAAAATGCAAACCTAACGTAGGTAATTACATTTCGGAAAGCCGCTTATAGTTAAAGTTTAATTGCCCCAGCTCCATCAGCGGGAATATTCTAGGAATGAAGAGAAACCATAGCTAGGTTCACAGGTCTTTGAATGGCTAGTCGACACGCTTTTCTCTGGAGTGTTTCTTTTCATAATTACTTTTATCCCCAGTCATGCTCATCTGGAAGTGTATTTTAGGGGAAATAACATTTAATTCACAGTTGTATGGCAACACAGTGCGTATCCGACTTCCTGCACAAAAAGTCGAATAATTTTTTGGGATACAAAGCGAACGACAAAGAGAACCATAGTATCGCTGCCGCGAAACATGATTAAACATCGTGTTCTTATGGACCTACCTTTGTGGGCCAAACAATGCCAAGCCCTCTTTCAATTGATTGGAACATGAGTTTCTACTCCGCGGCGGCTGGTGAGGCAAACCGTAATTTGTTACACAAGTGAATTGCATGAAAAATTAATAGGGAATCAAAAGGCAACCTCATCGATGCTTGGGAAATCTATACCTAGCGGACAATACAATCAGTGGGATTGTATTCTGTGTGCACTCTCTTTTTCAGGGAGCACCCACAATCGAAATACTGGGCAGCTTGCAGTACTGCTATGAAGTCTAGATGTCTGTATGTGGCGTGAAGACACGGCTCAGGCAGCCAGCGTTTTCTTTACTTCTGATGTGAGAAACCTTTCCCGCAGAGTGGTCGTGTGAATACTTGAAGGCTTTATGGTTAGTTAACAAATTCGAACATAGTCCCTCTATTTAAGTATGCAAGTGGAACGAGGAATCACGAACTTTCAAAACTATTGACATTTACTCACTTCGAAGGTTGGTGACTCCTAATTCGTACGAACACGGCTCCGGTAAGATAGCTCACCGAACGTAGGAGGGGGAGGCTGCTGGCGTTTGAATGAGTTGTTTATTTTCAAAATACTTGAGACTCTTTGTTAATTGTTGGTTGTTTGCTTTTGTAATTGATTTCAACGCGAATAAGAAGTAATGTTTGTTTCGATTAGTGACATGTATTAAAAAGATACAGCGAGATAGATGAGATACTATGTTGAGGTAGCGGATGACTTGTTCTTGTGATATGGTCGAATGATGACCCTACTTTCGGTAGGGTTTCGGGAGTAGTTAATGGCTTTCGTTGAAAGAAGCAATTGATTCTCAATTAAGGGGGGGGGGGGGGGGCAGTTTGGCTACAAAAAAGTTACTGCATGGTGAGGTAGAAAGTTTTGGCATTATTTTATAAAATCAAGAATAATGGTAACATTTTCAATAGGGGCATAACAATGTTGTTCTTTGATACAAACGCACCCTTAACTTTTTTTTACGATCTGTCAATGTCAAAATGTCAGTCAAGCTTTTATAAAAGAGCAACGTTTGGAAATTATTAAAAATTACTACCGGAATTCACTGGAAAAAAAAGCAAAATCCAGAATTTCATATTTCAGAAAACTCATATTCAGCGATGAAGCTCATAAAGTTCATGGAGCTCATTTTTGGCAATTGATCAAGATTGTCAATTTGTGTTTAATATCCAACCTCCGGATTAGACCACTTCGCGAAGCTTTCACTTTCTGAAGTGCCGAATCCCTTTCATAAACGTCAGAAGCAAATTGAATGATAACCGTATGAAAAAATCATTGCGATTGTTAATAAAGTGTATATTTAAGTGAAAAAAGAAGCTAAGTACCAAATCATAGATAAAAAAAACCTTAGAAAGTATGTTAAAGCAAAAAAAAAAACAATAAAAATATTGAACAAGTTGGCCAAAAACGCTTGTGCAGCTCTTAATGCAGCCATTTGCAAAAATGATCACTTTGTTTTTGTACAATTTTGTTGTTTATTAATTGTTGTTGTCCGTTTGTATTGATAAGTATAAAATGTATGTATATAAAATTTTTAAACTTAATCAACAACGCGATTCTCAAGGTTTAACTTTTATTTTTTGTATACAATCCTTCTAAAGGGTGTTCAAATTTGAGGTATCATTTTAAGTTCTAAATGAAAGAAATAAATTGTGTGAAATCTGTACTTATTTTTATTGGAAATTAATGTACATTGGTTCCGATTAATAATGAAAAAAGAATGTCTTCTAAGTGACCTCCTCCGCTAGCTCAGCAGACTGTCAACCTTTTACCAACATTTTGAAATTTTTTTTTCCATAATGATGGTTCAATAAGGGACATTTGCTCGATGATGTTGTCTTTGAGGTGTTCAACACTTTGGGGATTATCGGCATAAACTTTACTCTTCAAGAAATCCCATAAGAAAAAATCCAGTGGTGTTAAATCGCATGATCTTGGTGGGCAATTTACGTCTGTTCTTAGGGAAATCATGCGATTGTTAAATTTCTCTTTCAAAAGATCGATTAAGTTCGTTGCTATGTGGCATGTAGCACCATCCAGTTGAAACCCTATATTCTGCACATCAATATCTTCCAATTGACTCCACAAAAAATGTCTAATCATCGCTTGATATCGAGCTCCATCCACAGTAACTGCATTGCCATTTTCATCTTTGAACAAAAATGGACCAATTACGCCACCACACAAAACAGTAACTTTTTTTGGTTTCATTGGCCTTTCAAGCAATCCTCCAGGATTTTCTTCAGCCCAAATGCGACAGTTTTGTTTGTTGACATAACCGCCAATTTCAAAATAAGCCTCATCGGTGAAGATAATTTCCTTGAAAAAATTGTCATTTTGTTGTTTCTTCTCTATGGCCCAAATAACAAATTGCCGACGCACTGCGTGGTCAGTTGGTCCTAATTCTTGGTTTATAATGGCTAACGGAAATGTATTTGCTTCATACCTGGAAAAACTTCGGTGTAATCTAATTGCTAAAAAGAGGCGGCCATTTTAAGATGATACGTTAAATCTGAACACCCTTTATATTGTTAACTTTTCAGTATTCAAAAATAGTGTTTGGGTACTCCTTCTTAGTCTTGGAATTGTTTATACCCTATTCTAAAGGTATATTAATTTTGACGCATAGTTTGTAACATACCTTAATATTGCCCGTAGACCCCTAAAAATTACTATATTTATGATCAGCATCGATAGTAATGTCGATCTAGCCATGTCCGTCCGTCCGTCTGTTGTCAAAAATTCGGCCTTTAAACTGTTCCTAGAGAGCTGAAATTTTAACCATATACTCTCTAGGGCCCCGAAATAATCAAGTTTACGAATTTTTGAAATCCGCCCACAACAACGCCCACAAACTCAAAAAAACAAAATTTTGGAAAAAATCGAATTTTGAGCTAGAAAGCTGAAATTTTTTATGTATGATCTATGACTCCAAAAACTGCTCGGGAGAACAAATTTTCAAAATTCGACTGACACGCCCACAATTAAATAAAACAATTTTATTGAAAAACCAAAATTTGAGGTAGGGAGCAGAAATTTATAATATAGCTATACTCTCTAGGGGCCCTTTATGCTCATGTGTAAATATTTTCAAAATCCGCCTACTGACACGCCAACAATTTAAAAAAAAAGCTTTTTTGAAAATCCAAAGTTTAAGCTAGGGAGCTGAAATTTATAATATATACTCTCTAGGGGCCCTTAATGCTCATGTGTTAATTTTTTTAAATCCGCTTACTGACACGCCCACAATTAAATAAATTTTTTTTATTGGAAAACCAAAGTTTGAGCTAGGAGCGTTTTTTTTTGCAAAAGCTTCGTTTTTTTTTTGATAAAATCCTTTAAATGTTATATAACAAAATATATAGTGCGTTCTTAACAATTCAACCATACTTAGGCTTTTGTCACGCCCGCTTATGAGGGATAGGAATAAGAATATGGTATCCAACAGTTCGCCTAAGCGGACTGTAGCCCGTCCCTATGTTTTTTTGTTAAATTTCGCTTCATTATAAACTTTTTACGAAATATTCGCGCTAAATTAGTCTCCCGCCATACAAATTAGTCATAGGTTTCCTTCATTTCATTCTGCTGGAAGTTTTTTTTTTCATTTGCCACTGACGTTGACGCGAAGAACTCTATTAAGAAATTCAATGATGGCCCACAGGCAAATGTCCAATGCGGATTACTACAATACTGGCAATCTCCTGTTGGGTTCTGTTTGGTATGGCCTAATTATAAGTTATGGCCTAATTGAATCACTTATTGTGACATGTCCACATTTAAAAATTGTTCAGGAAACGAAAAAAACTGATTATTTTCTGTTTCCGTGGAAAATAAATCATAACAAAAATATGATATCGTACGGTTTGAGTAAGTTTGAGTAACTTATAACGTATTTCTAGGACACATATATAAAAGGAAAAAAATAAATAATTGTTTTGGACACTTCACGTTTTGAAAGTAAACTAAAATAAAAGCTTAATTTTTAAATGCCTTTAAGTTTTAACCATCATCAACAAAAGAAAAAAAACAATTAAAAATTAAGTATTGTATGTAGTTGGACATATCATATTTCATGTGGCAAAGCAGACATGACTGCTTTGCAGGAAAAAAATATAAAACGATTTTTGGAAAAATGTGGACATGTCACGTTTTGAAAATAAGTGATTCAATTGCAAAACAAGATAGCCTGAACTCTTTTTGCCCGTGCAGGGACCGGCTACGAAACTAACGCTTGTTGTAAAAGCCGACTAAGGGGAGAAACCACATCTTGCCAGTTTTATCATTCATGTGAGCATAGCGACACATTTAATAATTGTAGGTTGACACAGCTGTAAATAACAGTTGTCGTAAAATGACGAGCAAACAATAATGAACAATCGAAGCATGCTCGTGTGGAAATCGTAAATGAAAATAGGCGGGTCTAAAATCTCCTCGATTACACAAATGCAACGCCACTAGCAGTTGATTGGCCTCTGTTCTAAAGTTATCCGAAATCGAGAGGATTACCAATATTCATTGAGGTCGAACATGCGAACCCCACATACGGACCAGTAAAGTGTGAAGGTTGGGACCCCTTTAATGCTGATCATAGCCTCGCTCTTGAGGAAGAAGAGGTCAGTATTGAACTCTTTTGTGTCATGCCTGTAATTTGAACTGTGAACTAAATAACTTACACGGATACGGATACAACAAAGTTCGATATTCTATGTTATATGATGTAACAATCCAGCGTTTCATACTTAAGTTGATCCCGATGTCCGCCACAAAAGGCCAAAACTCAGCCGATTTCTCAAGTTAAAATTCATTATTTCACTCGCTGAAACATTCATTCAAGTTTTTCAATAATAGTATTTAGCCATTGGTAATCACTGCCTTATTGACCATTAAAACTTCAACAAATAAGAGAAGTCGTGCGCTTCTGAATTTCCATTCCGTCATCATGTTAATTATAACCCACACCACATTGCCATTCATCAAGTAATCGATTATTCTACAATCCGAGCGTGTCGTAAATCATTTGTTGGAATCCTACAACATTCTGCTGATCTTAAAGTTTTCGCAACCACTCATCAACATCATCTTTCTGATAGCATCAGTTAACAAATGTCTGTGGCCCGCGTCACGTTAATACAATCCTCAGAAATGTGATCGTGCATCATTTTATTTCATCGCAAGAATGATATCAAACACAATAAAGTTAATCCAATTTAAGAATCATACCTCATAATAACGAGTAATTGATTAGGCAACATAAAAAGATGCTCTCTATAGAATGTCCAAACAAGGAGACTGGACCTTTTCAGTCCATTGAACACACAAGAAGTGAAGTAACGTGTCGGTACCTATTACCCACACGCATCCTGTAAAACGCCAGCAAAAAGAGAATAAGAATGAGGTCAATAATCAAAATACATTTTGTACATATCTCTTCTGTCTTTCATCCGGTTGGCAATGCAATAAAAAAGAAACATCTTATAAAGGGAAAAAAAGGGAAAGGTGTGTATGAAATCATTAAGACAATTGGCCAACAATGATTTTATATAACAAAAGAACACGATCCACAATGCTACCAAAAACACACGTGAACACCGAATACTAAATCCCGAACACACGAACGTATGAAGCAAGAAAAAAGACCCACGAAGAAGCCAAGTGAATGTTAAACAAAACAAAACAACTCCAAAGAACCGGAAACCAAGTGAAGGAACAAGTTTTTTACCTCTCCTCCCTTCGCTGGTATTCTGTGAGTCAAGTGCCGCAGGGTTCGCATAAAGGCCAGTGATATTATTTTTGTGTTTCATTCGAACTGGTCATTTTGGCACACACCTTTCCACTCGCCACATCCCAACGATAGCCTAATGATGATGCTCATGTTGGATGTGCCCATTGAACGGCTGGTAATCGCAGCGTCGATGTTCATCATCACCTATGAGTACGAGTGAGTCTCTTTCATCCATGGATATATTATAAATTGACGGGCGCGCGCGATTGGAATGGAGCTTTCAATTGAGGTACGAAATTGAAATACGAGTATGACTTAATGATGTCATAATAACGACAGATAATTTGTGCTTCTCTTCTTATTCAACCAAGACAGTGGAGCATATTTGCAGATGGGCTTTGATTAATTGAAGAAGCATAATTCACTGCGTTATGTACTTAAGTAGCGGTATGCAAATTATACAATTTGATGCGGCTCACATGGCTCGAGTGGCAACAACATTAAGACTGAAATAAATAATTGATTTGATGTCGCTTGTGCTGGGCATTTTTTGATTGGAACACCATCATAAAGATGTCAATAATGAAATAGTGTTTGAATGATGGGATGGATTAAATTTAAACTGCGCCGAGTCAAAAGAAGGAGACCGGTTGGTTGCTCTGGAAAATATGTCCACAGGGAAACTGGTATTGTATTTACAAACCATAAATCCTCTAAGCAATATTTAAGCTATACTAGAAATATTTCTTCACGTCCTTGTGATGTTGATGAAATTGCATCTTAATGAAGTGTGCAATCTAATTTGACTTTACTTAATCTTATTCGTAAGTGATCGAACAGAACGGTTAATCAAGGGCTGTATTTTGACACCATTGCTTGTCCATATCAATGGTCTGCTTGATTCAAAAAAAGAAAAAAATGATTTTGCTGATGACAGCATGAACGTAATTTATGTTCGATCTAAAACAGTAGGCCAGTGAATACGAGCTTCTCGTACCCTCAAAGATGAATGATCTGCTCTCGAAAATACAGATGTGGGTTGGTTAAAGGAAATATGTATTCGTAAGGATATTTCGACTGGACTTCTTTGTCGTAGAATTTGCGGGCGTTTTTTTGTTTTATTTGTTTAAAAATGTCTTATTATTGTCGGCGTGGTTTTCATTGCTAAACTTGGGGCACATTTTAACCACGAAGTAGGGCTATCAATTATTAAACATTTAACATCTTGCAACTTTTCACCAAGTTGGCTCAAAGTCCTTTTGATGACACTACTGGAGATCGCTGGTGACGTTAATGGCAAAATCAATGACAAAACAGCAACAACAACAACCTGTCGAAATCGTGAAAACAATTGAGAATGCCTACATAACTTCGAGATCACAGAAACCCAACAACATAAGAATTTGATTCGATTCAGTGATCTTTTACTTATCGGACAAAGGCGGACCAGTAGGGATGCAGAGAAGTGAAAGGGCTACGATTAGTGGCACCTGCGTCTAACTAATTCGAAAAAGACGGTTGCGTTACCCGAACCATCTGCTTATCATTTCAAACAGGTATCTACTTAGGCGCATCCTTTTTTTATCCACTTTAGCATTAACATTTTTAACGCGGCGAATAGCCACATAGAATCCGTCGTAAGCTTTGACAGCGGAAAATACATCTGCCCATTGTCAGCCTAACCTAAGATTACCTAAGTACCATTGAATGACCCAGGTGGCAATGGTGCGATGTTAGTGTATTCACAGTGATTGGCAGGTCGTGTGTTCGATCCCGACCAGAGCCATGCTTTGTAAAATTGAATACACACAACAATTTAAATCTCTCTTAAGCAATTAAGGCGCCACCTGTGGAGAAATAAAACTTATCGCACCAAAACTTCTTTCCTATCATCCGATTCGTTCAAGTAGTAAGCAGCACCTAAAAAGAGGCAATGAATGATTTGCTGGGTGCTGCTTGCAGCAACAAAAATACAAAAAATAAGAAATCCCTTTAGCGCACGCCAATTATAAAAAAAAACTGTGTTATGTCTTAGGAAATGTCAGATTTGTGACATTCTCATCTAAGCTCCCTAACCGAAATGTCAAAAACAGCCCTTCAATTTTAGCCATTTCATCCAATCAGACGTCGAGCTGTGCGGCCCCTACAGGGCCATGCTAAGAATATCACTGCAGCGCACCGCGGAAAACCGCGCTTTTCGTAAAAGGCGACGGGGTTAAATTAGATCTAGGATATTCTTACATCCAGGTGAGCCTAGCGGCAGCCAAATATTTAACATCTTAAGGCTGCCACACAAGTGTTCATGCAAATCCGTTGGTTGAGACGACTGGAGATCACCGATGTCGTAAAAGAACGTTCAAGAATTAATGGCAGCATGCACGTGTCGGATTCGTAAAAAAAGAGTCTTTCGACCGTTTCGTCGTTTTTCTTATGTTCACTCGACCTCATTCGCTTCTCCGTTTCCTTGAAAAACCAAAAAACCCTCTGTTTTCGACCACGTTTTAAATTCTCTGCTTTATTCAAAAAAAAACTTCAATTCCAAAAAACTAATTATTGACAGTGACAATCTTCGTATTACAAAAAATGACAAGTATAATTCTCTTACTTATTACCAATGAAATGCGTTGTATGAATAATGACTAAGCTTGAAACACAGTAAAGCTACAGAAGTTACATTCAATGTTATAGTTCAGACAGATCTTTTATTTTTAATAAACATCCGGAACAGACAGAAAAGTAGAAATTTAACCTACTTTATCCGTTGACGTTCATAAACGCATTGGTTATAGGTCACCTTCCATAAGCATGGGTGTATTCTATCTAGTCAGTTAAAAACGACGCAGCAGATCGACGGATTCTATGGTCCTTAAGTTTCATGTTATTGCGTGCTTTTTATCCGGCTTTTCCAATGACAAACAATAATTTCCGAAACCCCAAGTGACATAATATAGCACGTAAGGGCTTCGGCCTTCAATTTTTCAAAGAACAAAGCATTACTTTTTCTTTTTGACGACGAGGTTATGGTCTGGTTGATTTCGCTGGTTTGCTTTATTGACCAGGTTCGTATGATCTCCGCTTTAAACATGACAGTACAAACTGAGCCTGTTGTATTCCATTGTCACTAAGATAGGATCTTTGACGTGAAGGCTTCCAGGGATCTTTGAAGTACATATTCGATCAAGCTTTGTTGATGCACAATTGCGATGTAGAATCTTCCTTTAAGCTAAGGGACATTTTTTGGTTATAGAACATTTACGCCACTCACTCACCCTAGGGTTACGCGATGATTGATGTCGACATCATTATGTTACGCTATAGAACATTACAAGACAAAAAATATATGTACACCGTCGTACCCACGCTTAATTTAATTCATTTTTTATCTGTGAAATACCCGCGATATTCTTCTGAGAAAGCGTTGGAAATTGTCAGTGGAAATAAAGTGGTTCTACCCCACACATTGAATTTAATAGCTGTCAGTTCCCAAGATATAAATTGAATTATTTGTCGAGTCTAGGAGGTCTTTAACATTGAGTTAATACAATGTTGGAGCAATTTATCGATCCTTTGGATACTCCTGCATTCCTTGACCATAACTTGTATTGATCTTCCTTGAAGGAAATTCATTATAATCTTAGAAACAAACATAGGGATGGGCTACAGTCCGCTTGGGCGAACTGTTGGATACCCTATTCTTATTCCTATCCCTCATAAGTGGGCGTGACAAAAGTCTAAGTATGGTTGAATTGTTAAGAACGCTCTACATATTTTGTTATATAACATTTAAAGGATTTTATCAAAAAAAAACGCTCCCTAGCTCAAACTTGGGTGTTTCAATAAAATTGTTTTATTTAATTGTGGGCGTGTCAGTAGGCGGATTTAAAAAAAATTAACACAAGAGCATAAAGCGCCCCTAGAGAGTATATATTATAAATTTCAGCTCCCTAGCTCACTTTGAATTTTCAAAAAAAAAATAAAAATAATAATTGTGGGCGTGCCAGTGGGCGGATTTTGTAATTATTTACACATGAGCATAAAGGGCCCATAGAGATTATATATTATAAATTTCAGCTCCCTAGCTCAAACTTTGGATTTTCAAAAAAATTGTTTTATTTATTTGTGGGCGTGTCAGTGGGCGGATTTTGAAAATATTTATACATGAGCTTAAAAGGCCCCTAGAGAGTATAAATTAAAAATTTCAGCTCTCTAGCTCAAATTTTGGTTTTTCAATAAAATTGTTTTATTTTTTTGTGGGCGTGGCAGTGGGCGGATTTTGAAAATTTTATATCCCGAGCAGTTTTAGGAGTCATAGATCATATACAAAAAATTTCAGCTTCGTAGATCAAAATTCGATTTTTTCCAAAATTTTGTTTTTTTGAGTTTGTGGGCGTGTCTGTGGGCGGATTTCAAAAATTCGTAAACTTGATTATTTCGGGACCCTAGAGAGTATATGGTTAAAATTTCAGCTCTCTAGGTCCAGTTTAAAGGCCTAATTTTTGCCGACGGACGGACGGACATGGCTAGATCGACATTACTATCGATGCTGATCATAAATATAGTAACTTTTAGGGGTCTATGGGCAATATTAAGGTATGTTACAAACTATGCGTCAAAATTAATATACCCCTAGAATAGGGTATAAAAAATGGGTCATATGCAAAAGCGTCCGCTCAATCTCAATTCTAATTTCGATAGCTTACGCTTGGGTACCTGTGCAAAAAGCAAATGGCATTGACCTCAAATCTGAGGTTTTGGTAAGCACATGAGACAGATTTCATGTCAAAACGGAAATTTGAATTAAAGCGAATGCTTTTTGCATACGATCCAATATCTCGTCTTCCACATTGAATCAACCGCAACTTTGAATTTTAATTACCTTCTCTTGTCAACAGCGGGTATAAAAATCTCATCCCAAAGGAAAGTTCTTAATGATCATATTACATAACTCACTTTTGTGGCTTGTGCCAGATTTCAGTTGAACCCAAGTATGCCATCGTTATAACTCGTTCAACCATTGCAATGGTGTAGGACTTTCTGGGGATAGAAAGTGCCTTTCTACTGATCTAATTTGCTTTCTCTTTTGGTGGGTTTCCTCTCTTCTGCCTTCCATTAAATATACTCTGTATACTATCTTAAACTTAAAAAAATCTCCTTACTAACGATTTATTTTCTGTATTTTTAGACATTTGAATTGATAAATCATCGGTAAGTTACACGCTATAATTTAACAAAGACAAAGTCTCCTACCGTAATGGAAACCCTCTGGCTAACCATCTATTATATCATTAAAGCGTCTCCAACTCGGTTGATATATTAACTTGGACTCCCATATAACTACAGCCTGTCAATTTACTCAATAGCTTCATAGTTTGTATTTCAGCCAAGCTAAAACATAATAATTCGAATGACAATATAATCGTGTGCGCCTGGAGTAGAGTATTGAGCGTTACCATGTCCTCAGCCCAGCTACCATATCATAATTTTTCACTGAAACATTATAGACTTCTCATTGCCATCACCCCGATAGCTAAATGTAATTTTACAAAACACACGAAACCGCGTGCTTGATGTTTTATCGAATTGCTCCACGTCTACCAAGAAGCCGACGACTGGATTGTCGTTGTCTCCGCCGGTGGTGTAATAGGTTTTGTTTTGTCTAGAACTCCAACCTAAAGACATATCTTAAGTCATTCAGTGTTTCTTATTTTAGCTTTTGTTGTAATGTAATGTTTTCATTAAGTCATTCGCATTTGGTGCCTACATGCAGATACTTTTGTATTCTTTGTCATAGTTGCTCATGATGATGACGACGTTGTGGAAGCAGACATAACCCCGATAGGCGATGGCGATGACGATGACTTCAGAAGCTAGTGAAAGCGTGTGAACGTAAACTGAACTTAAGCAATGACTTATCTCTCTATCACACAGACTCTTGTGGCTTTGAAACTAAAAATAGTCATGAAATGGTCTGAACGAATATACGAGAACCTACATGCCAAGCCAATAGACGACTATGGTTGCAGTAGGAGATGTAATTTGAGATCCCTATGCCGATTTTATAGATATCTGTGTACACATATCTGTCTGGAGGGCTTTTGACAGCGTCACAAAAAGAAGATGTCTGCGATTGGATACAGTCGGTATGGCAAATAGAAAACCACCACAATAATACAGAAATTTAATATTTTGTTATATTGGCACTCCTGTTAAATTTTTATGAACCAGTGGAATTAATTGTCGTTTTACGGCTGCCGTATTTATGGCCGATAGATTACTAAACGGCATGTTTTGACATTCTTTTCTTGGGATTGAAGTGGGAAAGCTCACAAGAAGCATCAATAGTCCGATGCCCATTGTTCACATCCGCCAACTAGATCGATTTGTGTCCTGTAGGACACTACTTCACAAGGCTCAGCTTTAATACTAATTTTTTGATTGATCAAACAACATTACATTGACGCACTAGACGATTTATGCCTCTGAGTATAAGCTGCGCACCACCACTTTACCTACAATATCCAGTATCATTCCCGTGCAGAATATCACCCCATAAGAATAAAACCCCAAACAGCGCATGTCTTAAAAGCGACTAAGCAGGCAATTTTAACATCCAGGTGAGCCTAGCGACATCTTAAATCTTTTCCCCAAGTGTACATGCAAATCCGTGGGTTGACACGACTGGAGATCACCGGTGTCGTAAAAGCTCGATCAAAAAATAATCAATCACGTGTCGAAATCGTAGAATAGAGGCAGGCATACAAATTCCAGCATCACAAAAATGCAGCAATACCAGCATTTGATCGACCTTAGTGATGAGGTGATCTGAAACCAGGAAATATGTCGTCGTCGATTGAGGTCGACCCGGCGAACCCCACAAGCGGACCAGTAGGGATGCAGTAAAGTGGGAGGGTTATGATCCCCTAATTTTGGTCATAACCTCGTCGTAAAGAAAGAAGAAGATCCAGTTTTCATCATGATAAAGAATGCATCACACTTTATTATCGGAAGTGGAACATCTCGGTTTCGCATAGTGAGCAATGAAGAAGAAACAGGTTTCAGTTTGTGTTTAAATAAATGTTCTCTGAAACTGATATGTCAAGTCAGATACGTATTCATGTAAAAGTCTGACAGCCATATTTTAATTTTTCATCCATGCGTCCATCTTTTCCTTTCCTTTAATCAGTCGCTCCGTTAAACGTTGTCGTTTTGAAGTTGCAATACTACGATTCGATTTGTATTTTCTTGTTTCTTCGCCGACCCGGCTATTTCGGACTCGCTTGCTTAATGGTCGTACTCTTTTTCCAACCAGTAGGTCTATAGGTGGGATGGCGACGGTGTAGAGGTTAGTGTGTTGGCTTGTGACCCATGCAGTGCAGGTTCAATACCCCTGGGGAACAACAACATACGCCACCCATTCACATGCCTCTACACCAAAAGGAGGATTTCTGCCTAGTAGTACAATGGACCGTTACCGAGTCTGAGTGCTCTGGGATTTGGATTTCCTTTTTAAATAATAAAAAAAGGTCTATAGGTATTATTAAAGACATGATGAGGAGCATATCATCGTTCAAAATGGATTTGACCTAACTTTCGCCGCACTAGACCATACTTCTACTGCGAATATATTAACTTGTATGCAATGCAGCTCCTGCAAAGATACGCCTTTAATTTTGTATTTATCTACTCATCACCCTAGAAAGTGAACGCAATTTTCGATGAGTATTCGCCAATAGTCACTTCAAGGTTGGTACTTATATAAGTTTTACGGCATTAACTATTTGCTATTACCACCAACACTATGTAAGCTGCATTGGCGACATAGGTACAGAGCCCTGCTATCTGCCACCTGGTGATGTGCTCGATAGGAGAACTACTTAGGATCAAAGATGTAACCTCTGGTAATCCAAGCAAATATGTTGTAATGACTTTTTAATTAGCTTCATATTGGCCGGATGTGATTCTTTGATTGTTGTTATTTCATGCTAACAATTATGAACTTAATTTTTTTTTTTTATTTTTTGTTGCTTATAACTCTTTATCAACCAACGATTTTTATACTACGGTTGAGTCAGACTATAATTTAAGCAATAGAAGTTGAACAAATATAAATAAACGCGTTTTGTTGTCAGTTGACAATTTGAAGAATCTGAATTCTAAAGCTTACTTGAATACTTCCGCAGACCAACCAACCAACCGTGTTTGTTTTACCATATGGTGTCCGCAGTACAGCTAGTTTAAGTTTTTCTTGTCCATCAGAGCCTTTTGTTGGAAAAAAGTCAACCTGCGTAAACACACACTTTTCTTTGTATTATATTTGCAAATTCTTTCATGTCAGCCATACTGTTACAGACGTACTCTTTTGCACGGTAAATTGATGCCACAAAACAGCAGCAACATCGTCATCATCTTCACGATATCTGATTCCACATCGCAGCAAATAATCAGCGTCACAATATTGTCTTTCATATTGCAATGCGCACAACATGCCCACAAGCTAATTGCTGTCAGTCTATGGCCTATAAAGTCATCGAACCCCTTGAACCTACACGTAATCATTTTAGGCTTGCAGCACGAGTGGGTTTCAAATAGCGCTGTGTCGTCGCAATTTCGTCAAATTTACAAAATAAGCAATGATTGTTTGCGCGTAAATAGCAGGTGCGCAAGCTTCACAAAATGTGACTCATACAGCATAGGTACTGCTTTGCAGTTCATTGACCAGAAAGGAGCATAGCTTAACCAGTAAGTGTCAACTCCAATTGGATTTTCATTTTTTGGAGCAGCATTATCCACACAACTGGGTTGCGGCTCACATACTCCCCACAATCGGGACTCTATTTCATAACCAATTCATCAGAGAAGATCATATCGGATCAACAAACGCTTCTGGGACATGACACTTCCAGCTGAGGCACAGACACACGGCTATGTCTAATCATCAATCACACGGTATGACTGGATAGAGAGTAAACTAAACTCGACATGGACTTCCTTAAAAAGGAGCTTGTCCACAGGCGCCACCGTGTACATGTTTTTATTTTTTTTCTTATTTTGGCGGCCGTGGCCTTTTCTAGAGAACCCGCATGATCGTCATCGCGGCTTGATCATCACAAAGTCACCTTGGTAGTAAGTATGTATCTACCTAATTCCGACTAACGTGTATTTATATATATATTTTTTTTTTGAGAAAAAAAGAAAGATATGAAGTGTTGCACGTTGCCTATATCTATCCTTGAGCTAGTCGCAGACCGTAAGAGACATCTATTACAATTTTAGAGGTAGCACATGTTTGGCTTGACTTTGTTTTATATTTCTTGTTTGCTGGTACAGAGTTTCAGCAAATGGTATGCCTTATAAAAAACTCATGACCATAGATACTTGTATGGATGAATGAATGTAAATGAAGGCAGTGCAAAGTTAAAGGCTTAAAAGTAAGAAATATTGCCATCGGTTTGGTGTACATACATGGGGCATGTTTAGTATGGCGCGATAATGGTAGGAAATTATGCATGTGTCTGCCCAAAGTAGTGCTTTTGTACAGGTCTTATCGCAAAATGAGGAAACAAGATTAAGGCATATGGGCGGCAGTTGCATGGGGTTCAAACAACCCGATTCTTACGGGTTTCTATGCGTACTCCTATCCACATAATGCATAAAAGGGGTTTTCATCTGTTTTTTTTATTAAGGGGCAAAATGAGAGACTATCTTATTCTACCTCATCTGTAATCTCCACTTCGACATCTCGAAAAAGCAAGGCAAAGGTAATCCCAAATATATCGGCTCATAAAATCTCTCACTGGATAGTTTCTATTGAGAAGAAATTAGTTCCGTATCCATTTTTATACTTAGATTTTTGCCACACTGAATAAATGAATAGGGTATCTAACAGTTCACCCAAGCGGACTGTAGCCTTTCCTTATGTTTGTGTTAACAAATTTAAAAGTTCAGTGGCTGATTCGATCTAGTGTTGTGAAGCCAATTTACATAAAATCTAAATTGAAGCAGTGAATACAAACAAAAATCTGTGACTTTAATTCAGATCATCTTTCCTCAGCCGTACAACATGTGGAATGTGGAATGCTCTTCTCGCTCCATTTTTCCTACACATTGTAACCTACAAACATACCAACGTGCATCGGCATCTCTTCTTTTCGTCTCACCCTAATTTCCGTAACACCCACGTTGTGTAGCTAACACATTATAAGGGTCCCAACAAATCCCTTTAGTGCGCGCTTATTATAAAAATGTTAGCAGAGCTCACAGCTTACGGTTTCGCGATTTAAACGTAATTAAATTAACTTAAGTGAAGAAGCTTGGCGACTTGGTAACGAGCAAATTAATACAGTGCTGGAATTGAAGTATTTGGGAGTATTATTCGAGTATAATATAAATATTCCAAAACATGCCAAAGAAAAAAGCGGAGAGGCTAAGTTGGCGCTTAATTTGATGTGGCCAAAATGTTTCGCTAAACAGAATATTGACCATTCATCCAATTTCAAAGTGTTCAATGCAACAGTCAACACCTGTATATGTGCTATGGTACACAGGCCTTTGGAGTAATTCCCTTTGAAGAATTTGAGGCGGTTCAGAGAACTTTCTTCAAACGCATTTTTAGATTGCCGAATTCCACACCGACTTATGCAATACACGTAGAGTCTGGTCTACCACCAATCTACATAAGGAACCTAAAAGCAAATTCTGACTTCTGTGTTAGAGTGATGAGTAGAAGTGTAGCAAATCTCCACAGAGTGATAATGGCAAGATTACTACGAACCAATGCTTCACCTTTCAGAGAATGGAACCAGCCAGCCTTATCCCACGACCTCTCACTGCCGTTAACAGAAAGCAATGTTAATGAGTGGCCTGATATATTTGCGACACTTATTTCGAAAATAGATGACCAGATTTTCAACGAACACTTAACCAGGGCATCATCGTTAACTTCCAGAACTATTTACCGAAATTTTAATCATCGAATACTTACTGACAGCTACTTTAATGTAAAGAATTCAGCGTACAAAATAAGCATGGTATTCAAAGCGAGAATCGAAATCCTTAACCTAAATTTCACCCCTCATAGAGTCGATCTTCAACAAATTTGTTATCTGCGCAACAGAAGAGAGTTAGACGATATTTACCATTTTATTGCAGTTTGTCCGATCTTACAAGAGATTCGAAGACTGTATTTTCAAGAAAGTTTTTTGTCCATTAATTGTCTTTACGAAATATTAAATGGTGCTCGAGTTTGGACTACCCTGTATAGTTACTGCAAAAATGCTTTAATATATCGTAATAGCTTTTGAAAAACCACGTTTTATGCCTATTATTGCTTTTATGTTCCAAATCACTCCAAAATTGTAACCGCTTTATGTTGCAAATCATTAAAATTGTTAAATCACGCTTTACTCAACAATTTTTTATTTTTTTTGTCTCCATTTTTCTTTGCTGTATTAAAAAACTAATATACATAAACTAAATACTCACTTTTCACTTTCTTACTTTCATCTCCTTTCGCTCAGGTTTTCTGTAGACAAAATAATAATATGACACTGCTGTTTTGCTAAGCAGTGTCGGTGTGTGTGGCTGTATGAGACCATGCACGAACACAATCCATATTTGTTGTTATTGGATTTTGTTCCGCTTCACCAGAAACTGTTTGTTGTACATTCTTAATATGTATCTCCAGACACATTTTTCCCGTTCCGTTTCAATTCGTTTTTTCGATGTGCGCCCAACAGAACCCCCTAGCAGAGCTAGGATTGGAAACAACCTTTTTTGAATATAAAAGGTGGCGCAAAAGTTGTCATCTGTTTACTTCACAAATGTCAAAGTAAAATTGACATTTGCCGCTATTTGCAAAAATTATAGCATCTTCCGATAGGGTTTTAAGCCCTTGGGTGTGCCTTAGGCAATTCTGGTGCCAATGTTCTAAATGATCCACGACGTTTGACATCTATCCTATGTAGTTTTCAGTCGGATTGGTAAACGCCACTGGGTGATGACTTTTGCGCTACCTTGTATATAGTCTCATTCCTTAAAAAAATCTGTTCGAATTACGGAAGCTTCGCTTACGGAGTAGAAAGCTGAGTGACAGCTTGAAGTATGCGTAAGAGTATTGCCTAAAAACAACTTTGGCCTTTTTGGTATTTAATAAGTTTTGTGGAACTCCAATTTGAAGGAAGTGAAGTAAAAACAAAACTTTGCACCTTATTGTCCACCTCTTAAAGGACGGATTCTTAAAAATCCCATCTTATATAATTTTTTGGGCATATAGAAACCCAGTATGCTGAATTTCGAGATTATTCGGTTTTTTTATGAACTAGATTTAATTTATCAACTAGTTTAATAGAGAGATGCCTTTTAGAGAAGAAATATTCTACTTTTATCTATGCGATTTTTTTTGTGGACAAAATATATTCTCTGCAGCTCTAAAATAGTCCACAATATATTTCACTATGATTTCACACTGGCTGTGATTTTTCAGAAAATGTAAAGCTCTATCGCACGTTAAAGAGAGGAAGTAGAAGTAGTTGGGCGAAAAAAGGCCGGCGAATATGGTCACATCTGTCAACATTTTTGTTAGACTCGTAAACGATAATAGGATTTTTTGTCGCGGCTCTTGGAGCAGAATTACAGATTTTTAGAAGAGGCCAAGCGAAAATTCACTTTCCAGGGATCTAGCCTCATTGTAGTTATTAAGTGATCTACCATTTATCGGGAGATGCCATTTCTGAGACCAGTGTTGGTCGTTTTAACCCATTACCCTTCCACCACCTAAAAACAAAAGCAATGCTTATGTTATAGTTATGTCTTAAGACACAAACGATTCCTGATATTAAATTTATTCCTCAGACGTAGCCTGGTTTCATTCTTAAAAAAACTTCCTCAGATCTTTCCTCAATCATAAATCCTCCCGTGATCACCGCTACCGGTTCCTTAGCTCCAGTTACCATTGCCACTATCGTTTTTATTATTTCCATCCGCCAGCACGTTGTTTTTGCTCATATCATTGATTGACATCAATGTTTATGTTGATGGCATGCGACAGCTGCTTCTTGAAATTAATGTTTTCCTGAGAGACAAAATAGAGAGAAAAACTGAAAAAAAGTTTATTACATTCATAAAACAAGTAAAATGTGCAGATAGAAACGAGAAATGCAAAAAAACTAACAAAAACCAATCCCACTAGAACCAAGAGACACCTCTGCTTCTGCACTGTGACGACTCAATAAAAGTTAAATTTTATACCTTTGCACCTCCACGAATAGCCTAGCCTGTTGCGAGGATTTTTCTGCTTCAAGTTAGGTATTTATTTAATTAAATGGAAACAGTACAAGATTTAAAAGATATACTGATGGAGTACCTCAGGGCTAGCGACGACGATGACAGCATGATATCTCAAGCAAAACTTCTCCTATTCAAGGACCGTTCACAAAGAGTATTGACTGAATGGTTAGATCTTCAGAAGAATTCCTTTTTTGCGCTTGCCTCCCTCATTTGGCATTGAATTCCCTATCATTGATTCGGCATCTGAAATTGTTGAGTAAATCATAAAATTTCTGATCTATGACAAGATGGTTTTTTTTTCTGATTTGTTTTTCCCTTCGTAGAGGAACTTTTGCAATGGACACAAGAAACAAGTGTTACGACTCATTCATTGCATTAGTAATACGAACCGGTTTCGATAATTGTTGGGTAATGGTCTAAATAGCGTGAAGTAAGTGGAATGAAATAAAGGGGAATTTGTCGGGAGTAATTTAAATTTCACGTTATATCTACCTAAATGGCTAAAAAATTACATTTATTAACTTGCAATTATGATTGGCCTTTAAAGTTGTTGCAGAAAGGTGCTGTCAAAGATGGATTTAAATTATTTATGAAGTGTACACTCATTTTGCATTGTAAATGCTGTTTTTTTTTCTTGTTTTCCAAGATCGAGGTTATGCGAAATATTTATAGTTCAGATTTGTAAGATTTTTTTCACCTTCCGAAAAAAGTGTAAAATAAATTCAAAGTTGGATTGATTTACTTACGAATTGTGAAATAATTCACAAATATTTTAGGCAGATTGAAACAATTATACTCTCATTAGTAGGTAACTTAAATATATAAAAACTCGAATCAAAAAACGGATAAATTTGATACAATACACTTAACAGCCATTTTGTATTGATCAAGAAATCCAGCAAAGCAAATATATCTGGTAAACCAAAAAAAAAAAAAAAAAAAATAGTATCGCTTAAAACGAAGCTGCAATTAAAAGAAGCAACACCTCTTCTTCAAATGCGATCGGACATTTAAATTATTAATTTCATCTTTTATAATGGGTGCTATATACAAAGGAAAAAGCGATACGCGAGACTGTGATAATTACCATCCAATCAAGCTGATTCCTTAAAGGATTTGCATATGGTGTTGGTTGATTTTGAAAAGGCCTTTGGTAGACAACCACGGCATCTGTTATGGGTGGCGGTAAAACAACGAAGAATTTCAGAAACCCACGAACAGATGATCATGGACATGTATGAGGAAGTAAAGACAAGAGTAAGAACCCCGCTGGCATCACTGAGGATTTCGCAATCAAAGTCGGTGTACATCAAGGAAGCGTCTTTAGTCCCTTGATATTTATTACAGTCTTTGATTATCTGCTTAAAGGAAAAGATGGACTCCAAAGTGCATCAGTTATTCTTTGCTGACGATGGAGCAATCATTAGCGAGGATCAAACGTCCCTGCAACGAGTAATGGATCTATGGATGGACGTTTTGCATTAGAAAGCGTATCGTATTAGTCCGAAAAAAACAGATTGCTTGTGCTGCCCGTTCTATGATCCACTGAGACCTATTACAGACATTTTTTATGAATGGAAGAGTGATTCCCAAGCGCGAACATTTTCAATATCTGGGATAAATTATCAATAGCGAAGCAAGCTGTGATGACGACATTGAGCATCGCGTAGGCATAAGGTGGATGAGATGGACAGACAGCTCAGCTATCTTCTGTGATCGAAAAATGCCCCCTTAGCTGAAAGGAAGGATCTACACCGCTGTTGTAATAAAGATGCTTCGCATGACACCACGAGTTACAAACATTGATCGAGCAAGAAGTTCCAAGATCCGAGGAAGTCTTCACGTCAAATAACCTATACAAAAATGGAGCGCGACCGGTTCTTTTGGTACTGTCATATTCAAAGAAGAGATCGTACGACCCCTTTCAAAAAGGCAATATCCATCCACGTTTCCATACCAATGCGAAAGAGAGGCAGGCCTTAAAGCTCCTGGATCACACAAATGCAGCAACACCAGCATTTGATTGCACTTACCAACGAAGTGATTCAAAATAGGGAGGTCTGTCGTTATTTTCTGAGGCTGAAACCGCCGAAACCCACAGGCGGGACCAGTAGGGATGCAGCTAAGTGGGAGGGTTATGATCCCTTTATTCCTGATCAAAGCCTTACCGCCATTAACGAAGAAAAAGACAATTGTTTGAAATTATTATAAGGGTTGGTTCAATGTCATATTCTGGAATAAAAAGTGTCCCCCGATGCCTTAGTTTGCTGCGGCCTTGGCTCAGCTAACTAATGGGACCTGTAGATTCTCTTCAGTAATTCCTATTACAATTCTATTTATGATCCGTGATTCCTTTTTTTTTGAAGATTACAATTTTCCGCTAATTTAACAACATCTGATAAAAACTTTCCTTTACAACATTACTTCGGGGGACGCAGTATGTTTGAAATGTTTTCATCAGTTTATTAAATCTATTTTTTTCCGCTCCGTCCATTGGTAAAGTTTAATAAGTTTCAATTGCTTGTTCTCCAGCGCATGCTAGGAACCTTATTTTTATTCGGTTTATTTGATTTGTTTCTAAAGTGAATTTCGTTCTTTAGTTTATAATTAAATTATTTGGCTGGCGACTGCGCCATATCGTATTTTCCAATAAAATACTCGTTGTTATTTTTTGATCTCTATTTGACCGGCATAAGATTCAATCAATTCAACTCAATTTCAAGTTTAATGGAACAATAATGTAAAACATAGTCTTTTATAGTAGCAGGTCTTTCATTAGCGACTTGACAACTTCAAACTTTCAGTGTGCACCCTTAAACCGAATGTCAAACCTCCAATTTCAAAATATTCAGTAAAATCAATTTTCATCATTTTGAAGTACACGAAAGAACAACGTTTACAAGTAATAAAAATTTACTACAAAAGTTCCGAGCCGGTGGTCATAACTTTAAAAGCGTTAACGTCAATTTTCGCCTCTTTGTCCCAGTAGACAAGCAATTCATAGTGTAGTGAAAAAATTTAAGCCAGAATATTCGTTGCTTAATGTTGCCGTGCCAGTGAGATTACGTTTTGCCCGAAGTGTGGAGAATATTGCTGCCGTAGAGGCGTCCGTCGCAAAACATCCAAATCAGTCAATTTCACGGCGTTCTCAAGAATTGGGTCTCTTGCAGACCACATTATGGTGAATTTTACGTAAGAATCTTGGCCTACAGTCTAACAAGATCAAGCTGACTCAAGAACTAAAGCCACTTGATCATATGAAGCGACGTACTCAATAAGTAAATATGCGTTACTGGACAGAAGAGAACCATCATGTGCTTCATGAAACAGCACTTTATCCGCAAAAAGTCACTGTTTGGTGCAGTTTTCATGTCGGTGGCGTCTTAAAGCCGTTTTTTATCAACGGTGAAAATTACCGTCACGTTACGGTAAATATGATATTCGCTATAGAGACGGGTGAAACAATCGAGTTTTTAAGGTCTCAGTTCGGTGAATTGGCCGCCGAGATCGTGTGATTTAACGCCTCTAGACTTCTTTTATGGGGCTACATTAAATCATTGTTCTATGCCAACAAGCCGGCGACGTTAGAGGAGCTCCAGAGCCAATATTGAACGAGAAATACCGGCCGAAAAATGATTTTTTGAGATATCTCAAGTACATAGTTTGCATTTTATTTAAAAAAGAAGTTGTCAAGTAATGAAATGACCCCTTATTATACAAAGTGATAATATATATAGGATCTTAAATTATTTAAATGTATAAAGAAAGTTAAGACACTATATATATTTTTTTTTGGACTTAACAATAATATCTTTCTTTGCTATTTGTCAATGTTTTCTTTTTTTCCTGCTACTATATAAGTTGTTAAACTGTTACTTAAGTGATTAAACAAAGCACATTTAAAATGTGTAGTTTGTCTAATTTGTTTCATGTTGACTGACAAAGAATTTCAAAAGCGAATGCTATTCACAAAGAATATCTGTCATGAATTAATGTACTTAAAAGAAGAGGTTACTATGTCTTCTGTTCTAGAAGAGAGACAAACCTGATTTTTTTCGTAGATGTAATATGTTGGAATTATTTTTTGCAAGAAGATACAAGATATCTCGTCATATCGTTAAACGTCACACGGAGTTTATGAACAGAAATAATATAATAACAAATACCCGCAAGATCCTGATTAATGCGAAAAATTTGATCAGATCTTCTTGAAAAATAGATTTGAATATTAGCTGCATAGAAATAGACATTAACATTTCTACAAAACAAAAGGCACAACATGAATAAATACACTTAAAAGCATTGGTCCCAAAACAGAGCCTTGTGGTACACCCATCTTCAAAAGCCTAGGTATTGACATATGATTCTGGAGAGCAATACGTTGTTTTCTGGTAGTCGGATAACTCTTGATAAAATGAACTGCCAAATCCGAGAAACCAAAGTAATGCTTAAGTTTTTTTTTTACAGAAACCACTGTGATTGACTTTGTCGAATGGCTTGGAAAAATCCTTGATCATGCTGCAGTGTTATATCATCAAGAATTTTTACCATTGCAGTAAAGCAAGAGTGGTTAGCCCTGAAACCTGATTGATAGGGAGACAGAATACTCTTTGAGGTGAGATGGTAAATTATTTGCTTGGTAACCATTCTTTCCAGGACTTTCGACAAAAAAGGTGTAATAGTAAACAGCCGAAACTAACTTAATGAGGAACTATCAAAGAGTATACGTGTTTATGCAGAAGTACAAATAACATGTTTTTTTTATTGCATAGGTATACATTTCAGTGTGTGAGTATGCAATTATGCATGATCCCCTACGATACAGATGATTTAGGCAGACTAGAAAACAGCTGTAATCGGAAAAGTCGACTAAGGAGGAAATTAACTTCTCGGCAATTTTAACATTCGAGTGAGCCAAGTGAGAAACTCTCGCACAAGTGTGTATGGAAATCCGCTGATTCACCCGACTGGAGATCACCTGGACGATCAAATAATGTTCAATAACGGGAGCATGCACCTGTCAAAGTCTTTAAATAGAGGCGGACCTAAAAATTGCTCAATCACATAAATGCAATAACACCAGCATTTGATCGGTCTCTGTAAAAAAGTGACCCAAAATCAAGAGGCCTGCCTAGCTTATATTGGTTGGGGTCGAATCTATAAAAAAGTGATCCGATAAGATTATTCTTATTCATCCGATAAGATTATTCTTATTCAATAAATAGTTTCGGGTATCTTATATATTGTATATATTGTAAATGGGTTGAGTTTTTTTTTATCATTTTATTAAGTATCTACGTAATGTATATGTATTTCATCGTTGGGCTACGTAAAAAGCATTGTTTCAGCCTCTTTACTAAACATCCCAACATACTAAAACATCCCAACGTTCCGTTATGGAAAACAATTTTAATATTTTGATTTTTGTGTGATCTTATATTTATTCTTAATATTTATCTCTTTCATCAGTACAAAAAACGTATCTCTTAAAACCCTGTTGATGTTTTTTTTAATAATTTTCTTCTCGACGATTATATGATCTGGACTACTACCCTCCAACCTCACTACATCACATTTAAAACTAAAAGCTGGTGTCCTAGTTTCTAATCATTTCGTCACTGAGGTCAATCGAATGCTGGTTTTGTTGCATTTATGTGATCCAAGGGTTAAAAGGCCTGCATGTCTTTCACGGTTTTATCAGAACGTTTACCAAAGTCTTCTTCGAATCTATTTGCATTTTTCAATGCAAAAAATTAAATAGATTACGACGATTTCAAAGCACCCGATAAATTATCTACATCTGACCCTTTTTTTGTCAGTGTTATGCACTTTTAAAGGTTTCCTTGAAGCTTGCGTTATCTATTTGTTGGCAGTGCTAAGCATTTGCTACTGTCTTTAAATTCTATAACAACATGATGAAATAACGCACATGCCTATTTCGACCAGAGTACATACGAGCACTTACATGATATTTCTTCAGGTGTCGGTGCAACTTCAATGCAAACATGAACGGCACTAATGGCTAATAGTATCATTCTTCATTAAGTAATTAAATCGTATTCCACTTCAATAAGCCAAGAAAAATGTAAAAATCAACTTTCAGCAGTTCTTGGGAATCAGGTAAAAGTACTTAACATGTTCACACACGTGGCATGAACAAAAAACCAACACTCAACTCAATTAAAACGGAAATGTCGACAAAAAAATTGTATTTTTTTTTGTTTATCCATAATTGCACAAAATATTTATTTAAATTATCTCAATTCCATCGGTCATTACCAATCCGGTTTCATTTGTCCAGATTATGCCTACGAAGGTAGTTTGGCTGAATCAACTGTACCTACTTTTAAAGAATATTAAGAAAAACAACTCGATTTCGTACAATTTAATGTTTTGCTATTAAAAAATCTTTAAAAGTAATTCACATTGGAATATTACCACAACTGTTACGGGTAGTAGTCATTAAAAAGGAAAAATTTTACCGCCATATGTGTGCTGGTATTGAAATAAAATGTCAAATTTTGTACATTCCTTAAGTTATTATATTGAACAAGTAAACAGCTTTATTAGGGTGTCATAAGTTCTGGCTTTTGAGCTTGAACTTTCGGCTTTTATTCGAAGCCTGTTACTCGTTCACGTGGTGAACTGGCTAATGCCGGTAAATTACATCATCGTTGAGCGATTCTTTGTTGTTTGAAAAGAGGAATAATGGGGTGCGTTTTGTAAAGGGGCTTCGACAAAATTGTTACTTTTTCTTTTCGAATATACAATGTTACTAATCTGTTTAACAACATAATGGATAAGGTAACTATCTGTTAAATGTTACTTAATGACTAATTGTGCGGCATGTTTTAATATAAGAGCGGGATATAATTTTACAGTCATTAGGTGTGCCCAATTAGACTCTGAATTTAGACTTAGTGTCCATAATTGGCCTGATTGCTGGAGGCGAAATGTTGAAAACGTGTTTTTTTGAGGCTCAATAGTGGCGCGCTGAAAGTCTTCAGCAGTTACCACTATCAATTATTATATTTTTCATTACAAATTTTATAAAAAAAATTGCTTTCGAAAGGTGTGTGTGTGACTTTGTGTCATAATAGATAATAAATCTGCTGTTGGGAAACCATAGGGAAAAATTGAAATTTTTTTTAATAATGATGCTGGCCGACACAGCTGGAAGTTTGTGGCATATTGAAAATACTCCTTTATTTTTTAGAGATTTTTAACCTGAATATGTCGAGCGCTGCGGGCACTGAATCAACTATTCTTCGATGACCTTAGCGCTATATCGGGCAAATTGCGCAGTGAGGCCAATTTGGCGTTACTTCACTTTCCATTGGTGCTGTTTTCAACAATTTGTCCTTGCACCTACCCCAAATCAAACAGTGACCCCAAGCAGGGGGGTCGCATATGCATTGCACTGTTTATATGATTAGTTGCGAAATCGCAAGTAGATTCCATAAACAGTACAATGCCTATGTGGGGCCATGCTGACCTCCTGCAATCCCCCTGCTTGGGGTCATTGTTCGATTTGGAGTAGGTGCGAGGTACTGTTCTCAAATTATCATAGAATGTTAAGAGAAATTATTTCCCACAAAAAAGTGAAGATATTGCTTACCTATTGTCGGCAATAACTTCACAAAAATAGTGAAGTTATTTCCCACTCGAGGTGAAGTTATTGCCCATGAAGTTATTTTCCTGCACCGACGATGACTGCTATCACAAGTGACCTTTAACTCAACGAAAAGTTGTACACATTTGACGCATCATCGTCAGGCAAGAAGCCACATCCATACGTGCCGATTAGTGTGTTGAAACACTGTTTGAGACAATTGTATGTTCGATAGAATTTTTTATGAGACATTATGAAGTGGAAAGGGTGGCGACAGTGGAGAGGTAAGTGTGTTGGCTTGTGAACCGTGCGGTGCAGGTTCAATTCCCATGCGGAACAACAAAATACGCCACCCATTAGTGGACAAAAACAATTGACACCTTGTTTTCACCAAAAATCTACACCAGAAAGAAAATTTATGCCTGGTAGTACAATGGACCATTATCGAGTCTGAGTGCTCTGGCAATAGGGCATACTTTTTTAACCCTGGTGGATGACACTGGTGTGCAAAAAAAATGGTTCTCCTTTTTTTAATTTGCATAATTTTCATAGGTTTGATGCTACTAAATTAAAAAAAACATAGTAAGAACAAAATTTGAAAAAGTGCAGTTTTTTTTTGAAAAATTATCAAAAACAAACACACTTTTTTGCCTTGAAAATTATAATTTATCGTGACAATATTTAAAAAAAAAATATTTGTTTTTAAGTGTTAAACAAAACTCAACTACTCATCTTTCCAAAGCATATTTCGTATTTTGTAGATTTCTTTCTCTTAATTTTTTCATGGAGTTTCACGACGAATCGACAAACAAAAATCTGCAAGCATTCCTCTGACCATCTCTGACCCTTTCCCATAGTATGGTTTTTCTATTTGTGATATGTCTTGATGAAATCTTTCTCCATGTTCATCATCTACTTTATTTAAAAATTTGCATCCTTGATAAGCTCTCGTATTTTCGGACCCACAAAGATTTCTTATTTCAATTTCGCATCGCTTATTCGGGGGAATTTGGTTTTCAGGTGTTGAAGGCTTTCACCACCTTTATTCATTGCTTTCACAAAGTTCTTCATAAGACACAGCTTTATATGGAGTGGTGGTAGTAAAACTTTTTACTAAAGGTTCTTTATTTTTATTTTTGTTACCAGGGTTCAAACTCTATCTCAGGGTAAAATTTGTATGCAGAATGACCCATTTGCATAAAAACAACAAAATTTGATATATCCTCCTTGTAGTTCAGTTAACATTGCTATAACTTTTAAATCAGCACAGATGTTCCACGAATACTTTGAACTTAAATTGTTCAATGCCGGTGGGTATTTATTTATTTCAGCCAGCGCTGGATGTTTGTTGTTTAGGGAACTTAAAAGCCCTAATTGCTTTTTAGTGCTGCTAAACAACATTGATATAATTTAGATTATAATAGCGTAAAAGCAAAATTAAAACACACAACAAGCGCTTAAATTTTGAGATAAAAAAAAAACTAATCAGAAATCAAATTTGGATTTAGAAGGTCAATATCGATTCTGCATATTTTTATTTAGGGGAGGATTTTGTTGCAGACCAGTGTAATTTAGTGCATGCGCCCTACCAAAATATCACAAAAGCTCAACCTTTTTTTTACAGCTTAGCCCACCTCTTCCTCGACTAGTATGCATTATCTACAAAAATTTGATTAAAAAGTTAAATTCTACCCCAAAAGATAGATTAATTAGTTTCCGTCAAATTTGTTGTCTTTCTTTTTACCGTAATTTCTCTTAGCCTCACTCCAGGGTTACATCTCAACAATATTTAATACATTTATTTGCAACAAATCCAACAAGCGGCGTCATACGAATGGCGTTTTAAGCCTATTAATTAAATATCTGTAAAACTTCATCCAGCAAAAGCTGATCCAAGATCGCCAAAGAAAAAAAAATATAATTTCATTAACACCAATGGCGATTGTTAGTTCATGCCAGATCTCTCTGTATATAAAGTGATCAAGTCGTCTAGTCTTAACATACCAAGCCAACAACACAAACAAATCCAACCCCCTAACCGCAATTTAAACGTCTCGTTCCTTACTCAATAACAAGATAATAGCTCCAACTACACATATTACCTTGCAGTTGAGTATGTATTAAACCTGCCCGTGATGAGAGGGATAGGAAAAAACAAAACAGTACCTGCACTCCTATCGACAATCTTATAACAAATAACAACAATAATAGTTTAAACAATTTCAAATCTGACAAATTTGCGAGTCCGATGAAAATGTGGTATGTTCGAGTATACTTGATGGGTGAACATATTCGTGTGGAAACCGCGTGCAAAGTGGTGCGACACGTAGTCAAACTACACTACAACTGAAGTCCCATATGAAAAAATTGTGTTCGCAACTTCACGTAACTACGAGATAGACCGTATGAAATTGCAGCAAATTACCGGATGTAATTGGCGGTCGTGATGAATCAACATCGCAACACATAGTTTTTTGTGATTTATTTTGTGCGACTGTGTATGTAGTACGAGTAATTTTAAAAAGTATGCATTCCACAATCCGCTCGTCGAGCGTGAGTCAATTCTTGATATAGCAGAAGAAAAAATTATCGATTTAACTGTGCAACCCTGTGGTCACCAGAATTCTATTCGGATTGCCAACAACACAACAGCAAAAACTGTCATCACGAAAAACCGTTTAATAGTTATACATCTCCCGTTATTTGCTGACATCTAAAGAAACTGAATTAAAATGAAATCGCTTTTTGATTGATTTGATTGATTTGCATGCTTTGGCCGATGACTCCATCAGAAGTATCTGATAGTTAAAGATACACAAAATCAGCCGGTTTGTTTCGGTATAATCTGTGATTATGATTGCTACCTGTCTAAAAACAAGAATGAATTTAATTTGTGGTTTTTCGGGGGCTTTTGACTAAAAGAACGTACATATCCGTATCATAAATTAACAGTTTTGTTTTTTTTAATATTGTCATGTGGTTCTTGTCGATAGGAACGTTATACCTACACTAAGTAAATAAGTCAGATTTCTGTCCTCGATTTAGTGGCGAGAATAACAGAATGGGTCCCAATAAGTGATGCATCAACTCAGTTTGCAACCCGGTTTTAACCGGTTTAGATTTTTCCCAAACCGAGTTAGCTTTTCGGTTCGGTTCGGTTTAGTTTTTTTTCCAAACCGAGTTAGCTGGACCCTTAAGATAATTCGATTCGGTTCGGTTTGTGACAAAAGCCGGCGGTTTCGGTTTGGCATCAAAAGTAAAAGTTAGACCAAGCTGATTTCTTGCAAACAAAGAAATAACATTCAACGAATCTGTTTGCTTATAACACGCGGTTAATCATTGACTAAGAATGAGAAGGAAATATTTATTATTTCTCTTTCAATAAAGTGTTATATTTTAAATATGTAGGTACATTTAATGTTTGTATATATGTTTGTAACTTTTACATGTCTGTCCCTAAAGAACCGTGCGAAACTTTATTTTGTAAGTGCTTGCCAGGGAAACAGATCAGGTTAGATTAAGTTAGGTTAAAGTTACTGTCAGCTGATAGCCAACACACTTAGACCAACGAGGACCGTTGTGATGCGACGTGGATCAGGGGAGTTTCTACCTCTACTCGCTAAACCATTTGGAGCTTCTAATGAAGCGCGACAGACTTCTAACATCTGTGTTAGCTAACTCACTGAGTTCATTAAAGGAGAAGGTTCCTAGATAGAGCCATCTCCTTAATAGATGAACGGCAGTCTAGGGCTTCGATGGAGTTTGAAGAGACTGAGCCCAGGGACTTTAGAGCGACTTGACTTTCTGAGAATATACGGATGTCCTTACTGGATATCACATTTCTCTTCAGCCACGACAAGACTTCCTTAATCTCCATGATTTCCGTCTGTAACACGCTACAATGATCAGGAAGACAAGACTGATATTTAGTCTTTCTGAGAAAACACCCCCGCCTACCCCATCACTAGTTTTTGATCCATCGGTGTAGAAGTGGATCGATTTATCTTCCAGGAATGCATCATCCTCCCAGAATGATCTGGAGAGGATTGTGATTTTGAAGACCTTCCCGAACTGTAATTGGGGTATGGTGTAGTCTATGTTCCTTGATATAGACCCAAGTGAGTCAAGAATGATAGAGTGGCCAATATTCATATTGATCCACTGTGAGGTAACTTTTAAGCGGACCGCGGAAGAGGCAGCTATTTGCCTCCTAATGATATCAAGGGGTGTCAGATGAAGTAAAATGTCCAGTGCAGCGGAGGGAGTCGTTCGTCCACTGATCCGCAGACAAGCAGTACGTAGAACAGGAAACAGATCAACCCTTAACACGTTTTTTAATTGTGATCACCGTTTGCCCGCCAGAACCGAAAAACCATAAACCCTTATTTTGGTAAGGGGTCTGGTAACGATTTTGAAAAATAACATTATTTAAATAGAAGAAGAAATGTCTCCTTACTTGTCTTATTAGTTTCTTCTTTTATTCTACGTACTAATTTTGTACACATTTCAATCGTAACATTGATATAAACTTGCTCCTTACCTACTGCAAGCCCACCAACCGACCAGAAGCAAACCGAACAAAACCTCACCGAGCCAAACCGTTCTGTCGAGAAATGATTTTGCTTCCAACCGAGTTGCTTAACTCGCAAGTTGCAATCCGGTTCGGTTACATTTCAATTCGGTTTTACTCGGTTTGGTACATCACTAGTCACAATCTGTTTTACCATCGTGCGTCTTACATCAGCCATTTTTAATTCAATTCAGACATTTCGTGATAGTGATATGTGTTTTACTGTGGTATGTTGAAATTATGACAATCCTATTCAATTTTGTAGATAAATATACATATTCAAATATATGAAAGTTATTATATTTAAATTTGATTGATATAAGAGAGAACGGCGAATGATTGATTTATTACAACAGGTTTGTAGGGAACTGTTTTTTATTCCTCAAATTTGCAAAAAAGAAATAAGTAAATTTTTAATATCTAAATTTGTAAATTTTTCGGAAGATAGTTTATAAGAAGCGTGTCTGCTTAATCTTTTATAATGAGACACTGAAGCTTTTATTTCCTGTCATTCTTTATAATAATTGGTTTAAATATTCTCAACTATTTCGAACTTAATTTATGAACCTCAACTTACTATATATTTTTTTTTTCCTTTTAGATGCGCACCCCTATCGTGGAATCCGTCGGGGGGAACGGTCCGCTAATAGTGAACAATTTGCATCGTGTAATCCGCAGGCATGAACCATCCACATGTCGGTAAGGTGAATGAAATTCCCTGTATCGTGGAAAACGAACGGATCGAATCTATCAATGCATTTGACATCCGCAGTTTTTATTTTCTTTTCACTGAATTTAATTTTTACAAAACAAATGTGTTTGAAATGAGCTGTCACAATTGAATTTCCTAATCACCAATAGTGGTCGGTAAGGGAGAGTATCCGACGGATCGTACGATAGGAATTTTCAGTTTACGTGAATCTAATAAGTGAAGTGAATCTCAGATCCGACGGATTCCACGATAGGTGTGGTGGAACTAGCACTTAGAATTGGAGATGATGATGTCAAGAGAACGCGAAAATGTTCGAATATTAATCAAGTCTTTCGCAACTCGACTTAAAGTTGGGGTTCCTTAATACACAGGTAATATTCTTAAGAAGGTAAATAAGTCATATTTAAACAAAAAATGTATCTATAAATGTCTCCATGAGATCCAAATCAATATTTGTTCTGTTTTCTGTTTGTATCATCATTCCAAACCAGAAAAGCAGGTGATCACAATCTCAATTGCTTTTCGAACGCCTTGAAGTCGTCAAGATACGCACGTGCCGCCTAAAGCCGACTGAAATCTTACAGCGTCGGTCACCCCCGGAAGCACAGCATCAAGTTGGCAATCCCGGCCGCTCTAGCTAACTTAATTCGATTTTTAAACTAAGAGAATGGTAACTAAAGTAACGCATCGTCGTGGGAGGGCACCAAAATGCGTCGAATTGCTTTCGGTATCGCATTAACCCCTCTCCTATTACGCTACTAGAACGGAGGAACTCATGAGCATTGACGTCCCCGCCATGGATGAGGCGCTTATCTCTCGTGCTGTGGTGACGGTGGTATAATACCGGGATACCATCCTTGGTCTGGACCAGCCATTTTGTATCAATATGGATAAATGCTTCCGGCGGTATAAAGCCAGGTCGGAGCGTACTCTCTATGTACCTTCAGACTACTGTCGGTGGTCATCGCACTTGGAACTTACCTTCGAGTCGCTTTAAAGAGGAAATTGTCAATCCCCTTCAACTGAGCCCCATCGTATAGGACATTTTTGGGATATTATTTTATATAGTTGGATTCAGCCGTTCCGGATAAGCGGATATTATCTCTCCAAAACCCAAATATTTTCTATACAACTAGGCGCTATATTAAACCACAATGGAAAATCATATGCGATGATCGGCCTTATAAGAGCCCCGTTGAATATGACCTGCACTGTGGAGTCAAGTTGACTGCTATGAAACAATCTCCTTGTCAGAGCATAACCCTTCTTGTCCCAAGCAAGACAAGCAACTTTTGAATTATAGATACTGGTCAAGTCAGATATCTAACTGCGCTTCTCACCGCCAAAGGCTGTCCATTTTGTCCAATAGTGGCCAATTGGATTTTCAACTTCCAGTCATCGCAATATCCCTTAATTTGATAGAGGTCACGCTGCAAAAGAATGCCCTCGATTTTAGGACCTGATCTGTATGCCACCAAATCGTCGGCATACGCTAAAGCATGCCTGAGCAAACCTGCCAGATCGCTCGTGTAAATGTTACACCTTACACATTTGACAACGAACTTCTTTCAAGTCAGCATATCGTAAATTACAAAGGCTTATGCATCCCCCGCCTGGTCAACTTGTAGAAAAGTCCCTCCAACCATACTTTATCGAAAGCCTTCTCAAAATCAACTGTATAATCATGATTTTCCGTTATTCTCACATCGCCAATTCTCAAGTTCGGTGCACAGAAAAAAGTCGCTAACCAGTGCCCTATTCTCAATGTCGTGGTTACGGCGAACAGAAGTGTTCACCTCATACACGGCCTCGAAACAAGCGCCTAGCTAATCCACTTTCTAATGTGGGTCCTCCGCAACGAAACCATCGTTTGAAGCGACACTTTCCGGACTTATTTCAGTAGTCAGTACTGCCTCTCTGTTCTCTGTTGCCTGGGAGATTCAGAGTCAAAAAATATCATTGTTATCCTTCCTCATAAACAACTTATTTAGCTGTTCAACACACTAACCACTGAGCCACTGCACCCCCTAGTTATATATGTTTGTTAAGACTTGCTATTGATATTAAATAGCTTACGATGCATCAGATTCCGAAATGGAATTATTGGTTGAAATGAAAATGATTCTTCAGTTTTTTTTTTAACTCAGTAACTCTAGGAAAATGTGCTTTTTTAGGAAGGGAAACCATTCTTAAACGTGTAAACCTTGTGATTTATTTAGTGCTACTGTACAGTAGGAGTAATTTCAAAAAGTATGTGTTCCACAATCCGCTCAGGGGTGTGAGTCGATTCTTCGTAGGGCAGAAGAACAAAAAGTATTGAATTAACTGTTCAGAGTGCAACCCTGTGGCATTTCATCAAAGTGCCCAGAATTCTATTCGGATTGTATTAGATCACGTGTGCACCAAAAACGACACCATTAACTGTCATCAAGAAGCACCGTTTGATAGTCATACCAGTCACGTCATGTTCTGACATCTAAAGTTACTGATACGAAGATACTGAACTACAATTAAATCGATTAATGATTGATTTGATTGCTATGCCGCTTTAACTGATGGAGTCATCATCAGAAGTATATAAGAGTTAAAGATACACAAAATAAATATGCTTTTATCAGCCGATTTGTTTCCGTTTAATCTGTGATTATGATAACAACCTGTCTAAGAACAAGAACGAAATTAATTTGTGATTTTTCGGAAGGCTTTTGGCTAATCCGTATCTTTTTGTGTTAAGATTAAAAACCTGTGCTGGCTTATGTCCAGATCCCATATATTTCAATATTATCATTTTTGTAATAATATAAATATGGTTCATTATTATACCTTGACGACCCCTTCTATCAATATCCCCCTCTCATTAAAACTCTTCGGGTGTATACAAAACCCCCCATGAATGTGGTAAGAGGGAGGTTGTCGGAAGCGGCCACAAGAATGGATAATCAAAGATGGAGTCACATAGCGGGGCACAAGGTATCCAAGGCCTTTGGCCCAACTTGAACAAAAAGAAAACTGGCGCTTAGCGCTTATTAAAGCAAACATTTTTCTAAGCTAATTACAATTGAAATGCAGCTTTTATTCGATAAAATATTCATTCAATTATAATCTTCCCATTAGAAGAGATCATCCATGTTTCGTAGAATTCTCATAATGAAGTATCTCATGTACGTCGGTTTCTTCACATTCGATGGTTATTATGATCGATAGATATTTTTTTCTTGGAATCTCAATTGATACTCACAAGGTATATTGGGCTGAAAATTTCCCATTAAAACCGATCTGTTTTCCGCAGCAAAACCATTTTTTATAACACTAAAATGATACGTGAATCAATTAATCACTAAAAATAATAAATATTGTACGTTTGAAATTATTTAGGAACCTACAAAATAAAACATTAAGATGTTGGTAAGTTACCACGGCACCATACATGGGTATGATTTAAATAGTCCATTCTTTTGTTACAAATTTTGTTATTACCTACTTATTTCAACGTGGTATTGTTGCGATATCATTTTAGAAGCCTCATCGAACTAATATTGCTTGACATGTGATAGACAGCTAATACCCGTATGAAATTCGATTTACTTCTTTCTCTTTTCGTTCGAAGATTAATTATTTTATTCTTGTTTTGCGTTCTATATTTAGAAAACAATTAACCACTCTTTACAAATGAGTTGGAGGGGCGAACTTTTTTAAGTAAAACTAGATAAACTAGTTTATCAGTTCCTTCACCTTTAAAAAAATCAATAGTGGTAGGTATTAAGTGTGCACATGGTTTTTGGGATATGTTCTATGAATATGACTCTGATAGAAATATCGATATATATAGGTGCAAATTCTTTGCATTTGAAAGAATTTAAGTTTTAAAATTGATTTGCATTCGTAATCAGGCTCTACCTGAGAGGAATGGGTGATCGAGTTACCAAAGATTTTTTTTACCTTTGGGAATACTTAAAATGAAACCGAAAAAACATAAACGTTGTCAAATATTTAGGGGGCACTTAAAATTTTGGACATACAATCTTAATAGGAAAGGATTGTGTAATCATAGTTTTGGAGTAAAAACTTTGTTGAGTTGGATTGAGATGTTAAGTTAATTATAAATTTTTTCGGTATATTTACTCATATTTTTATACCCTATTCTAAGGGTATATTAATTTTGACGCATAGTTTGTAACATACCTTAATATTGCCCGTAGACCCCTAAAAGTTACTATATTTATGATCAGCATCGATAGTAATGTCGATCTAGCCATGTCCGTCCGTCCGTCTGTCGGCAAAAATTCAGCCTTTAAACTGGACCTAGAGAGCTGAAATTTTAACCACATACTCTCTAGGGTCCCGAAATAATCAAGTTTACGAATTTTTGAAATCCGCCCACAGACACGCCCACAAACTTAAAAAAACAAAATTTTGGAAAAAATCGAATTTTGAGCTAGAAAGCTGAAATTTTGTATATATGATCTATGACTCCTAAAACTGCTCGGGATAAAAAAAATTCAAAATCCGCCCACTGACACGCCCACAAATAAATAAAACAATTTTTTTGAAAATTCAGAGTTTGAGCTAGGGAGCTGAAATTTATAATATATACTCTCTATGGGTCCTTTATGCTAATTTTCTAAATCCGCCCACTGACACGCCCACAATTAATTTTTTTTTTTTGAAAATTAAAAGTTTGAGCTAGGGAGCTGAAATTTATAATATATACTCTCTAGGGGCCCTTTATTCTCATGTGTTAATTTTTTTAAATCCGCCTACTGACACGCCCACAATTAAATAAAACAATTTTATTGAAACACCCAAGTTTGAGCTAGGGAGCGTTTTTTTTGATAAAATCCTTTAAATGTTATATAACAAAATATGTAGAGTGTTCTTAACAATTCAACCATACTTAGACTTTTGTCACGCCCACTTATGAGAGATAGCAATAAGAATAGGGTATCCAACAATTCGCCCAAGCGGACTGTAGTCCGTCCCTATGTTTTTTTATATGAATATCTGAAATCAATGGAATTCATAATGCTTTTAAGAAAAAAGATTATTCATGCATATACGAATGACAATTCCATATGCAATGGCAGACTTTTTTTATAAGTTACATCCTCATAACCACACTCCTTTAACGACTTCTGCAGAAATTGCAGAGTGGCTGAGGAAATGGAAACCCACATACACCTCTTGTTTAACTGCGGCACAATCGTATCACCAAATTCGTCACAAAATCCAAAATTCAAATGGTTCAACTAACTTGAGAGAAGCGAGGTTTAGATAGGATACCTGAGGTTCGATTGATACAGTAACCTTCCGGATCTTCATGCTGATCAGAAAAAATGAGACTAGAGCTTTGATTCGATTGTAACAGTTCATGGTTTGAGGCCCTACTATGTTATTCGATTCAACTTTCGGTTCTATTCCAAAGTTGTTTACGATTCTACTAGAATCGAATGTAAGTAATGCCAACTCTTGCCCACGATATTTCCGAATTTCCAAGTCTCGCATTTGGATGGGCAGATACAGAAAAAAAGAAGCAATAAACAATAATTTTTTGTGAAACGATTTGAGCAAGTTTTTAACTAATAATATTTATATTCATGGACAGACATGTAGACCTCAAAATATTCAAATAAATATAAATGATTATTCATTCTCTTCGGATAGCAGCTCCCAAGTTTGAGATGCCAAGAAAAATGTAAAAATATTAGTAAAATTAGTAAAAATGTATTTAGTACTCAAATTTATTTGATGAACATGAAAACAAACATGGACTTAATTTTCTTTTGTTTGAATTAAAAATCACCGCATTTTTTAGGTCTAATTTATTATTGTCTGTTGGTATTTTTTGTTTGTTTTTGTATGTTTATTTTAAGTGTATTAAATTTCGAGTGCAGTCGAACGAGTTACAATTCAAAAATGAAATTTTAATGCTGGCAAGCCAATACCATTCAACTGTTCAGTCAACTATAATATTGCTTGCTGCAGAGTAAGTGAGTACGCAATTCTACTTTCCTTCTGTAGACACAAAACTGAGTTTACATATCACACACATACAAGATGCCAAACAAATAAAAAAATGCGTATGCGTTAGAAAAAACATAAGTCCTGTTTATATACATAAGAGATTCATTCCGGATTCAATCCGAATTGAGTTCGAAGTAAACGCAGCTTAAATTGAAACAAGATTCCCTCAATCCGAACACAAAATGTTCTGTTATTGGATTGAAACTCAGCATGTAAACACAAATTGAAAGATCAAGATATGCAAGTGAGAGAATAAGTGAGGGCGCCTTTGTTTTCTTTTGTTGTGTTTTGTTTAACTGTTTTTTTTTGTCGCCGCTAACACAAGGCTATATAAAACACGTATTTAGTAGGAATTGTGAAACTAAAATCTACTTCATTTCAATCTCTTAATTCGGTAAGAGCGAAAACCAGCCTCGAATTCTAACTCAGTTTAAAATCGATCTTCCGATTCGGTCATGTAAACGCAGTAATATATAATATGCGAATGCTGTAGAAAGTCCACTAAGATCGAAAATGTCAGAAATGAAGTTGATCATAATGTTTGCATTCAGACTCGACAGGCCGGATTTAAAAAAAACACTACAATTATATGAAAAGCCATACATGAAGCACTACGCTCTTATTATATTTCTTGGGCGCAAAAATTAGATTTTGGGAACTAAAATCAAAGTCGAAAGCTCTACTTTGGCAATGCTGGTAGTGCCCCGATGTCAATGTCTGCATTTCCCGATATCCTTACAACTATAACCTCAATTTTAGGGTTCCCAGAAGGCCAAACCACTGCCTGCCTGTGGATTAAACTTGTGAATAACGGGGTCTAAATTCAATCAATCAAACCCTTCAACTAAGCGATTATTTTTACAGTTTGGTTGAGAACCGAAATACAAAGAGTTCTATCGAAGTGAACTTGATATAAGTTAGTACATTGCTAAACATCTAACAGGGACTCCATCCCCAAACAGGGAACAATAACGAAACTGGTGGTCACTTTGATTTAATGCTTAAGGATTTATGCATACATATTATATGTACTACTTTGCCATGCGAATAAACCAAGGTCTTTGTGCGGGATAGTGCGGCTAATGTTTAGCTGCTGAGAACACTTAGCGCTGAAAGAATATACGAAAATAACATCTGTAATCAATTATCATGCCTATTTGATCATCTTCAAATATCGTATGTATAACAGCATTTGGTTAGTTATTTCAACTGAGAATTCTTTCAATATTTGCACGGTTTCGGCAACAATTCAAATCGTCTTATTCGTAGCGGGAAAGACCTACATGAAAAATCAAAATTAAAAAAAAAAAATATCACCCGAAGGCCCACCCTTTTAAAAACGAAGTTTCATGGTATAACACAATATAGAAAAATTCGGCAGCTGTATCGATAGCAAATATTGATATGGATGCGGTTGGGAGAATTCTTTTGAAAAAAATACCTATAATGTTCTTGATTTTTGAAACAACAGTTTGTTGGTCAACTCTTTCGTCTTAAAAAAGTTCATTCTTTGCATTTTTTAACTTTTTCGTACAGTTAAGTGTACGAAAGAGAATGATATTGCAATCGTGCTGAAATTTAGAGCTCTAACTAAGTACGACCATTTTAGCTACCCTACAAATGTTTTTTTCATCCCCGATTTTCTCAAAAACTTCATTAAAGATTTTGATTATTTTTCGGGTTTTTAATACTTGGAGTAACTGCAAAAATATGGTATACTCAGATTTTTGCAAAAGACTCGAATAACGGTACATTAGAAAAACGACTATATCTCAAAACCCGCCAAAGTTATTTAAAATAAAGTTGACTTTTAAGCTAATACCGTTTTCTGGATCAAATCTGTATAGTCTGACTTACGAAAGATTTGTTTTAGTTCTTATAAGAGTTTTTTTTAATGTTCAAAAAATTCAAAAACTTTTATCGAAAACGCCCTTACCGATTTTTATCTTGTGTATGCTTCAACCGGAAATTCTATTTCTAAAAGTTTTATGTCATCATACCTCATTTTGGTCAGTCTAAAAAAAGTATCTTTGCCTTCATGTTAATACTCGTAAAAAATTAAAAACATGACATCTATTATGTGCAAGAAATCTCAAACAAGAATATCTACCATCACTGTCGATCACACATCTTTAATAACCACACTTACATAATAATGAACATCATTATGTATGTTGTGCATTTTCATCGCCATACGACTCTATAAAATGCGACTGTTCTTTTATTACCCTTTTCTGGCCTCTGATGAAAGGATACAAATTAACTTTCAAAATGTTTTTTAACTTACCAATTTACACATTTTTACTAATGATTTGTAAAAATATAATATTGTGTCTAAACTGTAAAGTATACACTGCTACAATAAACAAACTAAACAAGAAAAAACACTGCGGACCAAAACAATTAACTACATTTTGAGATGTGAACAAAAATAACGACCATGTCATTTCAATACACATCTTCACTATATACGTTTGAAAGTGAAAATAAAAGTCCTTTTTTTATTTCAACTGCATTTTTTAATATCATTAAGATAAATCAAATAAATCTATCTATCTGAACATACAATCTACATTGTTATGATTCTTCATTTGAGTTTACGAGTATAGAAAAAGGCTAACGAAAAAATGTGATTCGAAACCAATTCTTTTAAAGCGAGAAAGTAATCGTACGCAGTTTAAATTTAAGTAACTACACAGCTCTTTATATCTTATATCCAAGAATGTTTTAATACTCAAACCGTTTGCAGGGTTCAGGAGAGGAATTAATTCAGTCAGGCAAACAATGTTTAGAGAAAAACACATTTCAAATTAGCAATTAGCACATTTTATATGTGAAGTTTGGATACGGATAGGTTTTTCACGGTCGTCGGGTGACTAAGTTTATTCTTCCCCAGCCCATTTTTTTTCCACTTCCATTTTGTGCTTAAATAAAAACTCTTTTCTTTTCATAATAGTATTAGGTTCTCAGGGATAAACCCTTCAAAGAAAAGTCAGTCTTGAGAATATTGTCAAATATTAAATTATTATGACTGAACTCTTTCCTTTACATTGTTTAATGTAATGTGAGGGGGAATGTTTGAACGGTATCCGCATTGAAAATACTTTTGCCATCTAGTTCCAATTGATATTACTTAGCCACACCAAAGAAATCCATTTAAAATACTGTCTGAAACCGTTATAAAACCGATTTCGCAACGTGCAATCTTCTAATTACATTACAAATAAAGATTCAATGAATTGACGTTGTTTGTAATTACTGTGTCACGCAAGATGAGAACACCAATTAAGTTGTAGTGCCTCATTGGTTTTCTCAAAAGGATCTAAGCCGATGTTGGCAAGAATTCAATGAATCGTATCAGATTCTGCAGAACGTAGACAGAACGTGGATTAGTGTTTTTTTTTGCTGGAACAAAACGGCACACGTATAACATGAAATCGATCTTTTAATGACCCAAATAAAACATTCACATATCACCGATACGTATCTAGCAGAGTGTGTTTGCAGCACCTGATAATATTTTAATCAAGTTTTGCAGAGAGCCTTCAACCGATCGGTGAATTAATACTGCACATATGATCAACCCAATGATCCAGTTGGCACCCGAACCAGAAACTCTTACGTTCACTGATCGAGCTCATAAATAACGCATGATGCGCGCAAAAGAATCACGCGCCTCATTCTGCCACAGCGACGCCGACGGGTCCATGGAAAGTATCGCTCTATATATGCTTGTACATCTGGTTGCACTCGGTGAGATATTGAGGAGTTGCTCCAGTGAACTTGACAAACTCGCCTGGTTGTTGGGTTAATCAATCCGCGCCGCGGTATGTAGCAATAAAAACGTGCCATATGTGTGCATGATGGGACTCCATAATGTGCAGCGTACCGGTATGGACCAATATTCTGTTCTGAATCTTTTCGTACTGATCCTCGATTCGCATGTCGATCGCAATGACGCTGTGATGGATACAACTGTTGGTTTGTAATTGATGCGTAAGTCGACGAATTCATTAAGATCTGTGTCATTACACATAAATTAGGTATAATTGCATTAGATTGGCGCCCCATCAAACTCGATTCTTGCAAGCGGAGCGCGCCGGACATAGAGAAAGACACATCGATCTGCATAAACAACTTTGGGGGCCAATCATCATATTAGCAAGGGTTTTCTCTTTGTGCAATTTAAAAATTCCCACCCATACGAGGTGAATCTAATTTTCTGTAATCTTCTAAAAAAAGCGGAGAAGGGTCTTATAATTGGCAAATCATGATCCGAATGTTTACTCAACGATGCTCCATTGCCAGTGTCCAGATTTACAATCCCTCGCAGCCGAAGAGAGAATTGGAATCGTGAACGAAAAAGTAGCTAAAGTCCATCCGTCTTTCCATCGTACAAAAAAGATCCATAACATCCCACCAGTGCCAGATGAAACCGAACCGTATTGCGAAGACATTTCCTTGTTGGAGATAAATCTGCATGAGTGAAGACAGCATCCTACACACGGATACATATATGTGCTCCCCTCTTTGCAGTACATATCGAAATCAATAACCATACATAATGGTGCAGGCTGTGATTTCTTAGTTAATACGGAGTCCTGTATGGAGTCCCAGCATTCGAGAAAAATACGATGATCCGATACCACACACGGAAGAAGCTCATACCAAAATGATGCACATGACCCGATACTGGTGTAATAAATGTTCAACACGGGTAATTACAACATTTCATTCTAATCGTGAATCTAACCGCTGACTGTCGCGTAGATGTCGATTGTTTCGGCGAGGTTCTATGCATTGGCGTTACTATGGGATATGCAAATCAAGTGGTGTAGATTTTTGTTTTAAGGCTTGCAACGTAAGTTTGTTACAAACTCCAACACAGAGACAACAATTTTTTGATTAATCTGCATCTTTTTTTTTAATATACATCGAGACATAGTAGTAAATATCGTAGTAAAAGGCAAGTATCTACAGAGCTGATTATTGAGGTAAGTTAGAACTTTCAAATAATCTTTGCAGCTTAAATTTGAATTTGTGAATTGATTAGTAAACTTTGTTGAACTTATATATTGTCTAAATTATAATCCTAATCGTTCACAGAATCTCTTGACTTGCACTCATCAATGTAAATGCCTTTAGTCATCATACAAAAACAACCAACCCTCTTAAAAGACGTAAACATGACTATTGACATCCTACCACTGGATAGCTCCGCATTTTATAACCAAACCCATGGATTTCCGACCTCATCTTGGGTAAGTATTCAGTGGAATTGCATAAAAAATTGCAAATTAAACTCGAGCTAGCATTGCAGCGCAATTGCTCTGTACAGGGAATGGCACTGGAAGAATTCACGGGATTGCTTTTAAAATCTCCCGTGTTCTCTTAGTGGCATCACTAGTGCGAGCCGAATCAACATTCTGCGAGAAATGCTAGCCCATTGTATGCGTGTGACTGTAGTGCGCGCTTATATCTTAAGAAAAATGTTAATTATTCGAGAAATTAGTCAGAAAATTCAATGTTTAATGTGCTCATTCGTTGATGTTTGTCCATTTATCTCCGCACCTTGCCAAATGGATTTTTAGTTGCCGTTAAATTTAAGTCTATGTTTAGTGCCGTTGCAGGGTGTTTGCTTGGACGACACACGGAAGACGTTGTATAATTACATTATGTTTATGTGTTCACTTTAGCAAGTTTGTATTTTCTAAATTTAGATTTCCGAAAAACGGAATTTCACCAGTGCTACTGCATCAACAATGGTTACATCTTATATCTTTTTTTTTAAATCTACATACGAGGGAAGTTATTCTTGCCTTCGTGCTAAGATGTGAATATAAATTTACGTTGCGTGTTTTTATACTTTTAACATGAGTGAGGTAACAAATTGTAAATAATTCAACAAAATAAATTAAATAATTTTGAATATGTATACAATTAGGAACATTTCAGCCAATAGGGGCAGCAGAGGTATTCGTGTCACAGGCCTACGATATTATCAAGTTGCACAGTCGTCGTCACTTGAAACCCTCATTTAAACTAGAATTGCGAATGTTGTTTATTGGAAACGATAGAAAAAACTCGAAACATTTATCTCTGGAGGGAAGGAAATTAAGCATTTCACCTTGAATCTACTTCACGCTTAATGAGCATTGACGCCATTAAAAAAAACCCCCATTGTTCCGTCAAATTAAGGCAAGTGCTAGACGTGGTGGGCATAAACATGCCGGCTGGTCGGTTGGTGTGATCTCAGTTGTAGACATTGTTATATTGTTTCCAGTTTATTTGTGTATTTTTTTGCGATAACATTTGTGTAGAGTATAGAATTGCTTGAGAATTCGAAATGCGTTGTTGAAGTACGTAAATGCTTGAATTGGTGAAATAAATAAGAAAAGGTCCTCAATTTTAGAAAATGAATAAAACTACAAAATGTATTCAAGAGTTTAAAAGTCTGAAAGCTGAAATCAATAGAATAGAATAGATATCAGTTCTCTATCATGAATTGGATAGACTGCTCGTCTCTTAATGCTGTCGGGTATTTAAAAAAAAAATAAGAAGCCGGACTCTATATGTCGGGCAATACTTGATTCCCTAATCACCAATTTGGTGTAGCTTCTTCTGAATAAAGTTCCTCTTTGCGCTCGAAAAATAGCTCAATAAAACTTACTTCCTATTCTCTACCTCATCCATTTTACAAATATAATTTGTTGGTTAGGTTTTCAGACTGTTAAAGCAATTCTGCTACACCAGAAATATAAGCCCATTGCGATAACCTTCGGTGTAAGTGTTGGAAAAGTTGTCTTTGGTCATCATTCTTATTCTTCTCCCTTAGTCAACGCTGTCATTTGAAACCTGTAAAGATCAGAGAATGAGAAGAAGAAGTATTTTCCAAGCGTTCCGTTGCTCAAGCGACAGGAAACTGGACAGCGGCAGAGAAAAAAAGGTGCGCCCTCATGGATCCCCTCTCACCACACCCTCTAAAGTCTTGGGGTTACGTTTCATCGTCTGGCTTCGTAGGATTTTATGACCAGTTAGAGCACCAACCAACCCTTTATTTTTGTCGGGGTACGAGACTTTTAACACTGGAGCACTCAGACTCAATACTGGTCTATTATACTACCAGGAAGACACACCAATTTTACTGTGTAAATTTACTCATTTTCCTTAGAAAGACGAGTAGGCGCTTCAATGATAAGGAGCTTAGGTTTGCACCACTCACCACATCAGCACCAAATACCTGCCACCTGGTACGAGCAAAAGCATAACAATCACAGAGGAAATGTTCCGCGGTGCCATCGCTTTCTCCACAGGCTTCGCACTTGGTGGTATCGCTTAGGCTTAGCACCTTTAGGTGTTTGGCAAAAGCGTAATGGCCCATAAGAACGCCAGTAGTCTGTCTGCAGTCTTTTCTGTTGATAGACAACGAGAATGCTGCAGATTTTTTACAGACGTGTCGGGAGAATTCGTCTAGTCTGTCTGCACCCTAGAGAGTCATGAGATCTGTGATTGTGGTCTATGAAAGCCCTCACCGAGGACGCAGGCAGACATATCGCCGGCTCGGGTCCTCATCTGAGCCCTGTCTAGCATGTTCATCGAAGATCTCATTTCCAAGATAAGTCTAAGTGAATTCAGCCTTTTCTACCGAATTCAAAGAGATCCTGCATTCAAGAACAATTTTGGAGGTGGTTAAGGGGCTGAGCAAGGCCTTAAGCGCAGCCTGACTATCGCTACAGACGCAGATACTTCGCCCCTCAATGTATTCCTCGGAACATAGTCCATGGCCATTAGGATAGCAGAAGTCTCTGTTTGGAAGACTGATGCATGTTTGCCTAACGAGAAGAAAAGTCTAATGTTGCCGCTCTCCATGAAAACACCAGCACCAGATCCTTGATTTCTGCATTCCTTTCCAGGCTCAGAGTCTGACCAGAGCCAGTCCTGAACACGATTAAAGTCGACTTCGTAGTTGCGATTAAGCCGAAGTTCCGGTGTCATTGCATCGGACGGCATAAGCATAAGACAGGAGTCGAAGGACAACTCCAGTGTGCGTTATACCAGAAGCCACCGCTTCTTAAACGTGAGATAGCTTTCATTCTGCAATCCATGATGTATATATCAAGGGGCGGGAGGTTTAATAATGCATCTAGGCCATAGCCAGGCGTGCTGGGGAAGGCCTCGTGCGGCCGAGATATACCTTCGTATGGAGTTTGGCGAAAGCAGCAGTGACGTATTTACGTGAAACCTTATTCCACCAAACAACCGATGCATATGCTAGAAATGATCTTATCATAACCGTATAAAGCCATATTACTCTTTTTGGTGATAAGCCAAATGCCTTGCCGAAAATGTCCTTGCAGAAAACCGACAGCGTCTTGGCAGTGTTCAGCTCAACATGCTTGGACCAAAGAAGTTTGCTATCCAGGATGACTCCCAGATATTTTGCTTCATTGGGGAGATGGATTGTGATGCCTATTAGCACTGGCTGAGTCAACCCGATCTGCTTCATCCTTCTCGTATGGAGAACAACCACAGTTTTGAGAGAATTGACCGAGAGCCCATTCCTAGTGCACCATTCGTCGATCCCGTCTAGGGCCACCTACGGCAACCGTATGCCTGAAGCGAAGGAAGGGCATGTTGCATCTGAGATAGTGGGTACAATCGCAAATCAGTTTTTCGCACTTAAAGTCTGACCAGCGTTTCTATGCTTTTCAGCAAGAAGGAAGTCAGACTGATTGGTCTGAAGCTGTTGGCGAGTGAGTAGTCACTTCTGCCAATTTTTGGTATAAATGCCACTCTAACCGTATGCTAGGGTGTTGGTATGTATGCCAGTGCTAGGACAGCGGTGAAGATTCTCTTCATAGTCGGTAGCAACTTGTTTGTACCTTGTTGCAGCATGGCTGGGTATATTCCGTCTGTGCCAGTATACTTGAAGCCGTCAAAAGACGCAAAAGCATATTTGATGGCCTCGTCCGTTAGCACGATAATCGGGGCTGGTTGTGAGCCAATTAATATCTGGTTACCGGGAAAGTGAGACTCCAGCAGATGGCAAAGAGTTTCCGCTTTTGTCTCAGTGAAGGTGCAATCAAGTTTTCTAAGTGATTCCAATTTGGCTGGTTTGCGACTTTTCAGAACTTTATACACCATACTAGTTTCACCCAGTGTTTCAATCTTTTCGCAGAAATTCTCATAAGCAGCACTTTTCGATACCCAAATTAACCTATTATATTCTTTCTGTTTCGATCGGTAGAGATTCAAGTCATCCTAAAAATCAGTTTTGATCGACCTGTTTGGAAGTTTTCTAGCCCCTCTTCGGATTCTTTGCAGTTCCGAGTTCGAGAAGTGGCGTTCTGATAGCGGTTTTGTTACCTGGGCACTTCAGTTCAAACAGCTGGTAATGGCACTGTTTAGGTCTTGAACAGCTTGCTCTACCTTGTGTCCCGTCCTAAGTTTGGTAAGAGTTTTGAGAGTTTTCCCTAACTCCTCCCTGAAGCGTATTCAGTTGTTTTTTTTCGGATTCCTTCTCTCCTGCAAAGTTATGGCTTTGCATTCACTTTGATTTCGATATATCTATGGTCTAAGAGGGACACCTCCGATGAGACCCTCCAGTTGGTAATCGCCTTAAAGTATATATTTGATAATGTTATGTCGATCACATCCTGTCTTCTTAAGGTCACAAAATTTGGCTGTGAACAAACATTGTTGATGGTAAGATCAGACGATAAAATTAAATCCAGGAGATGGTTTCCTCGCATGGTGCATCTGCTCATTGTATAAAAACTTTATAGTAAAATCATCAACACGATTTTAAAAAGCTCGACCTCCACGAATTTGGAGACAAAAAGGATGGCGTAATTGCTTCTCAACTTAAGCATTAATTACCGTCAAAAATATTTGTATGAGCTTTGAATTAAGGGAAAACGAAGAAAAGAGAACCAAACAGAGCCAAGAGTTTATTAGGTTCTCTTTTCTTCGATGAGGTATTTCGTAATGATTTCTGATAAAAATAAGAATTCTATCATTGTATGTAATTTTGTTATCTTGTATGGATATCTCGCATTTTCAACTGATTGCCTCTGGTCGCGATATATGATTTTCATTCTGAACGTGTAATTATTTATTTTTTTGTGTAACAGCCGAATACTTTTTGGTAAATAGAATGTAGGATGAGAGGCAGATGATGGAAGGGGAAAGGAAACATTTTTCTAAAGGATATTCAATAAAAGCTGATTTCGGTATTTTGGGATTTTCCATCAAACAAGGAATTATGAGTTTATGATTTTTTAGGGTTTTGCTATTTTCGCTGTATCTCGCCCCAATAATGCACCGATTGCTATCATTTCTTCAGTATTTGATTCGGAAATATTCAATTTGTGTTGTATCAGCCCTTATTCAAAGAAATAGTTGTTGGATAGGTATATTTATCTATTAGGGAATCGATCACATTGTAGGAGGCCTATGTTGAGGCAGGTCACTTGTCATTTGACAGTTTTTTTGTAAAATATTCGTGATCAGCATCGATAGTAACGTGTATCTACTATCTCAAACTCAAGCTAGAAAGCTGAAATTTTAACCATATACCTACTCTCTACGTGCCCGAAATAATAAATGTTAAGAATTTTTAAAATCTACCCACCACGGCCGTAGCCAGGACCTAATGTATAGGTGGGTTTCATTTTTTTGGGTGAGCTAACATTTTTTTTTAAAAGAAAGTTGAAATGTACAGTCTAGAAAAATTTAATTTTTATTAAAACGTCAGGTGTAAGCAATATCACATTCATGTTTTTAAACTACGAATTAAACGTATATGCTATAGATCAAGAAATGGGTAGGTATATATAATATGTTTTTTATACACACACAAGTAGTACGAATATCTACTTAGAATTAAAAAAGTTGTATTGCTCGGTCTTTTTCGGCGAATTTATGTAAAATATCATTTGATTTGTATTTTTTTTTTTTTGCAACGAATTCAAACGTTTTTTTTTTTTAATGCCATAAAAGAAAGCCGTTGATCAGTCATTAATGAACGTCGTATTGCGTATATACAGACGGTATTTTTCCACCCCCCTTTAAAATGGAATAGAAGTTTTATTACCATCCACGATTGCCTTATTTAGGTTCAGCTTCAACTGGGGGTATTTACCAGTTAAAACGGCAGAAAGTGGTATACGGATGGTTATAAAATGGAAACGGGGGTAGGAGCGGGAGTATACGGACCAAACAAACGCTTTACTATACAAATGGGAAAAAGTCCCCGCGTATTTCAAGCTGAGCTCGACGCCATTCAAGAATGCGCCAGCCAGATTTATTCATCTGGCATAAAAGGCGCAATCATCCATATATTCACGGATAGTCAAGCAGCTATGAACGCCCTTAGCTCGCATACCATTGACTCCAAATCAGTCATGTACTGCTTCAATACCCTTCAAACACTCAGATTAAGAAACAAGACCAAACTATGGTGGGCTCCGGGTCATGTCGGGGTAGAAGGTAACGAAAAGGCCGACGTGTGGTGGCGCATCGTCATATACACGAAGTGAGAATACTACAAAGTCTATATACAATGATTGTGGTAAGAGATGTACGAAGTTATCAGCGTTAAAAATTTGATTGAGAACGAGAATTCCCGGCGCCGATATAGCAATGCAAATTTTTAATGTTGTCGTGTGATCACCGAATTTGTAGAGACAGTTTTTGACAGTTTTTTGTTTGTATTGAAACAACAATACACGCGTTTCCTTTATAGGTACTCATAAATGACTAAATCCAACTTAAGACTAACATTTTGCTTTTAAAAGCTCACTACTCCAACCCAAGGATGCGTGACTGGGCTTTTCGCGGCCCAACCTGACTTTATTTATGAAGAAAAAAACTGTGGTAGGATTTTAAATATGAAATTCCTCCGCTACCTAGCTGCAACAGATCTGAGCTTAACGAGGTCGACTCTCGCCGTTATTATCCATTGAGCCTAACATTAATTTGACTAATGCACCCTGAAGGTGGAAACTGTGATTGACTCTCGAAAAGTCGACCAACCCTTGTAGTGCATGGCAAATAAAGTACACGACTGGGACGTACTGAACTTTTTCGGTTTTATAAGAACTGGTTTCGAATCACATTTTCTAATTTGATATTTTCTATACTCGTAACATCAGGAAAAAAGTATCGTAATAATGGTAATAATAATATGTAGATATGTTTTTAGCTTTCCGTAGTCAAATGGTAAATTTTTTCTAAACTATAAGAACTATACTGTTGAAACCTGGTAAGTAGATGTATTCTGTGAACCGCATTAAGATTTTCTATAATTAAATCTGTAATAGGTGCCTAAGTAAATAATAATTATAATTCGAGCGGAACCCTTCATGGGCGAGTCCGACTCGCACTTGGCCGCTTTTTTTCTGTACCAGCTGCCCCCTATACATGTACAAGGTAGGTAACTAATAACGATTTTAGACCTGTATGAATAAAATATCTAGGATCACACCGACATGTATTTGTTTTGAATTAATTTTTTTGATACACCACCCCCAGTATTCAAAACATCAGTTTTTTCAAACCGTTTCAGTCGTTTTTGAGAAAACGGCAATTGTTAGGTATAAGAATTAGTTTCGGATCATTCGGATTTTCTTAACTCGTAAAATCAGAATAAAGAAAATGCGCGATTGGCTCGTACGAAAAGCTTGAAATTTATACGTTATCCTTTCAGCAGAGGGCGGAAAAATGGATTCAAAATTATTGATGTATGACGTACCTATAAGTACGCACAACATACATAATTATATTAAATGGTTATATGAAATATGTGAAATACATATATACCTGAAGGTATCCTTGTTTGATGCTTCTTGCACATAATAGATGTCATGTTTTTGATTTTGTGGGAGTACCAATGTGAAGGGAAAGATTATTTTTTTAAACTGACCAAAATTAAGGGCGCTGTCATAAAATTCACAGACATAGAGTGTTCGGTTGAAGCGGACACAAGGGCCATTGACTTGATCTAAAGATCGGTTTTTGATTTGTCATAATATTTTGATCTTTGTGACGCAAATATAACTACGAAATTTCATAAAAAACGGAAAAAAGTATAAAAATTTATTACAAAAATTTGAAAATACAAATTTGTTCATTCATTTTTATACACATACATTAAAAATGAATTCGACTTTAAATTATTGAAAAACTTTTATATCTTGAAATACTTAATACAAAACAATCCTATCACTTTCTGTTATTCGGTGTTTATGACGTATGAATGTCAGCGTCGTGAATGCCATGCCGGTTCTTGGTGACTGCCTCTTTTATAATGTTTTCGATGTACATTTGATTGGTGTCATCGTAGATATGTTTGTTTACGATAACGAGGTTTGTTGAAGTCTTCGTTTGTTATCTGAAACACATTGTTATCTGAAACACCTTTTCAATATTTGGCAGATAAGATAAGATATAGTATTTTCTTTTTTTGTTTGCTAGGGGAACGTGATAACTTATACAAGGTGGCGCGAAAGTTGTCACCCGATGTATTTTTTTTTATGAATGCATGCTTTTGGATTATGTTTACTGATGGCTTAAATTTTTTTCAATTGAGGCGAGAAAATGAAATCGACTAAGACACCGCCGCCGGAATTGATGACCATTCGTGCCTGATTCACGGCATTTTCCAGCACTCTTGCCAAAATTTCCCGCAATAGGGCCTCGCATCCTTGACGGATATTCTCTTTGAGGGCTTGAGCATGGCTCTGTAGCGCTCGCCATCCACAGTAGTCTTTTGATCAGCGGCATTTTCGAAAAAATAAGGCCCGATGATTTTGCCCTGCTGGTTTCAGACGACCTAGAAATCTATTAGGTACCGAAAAAAATCGAAAAAAAGTATTCAGGATTCTTTAGGAGTGCAGTGATTGGCGTCTTATTGACGTGTATTTTCTATCTGCTTACTCCACAAATGTCAAAGTAGAATTGACATTTGCCGCCATTTGCAAAAATTATAGCATGGAGAAAAACCCTACAACTGCACCCAAACACTTCTTTCCTCTCAATGATCATCACTTGATAACGGATCCACCGATTTGGCTAATTCCATTAGATTGTTATGGAAAGAATCATTAAAAAATTTGCCAAGAAATTTGGAGAATGTTTAGAGTTAAATAAAAAAAAAATAGAATGCTGTCCGTTGGTAAGCGCATTACATGAGAACGGCAGGGCCGATTTGACTCTTTTTAGCAATGATTTAAAAGGCGTTGGAAGATAAAGCAGTCAACAGCTCTGACGTTTGTTTGTTTATTTCTCATTGTTTTTTCTCTGCGGTTGCTTTGTTTTTGCGAATCGAGTAACGGAAAGTTATTTTTTTCACCACGAATCGGTGACTTCGATAAAAACAAGATAGATGTATTCTGTGAACCGCATTAAGATTTTCTATAATTAAATCTGTAATAGGTGCCTAAGTAAATAATAATTATAATTCGAGCGGAACCCTTCATGGGCGAGTCCGACTCGCACTTGGCCGCTTTTTTTCTGTACCAGCTGCCCCCTATACATGTACAAGGTAGGTAACTAATAACGATTTTAGACCTGTATGAATAAAATATCTAGGATCACACCGACATGTATTTGTTTTGAATTAATTTTTTTGATACACCACCCCCAGTATTCAAAACATCAGTTTTTTCAAACCGTTTCAGTCGTTTTTGAGAAAACGGCAATTGTTAGGTATAAGAATTAGTTTCGGATCATTCGGATTTTCTTAACTCGTAAAATCAGAATAAAGAAAATGCGCGATTGGCTCGTACGAAAAGCTTGAAATTTATACGTTATCCTTTCAGCAGAGGGCGGAAAAATGGATTCAAAATTATTGATGTATGACGTACCTATAAGTACGCACAACATACATAATTATATTAAATGGTTATATGAAATATGTGAAATACATATATACCTGAAGGTATCCTTGTTTGATGCTTCTTGCACATAATAGATGTCATGTTTTTGATTTTGTGGGAGTACCAATGTGAAGGGAAAGATTATTTTTTTAAACTGACCAAAATTAAGGGCGCTGTCATAAAATTCACAGACATAGAGTGTTCGGTTGAAGCGGACACAAGGGCCATTGACTTGATCTAAAGATCGGTTTTTGATTTGTCATAATATTTTGATCTTTGTGACGCAAATATAACTACGAAATTTCATAAAAAACGGAAAAAAGTATAAAAATTTATTACAAAAATTTGAAAATACAAATTTGTTCATTCATTTTTATACACATACATTAAAAATGAATTCGACTTTAAATTATTGAAAAACTTTTATATCTTGAAATACTTAATACAAAACAATCCTATCACTTTCTGTTATTCGGTGTTTATGACGTATGAATGTCAGCGTCGTGAATGCCATGCCGGTTCTTGGTGACTGCCTCTTTTATAATGTTTTCGATGTACATTTGATTGGTGTCATCGTAGATATGTTTGTTTACGATAACGAGGTTTGTTGAAGTCTTCGTTTGTTATCTGAAACACATTGTTATCTGAAACACCTTTTCAATATTTGGCAGATAAGATAAGATATAGTATTTTCTTTTTTTGTTTGCTAGGGGAACGTGATAACTTATACAAGGTGGCGCGAAAGTTGTCACCCGATGTATTTTTTTTTATGAATGCATGCTTTTGGATTATGTTTACTGATGGCTTAAATTTTTTTCAATTGAGGCGAGAAAATGAAATCGACTAAGACACCGCCGCCGGAATTGATGACCATTCGTGCCTGATTCACGGCATTTTCCAGCACTCTTGCCAAAATTTCCCGCAATAGGGCCTCGCATCCTTGACGGATATTCTCTTTGAGGGCTTGAGCATGGCTCTGTAGCGCTCGCCATCCACAGTAGTCTTTTGATCAGCGGCATTTTCGAAAAAATAAGGCCCGATGATTTTGCCCTGCTGGTTTCAGACGACCTAGAAATCTATTAGGTACCGAAAAAAATCGAAAAAAAGTATTCAGGATTCTTTAGGAGTGCAGTGATTGGCGTCTTATTGACGTGTATTTTCTATCTGCTTACTCCACAAATGTCAAAGTAGAATTGACATTTGCCGCCATTTGCAAAAATTATAGCATGGAGAAAAACCCTACAACTGCACCCAAACACTTCTTTCCTCTCAATGATCATCACTTGATAACGGATCCACCGATTTGGCTAATTCCATTAGATTGTTATGGAAAGAATCATTAAAAAATTTGCCAAGAAATTTGGAGAATGTTTAGAGTTAAATAAAAAAAAAATAGAATGCTGTCCGTTGGTAAGCGCATTACATGAGAACGGCAGGGCCGATTTGACTCTTTTTAGCAATGATTTAAAAGGCGTTGGAAGATAAAGCAGTCAACAGCTCTGACGTTTGTTTGTTTATTTCTCATTGTTTTTTCTCTGCGGTTGCTTTGTTTTTGCGAATCGAGTAACGGAAAGTTATTTTTTTCACCACGAATCGGTGACTTCGATAAAAACAATTTGCGTGGAAGTGAATGAATAGGGATTCTCTCTAAGTTTCTTTCGTTTGCGTTCCTGTTTGATTTGAAAATGTAACCTGACAAAGGCGCCTGGCAGACAACAAACAACTAATCTTAGCGCAGCAACGAATTTGAATGAGCGGCCTAAGCCGTTTACCTCTGTTTATATATTTTTTTATAACACCCGCGGTCAAAATATCCTCTGTCATAATATCCCGGAAAAATATCCAAATTTCTGTGGAAGAAATCTCCGGTGATCCCATAATAGTTCCTGGATAGACCGCTTCGCGGGTAAAAGGGTTTAAAACTCTGGACACCTTTTCGACTAATAAAAATTAAAATTCTGGACACCTCTTCGACTCGTATATCCAGCAATAGTACTGGACACCTCTTCGACTCAAAAAATATATATAAAGGGATATTTTGTAGGTGGGCGGCTTTACCTTCGCTTTCTTGAGATGAAGATATTGGATACACCCAAATTTGTTCTTATAGCTGCCATTCTCCTGCGCAAGTCCATTCAAATTTCTTCAAGGATCTTTTTAATCTTCAAACATGCACAACAAAATACGAAAATTGCTGAGAAAAACAGAAGCAACATGTTCATGCAGGCGTCGTTTCCAACATCGGAGTTTTGATGTGACTAAAGATGAGTTTTGTTTTTTGTTTCTATCACAGTAAAATAGAGATCACATTAAAGGGATGGATGTTTTTTTTACATGGGGTATGATTATGGTTTATCCAAAGTATTTCATCCCAGGTGGGTGAAAAAATATGATATTAAGATGTCAACTTTACTTCGAAAAAATAATAAGAACGAGAAAAAAGTTTGTGCTATAAGGACGGAGAAGGAATATCGGATTCAATTATCCCATCTGATGTTTCTTCAACTGATTATGGAAACGACAGTAGTTCTCAAAGTTCTATGCAATAAATGTCTATAATTATTGTTTGACATAATAAAATAAATTAATGTAAATTACTACATACAATAATTTTTTGTCTCAATTTTGCGATAGTATTTCTCTGATGCGAAAATTTCATTCTTAAAAACACAGAGAATTTTTTTTATTAAAACGCGTAAACACTCATCCATTAATGTTTCTCCAAAATCCCACAGGTGATTTAAAAAAAAAACACAAACAAACACCACAAAATAAATACAACCACGTCGCCCCAGGCCCCTGGTGCTAGACCACAAATCATGTAACCATAAAACATAGAAACAACCAATAGCCCGAACTCTTTATTAATCGCGTCCTAGATCACAGGTAACTTTATGTATTTAACCCCATTACATTATGCAAGATTAATTTGTTTATTATAAGTATTGAGTAAGGCATTGTAAAATTTAGAAAATAACCTTCACTCATTAAATATCTTATGGTAGAAACAGATATTCACATCAATTCCGACTTCGACTTTGACAGGATCAAGAACTTCAGCGTTTGAAATCGAGTCAAACGCATTGAAAACTGCAACTACGACAGCAAAACAAAAAATTGTTCTGAACAAAAGAGAAAATTCTTTTAAAATACAAACAAGATAGAAAATTCCCTCAAAATATATGTTGGGAAAACTGAAAACATCGCGGCTCTGTTGTTGGGCTGTGCATTTCAACTTCGAATTTAGGATTTAGGTCTATCGTTGAAGTCGAACTTGAGTTTGAGGTGCTAATGTGTTCCATGCCATTAAAAGCAAAAAGTCGAATTGGGAGTGGCTGTGTTGATCTGTTTCTACCGTTGCCTTTGCCTTCGCTTTCTCGCGACGATGAGTGTGCGGATGAAGACATGGATAATACACAATAATAAATTCGATGCGTAACGCGTGCGCACTACATATAAATATCAAGTTCATAAGAGGGAAGTCGGAAGGAATTGATTTTCATGGACGCCACTGATGTCGACAGACTTTAAGCACAATTAGGAGAAAAAAAGTCCCCGCTGGGACTTACTTAACGGCCTTCTGATTCGTAGTCTCTGCCTGTAACACTGAATCTTTCAGGTAAATGCGCAAGTTCAAATTCCAAGGCACAACTCGCCTGCAAGTAAACTTACGACTATTTATTTGAACGCCTTGCTTAGCATCTGTTATTGATGTCAAGTTCACAAATGTAGTGAAAACTAATGCCTTCTGCACATTGTACGGCTCATCAGACGCATTCACTATTCGTCCTACACCGAAGTTTCCTCTCCGCCTAATAATTCACAAATGAATCTTCGCTGGAGTATTGTTTTAATTTATTCCTACAAATCCAGTGTTTTTTTGTTGTATACAAGCGTATGTCTTAAATACATTGCATCCAATACGTGTCAACGACGACGAGACGCTCGTGTGCAGGAGCCCTTAGAATAGTAGAAACACGAAACAAAATGAATCAGATGTTTTTGACATCTGCAGCTCAGTGAGGAATTAAGGGCTCAATCCATAGAATCTGTCAATCCAACGGATCCGCTGATGCAAAGGAGAGCAATATAGAATATACGTGTTCTTATGGATGTTGGCCCATAAGCAACGGATAGATGAACATCAAAGTAAAAAGTAGCCCTACTTTCTACTTTTCCGTTGCACTTCATACATTCTAGAATGGAGGTTCACGTATAACGAAATTGAGAGAGGCAGAACGAAATATTAGAAAATACGAGGAAATATTGGAAAATTAGAGAAAACATTGAAAAATATGAGAGAAAACAGTCATTGCTTATTGACAGACATTTCAGTATACCACAGCGAAACTGCAACTCGACCGCTGACTGGTTAGAATTAGAATTGGTTTAAATTAGGGGAATGTTTTTGACATTCGACTAGCAGTGATAGTAAGTGTAGGGAAAAATCCCTACTTGTAGGAAATTTCAGCTAAAAAAATGAAGACATGGGGAAAAAAAGGACAGATAGTTGAAATCGAACATTTAGCTTCTTTGCAGACTTTACTTGCAACAAGTACCTATTAATGTTTTATTTCTGTAAAACCACTTTCAGATAAATTCCTTATTGTCATCTTACGTTGATTGCATTGGATTATTTCTTTGAAAGAATTAGTTGTTGAATTAGCATTAGATGGTGACGGATTTAAAATTTCAAGGATTTTTCTCTTAGTCGATAAGGATATTTATTTTTGTCAGTTAATCACTGGACTAGTTAAATAGGTGAGAAATGAACAATTGTACTGTACTGGCATATAAGGTAGTTGGATCTGCTGACATAGTTGGCGACGGATTCTATGCGACGGAACCTTCCGTCAAGTACTTTAAAGTCGACGGATCCGTCAAAAAATGATGTAACGGATTCTTTGGGTTGACCCCTTTAGGGTTGATTTCTTTCACTTGCCCGAAGGTAACATTTTCAGGGAACAGCTGATAGTTACATGTGATATTCGTCCAATCACTGACTTATAACTATTAGTTTCTCGTAGTTGCCTTGGAAATTGAACGCACCCTGGACTTCATCCATACAATTTACGGTTATGCATTTTTTTGAATTCAACCTCTTAGCAAATAGGATCAAATATGGCAAACAATTTTCTTTTGAGAGAACCGAGTAATATATCTCCTGATCATCGTCCGGCACTCGGTGACATAAAGCAAAAACAATTCTTCAGGGATCTAAACTCAGGCTGGTGTTGATATTTACCCATATGGAAATTAACTACTTAACTACTTCAATCCTCTCAACAGTTACATTCTATGCGAGGCGATGGGCTGCGTTTTGCATTATGATAGCATGTACTTCGCTTTGCCTACACTAGGGAATTTGTTTAAAAATCTTTGGTAGAACGGCAAGCAAAAGAAACCCCTTTATTAACCCCTTTAATAGCCTCTGAGTTTTTTTTCTCGATAATTTGTCAGCGACGTCAGTATCCAACTTCCATGATTGTTTATTAAGTATCTAAATCTAAAATAGCACAGTCTCCTATCAGGCTAATGAAAACAATGCCGAAATACATCAAATACCCAATCTACTTGATACGTTAACACCAACACCACTTTTTCTCACATTCTCTCAGAGCAATTTTGGAAAATAAATGGTTGGTCCCCTTTGGGAATAGTCCAAGCACACTGATTGCCCATTCTTGAATTCCCTCGATTGGGCGAACAATGTAATCACCATGTCTAAAACAAAGGAATTCCAAAGACAGTCCGAGCCAGTACTGCACTGATGCGGAGCAGGAAGAAAGGACTCGTGGTACCAACTGCGACTCTAGACACGGCGAATGCGAAACTAATGACATCGTTTCGCAAACTCCAAAAAGGTAATTTCTTACCAATTGTCCAGGCCATGCAAATTTCCACTTTATATCGAGGGCCTAGGCAACTTGAGTGGGCATAAAAAGACAAATCTAAGACTTCTTGTAACGCGCATGCTCGGTGCAGTAAGCATTATGTTCCAGTTACGGATATATATATAAATATATAGGTACGCGTATCGCAGCGCACCGGCAATGTGCAACAAGAAAATCCGAAAATTCTTTATCCCACCTAATATTCCAGAGACAAGTGTTTCTATAATGTTACCTGGTGTTTGGACTTAATTCCATCCCCATGGAGTTGTTGTATACCAGCCGGCGCATTGTGAGCCGTTTATAGTGATCACCTTAGGTTCGGCTGGGCTGGAGCGGTCCTTTGGTTGAAGATTTCTGCACGAATATCAAGTGGGGCAATAGCCGCAAAAGTAATTTACCATATGGGTTTGAAATTGGTAATTGGTATTATGTCCAGGGCATGTCACCGCAAGCGCAATGGACGTAATGCTGTGGAAAATATACTGTGAGTGGAAAGAAAAGCGGAATATAGACGTGAATTTATTCATTGCAATTGCCGCGATTGTTTAAAGCACAGATAATACTAGAAAGGTAAGTACTTTTCATGTTCTCTTTTGATTTGTTAACGTTAAAATAAAGTTTACAATCGGACCGTACATAACATTCTCTCATTCATTAGAAGCGTTTCTGAATCTCATTATACCAAATTATTTGTTATTATTTGAGTATGCACATTTGTTCTAAGTAGCTAAGGTTAGGTTAGGTAACCGGGTGGAAGGGGCAGGAAAGTCATGTGCCCGTCCCACTTAGGTCAATATAGACCCTTTGTGATGCCCTGGGGTTATGATTCCCATACTAAGGAACCAATGAAAAACCTATGCGAAACCGAGTTGCAATCAATCGCGATGCATTTATGAACTTGTGCAAGTCGTTTACAGACTTACTAGAGAGTTCTTCTAACTCCTGGAAGAAATGTCTTCCGAGGACGTTATTTCTAATACGGCAGAGTGAAGGGCAGTGACAGACGAAATGAGGGGTATCCTCGTTCACTTCCTCGTCCTCGCATCCTCTGCAGAGGTCATCTATGCTGAGCCTCAATTTATTTGCATGGTAGCCCAGCATTTTGTGTCCGGTGATAACACACACGAGAGAGGACAACGATTTTTTGTTCATTTGAAGGATTCTCTCGGTCTTTTGTTTGTTATATTGTGGCCACATTTTCCAGATTATAACACATGAGTCGAGGGCTCTCCTCGTTTGTTGCCAACAGTGTTTTATTTCCAATCATCTGTTTAAAGAAACAGTGTGGGGTTTTTACTGTAGTGTCAGCCTGTCTTAAATCAAGGGATGACCCTTTTCTTGCCAGTTCATCGGCTCTTTCATTTCCTGGGACACCACTGTGTCCGGGGACGCAACAGAGTCTTACAATGTGCTGCGCACCAAGAACCTGTAGCTCTTCGCGACAGGGAATTACAAGCTTCGATTTTATCTCTGTGGCGGAAATCGCTTTTATCGCCGATTGGCTGTCAATAAAGAAAATAATATCAGCCCCTGGTTTTGCAATCATTGCAACCTTGTTTAGCAGCTGTTGTCACCGCCAGAACCTCAGCTTGGAAGACGCTGCTGTGGTCGGGGAGCCTGATCGAATCAGATATTCCGAGTACTTCGGAATAAAAGCCCGCACCGTATCCATTTTGCAGCCATCAGCATAGATAGGTATCGTTGATTCATGGGCTGGGACTTGACCAGTCTTCCCTAAAAACTTCGTAACAACCATTCCAGTAGTGGTCACGGTGAAGACATCGTTGGTTTTATTTGAGGCAAAAACGTACGAATCTGCTGCATTCAACTCTTCTAAACTAAACTCTTCGTTTTATCTATCCTCTCGAGGTAAGCGTTGCAATTTCCGGTAAGAATCTTGGTGACAAAGTAGTTTACTGCGCCGTGTGCTCATTCATTCCACTCGCAACGTTTCTAGTCAGCCTGTCAGTCTGCGTCGTGTTAAGGGCCATCTCTTAGTACTACACAGATTCTTTGCTCGTTATCACGTCAGAGCCAACTTGAAAATCGACGATAGTCGGAATCCTGGTCAGGAGAATTTTCTCTGTTTTTTTCAGTTGTCCGTGGTCGTCCATTATTTGGTTCAGTTTTATTTTCACGCTATCGGTATTTCTTTTCATTATTAACGCGGCGATATTATCCGTGTACTCCACCAGAAAGCGGATTTCGGGCATTTCTATTCGAAGAATGCCTTATATGTTCCGGCGGTAATTTCTTTTCTGCAGGCCTTCTGTGGTGTCGTAAATAAGCTCGAGGTCGTTTAGGTAGTCACTGGTTCGCCTTTGCTCGGGTTATATAATTTATATGATCCAGGAGATATGCAATGATATTCTGTAGCTGCCCCTAGTCCTTTTCTGCCGTCTAGTCTGTGCAACTGCCTCATGGTCGTCGATATGAGAAAGCAACTCAGAAAATTACTAGTTAGCAGATCTGATGTCCGTTCATCACAGATATTCTGAAGTAGATTGGGATTCTATTTTGCAAGTCACCTTCACTCTCCCTTATCACAACTAGTTGGCGAAAGGTAATCAGAATTGTACGGTCTATCTCCCCTTCCTACAAGAGAGATAGGAGGTATACTCAGAGTTCCCTAGAAGACTGACGTAACTTCCGGACCAGAAAAAGCTGCGTCTTCAATGTTGTTATTGACTGAAATCCAATTTCCCGTCAACCTTTAACTTACAAAGACAATTCTACATTTGATGATGAAAAGATTGAAAAAAAAATAACTTAATCTGCAATAAATAAGTCATGACAAAATGTTCATAGCTATCTAAAATTTTCTTGACTGAAGCTAGTGCCTTAATAAATTTACATTTGTACCATTTTATTTTTTTTTTACATTTGCTACATTGCTGCTAAATAACATTTAAGAAACAACTTTCACAAACATTCGTCACTTTTGGGAAATTTGAATTAATTCTGATATACATAGTTCCTAAATATCTATCTAAAACAAATGTTGACTTGAGTGGCATGTTCTATATTCATACGGGCGTACATGGTACTCTGTGAGAATCTGAAACGTGCAGCAACACTTTGGCTTAAAATTGGTTACAACGAACACTACCGGAGGGGGTCATGTAGAGTGCAAGTCTTTGAAGTTTAGTCCCAATGCAGAGGTACACAAAAGAGTTACAGTTCAGCACTCTATGTAGAGCTCGTGGGGGTTTGTAGCACTGCTTCTGAAAAGTGTCATCGCAAACCAAATATATAATTTATGAGGAACCTGAAGATTGTAGGATCACATAAATTAGAACTAGACTCGAAAAAGGGGAACAAATAAAGAAAAACATTGCTACTCGAACAAGCATAAGGAATTTTACTTTTTACTTTCTCGAATACCTTTGTACCTAGCTTTACTAAAGAAAAAGATATTGCATATTGAAGTGGACGGATTTTTTACAAACTTCGTATACCCATGGGATTCTTAGGCTTATCGCGGGATTCTTTTTTTTATTTTTTTCTGATGGTGCCAACGAGTATCTAACGTACTTTTTTCGATAGCGAATGGTTTTTAAAACACTGATTTTCTCTAAAACTGCTCTAACGATTTTAATTGTTTTTGAAATATAAATCGTGTATAAATTGAACGGCTGTGAGCTTAAGAAAAATTAAGAAAAAAAGGAAAGGGTCACGAACAGGTCAAGTTATATCTCTCTTTGAACAAATGCATACTCAGTCCATTACTTTTCCTTCAAGCAGATAATCAATTACTGTAGTAAATATCAAGGAACTTAAGGCACTTCCCTAGTGTATAAGGACTTTGATTCTGCAGTCCTCGGTGATTCCAGAACGGCATCTTACTCTTGTCTTTACTCCCTCCTACATCTGTTCGTAGGTTTCTGGAAATCTTCATTGTCTAATCCCAACTCATGTCAGATATTTTGGTTCTCCAATAAACCCCTATTCAAAATAAAACAACACCATATAAATTCTTCAGGAATTACAATGTTTATGCATCATCTGTGATTGATTTACCTTCGACAACCTAGCCCCAATCGGCGATATACTACCCGCTCAACGATCCTCATAGTTTGAGCTTGATAGAACAGTCTAGCATATCGCCTTTTTCTTTGTTCAAAGGGAGACGATAACTGATTAACAATGGTTGAGCCCACAGTTTGTGGATAGCCTGGTTCCTTTCCGTCCAATTGTAAAAATGGCTATTGTAGTGGTCAGAGACTAGTAAAACTCTTAATTCTGGATAGAAAATGGGAACATTTAGTGCAGACTGCAAATTCAATAATATGGCTTTGCCGCGGAAAATGCAACAACTCGGAAAAAGCTGTAAATGTAAGCTGTAAATGTATGCTGAATAAGGGCTCCTGAAAGTCAAGAAAGACAACACCAGTGGAAGAACGATTTCTTATTTATTAAAGAAGTCGGAACCACTTTAAAACTTCATGGGATATTCGAAACGACCTGGTTCGAACAGCTGTAAAAATAATTTCAGCCTGCTTAATCCGCAATATTAAAAATGTGCATGTTGGAGATGAAAGAAAAATCTTAAAAAAGATCCGCGATGAGATTTAGTATAATTCTCCAAAAAATCTGAAGCAATTGTGGTATGGTGAGGGGGGCTGTTTCCTTGGAAGCGCTGAAGGAAGAATCGGGGCCTTACCGCCAAGAATGGAAAAACAACTAGAATTTTTTTTCGCCACGGTAATACTCCATCCATGCTGTACTGCTTAAAATGTAAGTAACAACTTTTTATTATTTAAATTGAATAATAAGGAGATTTGTTCAGGTTGGCAAGAATTTGAGATGAAGTTAATATATTCTTTTTTATTATCATCTTAACCAAAAGCTTCTTTGAAGTGAATAACATTAACATATGGAATTGGCCTCCATATATTCCAGATCTTAACCTTGTCGATAATTGTTGGGCTAAAATAAAACTAGAAGTAGCGAAGAAACGTCCAGTATCGGTTGCAGTATTGGTAAGTTTATTGGGGAGTACCTGGGAATCCATATTCCCATCAACATTCTAAAATCTATCGGAACCATTGTATGTGCCTGATAGTCACTTCCATACATAACTCTGCAAAAAAAGGCTAAAAGAATTGGGAGCAGCTATTAGACACAAGGGTCTCAGGTAAATCCTCAATGGGAAAAAATATTTTGCATGGCTCTGATGCTGGCTTCTGCTGTAGTAGAGCTCATTTTAAGCAAGTAAGGAAAATCGCTGAGAGCGTAAACATACATCCGGTTCAAAAAAGGACCCGCAAAGTCTCTCAATGTCCGCACCGATGGCAGTTCACCAGCAATAAAGGCGGGCTAGTTGTTTTGTCCTCACAACTCCCCAATGACACGCATGCAGCAGCTTGAATATTCGTTCCTGTAATGTGACAAGTACCACTACTCGCGAACAATTCCCTTGATACATCAGTACTCCATAATGATTGGTAAGTGCTCACCCGCGCGCGAAATAGGGTTTAAGCTCAGGTGCCAAGTCCTTTGCTGTATATGGCCATCATAGAACCATTTAAAAGCCATTTTAAGAACGGCGTCTTTAGCAGCTTCCTCAGCTAACAACTATTCATTGAGTGGAAAATTAGCAATTTCCTCTTCCTCAAGCTTGACCTTGAAGCAAACTTCCTCCATGCTCTCGAATACTCGATCCAAGCCAAAGGGTAAGCGCTGCAGTCCATCTGCATTAGCATGAGCGCGGTGGGGCTTATACTTTATGGAATAATTATTCATCAATAAGAAGGCCCATCTCTGTATCCGATGAGCAGTCATCACCGGCAGCTGCTTGTGCGGATAAAACGGAGTACCAAGCTGTTTGTTATCCGCCATAAATTCGAAATGTCGTCCGTATATCTCTCTCTATATATCTCTCATTTGTTCCATATCTTCTCGGCCCCTAAGAAAGTTTACTTTATTCAGCTCATGCACTCTATCAAACGCTTCTGGAGGATAACAAAAGTGGAGCAGATTTATGGAAATATCTCAAGGGCAGTCGGTCCAACTCTTTGAAAACTTTTCCTTTAATACGCGGAATATGCAAACACCAAATGAATATCGTTTCGCATTCAGGAAGCAACTTTAAGTCCACAAATATTCGCATGCCCACAAGTGAACATAATTCAAAACCTAAGATCATTGTTACAGCTTTACCTATCAGCCACAACTCCGCGCATCGACCATAACCTACCACATTGCTAAATTTGTAGATAACCATTTATAAAGCGTCGCACTCAAATCACACAAAAAACAAAAATGGTGAACGATATTATATGAAATCAAGGATTTAATGGGAAAGTCATCCCTGGATGCTTTACATTATATGTACGCTTTGCTATGTGGTGGTTTATGACTTATTTGGACTCCTATCATCAACACGCTCTTCTTGTTCAGTTGCTTTTGATCTGAACAGCCGGAGCAGCCGACCAGTATTCCAAGAAGAGAAAAGCGACAAGAGATGCGGCACGAAATGTGGGTAAAGACATTCACCATCGTCCGGCGGTGCAGGTGTTGGATGTGGATGGATGCGGTAATTTGTAGTTGCCAATTGGTAATAGGCTTCACGGTCAAGTGTTTGTCTTTGGAGTGTAATTACTGCATGTTATGCGATACTGCTCGTCCATTCATAATGTTCAAGAGAAGGCTGTAATGGTTTTCCGGGATGGACACAAACGTTTTGTCGTGTTCTATTCCCATCATCATAATGACGGGTCAACGCCAACGTGTCGCTTATGAAGAAGTCGGATAGATAATGTTTTTATTTATGCTTAGCAAACAACCAATCATGCGATTATTTCTCTCACATATGTAAATTCTTTTGACTGAAGACAGCATCGTCATCATGATCGTTTTCATCATCGCCATTGCCATCATCATCTTCATAGTCATCATCAGTCAACCTTTACCGTGCAGTTCGTTTCAGCCAGCATATGTTTTGTCGCTGAATAATAATGGGATATGTGCAGTTCAAGTGGAGACGTGTAGACATTGGAACAGTGTGTATGGAGAGAAAAGACTGTGTTTTTATAAATGTTTTTCCTAAGGATATCCAAGGAGTTCTCTCTCTACCCGCTAAACCATTTAGAACTTTTAATGAAGCGCGATAGATTTTCTATCGTCTGTGTTAGTCAAGTCACTAAAAAAATAGAAAATAAAATAAAGGTGAACTGTGGTCTCCTCCTCCTAATCGTCCATGCAGATTCTACAAAAGTCGTTTGAATAGACGCCAAGTCTTGATGTGGGTTTGCCTTTTAGACACTGGCCTGTAATGACACCTATATTAGAGCTGGTGTGCAGTCGGTTTAGTGATATTAAACACTTTGAGCATTGCTTGAGTTGCTTAACCACAAGTTTACATATAGCCATCTCCTTAACACATTGACTGCCAAGCCAATTATCGAAAAATAGCTAAAAGCGAACAAAAAAATGCTTAGGTGTTTTTATTTGGTTTGCTAAGAAATGATACATATTTTCATTACATGCCACGTCATTCAAATATGAATGACACACAATTTTCCGTGGGGGCCACGTCATTCATATGTGTATGACGGCTACTTGCCACTAAAAGGCTATGGCATTCAAAAATGAATGACACTAGAAACAAACTGAATAGAAATGTAAAAGCCTGGCCTCTGGTGATCATTGTAGTACACTTGGTTCGGGCAAATCTGCGAAAATGTGGTTTTTATTGAAGTTTTATTTCAGTACAAAAACTGAAATCACAATCCAGTGTTTATAATAAAAAAAGTTAGAAAATACATTTTATTCACATAAAATAAATTAAATTCACATAAAAAACTACCTATTTGTGCTCTGTGTTGAAGCACGGAAGGCACATTTGTGACTGCCCAGGACAATCATTGCAGAAAGTACATATATACCATTTTTGAATGTTTTCTGGGTTTTTCACGTCCTTGTTCTTGCTTTAGTTTTGCATTTTCTCCGCAAATTTTTATCATCCGGGTTGGTTCTTTGGGACCCATGCGTTAACAACTGCAATTCCTAAAAGAAGTTCTACACCAAGCTTCCTATACCGCTTTACACCTTTCCGGAGAGTCGTCGCGTATGAGGCCATCTGATCAGACAGATCAATGCCAGCTTTACCTGCGTTGTATCAAAGTACTGCAAGTGGTTTTGTGGTAACCTTTCGATATTTACGTCCCTTGGATGTTGCCTGAGTTTGGCTGCTGGAAGGCTGGTCAGTGTTAGTCGTGGTTGCTGACTTCAATGGTTGGACCTTCTGGTTTTTACTCGTAGCTGTAGGTACTAATATTGGAGCATGTTTGGTGGATAAGATCCTCACGTCACGGGTATCCTTCCATTTCAGGACAAGCAAAAATGTAAAATATCAAAAATTCTCCTTCTGAGAATTTTCAAATAATAAAATGTAACCAAATTATGACAAATAGGATGAAAAATAAAGAAAATTGTTCAGTCTGTTCACAACTAAAACCTGTGTTCGTGATTTTTTATCGAACCGCAAGACAATTCGATAACTTACATGTATGAATGCCACTACCTATAACGTAAAATTTCATCACAAATTTTATGCAGGGCCACGTCATTCATATATGAATGACAGTCGTCTGCACGTCCTACCGCTTCAAATTCTTTAACAAAACGACCAAGCTTTACTACAAATATATTTTTTTTATTAAAACAGTTATAAAAAAACCCAACGCATACTTTTCATGTTAAATTTTTTTTTCAAATTGGCTTGGCGCGCAATGTGTAATCTAAGTGTCATTCATTTTTGAATGCCATGGCATGCAGTGGAATGTTACCGTCATAAACATATGAATGACGTGGCCCCCACGGAAACATGAGTGTCATTCATATTTGAATGACGTAGCAGTCAATGTGTTAAGAGGTGATCGGCTGTCTAGCTCTACGATGGAGTTTGAAAAGGCTGAGTCCAGGGACTTTCTCCCGGCTTGACTATACGAGAACATACGGATGTCTTTAGTGCATATCACATTTCTCTTGAAGTAGTCCAAGAGCCATCTGCTTTCTTTATGCAGCTAGGCATATTTGGATTCGAGGCAAGGACTTTTCTTAGCCTTGATGCATCAGAGGATTCTTCTATTTTGCCACCGACAAGTCCCAAGATGATCTTTCAGTTTTCCTTGGTTCTTTATAACCCATTCCAAGGGTATATTAATTTTGACGCGTAGTTTGTAACATACATACACTGCAAGTCATAAGTCGTTTTTTTTTTTCTAATCTATCATGTAATAGAAATATCGATTTTACTTTTCAAAAATGCCTGCTTCTAATCTTTTGACTAACCCGCGCTCTCATAATATGTAGGAGCCTAGCGGGGAAGGCATGGGGATGCAGCCCAAACATCCTGCGATGGATGTACACTGCAATCGTGAGACCAATGATCACATACGGAGCAGTAGCATGGGCGAAACGAACCAGTGTAGCCACCACAAGAGAAACACTCAGCAAAGTGCAAAGACTGGCGTGCCTGTGCATTACCGGAGCAATGCGTAGCTGCCCAACCGTAGCCATGGAGGTGTTATTGGAATTGACCCCTCTACACATCATGGTGATGAACGAGGCAGACAAAACAATCCTAAGGATGGCAAAGGAGGGAATTGGGAGAGGGAAATGCATCGGTTCGAAAGAAAACTCCCACTTCTTGGCATACCTAGGGACGACAGCATCAGGAAATTCAACTTCGAGAAGAATTTCCAGATAAAGCTCAGCAATAAGGAGAACTGGAGCAATGAATCCATAACTTATGGACTGAGCAACCACACAACAAAGTGGTACACGGACGGTTCGAGGACCGAGGGGGGAACTGGTGCAGGAGTGTTTGGGCCAGGAACTAAGCACTACGAATCCATGGGCAAATGTACCAGCATTTTTCAGGAAGAATTATGTGCCATAGACAGGTGCGTTCGAATCAACCTCGAGAAAAACAACAGAAATTGCAACATAGCAATAATGTCTGACAGCCAAGCAGCTATAAAGGCTCTTGACGCCTATGTTATCAAGTTAAAACTCGTGTGAGAATGGCTACACGGACTCAATAGACTAGGCAAGAATAACAGAATTTCCATCTGCTGGGTACCTGGCCATGTTGGCATTACAGGCAATGAGGCAGCGGACTCTCTGGCAAGAAAAGGGGCAGAGGAACCCTTCATAGGACCTGAACCGTTCTGCGGGATAGGAGAACACACTATACGCGAAGAGTTCAGGAGACTAGAGGAAGAAACAAGGGCCAAAACCTTTCTCAACCTCCAAGGTCTAAGGCAAGCAAAGAAACTCTTAGGAAATTACAACCAAAAGAGATTCAAAGTTTGTATCGGCCTTAACAAAAACAACCTAAGAATCCTAACAGGCCCCCTCACGGGGCACTGCAGACTCAAGGAGCACCTGAGGAAAATGGCCATATCGGAGGACGGGCTTTGCAGATTCCGCAGTGAAACCACCGAAACTCCAGATCATATACTGGAATCCTGTGGGGCACTGGCCCACAAAAGGATGACATATTTGGGCAGGCACCAAATAACAGACAAGGACATACAAACCATGGACCCACAGCTCATTCTCAGATTCATTCAAGATACTGGACTGGACGCTGTGAAGAAGTGTGATCTGCCAAGGATAAATCATATACCTCGACACGCTTCACTAAGAAGTATATAGAGAGGGCTCTGAAAGAGCGCATGAACCTCTCCGAGGCACACGCAAGGGGACACAATAGACCAATAGGTCGCAGTGTAATATACCCTAACTAAATATTATTATATTATTAATCTTATGACTTGCAGTGTACCTTAATATTGCCCGTAGACCCCTAAAAGTTACTATATTTATGATCAGCATTGATAGTAATGTCCATCTAACCGTGTCTGCTCTTTGACTCCTAAAACTGCTCGGGAGATAAAATTTCTAAAATCCCCCACAATTTAAAAAAAAACTTTTTTGAAAAATCAAAGTTTGAGCTAGGGAGCTGAAATTTATAATAAAGACTCTTTAGGTGTCCTTTATACTTATGTTAGAATATTTTTTAAATCCGCCTACTGATACGCCCACAATTAAATGAAAAAAATGTATTGAAAAACCAAAGTTTGAGCTACTGAGCGTTTTTTTTTACAAAAGCTTAGTTTTTGTTTCGATAAAATCCTTTAAATATTATATAACAAAATATATAGAGCGTTCTTAACAATTCAACCATACTGAGACTTTCGTCACTCCCACTTATGAGGGATAGGAATAAGAAAGGGTATCCAACAGTTCGCCCAAGCGGACTTCAGCCCGTCCCTATGTTTTTTTATATGATTTGAGGGATTCCTTATAGGAGTCCCAATCAGTTATTTATCTTGAGCTTTTAGAAAGATTGAAAAGTCTCCTGCAATCATAATTGGTATAGCTAAGCATTTATATTTTAATGTAAATATAGGAAAATTTGTAGGTATAGTGAACAATCTTCTTTCTCGGTATATAAACATTAACTAACGACATTTTTGAACCGATTGACTTGAGTAGACATCTTTTTAAAACGTCAAATTAGTACAATTTTATCCAAGAATCGCTTAACACCGAAATTCCGAACTGAGTTACTTTCATTAAATTAGCACCCAGATAGAGAAGATCCACCAGTCTTGTGTAATATACACTGATACACAGGGGGCGCAATTTTTTATGTCGCTATGTCACCATTAAAATAGAGCCACTTGATTGATGTTGTATTCAAAAACAAAGCACTCAACTATTTCGTACAATTTCTGTTGTTTATGCTGGAAAACAAGATGGTTGATATGACAACAGCTTAACTAGTTGCATTCTGTTGACCACCAAGTGAAAATGTGTGATATAATAAATATAAGATGTGGTTTCCATTATTATTATTAAAGAAAATCTTCATACTAGCGAATCATCTGATGATTCGGAAGATGAAAAAATTTACACTTTTGTGAGTATCTTACATATAACGTATATACCTCCAAGTTGTTCTATATTTGCAGTAAAAAATAAATGCTTAGTTATACCAATTATTTATACAAATATAACTCGTATGGCCAAGGACACTAAACAATAATTTGATGTATATATAATATTGTTATACCAATAATTTACAAATCTGATTTTTGGCATACTTTAGGTGCGTCTGGCACAGGGGTAGCCCCATGGAAAACGCGTGGGACCCTGATAATTAGATTCAGTTACCCCAGTTCTTTAAATTGATAATAAGTGGTTATGACTACGATCCAGAGATTGAAACAAAATAATGCATTTTTGGCATACAATGACTACGTTCAGCTCCAACAATATGCTGCCAGGCTTTTGGGAGTATGTACGTAAGCAAAATAGATAGGCTTATGCCCAAAGCACATATGCAGCGATTTTGTGTGCATCACGGTTACTGTTAAAATTTTTGTGTTAGTAAGCTAGAGTGCAAAACAATTTCTTGGGTCAATATTAAAAGTACAAAAAAGAAACAGACAATCAACACATAAACAGGAAATGCCAAACGCCTCAAATTTGCATCATCATTCTTTTATGGTTTGGTAGCATTGACTTCTGCAGGGAAGAAATTACAGAAATGCAGTGCCTTCAGAATTTTTGGGCTTTTGCCCATTTAAACGTGTATGTTCTATTTACTCTGCATGAACATTTCTGCACACATGTGTGTTGGGCAAATAAAAATCCTGGATCACACAACACTGTAATACCACCAGCATTTGATTGGCCTTAGCTATGTAGTGATCCGAAAGTGCTTCTAGCCGCCATCCTCCTTATCAAAATTCGGTTTAAGGCCCAACAATGGGCAGCTCTAGTGCTTCTGTTTGGCGGATGCGACAATCTCTTTCACTCGAATGCGAATGGAAATTGAAAATGACGGTGCGGGAGCACTAAACCGAGATCAAAATTAAATTGGCCTAAATCTTTTCTAAATATGAAGACTTAAAATACAAATTTTAATTTACTTGACAAGGAATAAAATAAATCGGGGAAACAAACCACGTTTGCATGCAGAGTTTAGTTTGCGAGCACACTATATACTTATACAGCTCTCCAGAGAGCGAGACGTCAAACATAAAATCGGTTGGTTTGATGCGTTCACTGTGCTGCAGTCTTACTTAAGGATCGACCGATGGTTGCTTGAAATTGTTAAATTGTAAGCTCTGTTTTTGACAAACAGGTTAGTGAGCTTTTTTTTTTTTTTTTTTTTTAATAAAAAAGGAAATCCAAATCCCAGAGCACTCAGACTCGGTAACGGTCCATTGTACTACCAGGCAGAAATCCTCCTTTTGGTGTAGAGGCATGTGAATGGGTGGCGTATGTTGTTGTTCCCCATGGGGATTGAACCTGCACAGCACGGGTCACAAGCCAACACACTAACCTATACACCCTGGTTAGTGAGCTTAGGCGATAAATTCAGCCTGCCATGAAAGGAAAGGAAACATTTTGTGTTGTTTTGTTTAAAAATTGAGTATAAATTCACGATAAAATATGAAAACTACGAATTTGTAGTAATGAGACCCAAAAATGAATTCATGAGTGAAAGCTTACTTACCCAAAATTACATTTCTAAAATCATCCATTATAAAACATAAATTATTCTCATTCTTCAGAGCAACATTAAACTCGTCGGCATCCAAAGTAAGAAAATTGATTTTCCTAAAATATTAGTCTGTTTAGCCATTCAGTGAAACATAAGTAAGGTTAGGTAGGGCAAAATACTACTGGGCGGACTACAAAAACACTTATTTGTTCTCTGTTAAAACATCATTCAGGCTCTCAATTTGAGAGTCAATATGAGAGCATGAGAGCCAAACGTTAAATTAATCTATTATTCTTCCGTTGAAACACTGTAAGATTAATTTATAATTATTTGCCCTTAAACATTGTTTTATTTTTTGATAGAAACGTAGCCTTAAACCCAACCATATTTGCTTCTGGTCGCTCAATTCACCTTAAGCAACTGAGGTAATACACGTTGCTGTATACTCAACTCATGCCCATAACAGATACATGTTCAGTCGTTCAGTTTCGTTCACTTTTGCGAACTTAAAGGTCCGCTCACGTACTTTATGTTTAGACAAATAAGAACTGTCAAATTTTCAAAATAGAGGGAATCCTCCGATTTTAAAAATAAAGTACGTGAACGCTTTTCCGTAAAAAGATGATAAACGTCAAAGTTTGGCTTGCAAAGAAGCTACCGCTGTTTTTTTTGCTGGAAAACTCTTATGATTTCATCATTTGACAGTTTTAATTTTTTACCAGCTGAAATTCAGTGTGAAGAAAAAATAAGACAAGTACATTTTTCTTACACTCATTTTTTTTTACCATTTTGTCAGTACGTGAACGCATTTGTGTAGTTTCGCACGAAAGTTTATATAATTTTACGATCACATATAAGTACGTGAACGGACCTTAATTGGCAGTGATTGAAAGGGCTCGTTAGGTAAGGAAATTTCAAATTTGACAAATGCCTGTACTTCGCCTAACGCTTAAGCTGCCAAAACCAATTATGGGTACTTTTCGTTTTGGTAATGCTTCTGGTAGCTTATCGTTCGCTTTTGACGTTAGCGTAAGCTAACTAAAGCTCATCATAGTTGGCCCTTAACCCTCTACTGCATGAATTATTATTTAAAGAGAGAACAAATAAAATACTTTTTAAATAGCTTCTTTGGGCTGTTTTAAGACATCTTTTATTAAAAAAAATCATTTGTTTAAATAATAAGAATACAGGCCAAGTATGGCTTCGTGTGCATTAACAGTTGTAAAACTAGAACATTTTTGATTTCAGTTTAAGTAAATAAAATATATAAAAAAGCGGCAAAATATAAAGAAAAAAATATTTATAAACAAAACAGAACAATTCATTTAATAAATAAATAAATGAAACGAACAATTCATTGTATCATAAAAAAGTGTAGTGATCACCTGCAATTATTATTTAACTATCGCTTAGAAAACGTGTTAGAAGCAGCACTTTCAAGCGCCCTTTATTTTACTTTTTAGTTATGAATCGAAAGTAGTAAGTGGTGGTTTTTGCAAGTTTGAGTAATAACGATTGTCGGAATCACGTGACGTCACATCCTTAAACAACCGCTGTAATAAGAAAGCTTTTCTTGCGCCCACCCATGCTCAGTTTTGGCATAACTGGTAGGCTATCTCTCATTTCCTGGTTGAAAAGTCAAAATCATTTCGAGTGGTAATTTCATGAGGTGTGTGCACGTGCTCTTTACTTGAAACTCTTAAAAAAAGTAGTTTGGCACTCGGTTGAGTCTTATAGTCCCTAGTTTCAAAAGTCCACTTTTCAACGAATAAACCTGCAAATTTGGACTATTATACCAGTTGTCGAAGAAAATCTTGGGATTAGCTTTTTCATGAACTGTTGACGTAAGCCTTGTGACAACGTTACCACTGACCCCCAGATCTGGCGCTCCGTCAGGATACTTATTGCTTTGGTGTACGTTAAATAAATCTAAATCGTAACTTAATCCCGAAATTCCACTAAGGACTTGATTTTTATATCTTATCTGGGTTATATTGCTTCAGTTCATGGCGGCATTTTGTCGGAATAATTTGTTCGTCTACGGCGAGGAACTCTTCTTTTGGAATCAACACCAAACGTTCCCTTATTTTCTCCATAAGGGGTCTTACTTTGAAGAGTTTGTCATGTCCTTCTGTTCCCAATGGTTTGAAGTTTTGATTATCGTTGAAATGCATTGACCTTTTGATAGTTTCCCACCTATTGCACGTTATTGTTTCATATGTCATTTGTTGTCCTACCGTCTTATTCCAGTAATGTCTGGACGGTGGAAGTTGACAACAAGACATGAATATCACCATCCCGATGAATTGTTCCATTTCGTTCTTAGTGATATTAACTGGCTTATTTATATCATCTTGGCGGGCTTTTTTATTAGATTCCTCTATAATGAAGGTCAACAAATCATCAGAAATTTGATGATGATCCTCCATAAAAACGATGACATTCCATTTTTCTAAGCAAAAAAGTAACATACGAAACGAAAAAAACATGTGCACCACAACAAGAGTCAAGTGAACAAAATGTGTAGATTTACAACCATACGAAGCCAAATATGGCTTTTGCAGTTTTACCTCTCAAACGAGCAAGATAATATTTTTTTTTAATAAAATTTTATTTGTGGCAAAGAGAAATAAGTATCCAATCCCAAATTTATTTTTATGACCACTTAACTCACCGTACACCAAAGTTATAATTTTTTCAAATCAGAAAATTTTTCCCGCTTTCGTTTTCAACGACACAAGCAAACCACTGACCGACAAGTAGGAATATCTTCGTTGTTTTTTGTCGCACTCTCGCGAAAAGTACCGCTATGTGTTCTCAGAAATGCATAGAAGAGAATTGTGTTGTATAAAGATCTTTTTATACCCTATTCTAAGGGTATATTAATCTTGACGCATAGTTTGAAACATACCTTAATATTGCCCGTAGGCCCCTAAAAATTACTATATTTATGATCAGCATCGATAGTAATGTCGATCTAGCCATGTTTGTCCGTCCGTCGGCAAAAATTAGGCCTTTAAACTGGGCCTAGAGAGCTGAAATTTTAACCATATACTCTCTAGGGTCCCGAAATAATCAAGTTTACGAATTTTTGAAATCCGCCCACAGACTCGCCCACAAACTCAAAAAAACAAAATTTTGGAAAAAATCGAATTTTGAGCTAGAAAGCTGAAATTTTTTATATATGATCTATGACTCCTAAAACTGCTCGGGATATAAAATTTTCAATATCCGCCCACTGACACGCCCACAAAAAAATAAAACAATTTTATTGAAAAACCAAAATTTGTAATATTTGTATATATAATATATACTCTCTAGGGGCCCTTTAAGCTCATGTGTAAATATTTTCAAAATCCGCCTACTGACACGCCCACAATTTAAATTTTTTTTTTTTGAAAATCCAAAGTTTGAGCTAGGGAGCTGAAATTTATAATATATACTCTCTAGGTGTCCTCTATGCTCATGTGTTAATTTTTTTTAAATCCGCTTACTGACACGCCCACAATTAAATAAAATAATTTTATTGAAAAACCAAAGTTTGAGGTGGAAACGTTTTTGTTTGATATAATCTTTTAAATGTTATATAACAGAATATGTAGAGCGTTCTTAACAATTCAACCATACGTAGACTTTTGTCACGCCCACTTATGAGGGATAGGAATAAGAATAGGGTATCCAACAGTTCGCCCAAGCGGACTGTAGCCCGCCCCTATGTTTATACCCTATTCTAAGGGTATATTAATTTTGACGCATAGTTTGTAACATACCTTAATATTGCCCGTAGACCACTAAAAGTTACTATATTTATGATCAGCATCGATAGTAATGTCGATCTAGCAATGTCCGTCCGTCCGTCCGTCTGTAGCCAAAAATTAGGCCTTTAAACTGGACCTAGAGAGCTGAAATCTTAACCATATACTCTCTAGGGTCCCGAAATAATCAAGTTTACGAATTTTTGAAATCCGCCCACAGACACGCCCACAAACTCAAAAAAACCAAATTTTGGAAAAAATCGAATTTTGAGCTAGAAAGCTGAAATTTTTTATATATGATCTATGACTCCTAAAACTGCTCGGGATAAAAAATTTTCAAAATCCGCCCACTGACACGCCCACAAATAAATAAAATAATTTTTTTATACCCTATTCTAAGGGTATATTAATTTTTGAAAATCCAAAGTTTCAGCTAGGGAGCTGAAATTTATAGTATATACTCTCTATGGGCCCTTTATGCTCATGTGTAAATATTTTCAAAATCCGCCCACTTATTTATTTTTTTTTTTTTTGAAAATTCAAAGTTTGAGCTAGGGAGCTGAAATTTATAATATATACTCTCTAGGGGCCCTTTATTCTCATGTGTTAGTTTTTTTTAAATCCGCCTACTGACACGCCCACAATTAAATAAAACAATTTTATTGAAACACCCAAGTTTGAGCTAGGAAGCGTTTTTTTTTTGATAAAATACTTTAAATGTTATATAACAAAATACTCGTATGTAGAGCGTTCTTAACAATTCAACCATACTTAGACTTTTGTCACGCCCACTTATGAGGGATAGGAATAAGAATAGGGTATCCAACAGTTCGCCAAAGCGGACTGTAGCCCGTCCCTATGTTTTTTTTATGAGAATAAGGAGTAAAAAAGGAAAAAAGTGAAAAGACATATTTGGCTTCGTATGCAGTAGAGGGTTAAGGCTCTCTATATTTTTGCTGGATAATATGACTTTATGTACATTAGTGACGTTCTTACCAAGTTGACGTTTCAGACAGATGTGATGGTTGGAATCATCGCTCGATTACCGCAAAACACATCAAAGCGATACACAATTTTTCCTCAATATGTACAAACTTTATTAATTTATATTTTGTCGCAACAAATTCAAACATTTTATGGTTAAGCTTTGTAAACAGAATATTGCGTATTTCAAAGCAATTCCCCTTCGGGGTATATACGTAGGTCGTTAAAAAGACTATGGTCTCCATTTTCTTGATACTCCGATTGACTCCAAGATACAACCCATTTAGTTTAAAATGATGTCCCGGAATGGTATCTTATGACCTTACGAAGAAAAATGACAAAAAGTATAATTTCTTGCCAACCACACTCCACAAATCCACTTAAAATAAAAAACCTAGTCCGATGAACTCTAATCTGTTAGCGGCGTTACCTCGGACAACAAAAAGCGACGTCGACCTCTCACAACAAAACCTGGATGAAGCTTCTTCTTCTACACGGCTGTCGCTGTCGTTTCAGTTCTTGCTCCCTGGGTGAATTTGTTGTTCACAAATTAATGCAGATGTTCATGTTGAAAATAGTAAAATCTCAGCTCAGCGATAACTGGCAACTGGGAGCTGGCAGGGAGACACAACCCGGGGGATATCACAAATCATTAAATGCAACGCTAAGCGATTTCAAATCGGTGCCTTGATACAGTTTGCAGTTGCTCTTGCTGCTGCTGTTGATGATAGCACATACTTGTGCTTGTGCTTGGACTGGTACATCATCTTCATCTTCATCATCATCGTCTGCATTTGTATCTACATCTGCATCTCTCACCAGATGGTCTGAGTGTATTAGTAGGTAGGTCTGGGACCTCACCTCTAGTCACTCTCGGAAACAAATGGGAAAATAGTTTATGTCGACATTTAAAGTTTAAGAATTCTTTTGCCGTGCTTTGCCTTACCATCGACTGGGGAATGGAATTATGCACGTTGATTGAATTAAGACAATAAAATGGGAAGTGAAGCTACAGCGCGGTAACTCCAGCAGGGAGAAACTGCACGTGTGGTTACGAGATGGATGTTGGGCGGAATGTGTGTACACACTCCGGGACGGGACCACTAGTTGAACATTTTTTTTCTCACAGTACATCGAGTGTGCGAGAGTGTCTAATGCAGAGGAAACTTCTGTCTATCAATCTCGAGGAAAACGAATGAAATTGGTGGAATGAGTTTTCCAAGGAGGTAGAGATTTTCGCAGATGCTCGTAGGTCGATGAAATGACAACGTTAGAGTTTCGTCTTATCTTAGAATGTATCTGACTTGTGTGCATAGTTTGAATAGGAGTGATTGCCATGCGCCTGGCATGTGAGATCATTTTTTTCCTTACCACGAAATGGGAAGCAAAACAGAGGCTGGCCTCAAAATGGGAAATATGTACTTGGAAGTTAAATTTTAAGTCCGTCCGCGTACTAATTTGCAAACGTAAATTTATATAAACTTTTGTGTGAAATTACACAAACCAGTTCGCGTACTGAGAAAATAGAAAAAAAGATAAATGAAAATAATACGAGTAAGTAGTCTCGTTGATTTGGTTTAACGCAGACTTTCGGCTGATATGAAAATGAAAACTATAAAAAAGCTGAAATCCTATGATTTTGATAGCAAAAAAACAGATGCCTATTTTCGAGGCAGGCTTTGACGTTCTCTCTCGGTTTCGGACATTTAACAGTTTTCATTCCTTCACATAAGAGTAGATACGATTACAGACAAATTGTCATTAACTTATTAACCGCGTTTTTTGAAAAATGTAACCGCGGTTGCTCATAAGAATGATTTCAAGAATTATGGCCAGCAGCCATACATTTTTGTTTGCAACACAAATTATTGTATGTATTTGCAGCATGTATCCCAATCAGCATTGCCGTGAGTGTTATCAACGAGCTTGCTATGTAGCTGCTGACGCTGCTTTTTCTTCGACTTTTATCCTCTCGGTGCTTTTAGCGTCGCATTGGTTCAAAGATATTCTGTTACATATGCTGGATCTCTCATCTGCGAGGATGGACAATTTTCAAACAACAACAACAAGAAATGCAGCGATATTCACTGCGTTCACCTATCTTCATAGATGTCAAACAAAAGGTAATGACGTTCAAGAGGAATGCAGCTAAGAAGTTAAAGTCGGTAGTATTTTCATTAATGATTGTTTTACTAGCTACACTCGCGCTTTATTTATGGTAGCTAAAAAAGTCAAGACTGATAAGAATAATAAATACTTGAGGCTCCAAAACTCTCAGATTTGATTGAGAAAAGTAGATAAGGGTAGGGTTGATGCTATAAGGTCGTTTAATGATTTGGCTGAAAGACCTCAAGTGACGACATTTTTAATGGTAAGTCTTTTTTTTGTTGTTCACCCAATATACGTAGCATGCGGCAAAACTTTGACTACTGTGCAATCTAGAAGCACTTACGTTTTTATCCGGACCTAATTTTTGTATCCGAAATATGGTTGTTTGATTGTGAACGCGATGATTTCTCAATCCCGGGGTATACCTTTTCCACTAATGCAAATGAATGATATTCTGCAGTTGGAGTGGAAGTTTTTTGTCTTCGATTCGTTGGGAGATAATGTAATTTGTCACTGTTTGTCGTCTGCAGATGTTATACAATTTTCATATAAAATCTGTAACAATGTATTTAATTTTCTCTTCATCCGCAATTTTGAGTTGTTCAAGTGTCTCGAACTTCTTCCTTTAAGGCACCTGTACTGCTACAAAGTTTTAAAGATATTTTTTGAAAATTCCGGGTACTATGATGTTAGAGTTCACGATAGTCATAACTTGCGGGTCAATACCAGAAACTTCGTAAATGTTCCAACAATCCACAAAACACATTTTTCACGCTTCTATCATGTTACTGCTCCTCGTTTGTTTAATAATTTACCAGAAAAACTTAGGTGTGAGAGAGTGAAAACAGTATTCTTAAATAGTATAAAAAAATGGCTTGTCTCGTTAAACCATTCTGAATAAGATGCTTTTTTAATACCATTGATGTATTTTGTTTACAGATTGTTTTCCCCATCAATAGTTTTTTTTGTATTTCATTCCTATATAACTGTACATTCTCCTCTTGTAATTTAATAGACAATAGATTGTGCAAAGCTAAAAAAAACGTTCCTTAATGAATTTTCATCTCTTGTAAGTTATAGGCACCCCCACGGAAATTGATGTCAATGGAAGACAGCCGGTCTAATGCATCTATATGATCGCTATTAAGCCATCCTTGAGAAAGGGGTATCATTTGAAGAAGCTTGATGCGTTGACTATAAGGATAAAGGTTAAATGGATCATCCCATGGAAGTTGTCTTGGGGTAGATCAAATGAATTTACGTTGAATGGCCTCGATTCGATTTGAATGAATGTTGTGGAACAAACTTCAAACTTATGACGCATACTCTAGATTTGGAAGGACAAAGCAATTTTACAAAGGCAAGCACTGAATTCCTAAGACCGATTTTTTACGAAGCCTAGCATAGAACTGGACTTATGAACAATAATTTGGGATCGAAATAAACGTTAATCAACGTGACAGAGAGTATTTTGATATATTTAATATAGAAAGGTGGAAGGAATATTCCTGCTAAAAAATTTCACATGTTCGAATGAAGTAGGGTTAAGGAACAAACCATTTTTAAAACACCAAGAAGCGAATCTACTTACGTCGTCGGTTTGAAGCAGAGTTCTGTCTTGCTGATTAGTAGCCGATTTATATATTTTCATATCATCAGCGTAGATCAAAATATTACTGGGATTTATTCATACCTTAACATCATTATTGGCTAGTGTGAAAATAATTGTACCTAAGTGACTTCGTTGAGGAACTTCAGATTGAGCAGTAAAAGATTCTGATACCGAACCTCTAAATTTGTCTTGATAGACCCTAAAAAATGTAAGGTATGACAGACAGCTCGTCGAAAGCCTTATAGAAGTTTGTATATATGCAATTCATTGCGTTCCTATTCCCTTAGGCATTAGATATCGCATGCAAGATACTTCACAGATTAGAGATTGTGCACCTGTTTCTTACAAACCATGCTTTTCATTTCAAATTAAATTGCGACAGAGAAATATTATTTTTCACAATTAATTTGCTGAAAAAGCTATTTTTTTTTATAAAAAGGAAATCCAAATCCCAGAGCACTCCATCCAGAAATCCTAATTTAGTGTAGAGGCTGGAGAATGTGTGGCGTATGTGGTTGTTCCCCATGGGGATTGAACTTGCACCGCACGGGCCACACAGTCCAACACACTAATCTCTACACTGCCGCCACCATCAAAAAGCTTAGGAATACATGAAAGCTTTGAAATAGGCCAGGTGTGATATAAGCATTTTCACATAGAATAAGGAATTTACCTCTACTAATGGACAATTCAAACCGATAATTAAAAACTGAAGCAATCAATGAATTCATTTTTTTAAGAACAACCGGCGTAATACCATCAGGTCCTAATGAAAAGTAGATCTTCAGAGTAGAAATACATTTTAAAACTGTTCCCAAATCGAATGAGAAATTACTAACATGTTATTTTTTGATTCTGGTGTGCCACAAGGCTCAATCTAAGGTCCAACCCTATTTAATATGTATACTTCAGATTTTCCAACTCTTCCGCAATGTGAACCAGCCATTTTTGCTGATGACACTGCAGTATTTGCGTCGCATGAATTTGCTCTCAATATTGAGACCAATCTAAGACATGCGATCGAAATACTTGAAAAATATATAACAAATGGAAAATAAAGCTGAATGCTAGGAAGACGCAAGTAGAAAAAGAAAAGCTTGCTATCTTCCCAGCAGACAGCTTCAAATAAATGGTAACACTATACCATGGGAGCAATCCGTAAAGTATCCTTGATACAAAACTAACATTTGATCAACATATTCAAAGTACGTTAAGGAAAACACTTATTGCAATTAAGATGCTCTACCCTTTCATCAATAAAAAATCTTCACTCACAAACGACAATAAGATAATAATTTAGAAAGTAATTCTCCAGGCTATCCTATTATTTGCGTGTCAAATATGGGGTACTGCAGCAAGATGCCATTTAAAGAAGTTGCAGGTATCACAAAACAAAGTTTTAAAAATGATGTTAAACCTGCCCTTTCATAATTCAACCATAGATCTCCACAGAAGGGCTAATGTTAAATTGATCTTCGATAGGATTCGAAAACTTACCACTAATTTTAATAACAGCTGTGATAGTTCTGAGAATCCTCTGATAAACCAACTAAGTGTTTAATCTGTGATAGTTCTGTGTAAATATTTATTGCGTTTACTGTCATTTATAAGTTATTTATGAATTATTTACTTATTTTTTCATATATTTATTTATTTATTTATTTATTTATTTGTTTATTTTTGTATCTATTTCTTTATCTATTTATTTATTTATTTATATATTTATTTATTTGTTTATCTATTTCATTTAATTTTTTTTGTCAAATGAAGGTTTTATTTTGTATTTTCCTTCGATAAATTGTTCTTATTTATTATTTGCCATACAAGAAAATGTTTCAGTAGAAAGATAATGTATCAAATCTCTGAATTGTAAAATGTGCGGTCATAAATTTTTTTGAAAAGATTGTTACGAAATAAAATGAATTGAATTACTAAAACTTATTTGGTAAAAGCTGCTTAAATACCGAAATTACTGATCATAATATGAGAAGAGGGCTTTTCCTAGACGGCTTACGAAATGAAAACGACAAACATATTACTTGTTGGTGGCGAATCAGGAGTTGTAGAGCTGGTGTAGGTAAAATTAAATTGATATCCGTCCGACTTTTTCTTTGAATTAATAATTCCTCAAAAAGTTTGGAGAGGGCATCGCTTGGCTCCTAATTTTTATTATTAATATCATATCCATATCACGCTGGGAAGTTGATAGTGAGGGCCTCCTGGGTCGCACTTGTACAATACGGTGCAATTTAAGTATATAGTAACTACTACCTCCAAAAGCACACAGCTTAGATCGGCAAAACGAGAGATAAGGGGAACTTGGTTTCCAATAAAATCATTGTTTCGCGTGCTGCGTTGTAGATTGCATCAGTCAGTTAAAACCTCATGTCAACCGTTCCATCCGATTACGGCAAGAAAAAATAGTTCAACATACCATCATGGGTATAGCGACCATTTAGGCTGATAATATTTTCATATGGAAATAGTTTTATAAATTCAGTTTAAAGAGACCTTCATTTGAGCAATGGATTTTCACATTCTCCCGAAGTGGAGCACAGCATTTTCGTAGTACCTATCTTTATTCCCATATAACAGCTGAATTATATGCATGACTGAATAATTGACGGATGGAAATGGTTAGTGACTTAAATGTAAGTTCTTGTTTAAACACCATTAACACACTTAAAATTATTGTAAGGGTTATCTGGTGTGGCGTAAGTTTAGGCCTGTTTCCTATATATATTATGTTGGCGCAGGGTCATAAGTCCACAAGCCGAAAACCCACAATGGACTAATAACTAACTTGTGGGGAGCAGGAGGACTTAACATATCTCAGTTGTTCCGGCTCCCTTATTTATTCAGCATCTTCTAGGCAGAAGTCATGATAACAATGGTAAGATTCTCATGAACAATTCGACATCCGAAAAAATAAAACAATGCCAACGAAGATACCTCGATGACAATAGGATTAACAGAAGCCGCCAATACAATTATAGCCATAATTATGGGTCACTGGCTGATAGCAACACACACAGTATAACTCGGCACTCCGCAAAATTAACACTAGAAAAACCTTTTTTTATTAACTTCCCAGTGGAAGTTCTTATAATGGGGCCGATTTTGTGAATCGCGGATTTTGACATATCTCCACGTTTCAAGGTCACCAGAATCCAAATTCAACGTTTTTAGAGAGATGTCTGTCCGTGTGTATGTATACGTATGTGCGTATGTACGTATGTGCGTTCGGAATTTTCTTTCGCCACGATTATCTGGAGAACCAGAGATGATATTGACAGGGGACCGGGTTTATTCGAAGCGTATTTACGTAACCAGAACTGATTAAGTTTTCAGCGAAATCGGTCCAGCCGTTTTTTGTTAATAAATAAATAACTAAAAAAAAAGGCAAACTAGCTGAATTTTGAAATTGATGATTTGTACTATTTTTAACTTCCCAGTGGAAGTTCTTGTAATGGGGTCGATTTTGTGAATCGCGGATTTTGACATATCTCCACGTTTCAAGGTCACCAGAATCCAAATCCAACGTTTTTATAAAGATGTCTCTGTGTGTGTATGTAGGTATGTGCGTATGTTCATATTTGCGATCGGAATTATCTTTCGCCGCGATTATCTCGAGAAACAAAGATCATATTTACATGGGACCGGGTTTATTCGAAGCGTAATTACGTAACTCAGAACTGATTTCCAGCGAAATCGGTCCAGCCGTTTTTTGTTAGTAAATAAATAACTAAAATAATTTGCCTTTATTTGTACTATTTATTGTCATAGCAAATCATTATTACATTGTGCTCCGTTATTTCGTATACATGTAAATTTACGGGTCTCCGTGTTCATAACAATGGTTGCATTAATACACATCACACTTCGCTGTTATTAACAACATTTAATTTCCATGAACAATATTAAAGAGCGTTTTTTAATATTAAATAATTCTTAACCATATCTTATGGTTAACCACATTTCAAAATTTCTAACTAATCGCATAAATTATATTGATCCCACTGGGAAGTTAGTCATGTGGACCTTGCGGGTCGTACCCAGACCACTTTTTTATTTTATTTCCAGTCGCCTGGCAATGACGAAAGATAGACATCGCGCACTAGGCAATCCGTTCTTCGATCACCTCTCTGAAATAAGATATTAGATTTAAGGGAACGAGTGCTCAGAATCCTAATTATAGTTCGAATAAATCATCATGTAGTTGAAGTAATTTAAGTAATGTAGGTAGTTTGTAGTTTGTTTCATATAAAATACTAGCTGTAACCACTCGGCCTTTCCCGTGCCCAAGCATGTACTTTCCTGGCTTGCGTTGCTGCGAAAAGAAATAGGTACATGGCTATTTTAGTAAGACACAAAATTGAAAGGCAAACTTGGTGGACATATTTTGACCAAACCTCACAAAAACATTTTCAGGTCGATACAAAAGATTGCCTGATTTGAGCTCAATCGGTTCGGCGGCTTAAGGGACTGTACAATTTTCTCCACATAGCTTAGCCCGCTCACATAACTTCATTGTTCCGCCAAGGGTTGCTGCTAGTTGCCTGGCAGTAGCCTTTATCGGCTTACTTTTTCGAATCAAACAGTAACATGAAAAAAGAAACTTCGATTTTTATTTTCATTCAATCAATTTGTTTCTGAGCACAGTTTAACAACATGCAACAATTCTACTCAAATGTCAACAACGAAATCGACCAACAAATACAAAAGTTGAAATACAGCACCACCTATCAGAATTCAACATAATTATCCATTCTGATATGAACAAATATAAGTCAATGTAGTTTTCAAGAAAATATCTGGGCTCCATCCGCCACTTAGCGGGCCCAAATTTTATCAGGAAACTTATTTTTATTAACTTCAAAGTGGAAGTTCTTGTAATGGGGCCGATTTTGCGAATCGCGGATTTTGACATATCTCCACGTTTCAAGGTCACCAGAATCCAAATTCAACGTTTTTATAGAGATGTCTGTCCGTGCGTATGTACGTATGTGCGTTCGGAATTATCTTTCGCCACGATTATCTGGAGAACCAAAGATAATATTGACATGGGACCGGGTTTATTCATGGCGTAATTATGTAACTCAGAACTGATTAAGTTTCCAGCGAAATCGGTACAGCCGTTTTTTGTTAGTAAATAAATAACTAAAATAATTTGGCTTTATTTGTACTATTTATTGTCATTTTTCATTGCGCAAATCATTATTATATTGACATTATGGGATTATTATATATGGCGAGTGTAATCAAAATATTTCCGATATCCACCATTTGGGAAAGGAAATAATTTCTTACATAGTAGCATCGTAACTATATGATTCCTCATAATTGATACATCATACGGAATTTGGTTTCTGGTAATTTCTTGTAGCATAACAATATTGCAAAATAGATTGCAAATGCTCCGCAATCTATACCATTACTTTGTTCCTGAATTTTACGAAATATATGACTTTTTTCAAATCTATATAAAGCGTCACTGGGAAGTTAGTCGTGTGGACCTTGCGGGTCGCACCCAGACCACTTTTTTTTAGAAATTTATTTTTGGAATTTGAATCAATTCGTACCATAAATCCGAAAAATTTAAATATCACGACTATAGCGTCACTTACATATTGTCCAAGTTTGGTTAGAATTGGTACAGCGGTTCTCGAGTCTTAGACTACCCGGATCACTGTTCATGTTCATTCACTTGCATACAAGTTTTTATCAAAATTACAGATTCGTGATGACGAAAACAACTTTCCGATGTTCGATTCGCGAAAAATGTTGCAACCAAAGAGAAAAGCCGACGAGTAATAAACAAAAAATTGTCAGATCTGTCGATAATTTTATTTCGCAGCGCTATCTAAATCATTGCCCTATAATTCTAATCATCCTCCCTACAAAATTCCCATATAACACGCTTATTTCGATTTTTTGATTTTGCGACTTTTACTTGGTGTTTTTCCGAATTTTCTTTTTTCCTAAACCATCTCATTATTGAGACTAACAAAACAAAATAAGGATCTCCTCCACCAACGCCACCTACCGGGTCCAAATTTTGCCACTTTCTTTTTATTTATAAGTCTTATGGTGTGAATTTGAGTCAAATCGGTCCATAAATAAGAATTTTCGAAAAAGCTATCCCAGCGCCACCTAATGGAATAAACAATGCGGAGCACCACGCGAACATATGGTGTGAATGTGAGGTGGATAACTTCAGTTGTTCAGCCGTGATGATCAGACATACAAACGCACCAACGTTTTTATATTTTAAGATACAATTTAATAAAGATGCCGAGTTTTAACTCGATGAATGTTAAGCTTGGTTCATAAAATGCACTCGATAGCAAATAAACCGGGCCACCCGCTGCGTTCAAACTCTGATTCGATTTTCTTTTAAAGTATAACATATACAACTTAAAAAGTGGTACCAAAAGAAAGTGCTTTTCATGACAATTAAAATGATTTTAAATTTATTCTTAAGCACCGTTAACTCACATTGTAATCAAGCAAGGAACACAAAGCTAACGATTTGCATTGTTTTGTCTAGATTTCGCGATTACCGTTCTTTTTTCTACAATGAGGTTAGTCAGTGTCTGTTATAATTTTTTTTGGATTTAGTCCAGTGTTTGCTCAGCCGCATGTATATTTGCATTTTGTTTACGTTGTTAATAATGGATACGACACCTCAGGAAGCAGCTCAAGCTGTAGCACTACTTCAAGCAGGCGTTGCCCAACGTGAGGTCGCTCGAAGACTTCAAATTAGCAGATCTTCGGTGCAACGAGTTTACAAAAGATACCTAGAGACTGGGGCATTCGATCGACGTCCAGGTAGGGGCAGACCTAGGGCTACATCAGCGGCAGATCATCGGTATATTAAACTTACTGTTCTTCGAAATCGCCGCCTAAATGCAGTTTAAGTCCAACAAAGTCTGCGGGACGAACACCAAGTGTTCATAAGTTCAGGTACCGTCAGAAGGAGACTTTTTGAACAGAACCTGACTCCAAAGAGAGCTGAAACAGGCCTAGTATTAACCGTAGCCCACCGCCAAGCACGCCTTGAATTTGCTCGAGAGCATAGCGATTGGACGTTGGAGCAGTGGGCTATTGTAGTCTTTACTGATGAGTCCAGGGTGAGTCTACATGTAAGTGATCGACGTCAGAGAGTATATAGTCGCGTTAGAGAACGATATTCTCAATGTTGCATCGAGGAAACTGTTGCTTATGAAGGAGGATCTGTAATGGTCTGAGGCGGCACCTCCTTAACCGCACACACAGCTTTAGTTTTCATCGAACCAAAGGACCGTACACGTGGATTGACTTCTCATCGCTACATTTCTGAAATTCTCGCAGACCATGTGTTACTTTTCGCAGTTCGCAGGATATATCGGGCAGGATATGCTGTTAATGCAAGATAACGCACGGCCTCATGCTGCATATGTGGTGACCCAGTCTCTACGGGATGTCGGCATTCGTACGATGGACCGGCCATCTCGAAGTCCGAACTTGAATCCGATAGAACATTTATGGGATGAACTGAAACGTCGGGTTCGAGCTCCAACAAGGCTTCCAGAGCTGCGAATCGCACTTGAAAAGGAGTGGAATGCTATTCCTCAAGATTTCATCGTCAGGCTCGTGAGGTCGATGAATGCAAGGATGCTGGAATAACTATTCAAGCAGGAAGAGGCAATACCAGATATTGACAAACTTTTTTTTTTAATTTTTTCTTTGTTGTTGGATTACATTTTTTTTTTTTTCATTTTATGATTAATTATTGTGTTAATTAATAACAACTGGACAACGGCTCTTTTTTTTATAACCTTAAATAAACACTGAATCAATTGAATATTCCCAATGAGTTTCCATTCATTTTATTCAACATATAACGCACTTTCTGTTGGTATTACTTTTTCAGTTGCATGTTTTTTTACTTTAAAAGAAAATCGAATCAGAGTTTGAACGCAGCGGGTGGCCCGGTTTATTTGCTGTCGAGTGTAGTTTTTAGGCCGAAAGACAATAATTATAAGATTAAAGTTAAGTTTCGAGCATCTGCATAACAACCATTTAGAATAAGAAGTATTATATACTCTTAGTTTTCAGTTAGATTTAATCATTTTTGTTTAGTATTTTAATTATTAAAAATTAATTTCATAGTCAAAGTTAAAGAAATAGGATTATACATTTCGTCGCTGTTTAAGAAAACCGGCATAACTCGAAAAACTTGATTTTTTAGTTTATTATACCAGCAAACTCAGAAAAAAATTCTCTACATTTCTGTAAAATCGGCATAACTATAATGCTTCAGTATACCGCTAGGGGGATAATGTGCCAATTTTCACTTCGCTTTATTTCGTTGTGTATTTATTTGGAAAATGGGCATAACTCAATAACTGCCAAATGTTGAAAGAGAACGGACCAATGTTTTGTGTGGAAAAGTGACAAATTTTTGGTTGTGCGCTTAAATTGTTTCCAAAGTTTGTTAAAAAGTATACTATTTGTAGCTGGGTCGGTTTTCTTTATAAGGTAAGTGCACTTTCATAAATTTTTTCTTGTATTAAAATGAATTATGCCACTCTTCTTGATAAATATGGAATTTTTGCTTTTTTCATTGACATTTTAATGACTTATGCCACTTTTCTTTAAAATAAATGTTCGCATTATATCGAATGCCGTAAATAATTACAACTTCATAAATAGTATAACGCATAAATTCTTGGTCAAGGGTCATACACAAAATGAAGGGGATTCCGTTCACTCAGTAATCGAAGGGCACATAAGTCCAATTTACAAACCAGAACAGTACTATGCCCTTATTCGTAGTGCAAAAAAAAACTGGAAGACCTTACAATGTAACTGAAATGAGCTTCAGCGATTTTCTTAATATAAAAAACCTGGAACCTGAAGGAATTTTCGGAAAACACAGCGTTAAAGTAGCTGAGCTACGAGTTATAAGATTTGAAAAGGCAAATCCAAATAAAAAAAATTTAAAAAATCCTTTACTGAGGAATCTTTCTCAAAAATTGAGATAAGGTGTTGTTGAATAAGTAAAAATACCAACGAAAAACTTACTGTATTATACACAGGTAAATTGCCCATTGGGGATAAAAAAAAGAAAGAAAGGACTGATTACCCTACTTGAGAATAATCTTATCCCACAGTATTACATTGAATTTTATAAGAACTTGTGAATGCGGATCTAACTTAAATAAGTTTCATTTCCAATCTATTATAAAACTAATAATCTAAGACCGAAGTAAACGTTTATTTTTATAGCTTACATAAAAAATATCAAAATTTAATTATTTGAAAAATCAGTTCTTAAAAAGACTGTGGAAACAAAGCAACTGAGCTTTTTGTTACAAAAAGTATAAAAATAAGACTTATTTTCAATAGTATATCATCTCAAAGTAAATAAAATTAGTACCTTGAGTAAAAAGTTCTAAGAAATGTTTGATTTTTAAGTTTCTCAAAGTTAAATGTGGGTTTTCCTTGCTCTATGATGAATTAACTCCGAAATTATAAAAAAAAGATTAACTTTTCATCGTGAATTTTTTTCGGAAAAGTGGCACAAGTTAGAAGTGGTAGCAAAATTAATAAAATTTGCAAGCTTACCATAGATTTTTGCTATTTTAATTTTTATTTTTCACTTAACAATATATCGAAATAGCCAAATAAAATGCGACTTTTGAATAAAATAATGCTAAACATTTGAAAAAAATAAAATTATAAAAAAATGTTCAGGCTCAGAACCTTTAAACTGCTCCCCTGAAAAATTCAATTTTTCGAGTTATGCCGGTTTTCTTAAGCAGCGACGATTTGCTAAATTCCATATATAGATCTCCTAAGTAAAACAAAAATATTAGGAATTAACGGCCTATAAATACAGGGCATAAAGCCTAGCTTCTCCAACCATTTCCCTTGGGCGAAGTGGATGGGACCTGCAATTTAAAGCCGATTCCGATGGGCAAATTTGAGACACTCTTGGATGATTGCCAGAAGTTCCCAAGAGTTGGGGCAGCGGAAAAAACGTTTAGATGTTACTTGACCCCGGCAGGATTTGAATTTGAGACCTTAAGATTAGTAGCTCAACACACTAACCTCTGCGCTCCTGCGCAAATTTGCATAAATTTGCCATCTCTTGTTATGAGTCGAGGCTTGGCCACAGGGGCATCTTCGGAGTAGTGGAGGAAGACGGTGGCACGCTCGCGGTTGCACGGCTATCGCTCGTCGGACGGGGTAGTTCTTGTCACCCTTCACACTAAACCACCTGCTCACCAACAAAAATGTATCGTGCCTGCACTCAGAGAAAAAAATAGCTATTTTTGTAACTATTGTCTTAGTAATTTGATAATATTCTACAAAATTTTCGGAATGACTATAAAAGAACAAAAATAATTTGAAAATAGTTAGAAATAGTAATGTAAATTGTCCAAAAAGGACTATTGCTTAGTTATTCAATAAAAACGCGTAGGTACGTCAAAAGTTCAACCATGACTATTTGTTATCAAACAGCACAACAAGATTGTTAAAAATGACTATTGCGTATTTACTTAATAAGAATCGCCCGCGTGGAATGTATCATTATGACTTTTGTATTGTCAAAAACTACAACAAAGTAGTCAACAATGACTACTCTGTAGTTACTTAAGAAGAATCGCGCTCGCCGAATGTTCCATTATGACTATTTTTATTGTCAAAAATCACAACAAAATAGTCAAAAGTGACTACTCTTTAGTTACTTAAGAAGAATCGCGCGCCAAAATTTCAACTATCACTATTTTAGTTGGTAAACAGCACAACAAGATAGCTGAAAATGACTATTGTGTAGTTATTTAATATGTGCAACAGATACATACGCCTCAGTTGATTGAAATGCAATCATTGTGCTGTGAATGTTAGTCCCGTGCATTTCTAAATATGCGTTGAAAGTGTTTGTTAAGTATTTAAGTGGTGAAAAAAAGTTAAAGTGTGTAACTAATTTTGAGATGCGATTATTATGCTGTGAATGTTCGCAGTTCTACATACGCGTTAAAAGTGTTTTAGTTAAATATAAAAAAATTAAAAAAAGAAGATTCTTGAAGATTCTACCAAAGAAGAAATTGTATCAAAGATCATCATCACTTAAATGGAAATTAGCTAATGACTCTGAAGTCACTTTATGTGAAGAAGAATCCTCAGTTTGCACATTAAACGGTATTTTTAATACAATAAATTAAAATTTTATAATACTTTTTCTAAATAAACTAGAAGCTGAAATCGAGACTGCCAACTGAAAGAAGTGCAAAAATGTATATGGAAATGGGTATTAGCTGTCAGCCATATTTAATAGCCGTTGGTAATCGTAAATCTCTTGGTAAGCTAACAAAATTCTTCGTAATTTTAGATAACATAATATATATAAGTTCGATAACTTTTTTGAAGCACTTGATGCTTGTTTTAAAATGTATTTTGTATTTAATTTAAAATACGCTTTAGAAAGCGAATTGGCTTGGAATTTTATTGAACATTTCTTTTACAAAGTTGTGGTCGCCTGCAATTTAATTCCAAATAGGAAGCGCTTTTAGATTGTTTAGAACATGAAAAACCTTATGTTTCTGAGACATCTAAGATAAACATTTTTGATGTAGTCAAATTTTACGACGTGCATAGTTAAAATCAACTATTGTAAAAATTGTGTAACTACTATGTATGTGCATAGTTTAAAACAACAGCTGTAAAAGTTATGCTAGTTCTATGTGCATAGTTAAAAATAACTACTGTAAAAGTTATGCAACTGCTTCTATAGTCAAAATTGACTATTAAAAAGTTGAGTTCCATAAAAAAATAAATTTACAACTAAAATAGCCATAAGTAATTATTTTATTATTATATTAGTCATTAATGACTATTTTTTTCTCTGAGTGTGAGAAAAAAGGAAGAAGATAGGCAGATAACTAATCGGACGGACAAAAAAAGAGAGGAAAGAGAAGAGAAGAGAAAGATAGGATAGATGAAAAGAAAATCTCAATTACCTTTGCCCTACCAAGGAGAGACTACAGGAAGTCAGATGCATCTTAACTTACCTAACTATGCTAACTAATCCTATTCTAATCTAAAGCGTAAGCTATACCTTATTCTATATCCATAATCTAACTTATATCTAACCTAATTCTAGCCTCCTTTGCATCCACTGCTTCCTAATGTCGCTCCCTGGTAAGGTTCGTCTCGTTCCTGAGACTTGCCAGGTGATGTCGGCTCTGGCTCGGCCTACCCCACCCTATGTGTCGGTTGACACTCCGTTGGCTATCTCTCTGGCCGAAAATAATGACAGACAGCCCCTTGACCAGGGAGCGACATTAGGAAGCAAAGCAGTGGATGCAAAGGAGGCTAGAATTAGGTTAGATATAAATTAGATTAGGGATATAGAATAAGGTATAGCTTACGTTTTAGATTAGAGTAGGATTAGTTAGCATAGTTAGGGTAGTTAAGATGCATCTGACTTCCTGTAATCTCTCCTTGGTAGGGCAAAGGTAATTGAGATTTTCTTTTCATCTATCCTATCTTTCTCTTCTCTTCTCTTTCCTCTCTTTTTTTGTCCGTCCGATTAGTTCTCTGCCTATCTTCTTCCTTTTTTCTCAGGCACGCAAAATTTTTGTTTGTGAGCAGGTGGTTTAGTGTGAGGGGTGACAAGAACTACCCCGTCCGACGAGCGATAGCCGTGCAACCGCGAGCGTGCCACCGTCCTAATCCACTACTCCGAAGATGCCCCTGTGGACAAGCCTCGACTCATAACACTCTACTGGGGAATCAGTTATCTTTGGGAACATTAAATCTGTGGGAGTTTGTGCGCATAAGTCAGGAAGCAATAAAAGCCCCAGCCCTAAAAACCAACAATAAGATCCAAGTTGGTAAAACAATGCCGTGAATCTCTTAACGAGATCGCCGACTAATGTAACATTTCTCTGTGCTGAGCAACTGAAAGGCAGACGAGCTAGCCTAGACGGGCAACCACACAAGACCTGTCCGACAACTGAGAGGCACCGGCTGTACCCATTCAGACGTTGAAGTTTAATGTATTAGACAACGCATTAATAGAAGCTAACAATAGGTGCTTTAGCATCAGTTCATGTGCGTCCTCAATACAAATATTGACAAATACGATGAGCATTTAAACTCCTCTCCATTAGCAGGAAAAATATCAGCTCGATAGTTTATCTTAATGTACAGCGTTGATTTATCAATAAAATATCAAATATCAAATATCAAATAGTCGGATCAATCACTTTTCACTTTGAGTACCCTCAAACGACTTCTGCAGAAGCTGTAGAGGAGGAGGAAACCATCACACGCCTCCTGTGTAGCTGCCCCGCACTAGCCAACTTAAAGAAACACATTTGTGGCGACTATTTCTTCCAAGTTTAAAGCCTTTTCAGCGAGACAGACGTTTGTTGCATCAGCAAATTCATCACAAAATCCAATTGATTGAACTAATCTTGAGGATCGACACCCCTCCGATGCTTGACTTTTGCAAGAACCCCTCCCTGCTCCGTTCCTATGGACCAGTGTAAGCTTGTGGTTCGTATTCAAACGGTCACCAGTAACCCAAAGCTGTACTCCCTCCGCGATGCGCGTGGCATTCAGGGTTCGCTTGCTTCAATCACCCCCTCAAGCACAGTTTCCAACCAATAACTCCATGGTGCGGCCAACACCCTCCCTTCCCATGGAATTTAATGGCGTGCTCCAGGCTCGACTGTAGCAGTCACCCGACTCGCAACTACTTGCAAGAGACTAGAGAGTAGTTTGAGGTTCGATTGAAACAGTCATCTCAAACGGCTCTCCTTTCCGTGGATCGGTTAGCAATAATTCTCCCTACACTGTGCAATGGATTGGGATCAGCCTAAGGTTCGATTGTATCCGTCACCTCACCCTGATCATAACCCATGATTTCGGGGTCAAGCTGAGCTCGACTGCACTAGTCACTCTCAGCATATTCTAGCCACTGTAATCACACCGATCCCCAAAAGCAGCGATTTGAGCGACGGGTTGGGGTTCGATTGAGTTCAGTGATCCCAACCTACAATCCTGCCAAAGAAAAGAGATCTGCCTGAGGTGAGATTGCAATAGTCACTTCAATCAGCACTCCACTCCGAGGGGTAGACAGGAAACCCAGGGGTTTTGATTGATACAGTCGTCCCCGGTTTTGCCTCCTTCCCACTGATCAGACAAAATGGAACCAGAGTTGGAGTTCGACTGTAACAGTCACCCCACTATGCTCCTCTCCCATGGCTCGAGGTTGATGTTTGTCTATACACCTGCATTACATGGCCCCGAATTCATTCACCATAATCATCACCCTTAAATCCAAACGGTTTCAACTAACTTCAGCATGGACCCTCCAACTCGATTATGGCAGCCACGCCTCCCTGCTCCCTTCCCACGGACCAGTGTAGCTTGTGGTTCGTATTGCAACAACCACTCCAAGCTGCACTGGTCCGTTGGAAGGAAGCGATGCGTGTAACACTCAGGGGTTCCTCTGTTTCAGTCTCTCCCTCAAGCACATTTTCAAACCAACTACTAGACTGTGCAGCCGATTCACCCCGGTCCCCCCTCCATGGTATCTAATAGCATGCTCTGAATTCGATTGTATCAGTCACCTGACTCGGAATTACTGGCAAGGAGAATAAAGAGCAGTTTTATGTTCGACTGAAACAGTCATCGCAGATGGTTCGATTATTACCTCATCTTGGCTGGCCAAATTCATCTCCATAAGCATCTTATACAACACCCTTAAGAAAAACCATACAACTGCTCCAAAAAACTACATACTTTCCTATCTCTCTATTTTTTCTAAGAAAAGTATCACAGAAAAGCATGCAATGAAGTACCTATGCCATTGGTAGGAGCTGTTTGCTATTCACAAATGCCTGCGCTGTATTCATACCACAATAAGGGTACTATAAAATTTACGGAAAACCCCCTTTAGCGTAAGCAACTTATAAAAAAAACCTCATCCTGATCCTAAACCATGGTTCGGGAGTCGGGCGGAATCACGACTGCAGTAGTCACTCTCAACATATCGCAACCGCTATGCGTATTACAGCCGCGATGCACTCCCCGACTCTTTATGAGGACCTCCCTCACAACGTCTACCTCACAGTAGGAAATCACAGAGCTCCCAGTACGCCGAGCGACAACCGGTAAAACATTCCCCCCTTGACTTTGACTTTGAAATTCATTTTTTTATTCGTTGATAAATATCTACTTACATACTAGACAAAAATGATTAAACCTAACTTAAAATTAACAGGATACTTATATTATAGAGCGAACGCTCTAAACTTAACTATATCTTAGAATTATTGCCTTTCGGCTTACGAACTATTTTACGAACTAATCTTACATATATATTCCTCGAGAAAATTTACTAAAACTCGGTTTCATTATTGAGATTTTATATAAAACAAATTACAAATTACAAACTACCTATTCTACTTACTTAAACTACTTAACGTATTCTAACTATAATTAGGATTCTGAGCACTCGTTACCTTGCGCAACAAGTGGTCAAAATCCCAATTGCTTTCCGAGCGCCTGGCAGTCGTCAACGTGCACACGCGCCGCCGTGAGCCCACTGAAGCCTTACAGCGTCAGTCAACTCCCAGAAGCACCACCACACGTTGGCGAGCCCGGCCTCTCCCAAAAACGCCCTAGCTGACTTAATCTAACTTATAAGCTAAGAGGAAGTTACCTAGAGTAACGCACCGTCCTGGGAGGGCATGTTGACCCCTCCCCACTCAACAAGCCACCAAAATTCGGCGAATTGCTTTTCCGTGTCGAATCTATCCCTCTCCGATATTGCGGTACTAAAACGGAGGAGCTCATGAGCATTGGCGAAGTCCCCGTCATGGAGGAGCCGCTTATCTCTCGCGCTGCGGTAGCGATGGTATAAGACCGGAATACCATCCCTCGTCTGTACCAGCCCTTTTGCATCAATATGGATAAATGCCTCTGGCGGGATAAAGCCAGACCGGAGTGTACTCTCAATGTACATTTCATTGGGGTAGTAAGCCCCAAATATCAGACTATTGTCGCTGGCCATCGCCCTTGCAACGTGCCTTCGAGTGACCTTAATGAGGAAATTGTCAATCCTATTCAACTGAGCCCCATCGTATAGGACCTTGTTGGGATAGTATTTTATATAGTTGGATTCAGGCGTTCGGAACAATCGGAGACAGGTCCTAAGACATTGTCTCTCCAAAACCCGAATCTTTTCCATATAACTAGACATTCCCCCCTTGTGGTACCACAATGGACCGAAATTGCTGCTAAGTGAGCTTCGTGCCCTGGTAGCCACACTACCTAACCGAACCATGTGCGCATAAAAAGCTATTGTTGGATCGTAAATTAAGATCGTATACCAAAAGCTCAAGACTTCTTGCCTTAGACAGGCCCATTATGACTTACCCAATATGTAAATACGTATGTACATTCAAGCAAGCGGTCTTTCACTTTTGAGACGAAATCTCATTATCATATTTCAAATTATGATCAAGGGCATATTGTGCTGTGCATGCCCTTTTGAAAGTATTTAGAACATTCTCCAGAAACTTCCTCCAAGCATCAGCGTAAGTGTATCGTCATTTCTTAATTTGAACGACCAACATAATGTTTTTTTAAGTCCATCGACCATCTACTCGTATCATTAGCAAATCATAGTTCCCCCAAACATATCGTATTTCCTGCTCTCTTTCTATGGCCAACTCCAAGCAATAATCATGTTTACCCAAATTACCCTTTTTGCGTTGAAATCTCCAATTAGCTTCGAATTTGACCAAGTTGAGGAACTCGAAATCCAGAAGACCATGAGTTTTGAAGTAAACTTGTTTCGAAGAAGAAAAGGAAAGAAAAAAACATTCGCCCGAGCCCATCAACCGGCTTCGACACTTATGTGATCGAATGGCACCTTAAGCGTTTTATTTGAATTCCAAGTCCAAGAAATGATTTAAAGTTGATGTGATAAGACACACGTTGGCTGGTATACATTATACAATGTATGTAATTGTTCAGATACATTGCCATGAGCTGCCATTTTAAACGACTATCTAGAGCTTAGTCTCACTCACTAACCGTTGCTGGTCCCGATGATGTGCAACACGATTGCATGACAATTGCTGACAGTTTCTTCAAAATTCCCATCATTTAATGCTGAATGTATTAAGCAGCAGGGAGAAATAATAATTTAATGAAAATTCAAATACAATTCCTATCAGTTAAACTTTCATTTCGTCTTTCGCTCTGGTGTACCTATTCCCAATCCCAACTCGAGGCAGGAGTATTGCGGCTTTGAGATGGTTTGCGTCTGATGGATGTTCGGGGGGAAAGTCTAAAGTCTGCGACTGCTATTAATCAAATAAATTTTTAAATTGAATTTACTTAATTATTGCAAGAGGAGGAGGAGGAGGTGAACTTTTATGTGAACTTTAATTGGATCGCCTAAATTTGGTGCCTTTGTTCAAAGTGCGGTGATGAATAATTACCGACGGCGACGCCGGATGCATGGTTCAGTGCGTTACGAAAAACACGAACAGAAATAAGCATGTGGAAATATATCATCGCTTTAGCAACAGGTTCTTTTTTGTTTCTATCGGCTTTGTTACGAAAATGTAGAATAAAAATAAATATTCTATTGTGGTGACATCTATGAAGGGTTTATTTACTAGTATAACTAAAGCGTATAGGGTTTTGTCGATAATGCAGTTCGATGATATGTCCCGGCTAAGCACTACCACATTATAAACAATATTGTGAGCTAGCAGAATTGGTTGTGGTATTGGGATTCAAATTACCGAATCGGTACAGTGCTTCTACAACCTCTGATTTGCCGTTTTAAATTCTGTGGCAAAAAGGAAAAACTGCATAACGTCGCCTGAGAATTGTTTTGTTCCATACAGCACTTTTGTCGTTTTTGAGTTAGGAACGGATTCTATGGTAATTTTGTATGCTATTTTTAAATCTGTGATTCGATTTGCTCTAAGTCTTTCCAATCCCGAGATATCGAACATCGACTTTGTCCCATATCCACCAAAATCAACACTTTGTATTTAGAATTGTTTTGTGTCATAAACCATTTTTTGGCGTTTGGGACACATTTTCCATATAATTTATCGCAACTTTTTTGTGAGAATTGTTTTGTTCCACGTGCATAGCACTGCGACAAGAGATACAGAAAATATTAACAAAGTTGAGAATTGGTTTGTCCTACGTGCACTCGTGTTAAAGAAAAGCTATTGTTGCATGTTTGCTTGAACTGTGTCATTAATTAGTCAACTACGCCATCTAGTAGAAAGTGGCCATATTACCGATTTTGGCAGCATTGGAATAGCAGTTTGAGTAGCTGTGGTATAACTTGGTATGTTGTTCTCGAACCTTCTGAACTTAACGAACCTTCTCAACGAATCTGGAAATTTCGAGAGGTGTCACTAGGAGATATAAATAGATGTCGCAGGAGCACCCAAGACATTCGAGTTGTGAACCGCGATAAAGAAGGGCGATAGATGACAGTAGTGAAAAGTATAGAGAATATTGAATAAGAGAAGTGATTGTTTATTTAAAGTGATTAATTGTGAAAGTGAATTGTTGGATTAAATAAGTGAATTATTAGAATAATAATCAAGAAGTAAAAGACATTGAAAGAGAACTAATAAAGATTAATTAAATAGAATTACGTTTTATCTTTTCGAATCCTAGCCTGGATGTAACATTGGTGTCAGAAGTGGGATAAAACGTATTCAGTGTGAAATTAAAGTGAAGTGAATTAAAAAAAAAATGGGCCGCACATTAAAATTACTACAGCTCAGTATTCCGCAGTTAAAAGCTGAATTGGAAAAGCGGAATCTCTCCACAGCTGGAGGAAAAAGTGATCTTGTGCTTCGACTGCAGGAATCTGTTGAAAACGAAGGAGAAAACCCCAAGTCCGTTTTGTTCGACGTAGCAGAAGAACAAGTAAGTACAAGCGTTGATATGACTGCTATGATGGAATTACTTCTGGCCAAGTTGGATGAACAGAAGAATTCTATGGACTCTCAGTTCAATGAACAGAAGAATTCTATGGACTCTCAGTTCAATGAACAGAAGAATTCTATGAGCTCTCAGTTCAAGGAACAAAAGAATTCTCTAGAACAACAGAATAATTCTCTAGATTCCAAATTGCAATCAATGGACTCTAAATTTGATGAACAAAAGAATTCTCTAGAACAACAGAAGAATTCTCTAGATTGCAAATTGCAATCAATGGACTCTAAATTTGATGAACAGAAGAATTCTCTAGATTCCAAATTGCAAGCAATGGACACTAAATTCGAAGAACAAAAGAATTCCATAGTTGCCGCCCAAAAGAGCGCTGTGGAAGATTTTAAAAATGTTCTCGAAGGGAAACTCGAAGAAATTGACCAAAAGTTCGAGAAGGTTGAAACCAAATTCGACGAAATCGATACAAACATCGAGAACTTGGCTAAAGAGCTCGAGAAAGTGAAGAAGCAGAAGGCTCGAGAAAATTCTGCGGACTGCCCGAGAAGGAAAGAGATGCAGCCTCCTGTTTTCGATGGTCAAACATCATGGCCAATTTATAAGAAACAGTTTGAAGCAGCTGCAGTGGCGAACAGCTGGGACAACGAGGAAAAGTCGATTGCGCTAACGCTCGCACTAAGAGGTACAGCTGCGGAGTTACTCCAAACCGTCTCAGAAGAGAAGCAACACAACTACGACGCCCTGGTCAAGGCTATAGAGATGCGCTTCGGTGAAGAGCATATGCAGCAAGTGTACAGGGTTCAGCTACGCAGTAGAGTCCAGAAGAGGGGAGAAACACTTCAACAGCTGCAAGCAGATATCGAACGTCTGGCACATTTGTCATATCCTAATGCTGGTGAGATTCTCATCAATGAAATGGCTGTGGAGGCGTTTATCCAAGCCATTGAAGATAGACAACTGCAAATGGCCGTAAGAATGGCTGGAAAGAGAACTCTCGCTGAGGCCCTAGCATTTACCTTGACAATGCAAGCTGCTGATCAGGCATCGCATGTGTTCCACCGCGTAAGGGAAATGACAGCCGTTGAATGTTCATGTCAAAGAGCAGACATCGTAGACCGGAGCAGAGATAACAGAGGTTAAATGCGCTGCTGGAACTGCAACAAAATGGGGCACCTACAGAGACAGTGCAGAGCTCCACCCAGACAAGGCAGTTGTCCACATTGCGGGCCTAGGAGGCGCAACGAAGAAGCATCTGACAGATATAGCTTCGCAGAACCAGCAATCGGGAAACGTGTAAGGGGCAGCTTCTCGGAGCAGAAGTGGGTTTCCGGAATCGACGACTCCAGCACCACAATTCAAGTCTCCCAAACCAAACAAGGAAACCAGAGTTTAACAGTGGAAGCCTATATCGGTCAAAATAAGTGCGTGGCAACCATCGACACCGGTGCCACCGCTTCCATTATAAGGAGGGACATCGTCCGTCAGTCTTGGTTGCACAACACCAGCAGTTACTGTCTGAAAACAGCAACAGGAGCGACAGCGAAAGTGTACGGAGATATCATGCTAACAATAAATTTGGCAGGATTAGCATTCTCCCACGCTTTCTTAGTAGCTGATATATGTGACGAATGCATCATTGGAATCGATTTCATGAAGGCGAATGATGTCGTATTGGACTTTGGTATGCAAGTACTCAAGTATCGAAACGTAGAGATTCCCATGGTGTACGGGAAAGAGAACGCCGCATCCCTGAGGACAGTCAATAGTGAGGACGAGGTCCTACCACCTTCTTCAGAGACAATAATTCGGACAAAGCTGGAAGGTGATCCTATGAGCCACCGATTCTCTCTAGTTGAGCCAAAAGACAACCACTACCGAAACTGCGTGGTTGGATAAGTGCTTGTCGAGCAGAAGAACAATATTGTTCCCGTACGAGTTCTTAATGCTGAACACAAAAGCGTCAAATTGAAGCAAGGTGAGGTGGTTGGAAAGTGTGTACCGGGTACTGAAGTCCACCGAAATATTCATCCGATATCCAGCGACCGCATGAAGACGAGGTACGACACAAAAGCAACCACCACAGGATTCCAGGAAGGAGATCTGGTATGGCTATACAACCCTCATCGCCGAAAAGGTATGTCACCTAAACTACAGCAGGATTGGGAAGGACCCTATAAGATAGTGAAGCGCATCAACGATGTTGTCTACCGGATCCAGCGAGGAGGAGGCAAGCTAAAAGTTGTCCATGTGGATCGTCTCCATCGCTACCATGGGGAAAATATTGACGTGCTTGTTCGGGACGAACAAGTTTAAGAGGGGGATATTGTTGCATGTTTGCTTGAACTGTGTCATTAATTAGTCAACTACGCCATCTAGTAGAAAGTGGCCATATTACCGATTTTGGCAGCATTGGAATAGCAGTTTGAGTAGCTGTGGTATAACTTGGTATGTTGTTCTCGAACCTTCTGAACTTAACGAACCTTCTCAACGAATCTGGAAATTTCGAGAGGTGTCACTAGGAGATATAAATAGATGTCGCAGGAGCACCCAAGACATTCGAGTTGTGAACCGCGATAAAGAAGGGCGATAGATGACAGTAGTGAAAAGTATAGAGAATATTGAATAAGAGAAGTGATTGTTTATTTAAAGTGATTAATTGTGAAAGTGAATTGTTGGATTAAATAAGTGAATTATTAGAATAATAATCAAGAAGTAAAAGACATTGAAAGAGAACTAATAAAGATTAATTAAATAGAATTACGTTTTATCTTTTCGAATCCTAGCCTGGATGTAACACTATGTATGTGGAACACAGATCGCAAACAAAATTTTAGTATTGGTTTGTTCCACCTCCATTACAGTTGTGTAGATAATAGTCGATATTATGAAGATATGAATTCGGTGTGGTGATGAATAGTGCTGCCAACGCAAACCTAGTTGCAGACGTACGAGCAGTCAATCATTGAACACATATGGGTTCGATAGATGTGTTTACAATATTCGCATACCTATATATGAAAAAAAAATCGATAGAATAACATGGAACGTGTTCAAATTGTGATCAAATCGACATCAGGGCCCTATTTCACCAAACTACAAATTACAACCACAAATTTGTACTTGTGAATCACAATTACAAATTTGTAATCTGGTTTTCTGTTTCACCAAATATAAATATATGAATCCACAAATTTGTGATTAGACAAAAAAAAATTGTAAGAATAAACATGTTGATTACAAGTCTAAAAATTCCTGTTGCACCGGGTTTTTGTGCAATGTGTAATCCACAAGTGTTTTCTCACAAATTTGTGGAATATCGTCGTGCAATCCCTGAATTGAAATGAATGAGCAAAATAAGATTTTTTTTGTCTCCTTGACTAGAGAAAATAAGTTTTATTTGGGTGAAGTAAACGCGTGGAAAGATATTTTAATTTCATTATCCTCTTAATTCAAAATGGGAAGGATTGGAAATATTTTCGAGATATTGCGTGGCAAAAATAAAAACCGGCCACTCTGGTAAGTACATAATATATAGGTAATTTTTTTTTTTATATTTTAGCTTAAACTTGATAATTCAAAGAAGACTGGTTCTGAAGGTGGCACGAGTCGCATTTTAACCGATCTCGATAATATCATTTTTAATATTATCGGCAAAGAATCGCCAACAGTTCAAGGCATAGTTGATGAGTCCTCTTCAGTACCTACTGAAGAGTTACTGAAACCCCAGTGCGCAAACGTGGGGGATATTGAAGACGAAATAAGATAAATGCAAATGCTTGTTTCTCACAATTTTTTTTAAAATATATGTACGTATTTTTTAATTCAATCAGACCTCAAATATCATCAAAAAAGCCCCAGCGCAACAACAAAATGCTAACTGAGCAAGCGGATATTATTCGATTGAAGAAAAGCAGGCTTCAATTGGAAATGTATAATTTGCATTTGAATGCCTTGAAAAAGGAACGCGACTTGGGGACTGCAGAGCTGAAGGAGAAGATAAAAGTGTTGGAAGACAACACTTTAAAATTAAGTGACTACTAAAAATAAAAATAAAATAAATAAGCATATATTTCATTTAAAGTTCAAAAGTCTTGTTATTTAATATGATATTTGCTAACGAAGTGATTTAAAAAATATTCTAAGGAGAAAGCCCCGGCCATACAAATTTTCAGCATTTTGAGTATCTGCGTCGTTTGAATCCTCAGTGGTGGTGAACATTTCGATAATATTATCTATCTGCCGCTTGTCGGGAAATGTTGGTTAAGATGATGCAACATTTTAAACAATAACTGCTTTCATGGATTGCAATCGTAAGTGCGTTAGACACGGAAATTTCTCTTTTTCTAGAAAAAGGTCGAAACCACTTTCAAATTTTGAAAAAGTGACTTCCTCGTAACACCCTTCATTCGTGCACACTTCTTGGCCAATTCACATATGCGTTATAAAAGGTATGGTTAGGTTAGGTTTATGTGGCTGTCGGCAGAAGCCGACACACTTAGACCAATTTAGGTCCATTGTGATACCACGCATGTATTATCTACCTCAACTCTGTAGATGGGACTGGCCAACGACACGCGGTTGTTCTCAAACGGTCCTCCATCTACGTACTCAGCGCGCCCAATGTCGTTTAATTGCGGTGATCTGATGAGAACCGATTAACTCGACGTGGTATGGTCGTTGGTATAGTCCGGCCCACATACCAACATAAAATTTATGCAGTGCTGTCCATGTCTGTCCACATATGCAGATTCAAATTCCGTCTATATTTGGCCAATATACAACACTTTCAAACAATAAATTAACATTTACTGCACAAACGCGAGAAACACATCTGCAAACGGTCGATTTAGATATCCCAGGCATATCTGCTACACCATGGTATTGCCCTCCATTTCCAAGCCTGTGAGAAACTGCTGCCTTGGTGTTAATGCAAAGTTTTTTTCAGTAGTGTCGGCTATTTGTGGGCCAATAATTGCAATTATTTCCTCTGACTTGCATGACTCGATGCGAAATTTTTATTAAAATTAAATAACTTCGAAATTACATTTTTTTTGTTTAAAATTAAAACATGATCGTCACTTTTGCTACTATCGCTACTACTACGAGTATGCCTTCGTTGCAAAGACATTTTGTCGATTATATTCAATATGAAACAAAACTTGTAGGAGGAATTACACGTCAATGTTCAGTTGTAAAATATTCTCACATACTACACAAATTTTGAAAATAATTTTCTTTGGTGAAACGCAAACTCACAAATAAGTCAACTTTTCACAAATTTGTAACTTGTAATTTACAACTATGAATAGCTTTTGGTGAAACGAAAAGGGAAATATTCCCACAAATTTCCCTTTGTAGAATACAACTACAAAATTGTAATACCCACAGTTTGGTGAAACGACATAAATCAACAAAATCACAAATTTTGTTAAAAAATGCTTGTAAATACAAATTTGTAAGTTGGTGAAATAGGCCACAGGCAAAACAATGACGGAACAATGCTTACTCAAAACCTGAAATTCACTAGAAAACAAAGAGGATTATCTATTTGAAATTTCGCAGCTGAGATGAGAACATTATGACTCGAAACTGTAATTTTCTGATCTGATTTGATCTGACATTTTTCACTCACTGGTTTAATGCTAAACACTTTGAATAATTTTCTTATTATACCCTATTCTAAGGGTATATTAATTTTGACGCTTAGTTTATTTATTTATTTTTTTATCTACAAGCAACTTAAAGCTAACAGATATTTCAGGTAGGTATTTAAAATATAATCAGAAGGGGGATGAGTACAAAAGCATTTTCTTAAATATAGCTCTAGATAAACAAAAGTCTATATCACTGCAAGCTTCATTGAAAGATCTAATAGTTCTACATAAAGGCTCATTTACACCGTATTTAGTTCTGTGCATGCTCTGAAAAAGAAAAGCTCTTGATCTTAATGATCTGGCAGGTACATAGATAGGTACCATAGATAGGAGAGTTGGGCATTTTATGTGATCGCACCGTATATCTCTTACAAACATTACATCATGAACTGCTCGCCGCGATTTTAATGAATTAATTCCAAGCAATTGACATCTAGCTGAATACTCTGGACGGAAGTTCCATTCCATTTTTAAAAAGATAATTCTTGTAAATCGTCTCTGTATCTTTTCAAGGCGGTCGGATTGGATTTTAAATACCGGGTTCCAAATGACGTCAGCATATTCAAGAATCGATCTTACTAAGGGAAATATATAAAGATAAGAGAGCATAAGGGTCCCTAAAGTCCTTACAATTACGATTGATAAATCCGATGGTTGAGTTGGCCTTAATAATTGCATAGTCAATATGACTTCTTAATGAAAAAGAGGACTCAAGGATAACACCAAGATCTCTGACCTCTTCTACCCGGCACAGCGAATTACAATCAATGAAGTAATTATACAGCAAAGTAGAAGACATTCTTGAAAAAGAAATCGTAAGACACTTTTTTTAATATTAAGTTTCAAACTACTTGATTTACACCATTTCGAAACGGCATTAAGATCTGATTGTACTAGATTGCAATCATCTGAACTCTTTACTTTCAGAAACAATTTAAGGTCGTCGGCATATAAAAGACACTGGCAGTGCTTTATAGCAAAAGTAATATCATCAATAAAAATTATGAACAGCAATGGGCCTAAATGACTACCTTGGGGAACGCCAGAGGTGCATTTAATAGGCTTCGATGACATATTGCCAATTCTAACTTTTTGTATTCTATCACTAAGATATGAGTTTATCCAACTTAGAATTTTCGAGTGAAAACCAAAAAGTTCAAGCTTTTTCAGTAAGGCTATGTGATTAACAGAATCAAAGGCTTTACTAAAGTCAGTATAGACCGCATCAACCTGGCATTTTTTCTCAATTGAGTTGAGAACATATGATGAAAAAGTACCAGGTTTGAAGTAGTTGACCGACCAGATATAAAACCATGCTGGGCCTCAGATAAGGACTCTTTGGTAAAAAATGCAAGTTTATCTTTAACAATGCTTTCGAAAAGCTTCGGAATTGCAGACAATTTACAAATACCCCTATAGTTCTCAATATTATTTTTTGAGCCAGACTTATGGATGGGGACAAGAAATGAAGACTTCCACTCTTGAAGAAAGATACCATCCGAAAGAGACTGGTTAAAAATAGCAAGTAAAGGGAAGCAAGTTTGTAACATACCTTAATATTGCGCGTAGACCCCTAAAAGTTACTATATTTATGATCAGCATCGATAGTAATGTCGATCTAGCCATGTCCGTCCGTCCGTCCGTCTGTCGGCAAAAATTTGGCATTTAAACTGGACCTAGAGAACTCTAGGGTCCCGAAATAATCAAGTTTAAGAATTTATGAAACAAACAACAACAAACTCAAAAAACAAATTATCAAAAAAATCGAATTTTGAGCTAGAAAGCTGAAATTTTTTCTATATGATCTATGAATCCTAAAACTGATCGGGAGGTACAATTTTTTAAATCCGCCTACTGACACGCCCACAATGAAATAAAACAATTTTATTGAAAAACCATGGTTTGAGCTAGGGAGCGTATTTTTTTACAAAAGCTTCGTTTTCTTCGATAAAATCCTTTAAATGTTATATAACAAATTATGTAGAACGTTCTTAACAATTCAGCCAAACTTACACTTTTCACGTCCACTAATGAGGGATTGGAATAAGAATACGGTATCCAACAGTTCGCCCAAGCGGACTGCAGCCCGTCCCTATGTTTTTATTGTATTTTTTGAATAAAAACTCTGTTAACAAAAAAGATGAAATCGATTTTTCTTTTCAAATTTTAGCATCCAATTCCATGCTTTCTTGCCTTTCAGATATTTTGGATGAGAATTGCTTTGTGCCATATCCATTTTTTTGTGTTCCACGTGTATGAAAAAAAAATCAGTTTCAAAATGTAGGAGGTGGGACACAAGTTAAAACATAGGGACGGGCTACAGTCCGCTTGGGCGAACTGTTGGACACCCTATTCTTATTCCTATCCCTCATAAGTGGGCGTGACAAAAGTCTAAGTATGGTTGAATTGTTAAGAACGCTTTACATATTTTGTTATATAACATTTTAAGGATTTTATCAAAAAAAACGCTCCCTAGCTCAAACTTGGGTGTTTCAATAAAATTGTTTTATTTAATTGTGGGCGTGTCAGTAGGCGGATTTAAAAAAATTAACACATGAGCATAAAGCGCCCCTAGAGAGTATAATATTATAAATTTCAGCTCCCTAGCTCACTTTGAATTTTCAAAAAAAATAAATAATAATAATTGTGGGCGTGCCAGTGGGCGGATTTTGAAAATATTTACACATAAGCATAAAGGGCCCATAGAGAGTATATATTATAAATTTCAGCTCCCTAGCTCAAACTTTGGATTTTCAAAAAAATTGTTTTATTTATTTGTGGGCGTGTCAGTGGGCGGATTTTGAAAATATTTATACATGAGCTTAAAGGGCCCACAGAGAGTATATATTAAAAATTTCAGCTCCCTAGCTCAAATTTTGGTTTTTCAATAAAATTGTTTTATTTTTTTGTGGGCGTGGCAGTGGGCGGATTTTGAAAATTTTAAATCCCGAGCAGTTTTAGGAGTCATAGATCATATATAAAAAATTTCAGCTTCCTAGCTCAAAATTCGATTTTTTCCAAAATCTTGTTTTTTTGAGTTTGTGGGCGTGTCTGTGGGCGGATTTCAAAAATTCGTAAACTTGATTATTTCGGGACCCTAGAGAGTATATGGTTAAAATTTCAGCTCTCTAGGTCCAGTTTAAAGGCCTAATTTTTGCCGACGGACGGACGGACATGGCTAGATCGACATTACTATCGATGCTGATCATAAATATAGTAACTTTTAGGGGTCTACGGGCAATATTAAGGTATGTTACAAACTATGCGTCAAAATTAATATACCCCTAGAATAGGGTATAAAAAGGAGACTTTTACGTTAATTAAAGTGGCTTGTTAACGGTTTGGCAAAACACTTTGAAAATTGGTAGGTGAACTCTTTATAAGACTAACTTCAAACTAAAAATATAAAAAAAAATCGTATCACACAGTTTCGGAGTACCAAGTACGCAAACCTTTAAATGCGTTTTTCTCGAAAAAGTGCCAATGGCATATGGAACAAAACAATTCTCAGGCAACGATAAGTCGGCGTATGTCAAAATTGAGTTAATGTATTAATCGGATGCGCCGCGCCGTACCCTGTTCTATACGGCATATTTTTTTCATTTATTTATCTCTTACCGTTGCTGTGTTAGGCATCATGAAATAAACGCATAAGTCGTCTTCCCAGACATACGCACAAGGAAAAACAGCATAAGTAACGATTGTCTAAAACTCTTTTTATTTATGCGCTTATATTACACCGGTAAATCAAAATAATGCAAGCATAAGTAGACTTATGCCCTTTTTCCAAAATTTTACCATTCCCATACTAGAAACATAGGTAGACTTAAGTCGTTTTTCCAAAATGAAATTGTATGTGGCACCAAAATAAAAGGACTTGTGCTGTTATTCCAAACTTTTTTTTGCAGGACAAGTGAACATAAGTGTACTTGTGTTGTTATTCCAAAAGCCGTTACCTGAATATTCAGAAATAACTATTCTTGTGTTTTTCTTCCCGAACCAAAACATAATTTATATAGCGACTTGTGCTGTTTTGTAGTGCATGCATACAGTTCAGTTGAGTGTTTTTATGTTAAGATCTAAATCCTTAAAAAGTAAAAACAAATAGTGCATTGTCGGACTCCTACATTTCTGTGTCAGTGTTTCTAATTAAAGCAAAATAAAATAAAACTAGTACGCTATGATATCTCGCGCAAGCAACATTTTTAAGAAAAGTACCAATGAAAGTGGCTTTGACCGTCCCCAAGCTGAGAATATTGAAGTTAAGTTAATCTACATTTTCAAAAATTCGTTTTATTCATTTATTTAAACTAGTCAGTTCTTATACATGTCTTTAGCTACGTTTTCATAACTACCTGAGTTATGAAATAACTGCATGTTATTTTATCATCCAACTTATTTTAAAACGTCTGCTAACATGAGTTGTGTAGACCTTTTTTTCATTTATCTAGACACTGTTCAAATTGTTTTTAAGAATAAATCTAACAAATAATTATCAGAAAATAACTATCCATTATTAAAAACCAAAACCTAAATCATAGCCAACTTTTAAAAATTGTCGAAACTGTGTTTCAGAAACATCCGCCAATTCAAACGGACTTACAGGATGTAACTTAAGTTCAGAGCGTCAAATTTGGCAGGATTCGGATGACTCGATTAAGGATCCAGATTTCCAAATCAACTCGAGTAGTGACAACGAAAGAACTGAATTTTGGGGTAAGGTTATTGAGGAGTCCATAAATGACAGGTCTTCATGGTTCAAGCAATTTTAAAGATAATGGAGTTTTTAATTTACAAGAAAATGTAAATACAGCAAGTTCTTCGAACAATAAAGCAAAAAAGGCTAAAAAATATCGTCAACGACAAAGAAATACGGGCTTGCCATACAAAAGAAAAAAGTGTTAAGGCAAGAGAATCGAAACTATTGTCGACTTGCCGAAACGACTGCAGAATCAAATTGTCAGAACAGAACCAACACATTTTATTTAATCATTACTGGGCCTTAGGAAGCTATAATGCAAGGGTTCTCTATATAAGTTCTATGATTTATTTAAAAGAAAAGTCTGTGTGTAAGGCTAAGAAGTTAGGTGCTAAGCCGAAAAACCGCCAGCTTACTTGTAAGTATTATATTGCGTTGTTTTGTGAACGAATACTAGTATGCAAAAACTGTTTTATATGTTGTTTTGGCGAAACAAACAGTTTCATAAGGAGCATAATTAGAAAGAAAAAAAATTCACCATGTACAACTTTAATAGACAGAAGGGGATGTTCGAGACCCCCAAATGCGTGTTTCGAGTCAAAACTATAGGAGATAAAAGCGCAAATAAACAAATTCAAATTCAAAATAAAAATACTATTTCAAGGGAAAAAGCAAAAGATATTCTCTTCTTGTTAGACTTCATTGAGCCCCAATTCCATGGATTTTATTGAAGCTTAATTGTTGAGACAATAACGAATACCAATACTCACCCAGATCTTTGTAGTGATGAAGATGATGATGATTTATAAAATTGTATTTTTAATTATTATACCTTTATTAACCAAATTAACCAGAAATTGTAATGAAATAAAAGAAAGAAAAGTTTGTCTTCTATATAAAACCTTTGTTGTCTCTTTGGGGTGTTTGTTTAAGTTTTTGATTGCAGAATACAGTTTGAAAGACGAACATAAGTATACATAAAACAATTTTCCAATTTAATGCCATTTTGGAAAAACAACGTAAGTCTTCTTAACAAATTAAGTTAAAAAAAAATCAAAAAGGAAAAATGCCATAAGTCGACTTAACTCCCGAAAAATATAAAATTTGAATAAGGAAAAACAACATAAGTCTTTTTTAATTCAAAAAAGGTTATTATGTGTAACAAACTTTTTACTGTCTTTGTTTGTCCATTACATTTTTTCCTATGACATGCATAGTTTTTTTACAACCTGACTTCAAACCTTTAACATGCGCTCCTGAAAAGTTGCTAAAAACTACTTATGCTGTTTTTCCTTGTTGCCACAGAAATATTTCGAGTTCAAATAGATTTCCTTCGTATCACAATTATTGGGATCCGCCGAATGACTGCTCCCTCGTCACGTTAGGCTGATTAAATCGATTCCATGATTCAATGTTTTCCTCACGTTACTAAAAATACGTCGAACAAGATAGCAATTCTGAGATTGTATTATGTGATTAGGTAGATATTTATCGTGAAAGGTTAACGATTGACTATGGATCTTTTTTGAATTCTACAGAATATTATCCATACCTGCAATAAGGGTATTCATGCAATTGCATAAAAACTTCGTTAGTTTTCGACGTAACTGTCAAAATTCGCACGGAAAATCTTTTTCAATATAGTTGTAACCTTTCGACAACAATTTGGTGTGTAAATCAATATGGTAAACCATCAGGGTTCGAGTTGCAGTTAGGCTGTGTCATACAGTTTGCATTCTCTGTCACACTACACAAATGAAACAACTGCTGATTGATTAACCATCATTTACGCAAGCAGTTTTTAGGGGGGTTCATGAAATATTCGTCGTAATATTGCATTTTTACAAAGATGGTAAACTTTCGACGGTGCATGAAAACCCTTAATTTATTATGAACTCCATTTCATTTCGTTTTCCCATCGCATTTTAGAACTGTCAAACACAAATAATTGTGTATGGTGGTAGTCAGTGAGTTAACTAAGACATTGGGCGACATTGGGCGTAATGCAATTTTGAATGCCTATAATTTTTCTCATTGATCGAATAACTCACGTGACCATCAATTGACAAGTAAAAGAGGGTTAGCCAGTGGGGAACTCGAAGCGGATTAGTGTGAATGGCTGCATTAATGCAGGGTATTAATTTTGATTAATGTCAAAATTTTTTTTTATGTCTTTGCTAACCCACTGGCGACATCGGCGGGTGCAATTATGGATTGGAAAAGTTATTCTGCGGTATACTGTATATATATACTACTGGCAAATATAATCAACAAATAGAGGACGTTAGGTTAGGTTAGGTTTATGTGGCTGTCGGCTGAAGCCGACACACTTAGACCAATTTAGGTCCATTGTGATACCACGTATTTTTTATCTACCTCAACTCTGTAGATGGGCCTGGCCAACGACACGCGGTTGTTCTCAAGCGGTCCCCCATCTACGTACTAACCGCGCCCAACGTCGTTTAATTACGGTGATCTGACGAGAACCGATTACTTTTGACTTTGAAATTCATTTTTTTTTTATTCATTGATAAATATCTACTTACATACTAGACAAAAATGATTAAACCTAACTTAAAATTAACAGGATACTTATTCTTATTTATTGGTCCTTATGCGAACGCTCTAAACTTAACTATATCTTAGAATTATTGCCTTTCGGCCTACGAACTATTTTACGAACTAATCTTACATATATATTCCTCGAGAAAATTTATTAAAACTCGGTTTCATTATTGAGATTTTATATAAAACAAATTACAAACTACCTATTCTACTTACTTAAACTACTTAACGTATTCTAACTATAATTAGGATTCTGAGCACTCGTTGCCTTGCGCAACAAGTGGTCAAAATCCCAATTGCTTTCCGAGCGCCTGGCAGTCGTCAACGTGCACACGCGCCGCCGTGAGCCGACTGAAGCCTTACAGCGTCAGTCAACTCCCAGAAGCACCACCACACGTTGGCGAGCCCGGCCTCTCCCAACAACGCCCTAGCTGACTTAATCTAACTTATAAGCTAAGAGGAAGTTACCTAGAGTAACGCACCGTCCTGGGAGGGCATGTTGACCCCTGCCCCCTCAACAAGCCACCAAAATTCGGCGAATTGCTTTTCCGTGTCGAATCTATCCCTCTCCGATATTGCGGTACTAAAACGGAGGAGCTCATGAGCATTGGCGACGTCCCCGTAATGGAGGAGCCGCTTATCTCTCGCGCTGCGGTAGCGATGGTATAAGACCGGAATACCATCCCTCGTCTGTACCAGCCCTTTTGCATCAATATGGATAAATGCCTCTGGCGGGATAAAGCCAGACCGGAGTGTACTCTCAATGTACATTTCATTGGGGTTGTAAGCCCCAAATATCAGACTATTGTCGCTGGCCATCGCCCTTGCAACGTGCCTTCGAGTGACCTTAATGAGGAAATTGTCAATCCTATTCAACTGAGCCCCATCGTATAGGACCTTGTTGGGATAGTATTTTATATAGTTGGATTCAGGCGTTCGGAACAATCGGAGACAGGTCCTAAGACATTGTCTCTCCAAAACCCGAATCTTTTCCATATAGCTGGGCGCTATATTGAACCACAATGGACAACCATAAGCGATAATTGGCCTTATGAGGGCCACGTAGCAAATGACCTTCACTTTGGAGTCAAGTTGACTGCTATGAAACAGTCTCCTTGTCAAAGCATAAGCCTTCTTGGCCCCAGCAAGACAAGCAACTATATGTCTATCGAAATATAGATACTGGTCAAGCCAGATACCTAGATATCTAACTACGCTTCTCACCGCCAATGGCTGCCCAATTTGTCCAATAATGGCCAATTTTTTCCAGTTTTTTCTGGTATCCCTAGAGGCCCCAGCCAATGGAGTTCTGAACAAGATTGTTTCCGTCTTCTGAAAGTTGATTTTCAACTTCCAGTCGTCGCAATATCGCTTAATTTGATCGAAGTCACGCTGCAAAAGGATATTAATGACCTCGATTTTAGAACCTGATCTGTATGCCACCAAATCGTCGGCATACGCTATAGCATGTCTGAGTGAACCCACCAGATCACTCGTGTAAATGTTAAACAGGATCGGAGAATTGACCGCCCCCTGCTGTAAACCGTTTTTAATTTGAAAGACTCTGCTCGAAGTCACGTTGCCACATTTGACTACGAACTTCTTTCCCATAAGCATATTATAAATTACATATAGCAAAGGTTTGTGCATCCCCCGCCTGGTCAACTTGTAGAAAAGTCCCTCTAACCATACGGTGTCGAAAGCCTTCTCAAAATCAACCAGACAAGCACCCGTGCATTGGTTCTTGCATTTATTCCACTGAATGTCGGAAACCAGTTTCGACGCGGCATGAATAGTGTCATGCCTCGCCCTGAAACCAAACTGGTTGTCCGGGATTATGTTATTGTCCTCGACCCACTTTAACAGGGCTCTATTGACAACCTTTTCAAAGACCTTGCTAATATTCGGAAGTAAGCTAATTGACCGGAGATTGGCAGGGTTCGTCCTATCTTTACATTTTTTCGGGATAGGGTGTACCACAGCTACCTTCCAATGCGCCGGATAATGTGCATTATTCAGCGCATTGTTAAACAGCGTGGTGAAAATATCTACAGCCTCCAAAGGCAGGTGTCTCAATACGACGTTTGGGACACCATCCATCCCCGCCGACTTTTTATTCTTTAGTGACTCGAAGATGCACAGAAGATCATTCTTTTCTTCGACACGAAAAAGTGCGATGCATCTCGGCCATTGGCGACAACTCCATTAGCATGGTTTTCATCAGTGAACACGGTGAAACCGTTATTCTCAGATCGCCAATTCTCAAGTTCGGTGCGCAGATAGAAATGGCTCACCAGAGCCCTATTCTCAATGTCGTGGTTACGGCGAACAGGATTGTTCACCGTATACACGGCCTCGAAACAAGCGCCCAGCAAATCCACTTTCTCCTGTGGGTCCTCGACCACGAAAAAATCGTCGTTTGAAGCGACACTTTCTGGACTTATTCCAGCAGTCAGTACTGTCTGTCTGTTCTCTGCTGTCTGGGAGATTCGAACACAAGGAATATCATTGTGATCTTTCCTCCTGAACAACTTATTTATCTGTGGGAACATATTCGGACTACAGGTTTTAATAGCCCGAATTTTATTGCCCCTGTAGTGTCGGCTCGCCAATGCACGCACTCTGCGGAGGTCAGGTTATCACTGCCGCGCGATAGTACATGCACACGAGACAACATAAGTAAACTCTCAGTGCAAGTGGAGACTGTTTGGAGACAACTCCCTCACCTCGTCGGTGTACTTACGGATATATGTAATTGTGTCCGAGAGCATGAGTATTTATGCTTATACAGAATGTTGCCAATACACTACATCTCTTTCATATTTTATAATTTTTTATTAAACTACAATAAATTAGGCTTTCAATACGGTTCACAAATTCAATAATATAATATATATACTTTAGTACAAATCAAATTAACCTTTTATATTCAATTTCAAACTAATACGAATTGCATAATTCTGATGAATTTAAATCCTGTTTCTCTTTAATCTTGCACCGATCTCCACTCCCCTTCTATCTTTTTAAGGTGTACAATATTCCTTCTAAATTTCTGATTTGTTTCATAATTTTTTACAATTATATCCCCATTATGGGAACTTTCTACTGTGTGCGGAGTAGGGCTAAAGTTTGGAGTAAGTTTGTTTTGTTTAACCAAATTTTTCACGTATACCTTGTCTCCTATATCAATATCTGAACTTGAAGCTTTTCGTTTCCTATCGGCATATACCTTTCCTTTTTCTTTCTGCTCTTTATCTCTATACCTTATTTCTGAATCGGTAATTTGCTTGTCTATGGATTCAAGTGACGGTAATTTGTCTCTGTTTAGTCTGTTGAAAAATAGCTCAGAGGGTGCTTTTCCGGTTGTTGAGTGTGGTGTACTATTATACATCATTAAATACTCCCACAAACATTCTTTTAGGTCTTTTCCTTCAATCTTTCCCATTCTCAATCTTTTTAAAATATCTCGATTTTGTCTTTCAACCTCTCCATTTTGTTGAGGCCAGTATGGAATGCTGTTGAAAAGTACTATATTGCACTGTTCGCAAAATGCCTTAAATTCTTCGCTAGTAAATTGCTTTCCATTATCTGCTGTGACTGATAATGGAAATCCAAGCCTGCTGAAAATCTCTTTTAACATCTTTATGATATTAGAGGTAGCGATGCTTTTGCATATCTTAATTTCCTTGTATCGGCTGTAATAATCCACTACAACGAACAGGTACTCATTATTTGGAAGTGGACCCAGTAGGTCGATAGCGATATCTACCCATGAAGTGACCGGAAGATCACGTCTTTTTAGTGGAACCGGAGGGTGAGGTAGGGCAACCATTGTACAGCCCTTACAAGTTTTTATAAGACTCTCAACATCTTTGTCTATTCCAGGCCACCACACTTTTGTCCTTAGACGGCTTTTCATTGCAACAATACCGGGATGACCCTCATGTGCCGCATCCAAAACATTTTTCCTAAGCTTTTGGGGAACCACTATTTTATTTCCTCGAAGTAAAATGTTTTCATAGAAACATAACTCATTTGCGAATATTTTAAAAATCTTTACAGACTCATCCCAGAAATTTTTGTACACGCCTTTTTTAACCTTATTTATTTCCAAATCAGTTTCTGAACAATCTTTGATTTCCTGAATAGGTACAGCTTTTGGTGTCGAACTATCGACTATTTGTTGTATATATGTTTCTTTTCCTGGTGGTGATGGTTGCATTGAATGCGCACATAATCGTGACAGTGGATCGGCAACGTTTGATTTACCCGGTCTATATAAAATCTTATATTTATACGACTGTAAACGCAGCACCCATCTTTCAATGCGAGCACAGGGTTTCGATTTCGGTCCAAAAATAATTTCCAGCGGTTTATGATCTGTGATCAAATCAAACTCTTTTCCGAACAGGTAAATGTTAAAATGTTCTATAGCCCAAACTAATGCAAGCGCTTCTTTTTCCGTCTGACTATACCTGCGCTCACACTCTGTTAGCGTTTTATTACCATAAGCAATGATTCTTGGGCCCTTCGAGTTGATTTGGATTAAAATTGCTCCAAGTCCAACAGGGCTTGCATCTGCAATAACCTGCGTGTGATCCTTGACGTCATAATACCCCAAAGACTTAATATTTGCAAGGATCTCCTTTAACTTAACGAATGCTTTGTCTTGTTCTTCAGTCCAATATTCCTTTAGCTTACTATTCTTCGTAAGTCTTTTCCTTAAAAGATTTTTTAGCGGTTCTGTTGTTGTAGCCAAGTTCGGTATCCATTTTCCGATAAAATTAATTAATCCCAAAAAACTTTGTAATTCCTCTAAAGTCTTTGGAACCCTAAATGTTTTAATGCTTTCGAGATATTTTTCCAAAGGCTTTATTCCATCAGGACTTAGTTCATGTCCTAAAAACTGGATCTTACGAACTGCAATCAGACACTTGTCTTTATTTAGAAGTACGTTTTTTTCCGTTAGGGTTTTGAGTACTATTTTTAAACGTTTATTGTGTTCTTCTTTTGAGCTACCGAAAATTAATATATCATCGATAAAGTTTATTACCCCTTCGCACCCTAATATGACTTTTTCCATTATTTTCTGGAAAAGTTCAGGGGCGCACGTTATTCCAAACATTAGCCGTTTGTACTGGTACAAGCCCTTACTGGTTATGAATGTCGTTATGTGGCGCGAATCGGGATGAATTTCAATCTGGTGGAAAGCATTCTTTACATCGAGTTTGCTAAAGACATTAGCATTTCTAATTTTTGGTAAAAACTGATCCATTGTAGGTAGCGGATGGTTTTCTCGCAGAACTGCCGCATTCGCTCGCCTCATGTCCACACAAATTCTTAATTCTCCATTCTCTTTTAAAATTGGAACAATTGGTGAAACCCACCTGGACGGTCTTTTTACTTCCTCTATAATATCATAGTCTAGAAGTTCCTCTATTTTTCTTTCTACTTTAGCTTCCAAGGGAATGGGAATTCTTCTATAGGGTTGCGAAATGGGCTTTATTGATTCGTCAATTGGTATCTCAACCACGACATCTTTAAATTTTGGAAATGGTGAAATTTTTACCTGGTTGACGCAATTTCCAATTTTGAGAGCTTTAAGTGCTATCGCTGTGTTTACTCCCAATAAGTTATTTGTTCCCCCCGCAATAACATAGAATGTAGCTTTCTCTTTCTCCTTGCCAATCGTTATATCTGCGTCAAAGCATCCGATCACATCTAATGGCTGATTACTACCGTAAGCTAAGAACGTCTTGTTTGGGTTTTTAACTTGGTTCAATGCATGTACTTTACAATTTTTAAGATATTTCCATGACATATCAGTCAAAAGATTATGTTTGCAACCTGAATCAATAATCATTTTTACATTTACTCCTCCAATTGTACATTCTATCGACGTCTCATTGTCAATGTGAAAGACGTAGTCTGCTTCCTTCTTTTCTATAAAGTCTACCTCTTCTCTCTCTCTCTTTGATTTTTTCTTATTGTCAAAGCTTTCCCATGAACCGGGGAGTTTTCTTTTTTGAACAGGCTTGGTCTTGCAAAATTGCCGAAAATGTCCCAAGCGACCACAGCCAAAACATTTCTTTCCCCTAGCCGGACACTTTGCCTCTTGTGAGTTGTGTTTCCTACTACCGCAACGAGTACACCATTCTCCTTTCTCCTCTTTTAATCGATAACTATTTTCCCTAGGACCATTTCTAATTTTGTTAACATCCTGACATATAGACTTATCTTCATAATTCTCTAGCTGTTGTTTCACTATCTCCTGCGTGTTTGCCTCTTTTGTTATAATATCGAGTGTAATACTATCACCTATTGTTAAAATTTTTTTCCTCAAATCCTCAGAATTACCCTTCTCTGCTATTTGGTCAATCAAATTGTCTTCAATTTTATCAAAAGCACACTTTTCCGCCTGATTCCTTAACCTTATTAAAAACTTTTCGAATTTTTCGTCTACTTCCTGTTTCATTAGGCGAAAAACATGCCTCTCAAAAACTTTACTTTGCTTTGGTAGAAAGTATTCATCGAATTTCTTAAGAGCTATATTAAACACATTGTTTTCATTTGTGGGATCTACGTTTGCGCCCGGCAAACTATAAAAAATCTCCTGTAGCCCCAATCCGCCAAAATGCAGCAGCACCGCTCTTTTCTTCGACGGAGACTCAATACTCGCAGCATCCAAGTATATGCTCAGGGCTCTCTTCCACTTCTCCCATCTCAAACCTACCGAAGTAGTGTCTCCCTCCGTTACAAAACTCTCCAACGGCAATAGGTTTTTTTCCATTTCTGTGACAAGAAATGTAAATAATTTGTCAATAATTAATCATTTTTTTTTTTTTTTTTTTAATAATGATTAATTTTTTTTCAATAATATAGATTAACTGTCAATATTTCTCCTATATCACATTCTCAATTTTAATGCAACGGCTGACAAATTTCAAGATAAACCTCAGTTTTCTTTTCTTTTCCAACTAATTGGAACCATTCACCTTTCAAATTACCTTCCAATTTAATGGAACGCCTTTGAAACTTTAAGTTAAACTACATTTGCAGTTTTCCACTCCATTCTCATTAAAATAAATATATATTTTTATAAACCATCCAAGCTAATAGAAATACTTACAAATTGTAAGTCAAACTTCATTTGAAGCCTTAGTTTCTTTCCGATTTAATTAAAAAATCCACATATTGAAAAACTTCCAATTTAATGAAATGCCTTACATTCAATTATGTTAACCTTCATTTGAAGTTGTTTTTTAATTTCTGATTTAATGGAATGATCTACATTTGAAATCAACTTCCAATCTCATAAATCAGCTCACTAATTGCAAGCCAAACTTCATTTGAAGTTTTCATTTGTTTTCTTTTAATTTACACTGGAATAACCCTCAAATATCACATCCTACAAAGTAAACGCTAATCGCTAATCCAATTGAACTCCAGTTATAATCTAATGGAAGTATATGTATGTAGTCTTGTTCTCCAACTAGCCTAACACCATTAATAAATAATATGTAATAAATATTTTTACATACCCGTTATCAATAACTAAAATTTGTACACACTTTTTCAGAACTGTTTTTTCTTTTTTTTTTTCACTCGTCGCCAAATGTAGTGTCGGCTCGCCAATGCACGCACTCTGCGGAGGTCAGGTTATCACTGCCGCGCGATAGTACATGCACACGAGACAACATAAGTAAACTCTCAGTGCAAGTGGAGACTGTTTGGAGACAACTCCCTCACCTCGTCGGTGTACTTACGGATATATGTAATTGTGTCCGAGAGCATGAGTATTTATGCTTATACAGAATGTTGCCAATACACTACATCGCAAATGTAGTGTCGGCTCGCCAATGCACGCACTCTGCGGAGGTCAGGTTATCACTGCCGCGCGATAGTACATGCACACGAGACAACATAAGTAAACTCTCAGTGCAAGTGGAGACTGTTTGGAGACAACTCCCTCACCTCGTCGGTGTACTTACGGATATATGTAATTGTGTCCGAGAGCATGAGTATTTATGCTTATACAGAATGTTGCCAATACACTACATCTCTTTCATATTTTATAATTTTTTATTAAACTACAATAAATTAGGCTTTCAATACGGTTCACAAATTCAATAATATAATATAAATACTTTAGTACAAATCAAATTAACCTTTTATATTCAATTTCAAACTAATACGAATTGCATAATTCTGATGAATTTAAATCCTGTTTCTCTTTAATCTTGCACCGATCTCCACTCCCCTTCTATCTTTTTAAGGTGTACAATATTCCTTCTAAATTTCTGATTTGTTTCATAATTTTTTACAATTATATCCCCATTATGGGAACTTTCTACTGTGTGCGGAGTAGGGCTAAAGTTTGGAGTAAGTTTGTTTTGTTTAACCAAATTTTTCACGTATACCTTGTCTCCTATATCAATATCTGAACTTAAAGCTTTTCGTTTCCTATCGGCATATACCTTTCCTTTTTCTTTCTGCTCTTTATCTCTATCCCTTATTTCTGAATCGGTAATTTGCTTGTCTATGGATTCAAGTGACGGTAATTTGTCTCTGTTTAGTCTGTTGAAAAATAGCTCAGAGGGTGCTTTTCCGGTTGTTGAGTGTGGTGTACTATTATACATCATTAAATACTCCCACAAACATTCTTTTAGGTCTTTTCCTTCAATCTTTCCTATTCTCAATCTTTTTAAAATATCTCGATTTTGTCTTTCAACCTCTCCATTTTGTTGAGGCCAGTATGGAATGCTGTTGAAAAGTACTATATTGCACTGTTCGCAAAATGCCTTAAATTCTTCGCTAGTAAATTGCTTTCCATTATCTGCTGTGACTGATAATGGAAATCCAAGCCTGCTGAAAATCTCTTTTAACATCTTTATGATATTAGAGGTAGCGATGCTTTTGCATATCTTAATTTCCTTGTATCGGCTGTAATAATCCACTACAACGAACAGGTACTCATTATTTGGAAGTGGACCCAGTAGGTCGATAGCGATATCTACCCATGAAGTGACCGGAAGATCACGTCTTTTTAGTGGAACCGGAGGGTGAGGTAGGGCAACCATTGTACAGCCCTTACAAGTTTTTATAAGACTCTCAACATCTTTGTCTATTCCAGGCCACCACACTTTTGTCCTTAGACGGCTTTTCATTGCAACAATACCGGGATGACCCTCATGTGCCGCATCCAAAACATTTTTCCTAAGCTTTTGGGGAACCACTATTTTATTTCCTCGAAGTAAAATGTTTTCATAGAAACATAACTCATTTGCGAATATTTTAAAAATCTTTACAGACTCATCCCAGAAATTTTTGTACACGCCTTTTTTAACCTTATTTATTTCCAAATCAGTTTCTGAACAATCTTTGATTTCCTGAATAGGTACAGCTTTTGGTGTCGAACTATCGACTATTTGTTGTATATATGTTTCTTTTCCTGGTGGTGATGGTTGCATTGAATGCGCACATAATCGTGACAGTGGATCGGCAACGTTTGATTTACCCGGTCTATATAAAATCTTATATTTATACGACTGTAAACGCAGCACCCATCTTTCAATGCGAGCACAGGGTTTCGATTTCGGTCCAAAAATAATTTCCAGCGGTTTATGATCTGTGATCAAATCAAACTCTTTTCCGAACAGGTAAATGTTAAAATGTTCTATAGCCCAAACTAATGCAAGCGCTTCTTTTTCCGTCTGACTATACCTGCGCTCACACTCTGTTAGCGTTTTATTACCATAAGCAATGATTCTTGGGCCCTTCGAGTTGATTTGGATTAAAATTGCTCCAAGTCCAACAGGGCTTGCATCTGCAATAACCTGCGTGCGATCCTTGACGTCATAATACCCCAAAGACTTAATATTTGCAAGGATCTCCTTTAACTTAACGAATGCTTTGTCTTGTTCTTCAGTCCAATATTCGTTTAGCTTACTATTCTTCGTAAGTCTTTTCCTTAAAAGATTTTTTAGCGGTTCTGTTGTTGTAGCCAAGTTCGGTATCCATTTTCCGATAAAATTAATTAATCCCAAAAAACTTTGTAATTCCTCTAAAGTCTTTGGAACCCTAAATGTTTTAATGCTTTCGAGATATTTTTCCAAAGGCTTTATTCCATCAGGACTTAGTTCATGTCCTAAAAACTGGATCTTACGAACTGCAATCAGACACTTGTCTTTATTTAGAAGTACGTTTTTTTCCGTTAGGGTTTTGAGTACTATTTTTAAACGTTTATTGTGTTCTTCTTTTGAGCTACCGAAAATTAATATATCATCGATAAAGTTTATTACCCCTTCGCACCCTAATATGACTTTTTCCATTATTTTCTGGAAAAGTTCAGGGGCGCACGTTATTCCAAACATTAGCCGTTTGTACTGGTACAAGCCCTTACTGGTTATGAATGTCGTTATGTGGCGCGAATCGGGATGAATTTCAATCTGGTGGAAAGCATTCTTTACATCGAGTTTGCTAAAGACATTAGCATTTCTAATTTTTGGTAAAAACTGATCCATTGTAGGTAGCGGATGGTTTTCTCGCAGAACTGCCGCATTCGCTCGCCTCATGTCCACACAAATTCTTAATTCTCCATTCTCGTTTAAAATTGGAACAATTGGTGAAACCCACCTGGACGGTCTTTTTACTTCCTCTATAATATCATAGTCTAGAAGTTCCTCTATTTTTCTTTCTACTTTAGCTTCCAAGGGAATGGGAATTCTTCTGTAGGGTTGCGAAATGGGCTTTATTGATTCGTCAATTGGTATCTCAACCACGACATCTTTAAATTTTTGAAATGGTGAAATTTTTACCTGGTTGACGCAATTTCCAATTTTGAGAGCTTTAAGTGCTATCGCTGTGTTTACTCCCAATAAGTTATTTGTTCCCCCCGCAATAACATAGAATGCAGCTTTCTCTTTCTCCTTGCCAATCGTTATATCTGCGTCAAAGCATCCGATCACATCTAATGGCTGATTACTACCGTAAGCTAAGAACGTCTTGTTTGGGTTTTTAACTTGGTTCAATGCATGTACTTTACAATTTTTAAGATATTTCCATGACATATCAGTCAAAAGATTATGTTTGCAACCTGAATCAATAATCATTTTTACATTTACTCCTCCAATTGTACATTCTATCGACGTCTCATTGTCAATGTGAAAGACGTAGTCTGCTTCCTTCTTTTCTATAACGTCTACCTCTTCTCTCTCTCTCTTTGATTTTTTCTTATTGTCAAAGCTTTCCCATGAACCGGGGAGTTTTCTTTTTTGAACAGGCTTGGTCTTGCAAAATTGCCGAAAATGTCCCAAGCGACCACAGCCAAAACATTTCTTTCCCCTAGCCGGACACTTTGCCTCTTGTGAGTTGTGTTTCCTACTACCGCAACGAGTACACCATTCTCCTTTCTCCTCTTTTAATCGATAACTATTTTCCCTAGGACCATTTCTAATTTTGTTAACATCCTGACATATAGACTTATCTTCATAATTCTCTAGCTGTTGTTTCACTATCTCCTGCGTGTTTGCCTCTTTTGTTATAATATCGAGTGTAATACTATCACCTATTGTTAAAATTTTTTTCCTCAAATCCTCAGAATTACCCTTCTCTGCTATTTGGTCAATCAAATTGTCTTCAATTTTATCAAAAGCACACTTTTCCGCCTGATTCCTTAACCTTATTAAAAACTTTTCGAATTTTTGTCTACTTCCTGTTTCATTAGGCGAAAAACATGCCTCTCAAAAACTTTACTTTGCTTTGGTAGAAAGTATTCATCGAATTTCTTAAGAGCTATATTAAACACATTGTTTTCATTTGTGGGATCTACGTTTGCGCCCGGCAAACTATAAAAAATCTCCTGTAGCCCCAATCCGCCAAAATGCAGCAGCACCGCTCTTTTCTTCGACGGAGACTCAATACTCGCAGCATCCAAGTATATGCTCAGGGCTCTCTTCCACTTCTCCCATCTCAAACCTACCGAAGTAGTGTCTCCCTCCGTTACAAAACTCTCCAACGGCAATAGGTTTTTTTCCATTTCTGTGACAAGAAATGTAAATAATTTGTCAATAATTAATCATTTTTTTTTTTTTTTTTTTTTTAATAATGATTAATTTTTTTTCAATAATATAGATTAACTGTCAATATTTCTCCTATATCACATTCTCAATTTTAATGCAACGGCTGACAAATTTCAAGATAAACCTCAGTTTTCTTTTCTTTTCCAACTAATTGGAACCATTCACCTTTCAAATTACCTTCCAATTTAATGGAACGCCTTTGAAACTTTAAGTTAAACTACATTTGCAGTTTTCCACTCCATTCTCATTAAAATAAATATATATTTTTATAAACCATCCAAGCTAATAGAAATACTTACAAATTGTAAGTCAAACTTCATTTGAAGCCTTAGTTTCTTTCCGATTTAATTAAAAAATCCACATATTGAAAAACTTCCAATTTAATGAAATGCCTTACATTCAATTATGTTAACCTTCATTTGAAGTTGTTTTTTAATTTCTGATTTAATGGAATGATCTACATTTGAAATCAACTTCCAATCTCATAAATCAGCTCACTAATTGCAAGCCAAACTTCATTTGAAGTTTTCATTTGTTTTCTTTTAATTTACACTGGAATAACCCTCAAATATCACATCCTACAAAGTAAACGCTAATCGCTAATCCAATTGAACTCCAGTTATAATCTAATGGAAGTATATGTATGTAGTCTTGTTCTCCAACTAGCCTAACACCATTAATAAATAATATGTAATAAATATTTTTACATACCCGTTATCAATAACTAAAATTTGTACACACTTTTTCAGAACTGTTTTTTCTTTTTTTTTTTCACTCGTCGCCAAATGTAGTGTCGGCTCGCCAATGCACGCACTCTGCGGAGGTCAGGTTATCACTGCCGCGCGATAGTACATGCACACGAGACAACATAAGTAAACTCTCAGTGCAAGTGGAGACTGTTTGGAGACAACTCCCTCACCTCGTCGGTGTACTTACGGATATATGTAATTGTGTCCGAGAGCATGAGTATTTATGCTTATACAGAATGTTGCCAATACACTACAGCCCCCATACAGACTTACAGATTTTCTGTAATTTTCTTTTATCAGCTGTTTCAGGATTCGGATCTCTGACTTCAGCATCCTTACCTCCGGGTCGTCGCGATCAGTAAATTGCCTGTACAGCCGTTTAAGCCTCGAGAGCAGTCTACTTTTCTGTCGGTATAGTGCGTCGATTGTAGGGTTTCTGTACTTTTCTGTCTGGTCGTCGTCGGAACGTCCTACCCGAGGAATAGTTCGTTCCATAGTTCGTTTGATGGCGTCGTTCATTTGCAATAAATGCCGATCAATTTCATCATTTGTCATGTTACTGTTTGTCGGTGGGTCGATCCCACTCGAACGTAAATCTCGCTTTAAAAATCTGGAGAAGCGCGACCATTGTGCCCTCCGATAATCGAATGAACACACTGCTTCGTACTCCTCCAGCAGCGTTTGCTCGTTCGGGATCCGTATTGCGGCGGCGAGTCCGTAGTGGTCACTATCGTACTCAAACGCACGTAAACAGTTCCGCGTGTATTGGTCTATGTTTGTCAGTTGAAGTCTTGCGTCCGTTAAGGCCAAGTCCAGGAAAGCACCGCTTTTTGGGAAGGAAGGGATATCCGTCGCGTACAACTCGAGTTTGTACTCAATCATATTGAGGCGCCACCAGTCGTGAAACTGGTTGCCCCTGGGATTTGCAGTAACATTTCCCCATGCCGCATGTTTGGCATTAATATCTCCGGCCAAGAAGTAATAATTCTCCTCCGAGTTCAGCTGCAGACTACGAAAAAGTGTCTCGAGCTCTGTCATAAATTGGTTGGGTGGAGGTGCTGCAGGTGCGTAAAGCGACACCACATACATTCTCCTCCGGCTATGGAGAGGAATGCATATGATGCATGCTTCCAACAACTGGAACCTACGCACGTCCCCGCTATATATAACCCTATGGCGCAGGCCTTTTCGAATTAAGATTCCAACCCCACCACCTTGAGTGGAGTGAGGCCGTCTCTTCTTATTACATGATAGTTTTTGTATCCCAATTTGTGCTTCTGATTTAGCTTAGTTTCGCTAACCAAAAGCACATCCGGGTTTTCGGTTTTCAACAAATTGGCAAGTGACGTTCTTTTCTCGATCCTGACTAGTGAATTAACATTCACAGCAAGGATCTTTAAGTTTCCCTCATCCAGCGCAGCCATTAGACTTATGGCACACCAGACCCCACAAACAGCTCCGAATATATAAAGTCAATTCGGGCCGCTTGTTCATTTAATTGTTTCTGGAACTTATCGATCTTTCCATGCAGAGACAGAAGGATCGATTTTAAGTCCAGATCCACCTCTGGTGCCTTTTGGGCTACCATTGGTTGGTTTGATGTCATGTGGGCTTGACCCGGTCCAGCTGCCATTTGGGCAAAGGACACGTTGGGTGCCACAAAATTTGCGAACGAGCGACTCTTCTGACGCCTATCATCTTCAGACTGCTGTTTGCGGGCCTGGACTCTCTTTTTCAATTCTTGGTACTTTGGACAACCCCTGAAGTTGGCGGGATGTCCAGAGTTCCTGCAGAGCACACAGGAGAGTACACTCCGGTCTTCGACTCTCTCCTTACCTAGAGAGCATTCACCATGTATGTGGTCCTTATCGCACTTCACGCATCTAAACTGCATGTTGCAGTTAGCTGCGGCGTGCCCGAACTTTTGGCAGCGCATACATTGAAGTATGCGATCTGACCTCTTTATTTTCTCCCACCTTACAGCATGGTAGTACAGGAAGCGGATATTTCGCAGCCTGTCGATTTTGCTGTCGGGAGTAAGCTGGACTAGGAAGAATGGTAAGTGACGGTTACCACCCCTTGCCACAGCGGAGGAAAACGGCTTGACCCCCACGAAATGGAGGTCGTCGCTTTCAAAATTCTTTAGCTCTCTTTCAAGCTCCTCCGTTTTAATTGAGGGATCGATTCCCTTCAGTACCACGGTTTTTAACTTTTGCTGCCTTGGGGTGTACGTGAAGTACTCGGTTTTTACCTCTCCCAAAGCGGCGCGCACCCTCTGGTACTCCTCTATTTTTTCACATATAATTATGTGATTGTTAGCAGAAAGCCTTTTCACATGGAAATTTTTTGTTATTAATTTACAAATCCTAATACTATCTACAATGGTATTTTGTCCTTCCGTGACTGTTTAGATTGTTGTTGTTGTTGTTGTTGTTGTTGTTGTTGTTGTTGTTGTTGTTGGTGGTGTTGTTGTTGATGTTGTTGGTGTTGATGTTGTTGGTGTTGTTGTTGTTGATGTTGCCGTTGTTGTTGCTTCACCTCCAGTTGTTGTTGCACTTGCTGCTTGAGCACAGCTTGTTGTTGCTGTTGCTGCAGCTTCTTTCTGCGCAACTGGTCGCGCTTCTCCAGCAGCTCTTTTATGAGCTTGTCCAGCTGCGCCTCCTCATCATCCTCTTTTTCGTCGTCCATTTGTACGACTTCCTCGTCATCGACCGGTAAGTCCTTGAAGGAGTTTCCCTCTCCGACGTACCGGCCCTCTCCTCCATCATACTCATAAGAGCTGGAGTGTGCTCCGTCATCATCGGATGCAGCCACCGATGATGCCACACTATGGCCTGCCAAGTTTAACCTTCTTTTGGCTGAAAGGTTCGGCTTCGGATTTAACTTCCGCCGGCGTTTTTCCACTGTCCTATACTCCTCGCTTACAGTTACTGCTGGCGTTGTAGCGAGAGCTTTTATTGTTGGCGTTGTTGTTGTTGCTGTTGTTGTTGTTGATGTTTTTGTTGCTGGTGTTGCCTGCGAAGATCCCCGCCTGGGCAACGCGGAACACGCTGTTGGGCTTGGTGTCATGGCATTTAAAGCTGCCTTTGGCATACAAGCTGCCGCTGTTTTTGTGACTGCTGTTGCAGCTTTCGTTACTGCTGTTACTGCTGTTGTTGCTGCTGTTGTTGCTGCTAATTTTTTTGCCGGCTCACGTGTTCGCACCACACGTCGCAACGGCACACCCACACCCGTAAGCGGGACCACCGATTTTCCGGGGTCCATCGCCTGATAATGCGGCACTTTTTTTTTGTTTATTTTTGTGTCTCTATCACTATATTTCCGATAAAAAAATAAAATTAAAAAATTGAAGACTGGCCGAGAATCGAACCCGAGTCTCCGGCGTCAAAGTCGGACGCCTAGCTTACTAAGCCAACTTTGGGCTTAAAAAACACTTGGCTAAATCGCTGTTATAATCGATACACTATCCTTTTTCCCGCTGAACACTAACTAGCCGACCTATCTCGATGAGAGCTGCGGAACGACTGACGAGAACCGATTAACTCGACGTGGTATGGTCGTTGGTTTAGGTTTAGGTCGTTGGTAGAGGACGTTGTGAGCTATCAATAAATTTCTATAGGAAATTGATCTGCGATACCTGATGGCAAACATAATAAACATTCAATCCTCAAATATTTGTTTGACATTTCTGAATTGTTAGGGGAATAACAGTGAATACATTATCTTACTTGTTAATAACAAATTACATTGACAACATTCTGTAACATCAAACATAAAATCTTAAGTCAACATTTCACTTTGAGAACCATGAAAATTGCTTTAATTGGCTGCAAAATATGTACAGGTATGCCTCGCTTAACACGGATGATACGTTCGAATTTTTGTTTTTAGATGTTCGTTTTTTCTAAGTGTAATTGTAGTTATACAAACATACAAAAGAAAAAAACCAAAACACAACCTTATTCTCCTCCAATAAACTTAAAAAAGGTGCACTTTGTAAAAAGGTTTAAAAAAACGTAACAGAGGCCCCAATTCCCGTTTTCGATTGTACCTGCAGCCGTAAATAATGTTGCTGGCGATTTGACATCTGTTGACAATACTCGTATTAATGGTGCTGTTGTTGTTGTGGGATCTGGCTCTATTGCTAAAAATGTGTGCAATGCGAATGCTGCTAAAGATACCACTATAAATGCTGATGGTGGTCTGGCTAAAACTGCTCCTACCCATATTGCTATTGCTGATGACATTGGTGTAGCTAAAACTGCTTATGGTAAGGATGTTGCTGGTGCTGTTGTTGATGATGCTGAAATTGCTATAGATGCGGGAGGTGTTGAGGCGCCTGCAAGTGAAAAAGCCGATGCTGCCAGGAATCATGGTAATAACGATAATCCTCACGAGAGCGCTCGAGTGGTTTCCGGATGTAATATTCAAAATGGTGAATTGTTAGTCTACATGAATTTAAAATGGTTTCACTTGTCCAAGTTCAACCCATTAACTTCAACTGATTCAATCATTCAGTATCTTTCATCGAAGCTTAACGTGAACTCTTCATATTTAAAATGCCACAAACTGCTGCTAAAGGGATCTGAAGCAAACTTGAAATTTGTCTGCTTTAAAATTGGAATTCCTGCTGATTTAGTAAAAGCCGTTTTCAATTCATCTTTCTGGCCCTATGGAAAAAAGATACGTAAATTCGACTACATTCCAAGAAACATTCCAAAAAACGTATCGTATTATTTCATATTCATATTTCATATATTTCATGACGGCAATTCATATGTGGTTTTCCGGAGAGATCGTTGTGTTTCTGCTGGAGATCGTGGAGATGAACTACTTGTGGCGGTTCGCTCATACTTGAAATGTCAATCTATTACACTGCCTTTCACCGATATTGAACAAGTTTGTATATCCATCAGTCTTGAACATGGCTTCGTAATGTATGTTATCGTAAGTTATATACCGCCAAAAAGTAATATTGAACTTTATGAAAAACATCTTGCCAACATAGATTTTGTTGATAATTTAAATAATGATCTGCATAATATATTTATTATTGGTGATTTTAACTTGGCTGATATATATTGGTCTTATTCTATCAGTGAAAATATGCTTATTCCTTGTAATTTAAAAAGAGATTTTGAAATAACTTTTATTGATCATTTCTTTGCTCTGAACTTATATCAAATTAATAGTATTGTTAATGATTTAGATAAAATTCTCGATCTTCTTTTTACACCACAAGATGAGTCGAATGTATCAATCACTGATATCGTTCCATTTAAATTGCTAAATAATTCAATCCATCATAACGAATTATATATTGAAATCCAAACGTATAATTATTTAAAAACAATTGTAAAAATCCTAGATCATTTAACTTCTTAAAATCCAGTTTCATTGAACTTGATAATTATCTTGCAACTGTTGACTGGAATACAGAATTTTTAAATTTAAATTTGAAGAATATGCTAGACCATTTATTGGGTATCTTAAATGAGGCTTTTAACTTATTTGTGTCTTATAAGACAAAAAAGAATGTCTCAAAACCTCCATGGTACAGCAAAAGGTTGACTCATTTAAAAAATTTGAAAAATAAATCATTTGCTAAGTATAAAATGTCAAACACGTTAGATAACAAACTTAAATTTTGTAAGCTCCGTAAGTAATTCATTGTCCTCAGTAAATTCTTGCACAGAAATAATATCTTGAATATTGAGCTTAAGTTGAAGAAAGACCCGAAGTATTTCTGGAGTTTCATTAATTCTAAAAGGAAATCACTTGGGATTCCAACTTCGATGAACTTTAAAGGAGATAATTCAACGGATATTGAACTCTTGCGCTGTTTGCTCAATTCTTTGAATCGGTTTACTCAAACTCACAAAGTAACCCCGTTTTTCAATTAAAAAAAGTCCCTAAAGTGGATATTGGCTCAATACACTTGGATTCCTCTGATGTTTTAAAGGGCTTACAGGACCTCAAGCCAAATCACATTCCTGGTGTTGATGGTATTCCTGCCCTTGTCTTAAAAAGATGCTCTAATTCTATCTGCTTTCCATTGCTTATTATTTTCAATCTATCTTTATCGTCCGGATTATTTTTGGAAGTATGGAAATCTTCCTTTCTTATCCCAATTCATAAATCCGGTTCGAAAAATAACGTTCAAAACTACAGAGGGATTTGCAAGTTGTCCGCAATTCCTAAACTGTTCGAAAGTTTAGTAAAGAACAAACTCGTTTTTTTCGTGAAAGAACATGTGAGTGACGCCCAACACGGGTTTATCTCGGGTAGATCAACTATCACCAATCTGGCATGTTTTTCCTCCTTTGTTACTAATTGTATTGAAAATCAAAGTCAAGTAGATGCTATCTACACGGATTTTAGTAAGGCATTTGACTCAGTATGCCACAACATACTGCTTCGCAAGATTGAAAGTTTCGGGATTCACTCAAATCTCCTTCAATGTGTATCATCCTTTTTAACTAATAGGGTCCAAAGAGTCAACATTGACAACCTAACTTCGAGATCTATTAGATGTACCTCAGGAGTTAAACAGGGTAGTCATCTTGTTCCACTTTTATTTATAATTTTTATCGATGATATTTGTGATAATATAAAATTCAGCCAGTGTCTCATGTACGCTGATGATCTTAAATTATTCTTATATTATATTATTATAAAAGTGACCTCCAATATTGACTGTTTAAATCTTCAAGTGGACCTTGATAATTTATCTAATTGGTGTCTGATAAACTGCTTAAAACTTAACGTTAAGAAATGCTATGTTATCTCCGTCTCTAAGAAACTATCAACTTATGTGTTTTCGTATTCTCTTGATAGTATCCCACTACAGAGAACTGCTAAAATGAGGATCTGGGTGTTTCTTTTGACTTCAAGTTTTCATTTGTGCCACATATTGATGTAATTGTTGCTAAAGCCAACACAATGATTGGCTTCATTAAAAGAAACTCGACTGACTTCTCGGATCCCTACACACTTGTCTCCCTTTATACCATATTAATCAGATCATCACTTGAGTATGCTGATGTCATCTGGAGCCCTATCCAACAAACGTTTTCAGATTGAGAAAGTTCAGAATCGTTTCACTAGGTTGGTGTTTTTTAAAATGCGCTGGAATTTTTGTCCAGTTTCTCAAGCTCGACATAATCTTCTGGGATTAAAATCTCTCAAATCTCGAAGATGTATTCATGATATTGTATTTGTGCGAGATATTTTATGTTACCATATAAAGTGCCCCAATCTCCTTTCCTTAATTTGCATTTATTCCCCAATGAGACCTTTGAGAGAAAGACACCTTCTTTTTCAGCCTAAACATAGAACAAATTATGGTATGAATGAACCAATTGCAAGGTCAATTAGGGAGTTCAATGAAATTAATGGTCATATTGATATAGCTTTCTCTAGAAATAAATTTGAAAATGATTTGTATTATTTATTTTTAAGAATTTAAGCACATATTGTTAAATCTTAGTATATCCTTATGAATTTATTGCATCGCATCTGTAGAGCCTGAGACTCGTAGATAAATAAATAAATAAATAAATACTCAACTAATCCGATGAGTAATTAAGTCTTTAGTAAGTCTCTTATTTCAGCCATTTTAAATGACTTGTTTTGGCTTGCTACAACCCCTTTCACTTGAGCCCAAACCAATTCTATTGGATTAAGTTCACAGTGATAAGACGGCAAGCGAAGTACTTTATGTCACGCATTTTGAGCCATTTCATCCACGACGTATGTTTCATACTTGGCAGTTATGTTACAGACTACACCCGAACCTACTACCAGATCATTCCCCACACCCCTCTTCGCCTAACGGCACAAATACAAATCCCATAACACTCTACGACACAAGCTCCCACCATTTTTGCCGACAGCTGTAAAACCTTCCGATAACAAAATCCCAACTAAATACTCATATTTCACACCTCCAGACGAAATATGAATATTTCATAAACAAGTGCATTTCTATCCCACAGGAAGCACTTCATATATGTAAATACCGGTGGGATAGTTCAACAAAAGTCAGTTCTAATTCAACTCTGGAAGTGCAGCCACGCCTAGACAGCGGCTTCTTTCATTGATCTAATTTAAGTAATAATTATAAATAAACAATCTACATTAGAAGTGCAGTCACGCCTAGACAGCGGCTTCCTTCATAGACATATTATAATAAATAATAATATAATAAATATATAAATAAAGAAGAGGAAAAAACCATTGTGTTTTTTTTAATTCTAAACGCTCAACTCTGAACGTAATTGGCGCAGTCGGCAGTTCTCGAAAATTCGCTTAAAGAAAAAAGAAGAATTCGCGGTTGGTATTAACTATTCGACTCGAGTGAACCAAACAACGTAACCTAAACACTCCGACGAAGGAGGAAGGTATAAAAAAAAAATCTCCATAAGGATAAAAATAAAATAAAATAGTGTAATTCTAAAAGTGTGTGTATACAACTTCCGATCAAGGAAAAAAATACTTCAGTGACTAAAGAACGCTACCAGAGAAAACCAACATTCAGAAGGGAGGAGAAGCAGCAAAAAATCCACAGAAAGAATACATATCCACAATTGGTAACCGAAGGAACGATAACTTCGACTTACAAAGAGCCAACAGAATGGCCCAATTAAATATCGAGCAATGTTTAGAGGCACTAACTCAAATAATGCAAGACAATAACAACGCAAACAACACCCGTGCACGATTAGAAAAGGAAATCCGGTATTAACCAGTGTTTACAGGCAATATCGGAACACTCCCGTCATTTGCCATTTCGGTGAATAAAATTCTGGCGAGTACCATAGCAGAGGAAAGACCAACAGTGTACGAGATCATCTATGATACAAAAATCCAAGGACCGGCGAAAAACATACTCTACACAGAATCACCAACGGACTAGAGACAATGCTTGGAAAAACTAAGAAGACACTTTCGCCCTTCCCAAGATGAAAGGACAATTAGCAGAAACATTGGATTATTAAAAGTAAGTTCCGTTATGGAATTAGACATAAAACTTAAAATATTAATAGAAGAAATAGCTGAAATTGCCGCCTTTAGCGAAAACGGTGAATCAATGTTGACAATTTTTAACAGCATGCTTATTCAAAAAACAAAAGAATTAGTAGCTGGCGCATTAGCTCATGCATTAGCAGATAGGTATAAAATTAATGATATAAGAAACATAATAAACAAATTTATAGGGCAAGATCAGGGTAATCTAAAATTTTATAATACATCTGTAATAATGAAATAATCATAGCAGCAATAACAGCAAAATAATTATAAACATACCAATTATAACCAGTCAGGAAACTTTAGAAACACCATGAATAATTCAGGAAATTTCAGAAACCCAAATTCAGGAACACCTAGTAGTAACAACCCAAATCCATTTAGAAAATCTGGACAATATAGGAGACAGACACAAAATACAACAAATCACTCGAACCATAACAACAACCCGAGAAATTTTAGAAATAACCATGTTAATGACAGTGACCCAATGGACACCCTTTCCGCCTCCTACCAGAGGCAAGTTAATCTACAGCGTTCGGATTTTCGGGGAACCAGCCCACAGGCCGATTACCCGATATAATTGTAAAAACCAATACTAGAGACCTTAGAATTCTTATAGACTCAGGTTCAGAAACAAGTATCATAAATCCAGGAATTTGTCACCCCAAATGGGCAACAAATCTCAAAACCCCTATCGAAATAAAAACTACAAGGACATCATTATTCATAAATAAAAAAGTTAAAATTCCGTTATTCAAAGGATTCCGAAAAGATAAAACAGCCGAATTTTTATAATTTCAATTTCACGGAGTTTTCGATGGATTGATAGGAAATAATAACCTCCTTCCATTGCAAGCAACCCTTGACCTCAAAAGAAAAATGTTGCTCATAGATGAAGCAGAAATACCAATTCTTTTTAATAAAAACGAAGAATACGAAATAGAAATCCCACAGCTAGAAATCTATCACACGGAAACAAGTAGGAAACCCATTTCTGATCAAATCAGAATCAAGCACCCGAATAATATAGAAAAAACTAAAATATTAGAACTCGTGTCTCAGTACTCAAATATTTTCTATCAGGACGGAAATGACTTGTCGTTTACTAATGCGATCAAACATAGCATAAAGACGGTCACCGATATCCCGATTTACACCAAAAATTACAGATACCCTGAAATTCATAAAGCAGAGGTATCTAGGCAAATAGATGATATGCTCGAACAAGGTATCATACGCCCAAGTAACTCTCCATATTCCTCACCTATCTGGGTCGTTCCGAAGAAGGAAGATGCATCTGGGAAAAAGAAATGGAGAATAGTAATAGATTATCGGAAATTGAACCAAGTTTCAATCGACGATAAATATGGACGATATACTTGGTAAGTTAGGAAACTCTATGTACTTTACAACGCTCGATTTAGCTAAAGGATTTCACCAAATCGAGATAGCAGAAGAAGATGTGAGAAAAACAGCATTTTCAACTGATAAAGGTCATTACGAGTTTGTAAGAATGCCTTTCGGTCTGAAGAACGCACCCGCCACATTCCAAAGACTAATGAACTCAGTCTTATCGGAATTTATTGGGAAAATTTGCCTCGTGTATCTAGACGATATAATAGTCTTCTCTACATCTCTGGAGGAACACATAACATCATTACGAAAAATATTTATGCGATTACAAAAAGTTAATTTAAAGGTTCAGCTAGATAAAACCGAATTTTTGGGACATGATTAAGTTCACTCAAAGAACCAAATACCAAACTGCAAAGATGGAAAGTTAAACTCGAAGAGTACAATTTTGATATTTAGTATGTTAAAGGGAAAGATAATCAAGTCGCCGACGGATTATCACGGATAGAGGTTTATCACAACGAAAATGTGACTCACCTCAATGATATCAGTGACGAACAATTAGACAATCAATCGATAATAGCCAATATCCACAGCGCAAATGAAGATAGTAACGACCACATTCCTATTATAGAAACACCAGTAAACCATTTTAAAAATCAAATTATTTTGCATAAAACAAATAATATAAATAACCATAATCTATATACAATATTTAATAAAAGAAGAATAGTTATCGAACTTAAAAACTACACAGAAAATCTTATGCTAGATATTATGAAAAAAATACATCCAACCCAAAGGAATTCTAGGAATCTATTCTACTGACGATCACATTTTTGCACAGTTTCAAGAAACATATCTGAAATAGTTTAGCATAAATAAGTCGCTTAAAGTTTTCAAGTGTAGCAAATTTCTAGGTGAGGAGTAAGAACTCTTAGTAAAATCTAAAACCAATAATTCATTAAACCATAGAGGCATTAATGAAACTTACTTGGAAATAAAAGATGTTTACTATTGCCCAAAACTTAAGGAAAAAAATCAGAAATTTATTAACAATTGTGAAGTTTGTAACAGGGCAAAATACGAAAGAAATCCTTATAAGATACCCTTAAAATTAACTAAAACACCAACTAAACCAAATCAAATAATACATATTGGTATTTGGTACGCCAACATCAATATGATGTACGTGACAATGATAGCAAAATTTTTCAAATTTGTAACAGTTCACAAAATAAAACATAGAACTTGGACAAAATTATTGGACACCTTAAGATATAGATTTGCAAATAATGGCATCCCAAAAAGAATAATAACCGATGGTGAAACAGGATTCTCATCAATAGTTATTAAAGAGTACCTCAAGTAAAATAACGTTGACTTACATATAACGACACCTTACCATAAAACAGGAAATTCGGATATCGAAAGATTCCACTGAACTCTGAACGAGCATATAAGAACATTTAAGGCTGATGAAGAAAACAACGATACTTTACGCAATCAAGTCCTTAAAGCGGTTACAATTTACAATAAAACAATTCACTCTACGACAAAAAGAAGACTTATCGAATTTACAAACGGAAATATAACGAATCAGAAATACCCAGAAATTATACAGACGGTTAACAACAATAAAGAACGATACATTAACAAACATAACAAAAACAAAACTAACATAGACCTTGCAAGAAACACAGTTTTAGACAAAGACCACGTTGTAGACGCAAGAGGAAGTAAATACTATAAAACTCAACTCAAGCGAAAATATAAATTTGAACAAACCCCCTAACTTATATTTTTCAGACAACACTTATTATTTTTCTGACAATACCAACGACAATAACAACAGGACAAAAACTGTACGTACAAAATTTAAACAAAGGAAACGGATTTATAGCCATAAGAGAACAAAACTTAGATATTATTGAAAATTATATGAAAATATTGCACAACATTAACTTGATAACATGGACAGACAACCTCGATATCCTAGAACATAATATAAACGAATTAAACGAATATAATGAATTCCCAGCTATAGAACATAATTTCAATAGTTTAGTCACAGAAATAGAAAATACCCTAGGACATCACCATCATAAATCGAGAAGAGGATTGTTTGACATATTAGGAAAAGGATTGAAATATTTAACTAGTACTATGGACCACGACGACGAACAAGAGATAAGACAAAGGTTAGAAATTGACGGAAAAAACAACAAAAATCTAATAGACGGACTAAACGACCAGATAAAGTAAACACAAACTTTAACGAAATATCGAACAACATTACTTAACAAATTAGTAAACAACAACAGGACATTAGAAAACAATTTGAGAATTTAAGCAACGCTATAAATGAAGAGGATATTAGAATAAAAAGGATGCAACACGCATTTCAGGTTAACTATGATATAGAACTTCTAAGGGATCAAGTCAAGAAGGTAAAAGAAAACTTAATGCTAAGCCAGCTAGGAATTCTTAGTACAGATTTATTGACAGCCAAAGAAATCCAAAAATGTAATATTACACTCAATAAAATACCGAACATAAAAAGTTCTAGCATAATTCATAAGTATCAAATAATATTTATCTTACTTATACCAAATTATTCAAAAGAAATTTTTTATAAAGTAATTGTCGAGCCCATTCCAAACAAAACAATTTAGAAATTTTAATTTCAAAAATTTCTAAAATTAAAAAACCTGAAAATTGTAAATGATGCTTGCTTATCAAATTTGTGCCAAATGTGAACTTAAAGAAAACAAAGGTATAGAAATTAAGTAAATAACGAATAATATTATTATTACAAAAAATCTACCACAAACGGAATTATTCCACAATTGTCATAATTATAACATTAATATAGTAGGAAACAACATAGTAAGATTTGAAAATTGTAAAATTTCAATAAACAATGTTAAGTATGAACATTTCGTCTACTATGACAATTTTATTGTACCAAACTATAAAAATATAACAATCAAAAAAATTGTAATGTTCTATACTTCAGAAGACCTTCATCTATAAGTCAATTGCAAAATCGCAAGGCTATAGAAGAAATAAAAAGAAAAACTATTTCCCACGTATCTATAAATATCGGAACAACATTTTTAATAATTTGCATTTTTGTAATCATTTTCATTTTAAAATTCAAAGATAAAACTAAAATTAAAGTCGATATTATTAATAATGATTCTCCAGAGCAGAATCCTAAGGGGGGAGGAGTTCCGTCACAGACTACACCCGAACCTACTACCAGATCATTCCCCACACCCCTCTTCGCCTAACGGCACAAATACAAATCCCATAACACTCTACGACACAAGCTCCCACCATTTTTGCCGACAGTTGCAAAACCTTCCGATAACAAAATCCCAACTGTAATGGGCAGAAATTCGTTTCCCGGTATTTCGACCAGTACGGAGTTATGTCGTAACCTGCTAGTAACATACTGCATACTTTCGGGCAATAAATATTAACATACACCAAAATTGGTTACCTCCTCTGCCTCTGTGGTCATCATAAATTCAATTTCGCCACTCTATGAAAATACCCAGAGTGACAATGGCTCTCACAATAGCAAAGTTAGTAGAGACACCTATTCACCAACCCAAGTGCCTGGAAACTAATTTTTTTTTAAAGCCGAATTTCATTGGCCGCTCCATAGTGGAGAATCGAGACCCAATCTAATTAGCTAAAACAATTCATAGCAGAGACCTCTGAACTCACCACTTCTGAGAGCGGGTAAGAAAAAAATTAATAGCAAGAGAGGCGAAGTACCAAGCACAGCTTGAGTGCACTCGCCATCTAGTGTATAAGCTTAACTGATAGTATGGAGGGGGAGGGGACGAGTGATTTGTGGATGGTCGGTAGATTTAGGGATTAGCGAGTGTAAAACATAGGGCATGCGGGATTAAGTCGGTACTTTGTTTATGAACTAATTTTGTTCGTAAACAAAGTTTGCTCGAAAATAACTTTGGTTCGTAAACAAAGTACCGAATTATACGAAGAGGCTAGGGATATAAAAAGGGTGCTGCGCGTCGGTTGAGAAGAGTTGAATTTTACAAGTGCTAAAGGAAGGTTTTGAAATTGGAAAGTGGAAAGTTTTATTTTAAAAAAAAATGTGATAATTAAAATATAATTTGGCAAGTGCCCTTAACATTTAATTCAGATGGCGTGTGCCAAAAGTTTAAATTTAAGTTGGCAAGTGCCGTAATCATTTAGTTAAGATGGCGTGTGCCAAAAGTTTATATTTAAGTTGGCAAGTGCCGTAATCATTTAGTTAAGATGGCATGTGCCAAAAGTTTAAATTTAAGTTGGCAAGTGCCGTAATCATTTAGTTAAGATGGCGCGTGCCAAAAGTTTAAATTTAAGTTGGCAATTGCCCTAAACATTTAATTAAGATGACTAGAATAAAATTTAAATTTACTAAAACTAGTGACTAGAACAAAAGTAACTCTTAGTACATAATAATAAGAATAAAACCAAAATAAACTTAGAATAAATAGTGACTAGAATGGATAACAACTACATTAACCTAGTCACTAGAAAAACATAATAATAATTAAAGATAGTGAACAGATATATATAAACAATAAGTGAAACATAAGTGGGTGCCAAAAGATGTCCTTCCTGCAAATGCACCTCTATTGGAGAAGAAGGACGCCAGCAGAAATTACGGAAAAATCCGGAGCCGCCTTAAGTACCCTAAATTAAGTTTTCTTTTTGTAATACTATATTTAAGACATGCTAGTTACTTACCTGTAAAATTATTACCTTTAATTTAAGTGATCATAAATTACTTACCTTTATTTAAATACCTTTAATTTAAGTGAACATAAAATTACTTACCCTTAAATTTAAATACCTTTAATTTAGTTAGTTACCTTTAATTTTAGTGAAAAAAAAGGAAATACCTTTGAATTAAGTGACTTAGAATTAATTACCTTTAACTTTAAATATCTTTAAATTATTTACCTTTAAATTTAGTTACATTTAAATTACTTAGCTTTAAAATTATTACCTTTAATTTAAGTGAATATAAAATTACTCACCTTTAAAATTAAATACCTTTAATTTAGTTACCTTTTATTTTAGTGAACAAAAAAAAATTACCTAGCTTTAATTTAAGACATAAAAATTAATTGCCCTTAGATTTAAGAACTTAAAAATTAATTTACCTTATATAATTATCTTTACCTTAAAATGAATTTCCTTTAATTTCTTACATTAAAAATTACTTACCTTTATAATTAAATTACTCTAAAGTATACTTACGTTTTTATTGTTTACACCTTTGAGATTGAACATCATCGGAGACGTAAAGCGTAGTTCCCGATGTTCTCTCTCAAAGATGTACATGAAAATATTTCGATTAGGAGATAGACCCAAATAAGCTCACCTTATATAGATTTGCATTTCCCTTAACTATCTACAATATATATATATATATATATACACCCCAGAATCCTAATGGAATGAAGAGCGTTCCTCCGAATCGTAAGAACTATCTGGTCTTTGGTGACATAGGGAAAAATTTCGCATAAGTTCTCGTTTCAGATCCACCCCACCCGAAGATAGATCTATCGTCGTTGGAGTTGGTAACGGCAGTAGCCGATTTTAACAAACGGGTAAAGTACTATAGCTAGGGTATATATATATATAAATCGATTAAAAGTAAAATGAATCAAAAGGGAGCAGCTATATTAAGCTAAATTCAAGTGTTGAGCTATGACCCAAACGAGTAGTGTATTTCCTTTTTTTTTTTATAAATAGTATTTTTGTTTAACTAAAGAATATGATTAAATAAATTCATTTTATAATGGTGACTTAAACGTAAATGGTGTGGTGTTCTCAATGGTTGGTGGGACGACCCATATAAGTATGGAATGTGGTCGTCAAAGGTTGGGAGGGCAAGGGATTCGACCATCTGAATCCCCAGCAAGTGTGTGTGGTTGGTTTTCCTTTCCTCTTTTTTCTCTTTTTCTTTAACTTTTCTTACAGATCTCTCTTCTTTCTAATTTTTTTTGCACGATAAAGTTTGTGTGTGTCAAGATGCTAAAAAAGGACCCCCCCCGGACTGAACCAGCTGGAGAATAATATCGTGCGCATCTCGACCATGGTCCCAAACATCCTGCCATAAACCAGGGCAGCGATACGTACAAAATGGCGCCCGTTTAAAGGCAACATTCTGTACGACAAAAAACCTCGTTAGGACACTGGTCGCACACGACACATTACACAACTAAATACTCATATTTCACACCCCCAGACGAAATATGAATATTTCATAAACAAGTGCATTCCTATCCCACAGGAAGCACTTCATATAAATACCGGTGGGATAGTTCAACAAAAGTCAGTTCTAATTCAACTCTCAATGCTAGAAGTGCAGCCACGCCTAGACAGCGGCTTCTTTCATTGATCTAATTTAAGTAATAATTACTCGTATAAATAAACAATCTACAATATAATGAATAATAATATAATAAATATATAAATAAAGAAGAGGAAAAAACCATTGTGTTTTTTTTAATTCTAAACGCTCAACTCTGAACGTAATTGGCTTTGTAACGTTTAACGATTTCAAGCAACTCTGCTTTAACCATGATACTTATCACATTAGACCTCAACCACTTTTTTATTTCATCTTTTCTCGTGGAAGTGGATGGTGCTTTCTGGAATGATAAGAAGCATTGTCCAAAACTATGAAGGAGTTGGGTTCCAGGCGTATTAAAATATCTTTAAACCATTTCTCGTACACATCAGAGTTCATGTCCTCGTGGTAGTCTCCGGTTTTTCCCGAATTGAAGTCCTCCATCGACGAAACCTGTAGAACTTCCTCGTTGAGCCAGGTCTCATCAGTAAAAGAAAATTTTTCTTTTCTTTTCTCTAATTTTTTTTACTTCGCATAAATATCTTCGTCTCCAAGAAATAATGTCACTTTTTTCCAACAACAGATTCTTTCGCTGACGTTTGACGAATTTAAGTCCGAGATCTTTTTGTAATAATGTATGCAAAGTTGATCTGCTTATTTTTGTTATATTCGCATTTTGTTGTACTTTCAATAAAATCTTGTCTAGTGTTGGAAGGTCATTATCCATAAAAAAACTGATGGACTATCTGCCTAATGGCACATTTGGCAAAATCATGGGCCTTGCTCTTGATACCGGATTTATCTTTCTTCTTTGGTTGTGAATTGTGGCATTTGATTGCTTTTTCCCTTAAAAGCCTGTACACAGTTCGTTCCGTAACAGAAAAAATATTAGCTGCATTTCCTACGGCTTCCGATTTACTTTTAAAAAGGCCATAGAATTTTTCAGTTGCATCAACAATTTGTTGTTTCTTTTCTACACTTAGATCCTTTGAAGACTTTGTAGCCATTGCTTAGATGCACTATCAGCGATTTAGATAACAACCATTATTTCCGCCTTATAAACACAATCACGCTATTAGAATACAAAATTATATAACCACGACGCAATGTCATATACCTAAACAGATGGTAAAAAAATTGCACTTATGCAGCTGTACAATACAAATACAATCAAATTAAAACCGAATGGCAACACGCCACGTAATAAGATTTGTCGATCGTTTATTGATCCAATTTATTTCATTTATTTCATTTTTCATTTATTTCTTAAAATGGTTCGTACATTAAGATATAATCTTTTTTAGTACTTAGTGTAGTGTAAATTCAAAAAAAAAATGATTTCATTAAATAACTTAAGACTAGTATACAGAAAATTTCTTAAAGCTAAGGGGAGATATAGATAGGGGAGATATAGATAGGGGAGATATAGATACGGGAGATATAGATAGGGGAGATATAGATAGGAGATACAATTGGGAATTAATGTTGATGAGTGGGAAAATATAGGAGAATTGCCCTTTTAAAATTGGAGTGATTAGATATAGTTCTAATATGTGGGGGCAAGGAATTCCATAGTCTCACAGTGTGAATGAAAAATAAGCGCGAAGAATTGAGAAAATAGCAGCGATATGGTATCAGGCTGGTGGTTCGTGACGACCGAGTAAAATTAAGCCTGTTATACAGATAAGAGGGACTTTGATTTATGATTATTTTATGTAAAAAGATACAGTTTCTGGCGTTGATGTACTGATGCAAATCACAAACTAGCAAACTCCTAGTGTACGCTGATATATGGTCGTATCTACGAATGCCGTGGATGTAACGCACCGCGTCATTGAAGGCTACCTGCAATTTATGCTGGGATAAAGAGTCTAGATTGCAATACGCAACCTCGGCATACATTATGAGGGGCAGGATTAGAGTAGTTACCAATTTTCGTCGTGTTTCCAGTGGAGTGAAGTAAGCACTAAGCCATAACTTGCGAAGGCATCCGTAGATACGACCAATGACCACGTTGGTGTGATTGTAACCAGACAGATTACGATTAATTGAATATCTCAGAATAGTGGATAATTCAACAGCTTTGATTTTATTACTATTTAGATATAGATCAGGTAGAAGATTAAGGTTGAATTTTTTGTGGGATATAGGAATTACTTGAGATTTTGCAGGATTTAAAAATAAACCATTCGCAACTGACCAGGTGTAGATGCGCTTCAGATCATCATTGATGAGAGAAGCGAGTTCGTTAAGGTTGGGGTATGGTTTTGCTAGATGTAATTGAACGTCGTCTGCATATAAATGTACTGAAGCGTGTTTGCACACAGATGGAAGGTCATTAATAAATATGCAGAAAAGAATCGGTCCCAATATTGAGCCCTGGGGTACACCTTGCTTGATTTTCATTAGGGACGAATAACTCTGACCAGAAATGACCCTTTGCAACCTATCTGAAAGAAAACTGTTTAACAATTTCACAGCCCCATCACTGAAGCCGAAAATGTTCTTGAGCTTCCAACACAGAACTTTGTGATTTACTTTATCAAAGGCCTTCGAGAAATCAAGCAAACAAAGAAATGAAACGTAGCCCCTATCGAAATATTGTCTTATTTCTTCAAGCAGATTGACTATGGCTGTGGAACAGCCGTGTTTAGCTCTAAAACCTGACTGGTGAGAACTCAATAACTTATGGATAGACAGGTGCGTTGTGATTTGTTTTGCGATTATTTTCTCGAGAACCTTAGATAAGCAAGGTAGAATGCTATAGTCGGAGGGAGATGTTGGATTAGCTTTCTTTGCGATAGGCCGAACTCTTGCACTTTTCCAGACCTGAGGAAAAGTTGATGTTATTATGCACCAGTTTATTACGTGAGTGAGGTGGGAGACAATTTGCGGTAAGATGAGTTTTATGAAGCGTATTGGTATGCCGTCTTCCCCAATTGAATCCGACTTGATGGATGCAACGTGTTGAACAATTTCGTTTTCAGTGGTTACTACAAAGCCTTCCAGTCTTGGCAACGAGTGCACAAGGTTCTCATTCTGATTGAAATCAAGGTCGTTAGAACTGGAATCATCCCCTAGGAAGGTACGATTTAGTTCATCAGGATCGAGAACGCATTTGAAGTTTTAGCCACTGGAAACACCAATTTTACGCAGATTACTCCAGAGTTTCTTTGCAGGGAGGGATATATTTAGTTTAGATGAAAAATAATTTATCTTAGAAGCTCGAACAACAAGAGTTGCATGGTTACGTGCAGTTTTAAATAAGGACCAGTTACCATTAGATGGTCTACGCTTCCATTTGCTAAACAATTTGTTCCTTCTTTTAATAGAACTGACTACTTCAGGCGTAAACCAGGGGCATGCTCTGTTTTGGATTTTTACTACTTTCGTTGGTACACAGTGATCAAACAATTGTTTTAACATAGCTTGAAACAACATTATTTTTTTATTTGGATCGGTCCTCAGACGGCATTGCTCCCAGGGGGCCGAATAGGTAGCAATTTGTAGGGCATTTAAGTCTATGGAATTGAGATCTTTAAACGTAAAAGTATCAGAGAGAGCGGTTTTGGACAAATTCACATCATAAGTACAGAAAAGCAGATCATGGTCAGAAACGTCGAACGATAACTGGTCACACAGTAAAACAAGAGACGGATTAGAAACAATGATCAGATCTAGAAGACTGGGAACGCGATTCTCCGCAAAACGAGTAGGGTAGGTTGTATTCATTATTTTGATTCCTACTGAAGAAACTAAATCATTCATTTTATAGGCAAGCGAGTCATTTATCAATAAGTTAGTATTGAAATCTCCACAGATAATTATGTGCTGGTAGATCGCACAGTATTCAGAGATAGACGAAAAGAATGGCGCTGGGGAGCAGCTTCTTTTGTTACTGTATGCACACGCAATCATACATTTGGTGTTGCAATCCCCAATTTCGATTATGACATATTCAATTCCATTGCCAGTAGACTTGGTAATCATTTCACACTTTAAAATAGATTTACAAAATATTGCTCCCCTCCACCCCTTGTATCAGTAATTCTATCGTTCCTGAATAATTCGTAATTATGAATTTTATAGGACAAATCAGGTACCAGCGGGTTAAACCAGGTTTCATATACACAAATAACATCAACGCAGGAACAAGAAAACAAGTACTTTAAATAATCTAATTTGTTGTCATTTAGACTACGCGCATTTAAATAACATACTCTAAGTCCCTCATATCTCTTGGAGATAACATTTACCATAGCGTACGTTGAATTTACATCCACACTGTGTTGGTTACCTAACCTTATGAGATCCATTGAAAAAGAGAAAAAGAAAAACAAACAACAAAAAAATAAAAATAAAGAAAAAATTTACAAAAGTGCAATTCAACTAGAGACTAGAGTTTGAGGAAAGGGAGTAACAAATGAAGAAATTTTTTTTTTTTTTTTTGAAAAAAACCTGCAAAAGAATTAAAAAGATGCAGATTGATAAATTGTATCGAATAAAGGCAAATTGTACTTGTGTGCTTGAACAAATTCATTTGTATTGAATTCAATACAATTGTATCAACTTCTCCATCCCTGTCTGCTAGTGCATGTTATGTCAGTGCCTTTGTGATTGTCGTTGCAGTTAGCACATTCATCCTTAGGAGGCTTATTGCATTCGTTTTGTGAGATCCAGCGCAATATGTTTCTATGTGGCAATTTCTCTCACCATGTCCAAACATTTGACAGTAAAAGCATTGTGCCACCTTACCTTTAATTTTTCTTTGGAAGTTCCAATTCACTTGAGTGTTAATTGAGCGGTAATTTTTTTTTAGTTCATTTAATTTTATCGATCCATTTTCAAGGCAAACGATATAGAAAAATTCAGTAAATTGATCGTATTTTTTTGATTTTTCGTATTTCGACATATTTTAGGCCAAGATAAATGAGTTCAGCTTTAAGATTATTAGTTTTGGTGTCATCCATACAAAACAACATTGAAAGTTTTCGCACTATTAAGGTCATGAGAAAAATATTGGCAACACTATCCTTTTCTAAAACAATATTAAGCGATTCTATGGATTCTAACAAACATTTTATTTCTATTGTCGGTTTTGAAGCTTTTGCTATAGCTTTTATGACGGGCTTTGAGCGCGGCGACCGAATCAAGAAATTCCGTAACGAAAATAAAACCTTATAGGTAAATTAAAACTTTACGTGTTAAATAAAGTTAAAAAAATTATTTTTTAATCCATCTGCCTTCGCGGCTCAACTAAAACTAAACTAACAATTCAAAATAATTCAAAATAATAACTTAACTAGGTGCATTTCGCCAATGCAGCCATCCGTTGCTGTCTCAGGTGCTCAGGTGTTGTTTTAGTAATTTCATGTCTCATGTGTCCGGTGGGTAGATTCCTCGTTCGGTTCGTGGGAACGTGGTCACGCTTGGAACTGATGTTGTTGCCCATGGGAACCGTATCACGCGTTGTTTGCATGTTTAAATGTTTTTGGCGTAACTCTTCCGCCCTTAAAATCGAACGTTCTCGTGAGATATTGTTGATGTCACGAGATGAGGGATGTCTTCAAGGCCTATGGTTGTTGTCGATGGCCTGTCGATGATGGGACTTCTATCTTTTGCCATACCCTTGCGTCTTGACACTTTGTATGCGAAGGTGGCGGTAGCCAAGACTGCAATCATTAAGGCAATGTTAACGGATAGGTTGATTCTGTGTTTTGTCTCAAGTAGCTTGATTTCTTCAGTGCGATTGACGTACAGATCCTTTATCATTTTAAGAGACAGTACCTCCTCTATTTTGTTCGGATAATGGTTGTAGTATTGCCGGTAGGGGTTGATGACTTGTGACTTCTTTGGACATGATTTTTTCTCCATTGACTTCGATGGTGGTGTTGAAGTGTTTGATGATGAACGTACCCTTGAGCATGTCAGTATCGTTGTTGATGAGTACTGGGCCATTGAACTGGTTCAGAAGCAGTATTCCTGATGCTATTTCCTCTACGTCTGGAACATGTTCGTTGTTGATGATAGGACACGATGCTTTTTGGCTTTTTATGAGCATTGCAATGCACGACGAGTTACTTAAATTAACAATGTTATCTTTGTTATATATTGAAAGGCTATTGTATGTTTTACATTTCTTTGTAATGCCGTAAATTTCTTTATTACATTCTAGTATCGAATCATATTTAATTTTATTTATTTTAACAGGTTTCAATAATGACAGATTACATGTTTCTTGTGTCGTTGTTGGAATACTTAAAATATATATTAAAATTTTATCATTTGAGGCAATTCTTACTTTGGCAAATTCTAGTGCTTCATCTATATTAATATATGGAATATTTTCTACCTTTAAAATTGTTTCGGTTATGTTTATCTCAGTGTTTGATAATATAAATGAATTTATTATGTTTGCCTTAGCCCAATGAATGGCGTAAGCCACATTAACTATTTCTTCCTTAATTATGTCTAACTTATATTTAATTCTCGCTATTATTTCACTATTATTATGTTCGTTTTCCTTAACAACTTCTATAATTTTATTTGTAATATTAGTTAGTTGGAATAATGTTTGTTTAACGGGCTGTAGGTCTTAATTTAAAAATACTCTTTTTTTGTATTTTAAATTATATATTTTGTCCAATATTTGGACTTTCTTCGAAATTCATCTTCAGGGACTGTCAAGAAAAAGTATTATGACAATAAAATGAACAATCTACATTTACATTGTGAAACTTACACAACTTATTGTACAACATAAATAATTACATTTCACAAAAAAATTTTTGATATGACGAACACAAAACATAAAGTTATGATGCCGGCTGAGTTATAACTATTTTCGTCTTCCGTTGTTTGTTTATAAGATGTCTGTAGATGTGTGCGCATTTTTCGGTGTCCGTTTTATAGTTAAGTCGTTTTTGTATTGGTAGATATATTATATGTAACATTTCCGTAGTGTACCTCCTCATATAATTTGATTCTTCTTGTAGTATGTCAACATTTTCGAAGTCAGGATAATGTCCGATCTTTAATGCAGTGGGCAGCTAATGCAGTTTTTTTTTTGTTCTATAGGTGTCGAGAGAGCTTTTTGGTCCGATTTATGTGAGGCTATTCTTGTCCTTAGTTTATTTTTTGTTGTCCCAACATATGTTTTATTGCATACGTTGGACCCGTCTCCATTACAAGATATTTTGCAAATCAGATTCGATTTGTCAAGTTTGTCTATTTTCGTTTTTGTATTGCTGTATAGTTGGCGTAGAGTATTATTTGTCTTAAGTGCGATTTGATATTTATCTTTGTCATATATGTCAGATTTAGTCAATCTCTCCGAGAAGTCAGTAATATACGTCATTGATTTAAATATTATGTTTGGCTTTTCTTTCAGCTCAATGTTGTCCATTTTATAATAATTATTAATTAAGTCCACCGTTATCTTCTTTGGAAATCCATTTTTAGCTAGTATTGTCCTTAACTTGTTGATGTTGTCGCGGTGAAATTGTTTGTCACTTATATTTAGTACTCTTCTAATAAAATTATTCGCGGTATTTATTATTACTCTTTTCTGATGTTTGGAGTAGAAGTTGATGAGTCGTCCTGTGGCTATAGGTTTCTGATACCAGTCGATTTTCAATTTGTTTGCTTTGCGTATGATTTGTTCGTTAATCTTTTGTATGGACATTTTATTGATTATGACTTGATTATTACTATTTCTTAAAACATTATTCATTTTATCAGTTATAATTTCAAAGTCGTGGTGGTCCGGGTTTCCGGCGATCCACTTCCTCGCAGAGCCTATGAAATCTAATGATCTCTTATTTCTATTATTAACTCTAAGTCTATTCATATAAGTTCTAATGCGGGATATTTCATAGGAGAGGACAGGATTTAGGATGTGGTTACTGGTAATGGATGTCCATAACGTAGCTTCCAAGTTGTTCAGTGTTGTCTCGTAGGTCTCAATGTCGATCAAATGTATGATTTTGAATGATCCGTTTCGCAACTTTGCACGACCCGTATTAATTTTTATTAGCTGGGAATTTGAGTAATCCAAGATTTGTGCCTCACCATTGCACAGTGGTAATAGTGCCCTGTGTTAAGAAATTTGATTTTTTATAAGATTTTTGTGAATGATCCTGCCTGACTGAGTTTTTACTGTTGTATTGTTATCCTGAGCTACTATTTCTTTTTTATATCTGGGATCCATTTTATTTCCTATTCTCTTGTTAGTTTTAACGTATATAATTTCGCCTGTAGAGTATTTTTTTAGAGGGCTTTTCTTTGCGTTGTGTTATTTTAAGTCTGCTTGTTGTTTGTCGCGTAACCTGTTGGTGTTTTCTTGTCTTACTCTTTCAAGTTGTTCTGGGTTGTTTAATAACTGTCTACCGAAAAATGCGTCCATGAGTTTTTTGCCTGTAGTTGAATGAATGGATCGGTTGTATTCATAGATGGATCGGTCCAGTAATTCTGAGAATGTGCTATGAATGTTGTCAGTCTTAAGACAGTGGATAAGTTGAGTGGAATCTATCCACTTGACCGTTGACAGAACTTGTGTACGGAGGGGCTTTAAAAACTTGAATGTTGAACATGTTCTCTACCATGAATGTTATAGAATTAGAAGCCAAGGACTTTTCATTGTCCATAACAATTGTTTGGGGTACTCCAAAAGCCAGTATCGACTCTCTTAGAGGTTGCTTAATATCCTCTGAGGCTCTTGATTTCAGTATTTTGTCTAGGGCGTACTTCGAGAATTTGTCAATTGCAGTAAGGATAATTTTTTTATTAGTGAAGTAAATATCGACATGTATTATCTGGCCGGGATATTCAGGAATAGGGGTAGGTTGCAGTTCAGGTTTATTTGGGTGTCTGTCGTATTTATGCTCTTTACAGACTTCGCACTGTTTCGTTACTTTCTCTATTTTGGATCTCATTTGGGGAAAATAAAAATTCTGAATAATCTGATTTTTGTTCTCGCGGGAATTTCGATGTGCTCGGTTATGTTCTTTTATGATCTCTTCATCTTGTCGATTCTGATCTGTTAGGTCAGTGACCATTTTTCGAGCAAACCGTACTTTATATTGCCTAAAATGTGTTGGATAAATTTCCTGTACCATGCCTAAGACTCTCTCTTCGGTTTTGAGGCCATTCGTGACTGAAGGATTTAAATTCTGTTTAAAGATGTCTATCAATTTCTCTGGGGAGTATTCTGGTTCTACAAAAGTATGTCTGTGATATGTGGGAAAGATAATCTGAAATTCATGTGATGGGATGTCTCCAACGAGAAGAATAATCTGGTTCTTGAATGCATTTATGGGTGCGTCAACAATTTGTATTAGATCTTGGCCAGAACTTTCGTCCCTATGTTGGGTTACTGTGAGAGAATTTATGTAGCTATCTTTAGGTGGCCTTGACAGAGCGTCAGCAACCACATAGGATCTTCCAGGCTTACAACTCAGTTCGTAGTTATACTCTTCGAGTATAGCCTTCCAACGCTTCATCTTGTTGTTGGTATTTTTATTGCTTAAAGCATACGTCAAAGGTTGATGGTCGGTAAATATTTTAAGCTTGGTAGGACCGTACAGGTAACTCTTTAGTGAGTTAAGAGCCCACACTATAGCCAACATCTCTTTCTCATTGGCCGCGTAGTGTTCTTCGGCTTTGGTGAGAGTTCGAGAGATAAAAGTTATTGGCTTATTGTCCTGCGCAAGCACGGCTCCGAGTGCATAGTCGGATGCATCAGTAGTCAGGTGAAAATCTTTGCTAAAGTCAGGAAAGGTAAGGATTACGTCATCAGAAACAAGAGAATTTTTGATTTTACCAAATGCTTCCATTGCTGCATCTGTCAAATAAATAACCTTCTTATTTGAGGCCGTTTTGGACACACGTCCATCCTCCCCTCTTAAAAGGGCTGTAAGGGGTTTTGCCAGTTTCGCGTAGTCTTTAATAAATCTGCGGTAAAAACCTGACAGACCAAGGAATGATCGTAGGTCCTTCAGAGTTCGTGGATATGGGAAATTGGTGATCGCTTCCAGCTTACCCGGATTGGCCTTTATACCATCTGAAGATACAATAAATCCAGGAACTCAACTTCTGGCTTTAGAAATTCGCATTTAGCCAACTGCACTCTAAGGTTGGCATGTTGAAGAGTTTCGAAAATAGTTTTTAAATTTTGAAAGTGTCGTTCGGCATCCTTACTGAACACGATTATGTCGTCGATATAGACATAACAAAACTTACCGATGTGTTGTCGTAATATATCGTCAATGGCTCTGTGAAAAATGGATGGTGCATTCTTCAGCCCAAAAGGAAGTCTTAAGAATTCATACTTCCCATTGTTAACAGAGAATGAGGTTTTCTCAACATCGTCCTCGTGTAGAGGTATTTGGTGAAACCCACTTTTTAAGTCGATCACCGAAAAATATCTATTCTTTCCTAATTGTGCTAATACTTCATTGGTGTCTGGAATCGGGTAACGATGTGGTATTGTTATAGAATTGAGCTGTCTATAGTCAATTACCATACGGTACTTCTTTTCACCGGAAGCATCCGTTTTCTTTGGTACAATTCATACTGGGGAATTGTACGGCGACCTTGAAGGACGAATGATTCAATCATTTAGCAACTCACTGATTTGTTTATCTATTTCCTCTTTAAGCGCCTTAGGATATGGATAGTGCTTCGAATAAACGGGATCTTCGGTAGTGGTGTGAATTCTGCCCTTAACTTGGGTGGTGAAAGTAATTGGCGTAATTTATAGTCAAGAGGTTAAGTTGGTCTCGTTGTTCCTGTGTTAGATGCTGAGTTCTGACATTTACGTTGTGGTGCGATTCGGACATTTGTTGCTTCAGGGTAATTTTTTTACTATTGTTTGTGATCATGTAATTTTGTTTAGCATAGATGACGGCCGACACCGACAGCTCTTTAAGACTGTCATTGCCAAGAATTGCATGAAATGATCGGAGTGAGGATAAAAGGAAAAATTTAATATTTGTACCTGGTTCAAAAAGATTTACTATAGTGTGGTTTGTGAATTCTATATTGCCACAAACTGAGTTTGCATGGAATTTTTTCTGATTTGGGTTAGGATTTCGTACTAAATATGGTTGGATGTACTAATTTTTATTCGATCCGGTGTCTATTAAAAATTTAAGTACTTTGTTGTCCTTCGTCCTACACTCAAAATAAGGTAGTGACGAGTTTGTTAATCTAAAAAATGTACGTCAACAAAGTCTGTCAATGCCTCAGTCTGTTCTACATTGTCTTGTCGGTCTAAATAATCATTAAAATTTTGAATGTCTTCAGTTTGATTAGTCATGTCTGAAATCATTTCGTTATAGTTGTTTACTTCCTGATATTCTATGGAAGTATAGTCATTCTGTGGATCCACTGCAGAAGTTTCCAAATGGAAATTTCGTTGGAGCTTATTTGGATTGGGGTATTGTTGTGAAGGGGCCATAGGTCGTTTAGCAGCCGGTGGCGAATTTTTTGTCACTGGTCGGTTCATGTAATTGACATTGTTCGTGCGGACGGTGCTTGGATCCATAGGTTCGGGCCTTTGTACCGACTGGTTCGGCAAAGGATTATTGGATGGTTGAGAATTCCTTTGAAATTGATGTGGATTCGGTTGGAGTTTGATTGTTGAGTAAATTGATGATTTTGGGGGTATAGTGGTCGCTGGTTGGTTTGGAATGATTGTCGTTGGGTGGTTGGAAATTGGTTAAAATAAGGGCGTGGTGGAGGACGAGGTGGAAAGTAGGATGAATGAGGTACATGTGCCAATTGTGGATAAAACGGGTGCTGGTTTTTGTCCTTCCCTTAAAGAACAGGTGGAGGAGGGGGTGGCTTTTTAACTTGGCCGGTACTATGATGAGCGTAGTTAGCTCTGAACTGCTGGTTTCAAGTTTTAGACAAAGATTAAGAGCCGTTGGGAGGTCGGCTGGTTCTCTGATACCCAAGAGTCTGGGTAGATCACCTCTGAGACCTCGTATGAATGTGTCTAGAGCCTTATCCCTGTATGATGCTGTTAAATGATGTAATGCATCAGGTGGTAGGTCCATACTTGAGATTTTGTTAAGTATTAGAGAAAGGTGGTTGTACATCGACTGATAGTAGCTCTCTACACTATTGTTTCCCTGGACAAAGGTTGTCATCTGGTACTCTAAAGTACCCAGATCACGCCTATCCGCATAGTGAGGTGTTAAACACTTCTAAATACACTCCCAATTGAATGGTGTGTTGTACGATTCCAAAATTGCGTCCGTGTTTCCTACAATTTTGTTACGTATAATGTTCAGGATACCAACATATTTTGGTGTGCCTTTAAATTGATTGTAAATATTTAGTATCCTGTCGACGCTTTTGGGCCAGGAACTAAATTCGCCAGGAGCTCCAGAGAACTCCCTTAAACACCTCACGACATCTGGTACTTTATCCAGATCACTAAGGTTTGGACGAAGATGGTCGTGAATCGTTTCATCGGTTCCTCTATGAAACTGATTGCTAGGATGAACTATTGATTGAACTAGATTCCTACATTCGTTAGTGCAGACGCGACTAACAATACCTGTAATTAACGCTTCTAGTTCTGGGGTTGCATTAATTGCCACATTTTGATTTGGGGGATCCGGGGGCGTATTCGAAGCTCCTGCATTATGGATGCATTAGTAATGAGGGTCGTATCAGTGGGTTTGGATTGCTCATATCTGGATTGGTCACGGCTGGACGTTTGGACATAAGGACACAAACTAGATGTGTTAAGGAGTTATAAAAAGGATCACGATACTTTTTATGTTCTACACAATTATATGGAATTTTACTATTTGCCACTAATTAGGTACTGCTTAAGGCTAACACTTCCTTTTTCTTATTTCTTTAATGAAATCGACGTAATATTATAATTTTTTCAAGCTTCAATTCAAATACTTCTTAAAAACTGCTTACGTTTATCACTTAATTTTTCTAATTAATGTTAAAAAAAAAAATTCCAATTCCAAGTAATTCCTTAAAACTAGCTTACATTAAAAAGATCCAACGCTGGTGAAGAGGCTACATTTCCCGTTGATTTTATGTTACTTGGGGGCCAATTTTTCACACCTCCTCGTTGGCAGCAGGATCTATAGATGCTGCTTTTGGTTCGGAACCCAGGTCACAACACTTTAATTACACACAACCCGCGTGAGCTTTTATAAAGGTCGATTAACGGGCGGTTACGGAATGGAAAAGTTAATAAGGTCGCGGCGAGCTCTTTTATTTTGTTTGAGGTCGACTTAAACGTTGCAATCAATCACTTTTCACTATTTTAAATTCCGTCGCTGTGATTTCCCTACTGCTCGGGCGCCAATTAAAACTTTACGCGTTAAATGAAGTCAAAAAAAAAATATTTTTTAATCCATCTGCCTTCGCGGCTCAACTAAAACTAAACTCACAATTCAAAATAATTCAAAATAATAACTTAACTAGGTGCATTTCGCCAATGCAGCCAGACGCAAGATCAGCAGTCGACATCCGTTGCTGTCTCAGGTGCTCAGGTGTTGTTTTAGTAATTTCATGTCTCATGTGTCCGGTGGGAAGATTCCTCATTCGGTTCGTGGGAACGTAGTCACGCATGGAACTGATGTTGTTACCCATGGGAACCATATCACGCGTTGTTTGCAGGTTTAAATGTTTTTTGCGTTAACTGGTATAGGTATCTATCCACGTGAGTTAATCGGTTCTCGTCAGATCACCGCAATTAAACGACGTTGGGCGCTTTTTTTTTTGATATGTAAACATCTTTGCTCTCGGTAGGGGCTAGTTGGAAATATCGAGAGTCACCGTCATCCTCAGATTTTCAGGTCGGACGACAAACAACCAAAGTTTAAGGTAATGAGCTGAAATTTGTAATATATACTCTCCAGGCGCCCTTGATGCTCATGTGTAAATATTTTCAAAATTCGCCCATTGACACGCCCACAATTTAAATTAATGCAACGCTGCCGAGCCTACATGTTTACATACATAGTGCAGCGTGGCTCACACCTTTTTTGTGTATAGGTAATACACATTAATGCTGCACAGAGAAAGTATATATGATATTATATCTATATAAATGTACATCGCGCGAAATTATATGATCAAACTCTTAATAACGTTCTTTTTGTTCAAATTTTTTGAATGAATAATTTTTTTTAGTGTGTAATTACACTATTTATACCTAATTATTAATACCTATTACTTATACCTAGCTATTTTCATTTTATAGAGTAGAAAAACTTTGTATTTGTATTTATTTATCTCAATAATTTGCTGTGCAATAAGAACAATATTCTTTAAGAATGCACAGTTAACATATGGATATACATGGCGACATATTTTACGTTTATAGAAAAAAAAAAAATAATAATAATAATAACAAAAACAAATATGGGAACATTTTAAGTAATACTAAAAATAATATAAATAATATGGACATATTGCCAAGGTTTTTAATCTTAGACACCATTTCTACCTGAATACCATTTAATAAAATGGGGGGTAGTCGAGACGAAAGTAAATGCTTGTAAATTTGGATAGACTTTGTTTTAGAGGGATTTAGGAGAAGCCTGTTATCAGAAGACTACCTGACTATAGAAGCGAGGTCCTCGTTCATTCTTTCCACAGCGTCGTCCATCAAACCAATTGGAAAATGAATATAAATTTGTACATCGTCAGCATACATATGAACACGACAAATTTTAATCACAAGTGGTAGGTCATTAATGAACATAGAGAATAACAAAAGACCGATTATTGAGCCTTGGGGCACACCACAGTGAACAGGTAAGGCAGACGATAAGGACTGATTGTGGAAGACGGATTGAACTCTTTTAGTCAAGTAAGACAGTATTAACTTTACAGAAAGGTGGGACAAATTAAAGTTAGGTGAGGTTAACGGGCTGATGGAACAGAGCGAATCTGCTACACCACACTTAGGTCCATGTGGTCCCATTGTGATACCCTTTGTTGGGAGTGTTGGCCTCGCTGTTCTGGCCTTGGTCCTTCGTCCTTGGTTTCCTTCTTACTCCAGTTTGTCCAGCCATTTGGATGTCCGTATAAACCTGTAAAGATTTGATAGTGAGACATCAGAAAGTTCTTGAATGTCTTGGAAGAAGTATCTTCCAAGTGTTCTGTTCCTCAGGTGACAAAGGCTTGGACAGTGACAGAGAAAGTGAGGTGTGTCCTCATGGGTTTCATCATCACCGCAGCCTCTACAAATGTCGTCATCCTTGAGATTTAGTTTCATTGTGTGATTCCTTAGCAGGTTGTAGCCAGTAAGAGTACCGATCAACTTTGACAGCGATATCCTGTCGTAACGTAAAAGTTTGTTGGTTCGGCCCTTATCATATTTTGGCCACAGCTTGCGTGATATGTCACAAGTGGTTAGTGACCACCACCTGTTGTTGGCTTTCATTCGTGTTTTGTATTCCACCCATTCTCTGAGGTTGCAGAGTGGTGGTTTAACCGACTGAAGTGCCTGTTCATGGTCCATCGCAGACCCCTTTCTTGCCAGTTCGTCAGCTCGCTCGTTACCGGATATGTCCTTGTGACCAGGGACCCAGCAGAGACTCGTTTTGTGCTTCGCGCAAAGAGCTTTGAGCTCCTCGCGGCAACGGCGAACAAGCAAGGACTTTATTTCTGTGGCTGACACCGCTTTAATGGCCGCCTGACTATCAATAAAAATGATAATATCATTACGTGGTATCGCCATCATTGATACCATGCTTGCGACTTCAGTGATTGCTAAGACTTCTGCTTGGAATTCACTACAGTGATCAGGTAATCTAATCGATCTGTTAATGTGTAATTCCTCTGAGAATAGTCCAGCACCCGTTCCACATTCCATCTTTGATCCGTCTGTGAAGATGGAAATCGATTTCCTTTTCATGGGTTCGTTTACGTACCATTCCTCCTTGCTCGGAAATGAACAAGTAAGGAGACATGTAGTCAGATATGACGTTGTTCCCTATGTACATGTTCAGAATCAGTGCATGTCCAAACTGACTCGGGTTTCAGCTGTTTGTTTGGCTGATCCTCAAGGCACTTTTTGCAGCCGATTCCTGCATGTATAGATCCAATGGTGGCAGATTGAGAATGGCTTCCAAGCCAGCGGTTGGGGTTGTTCTCATTGCACTGGTTGTCCCTATACATGCTAGTCTTTGTATTTTTGCCATCAATTTGAGATTGGTTGCCTTGTCTGTGGCTTGCCACCAGACTAAGCTGCCGTATGTGAGTATTGGTCGCACAATTGCCGTATACATCCACAGAATTATTTTAGGGTTTGGACCCCATTTTTTTCCGAAGATACGGTTGCATGCGTAGAAAGCGTTGGCCGCTTTCCTAACTCTGTGATCGACACCATTTCAGTCTTTTGTGGATTGATCCCAAGACCGCATTTTCTTGTCCATGTAGTGAGTGTCCACAAGGAGTTTTCTAACAGTTCGCTCAGAGTTGATAGGAATTTCCCTGTCGCCAGCAATACTACGTCATCCGCGTATGCAATTGCTTTGACCCCTCTGTTTTTGAACTTTAGGAGTATTTCATTGACAACAAGGACCAAGAGTAAGGGGGATATGACTCCACCTTGTGGTGTGCCTCTGGACGCCACGACTCTTAGGTCATTATCGACTAGTGTTGCATTGATGTACCTTCCATTGAGCAGGCTCATAATCACCTTAGTGAGAGACTGATCGACGTTGGAGTTCTGCAATGGTCTTTCCACTGCTCGCGTTTCCACATTGTTGAATGCTCCTTCAATGTCTAAAAACGCTGCAAGTGTGTATTCTTTGTCTCTGAGAGACTTTTCTATAGTGCTGACGACGTCGTGTAGCGCAGTTTCCACTCCTTTGCCTTTAACGTAAGCGTGTTGGGCGGTGGAGATCCCGCTATAGTCGAGTCGACTGCGAATATGGATGTTTATTAGCTTTTCACACGTTTTTAGGATGAAAGAAGTCAGACTTATCGGTCTGAAGTCCTTGGCATAGATGTGACTAGGTTTTCCTGCCTTGGGAATGAATACCACCCTCACTTCCCGCCAGGCTTTAGGAATGTAGCCGCACTCCAGACTTCGTAGAAACAGTCGTTTGAGAACCGGTATGATGACGGTCTTTGTCTTCTGGAGCATAATAGGAAAAATCCCATCTCTCCCAGGTGACAAATTAAAGTTAGACAGAAGTTTATTACAAAGTATATCAGGACAAACGGAATCGAATGCTTTCGAAAAATCAACCAACGTTACCAGAGTTACTTCATCCTGGTCTATAGCTTCCCGTATATTGTCTGTGACTTTAAGCAAAGCGGTTACGCAGCTGTGACCAGAGCGGCAATCGAACTGCATAGGCGTTAACAAGTTTTTTGAGTCAAGATAATGTTTAATTTGAGCACAAATAATTGAAGAGCTAAAAAGAAAAAGATAAAAAATTCTATGCAATAGCTTTACCGCGGCAGTCCCCGAGTGCTTACTTTTTTTTTTTTATTGAGTAGTTGGATACGTTAAGGTTCTTCATCAGATTACGCACATATTCAGGTGATTTTTGGAGCTCTTTTATAGGTGGCGCATACACTTTTTTATAGGTGTATAGTCAATTTCTTCCATTTGTTGTCAGTATATATCTGGGTGGCTTGAAGGGAAGTGAATTTATTGAAGTAGATGCTTTTACTGGGCCTGCTTGTTGGAAACATTTTTTTTTTTTTTTTTTTTTTAAAAGGAAATCCAAATCCCAGAGCACTCAGACTCGGTAACGGTCCATTGTACTACCAGGCAGAAATCCTCCTTTTTGGTGTAGAGGCATGTGAATGGGTGGCGTATGTTGTTGTTCCCCATGGGGATTGAACCTGCACCGCACGGGTCACAAGCCAACACACTAACCTCTACACCGTCGCCATCCTTGCACGTTGAAAACATAGTGGAACGAAGTTTTTTACCCGATGACAAGCAATTTAGTCCCCGGTTTCCGGCGATCTATCGCTGTTGGTAATATTGTTATCTAGAACTTGCGAGAGAGATGACACGTCATACGCAGTCGAAAGCTTCGAAAAAAATGATTCCTTGAGAAAATATGCCCGATGAATTCTGAATAGGGCGCTATGGGCCCTATAGCTGGCTACGGCCATGCCTCTGCAATATTGTTGGGTTATAAATTAATGATATATTTATTGGTGTGACTGTTGACGATCAAACTTTGAAGCTTATCATGGCAGGAACATATATCTGAATACCTTCACACATCTTCCTATATGTAATATCAACACTCTCATGTTCATGAAGCTCTATCATGACGCATACAAAGCTATACTTCCGCCGCATTAACAATTGCCTTATCGATGCAACATCACGCAATCAACGACTTTAACTATGAAACAGGTGTCCATAACCTCATTTACCTAAGTAAGCCTTATATACTGTTCCAGCACGCATACTTAAAAATTGGATGTAGTATAACAACGACAGTAATAAGTACATCATTACAGTCCGGATGTCCTTCGGATAAATGATGGCAACTAAGTGGATCTCAGCTTTGACTTTAAGTTTTGTCTTCCGCAAGGCCCGGCATATATTCACTTTAACCGTGCGTCTGTAGATGCTCACTGTACATTAGTCCACTTTAATTCTTCTCCTTGCTTCTGTGAAGGAAGTCAATCAAGGAAAAAGTGGTGGTGTTTTGCAGTCTATGTAGCACCCAATTGGACTCATTCACTTCCTTGGGGAAGTTAAGAGCCAACTCAGTTAGAAAAAAGTACTCGCTCAGCATGGAATACGTAATTGTGGTTATGTGGCTGTGAAAAATACCTTTGAAAACCCACATAAAGTGTGTGAAGTGCTAAGAAAGAAATTATATAAAAAGAACGAACTTGCGTCCCGATTTGGTTGTTTTCTACCTTCAAGATAATTTGATTTACCAACTGGAGAGGTATGTTGGGGTATTGAGCTGAATAAATTCCTTAGTCCTCCTTCTTACTTCATCATTTCTGGGCACCACCCATATGATATCTGTTGTGAACAATTCCTGAAATATCTATTGAATACCCTTTTTTTGACTCGAGTCTCAACCCTTTGCACTATTGTGTTGTAATCACTCGCCATCTAATTCAAATCGAAGGCGCCTTTCCAATACTATGTGCGAATACGGATGCTGGATTGTACCTGCTGGCTGGGGAATAAAATTATATACCTCATGCGCAGCCGATAAAATGTTTTACGACCCACATGACACTATGAATACATTCATACACGCACACACAGACAACAAATGAAAGGAACTGCAATCGATTAAATTGCTCGTGACATAGACTTTGGTCCTTTCGGTCCTGTGCTGCCTAGAATTCCAATGCATACTTATCCCCCCAATCTTAATGATTGTAGATTTTATTGGCGTAATATCAAAAGTGGTTTCATGAATTTTTATTTTTAACCAAAGGACTAGTATTGAAAAGAGTGCTGGGAATTTGTACGCATTTAGTGAGTCGTTGTAAGCAATTAGCTACTATGCCCTTTGAGGAAGAATAAAATTTGTAATCAATTCCTTCCTAATTTAATGACAAATTTTATTCTTCCTTAAAGGAGGACACTAATTTGATAAACATTTCGTACAAATGGAAACTATTTGCAGTTTAAAAATGGCAGAAATTACTTTTTTGAGAGCTTTTGTTCCGCGAATATTTTTAGTAGAATAAAGTATAAAAGTTTTTACGATTGTGTTGAAGAATGCACTTTTATACCTCAGGTCGTCATGCTTTTTGACTGCATGCAGTTATTCAGTTTTAAGAGAACTTGTGGGATTTTATTTAATTTTTTTTTTGTTCCAAATGGCAGAGATTTGCTTGGGTCATATAAATTGCAACTCCATGCCATTAACTTTGTCTTTCGATATTCTTCTCCTGCCTGGAATTTTGAGTGTTCACAATATTTATGGCTGGTGCTGTAAGCTTTCATGGTTTAAAGATAAATTAATCGCAAACAAAATTAGGTCGCATGTCAATTTACATTCACTGCGTGCTTTAAATAATGGACCCAGCTGACAAATAGAAAGCCCTTCGTGACCACAAACACAATATCTAGCTATTGGGGTTAATAACATCCGTAAAAGTGTTAACGAAGAACGACATTTGGTAATGTGCAAGTTTCTGAAAATACAAATAACTAGGCTTTAGAGCCGCAGCCACATTTTGTGGTGTATTTTTATTTTTATACAATATAATTATAAGACACTAGCAGACCCCTTCCCCGCCTTCCCTCGAGAAACAAAAACGTTATTTTTTGTTATGTTTTACTTTTCAACTACTGCTGAACTTTTTAATAAACAAAGCTTGCGGAACTCTAATTCTGGAGCAAGCCAGTTATAGCTTACCATATACAAACAGCTATTCCAAATATAATGGTGGTATGTGTGTGTGTAAAACTTGCTTTAATTATGAGAAGAGTAGGATTTCAGTCTTGTATTTGTTGCCAATTTTACCATCTTTATGCATAAAAATAAAATAAAAAGATCCAACACTCAAACACACCGAACTACTAAAGGTGACAGTTCGCCTAGGCAAGAGCAATCGAATCTAAAGCTATCAAAAGTTTCGGAAAAATACTCGGAAAAAGTTGGAAAAGTATTAAAAAATGTATTAAATAGTTGCCTGAATTAAATTAAGTTTGAAAGGCTTTAGCATTTTTCAATTAATCAATAAATATTTTTAAATAATCTATATTTGAGTTTTTGAACCGAAATTTTAAAATGCTCATTCATTTAAAAGTTACTAACAATGGACGTATGTGTGTGAAACTTGTTTTCGTTATGTTGGAGTTGGATTCCGTTCTTTATTTTGTTGTGAAATTCATCATCTTTGGGCATGAAAATAAAAAAAAACATGGTCGACGATAAAACTATTGCTGACCACACACGAAAAAAAAAACCAATCTACCAAAGGCGACAGTTGGCCTGCAAGGCAAAAGCAACAATTTCCAAAACTACCAAGGGTCCGGAAAAATAATGAAAAAAAATTAAAAAAGTATTGAAAAATGTATAAAATAGGCGCCTGAAAAGTATTAAATTATGTTTGAAAAGCTTTAACAAGGTCTGTGATTTGTGGTATGTGTGGGTGAAACCTGTTTTCATTATGGTTGGAGGTGGATTCAATTCTTCCTTTTGGTGCGAATTTCACCATCTTTGTTCATGAAAATAAAATAAAAACATGGCCGATGGTAGAACAATGGCTCTAACCACACACCCAAACACACCAAACTACCAAAGGCGACCCCTTACCGGCAAGATAAGAACAACCAAATCTAAAGAAAGTAAAAGTTTCTGACTATAGCCGAAAAAACTTGGAAAAGCATTGAAAAAAGTATTAGATAGTCTCCTGAAAAGTATTAAATTTAGTTTGAAAGGCCTTAACAAGGCTTAAACAAGGGCAACAAATTTTCCAATTAACCAATGAATATTGTTAATAATTCTATATTTGAGTTCTCAAATTGAAATTAAAAAAAAACTCATTCATTTGAAAGTTATTAACAATAAACGTGGACCCCTTTGCAAAAATCAGTTGCAAAGGGGTCCACGTATTTTTCATTCAATTATACAAGCACTATGGCTATATGATGGCAGTAATTGGTGATTGATACGTGTGGGACAAACTTGTGTTCATTGTGGATGGAGTACACGTCTATTATTTTTTGATAATTTTATTTTCCACAGAACAATATAAGACACAGGTATTAATTGTTGAAATAATTTTTCCTGCACAAAAACAAAAACGCGTCGATATATTCATGGAGAAATTTCAAAGTGACAAATGCCTAATATTTTAGTGTTAGTCCAAGTAGGTGTACATCTTGTTTCGAAATCGAGATTGGGAATAGTGATCCAGATCAAACAAAAATCGATGTTTTGTGAACAATGGTAAATGACATTTTAGCTTCTAGGTGGAACAGAAGGTTAAGTGACAGCTAAAACAATTATTTCTATTGATAAACATTTCTGAAAGTATTTTATAGCAAGTTTAAGAAAGTGAAGTCATAGAATAAAAAAACTATTCTTCCTCTTACAGGACAAATTTTTCAAAATCCTGTCAGAATGTTGAGTGTGAAGGTCAAATAATTTTGTCAAAGCTATGTTTATTCAATTTCTTCAGATTTGATTGTTTTGGAATAACGGGCCCAGAATTTGAATGAGAGTTTTGTTGTTCTTAGAGTAAATTCATGTACACGACAAACCCGAATTTGAATGAACGTTTTGTCGTTCTTAGAGTAAATTCATGTACACGACAAACCACAACTTCTTTCTATCAATAGTTACAGCGCTTTCTTGCGAATAACGAAAGATTGTGCCACAGGAGTGAGTTCCGAACAATTTTTTAAGACTTTGACAAATCATTGAAGTAGATTTTCTAATGTGACCATAAACCGCAGATTATTTTCATTCGCCGAATATACGGCTTAATAAGTATGTGGTAAAATATTGTATTTTTTTTTTCTGTATCAATTTTTGAGTACTACATCGAATGGGAATATTTTTAGGGTAAAATACACCAAGAAAACACTACAAACCTTTGAATTCACTTTTTTCTCCACAAATGGTTCTTTCTGTTTTTAAATTTATAGGTATTTAAAAAGGAAAATTATAATTTTCAGTCGGCTAAAGCAATATTTATATTTCCTAACAATCGAAAACACTGTTGTTTATTGGAGGTTTTCTCATTAGACCTCCCTTGCCCATTTCAATTCCAATCATTTGCATGCAACGAAACTGTTTGCTTATTTTGTAAACTGACAATGAAAAACCCTTGTTGGCAAACAGAGTCAAGGACTCTGCGAACACAATACAACGAAGAAATAATAAAGACTTGAACCATGGCAGTGTTGCGAAACAATTCAGTTGTTGACCTCATCATTGCGATGGAATATAAATAAATCATTTCACAAGTAAATATAACCATTGTCCAGGAATTGGGTATTCCGTTGTTTATCCCTTCAGGTCCCTTGCAGTCCTTGTGAGTAGTGAACTTAAGTTTTTAATTATCATTTTTAATTTAAAAAAACAACCATAGAGGATGTCCAATGTAGATGGGATAGCGAACCGTAAAATCAAATTTGTCGTATGCAAGTACTTGATCGAATTCACTTTGCAATTTCGCATACCACACCCATATCTACACACATACTATCTACAATCTTTCCTGCTGGACTAGTTTGCAGGAAAAAAAACGAAGCAAGGATGTGAACAAAAAAATGCTACCACCTCTTAGTGTTATTGATTTATTCCATCCTGGCTGTTTAAAATACCTGTGATACCGCTGCATATATCTACTGCGAGCTTAGGTTAACAATGTTTACACTTTTTTTGTTAGCAAGTTCGAGTGTTGGATATAATTATTATATTCTCGTTTCGGTTTTGACTGCGGTTGTTTGCTCTTAAAGTTCTTGGTACGGATTGCAGGTGATAGTCGGGATGGAATGTATTTCGTGGATGAGAAATGGGAATAGGTATGTGTTTTGTGAATTTCTTTTTTTAATGTGATGAAAAAATTAATCAATATTTAGAACCCTATCAAATAATCATTTTCCTTATAGCACAGTTTGATCACAAGTGCACTATAGATCTGCGGTTTATGGTGATAGAAACGACTTAATCTGACTGCAAGTGCATAAAGAAATATGTACGGATACTACCTTATTATATTGCAATGTACCACAATGTTTATTAGACTGCTTTCGCTAAACTCCAAACCAAGGTATGTCTTGGCTGTATGTGGCCTTCCCCAGCACGCCTGGCTCCGGCCTAGACACATTGTTTAACCTTCCGCCCCTTGATGTTTATCATATAAACACAATCGCAGATGACATGACTCTCCAGGACAGGCTAAACGAATTCTTCCCGACGTCTGTAAAAAATCATGTCATGTGACTTCTTTAACATCGTTCTTGAAAGAGCAGCGCAAAACTCAAATGCTAACACCAGAGGCACTATCTTTCAAAAGTCCGTCCATCTACTCGCCTACGAGGACAACATCGACATAATCGGCAGAACGCAGCGGGATGTCACTGGCGCGTTCGTGAGTATTGAGACGGAGGCGGCGAAAATGGGTTTGGCGATCAATGAGGACAAGATAAAGTATATGCTGTCATCAAGAAAGGACACCTAACACCGACGTCTCGGACAGAATGTCACTATGGTTGGTTTGGTTGGTTTAAGTGGCTGTATTCCCGTCACCTGACAAGGAAAACACAAATAGCGCATTGAGCGCCGTTTTGGTACCACAACTAACGGAACCTAAAATTAATGGGGGGAGAAGGATGTTGAAAGCTCAAAAAAATCCTGTGGAGTTGAGGAATTTGATGATATTGACTGATTGCCGTTAGCCTGGCGACATCTACACGCGTTCTGGCTCAGAGATTGTTTGTTCTGGCCTCATCGTAGGTTGGACAGATCTTTCTTGAAATGACACAGTTCGTACGATTCGTCCATCTAGTCACCGCCCTTGAGATGAAGTGCAGGAGGATTTCTATCTTTACATATCCCAGCGGAGAGAAAACTACCTCCGCATGTGATACGCACAGAGCAGAGCCACGTCTGGCGAGTTCATCGGCCTTCTCATTTCCGTCAATGTTCCTATGGCCGGGAACCCAGACAAGAGTGATATCTAGCCGATGACAAGCCTTATTCAGCGTATCCCTGCATTCCACAACAAGCTTGGACGTAGACTTAGTTGAACTAACAGCCTTAATCGCCTGACTGTCGACGAAGATGCCTATTTTTTTTCTGTTTGTCAATATGTTGAGAAGCAGTCTACACGCCTCCTTAATTGCAAGTACTTCTGCTTGAAAGACGCTGGCTGCGTTGGGAAGGCGAAGAGTTTTAGAGATATCTAGCTCTGTAGAGAAAATGCCAGCTCCTACTCCACAGTTCATCTTGGAACCATCTGCGAGGACAGGTATGTCGAATTCATTTACGACCGCATTTTCTTCCCATTCTGGAATGCCACTATAGACAGATATAACTTTGAGGTGGTTCAGGACTTTGTCTACCTAGCCTCCGCAATGAACTCAGGCAATGACACCAGCGCTGAGATTAAACGAAGAATTACTTTTGCCAATCGCTGTTTCTTTGGGATAAGAAAGCAATGGAGTAGCAAAGCACTCTCTCGAACAATTAAAGTGACCCTTTATAAGATCTTAATATTCCCAGTCCTTCTCTATGGTGCAGAGGCATGGACTCTAGCAAAAGCGGATGAGGTCACTCTTGGTTGTTTTGAGAGGCAAATTCCTCGGGTAATTTTTCGTCCCGTCTGCTAGACGGTGAATGGAGGAGGAGATACAAAGACAAACTGTGCGGGCTGTACAGCGACATCGACTTACCCAGAAGAGTGAACTGAGGTGGCTTGGTCATGTAGAGCGAATGGACGTGAATGCTCCGGCCCTGAAGATCTTCGAATCCACACCTGACGGACGGCGCGGTAGAGGAAGACCGAGACTCAGGTGGCACACGCAAGTGGAAGGGGACCTTACCCAACTTAGCGTGCGAAACTGGAGACAACTGGCCAAAGATCGTGCTGGCTCGAGACGCTTGTTGGTTGAGTCCCAGGTCCACTGTAGCGCCACCCTAAATAAGTAAGTAAGTGAGTCTGTAAAAAAATTGCGGCATTCGTGTTGTCTCTCAACCGAAAAGACTGCAGACAGACTACTGGTGTTCTTACGGGCCATTAAGCTTTTGCCAAGCATATTAAGGTGTTAGGCCTAAGCGATACCACCAACTGTGAAGCCTGTGGAGAAGCCATGCCACTATGGAACCTATAGAATATTTCCTCTGTGATTGTCCTGCTTTTGTTCGTATCAGGTGGCTGGGATTTGGTGCTGAGATGGTGAGTGCTGTAAACTTAAGCTCCTTTTCATTGAGAGAGCCTACTTGTCTTTCTTAGGAAAACAAGTAAATTTACACAGTAAATGTGGTGTGTCTTCCAGGTAGTACAATGGGCCAGTACTGAATCTGAGTGCTCCAGGGTAGATAGTCTCACACCCCGACAAAAAAAGAGAGGACATTTTGTGAAGATATCATTTTTCCAGGTTTAAAGGACCTTTTTTTCGTTCCAAGAACCTCTTAGCAAAATAACACTGCATACATTTTTACCGTGTCATTTCTAATGACATTTTGGAATAATATCCTTTTTCCAAGTTTAAAGGACCTCCCAGTAAAATAAAATTGAACCGTAGGTACAGTTTCTAATGAAATTTTGGAAAAATATAATTTTTGCAGGTTTAAAGGGCAATTTTTGTTGCTGCAAGGACCTCCCAGTAAAATAACCTTTATCACATTTATACCGTGCAGTTTCTAATTACATTTTGGAAAATACCTTTCCCAGGATTAAAGAACATTTTTTGTTGTTCCAAGAACCTCTTAGTAAAATAACATTGCATACATTTTAACCGTGCCATAGAAAGTATCATTTGGCCGATGATTGCAAATCGGATATATATATACGAGTATATACACAAACATATATAAAATATAAAATAGGGACTTCCAGGAATCCAATATTATAAAAGACTTAAAGCAGTTGAATGACATAAAATCAGTCAAAAGACTTAAAGCATTCAAAAGACATAAAAGCAGTCAAACGGCTTACAGTTAAATGAGTGCAGTCAAAAGACTTACAGACTGCAACACAAAAAAACTTTCAGAAGACTTACAACTGACTGAAAGAATGTAAAAAGTCAAAAAGTACTGCATTCATTTAACTTACAGTCAATTGACTGCTTTATTTAACTGCCTATTCAGAATGTTCAAAATGACTGCTGAATGTTGTTTTCTAAGTTAAAGTATTTAGGTAAAGTTTAACTTATATTCAAATATTTCAGTGATATGACTTAGACTTATCTGAATGCAGAACCAAAGAAATGCATTTATTCACTACTAGCCTAGTTGGTTCTATAAAAACTCAAATGCATAATAAATGATGCTTTCTGGTCTACAAAATGGCAGTCCTTAAAAATTCACACAAATGTGAAGTGATCTAAAAACCGGGAGACTTGCCCATGTTAAATTAGTTAAACCGGCACACCACAGGTGGATCAGCAGGGATGCGGAATGGTTATGATCCCTCTTATCCAGATCAAAACCTCGCCATAAAAAAAGAAGATATAGACTCGAGGAACTAAATTGCAGCTATCTTTTTGATTTTGTGCATTTTTACGTACTTTTAGTAAATTTTGAACAAACCCCGTTTGCTGTTGTTTTTTTCAACAACAGAACTTTCAAATAGAGCTGTGAGCTAGTTCTGGAGAAAATAACATACAGCTCGCTATTGGACAAACAGTCACCCTTAAGTCCACCGTTATCGATGTTTTTTTCATCTCGCTAGCACACGCCAACACCAAAGATACTGAACATTTGAGCTCAATCGGTTCTATGGTTAAAGGGATTGCACTCTTTTTCTGCAAGGTTCAGCCTGCTCACGCAACTTCGGTGCTCCGGTAGTGCTGGTTGCCTAGCAGGCGCCTATGCCATCTTACTCTTTCGTTTTCCTTGTTGATTGTATATCAGAAACCATATCAGAAACTTTTGTGTTAGTGCCAATGACAACTGTACGAACGCATAGAAGATGAACAGACATAGAGCGGAAAAACTGCAGTTCGTCGCCTCAAAATAGATTTGCCATATACGAAAAAACGATCTTTTGAACAAGGTATGCAGTCCTGTGTTTTCGGGGCGCTCTTTCCAAATTAGCTATCAGTTTTGTTCTATCTTGATTAGTTTGCTGCCGAATATTAGAAAGGTCTTTGAAAAAGTTGTCAATAGAGCTCCGTTGAAGTGGGTCGAGGACAATAACGTAATTCCGGACAAAGAGTTTGGTTTCAGGACGGGGCATGCCACTATTGAAGCCGCTTCGAAATTGATTTTCGACATCAGTAGAATAAATGCAAGAACCAATGCACGGGTCTTGTCTGGTTGATTTTGAGAAGGCTTTCGACACTGTATGGTTAGAGGGACTTTTCTACAAGTTGACCAGGCAGTGGATGCACAAACCTTTGGTATATGTAATTTATAATATGCTTTTGGGAAAGACGTTCGTTGTCAAATGTGGCAACGTGATGTCGAGCAGATTCTTTAACATTAAGAACGGTTTACAGCAGGGGTCCGTGAATTCTCCGATCCTTTTTAACATTTACACGAGTGATCTGGTGGGTTCACTCCGAGATGCTAAAGCGTATGCCGACGATTTGGTGGCATACAGATCCGGTCCTAAAATCGAGGTCATTAACATTTTTTTGCAGCATGACTTCGATCAAATTGAGGTATAGTGCGACGGCTGGAAGTTGAAAATCAACTTCCACAATGCGGAAACAATCTTGTTCAGAACAACATTGACTGGGGCCTCTACGGATACCAGAAAAAAACTGGAAGAAATTGGCCATTATTAGACAAAATGGGCAGCCATTGGCGGTGAGAGGTGTAGTTACTAGTTAGATATCTGGGTATCTGGCTTGACCAGTATCTGTATTTCGATAGACATATAGCTGCTTGTCTTGCTCGGGCTAAGGAGGCGTATGCTCTGACAAGGATACTGTTTTATAGCAGTCATCTTGACTCCAGAGTGTAGGTTATTTGCTTAGGGCACGTCTCCGGTTGTTTCGAATGCCTGAATCCAACTTTATAAAAAACTATCGCAAAAAGGTCCTATATGATGGGGCTCAGTTGAATAGGATTGACAATTTCCTCATTAAGGTGACTCGAACGAACGTTGCAAGGGCAAGGGCCAGTGAAAATAGCCTGATATTTGGGGCTTTCTACTCAGATGAAATGTACATAGAGAGTACGCTCCAATCTGGTTTTATCCGCCCGGAAGGGGCCAACATGCCCCCCCAGGACGGTGCGTTACTCTAGGTAACATCCTCTTAGTTTATAAGTTAGATTAAGTTAGCTAGGGCGTTTTTGGGAGAGGCAGAAAGCAATTGAAATTTTCACCACTTGCTGCGTAAGGCAACGTTTGCTCAGACTCTGTCCGTACCTTAGGTACTAAAAGACTTTTGTCTTATTTATACACCACCATAAATAAATTGAATTGAATGTACTGATAAAATTAATAAATTCAAGCAATATGAAATGAAAATATATTTTTGATCGAAAACTATTAGACCAAGAGCCCGAAGTAATTTTGCGGTCTGAGAGGTAACCGAAAGATATTTGCATACTGTGTAGCCTGAGTAGAGGGTGTATCGAAAATATTAGTCTGACAGCAAATAGTGGCAGCCAATGCGTGTGAGAGCGCGTTGAATATGCGTTATTTTCCACAATAGTAATAATGAGTGTAACCGAATGAAATTTTCAACATACATAGAACATGCCCTCTTGAGCATGAAAATATCAGTCCAAGACGTTTTGAACGCAGCCAAGTCCGTGCCAAACGCGACCAAAGTTCAGCATCAAACAAATTCTACTTGTATATAATATAATAATATAAAAATCTTTTAAAAGAAAATTCTACTTTTATAATATAAAAATATTAAAAATCTTTTAAAATATTTTTAATATTATTATATTAGGGTATCCGCCGGGAAGGTATACTACTTTGTTTTGCCGCCATTTTGGTAAACATTGTTCTTGACAGTTCATATTTGGCAGTCGTGAAGTAGACACGTGGCAAATTTATTATGGAAAAATATTCGATAAACCAACGTGTTTTAATCGTTAAAACATTTCATCAAAATAAATCATCGATTACTGTGACGATGAGAAAGTTACGTGAAATTTTTGGGAGAAACAACGTGCCATCAAAACGCACTATTTATCGTGTAGTGAATGATTTCGAAGAAAGAGGGTCTGTAGGTGATAGGCCCAAGCATGGACCACAACGTAGTGCAAGATCGTCTGAAAACATTACTGCTGCTCAATGAAGTGTTCAAAACCATCCATCAACCTCAATTCGACGCCGTGCTCAGGAGCTTGGTCTTCAAAGAACAACTTTGGTCACAATTTTGCACAAGCATTTGCATTTGTTTCCATTTAAGATTCAGTTGACACAAGAGCTTCTTCCACAAGACCATTTACGCCGCCGTACATATGCCAATAGGATGTTACAGCTAGCCCATGACAATCCCGATTTTCACGAAAAAATCATATTGAGTGACGAGGCACATTTTCATTTGAATGGATATGTGAATAAATAGAATAGTCGGTTCTGGGCAATGGAAAGCCCTCATGTTAATCATCAGTCACCTTTGCATCCATTAAAAGTTACAGTCTGGTGTGCAATTTGGTCAGGAGGAATAATTGAACCTTACTTCTTTAAAAATGAAAATGGCGTAACGGTAACTGTGAATGGGGAGCGATATCGTGATATGATTGAAAAGTTTTTAACGCCACAACTGCATACTTTGGGCTTGATTAACATGTGGTATCAACAAGACGGTACCACATCGCATACAGCCAGGATTACAATGGAATTACTGCGAGACCTCTTTCCACAACAAGTTATTTCAAGAAATGGTGATGTCGATTGGCCTCAGGCGACCGTCCTGATTTGACTGCTCCGGACTTCTTTTTGTGGGGATATCTGAAAAGCAAGGTTTATGCAAACAAACCAGAAACGCTCAAACAAAATATTCGTGATGAAATTAATGAAATACCGCGTGAAATGTGTGAGAATGTAATGAAAAATGTGCTCAAAAGGGTTCGCATTTGTGAGACTAACAGAGGCGGACATTTACTTGATATTGTATTCAATACATAATTGCCGACATTAAATAAAACATTTATCAATGTAAGATCCATTCTCTTTCATTTATTCAAAAATTATAAACAAACAAAGTAGTATACCTTCCCGGCGGACACCCTGTACAAATAGAATTTATTTGATGCTGAACTTTGGTCGCGTCTGGCACGGACTTGGCTGCGTGCATAACGTCTTGGACTGATATTTTCCTGCTTAAGTTGACATGTGCTATGTATGTTGAAAATTTCATCCGGTTACACTCAATATTACTATTGTGGAAAATAACGCATATTCAACGCGCTGTCACACGCATTGGCTGCCACTATTTGCTGCCAGACTAATATTTTCGATACACCCTCTACTCAGGCTACACAGTATGAAAACATCTTTCGGTTACCTCTCAGACCCGAAAAATTACTTCGGGCTCTTAGACTAATATCTTTATTAAGAAATACACGTTTTTTTCTGGCAAAACTATTGATGAGCAGAAAAGAATTTCCTTTCAATAACTAATATTTGAAATGCCGTACGTGCCTATTTTTATACCCTATTCTAGGGGTATATTAATTTTGACGCATAGTTTGTAACATACCTTAATATTGCCCGTAGACCCCTAAAAATTACTATATTTATGATCAGCATCGATAGTAATGTCGATCTAGCCATGTCCGTTCGTCCGTCCGTCCGTCCGTCCGTCCGCCCGTCCGTCGGCAAAAATTAGGCCTTTAAACTGGACCTAGAGAGCTGAAATTTTAACCATATACTCTCTAGGGTCCCGAAATAATCAAGTTTAAGAATTTTTGAAATCCGCCCACAGACACGCCCACAAACTCAAAAAAACAAAATTTTGGAAAAAATCGAATTTTGAGCTAGAGAGCTGAAATTTTTTATATATGATCTATGGCCCATAAAACTGATTGGGACATAAAATTTTCAAAATCCGCCCACTGACACGCCCACAATTAAATAAAACAAATTTTGGGAAAAATTGAATTTTGAGCTAGAAAGCTGAAATTTTTTATATATGATCTTTGGCCCATAAAACTGCTTGGGAAATATAATTTTCAATATCCGCCCACTGACACGCCCACAATTAAATAAAATATTTTTTTTGAAAAACCAAAATTTGAGCTAGGGAGCTGAAATTTTTAATATATACTCTCTAGGGGCCCTTTATGCTCATGTGTAAATATTTTTAAAATCCGCCTACTGACACGCCCACAATTATTTTTTTTTATTTTTGAAAGTCCAAAGTTTGAGCTAGGGAGCTGAAATTTATAGTATATACTCTCTAGGTGCCCTTTATGCTCATACTTAAATTTTTTTTAAATCCGCCTACTGACACGCCCACAATTAAATAAAACAATTTTATTGAAAAACCAAAGTTTGAGCTTGGGAGCGTTTTTATTTACAAAAGCTTAGTTTTTCGATAAAATCCTTTAAATTTTTGTCACGCCCACTTATGAGATATAGGAATAAGAATAGGGTATCCAACAGTTCGCCCAAGCGGACTGTAGCCCGCCCCTATGTTTTGAAGAAAAGAAACTTTTGATTTTGAACGAAAAACGGCAAACTCATTTTTGACGAAAATTTAAATATTTTAAAAACTTAACGCGTTTGAGGATATCGGATTACTTTTAAAGAAAGAGAATTCCCAAATAGATAGATATCTAGTCAAAAAATCAAAGAATACCAGCGTTTAGTTTTTATGCAGTAGACTGCCAAACCTTGAAATGGGACTTCCCAAAAACATGGACATACGGCAAGTCAATATTAGAGCGACGAGTTAAGGGCAAACTGCTGCACTCAGGCGACCGTCCTGATTTGACTGCTCCGGACTTCTTTTTGTGGGGATATCTGAAAAGCAAGGTTTATGCAAACAAACCAGAAACGCTCAAACAAAATATTCGTGATGAAATTAATGAAATACCGCGTGAAATGTGTGAGAATGTAATGAAAAATGTGCTCAAAAGGGTTCGCATTTGTGAGACTAACAGAGGCGGACATTTACTTGATATTGTATTCAATACATAATTGCCGACATTAAATAAAACATTTATCAATGTAAGATCCATTCTCTTTCATTTATTCAAAAATTATAAACAAACAAAGTAGTATACCTTCCCGGCGGACACCCTGTACAAATAGAATTTATTTGATGCTGAACTTTGGTCGCGTCTGGCACGGACTTGGCTGCGTGCATAACGTCTTGGACTGATATTTTCCTGCTTAAGTTGACATGTGCTATGTATGTTGAAAATTTCATCCGGTTACACTCAATATTACTATTGTGGAAAATAACGCATATTCAACGCGCTGTCACACGCATTGGCTGCCACTATTTGCTGCCAGACTAATATTTTCGATACACCCTCTACTCAGGCTACACAGTATGAAAACATCTTTCGGTTACCTCTCAGACCCGAAAAATTACTTCGGGCTCTTAGACTAATATCTTTATTAAGAAATACACGTTTTTTTCTGGCAAAACTATTGATGAGCAGAAAAGAATTTCCTTTCAATAACTAATATTTGAAATGCCGTACGTGCCTATTTTTATACCCTATTCTAGGGGTATATTAATTTTGACGCATAGTTTGTAACATACCTTAATATTGCCCGTAGACCCCTAAAAATTACTATATTTATGATCAGCATCGATAGTAATGTCGATCTAGCCATGTCCGTTCGTCCGTCCGTCCGTCCGTCCGTCCGCCCGTCCGTCGGCAAAAATTAGGCCTTTAAACTGGACCTAGAGAGCTGAAATTTTAACCATATACTCTCTAGGGTCCCGAAATAATCAAGTTTAAGAATTTTTGAAATCCGCCCACAGACACGCCCACAAACTCAAAAAAACAAAATTTTGGAAAAAATCGAATTTTGAGCTAGAGAGCTGAAATTTTTTATATATGATCTATGGCCCATAAAACTGATTGGGACATAAAATTTTCAAAATCCGCCCACTGACACGCCCACAATTAAATAAAACAAATTTTGGGAAAAATTGAATTTTGAGCTAGAAAGCTGAAATTTTTTATATATGATCTTTGGCCCATAAAACTGCTTGGGAAATATAATTTTCAATATCCGCCCACTGACACGCCCACAATTAAATAAAATATTTTTTTTGAAAAACCAAAATTTGAGCTAGGGAGCTGAAATTTTTAATATATACTCTCTAGGGGCCCTTTATGCTCATGTGTAAATATTTTTAAAATCCGCCTACTGACACGCCCACAATTATTTTTTTTTATTTTTGAAAGTCCAAAGTTTGAGCTAGGGAGCTGAAATTTATAGTATATACTCTCTAGGTGCCCTTTATGCTCATACTTAAATTTTTTTTAAATCCGCCTACTGACACGCCCACAATTAAATAAAACAATTTTATTGAAAAACCAAAGTTTGAGCTTGGGAGCGTTTTTATTTACAAAAGCTTAGTTTTTCGATAAAATCCTTTAAATTTTTGTCACGCCCACTTATGAGATATAGGAATAAGAATAGGGTATCCAACAGTTCGCCCAAGCGGACTGTAGCCCGCCCCTATGTTTTGAAGAAAAGAAACTTTTGATTTTGAACGAAAAACGGCAAACTCATTTTTGACGAAAATTTAAATATTTTAAAAACTTAACGCGTTTGAGGATATCGGATTACTTTTAAAGAAAGAGAATTCCCAAATAGATAGATATCTAGTCAAAAAATCAAAGAATACCAGCGTTTAGTTTTTATGCAGTAGACTGCCAAACCTTGAAATGGGACTTCCCAAAAACATGGACATACGGCAAGTCAATATTAGAGCGACGAGTTAAGGGCAAACTGCTGCACCAATTGTCAAAAATCATCTTGGTCTTTTTTGTATAGATAAAGATTTGTGAATTATATGATATTTCGAAGGAAGTGATCTAAAAACAAAAAAATTGCACCCGCTTTTCGTCTCCACAGAGAATGAATTTTTCAAATGCCCGCCCTACATCGAACCGCCAGACGTAGTTTCAAGTCTCTGGGTCAATTGGTTTGGCTAGGCCGTCGTTATTCAATTTTATTCGACTTGTTTTTATAGAGTTAGATATAATTTCGACAAAATCGAGTTTAATACCAACGAGGCAGAAAATTCCTGTTATTTTTTTATTGTTTTTGTCTCGCAACGTTTATTCCATATTTACTTCTCCACAAAGCGAGAAAATATAATACAACATTCTTCTGACTACACCGAAGAATTACTTTCTGCATAAGTAATGTGTAGAGGGAATCGGTGCAATTATAGTGGTGAACAATGAAAGGAAGATTTCTCTCCGTGGCAAAGTTTATGACAGAGGTATGATATCGTACACGGTAGTAATGTGTAATGCGTTATTAGATAAATAATTAAGCGCAGCAAGAATTGTACGCCACGTGCTACGTTTGCCAGAAAAACAAACTTTTTTTCAGTGGTACGAGTATTATATTATATAGTTAGGTATATTGTCTGTTGGAAAAAATGCAAAAACAAAGCACAACTTTCAATCACAGTCTGTGCTGTCCTTGAATTTATCGCTATACCCGGCAACACGTTTATCATACATATTAAGAATGTTCCTTTTCAGAATACATGTCAGTCTTGGTACAATAGGGTTTTGTTTTTCCCTTATTTCGATTCTTATTATAACCTATTTCAATTTGGATATCTTCTTCTCGGTCAACGGAAGGACACATTTGTTGCAATCTCTTTTCCATACGGATGCGCATTGCATTCATAAATAGATCGATGTGTGAAAATCGGTGATATGCGTAGTATTCCGGATTCTTGTATACCTCGTTCTTAGCAGCATTTGGACCAAGGATATCGTCATCACATAAAGGACGAAACACTAATGGCTGGATATTTTTCGGTGACTCAAAACTTCTATGAGTAAATGATGTTGGATTGTAGTTTTCCGGCGGATCTCTGGGCGGATGTGGGGTATTTGTTTTAATGTATTTGCATATAAATCGGGATTTGTGTCTTGTCGGACGTGATAGCAATCTTTGTATCAAAAATTGAAAATTTCCGCTTCGAATTAGATGTTGATAGGTGAATTTAAACATCGTTTGAAAAAAATGTTTGTATTTTTACTGCAATATCTATTTAGTTGTCAAAAAATTGAAAACTTAAGCTGGGAAGCGTTGATTTTGAACAGTTGAAACTGGCTATATAATACCTTCTGAATATTTTGTATAATTTGTGGGAGAAAATATCATAAGGGTGTAGTGCATCTAGCTATTTCGTTTGAGCACTTATGGTCGAAGTAACGATAAAACAGCGATAGACAACGGACATAACGACGATGACTAAGAAAGTCAAACGTTTTCGCGATATCTTGATCGCCAATAAGTTTTGTCGCGCGTTTTGGTATACTGTATCAAGTATCTCCAAATATGTGATTGTGGCACTGGCCAGATATGAGAGTTGTAATCAAGTTTGGGTCAGATAAACGCCTTATAAATTGAAGCCAGATTAGAAGGAGTGGAATATTTCTTGCATCGCTTAAGGAAGCCTAGACATTTCGCAGCGTTCTTGGCGACATTGAATATGGGGTCAACGAAGGTTGTCGTTTTTTTAGGTTAGGTTAGGTTACTGGGCTGACGGGGCAAGAGAATCCTGCGCCCGTCACACTTAGGTCAATGTAAACCCTTTGTGATACCCTGGAGGTTATGCTTCCCTTATCTGGAACCAATGAAAAACCTATGAAAAACTTAGCGGGTTTACAAACCATCCCGATGCGTTGATGAACTTGCGCAAGTCATTCACAGACTTGCCGGAGAGTTCTTCTAAATCGTGGAAGAAATATCTGCCCAGGATATTGTTTCTGATATGAAAGAGGGCAGGGCAGTGACAGCGGAAATGCGGGGTATCCTCATTCACCTCCTTGTCCCCACATCCTCTGCAGAGTTCATCTGTGCTGAGTTTTAATTTCTTTGCATGGTAGCCCAGCATGTTGTGTCCGGTGATAACACCTGTGAGAGAGGACAAAGAATTCTTGTTCATTTGAAGGATTCTCTTGGTCTTTTGTTTGTCATATAGTGGCCACATTTTCCTTGTAATAACACAGGAATCAAGGGCACTCCATCTTTCATTTGCTGCCATCAGTGTTTTATTTCCAATCACCTGTTTAAGGTATAAGGGTGGGGTTTTTACTGTGGTGTCAGCATCCCTTGATTCAAGGGAAGATCCTTTTCTTGCCAGTTCATCGGCTCTTTCATTTCCTGGGACACCACTGTGTCCGGGGACCCAGCAGAGTCTTACAGTGTGCTGCGCGCCAAGAGCCCGCAGCTCTTCGCGACAGCTTCTTACAAGCATCGATTTTATTTCTGTGGCGGAAATCGATTTTATTGCCGCTTGGCTGTCAATGAAGAAGGTAATATCAGCCTGTGGTATTGCCGTCATTGCAGCCTGCTTAGCGGCTGTTGTCACCGCCAGAACCTCAGCTTGGAAGACGCTGCTGTAGTCGGGGAGTCTGATCGAGCCAGATATTCCGAGCGTTTCTGAGTAGAAACCTGCACCAACGCCGGTATCCATCTTGGAGCCATCTGTATAGATGGGGATCGTTGTTGCATGGATTGGTACTTGATTCTTCTTCCATTCTTCCCTACAGGGAAAAGAGACAATAAATGGTCTTATAAAATCTAGTTTGGGAGTAATATAGTCTGTGCATACATTTCTACCCGTAAATTTCTCTAGAATCTGTGCATGCCCTGTTGTACTGGGTTTCCAGTTTTTTGTTTGGCTTAGCCGCAAGGCACTGTTTGCTGCAGATTCTTGTACGAAAAGATCTAGGGGTTTAAGATTGAGAATTACCTCCAACCCCGCTGTAGGGGTGGTTCTCATAGCCCCAGTAGTGCCAATACAGGCAATTCTTTGGACTCTAGTCATAGTCTTAAGGTTGGTGGCCTTACACAACCCCTGCCACCAGACTAAATTACCGTATGTGAGTATCGGTTTAACTACCGCCGTATACAACCACATGATAATTTTGGGACTAGGTCCCCAGGTTTTGCCGAAAATTCTATTGCAGGCGTATAAGGCTATCGTTGCCTTCTTTGCTCGTTCTTTTATATTGAGGCTCCAGTTTAATTTTCTATCCAGAATCACGCCATGATACTTTGCGTATTCTGATGTTTGTAGTGGAGTACCCTCAATAGTTGGCGGATTAATTTGCGGTATAATCCTTTTATTGGTGAAGAGGACCAGTTCTGTCTTTTGTGGGTTAACCGCAAGTCCGCAGCTTCTGGTCCAGTTACCAACCATAGATAAGGCGTTCTGTATTTGTTCACTTAGAGTGGATGGGAATTTTCCTGTCGCTAGCAGTGCTAAGTCGTCAGCATATGCTACTGCCTTGACTCCACTAAGTCTAAGTTCAATCAGAATCTCGTTTAAAATGAGTACCCAAAGAAGGGGTGATAGGACTCCGCCTTGAGGGGTTCCTCTAGATGCTGACACCTTAATTATTTCACCACCTAACTCTGAGTAGATGCATCTTCTTTTAAGCATGCACATTATCCATTTAATAATGGTATTCTCCACATTTAGGTTTACTAGGGCTCTTTCTACCGCTTCCCCTTGGACGTTGTTGAAGGCACCTTCAATGTCCAAGAAGGCGGCTAGAGTATATTCCTTGTCCCTTAGTGTCTTTTCTATGGTGCTGACAACACTGTGGAGTGCTGTCTCTACACCTTTGCCTTTCGTATATGCATGCTGAGCTGTGGATAAGACCTCTGGACTCAGTTTGCTACGAATATAAATGTCCATCAGTCTCTCAAAAGTTTTTAAAACAAAAGAGGTTAAACTGATTGGCGTGAAGTCTTTGGCGGTAGTGTGACTAGGTTTCCCAGCATTGGGTACGAAAACCACTTTAACTTCTCGCCAAACTTTGGGTACATATCCCCATTTTAGGCTACTTAGGAAGAGGTTCCTCAGATGTGGGGTTATATGTTCTTCACATCTTTGTAGCATCATAGGGAAAATGCCGTCAATACCCGGAGATTTATATGGAGAGAAGGAATTAATGGCCCATTTTATCCTTTCTGCCGTTATAATCTCCGCTGTTGTTATGTGCTCCGTGTAGTGCTCCTCTTCCGGATTGTTATGCTCATTAATGCATCCCGGAAAGTGAGTCTCAAGGAGGAGCTTGAGTGTTTCATTGCAGGATTCTGTCCAGTTGCCGTTGGGGTCCTTGAGAGATCCCAAGGCTACTGGTTCCTTAGCAAGTAGTTTCCTGAGCCTAGCTGATTCCGCTGTGCTTTCCATTTTACTACAGAAGGATTTCCACGAAGATCGTTTTGCTTGTTGCGTTACTGCTTTAAATTTTCTTTGACTGGATTTGTAGGTTTCCCAGTCATGGTCGGATCTTGTACGTTTTGCTACATTAAAAAGTTTTCTAGTTTCTTTCTTAATGTCGTACAGTTCTTTTGTCCACTATGGAGGAGTCGATTTTCTTTTACTCCTCGTTTGTAGGGGACATGATTTTTCGAGCGCTTTACCTAGGATTTTTCCTAGATTCTCGGCATTCGTGTCTGTACTCTCTGGTGCATACGCAGCATCTGTCTGGAGAGTTCTTAAGTTCTTTCCCACTTCCATATTGAAAAGGTCCCAGTTAGTTTTTCTATGGTTCCTATATGATTTTGGGGGATCGTTCGTGTCTGGTATCAGGAATTCAATAATTTTGTGGTCAGAGAATGTTTCCTCCTTTAATACCTTCCACTGATCTATTGTGATTGTATTCGAGTTACTTAATATTGTAACATCGATAACTTCTTGCCTATTTCTAATAACAAAAGTTGGTTCTGAACCCCTATTAGCTATAAGTAAGTTATGATCTATAAGAAATTCAAAAAGTGACTCACCCCTTGTATTTGTATTTGAGCTACCCCATAGGGCATGGTGGGAGTTAGCATCACATCCCATCACCAGGTCCCATTTTTCCCGTGTAGCACGTTGAACAAGAAGGTGGGTCAGATCTGACGGTGGTCCTTCCGTTGCATCATAGGGCATATAGCATGATGTTAGAATCAGCGGAGGGAGCCCGTTGCGCTCAAGTTTTACCGTCACGTGGTCGTTATCGCTGTAGGTAGATAGAAGAAAGAGGTTAAACTGTTTTGCTAGCTACTATACAAGTTCTGATCTTACTATTTGGATCTGTCTGCACTGTTTTAAACAGGACAAGTCCCTTCGAGTTTAAACCCCTTATTCTGCCTCCTGCTACCCAGTGTTCTTGAATAAGGGCTAGGTCTATTTTTCTATCCTCCATGAGGTAGATTAGGTTGGCGCTGGCCGCCTTACTGTGATGAAGGTTTATTTGTATTACCTTCATCACGGTTTTTTGGCTCCCCATCCTTGTTGGTTTTGTTGACTTAGTTCGCGATAAGCCTAAGCTTGCATCGGTTTATGCCGACGCGTACTTTAAAGTCGATCTTCTTCAACAACGGAATGGATTTGTGACTAAGCAACACTATCACTTCCGTGCCTGATTCATGGTATTCTCCCATCTCGATCACTTCCCAAGCGTGGCTCAGCTGATCGGTATTTAGGGATCGTAAGTATCTCTCGATACGGTCCTTAGGGATATGAGGCCCTCGTACAACAAGTTTGGCTTTAGGTCTTGTTATCCGTACGATCTCTTTTTTGTCAATCAGACGAAGGTCGGCGTTTGGCCATGGAGCTTTCGTCCTGGCAATAAACTCCTTGAGCCATGTGAGGGTGTGTTCTTCCTCACAGGTCATGAGTTTGAATCCTTGGATGGTATTGAGGGTGCCAAACAGCGGAGTTTTTTAGGATGGCCTCGTTCACCTCATCTAGGATTCGAAGTTCGATGATTCGCCATTGGTCCTCTGTCAACTTCCGTGCAGGATTTCCGTAGTCTACTATGGCTACTTGTTGGCCAACTGCGGTTGGTAGAGAGACCTTGGCTTTCTTCCTAACGTTAGTTTGAGAGATTGGGGAAAGCGTGTCGTTTTGCCTAGCTCTTTTGTACGTGCTCGCAATCGGGTCGAGCTTGGATTGAGTATCCTTTCTCGTGCCAATTACAGGGTTCCTAAGTCTGGCTGCGATTGGGGTGGAGAGCAAAGGGCTTTATTTCCCCTTCCCAGCCGGCCTTTTGGGAATTGTCCTAGAGCTGGGCAAACGTTTGCTCTTCTCCGTTGGGTTGTCGGGTATGGTCTTCAGTAGTTCTTTAGCCTTGTCGAGGGATAAATTTTCCTTCTCCGTTAAGGCTTCCGGAATTTTGCTACCCATCCTTCGGAGGATCCTGAGCGCGTTACGCATTTGCCTGCGCAGGATCTCATGCTCCCCTAGAGGCTTCTTTGGCTTGGGTTTACTGGGGACTTTAGAGTCTAAGGCTCCTTGAGTGTCCCGTCCGGGATTGGAGGGCTGTGCCTCCACGACTGTTTGGCAACTGTCCATTGTCGAGTTATTTCCCGAGACGTCACGGCTGCAGTTGCCTGGTTGGTGAGGGGAACCTGCATCCAGATTGCAAGTGGAGCTGAGGCTCTGGATGTTCTCCAGCTGCAGTTTCCTCTCTCCTACCTCCCCAGTGACCATCTTCTCTCCTTCCAGGCCCGTACGAGCAAGTGGCTCGATGCAACGCCTGGCCGGTGAGTGTGGTGGTCCCGGGGTCGGTTCCTGTACCCGATCAGTCTCCGTGTCTGCTTTGTTGTTAATGTTAGGAGCAGGGAGCACCTCCCCCTTCTCTAGACCCGTACGAGCAAGAGGCTCGATGCAACGTCTGATCGAAAGGTTTGGTGGCTCCTCGGTGGCATCCTTTGGCAGAGTGATTGGTGTGGTCGACCTTTCCCCTGGATGGACTTTGCCAATCTGGGAGGAAGGCGGCCCCATCAATTTACTATCGCTAGTGTTATCCCCAGGATTAGCTTCCGCCGGTGTACGAGCAGTAGGCTCATTCTTCGTTAGACGCTGTTCCTGCAGATACGCACGTGCGTTATGAAGCCGTTTGCGGTCAGTCTCTGTCAGTTCTTCCCATCTTTTCGTCCCTAGTCTCTTTACTGTTGTCATGCAGTTTGTTAGTTTTTTCCGTCTGGAGGAGGTGGACAATAAAGAGAGGTTAGAGCTAGCGACGGAACAGCTGTCGCTGACATCAAGGTTCATGCCCTCCATGGCAGCATCTGTTCCAACGCTTTCTCCATCCCATACTCCAAGATTGACAAATGGATTCAGAAGAAGGTTTTCTTCTTCCTCCGTCAGTTGTTGTTGTTCTGTTTGGGGATCGGTTTTTCTAGAGTCAGTGGTGCCCGATCCTTGCACCTTAGTCTCTTTTGTTTTGTTTTGTATGTTTGTTTTGTTTGAATTGTTCATTGTAGGTCCCACGAGTAAGGGGGAAGGAAGGTCCATTTGCACTCACCCCCTGTATGCAGATAAGGGGAATTAGGGTTAAAACTGGAGGTCCCCAGGTATCCAGAGTTTGCGCTAGCGACTGAGCACTCCCTCAGCCATGCAGGTCTCGGCGCATCGTACCTTACCTTGGATTTGATCCCTTTTAGTTTTCCACCCCCTCTTTGTCGATTAACAACAGAGAGGGGAGTACTTAAGCCCCACCACCAGGACAAGGTAGGTGATCAATCGGGGGGCAAGAACACAGCGTAGGCATTTGTGTTTAACAGCAAGCAACACCTGGCAATATCATATTTCATTGCTTGCTTTTCGGTGCTACTTACTATTAGAAAGAATAGAGAGATAGGAAAGTAATGTTTGGGTGCAGTTGTAGGGTTTTCGCAACGGGTGGTGTCTAAGTTGCTTAGGGAGATTACGATTTCATGTACTCTATATAAAGTAATGGACTTGGTCGAGTTTCAAACGCACGACCTTCCATTCAGTAAGCGAATACACTACTACTGCACCGTTGCCACCCACTTTATGGGTACATATCCGCAGGTCCAGATGGTATTTTATCTATCGTTCTGACAAGTTGTTCTTCTACGCTATCTGTCCTACTTTTCAGGGCTCTTTCAGAAAGAATTGCAAACAGAATTTGTCCAGCCTGTCCTAAAAAAAAGACGAATCTCCTTCTCCCTCTTCCTACTGATCAATAATTGCATTGACGTCCCTTCCTTCCAAGGTCATGGAAACGCTGATTAACCGCCAGCTTATAAAATATCTTAAGTCGCGGAAAATTCTTAATGACCGGCCGTATGGTTTTCGCAGCAATAGGTCCACGGGTGATTTGATGACTTACCTAACCGAAAAGTGGAACCAATCACTTCACTTCGGTGGTGAAAGTAAGACAGTTGCGCTTGATATTTCAAAGGCATTTGACAGAATTTGGCATTAAGCTCTTCTTGTCGAAAATGCGTGCATTTGGAGCCGATAATACTCTTCTTCAACGGATTAGAAAGTTCGTTTCGGACATTCTCATTCAAGTTGCCAAGGCTCCGTTTTGTCTCCGACCCTCTTTCTCATTTTTATAAATGATCTGCTGGCTGCAACTTCTAATCCAATTCATTAATTCGCTTATGACAGTACCCTCAGTTTTTCATAATTTTTTTTTTGGGTCACGGCCACCTTCTTCGGATGTGGAACTGGAACGCGAACGTATTCCGATCTCATTAAATTCCGATCTGGACAGCATAGTTCAATGGGGTACAACCAATAGGGTCGAATTTAATCCTTCCGAAACGCAATGATATCTTCTGTCATCAAACAGTTACCTTATCAGCCTGCCATTAATCATGAATGATACTTGCATAACTGAAACCTTCGTTGGAATGACCAGAAATTTGATATCGCCAAGAACGCTGCGAAATGTCTGAAATGTCTCTTCTGATCTGGTTACAATTTAAAGGGCGTCTATTCGCCCCAAACTCGTGTACAACGCTCATATCGTGGCTGGTGCTCCAATCACGTATTTGGAGCTGCTTCACAGAATACAAAAACTCGGGATAAAACTCATTGGCTATCGAGATATCACGAAATCGCTTGACTTTTTCGTACTGTCTCCTGCCTATCGTTGTTTTATCGATATTTCCACCAAAAGTACTACAATGAAATAGCCAGTGGCATTCCACCCCTAGAAAATTTCAACCGCAATATCTGCCATGCCAGGAATGTGCATCAGTTCACTCTTAAGCCTACTTGCGGACATACAGTGAAACACAAAGAATCGTTTCGTAGCCCTACAACACGAATGTCGAATGCTCTGTCACGCTCTGTTTTTCCACACACATTATGATTTACAAACATTCAAAACAAACGTGCATTGGTTTGTCCAGGAATTATCTTCAAACCAAAGACTAAGGAATGCGAGATATACATGCAAGTTAAAAATAAAACATAGGGACGGGCTACAGTCCGCTTGGGCGAACTGTTGGATACCCTATTCTTATTCCTATCCCTCATAAGTGGGCGTGACAAAAGTCTAAGTATGGTTGAATTGTTAGGAACGCTCTACATATTTTGTTATAAATATAACATTTAAAGGATTTTATTAAAAAAAACGCTCCCTAGCTCAAACTTGGGTGTTTCAATAAAATTGTTTTATTTAATTGTGGGCGTGTCAGTAGGCGGATTTAAAAAAAATTAACACATGAGCATAAAGGGCCCCTTGAGAGTATATATTATAAATTTCACCTCCCTAGCTCACTTTGAATTTTCAAAAAAAAAAAAAAATAATTGTGCGCGTGCCAGTGGCCGGATTTTGAAAATATTTACACATGAGCATAAAGGGCCCATAAAGAGTATATATTATAAATTTCAGCTCCCTAGATCAAACTTTGGATTTTCAAAATAATTGTTTTATTTATTTGTGGGCGTGTCAGTGGGCGGATTTTGAAATTTATCCCGAGCAGTTTTAGGAGTCATAGATCATATATAAAAAATTTCAGCTTTCTACCTCAAAATTCGATTTTTTCCAAAATTTTGTTTTTTTGAGTTTGTGGGCGTGTCTGTGGGCGGATTTCAAATTCAAATTCGTAAACTTGATTATTTCGGGACCCTAGAGAGTATATGGTTAAAATTTCAGCTCTCTAGGTCCAGTTTAAAGGCCGACGGACGGACGGATGGACATGGCTAGATCGGCATTACTATCGATGCTGATCATAAATATAGTAACTTTTAGGGGTCTATGGGCAATATTAAGGTATGTTACAAACTATGCGTCAAAATTAATATACCCCTAGAGTAGGGTATAAAAATAAAGATAGGCGCCTTAGATCACATTTTAATTTTTATGAATTTTGGTTAAATTAAAAAAACTGAAATTCAGATTTTTTTTGTTTATTTATTTTTGCAGCGTTAAATAAGAACATCTAATAATAATGGTACATACATACATTATAATAAAATGTTATATTAATTAATTCTAAAATTAGACTTTAACACACTGGAGTATAAAATAAAAGAAAGATTATTTGAAAAAAAATATGATCAAGTCTTACTTCATATTATATTTTAATGTTAAAATTTTGCTTTTCTTAAGAAATAACACAGTGTTAGTGCTTTGGGTGCGAGCTGTCCTCTCCTGTTACCTACACAACATTATTTTCTGAATTGGATGTTCTACTGTAAATCATTTGGCTGTTCTTAAGTGCGATTGTGGCTGATGGGACCAGCGCTCGTCAAGGTTTCATTTCTTCTGTTGTTCTATTGTGATTATTAGTTAGCAACATAAAACGTAATTGTTAATACAAATTCAATAAATAAATAATAAGGCTTATAAATAACAATAAATCAATTGTGTCATCTGGGAGTGTCCTGCTAATATAAAATGCCGCCTTGTAGTATCTCCTTGCTATCATCGTGTCTTATTGCAAGCCTCTTCCATTTGGATTTGAAAGTATGCTTATTGAACGGGCGGGCTGCCCGTTTGCGTTACGAAGTAATCCATTGCTGTTGCCATTACCGTTCATGTTACCGTTTTCATTATGTGTTAGTCCGTTACCATTTCCGTTCAGAGACGAAATACCATTATTACTTCCGTTGCCGTTTGATCGAAGACTACTTTCATTGCTACCATTTCCATTGATAATCAAACTGGACTGATCTTCTGGCAACTGTTCCGAGCTTAAGTTGCTGTTGTCATTTCCCCTGCCATTGCCATTTCCATTTCCTTGCCTATTACCATTACCATTTCCATTTCTGTTACCATTCGCATCATTACTCAGACTACCCAAACTTGAGGTTATTGTTGAACTGATACTTTTACCACTGTCGAGAGTTAGAATCTGTCCGGCCCGTGTTCCAATACTATTACTCAGCCTTGTAATAACCAATGGAGACTGAATTAGCTGGCTTTGAATGGTGGCTGTGGCCGGTTGATTTATGACGGTGTGTGGCTGGGCAATTCGCTCAATAAAAATCGACCGACGGTTATTTTCAAGGGCAGCAATATCGGAAGACTTGGCAAAGATATTGGTAGTTGGTTGGCGGCTAATGATTGTTGGTGGATGTGATACTATACTTGAATGGACAGTCTGCCCTAAAATCTGTTTTGGAAGGCCTTGAGATAATAGTAGAGCTTGGCTATTTGTAAGACGATCATCGCTTTGGAAGGCAGATGTTTGAATTGACTGTTGTTGTTGAAGTTGAATGCGCTTCTGTTGGATTTCCTGTTGCATTTGCTGCTGAAACTGCTCAATAATCTGTTTAGCTTGGGCCTGAGCTTCAGCTTGAGCCTGAGCAGCGACTTGAACCTGAGCAGCGGCTTGGGCTTGAGCATGAGCAGCTGCTGCTTGTGCCTGTGCTTGGGCTTCAACTTGAGCTTGTGCAATTGCGGCAGATGCTTGTGCTTCGACTTGGGCTTGTGCTACGGCAATTTGGGCCTGCTCTTGGGCTTGAACTTCTTCTATTGGCGAGAGAGTAACCTCGTCCGGAACTTGTTTGGAAACAATGGCATTAAAGCCATTAATTGAATCGGCGGTGTAGTCAACAATACGACGCGTACCATCAGGTTCCACTAGGGAGTACTGAAGGAAAATATATCTACCGCAATCGTACAAAAGAAAATGTAAAAACTTACCTGTCCCTGGACTATGTCCCCGTTTCGCTTTTCTTCTTGCGCTTTATTATCTCCCGTCACTGAATCCTTTACATCGTACGAGAAACTGTACTGTGGATGATTGTCATAGTCCTCCGACGATGTAACTCTAGCTCCTATCCCATTTTCTTGTGATTCTCGAATTCGTTGCTGTACCAACTGCGCAGTGGCTTGATTTAGATCCAACGAATGTAGAGAAAGGGCGTTTGCATATGTCCCAAAAATGACGACCAATAATAAAGAGTGTATCTGCCAAATATACAAAACATATTGAATCAGCGCTCTTTATAAAGTAGCACATAAATAACGCATTTAGTATATACTAATTTTATAATTATGTTCTAAACTTTTCTCTCAGGATCCATTTGTGCCCAGAGCACTACACTTATAAATGAAGCTGCCAGTTTTTGATTATTTAATATATACTTTAATGTCTCGCAACAGATGTGGGGGAGGTTGACGGGTTCATTCCCCTTCTGAAATATCAGATTATTGAATCTTTAACACTGTAGTATGATTTCCTTGTTCCAAATAAAAGTTATTTGCGCGAGGGCTTATCAAATATTGAAAAAAGAATAAAAGTTTAGCCGAATCGTTTCTTCTTTCGCGTTATATGCAAACATTGACTTGCATAATTAATCTTTGTAATGGGAATCGAGGAGTCCTATGCTTTTACTGATACTTAAAAGTTGCTTATTTGTTGAGATACTTTGTTAATTATTAAGTTGTGAAAATATGCAGATTTAACAACAACTTTTGGGTTTCGAATTTTTTCAATACAAGATTCGGGTTAATATTAGTTGTGACCCAATCTTTATCCAAAAATGAATCCAAATCCAGTTATTTTAAACAAGGAATTCCTACTTAATATGAATTGCTCTTTCTTAATCGAAGGAACGGAATCCTTAAACTAAAGTCAGTAACGATAAAGGAATGGATTGACAAATGATCAAATTTTTATCAATAAGCCTAGTTCTAAGTCTGGTGGCATTAACAAGAAAAATGGAAACACTCCTAGATCCACCAAACCAATCCTCTGCGTGGCCTCATGTCAGCAAATTTTTACTGCACCCCTCCTTTAAAAACTAAAACACAAAATAATGAAGCGTCTTTTTACTAGCCTGATGGGTTCGACCCCTCGACTTCACAAACCGATCTAAATACCCGAAACTTCGTCAGGACTCACGTTCTAACTCTTATCTTTCCTTCCCTTATCGATCCTCGGAACTCTATAAATACTCCCCTCAATGCCAGTTATAACTCGACTGCGACTGCACTTCAATTAACTGCCATTGTCCTCGCCTTGCCTCTATTCCTAGAACTCATGTTGCCTCCGACAGCCAAACAAACCAAAAAGTTCGCTGATCGTTACGATCAACAAATATCAATCAAACTGTCTATGTTGATGGGGTGACTAGAACTGATATCATGGTATCCATAATTAAAGAAGGTCTCCCAACTAACCCCTATGTGCTCAGGAAGGTTTGGTCAGTAACCATGAAATGTTGAACCTAACTGCGGTCAATCTATCTGTTTTTGCCTCATATGTAGATTCCAAATGAACCTCGCAAACTCTAAGAAGTCGGACCAACATCCAAAAGCTTTTTCGTAACTTACATCAGTCAACCTAAAATTATTCATCCCCAATTTTTATCCATCCATATCCACATCAAAACTCCTGACGTCTAATTAAACTCTCAAAAACTTATTTAGGATGTCTTTGCCGATACTGAAACCAATCTTACACTCAATTTTGAAAACAATGAACTCTTCACCTCCTATTTTAAAGTCATATTACATTCCACAATTAGCTCATTGTCGGTAACTATACACAATAACTTTAATCTTGAACTTGTCTGTGGTAAAATCTGTCTGCCGAAACGCTCACTCTATATTTTTGTTCTAACATACCTCCATGCCAACCGACTAGCGGATATCAACCTTTTGTTAGTCCAATAGACTACGTGATTGAGTTTTTAAATCCTGAGCACGAAGTCATCATCGTTGGTAACTTAAAGCTCCCACATTGAATTTTGAAAGAGTCCGACAATGTCATTCATTTTATTTCGACCAATGCCAATTCTGAAAAGGAAATTATATTCACCGGCAGACTTCTTCATGCATCCAAGTTTGTACAAATGAGTCATTTAAAGGACATACTAGGAAGACAACCACATGCAGATAATACTGACGTAACTCAAAGTTATCATATCCGTACCAGGCTTGAAAGTTATCACACTCCCATCTTACTTACATTCGCTTATTATATTTAAAACATCAATCCCGACTTCCTGATGCAGCTGCAGCGAACCTGTAATTCGCTAATACCGCAGTCATTACTTTGGCTTCCTTATACCCAAAACGTTCGGATGTGGTTTCTTTCACGAGACTTCGATTTTCTTGAGCTTGTAGAATGGGTATACGGTCTCTTCTATTCCTCGAACCAGAGAATTGAAAAGAGACTTGAGCGTATACGGATCTGTAAATTCTTTGCTATTCCTTTTGAAAATTCCTTGCACTTTCCAGATTTAAACCATCTATTTGATAATTAAAATTTTCAGGTCATCCGCAAATAGAAGACAATGTATGTTTTGAAACAGCATTTACGTTTTCTTTCTTTAATCCAATTGAATTTGCATATTAAATTCCATTTATTAAAATTATAATTCTTATTGTAAATCAATCTCTGACTCCACTGTAATTAAGGTAATGCATTGCGTGAAATTCAATATGTTATTTATAAACTGCAAGAGCCTCTCTCTTTAATATGCGGTACTTTAAATTAGCAAGTGTATGTATTAGAAACCGCAGTTACAGTGGGTCAGAATTTGAGTTCTTTTACCAACCAGTAATTTAAATAATCATATTCTCGTTCACTTGGATTTTGGACACTCAACTAACCACAGCGCTAAGTCACGCAAGGAGAATAAGTATAAAATAAAATTATAATTACATTGTGAATAAATCTATTCATACTGTGACTTTGATATCTTGTCCCGGTCAGATATTGGTTTTCCTTGTTGCGCTGATTGCCGGTTTGATCACGTTGGTTTGGTTTTTTTTTTGGTTTGGTAATTTTATGGTTGCATCGCCCACGCCACCGTGTCGAGTATTCTACTGTGAGAAAATTGTTTTCAACTTTTAGAAACTGCGGTTTATTTTAGACATTTCGGTTGATAAACAAAATATCTCGATCAGTGCTAAAACAATGTGAGTTCATAAATATCTCAGGAATATCATTGATAAACAATAAGAACAGTAAAGCACCCAAATAGCTACCTTGTGGGACACCAGATGATACTAAAATTATATCAGACAAATAATCCTCAATTTTTATAACGTGCATTCTAAGGGTAAAATAAGATTTTAAAGAATTAAAAAAATTGGGTTGAAAACCAAGTTGCAAGGGATAAACGCGGTCAAATGCCTTGGCAAAATCTGTAAATAAAATATCAGTTTGTTCCAATAAAGTTATTTTCGAAATTATTGATAATATAATTAGTCAGTAATGATAGATATTGCTCTAGATCTACCAGAAATAAAGCCATGTTGGTATACTGATACAAAATGTTTTACAATAAAAAGTAAGTTTGTCACAAACAATCTTTTCAAATAACTTTGGTAGAGCAGAAATTGTACATATAGCCTATAGTTAGTTATTTCTTGTTTGGATCCTGATTCGAAAACTGGTGTTATAAAGGAAAACTCAAGAATGCAAAAACTCACCCTTCGAAAGAGATAGGTTAAAAATGTCAGCGGTTTAACTAAAGATGAGGCACATTTAGACAACATAATTGGTGTAATCCCTTCGGGACCTTCCTTTTTATTTGGGTCTTAACCAAGTTATGCTGACTCAATTTCTGAAGCAAGTAAAACCATAGAACCTATAATTACAGTTGCTGGGACTTTAGGATAATTTATAGGAGAAGGATTGTTTGTAGAATACACAGACTGAAAGTAACCGCATATGCACTGAATCCCATCCAGAAATACTCCATGAGACTCTGCACTCAGAACTAGTTACTGTGAGGTGCGCAGTTTCATAAAGGTGCATTGTGGGGCCATACCTCTTCTAAGAAAACGGTGTAACAGTAACTTTCAATGGGGACCGTTATTGAAAGATGTTGAAGGAGTTTTTTTTACCCAGAACTTTGCCGAAAAAGGACCCGTTTCAACAGCATTTGGTTCCAGCAAGATGGAGCAACTGCACACATAGCCAGACCAGTTATGGCGGAGCTCCAACGAAAATTCCCAAAACTAATTTTTTTTTGTGTTGGGAATTCGCTGGAAGTAAAAAATCATCGAAAGACATTGCAGAGCTAGTACGCGAGGGATGCTTCTGCAATAGTGATAGACTTTAACTCATCTAAAAAAAACTCCCGGGGGCCTGACATTCGCCATCCCGAATGAGATTGCACCTAGTCGACGACTAATCGGCAATTTGTTTTTGAACTACATATTTGTTGAATTTAACAGATAAATCCGCCGTTTGTCGGATTTCCAATTTTTTTTTTGTTTGAAATCAATACCTTAGCCCTAGCTAACTCTTATAGATCAAGAGGATTTAGCCGTCTCAATCTCCTGATTGCATTGTCATTATTTAATAGTTCTGTTATTTCTGTGTTTACGTGGTTGAGAAGCCTACTTCTAACTTCAAAAACAAATTAATATCCTGAAACTCCACTTTCCGCTGGCCCCCAAGGTCACAGTACCTGAATGCACCAGACTTTTTTGTATGGGGTTATGTTCAGCAAGAGGTGTACAAAACGAAACCAATGAATTTGACTAAATTGAAGGTTTCTATTAAAACAATAATTGAGGTGATCCCGATTTCAAACCTTCATGCCTCAATGAATAATTTTCTGATCGGCATATGCGTCCATGAGCATGGAGGTCATTTACGGTCTATCATCTTCAAAAACAATTAGTTAGGTATCTAAAATAAAATTGAATTTTCTATACATTAAAAAAATGGAAATACATTGAGTAAAAAAAAAGTTATTTGAATTTCTTAATGTAGCACAATTGGTGCACCACCCTGTATTTCAACTCTAAGACCCGCAGGAGGCGATAGCTTTACATCTAAAATCTTAAGCTATCATAAAATACTTTTGTTTTTTGCTGTCCAGATGTCTTCAATTAAGTACAAATAGTTTAAAAATAATTTTTTTGAAAGCTTTTAAGATTTAGATAAATAAAATACAAGTGAGTTTTATTTTAATTTTAGTCATTTTGGTTTAAAGTGTGGTGGTGTGGTTTGAATTCCAACTTGATCGCACTTGAATTGAATATATCGATCGGACTGTACCCAAAGTCTTTTTTTAAAGACATTTAAGATTTAGTGCCTCGCGTCTAATTGCTCAACGTTACCATCGGAATTTAGTTTTGACTGCAAAAGCGTTCCCCAACTTTTTCGTAAGTTTTGCGTGTCAGCGAATTTATCCCATTGATTGGCATTTCGAAAGTCATAACAATTCTTACTACAGAAGTAAGGGAACATAGCATAATCGCTGCGAACACACCAAACAAAAACTGTCTACGAGTAGCGTTCTAGAAAAACGAAGGCACCGGGGCTTGTTTGCAAATATGTTGCCTAAACATGACTTCGGAATTCCTTATTATTTAATTATCAATATATTTCACTTAGTGATTGTTCTTAGACTTTCCAGCACTGCCTCAGGTAAAGTATGTTTGTTAAGTGAACAATCATTCTCCTCAAAGAATTAATTAATTTATCAAAAACAAATGCTTTTTTTTCTGTCGTAACCCTAATGAAAGCATTTCGCTTAGCTAAGCATATAAAATGGTTGAATACATCGAGTGAAGACAAAATCGCAGACATTTAAGTCCAGGCAAATTGGGGGAAAAAATCTGTTATTCCTCAGGAAGGATTCTTATTAAAGCTGTATTTGATGAACGAAAAATAGATGAGAACAGAATAGAACAGCACAAGTGAGTGAAAACTGTCAGATCAAATCAGAACAGAAAAGTACATTTTCGAGTCATATGTTAGTTTCATCGCTGTACAATTTCAAATAGATGATCGCCTCTATTTTCTACTGAACTTCGCGCTTTGATTGCGCATTAAACAGTAAATGTATGACCTGATGTAGTTTTGATCACCTATGATAGTTTATTTTAGGTCGCTATTCCACAGAAAATGCCCGGAGCTTCGGCTAAAGAAAGGCAGACATGCGGAACACACTTTTATTAAAACTTCTCTATTATCGTAATATCATACCTCATACTCAGTTTGAGTTTGAAATGTAAGCACGATTACAATACATAATCTTTCTCTTTAGTATAGAACCGCATACGAAAAAGTTTAAAATGTTGTGTGTATGTACTTGGACTTAGCGTTGCGTTTTCGAAACGCCCTTAACGCCCACTTTTCCTAATGGCGAAAATGAATTGACTTGATTTATGAGAGCAGAATAACTGCATATAAATAAAAAATAATTAAAATTGGATGAAAAAGATGTGAGGTTTAAAATATAAAAATGTTGCTATCAGCCGAAATTGACTGAAGAATCACTCTTACATAAGACTCAATTAATTAATAATGGCTATACGGCAGTGAAAGACAGATTTGTCCAGCTACTGGGATATGCGGGCGATATCGACATCATCGGCGTTCCTAGCGTGCCGTGTTAAATGCTTTTACGGCGATTGAAGAACAGGAGAAATTGTTTGGTCTTGAAGTAAATAAGGACAAGAGATAGATGCTATCAGCAAACAAACAAACATAGGTCCACCGGCAAAACGTCACTGTTGAAAGCAATAACTTCGATGACACCTTACATATCCGACGGAGAATTAAATTCGGAACCCCTGCTACTTTGGTTATGCGGAACAAATTGGTTTAGAACTCCTTACTCACAAGGACAAAATTCATGCTGTATCGAACCTAAATCCTGTCAGTTCTGCCTTATGGTGCCGAGTTCTGGATGATAAGTAGGAAAAGAGAGCTAATCCTGGGTTCAAATTCAAATTCAAATCTTTATTTAATAGTCATATACAGTAAGATACAATATCTTATTTAGTAGTGCATGCTTCAGCAAAGTGCTATATGTACTTAATTTTAAGTGTTACAAGAAGACGAGTAGGTACTATTTACAAAATCAAATGCAGGTACACCAATATAAAAATAAAAACAAACAAATAGTTAGGTAAGTCCAAATTCTTCCGGGGTCAGTCACCTTGACGTGTGTACCATCATGGAACGCAAATTCGATGGTGCCGGTGCGGAGGCTTACGGCGCAAAGAGTCATCGGGCCTTTCTGATAAGGGACAGACCGTCTGATGAGCGTCAACTAAGAACTGACCAGGACTACACGTCCGCTACCCTTCTCCTCTTTCCTTTCAATTTTCAATTACCCATATCCCCCCTCCATCAAATCCCTAAATCCTTTTTCCCCAATATACCCCTAATCTAAGGTGGCAAGCGCCGAGAGATGCATGGCTAAGAGGGTGCTTAGTCGTTAGTTTGCAAACTTCGGATACCAGGCGACCTCCGATTTTAAGATAGCCTTCCTGTGGTTAGACGGGTAGACCACGGGCGACACCATATCCCGAATACTCGTGGGTTTCAAAATAAACCAAACAACAAAACAAACAATAGAGAATGATGCCTCTAAAATTGCATCATCAAATAGGGATGTTTTAGAACACCCTGTCGATGACGACACGACATCTGTCAAAGGGATAGAGTCGGTAATCATCGACTCTGAAATGGGGGAACCTGAAGAGAACTTGTCTCAACTCAGTGACTCTATTTCAGAATCCAGCACCATATGCAACAGCATATTATCGGATGAAAGACATCCCGATATAGAGGACGTACCTAAGACAGTCGGCAATGTAGCACGGACTGAGTCTGAGTACGTTAGGTTTACACCATCTGAACAGCGCAGATTTAAGCGCGCGCAGAAGAAGGGGAGCACCATTGAGCAGGCCCGTCTCTATGCGATCCAAAAGATGGAAAACAAGGGTCCCGAGGTGAAGCGAATGCGATCCGAGGATAATACCCCGCCTCAATCCGAAGCGAAGCGAGGTCGCACTGGGAAGACAACCGTCGACAAAGTCTCGTATAGCAATATAACGAGCTATGTAAGACTGGGTGTTGTACCGGTGGACATCGATCGTAATCCTCTCTCCAACGAACAAATGGGTTCGATACAGGAGAGGATTATGGATATCACGATCGAACAGCGTGACGAGGAGGTTAAACCAGCCTTCCGCGGTACTACGTTCAAAGCCGGATGGCTCATGATCGTATGTGCAGACGCCACCACTGCAGAGTGGATGAAGGCAACCTTCGCCAAGCTAAAAGAGAAATGCGGGTTAGAGGTGTTGCTTGTGGGAGAGGAAAATTTTCCAAAACCACATGTCATCAGAGGGTTCTTCCCGCAGAGTACCGGCGTAGCTAGCGAAAGGATCCTAGCCCTATTAGATGGCCAAAACAAAGAACTGAACACGAGAACGTGGAGGGTTCTGCAAAGATCGGATGAGCGAGACATCGCACATATGGTCTTTGCCATAAACGACAGCACCATGAGGAGACTCGTGGAGCTAAAGGGTATGGTCTCTTTCCGATTCGGACAGACCAAACTTATCCTAAAAAGTGCTGACAAGACGGCCACACAGGGCCCTAAAGATCAAAAACAGCACGTTTTGGATAAGAAGGATGTCACAGCTCACGGCAGCACCGCAACTGACCCAAGTGGGGCCAGCACCAGCGCTGCCGCTAAGGCTGCAGCTTCAAGTACGGTAACAACTGTGCTAGAAAAAGAAGCTACCAGCGCGAAGTCAAGCGCAGCCAGAGAAAGCCAAACACGATTCAGGCCTAAGTTAGGTATGGATCGTAAGAAAGCACTGGCACAAGAAGGACATAAAAACAAAAGTCCTAGAGGCAGACAAAGTGGTCCTCCTCAACAGGGTATCGTACGTAGGAGAGGTGATAACAAGCCCAATAGAGTACGAAACCCTGAATAAAGACGCAAATGACCACCCGTCTCAGCGTTTTGCAGGCCAACCTGCACAGGGCTATGGGTGCATCGGACACCTTTAGCCAGCGATGTGCCGAAGGGAACATTGCTATTGGACTAATCCAGGAACCTTGGGCAACCAATGGTAAGATATCCGGATTAAATTGTAAACACAGAGAGCTAATTTTCGCCAAAGGTCCTTTCAGACCAAGGGCGGCTATCTCTATTAAGAAAGATATAAAATTTTCTCTCATTCCAGGTTTCACAACTAGGGACCTGGTGGCGGTCCTAATAGAGCGCCACAAAGGCCGAGAGCTGCATAAATTTGTATGCGCATCGGCGTACTTTCCTGGAGACACGGATGCAGTGCCTCCCTTACCAGTACAGGAACTTGTCCGGTACTGTGAGGACCAGAAAGTACATATACTAATCGGCTGCGACGCAAACGCACATAACACCATCTGGGGCAGCCGAGATACAAATAACAGAGGTGAGTCGTTATTAGAATATCTATATAGCAATAACCTCGTTTTTCTAAACAAGGGAAATAGTCCTACATTTAGAAATTCTATAAGAGAAGAAGTTTTAGACCTTACTATATCATCTCCTTTTATGAAGGATATTATAGAGGGATGGCACGTGTCTGGCGAGGCATCTCTATCGGATCATATGCACATCCGTTTCGAGATAAGATGCAATGCCGAACACGCGTCAGTCCGTTATGACAACAGACTGACTAATTGGAGAACTTACCGCGAAAATCTTGCGGTCAGATCTGACATGCTGCCAGAAGCACCATCAAATACAATTGATGCAGATGCTGCGCAATGTCAAATAAATGATATTATTCTTACCTCATTCAAAAATAGTTGCAAGGTTAAAAGAACCGTGGTTAAAAGGTGCGTACCATGGTGGAACGATAACCTTGAGTCTATTCGAAAGAGGGTGAGAAAGCTTTTTAACGAAGCTAAACGCACCGGCACATGGGAACAATATAAATCCATGCTGACCATATACAACTTAGAGTTGCGCAGATCCAAAAGAGCCTCATGGCGTGTAAACTGTGAGAAGATAGAAAAACTTCCAGAGGTGGCACGCCTCCAAAGGGCCCTGTCAACGGATCAAGAAAAAGGCATGGGATTGTTAATTAAATCAGATGGTTCAATCACACGCGACCGGGAAGAAACGCTGAAAACTTTGCTTCAGGCTCACTTCCCAGGTTCTCACACGATGGTCATTACAGACGACCATACAGCGGAGGTCTCAATTCCAAGAAACCTCAGCAGAATTCATAGTTTATCCGGAACACTTTTTACTCCGGATAAGGTTAAATGGGCAATTAACTCATTTAAACCATTCAAGGCATCAGGTACAGACGGTATTTTTCCAGCCCTCATTCAAAATGGAATAGAATTTTTACTACCATCCATGATTGCCTTATTTAGGTTCAGCTTCAACTGGGGGTATATACCAGTTACCTGGAGGGAGGTAAACGTAGTATTTATACCTAAACCGGGAAACAAGCCGAGAGAATTACCTAAATCATATCGTCCGATAAGCCTGACATCGTTTTTTTTGAAAACAATGGAAAGGATTATTGACATTCACATTAGAGAATGCATATCAAAAAGCATGCCTCTGCACCCTCACCAATATGCGTACCAAAAGGGCAAATCCACGGAAAGCGCTCTGTTAAGACTAACTACAGAGATAAAAAACGCCTACCGTTGCAAAGAGATCGCACTTTGTGATTTTCTGGACATAGAGGGTGCTTTCGACAACACTGGATATGAATCCATATCAAATGCTTTGTACCATAGAAATATAGATAAACCAACTATTATATGGATTAAAGCGATGCTGGAAAGTCGCAAAATAACTTCCTCGTCAGGAACGACCTCAGTATCAGTAACAGCCGTAAGGGGCTGCCCACAAGGGGGAGTACTCTCACCCCTTCTGTGGTCATTGGTCATCGATGACCTGCTACACAAGATGAGTAGTTTGGGCTACACCACAATTGGGTACGCCGATGATATTGTCATCATAGTTAGGGGCAAAGACTCAATAGGAGTCACATCAAAAATGAAAAATGCTCTAAAGACAGCCATAGACTGGTGCATTAAGGAAAATCTTTCCATAAATCCCAGCAAAGCCGTCATCGTTCCTTTCACTAAAAGGAGGAAATTAGACCTAGGCCTAATCACAATAAACGACACGGTCGTAGAGTATTCCGACGAAGTCAAGTATCTTGGAGTAATCCTGGACAAGAAACTTAACTGGAACTCTCACATAAACAACAAAATCAGTAAAGCTAATAGAGCTTTATGGGCCTGTCGTCGCACATATGGTAGAACCTGGGGAATCTCTCCAAAGATCGTCCACTGGATCTACACAGTGATGATAAGACCCATCATAACATACGCCTCCATAGTATGGTGGACAAAATCCACACAAAAGGTCGCAATAGAGAAGCTCAAAAAGGTACAACGGCTTGCGTGCCTTGGTATCTCCGGAGCCATGCGTACCTGTCCAACAGCTGCCATAGAGGCAATAACAGGAATTATACCCCTACACATATACGTCCAAAAAGTGGCGATCCGCAGTGCAATAAGTCTAATACAGCTAAACGAGATAAGTCTTAATGATCATCCGGAACTTAAGACCCTTCTCGATGAACTGCCAGAACTTAACATGAACTGCGCGGTCACAGACCGCATTCAAAAAACACTATGCTTCAACAAACGGTTCTCCACGGAGATACCCAAAAGAGAAGCATGGGTTAGCAATAACCCACCAAACAGCCATAACGGCATAAAGTGGTATACGGATGGTTCTAAAATGGAAACGGGGGTAGGAGCGGGAATATACGGACCACACAAACGCTTTACGATACCCATGGGAAAAAGTCCCAGCGTATTTCAAGCGGAGCTCCACGCCATTCAAGAATGCGCCAGCCACATTATCTTATCTGGCATAAAAGGTGCAACCATCCATATTTTCACGGACAGTCAAGCAGCTATAAACGCCCTTAGCTCGTATACCATTGACTCCAAATCAGTCATGTACTGCTTCAATACCCTACAATTACTCGGAGCAAGAAACAAGACCAAATTATGGTGGGTTCCGGGTCATGTCGGGGTAGAAGGTAACGAAAAGGCCGACGAACTGGCCAGAAAAGGTTCAGAAACACCTTTCATAGGTCCCGAACCTTTCTGCTGCACCCCTAGATCAGCAGCAACGGCAGCAATTAAAAGCTGGGAACATAGAAAATGTATCTATCATTGGGATAACATCCCAGGTCTAAGGCAGGCCAAACGAGCCATTCGGCCTTTCAATCATAATGCCAGCAAATGTCTAAACCTAAGCAGGCATGATATCAAAAACCTAGTAGGTTACCTTACTGGTCACCACGGTTTAAGATATCATCTACACAAAATGAGAATAGCAGATTCTCCTGAGTGCCGACTCTGTCTTGAAGAGGACGAGTCAGCTGAACACATTTTATGTGAATGCCCAGCCCTTAATGGAATTAGAAAGAAGATCTTTCTCAGGGAACAATTGAGCCCCGAGGACATAAAGAATTCTTCTACTGGTAAAATTGTCCGCTTTACACGGAAAGTGGAAATTTTACTAGTTTAAAATTTTTCTGGCCCATACGGTACAAAAGATCTTTTAGGTCGAAGTACCCCCCCTTTTATAAATCGCCTTGGCGAGCCAGAATTTAAAAAAAAAAAAAAAAAAAAAAGTCCAAATTCAAATTAAAACAATTATTCAATTAATTACTTATTGCTAATAAATTAAATTACAGGGAGTAATAAGTAGAGAAAAAAAACATAAGGACGGGCTACAGTCCGCTTGGGTGAACTGTTGGATACCCTATTCTTATTCCTATCGCTCAGAGAGTATATATTATAAATTTCAGCTCCCTAGCTCAAACTTTCAAAAAAAAAAATTTAAATTGTGGGCGTGCCAGTGGCCGCATTTTGAAAATATTTACACATGAGCATAAAGGGCCCCCTAGAGAGTATATATATTATAAATTTCAGCTCCCTAGCTCAAATTTTGGTTTTTCAATAAAATTATTTTATTTATTTGTGGGCGTGTCAGTGGGCGGATTTTGAAAATTGTATATCCCGAGCAGTTTTAGGAGCCATAGATCATATATAAAAAATTTCAGCTTTCTAGCTCAAAATTCGATTTTTTCCAAAATTTAGTTTTTTTGAGTTTGTGGGCGGATTTCAAAAATTCGTAAACATGATTATTTCGCGACCCTAGAAAGTATATGGTTAAAATTTCAGCTCTCTAGGTCCAGTTTAAAGGCCTAATTTTTGCCGACGGACGGACGGATGGACATGGCTAGATCGACATTACTATCGATGCTGATCATAAATATAGTAACTTTTAGGGGTCTATGGGCAATAAAATATTAAGGTATGTTACAAACTATGCGTCAAAATTAATATAGGTACCCTTAGAATAGGGTATAAAAACTTAAAAAGAAAACATAGGGACGGGCTACAGTTCGCTTGGGCGAACTGTTGGATACCCTATTCTTATTCCTATCCCTCACAAGTGGGCGTGACAAAAGTCTAAGTATGGTTGAATTGTTAAGAACGCTCTACATATTTTGTTATATAACATTTAAAGGATTTTATTGAAAAAAACGCTCCCTAGGGTGTTTCAATAAAATTGTTTTATTTAATTGTGGGCGTGTCAGTAGGCGGATTTAAAAAAAATTAACACATGAGCATAAAGGGCCCCTAGAGAGTCTATATTATAAATTTCCGCTCCCTAGCTCAAACTTTGAATTTTCAAAAAAGTTTTTTTTTTAAATTGTGGGCGTGTCAGTAGGCGGATTTTAAAAATACTTACACATGAGCATAAAGGGCCCCTAGAGAGTATATATTATAAATTTCAGCTCCCTTGCTCAAATTTTGGTTTTTCAATAAAATTGTTTTATTTATTTGTGCGCGTGTCAGTGGGCGGATTTTGAAAATTTTAACTCCCGAGCAGTTTTAGGAGTCACAGATCATATAAAAAAAATTTCAGCTTTCTAGCTCAAAATTCGATTTTTTCCAAAATTTTGTTTTTTTGAGTTTGTGCACGGATTTCAAAAATTCGTAAACTTGATTATTTCGGGACCCTAGAGAGTATATATTTAAAATTTCAGCTCTCTAGGCCCAGTTTAAAGGCCTAATTTTTGCCGACGGACGGACGGACGGACATGGCTAGATCGACATTACTATCGATGCTGATCATAAATATAGTAACTTTTAGGGGTCTACAGGCAATATTAAGGTATGTTACAAACTATGCGTCAAAATTAATATACCCTTAGAATAGGGTATAAAGAGAGGAAGAGAGAAGAAGAGGACTTAAATATCCAATCATTATCATCAAGGTGTTTCAACCTTGTGATGCGGGTGCAACAGGTGCAGTAGTAGTGTATTCGCTTCGTGCGTTCGAATCGCGGCCAAGTCCATTACTTTATATTGAATACATGAAATCGTAATCTCCCTAAGCATCTTAGACACCACCCGTGGAGAAAAACTCTCAACTGCACCCAAACACTTCTTTCCTATCTCTCTATTCTTTCTAATAGTAAGTAGCACCCAAAAGCATGCAATGAAATGATAGTGCTGCTTGCTGTTAAACACAAATGCTTACGCTGTGTTACGTACTATAAGGGTACTGTAACAACAGAAAAAATACCCTTAGCGTAAGCAAATTATAAAAAAAAAAAAAAAAAAAGTATTGTTGCAGTTTTGCCTTGAAAAGCGTTTTGCAATTTATCAATCTTAGAGGTCGGGGAAGGAAGTTCCATAGCCGAATCGCATAGACAAGGAATTGACTTTCGGAAATCAAGAAACGTGAACGAATTGGTATGAGATCACAAGTTCTACTCGAACGCGTAAAACGGAATCTGTTATAAAAGTAAGGTGGTTGGCGTGTCTGGAGTATATTGTGAAGCAATACCAACGTTCTGAGCTGAAATGTTTTCGAGAGAGATGCCATAAATCGATTTGGAATAAGAGGAAATTTGGTCATATCTTCTTATTCCAAAAATATATCGCGCAATACTGTTGTATGCCACATTTAGTTTCCGCCTGTGCTCATAATCGCAATTGCTGAAAAGCTCACATCCATATAGCATAATAGGAATGAGCAGCGTTTTGGAAAGAATTACTTTTGTCTTTAAAGGTGTGACTTTCTGCGTAGCCAAGAGTATACGAAGGCCTCCATATACCTTAATAACAATTTTGATGTGGTGGGCCCAAAATCGAACCTTATGGAACACCTGAACTAAGTGTAAGGAAGCCTGACGAGGAGTTATTCACTACAACTGCTTTAAATCTATGATTTAAACAAGAGGCTATAAAGTTTGTAGACGAAACTGAAAAATGAAATTGATTCCTTAGCTTACTACAGAGAATAGTGTGGTTAACCGTATCGAATGCTTTAGAGAAATTAATTAGTATAAGGAAAGTTACTTCATCATTATCTACCGCTTGTCTGATGCCTTCTGTCACATTTATTAAAGCCAGGGCCGCCTCCAGCCAAACAAGCGCCCGGTGCAAGATTTAAAAAAGTTAGATTCTCCTTGAAGTTGCCATATTGCAAGTGATGTGAGTTAATGTGCAAAAATTCAGCACAGGTGTGATGGATACTGCCATTTTGGGCTTATTTGAACAAGTTTTTTGTTTTAAATGCAAATGGCAGTATCCGCGCAAGTTTTAAATGCAAAGGGCAGTATCCGGGCAAGGTAAAACAATTTTTTCTTACTCCTAACAATGCGCCCCGGAATTTGGCGCCCTGTGCATTTGCACATCTTGCACATATGGTAGGGCCGGCCCTGATTAAAGCAGTAGTACAACTAAGTTTTTAGCGAAAACCAGACGAATTAGTGCACAGTAGATTTTTATTTAAGAGAAATTTCCGTATTTGGGAATTAATTACCCTTTCAAGAACTTTAGAAAGAAACGATAACATCGCAATCGGTCTGAATTCGTTAATGGTTTTCGGGACCGGAACTATTTTCACTTTTTTCCAAATATGAGGATAAACATCGGTCATAAATATGTTATTAAATAGGTACGTTAAATATTTTAATATATGCAGAAGAATGATTTTAACAAAAACTGGACTTATCTCATCGAACCCAACCGAGTTAGATTTTATAGATAAAACGCTTTCTAAAACATCAGCGTCATTGACAGCTGTAAATTTAAACTCAGTGAAGAAACCGAATTAGCGAAACTGTTCTCCACAGGCTGGATGTTCGACGAATCGGCACTGTTTGGAAGGATATGGTTGCTTAGGGTATAATCGACGCTGGGGGTTGAAATGGAAACGAAGCTCTTATTTAACTCATTACAATCAACATTATTGAAACAACAATTCATTTGTTTGCCCACTCCTATATCCCTAAGGTTTTTCCAAAGTTTAGCTTGGCTTGAGAAGGATCAAGTCGAGGGGCATAATAACGTCTTTTTGATTTTTGTATCTCGCAGGTAACCCTATTTCTCAAAATGCGGTAATCATTTAGGAGTATATGCAGCAGAAATCTTTTCCAGCGCTTGTATGCCAAGTCACGATGGTAGATTAGGGTTTTTATATCCTTGGAAACCCATAGAGATTGGCATTCAACTGCTCTGGCAGACTTGGTTATAAAAGGAACATGAAATTAAAGAGATTCCTGATATTATCTTGAATAAATGCAACTCTTGACCGAGGGCATTCCATAAATCCTGTACCATTCAATCGCAATTAGGTCCTCCTGTAATTGATTCAAGTATTTTTTTTAAAGTCACGAAAACTATAGATATTTTCGGATATTACAGATTCACATTGAAGTGTTAGATGAATTAGATCATGACGAGAAAAACAAGAAGCCGAAAGTTGACTGAGGAGGGTGATTGGAGGAGAAGATACAACCGCGAACTCTGTGATTTGTATTCAGATGTGGATGTTTTCCAAAAAACGAAATCACGTTGACTACATTAGAATGGACAATAATTCTGCGGCCAAGAGGATCTACGAGTTGCAGCCCCAGGTTCGAAAAGGCAAGGAAGACCGAACCTCCGTTTTTAAGACCGAGCCATAGCGGATGCTAGAGCGCCTGGTCTGGAGAGTGTTCGTGGTCGCAGAGTATGGATGACACTTCACGGTTCGGGAGCCCCTTTAGTAAGTACGCAGTCAAATATTGAAAATTATTCTCATTAAAGAGAAGACCTGCAAATTTTGTTTATACCATGGATAAGAGAAACATTTGAGTAACTCTCAAAACTTTGACCACAATTTTCGTAAGCTTTAAAAACTTTACCATAAAAGTCCATCTCAATTGATTAAATAGAGTAAATAATGAAGTCAATAAAATATTGTTTGAAATGAGAACGTTGAATCACACATCTTTATATCATTTAAACTAATTCTTTTTATATCGGTCAGTTCTTATTCAAATGCTCTTCAATCTGCTATTTGCCACTTGGTTTGGTAAACCGAAATAATCTTTCAGAGTTATCTTTAAGGACTAATCCACGTTTGTGGCTTTTAAAAAGGTTACCGGCCAAAAGTACATAGAACCAACAATATAAGGAATCTTTTCATTTAGGCCATATCCGAATTAATTAATCTGATGGCAGGAATTTCGTTTTTATCTTCCAAAAAAGGTAGACAGAGTATTTTTTGTTGTCCTGTGTGGATAATTTCTTGTGGTATTCCAGTTCATGCTGATAAAACTTTCACAAATTAAATTCCTTACGAGTTGGGAAGTAATGAGCGTTCTTCTTATATGAAGTTCAGATTGAAGAAGAAAAACGTCCAAGTATCCTTTAATAACCGCACGAAGTATACCTAATTCTAATAAGACGTAACCCGCAATCGGTCTCTGATAAGGGATATGCATAACAAATTCGAAAAATTCCTTCACAACATACCCTTGACATTTTGGGTAATCCTTTTAGCATGTGTATCCACTTTTAGTAATCACAGATTGGTAGTTCTTACCACAGTTGTAACCAAACTAGTACAAATAACACAGACACGATATTGGACTGGCAGGATATTTTGTATGTTTATTTTTACTGCACTTCACTATAGTCGTACTTCACTGATTGCTGTTGGCACTTTGATGCAGTATTTCAAACAAATCATGAAATTTATATGATCCGTTGCCACTTGTTGGGGTTTACTTTCAATTTTCTTTGATGGTCATCTGGGCAGTTGAGCGAGCCCAGCCCAAGTATTGTGGGGTGATAGCCCAGATGACATTCACATGGTCTCGTTCTGTTTGAGTAAGAGGTTTCCTCTTCGTTCATGGAGGCCACGCCGAGATACGCAAATAATAGATTTTAGAGCTACACATGCAGCAGTTTATTGCGCAAGGGATTAAGTTACCCAGACGACTGGCTTAGTGTATGCATGTACCTTCTGTTTGGCACGCAGTCAGTGGAATTTGATGTAAGGGATAGGATTTCAGTACTCATCTGTTGTATGCCAGTGAAGTAATATGTCGCTCTTGATACTTTAAGTTGTAATTTTTCTCGATTAATGACCGAATTAGTAGACAGTATCGGGTGCAGCATGTGGCGTTAGATGTATTGGATGGCTGAACATAAGTGCATGTTAATAATTGTCACAGGGTGAATTTAGTACTAAATTATTAAAATTTTCAAAATCGGGTTGCATTATTCTTAATTTTATTTTTGTCAACACATATGGGAGCGAATGTCCAAAGACATTATTACGCCAAAGCTGATGCCATCCTACCTTTGTTTTTAAACTCAATCTTATTATTTTAATCAATAATATATTTTTAAAGAAATTGTGCTTAAAAAATCTTTCCAAACCTCTAAGTATTATCTCCAGAAAGTCTATCGACTCTGGAATATTTCTTGATGTTTTGGAAACTTTCCTATATAACACCAATTCTTAAATCTGATCCTAAGCAGAATGTCTGCAATTATGGACCTATATCCAAAATAAATTTAATTCCGAAATCACTTGAAAAGATTGTTTGCAATAAAATGTGGTATCGGGACACTAACACGGGTTTATATTTGGTAGATCCACTTCTACTAAGTAAGCTCTTTTATGCAATTTCGCTGTAAAGGATTTCTGTCTTGCCTATCAAACGGCGGACGATCTTAAAATATTTCGGTCTGTTATTTCTGAATATCACTGGGATTTATTGCAAAACTATGTTTCTGCGGTTGACACCACTCAATTACACTAATTAAGACCAGAACAATCTATTTTTGAATATTCACAAATGACAGTGATTTACTCTTACTGGATCAAAGGTACATATTCGTTTATGATACTACATAAAATCTACACTTCTCGAAAGAATGTATTCAAAGAAAGATCAAGGCATTATTGTTGACACGCGCCTCACATTTCAAGAACACATTAATGACATTATCTCCAAAGCCAACTCCATGTTAGGCTTCGTCAAACGTAATTCCAAAGATCTTACTGATTATTACACTCTAATATCCCTCTACCGGGCGTATTCTTAGTTAGACCCCGCCTTGAGCACTGCATTGCAATATGGAACCCGTACTACGAAATTTACTTTATAAGAATTGAAAGGTGTGCAAAGTAACTTTACTAGTGTCGTAATATTAAAGTTAAAAAGGAGAATTTATACGCTTATATTACGAGTATATGAAACTAGATGTTCTTTGATTAATTTCAACTCCCTTTTCAGTCGACGTAAATATGTTTCTGTCATGTTTATAACATATTTCATTCATTATCAAACACAGTATAAATACTAGATATCAAGTATTCCAGCTTACTGCCTAGAAAAGCGCATGGATGAAGAGGAGGAGGGGACTAAACTTCACATTCTTTGTACATGTCCTGTTCTCTCCCATAAAAGAATTCTCTATCTAGGATCCTTCTTGCTTATAATGAAGTCGTGCTTCATTATAAGCTCTAAATGGTTTAACGAGTAGATAGAGAAACTACCTAGATCCACGTGATATCACCATGAACATCACATTGGTCTTAGTACTAATTGGTACCTATAGTGGCTGTAGCTGACAACCAACTCAACCTAACCTAACCTCACAGAATAAGAAAACCTTCATGATGAAAATGTGGTTCAGGACTCCGAATAACTTTTCTTGAGCAGGCTTAACATAAACTAAATCGTATAGGCTTTATGACCTCTGTCCTTGTGAAAACATTTCTCGGAATATTATTTGTATTATGCTCAATTCCTGTGGCTGACATGGAATCGACAAACCTTAGTTTTCGGTCCCACTTCAAGTTTCAGAAGCAATATTTCAGTTATTCTTGCATGACGGGCACAATTTCGCTCATCCACATCACTAACTTCTGAACTTTTAACTTTTCGTTCTTTTTAAGCGAAATTATCACAATTTTTGTAGTGAATTGGAATAATTTGCATACGTAGTTGAAGCTTGTATTGTTACATTTTTATTAATGACGTGGGTTGTACTTATCATCTGTTAAAATTTGAGTGCACCTTTTTGACATGAAATTCGCCATCTTGACTACTGAATTCAACCTACAGGCCAAACCCTTTCTAACAATTCCTTCCATTAATAGAACTAATCATTTTCAACTGTCCAGAGGATAGATACCGGATTCCTTATGCCATGGGATAAGCGGTAGACAGTAGGTCGAATGTGCAAGGCATATATTTTGGACTACAACGTTTTGGCAAGATCACGTCTTATTTACATAGGTAAATTATATATGCAGACAGATATTGACTGAATTACTTTAAAATCTTAATTATCAGAATATATTTCGTCCTCTCTCATGCTTTGTTGAACAAGTTAAGTAGGAATCTGAAGACTATTATTTTGGAAATAACCCAAGTTGCAAGCAATAAAACATATAGGTTTATCCAAGAAAATTGAAATAAAAACTGGATAAACTCGTGGCTTCAATGGCACAGTGCATGAGTGTTTGCCTGAGAAGACGCTGGTCTAGGTTCGAATCCCAGTGGAAGAAATGGAATTTCGGGATAAAATGAAGGAAAAAGACAGACCAGCACCACTGAAGGAGTCTGATGATCGGTTGTGGCTAACCGTGAAACAGCGCTGTAACTCCAGCCATCCACTTAACGTGGTAAGGAATGTAAGGGTATTCATTCAAAACAAAATAAAGGAATTGACGGAAAACAAAAATTAAAACCAGGAAAAATTGTGTGGTATCACTTAAAAAACCATTAATCGTAAGATTCTCGACAAATACAATGTCAAAAAGTCTTTCACCCTCTCTATCACCCATTTCAGTCCAACTATGCTTGTCGAAATGGAATAGAATTAGAGAAAACTTTGAAAGAAAAACCAGAATGAATAACATAATATACTTACAGGAGCAAAGTTTGTCCAAGAAAATTGAAATAAAAACTGGATAAACTAGTGGCTTCAATGGCACAGTGCATGAGTGCTTGCCTGAGAAGACGCTGGTCTAGGTTCGAATCCCAGTGGAAGAAATGGAATTTCGGGATAAAATGAAGGAAAAAGACAGACCAGCACCACTGAAGGAGTCTGATGATCGGTTGTGGCTAACCGTGAAACAGCGCTGTAACTCCAGCCATCCACTTAACGTGGTAAGGAATGTAAGATTATTCATTCAAAACAAAATATAGGTGAGTATTAGAAGTACACTTTCCTCCAATTTTACCCAACCAATAAATCAGTCAACCTCTAGATCCCACTCTTAAGGAAGTATATCACTTACAAATCGAACGATCGATATATACAATTCGCATTGAAGACAATAAAATAAAATTTATTTTTCTTATATTTTCAGAGAGTACGACTATGAAGAAGTGAAATGAATTGCTCACTCGGGACAACAGAAGTGTAAATGTCTCAAGTGGTTGAAGGGTTCTGGTGTTGAAAACTTAAAAACCTTGCACTAGCTGGTTGTTCGGTTATTTATATTTTCCGTTTGCGCAAAATAACAATAATCCAATAAAGCGTTTTTCATCGGAATTGACAACCACCTTCTGCACCTGAAGTATTGTATTTTGGTAATGCAAAAAGTTTCCCCATCAAAGAATAGAAACACACTCGACGCCGACGTGTTGTTTTGTTGGCATTTCAATCAAATTAGAAAAAAACGGCATTTCAATACTTTTTCCAGTCAACGAGCATTTCAGAAGGGGTTCAGTTTTGGATTTTAATAAGGACTCAATATTGGAGCATTTCACAGTTGCTTTCGAAAAATAGATATTTAAATGTTCATGTATATCTGGCTTTCGTATTTAATTTAAAATAACACTTTTCTCAATGTAAGAGATAAATTGAGCTACGGAACAGGTAGGTGGTCATGGTAAAGGTTTGATTAAAGACAATAATACATTCTGCCGACGATTATTTAATATGTGTAATACTTCGAATCCTGCATAAGAGAATATCCACTGGCACTTGCTTGTCCTGCCCTATCAAAATTTAAATTATTTGGTTTCCACTAATTTTGTTTCCCTTTAGGATTAGTATTTGTGATCTTACCATACCGTCAAAGTGACCTCCTCGCTGGTTCGAAAGTAGGTAGGGATATTGACAGTAAAGAAATTAAAATGCAGCAATTAACTAAAAATAAATTTACATTTTCAATTTAGCTTAGCTTAATTATAGCAAAATCATACATGTCAACATTTTGTATTTAAAAATGGATGTTTAAAGTCGAAAATATTGGTATAACAGTATTTTCCCAGGAAAATGGTCAAACATATCATCGTCTGCATGATAAAAGCGCACATTCGACATTTTGTTTACTATTAAGAAGGGACAACAAACATATTTCCTTAAGAATAAGAATTAATTTAACTTTGCTTTACCAAAATTGAATGGTGAGACATCACAAATCATAGATTGTTGCAGTACTCGCATCTAGATTGGGTGGTGCGCACATACTCGCTGTGTCGCACGTTAAAATGAGGCACGTATGCACCGGCACTTACATCGAGTGTGAAACATTACAAAAGACGTTTTCCGGCTCCAATTAATATGAAAATATTAAAAAATATGTATGAATCCAGAAAAGTTGAGAATCGAGTATCGCTTCAAATAAAAAAAAAAAGTTATGTTGGTTTTTCATATTTGTATTCCCTATTTTAAAGGCATATTAATGTTGACTCATAGTTTAATAATAATAATAATATTGGTTAGGGTATGTTACACTGCGACCTATTGGTCTATTGTGTCCCCTGCTTGTACCGCGGAGAGGTTCGTGACCTCTTTCAGAGCCCTTTCTATATACTTATTTTGTGAAGCGTATCGAGGAACTGCTCTGATTTTTTCCTTGGCAGGTCACACTCCTTAGAGCACAGCGTCCAGTCCAGTTTCTTTGATGAATCTGAGAATGAGCTGTGGGTCCATGGTTTGTATGTCCTTGTCTGTTATTTGGTGCCTGCCCAAATAGTTCATCCTTTTGTGGGCCAGTGCCCCACAGGATTGCAGTATGTGGTCTGGAGATTCGGCGGTTTCACTGCAGAATCTGCAGAGCCCGTCCTTCGATATGCCCATTTTCCTTAGGTGCTTCTTGAGTCTGCAGTGCACCGTGAGGAGGCCTGTTAGGATTCTTAGGTTGTTTTTGTTAAGGCCGATACAAGCTTTGAATCTCTTTTGGTTGTAATTTCCTAAGAGTTTCTTTGCTTGCCTCATACCTTGGAGGTTGAGAAAGGCTTTTGCCCTTGTTTCTTCCTCCAGTCTCCTGAACTCTAAGCGTATAGTGTGTTCTCCTATCCCGCAGAACGGTTCAGGTCCTATGAAGGGTTCCTCTGAACCTTTTCTTGCCAGAGAGTCCGCTGCCTCATTGCCTGTAATGCCAACATGGCCATGACTCATAGTTTGTAACATGCGTTATTATTGCGTAGACCCATAAAAAGTACTATATTCGTGATCGCCCCTGAGTCCGTTGGCAAAATTCAGGCCCTTAAACTGGAGCTAGAAGGCAAATATTTTAACCATGTACTCTCTAGGGGCCCAAAATAATTAAGTTTAAGAATTTTTTAAAATCCGGCCACTGACACGCCCACAATCTTAAAAATAAATTCTAGCTGAAATTTTCAAAATATTGTCTTTAGGGTTGCCATATTTTCCGAGACCTTTTTTTATAATTTTAGTGCGCTAAAGGGATTTCTTTTTTCTGTGACACAGTATTCTTATAGTGGAAACCACAGCGCAGGCATTTTGTTTATTGCTGTAAGTAGCTCCCAGCGAATGATTCATTGCCTATTTTTGGGTGCTACTTACTGTATGAAAGAATAGAAGGATAGGAAAGAAGTTTGGTGCGATGGGATTTTTTGCTCCACAGGTGGCGCCTAAATTGCTTTAGGGGGATCTGTTTTTATTGTGTGTATTCAATTTATAAAAACCATGGCCCTGGTCGGGATTCGAACGCACGACCCGCCAATCACTTAGTGAATACACTACCATCACCCCATTGCCACCTGCACCTAGTCGGGACATTTTGGTGACAGGTAATTTTCATGGGTAATCAAGCAAAAACTGATGGCAACTTGGAAATTATTTTATTTATTATATATTTATTTAATAATTATTGCAAGATAGATAATTCCTTTTACGATAATATAAAATTCATCACAAGTCATGTTAAAATTAAATTTACATTGAAGAATAGCTTGAACCGTGTCGACTACCAAGCGATTCCGTTCGTACGTCGATTCCGAGGACATTAATGAAAATACGCGCTCTGCAGTTGCGTTATGGCCGGGAATACTGCAAACATATTGACAAATTTTCTTGAATTGATGAAGCTCGTGTGACGTTTCAGTTTCAAAAACATTTACCCATCTTTCACTGATATTTTTTGTTTTCCATTCTTCGCTTTCTGTTTAAAACTGTTTAACTTTGACACCTCCTCTTCAATTTTTTTTATTTCAGTTTCTAAGTCGGGATTTGTTGTTTTAAAACCAAATATTAAATTGCTTAGCCATCATACCAATATAATTGGAGTCTTTACTCTCTTAGAGTAATTTTCTCATATTATCAATGAGCTCCTTAATAGTGTAGTGTGATTTGTCTATTTTTAATGTCTGCTTATAAAAGAGAAAAGACTGGGAATGTATAAATGAAAAATAGACCTTCGCCACAGGGTTTCTAAAAAATTCAATAAATAAATTCGGAGCATTTGTCTCATTCTCAAAGAATTCATTTAGTAATTCCTACATCTTTAAAATCCTATCGATGTCTAGCACCAGCGAGAGCCACCTGGTACGCGAATGCGATAATACTGTTTGGAATGAGACTTCCACAAATTCGCAAAAAGTTTTAAGCCTCTCTGTTCTGACTGTATAGATTAAGAAATATTTGGAAAATCTTAATGACAATTATTTCACAATCAATCCCTTGTGTGTCTGCAGCTAATGATATTGAATTGTGCAATATGTGGACCGAACGGCCCACACCTTCTATTGCTCTTTAAAGTTCTGTCTTTAATTTGTAAAATACATTGCACAGCTCACTTCTTTGAGCTCCACCAAAATTTGCATTAGCCACAGAAAGCCAGTAACTTCTCAGAACAAATATTTAGGTCGTTTAGCGATTTCAGACAATAATTGGTTATTGTACCTAAAGTTTCATCCGGTTGAGCTTGCAATCTAAGTAATTTTGTTTTTATACCTTCTTTCACGTCAAAGAATTGAATTACTATCGGAAATGGTTTTTCTGCTTTGTGGTTACTTGAATCGGTGCCGATTCCATAAAATAAGACAGATTCCAAATGCGAAACACACTGAGATTAGAATATGCCTTATGATAGCAGTTCCTTTCGTTCCGGCCGGCAGCCCTTCTTTAGGCCCTTAAAATACTCGCGATTTACATTTTTTCAATTCCGCACACAATTTAAAAAAAACCGTTATATCGAACTGTTATATGAAAAATCAAAGTTAGAATTAGGAAGCTGAAATTTGAAATATATACTCTCTATGGGCCCTCGACGCTCATGTTTAATTATTTTCGAAAGTCGCTTACTGACACGCCCATTATTTAAAAAAAAACGTTTTATTGAAGAAATCAATGTAAATGAAAGTTCTATTCTTCGCAAAGTACATAAAATCGTTTTGAACGATTTCCTTATACAATATTTTTGGCATGCTCACTTTTAAGGGGCAATTTTTTTTTTTTACAAACACTTTGTTTTTCGATTAAATTTCTTGAATGATGTATAAAAAAATAGTAGAGCGTTCTTAACAATTCATGCATACTTAAACTTTTACCACACCCACTTTATGAAGGATAGGAATAGGGTATCCAACAGTTTGCCCAAGTGGACTGTAGCCCTTTTTAAAAACAAACTGACATAAGTCAAAATTCATACACTTTCAGAAAAGCCATTTGAAGTTTTTCATAACTTAAAAAAATCATTTTAGTTTTGAATTTCAATGAATACCAAAAAGTTGTAAAGTAAAAAAGTATTATTTTTTTTCTTCTTTCAAGTGGTATATTCAAGTTACTATAAAAATCAGTTTTTCAAAAAAAAAAATTTGACTTATTTCGTTTTACATCCAAATTGCTACTTATTTTAAAAAAAGTGTGAAAACGTTTCGTTTTGTATATAATAGGATTTTTTTTGCGTATTTTGTAGAAAGAACCCGCTTTAAATAGTAATAAGTTATAATAAAAAAATATAGGAACTTTAATGAAAAATCGATTGTAATAATATTATATAAAATAAAACCTAGCTTATTGGTAAAACGACACTTCTTTAAAGTAATCAAAAGAACTTTGAAGTTCATCAACTAGTTTTGTTCCAAGGTAAATGACACAACACAAAAAGTGTCACTTTTCAAGAAACTTATTTATCACGATTTCATAATTTTTTTAGAAGCAAAGTGTTATAGATGAAAAGAAGTCATTTAGCTGGGAAAACAACAGCGATGTTTCCTTAAATTTAAAACGACACTTGTGCCCTCATGCTGTTAGTTTAAGAGTTATAGTTATGACGGTTTGATAGAAAAATTGTATTTTTTTTTGCGATTCGTTCTGTATACGAGTAGTTAACTCAAAATCGACAAGTTTTGACTTATGTCAGTTTGCTTTTCAAGCGACGATATACACAGTAGGGTGCATCGCTTTAGTATGATTTTTTTTTTTTACTAAATCGGAATGGACCATGATTCAAAAGTTGTATCCATGAACATATTAACTATATCCAAAATATTTTTTGAATTGAAGTATGTTTAATACTGCCCCAAGTCACTTGAAGTTTTAACCTATTATTGATATATTAGCATTTTTCAATATAATTTTTTTTCAGTTCCATATAGCCCCTATCTACTTATTATTAATATTTAAACGTATTAACAAGCAACCTGTAGTTCCTTCCTGACCGGGGATCTCCCGTTAAAAAAAAAAAACAAATAATTTTAGTAGCCGATGATTTTCCATTTCCCGTACAAAATTTGAATATTTATTGGTTTGCTCGGCGTCGGCAGTGTTATTATATCAGAGTGATTTTGTTTTCAGTTTAATTAAGAAATGTCTCTGTCTACTCTGCGGAGCGACTTACTGTGTCCAGTGTTTGGCCACGGACAAGATATTAGGCCCTACATGTTGCCGACTTACGAAGATATTATACGATGTTACTTGTGGGTAAGCCGAAATAGTGAGACTCAATATAAAAACTTTGCTACTAAAACATGAGAGAATATCTGCGAAAAGTTGTTGAACCTTTGGGAGAAAGCGTCGATTCCTACTATCGAACATTGTTCAGTTATAAGGAAGATAAAACAGTACCATGATAACTACCGAAATTTACTCAAACCATATAAATCAAGAAAAGGTTTAGATTCATATCAGAAACGCATTCAATTCTTTACGGATGATGCAAAATCTCTTTTCGATAGCTTATAGATAGAGCAGCTTGTAAATGTGAAAATTTTGATTCATGCAAATGTGAAAAACAACTGAAAGTACCAAAATTAGAGAGATCTTTTTTGATTGACCAACGGAATGAACGAAAAATGGGTATTGGAAACACGGACATTAGAACTTCCATAAAAAATATGAAGAAAATAATGAGAAAAAGAAAGTATGAAAGCGGACAAGAAAAATACACCATTGAAACTAATTCGTCGAATGATATGCAGTTATCTTTTTTTTTTTTTTTTTTTTTTTTTTTTCAATATTCTTTTTTATTATTTGCAATTTTACAAAATGTTCTTAGCATATAAATTTTAGTACTAGATAAGATATCTTAAGGCTAAATAATCAAGTTACATAAGAGCATTTATGGAATTGAAAAGAATACTGTTCAGTCAATTCTGTAGTCGTTAGACTAGTAGGAGCGAATGACACTTTCAAGAAACTACATAATATATAATTTGGTTGCGGGGTATGTATGTTTTACGATGTTTACAATTTTAACAGAAGTGAAAAATGAGAAATGAAAAGTGAAAAAGTGAAAAATGTTTGAATATAAATACTGGAACAAAATTAAAATGAGAAAGAAAAACAGTTGACTATACTATATTAATAAGGAGATTTTTGACTTCTGAACTATCCATCGTGAAGAGCCATTTTTTAACTCTTTTTAAGAACAAACTGCGATCATTCAAGATTCGTAAATCGTATGGTAGTTTATTGAATAGCGTAGGTGCAGTGACAGTGAAAAAATGCGTATAGTGGGTCCTAAATGAAGTTGGTATATTAACAAAAGCTTGATTATTTATTCTTAGGCTATATGTGTTTGAGCTCCGAATATTAGACGTATAACCACTACGCATAAAAAAAACTTTAAGCTCTTTATATACATACAGATGCTTCAAAGGCAAAACATGAAGGTAATGAAACAGCGGCCAGCTACTACTAAATCTATCCTTTCTACATACTATTCTAATAATATGTTTTTGCGCTAATACGATAGGTTCAAGGGTATTAAGATAAGCCCCTCCCCAGCTGGAGATACCATACTGCAGTTTGGCATTTACGATTCCATAATATATTGTCCATACAAGTTTTTGAGAACAGTAAGGTTGTAGCATAAACATATTCCGCGTAACAGACAACATATACCTTCTCAATTCAGCTGCATGTAACTTCCAGTTCATATTTTTGTCAATAATAACTCCTAAGTATTTAAAGCTATTAACTGACTCTATTTGAAAGCATGCGGATGTGCAAGAGGCATTTGGATCATAATTGCATTTGCCCCAAGAGTGAGAAGACAGATAGAGTTTTTCACATGCAGTCGAATGAAAATATATGTTGCAATCAGTCAAATCGGAGGATTTTAAACTGCAAATCATAAGCTTAGTTTTTTCACTAATAAGAAGCTCATGTTTAGCGAACCATTGCCTCAGAACTTGCAGGTCGTTTTGCAAATTGACCAGAGATTTAAAAAGTCCTTTACTGACGTAAGTGAATGCAATATCATCTGCGAATGCTGTAACATTACTATGAAAATGCTGATTGAAAATGGAGTTTACATATATTAAAAATAGAATGGGGCCTAGGACTGAACCTTGAGGTACACCAATGCCTATTTTCAACTCATCACTAAGAGCCCCCTCAAGTTTAACTCTTTGTGATCTACCTCTTAAGTATGAAGCAAACCAATTATGCACCGATCCTCTGAATCCAGTCTTGTAAAGTTTATCCAGCAAAATGTTGTGGTTGACCATGTCAAAGGCTTTAAGTCATGTCAATAAATAAGTCTACTGGTGTTTAACTATTGTTAAAACCTGCACAAATTTCACTGCATAATTTTAATATGGCATCTTCTGTGGACCTACCCTCACGGAAGCCAAACTGTGCACTATTCAAATATTTATTTCTTTTCATAAAAGATAATATTCGGCACTTCATAATTTTTTCAAGCAACTTAGAGAGAGTTGGCAGTATAGAAATAGGTCTATATTGGCTCATGCGTTTTCTGTTCCCTTTCTTAAATAGTGGAATCACTTCAGCAGTTTTTAGGGATCTGGGAAAAATGCCGCAATTGACACTCATATTGAAAACATGAGCCAATATGTCGACGACATACCACGAAATACGCTTGAGTAAGCAATTTGTGATGCCATCGGTAGTACTGGATCGTTTATTATCGAGGTTCAGTATAGTTTTATATACTTCGCCTGACGTAATATACTCAAAAACAAAACTATTAGTTTGATATTCATCAGGAACTATTTGTGAATATAAGTTGCATCTGCAATCATTAATGAACTTTCTTCATCTTCTGAAGGATCAAATGAAAATCAAATTCAAGGAGAGCGGTCCTTAGAACTCGAACCATCAACTTCTTTGGAAGCTCAGAAGAAACTCAAAAAGTTGTCGATGCCTTCTGTCGCTCACGCAGTTGACAGATACGGTATTTCAGATAGAGCTGCAGCCGCTATCGTATCCGCAGCGCTTCAAGACGTTGGCCTTATAACAAAGGAAGACACAAGTAATGTAATCGATCGAAGCAAGATAAGACGAGCCCGTGATAAGCAAAGAAGTATTCTAATGAATAAACCATTATTACTCCAAGAAGCTTTTGGGATATATTTTTATGGACGCAAAGACAAAACCCTCACTATATTAGATTCCTCCAGAAGAAAAATATTTTGCGAGGAACATATAAGTTTAGTCAAAGAGCCAGGCTCGGAATACATCGGACACATTTCCGTATCAAACGGAAGAGCAATCATAGTGAGTAAGGAAATAAAAAACTTTTTAGATGATAAAAGCGTAGACTGCGATAACTTGCTTGTAGTAGGTTGTGACGGAACTGCTGCCAATACAGGATCCAAAGGAATTGTAATACGATTCTTGGAACAACAATTACAAAGACCATTACAGTGGTTCATCTGTCAATTACACGCAAATGAACTTACTTTGCGTCATTTGTTTGAATGTTTTGATGGTCCTACGACTGGACCACGCAGCTTTATAGGACCAATAGGAAAAGATTTAAAGGATTGCGAGAGTCTACCTTTAGTGGCATTTAAAGCAATTAGTTGCAACCTTCCAAATATATCAAATGCAAAGGATCTAAGTACGGATCAGTTATATCTTTTCGAGATCTGCTGCGCTATCGACTCTAATCACTGCACTAACAGCCTATCTAAAAAGAACCCCGGGAAGATTGTTCATTCCAGATGGGTCACCGCGGCTAACCGAATTCTGAGGTTATATGTCTCAACGATTTCTCCAACAGAAAATCTGTTACATCTTGTTGATTTAATTTTAAAAGTCTACGCACCGATGTGGTTTTCGATCAAAACGAAGTCGAGTTGCATTTATGGAGCGAAACATTTGCATAAAACTATTGTGCATTCACGATATTTGCCAGATCACCTAAAAGCTGTTGTAGATCCAGTGATTCAAAAGAATGGATTCTTTGGGCATGCAGAAAATATTTTACTTTCGATGTTGGCAGACGATCGAAAAGCAATTCAAGTGTTAGCCTTGCGAAGGATACTAAAATCTAGGGATTCGACAGATTCTAGTGTGAGAGTTTTTAAAGTACCTGAGTTTAATTTTAATGCTGAAGATTATATTGACACCATTGCTTAGAACAATGTAATAGTTACCGAGCCACCACTGCTGAAAAAATTAAACACTAATGTCATTAAGGAATGCATACAATCGCCGGAAAAAGTTGATTTACTGATTTAGCCCCTTGTAAACAAATACATTTGTCACACTCAAGCTACTGAAAGTTGTGTTAAAATTGTTACCGAGGCATCTGCTGCTGTTTGCGGTATTACAAGAAGAGATGGATTCATAAGAACACGACTTGAATCTCGCAAAATAATGCCTGTTTTTAATTCAAAAAAAGATTATAAAATTGCTTAGTTTTCAATTGTTGCTAATAGAAATTATTATTTGAGTTTTGTTTAAAAAAAGATTTTAAGTGTATTGGCATTTTTCTGATCGTCTGTAAAAGTAAATGAATAAAAATATAAACAGAAATAAATAATTTTTTTTTAGTTTTTTCCGACAGTATGAAATGGAATATATCGAAAAATTTTATTATACCGTTTTGAAAATATTTTCAATAGTGACAATTTTCGATATCGAAAAAAAAATTTTTCCATCCACCCTAATATACAGTGCTCTTCACTTGATTAGACGCACACATTTTTTTTTACATAAATTTAGTTTTTTTGTAACAATTATCAAAAAATTGCATTTATTAGAAAGTTTATTAAGTTCTCAACAAAAAAACACAAACAAATGGTAGTTGAGTGGAAGTTAACGGATATTTCTTCTCTTTCTTGCCTATGCTGTAAGAAAAAGTGCAGTTTTCTTTTTGTGATTAGACGCACCCATTAAATTAGTTAGTTGGTCGCGATCTATTACGTAGATTTTAGTTAGCTACAAAGTTTAAATAGCAAGGAGTGTTTTCTATTAATTTTCATTAAAAATGGGGGAAAAAATATTTTAACCGCGGAAGAAAAAGGCAAAATTAACGCCTTGCATTCTGAAGGGTTTTCAATGAGAAGCATTGCCAAGAAAATAGGCCGAAGTGACCACGTTCTGAGAAATGACATAAAAAACAGTGCTCCATACGGTAAAATTTACAAGGGAAGGACAAAAACCGCTTTAACACCTCAGGACAAAAGAAAAATCATAAGAATAGCGTCATATTCAGCTGTCTCCACAAGCAAAATAAAGTAAAAAGCTGGGACAACTGCCAGCACATCAACTGTTCGGCGAGCTATTTTGAGTGCAGAACATCTAAAATTAAAAAAGAACTAAAAAAAGCCCCCACTAAACGCCGCAAGAAAAGAACAGCGGTTGGAATTGGCACGCCTTCACATGACATGGGACACCAACCTTGGAAGTGGGCTTAATTGGCGAAATGTGTTTTTTTCAGATGAAAAAAATTTAATTTGGATGGCCCTGATGATTACAACTACTACTTCCATGATCTTAGAAAAAAGGAAAAGTTTTTGACACGTCACCATTCGAGGCAAGAAGGAGTAATGGTTTGGGGAGCCATTTCGTACAATGGGGTGTTCGATTTGGTTTTCATTTCCAACAAAATGACTGGAGTTTCCTACAAAGCCCTTTTGCAATCAGCCTTCCCCACCATGAAAGAACTGTTCGGACCTCTACAGTGATTATTACAACAAGACAATGTGCCAATCCACAACGCTCTTGCCGTGAAAATCTTTCTTGCCGAGGAAAATGTGGAATTGTTGCCGTGGCCACCTTATTCACCTGACCTCAATATAATTGAAAATGTTTGGGGATGGCTCACGCGTAAAGTTTACGAAGAAGGTAGGCAGTATGAGACCTTTGAAGAGCTAACTGTAGCAATAAAAGAAGCCTGGAGGACGATTCCCTTAAATTATTTAGAAAAACTGTATGATTCACTTAAAAATAGGATTTTAATGTAATTTTATTTTATATTATTTAAAAATATTCGTTAACTTCCACTCACCTACCATTTCTTTGTGTTTTTTTGTTGAGAACTTAATAACCTTTCTAATAAATGCAATTTTTTGATAATTGTTACACAAACTAACAAAAGAATTAAATTTATGTAAAAAAATGTGTGCGTCTAATCAAGTGGCAACGTCAGCAACTTGGTAAGTTTACCATCTTCGTAAAAGTATTAGTTTACGACGAACGTTTCATGAACACTCTTATAAACTGATTACGAAATGATGATTAACTAATCATAATGTAGGATAAGCGCCTTTGTTCACCTGTGGAGTGTGACTGGGTACTTCGACCTAAAAGATCTTTTGTACCGACCTGTCACAGACTAACTGCAGCTCATCTGCTGATTGGTTCAAAAAGTTTACCACATTTACCATATTATTTTGCACACCAAATTCGTGTCGAAAGTTGGAAAAGATTTTTCGTAAAATGTTGACAGTTCATACATTCCATTGCATTGCATGAGTATCTTTATTATATTTCTGAGGAGTTTTTTAGGGAGGCGAAATCGGTCAGACATTTTCTCCAACAAACTTTCCTTCCTCAGGAAAATAAATATAATTCTATACCAATTGCTTGAATATTTAATTCTCAGCATGAATTTGTGCCTGCAGCGATTAAATCCTTAAATTATGGTCCATGAATGGGAGCTTCGCCTTCATTGGTTGCCACTAAGTTGATGGTTTAATTAATTTTAATGAAAGCGAAATTAAATTCGTCATTACAACAAAATACTGTAAACTGTCGCTATCTGGGATGATGGAAAAAGTTGGAATTGCCATTTAGCTTGAAGGGGCCACAAATCTGTCAACTGGTTTCAGCGTCCGCTGGGATAGTGTGGCTATTGATGGTGAATCAGCTGCTACATTTTGGGGGAAAGTTTGCACGTTGAACGTTGTCAGTAGGCGAAATTAATTTAGAGTAATATATATTGAGGGCATAATTCCAAGTCGTTTTTATCATTGTGTCCTGTGATGTTTGAACACTTGATTTGCATGCACACGAAAAAGCTTTTCACTTTGCAACAATACTTTAGGGGTATTCACGATATTGTGCGTCGTGAACGCCCTTTTTCTTATCTGTTGCAACACTGAAGCAAATGTCAAAATCAGTAATAGTAGTTATTTGATTTTTGTTTATAAAAAGATGAAGATAAAAAACGGTATTATTCAAAAAAAAATTAACTTTTATTGGAAGACGCTGCAGATAACATTATGTGGAAGTTTATAAGGAAGGTTTCACAAACTATGATAAAATAAAAAATAGCGTCAAATACTTAAAGTGAAGATGAAGATGATATCAATGAAATCTTTGATGAATTTAATGAGGCTATTCTATTCGTCCTAGCATCTCGACGTGCTTCAACCCGCACTGTAACAAAATCCTCTGACTGGCGTGACAATATTTTAGCTACGATGGGCAACGATCGCTTCCGCCAAATGCTGAGAATGGAAAGAAGTCAATTTGCCAATGCTGTCTTTAATAGGTTATGAAGAATTTAAAAAACCGCATGTATCTAAGCAATTTTCAATTGAACTTCAACTAGCTGTTGTGCTCTACAGTATTTTTTATTCAAAAGCTTTGGCAAATGATTTAATTTAAGATATTTTAGAGGGCAAGCTATGGATAAATTGAAGAAACTAACGTTCTTACTTCAACTTGTCAATCCTAAACTTGTCAACTTTTCAATCCTGAATCTGTGTCTGCACCATCATCATTGATATTTTCTTAAATCTGCTCGTTTTCATCATTATTCTCCTCGATAAAGGATACCGTACCACATTTTGTGGATCCACAGGATCCACGCAATGTCCGGTGGTAGGAATAGCGCAGACTTCTTATATCATTAGTAAGGATTCTGTGAGTGAATGTTGTGCGAAACTTTTCATTTGTAATCGCAGACATCTTCCCAAAAACTTGTGGTCAATTATATTTTCGCATTTAATGGATCCTTTTTAAAATCGATCTTGCTGTTCGAAATTCGCCTATTGCCCATCCTAAGCAAGCTAATTTTATTTCAAATTATTGGTATTGTAAAGCTTTGATTAAGTGTTTCATTCATCGCGTTTGCGACCCACAAGCAAGGGAGCATCTTATGGTCGTCGAAGAGAGCTAGCACCGTGGTTTTATTGTTTATGCGCTGTCCTATCGATCGGATTAGGTGCTTTGTTGCGCTTTTTAGTACTGTGTTTCCGTTTGTAACCACTACCCAACATCAAGATCTATTGCCGTAGCCCGGAATCAGTAATGTTGATCTTGAATTTGTTGATGACTTCCCTGATTTGGTAATGGAATGATATTGTCGCCGGGACGCCTGACCTGATGGGATGAGAGTATATCCCACATTTATGGGTGCTTCTTGTACTCTTTAATTATTTTTAATACACAGCGCTTATTTGGGTTGATGAATTTCTGGATGCGACAATCACAGTAGCAGAGAGTAAAAGTCCTGGGAATGGAGCGTATTTTGTTCGAGTTTTACAAAGGTTAAGATTCCGGGTTGATGGTACATGGCGAATCTGTTACACCGCACTTAGATCCATGTGGACCCATTGTGATACTCTTCGTTGGGAATGTTGGCCTCGTTGGCCTCGTTGTTCCTTCCTTGGTTTTCTTTCCCTACTCCAAGTTGTCCATCCCTTTGAATACCTTTATAAGCCTGTTAAGATTGAAAGTGAAACATCAGACAGCTCTTAAATGTCTTAAAATAAGTATCTATCAAATTCCTGTTCCTCAGGTGACTTAGACTTCGGTAGTGCCAGAGCAACAGAGGTGTATCCTCATGGGCGTCCTCGTCACCGCAGCTTCTACAGGTTTATTGCAAAACGAGAAAGACAATTTAGAAGTTCTAAACATTTTATTTAAGAACTTTAACTGTTCGCTTTTTGCTTCTGGTGCTGTCATAACAAACATAATTAACCTGGGAATGAAAAGCTCTATCTCCTAAAAAGTATCAAAAAAATTAAACGAAATGACTGCAATGCCCATATTAATTGTGTCAAATTCTCCTTCGACCAAAAGCTGAGGCAAAAAGTATTACAAACTTCCACCGGTAGTAAACGACCAAAAGTGTTTGTTAAAAGCATCAAGAATTCACGCTCGCCCTGATCGTATTTCCTCTATTGCTCTGAAGAGGTGTTCTTCTATGCTGGAAAAACCACTTCGTAAGCTCTTGTATCTGTCCTATGCTGAAGGGCTCTTTCCGAGAGGACGGAAAACAGCATTTGTCCAGCCTGTCCCAAGAAATGCGAATCTTCTTTTCCCTTCACCAACTGAACAATTTATAGCACAAGCAGATACGTGCACAGGTGGAACTACGTAGCTCTGCCACTAAAAACATACTGGCTTTCACTAGGGAGGTCACTCGTCTTTAAGGATAAAGAACACTTTTTGATACGAACGATTTTTTAGGTCGAAGTGTCAGCGTTCCCCCCATTTCCTTAACTGCCGCTCTATGTGACTATAAAAATGTCCACATTATAGGGACACTCAAAATCCCTTATTATAAAACAATAAACGCTAAGAACCAGTCACTTTTCATACATTGACCAACACCAAAACGTATAAACAATCATGCTTCTCAAAATATACCGTTCGGAATCAGCGTTAGATTGCAGGACCCTTAATACCTGGCTGATACTATTTTTGTATACCCTATTCTAAGGGTATATTAATTTTGACACATAGTTTGTAACATACGAGTACCTTAATATTGCCCGTAGACCCCTAAAAGTTATTATATTTATGATCAGCATCGATAGTAATGTCGATCTAGCCATGTCCGTCCGTCCGTCCGTCGGCAAAAATTAGGCCTTTAAACTGGGCCTAGAGAGCTGAAATTTTAACCATATACTCTCTAGTGTCCCGAAATAATCAAGTTTACGAATTTTTGAAATCCGTCCACAGTCACGCCCACAAACTCAAAAAAAAAAACAAAATTTTGGAAAAAATCGAATTTTGAGCTAGAAAGCTGAAATTTTGTATATATGATCTATGACTCCTAAAACTGCTCGGGATATAACATTTTCAAAATCCGCCCACTGACACGCCCACAAATAAATAAAACAATTTTATTGAAAAACCAAAATTTGTAATATTTGTATATATAATATATACTCTCTAGGGGCCCTTTAAGCTCATGTGTAAATATTTTCAAAATCCGCCTACTGACACGCCCACAATTTAAAAAAAACTTTTTTTGAAAATCCAAAGTTTTATCTAGGGAGCTGAAATTTATAATATATACTCTCTAGGGGCCCTTTATTTTTTTTTAAATCAGCCTACTGACACGCCCACAATTAAATAAAACAATTTTATTGAAACACCCAAGTTTGAGCTAGGGAGCGTTTTTTTCGATAAAATCCTTTAAATGTTATATAACAAAATATGTAAAGCGTTCTTAACAATTCAACCATACTTAGACTTTTGTCACGTCCACTTATGAGGGATAGGAATAGGAATAGGGTATCCAACAGTTCGCCCAAGCGGACTGTAGCCCGTCCCTATGTTTTATTTCTTAATTTCTTAATCACCGTGCGGGTTGGCCTTATGTCCAAAGAAATGCTGAGCCTGTTCTTGTGCTCTTAATGTGTACTTCCTTCTTTCAACCGACAAAGAACGAAAGGAAATTTGTTATACTGCCGATGCGTCACATTACCGATGTATTCGACGTCTTAGGGAATTATAGTTTATTAGGGTTTTGGGTTAGGCGGAAATTGAACAGCGAGACATCAGGTCACATGTTGCAATGTGAAGGGTTTGGTCGGTGTTTAATTTCGGAAAATATACGGGGCGCCTCGCTTTGTGTGGTCTCGTTTCGAGAGCCCAACAATACGATTTAATTAAAAATGTCAACCTCCCCTTGGAGGGCATGAGTATTTTTTATTCAGACATAACAATAAAAATAGTAGTTTTAAAATTATCACTGTTGCGGTGTACTTCCTTTTTATATTAAATTCACTTACATAATTTAATAAAGTGTCACTGTCGACCAGTGACGAGAAAACTTTTCCTTCCAATACACAAACCAATTAAACTCGCGAATCCACTTTTAAAATTGACAACATTGTAAAACCGCATTTTTACATTAAAATCCGCCTCTTCACAGGCATTGCAGTTTGTATTTTTGGTTCGGTTAGTTACATGAGTAACCGAACTTAATGACCGCTATACACCCCTTTGCCACTTTGTTATAAATTATTTCAAGCTCTGTCAGGTCAGTAGGCATTGCAATTAAATATTCGAGTCCGAGTCATCATCATTAATACTTTCAATCGAAAATTGTCGGTTTTGGTAATTCTAATATTGAATTTGTTCGAAATATTCTATTTGCAGGTCAGCCTCTACATGCGTGTCGGTCACAAAAGCAATACAAATTTGTATAGAATTTATTATTTGACGTTTTATTCAATCAACCCTGCAGGAAATGTCAGCTAATTTTGATTTGAACTCGAAACTACCTATTGACGTTCGAATTAGGTAAACCAAACAGAATTAGCAAGTTGTAGGTACGCGGTTGTTTCTATGAAGGCGTTTTATGGGTGGTAAATAATGAGTTTACTAACTATATGAATACATCCAACAACGACGAGTGTTAATATTAATACTTTCGGGGAGGGAACATGGTCCTATGATCCGACATAATGGCATTGAAAAGCTCTGCAACTTCTATTCTCGCCGACCCTTATTTGTTGACCAGTGCCATGTTGAAGTTATAAATAGTGGATGTAAGGTGTTAATATGGAAGGCCATATCCTAATGACGTAGATGGACGATATCGACATTATCGGCATGCCAGCGTGCAGTGGTATAGGGTTCTTCGGAGATTGAAGAATAGGAGAAATCGGTTGCTCTTGAAGTCATCAAGGACAAAACCAAGCGTACGAAAAACCATACAATAATCTGTCTGCTGTCTAAGACAAAAAGTAACTTATAATAGCAGCAAATTTGATCCGCTAAAGGGTTATCATGAGAAACGCAAATGAAAAAGATTTCTCAACCTTAAGACTAAGTGAAAACTCTAAAAAACACTAATCGATTCGTTGAGTCATGTATGGATTATAAGGAGGATAGAGGAGCTGATACTCGGCTCATTCAAAAGAAAAATATTTTGTCGGCTACATTGTCTCAGCCATATCAAGCGAATATACTACAATAATAATCCAGCGTATCTTTGTATTTTCGTATGTCGTATACTCGTGACGACAATGTAGACCGAACCCCAGTTTCAAAGACCAAGTTATGACAGATGTCTAGGCGCCTGATTTCGACAACTGAATGCATCATGTCTGAGATCGCAGAAGATGTAAGGTTGAAGGTTGCAGGATTTCAGGCAAAGAGCACGTGAGCTAACATGACATTTTTGGCACGAGGTGAAGCACAATCTTACGCTGACTTCAAAAGGCAAATTTGAGAAGCTTCTCGTGACAATTAGCTCCTCTTGAATAGTTCAACTAGACTTTCGCTAGAGGTAGGGCAGAGGTAAAAAATTAACATATTAAAACAGATAATAAAGTCACATAGATATCGCATGCAGAATAAAAAAAAATACATATTTTTCAATGAGAATACAATTCTCAAACCTAAGGGTTGTTGCATCGGTGCAGGGAAATAACTTCACGGGCAATAATTTCACATGGGCAATAACTTCACCGTAAATTTTGTGAAGTTATTTCCCACCTATAATTTGAGAATTTGTCTATTATAACTAAAGACCCTTGCACCCACTCCAAATCAAACAGTGACCCCAAGCAGGGGGACAGGGGGGCAGCATGCCCCCCATATGCATTGTGCTGTTTATGGGATTAGCTGCGAAATCGCAAGTAGATTCCATAAACAGTTCAATACCTATGGGGGGGTGCATGCTGCCCCCCTGCAGCCCCCCTGCTTGGGGTCACTGTTTGATTTGGAGTAGGTGCGAGGTACGGTTCTTGAATTATCATTAAATTTTAAGAGAATTTATTTCCCACAAAAAAGTGAAGTTATTGCTCACCTATTGTGGGCAATAACTTCACAAAAAAAAAGTGAGGTTATTGCCCACTCGAGGTGAAGTTATTGCTCATGTGAAGTTATTGCCCGTGAAGTTACTTCCCTGCACCTGTTGCATCAATTCGGTATGAAACTATTTTAATTTGTATAGTCGTGGATATCAATCATCCTCCAGTGTTTTGTTACTTCTATATACATACACACATTTTTTTCATATTTCGTTTTGCTGCGAAACTTTATTTTATTTCACGTCTCAATCGATCTTGCAAACGAACATATACGAATTACTGACTGCGTCGCTGGTATTTATCTGGATCGCTACACTGTGGTGTATTTGGGTGTATATATTTATTGAGGAGGTATATCGTACATATGAACATGTATATATTTTGAGAAGGACACCAACGTCACTTTTGTTCGATTTTATTTTTCAATTTCATTTTCATTCGCCGTCAACTTTCGAGGGATTTGGCTGTTTATACCCTATTCTAGGGGTATATTAATTTTGACGCATAGTTTGTAACATACCTTAATATTGAACGTAGACCCCTAAAAGTTACTATATTTATAATCAGCATCGATAGTAATGTCGATCTAGCGATGTCCGTCCGTCTGTCCGTCCGTCGGCAAAAATTAGACCTTTAAACTGGACTTAGAGAGCTGAAATTTTAACCATATACTCTCTAGGGTCCCGAAATAATCAAGTTTACGATTTTTGGAAATCCGCCCACAGACATGCCCACAAACTCAAAAAAACAAAATTTTGGAAAAAATCGAATTTTGAGCTAGAAAGCTGAAATTTTTGATATATATTCTATGACTCCTAAAACTGCTCGGGATAAAAAAATTTCAAAATCCGCCCACTGACACGCCCACAAATAAATAAAACAATTATTTTGAAAATTCAAAGTGAGCTAGGGAGCTGAAATTTATAATATATACTCTCTAGGGGCCCTTTATGCTCATGTGTTATTTTTTTTTAAATCCGCCCACTGACACGCCCACAATTAAGTAAAACAATTTTATTGAAACACCCAAGTTTGAGCTAGGGAGCGTTTTTTTTGATAAAATCCTTTAAATGTTATATAACAAAATATGTAGAGCGTTCTTAACAATTCAACCATACTTAGACTTTTGTCACGCCCACTTATGAGGAATAGGAATAAGAATAGGGTATCCAACAGTTCGCCCAAGCGGACTGTAGCCCGTCCCTATGTTTTTGGTTTATGATTGAGCGATTTTTTTTCAGCGGTATACTTTTTAAATATTTGAAATATTAAAATTTGGAGTAATTTGTTGAGGCGATTTTAAGAGCGAAGGGAAATATGTTGTCCTCTTGCAAACGTCTGACAAACATCCAAGAGATGCTAGGTTTGGTCTATGGGCCGTTAATGACTAATATTTATTTGTTTTAAACTCTGTCAAAAGGGTTAACCTGAAATCTATTTTAGAAAATAATTTGACAATTTGCCAAGAACTTGGCCTAAAAAAAAAATATTTGTAATGTTGCAAGATTAAGACGTGTATTTGATCGAGTCCAGCTAAAGTGAGCTTTAATTGTGTAAAAAGTCTTCTTATACCTATTCTAAAATTAGTGCGGAGACCAAGTAATTTTGATCTCAGTCGCTTTTCATTTGGGTTTTTGCGCTTTTTGGACATTTTCTGTTACTACCTCGCTAATGTGAACTAATTAAAACATGGGCAGTTCACATTTTCGAGGGTTCAAATTTCTGGATACTAAAAAATTTGCTATATTTCATGCTTCTTGAAATGACATGTAACTTGAATATTGAAAAGTAAAAGAAAGGAAACAAAGCCATAGTTATTACACGATATTAATATTATTTAAATAATAATTTAGTAGCGTAAAAACGTAAAAACAAAATAAATAAATACTTCACAATAAGCAAAATAAAGAAAACAAAACAGGAATAAAATAAGGTTGCAGTAAAATTAATTTGTTTTGAAAAAAATAGTCATTTTGGTTCGACGGATACTTTTGTGCGTAGATTTATCAATTGCAACGGTTTTGATATTCGCAATTTGATGTTACTATATCTGCACCCAATCCATTTTCTTGGGCCCAGTCTAACAAAACATTCGAGCACTGAATGGCTCGACAGTGGAAACCTTTGGATTGCGTATTATTTCTTCCACTGATGAAGTTTCCTCGTCTTCGGAGGCTAACTCAGCATTCTCAAAATTATGCTCACCATCTCCGTCAACGACCCATGTTGTTATGTCCTCAATCGATACGTTTGGGGCATCAAAGCAGCTTAGGAGTTCTCTAATTTGTTGAAGTTCTGCTTCAAAATGTGCTGCCCCATCTATATCGCGAAGACGACTTAGTGGGATTAACATTAAATCCTCAGCTTCCCAACTTGAATCTCGTGGCAGAATTTTTTTAAAACAGTTTGCTATGGCGGACTAAGATATTTTCGCCCAAAAGTTTTGCAAAATTGTACCAGCCTTTCTCAAGCTTATTTTATTAGAACTGCACTAAAATTGTTTTGTTCTTCTTGCGTTGCAACAATAAAACCAAATAGGGGGTGGTTTTTTTGTGAAAAAGAAACGTTCACATTATCGAGTATCAGGAATTGGTTTTGAGTTCACATTTTAGAGTATGTAATATAAACTTTTTTTGGTTCACATTTTTGGATAATTCACATATTCGAGGTAGTACTGTATTTTAATAAAAATCGCTTCATTAAATCTGAAGTTTGTCGTGCACTCTCGGTATGAACATGTCTGCTGCTAACATCCGAACAAGAGCTACAACTTCTAAAGGAGCAACAACACCCACTCTTCTGTCTCCGGCGCTTTATAAGCAATCCTCAAACAGCGTTTCCCTTACTGCTGATGTTCAAGCCGATCATTTCTTTAAACAGGCCGACTGTATCCGTTTTAGTTTTACTGAAGAGATTGCTAGCCTACGAAATAACTTTCTTTCAAAGATTGAGGCAGTTTCTGTGAACTATAGTCAACGATTTGATGAATTAAACAAAACCGTCACCACATGGTTGATCGTGTCAACCAGCTCGAAGAGAGCTTCATTTCAAATACGCAACTCCAACAGGCTGAAATAACTGCTTTACAAAAGCAATGCAGTGCCCTGCAAAAAAAGGAAGTCTCTTGTGATGCTGTACTCTTCGGTATACCTGCTGTTCCCGAAGAGAACGTAAGAATCTTGTTCAACCGACTTTGTCATACAATCGACTGCAAGCCGCCTCTCCTTACTAATATTTTTCGGAGCAAAAAGCCTAACAATAACACATCGTCTACTATCATCATCAAATTCAGCAGCTCGTTTGAGAGAAACACTGTTCTGATGTCTGCCGCCAACTATCGCAAATAACAAGCGACCGAACTTTGTTTGCTTGATCTAGGCATCGACTCTGTCTCCAACAATAGATGCTACCTAAATGAGAGTCTGACGAGACATACACGTTCTCTTTTGAACAGCGCTTTGGATCTCCGACGAAATAAACAACAATTTGCTGTCTACACCAAACACGTATATGTGAAGAAGTCATCTAATGAAAAGAGCTTTCTCATCGAAAACTCTTAAGATCTGCTTGCTGCCGCTGCGACTGCGATTCATCAATGAATATTTTATTGTTCCTCATTTTATTGTAAGCTTTATTTTTATTGCTTTTTAATTTGCTAATCTTTGTTAACCTATTTTACTCCCAATATTCCCTCTCTTTGCTCCCTACACTAAATTGAATACCTTTTCTCTTCGCTCTGAGTGAACTTTGTGCAAGATCAGAGCATATCATAGTTTGCGATAATTTTAACACTGACTTGCTTAAAAATGATACACGTGCTTTTCAGACGAAAGATTTAGTGTCTTCAGTCGGAATGAGCATTGTAAACACCACTTATCCAACTCGCTTCGCTTCTGATCACTCTCCTAGTCTTCTGGATTTGACTATAGTTTCTAATCCGTCATCGGTGCTCGTGTTTGATCAGATATCCTTTGATTTGTCTGATCACGATCTTCTTTTCTGCACATACGACATCAATTTATCACAGTCTGCTAGTAGTGAATCCTTTACCTACAAAGACTTTAAATCTATTGACCTTGACAAGCTCCGTCTTGAAACTGTCTCTGCCCCCTGGCTTAGTTGATAAGCTTAGCTCTTTTCAGCATTTGTTTGTCCAATTATATAACCAAAATGTTCCCACTAAGACGGTAAAAGTCCAAAACGCATGTTGCCCTTGCTTCTCTTCGGCTGTGTCAACTGCAATTAATAATAGAAATAAAAAGCATAGTCGATGGAAGCATAGTCAAACAGCTGCTAATTGGAGTGCCTTCAAGGAAGCCCGTAATCAAGCCACTTGTTTAATTAGAACATCTAAAGTAAATTATTATTCATCCAAACTTAACACCTCTTTAACCTGTAAAAAATTATGGAGCAATCTCAGTAAAATTGGTGTCTGCAAAAACAAAGGCCCTCAATGTTCTCTCGATCCTGACGAACTTAACGACTTTTTTCTTTTTGATACCATCTCGGTTGGTGACTTAGGAGTCAACTCTGCAAGTAATTCCTCAAGGTCTTTGCCTAGACTGGAGCATTTTGAAGTAGTCAATGAAGATTAAGTAATAAAATGTGTTATGGCTATAAAGTCCGACTACGTTGGTGACGATGGAGTACCTATCCGTTTCGTCAAACTTATTTTGCCGTACATTATTACCTATCTCACTCATATAATCAACTGGTGCATTATTACAACTACTTTTCCCCAGTCTTGGAAAATCGCCAGAGTACTTCCCATTGCTAAGAAACGTGACCCAATCTCTCCATCGGATTTTAGAATAATAAGCATACTGCCTTGCCTTTCTAAAGTCTTTGAGAAGATAATTGAGAAGCAAATATTAAGACATATTTCCAATAACAAATTGCTATATGAGAAACAATCGGGCTTCAGAGCGAATCACAGCTGCTCTACTGTTATGACAAATCTCCTTGATGATATAAGAATTGAATACGATAAGGGTCATTTGAAACTCCTCTGCCTGCTTGATTTTTCTAAAGCCTTCGACAAAGTGAATCACGATGTTCTCAAGTGGAAACTGCTAAACTTCTTTGGCTTCGGTGACCGGGCATGTAAGCTCATAACTGATTATCTGTCGGGAAGAATTTAAAGGGTCATTTCTAGTGGGAAATGCTCAGCCCCAAGACCTGTTTTTCAAGGAGTCCCCCAGGGGTCGATTCTCGGTCCAATACTCTTTTGCATTTTTATCAACGATCTTCCATCATGTTGCTTACATGCTTCGGTTCACTTATACGCAGATGATGTTCAGCTTCATCTGGCCAGGCCATTCCATCAGCTTGATGAACTGTCAATTGTTATTAATGAGGATCTCAACCAAATAAATGCTTGGGTTATTGCTAACGGCCTACTTTTAAATCCAGCTAAATCTCAAGTCATCGCAATATCAAAAAGAAAATTCGATCTAAGCACTTTACCTGACATATGGCTCCGTGACAGTAAAATTCTAGCAGTCGATCACTGCACTAGCCTTGGCTTTACTATAGACCGTCATCTATCTGGCTATAAACATACAAATGTGGTTATTGGTCGCATTTATGGATGCCTACGAAAACTGTGGCCTTCTGCTCACTTTACCCCTGTTGAAACCCGTCGCAAACTGATACCTACTCTCTTTAGTTATTCCCTTAATTTCGTATGCTGAAATCGTGTACAGCGCTTTGGACTCCCTATCTCAGCGTAAATTACAAGTAGCATTTAATGACGCTGTTCGCTATGTCTACGGGCTACGACGACATGGCCACGTTTCCAATTTTTCAAAGAATCTTCTTGGTTGCACTCTGCAGCAATACATCAATGCAAGAAACTATATATTTTTACATAAATTAATTCATCTTAAAGCTCCATCATATTTGTCTACGAAACTCTGTTTCAATCGGTCCGCCAGAAGTATCAATATTATTCCTCACCTCAGTAATTACTTGAACGCTTCCCGTCTATTGTTCATACGTGCTGTTAGACTCTGAAACTCGTTCCCGTCTCAAATCAAATTAATTGTTAATTACAAACAGTTCAAACATGCAATCTTTCTCCATTTTTCGTCACTCTCAATTCAACCCTAATCCTCTCCCAATGCTTTTCCCTTTTCTGCTCTCTTCCTTATACCATTGTAATCATGTATTTATATCTTAATATCTAAGTACTATAAAAGTTGTTATCTTACTGTACGCACAATGTTATAAATAAACTTAAACTTAAACTTAAAGTGTGCGCTATAGTTTGTGAACAACGACCAAACAACAGGAAAGCTTACCAATAATTAGGTGTTACAGAAGAAAAGCCTTTTACAATTCTCAACAATGAATATTTTGTTTTTATAATTTTCCTATCTATTAAAACCCATGCGTAATGTTTTATTAAAATCTGATATGCTAACTCCAGATGGTAATGTTTCCTTTGATGTTTTCATAAAAAAACTTCAATTTAGAAAAAGATAATGTGGCTTAAACATGCTTGAAATTTACAAGTTCACAGATAGCCTCAAATGCATTTGAAAAAATTAGTTTTCGCTTGGCAACGGACACCTTTACTAGGAAAACGGTAGCATCAATACAAACTGCTCGTCACCTTAATTGCCTTAAAAATAGTTCAAATCAAGGTCTAGCAACACAAGCGTTCACATTAAAAATTAATCATGCTTTCGACTGTATGGATAGTGGGTCTCATTACGATAAAAATATTTTAAAGCGTGGAGTTCAGGTCGGAAATCCAGCTTATAATGAGATTAAACAATTCTTGTCTTACTTAAGATCAATGCAAGAGTCTACTAATCCTCCAAGGAACTTTTGTGTAAAAGGAATGGTACAGACAATAAACGGGGTTTTAGTACTTGGTTGAGTATTTACTTACATCAAGAAGACATTCTGTCCTCAAATCTAATTACTTTCTCTCCTCGTAGTAATTGAGATGATAGCGATGTAGAATTCTTAAATTTAGATACCTCCCAGACTCATCTGCACACATCGAGTACTTTTTTGTTACCTAAAGCACGCTAGGAAACTGTATTTAACCCTAGAAAGATAATCATATTTTTTATGACGTAAAAAAAAATCTTACGTCTCAGAGACGTGTGGAAATTTGGTAGTGTATTTAATAAAACCCATGAACTTTTTAAAATAATATTAACGTTTTATTTATTTATGAAGTTCATATTAAGTAAAATAAATCAATGATTTAGTATAAATAAATATTAATTTAAACAATAAAAACAAAAAACTTAAGCCCCATTACAAATCAACAAAAAACGACTTATATTTTAAAGGAACCTTAAAATTGACATTAAGTCATAATTGTTTGCCAAATTTTCATTTTTCGGTTTAAAATAAGTCTACTAATATGTAAGTCTTAGTAATTTTAAATTATATACGATTAAATTAAATGTAAAGAATGGCACAGGTCACACAGGCCCCCAGAAGTCCGGCATAGCTATAACTTGTTACCGCAGGTACTTACCATCGCGCCACGACCGTAACGGGCTGTTGTTACTTCCTGGTTACAAAATAAAAAAAATACGTGCCATGCGTCCGAAGACACATTAGAAAAGGATGCCACTATACAGTGACTAAACGTCGTTATCCTGTCCGAAGGAGGTTTGCGAACCGCGAGAGTTCACAAGTCAAATAGAAAGTTGAAAAAAAAGAAAAGACACCAATGATGCCGGTACCGAGAGGGACCTATGAGAGAAAATACGAAACAGAGAAGAGAAACGGTCAGATGTTCGTGACCAAGTAGCACTAGATTGTTGCTGCGTCATCGGCTTTACCCACCCTTTACTGTAGAATATAATCAACAGCTCCGTGGTTACCTTACGCCGGTTAACTGTTTAGAGGTAACCCCTTAATGTAGTTGTTACACCAACTCCATTTGCTATCACTTGTCACACCTCTCCTTCGCCAAAACTAATTTCCTAGCCTATCATCGCTATTAAATCAACACATTGGTTCGGATAAAGGTAAGCACAATTTTATTCATTGAAAGATCTTAATCTAAGACGCGACTGCTAAAGCCGATCCAAATTGTAATTAATGCATATGAATTTATTTTAATGCCTCACACAATAAGGTCTAAGTTAAAATAATTTAGATAAAGATTCTGAGATCTGAGGATACCAAGGAATTTACTTAAAAATAGAACGTCAAGCTTTAAATATATTTCGGAAGTAATTTCTTACACTGTTGGAAGTAACCTCTAACAGCACATGTTAAGCTATACAAGTATCTAACTAGAAAATAATGGTTGATGCCAAACGAATAATACACTTAAAGTTAGCACTTACAGACGTTGGATATAATCGAGGTTGAATGATATGCGTTGATGTCCTTTTGACTTGCTGACTCCGGCTTGTGCGCACAACTCGTTGTCTGCTTGATCTGGACTTAGCTGTTGTAAAAGATTTTATTAAGGTATATGTATTTGGTATAATTCAAATGGCATTACCTGTGTTACAATCTTATCTTAACCTGAAACTATTTCTACTCAATAAGAATAATTATTAGACTATGCTTACATACTAGAAGTCGCGGATGTTCGAAGAATTTTTCTTCGTTGAAACGCTGGGTGTGGAAGAAATTCTTCTTCGTTGTAATGCTGGTAATGGAACTGGCTGGTGGTGGAAGAATTGATATCTTCGTTGTAGAAAATGGATGAACTAACTGGTGGTGAAGAATTTATTCTTTGTTGTAAATCTGGTATTGGATCTGGCCGGTGGTGGAAGAATTGATCTTAGCGTCTCGCTGTTTGTGAAGAATTTATTCTTCGTTGTTGCAGGTGGTGGTGACGAGATTGTATTTTCTGAAGTTAGGCTGGTGGTGAAGAAATTTTATCTTCCTTGTAGCAACTGGATGAACTGGCTGGTGGTGAAGAAATTCAATTCGCCGTGTCTATACAGGTGGATGAAATGTCAGGTGGTTGAAAAATTTATTCTCTGCGGGTCGGTGCTGGTAGTTGAGTGATCAGTGCGGCAGGTATCGCTCCCACATGGATATCCACGTGGTGAGAAACAACGATACCCGTGACCTAATCTATAATGGACATGCCGAGATATTTTCACACACTCATCGAATAAATAAAATCTCAATAATTACCTGGGATTTATGCTAAGGCGCTTGGTCTGAGCCGAGTTATCCTTTTGCAGTGTAAGAGAAATTTTAGATTTCTCTGACTTTTTGCCGACTGTGCCGGTGCGCAGGTTCTAATTGCCTTTTCCTCGAGTTGTGATGCCCGGGCGAGGTTTCTCTTTGACTAGCGCAGTGGTTACCTCCCCGCAGTATTGGAAAATACTTTTTCTGTTTAGTTTGACTATTACAAAAGAAAAACCTTTTTATTTTATTTCACTGCTTCTACCAATGGCGGCACCGACCCGAAACACTCGTGAAAGTAGAAAAAGAACACGTACAATGGCGTCGTGCCTTTTATAGTTCTTTCTGATGTTTCGTTCGCATGATTTCCTCCGTGAAGTTGGTCCCGATTGAACAGATTTGCAGCGGATGCATTGGGTTATTGTGAACATGTTGTACAGTACGGTGCGAAAAGATTTTAAAGGCGCACGCTACACATTTGTTGGCAGAAATGGTGACCAATCAATTAATGTCATGTTTGTGTGCGGCCCAAATTTTGAGTTTTTTATGTTTCTGCACGCTGTCCTGGATCCGTTCACGACACTACGGTTCTAAGAAAAAGAATAATAGTACACAATATGTGAATACATAAATAATATTGTAGATGAATTCAGTCTCTTAGGTGCGTTACAAAAATTTGTCAAAATATGGTAATGACAAAATTGTCACTACAAAATTGTCGTTGTATTTACGAGTAACTGAAAATTATGTCATCTGTCAATACGTTATGCAATGAAAACCTTTCAGATAAAAGCGACAAATTTGTAGAATTGTCATTTGTCGATGTTTAGGAAGTAGGGCCCTTGTGTTATTGGATTTGGGTGATCCAGGTGTATGTTGCCCCTTTTTACGCTTTCGACACATGCATGCTTCCATTATAAATTATTGATCGATAGACGTTGTGGGACACCGGTGATATCCAGTCGTGTCAATTAAACGCTCATCCGTAACAAATGTACCTCGATTAGAGTGTTTTGCTTTTACAACCTCGTAACAGGAAATGATTTTATTTCGCCCTTGTTTCTCGCCCAGTTTTACTACCGTAAACACGAAAGAAGACAATCGGACTAAATAAAATAGTCAATTAAAAAGGCAACTTATAATCTACAACTAAAATTAAGCGAATCGCAACTCAACTCAACTCAAAAGAAAGCATATATAATCTAAAAGGACCACAGAGATACAAATAATGGTTTATTGCTTCCATTCTTTTCCAGGCGAATCAAAGGTTTGCACAATTCTAACCGGCTAGTTCCCCTATATGATAAATCTTTACTTGTACACACAATTAGGGATAATGAAAAGCCGTCCTCAACATATATGTTCTTTAGTGGCACCATGGTTATGGTAGTTCATTTATATTCAATTCAATCGGATACGAGTTGAATATTCAAAAAAGGATTAATTTTTCTTAAAAATATGTCATGGAACATTGCAGGAGGTCGACATTATGGGTCTGTATGGCAGGAAGTGGAAAGGATGCGACCGGAACTTTAAATAAAATATTCGATGGTCGGGTGTCTTTCGGCTTCAATCGTTTGGCCTTGATGCTTTCACTTTTGGAATTTCATTTCCCCGAATGCCATAATACATACTTCCATTTGACAGTGTAGTCATATTTTGTGAAATTCAAAATTTTTGCTAACCATTAAGCGACTTTCAAAATGAATCGGTGCGGTTGCAAAAAGCTTTCAGCGTAATGAACAAGTTGACAATTTTTTTTCGTTTAGTTTAAGATTAAATAAATTATATTTCTCCATATGTGGGAAACTACACTTTGATACATTTTGTCAAACTCAAAGTTCATCAAATTTATGGGACTTGTACATGTACATTCATGGTTGGATGGCAGGCATTACAAGCATGTCTGCAATAAAAATGTCCTAATGAGTAAAACTATGATTAGTCTTATGAAGCAGATATATTCTACCATGACGTGCATTAATGCTCTCTTGTATTCAAATGATTTATTTCTATAACACGGAATAGAAACGATTCGATTAGAAAGCTTTCATAAGTCCGAAGGATTTACTTAAACTTTATTTGAAAATAACCCTCCAATAAGTAGAGCTGTAAGTCAAAAACTAATTATATTCCTGCAATCTGGAATACCCGTTCGAGTATTCCTATTGGTTGAGTTATTCTTTCTGCTTAAAATTTGAAAATAATGTAAGTTTATATTGCATTTTTGGCATTTTACCTACGTTCACTTCCCAGGACGTAGACGAGTGGGGGAAAGTTTTCAACTTCATAATATCACAGGTTATCCGGTGGCAAGTACGAGTGTCTGCTGAATACTGGCTTTGCAAATACAGACGTGGACGACGTGCATTGTTTCAATTTGAGGAACTTGGTAGTTACATAGCACTTGCCCAATTTATATACGGAAGTTGGGAAGCTCGTTAACTTCCTCCTTTGGATTCAGTTTGTTAATACGCGTAAGCCAAATATATATGCCTTTCACATGACCAAATCACGTAGATGATAAAACAGTAGGTATGGCATTTTATATTTTGATGACTTCATGCTAATATGGTCTACGCCACCCATATGACGATTACGAGAATATTCCCACGGCTCCTTGTTTTGCTTTTCCGAATAAAGGAACTGCGAAATAGTTAGATTGAAACCTCTTAGGACTTTTAAAGGTGAGTTTTTGCATCGATTCTTAACCATTGATTCATGAATTCATTACTTCCCACGCGAGATAAAGGCATAACAAAGGAAGCGAAAACAGTTCCATTCGCAGCCATGGTCATGGCGTCAGTTGCTGGGATGAGCGTGGGATCATTTTTATTGACTATCTGCAGAAAGGAAAAACAATTAACAGCGAGTATTCTGCAAACTTATTGCAGCGTTTGGGTGATGAAATCAGGAAAAAAGGCCGCATTTGGCGGATTAATTCAAGGAGACAGTGCCCTAGTTCACATATCCGTCATCGATAACCAAAATCAATGAGTTAAATAAAATCGTCATGCACCCTATTTGCCATATATATCCCCTCGTATAATTTACTGTATTTCCAAAATCTCACTCTAAACCTGTATTGAAGTTTTAAACATCGCAGGCAAATATTTATCGAGATAAAAGGAGACTTTTAAAGGAATGCACATGGTAGTGTTTGTCCATGTCCACATTTCGGTCAGTTTTTTCCATTAAAATAAATTTAATTGGTTAAAAAAACCAAATGACAATGACCAGCTGTCAAAGGCAGAATATTCAATTCAATGATAGCCTTTCAAGAAAGAAAAGCTTTCGTGTTAAGGAATACAAAAAATAACAGCCACTGTATTTTGCTATGTTATTGTTAAAAAGGATTCGCTTTTGTTTGATTGTATGCGAGCTTTCATTGTTGTCACACACAAAGAATTAATTAAAAATGATTAATTGCCATTTTGAACGCTTAGAAGTTACAAATTAATTCAATTTTGTTTGTTTCTTTAAATGCTTACGGCTTTTGTATACTTTTATTGGCTATACAAAGGAAAATAACTTAAGTTGAAGTGATGTTTCAAAAACATGACCGTACAAATTGCCGCAACCAGTTCTGGGGAATACGGACAGGCGATATGAAAACACTTTATTCTGAATATCATACTGTCCTACTGTCCACAGCCAACACGGTCCGTTCTGACACAACTACAATCGGCATACAAGCTCCACTTGTTAAATTACGAAACCACTGCCGCGCTGGAACTTCAAAAAAGCTGACTGTGAACAGGTCCCTAACCAATTGCACACAACGTTAGCTAACGCTGCTTTTCATAAAGATCGTAGAGACGGGTGAGTTGCAAAAAATTACTTCAAAACACCTTCAAAACACCTTCAAACCAGGGAAAACAAACCTGAAAGCTATAGTGTCATTGCCCTTTTCAGTTCATGCTACAAACTATTTGAGCGAGGTGTTTTCGAGCGAAGCTACCCAACTAAATATCAGCACATCCCCAATGACCAAGCTAGCCTCTGAAATAGATGGAGCTTTACGGACCATACCATATCCCTGATGACGCACAAGGAAGCAGATATAAGAAAATGTACACAACATCTGTGGCAGTTATAGACTTGAAAGCAGGATATGACACGGGCTGGAGGCAGGTTTGTAAAGATAAAGATTATATATAAACACAGTCAACAATATGTTGTCTAACTGGATACACAAAGTTTTCATCAACGATGCTCAGAGTTACATGAAAAAGCCTAAGCCCGAGAGCATGAACAGGTAGCCGCTCACTTTCAACTGCCAATAAATGATGATACTCGTATTAAGAAACGGATTCTTGACACTCCGTTCCATGTGTTTACGAACAGGTTATCACGGGGAAAACCAAATGCAATATGAAAGAAGGCTAGGGGAAGGTAGTGTACCTTGGTCCGGATTTCAGTTTTTTGCCAATATTTTATGTGTCGTTTCTTCATTATTTTTTTTTTTTTTTTTTTTTTTTACTACCTGGAGTCTTTCCTATGATATGGCGAAACTACCAAAAGGATATTGCTAACCCTTTCTTAGAAAACTTTACTTTTATATGCTAACCTCAAACGGTCCAAGGTACAAGACGTGATTGTACCTTAGTCCACGGAGAATTGTACCTTGGACCGAAAATATTATTGAAAGTTTTCCTATAGTTTAAAGGTGAAAACTTTAATTTATTTCAATAAAAAGTAAAAATGGTACCATTCTTTATTTATTTCAAAAAATCAGCAAAAAACTAACCATTATCTTAAAGTTTTTGTGCTTGATTAAAAAAAATTTATTTCAAATAATAGTATTAAGTAAAAAAAACTCTTTTACTAAAAAAAACTTAACAAAGGACTTCAATATTATTTAAAAACGTACTTTAAAGGAACAACTTAAAAGAAAAACAAATTTATTACTTCAATATTATTTAAAAACTTACATTAAAGGACAAACCAAAGGTCCAAGGTACACGCGCTATGATAGGTCCAAGGTACACTAACACCACTTTAGCCAAACAAATTAGTTTTTAACGCAGTATTCAAACCACATACGAACCACAATGTGTTCCTACAAAAAGATTATTAATACACTTACCGAAATCGATTAAAGTAGCGGCAAAGAGACAGAAAACTAAGCACTACATAACTTCAGAAGAGATAAAAAAATACTTTTTTCACTGAAAACTATGTTTATTTTTTTTTCTGCCGACTCGTGCAGCTGTGCCTTCAAAAAGAAGACAAATGAACAGAAGATCAACATTTCACAGAAGGACCGGTTTTTGCGTGCTTTGTATTTTTCTGAAAATTGGCACTCGGACCAAGGTACAATCGGACCAAGGTACCCTGTATTACGTTTATGTTGTAAAATAAAAATTGGGATTAGGCAGATAAATTCAATTTTTATGATGCTTTTACCACAGTAATTAAATCTACCTGATAGATGCTTAAAATGTAATAAAACAACACAATTTTTTTTTTCGAATAAATCAATTTGGGTTTTATTAAGATTATAACAATAGTTTTTAATAATGTGTACTCCCTCTCGATCGATGTATCAGCTTTTTATTAGTAGTAGTAGTAGTAAAATGTTTTTATTTTCAACTTAATATCAAAAAGTTTACATTTTTATTTTAAATTTCGATATGGTAATGCTACAGTGATATAATAAAAGAGCCTATCAAAATCTGTACTCCTTTCTCCATTGAGTATAAGAATAATTTCGGCTTCTTTTAACAAAGCTCTCCCAAAACAACTCAGCCTGAACTCTCTTAACCCCGGACATCTGCCTAAGAAGTGCTGGATGTTCTCTTCTTCCCTTAAGTTGCACACAGTACATATAGATGTTCCGTTCTCCATAAAACTATTTCCGTTCAGTTGAATTAAGCCACATCTAGCCTTAAATATACAGGTGATTTTGTTAATTTCGAACCCATCGGTCATGTAAGCTGCCCCTCTAGAGTGATCCAGAAATTTGTAGATGCGTGTACTGCTTTCCGATGCCTTCCTTGATTTTGCCTGTTGACCCTCCGATTTCAGCAGCCGCAGTAGATCTAAGCTCTTTTGTATCCAAGCGCTATGAGAAATGTCTCTTTCATCCCAATGAAGACCAAAACTACGCCCAAGATGGTTTACTTCTTTGACCCAGAACAGTTTTTTCCTTAAAAGAATTTTAGTTAGTTGGTGTGGTAGTCGTCTTTCACTATACTCGAACATTGTTTTTGCTATATATCTCATGTGAAGATCAAGGGTATAGTAATGTCCGTCTTCTGCTCCTGTCTCTAATGATAAAGCATAGTTTGGAGTAAATGTAGGTAACTTTAAAATTCGTTTCAAAAAGTACCGTTGTAATCTATCCACTTCTTCGAACATTCCGAAACCCCATACCTGAGCGCCATAAGTTTGGATAGCTCTACAGACCGCTTGGAACAATTTCCACTTTGCGTCGCGACTGATATTTCTTTTTGCCAAAAAGTTATTCCACGTCGAGTTTATGCTGCTCCTTGCTGCACTGTTTCTCTTCTCCACATGCTTGGAAAATGACATCTTCGGAGTCAGGGAGACTCCTAGGTAGGTATAATTTGAAACAATCCGTATTCCTTGTCCATATAATGTCCAGTTTTCTTGGCTCGATAGCCTCCCACCATTTCTAAACACCATAATTTCTGATTTAGATTGGTTTACTTCTAGGCCCCATTTCACACAGTAAGTTTCAAGTCGCGTTATCATCTGCTGTAACACCTTGGCATCATCCGCCAAAATTACCATATCGTCTGCGTACAGCAGAATTCTTATGTTGATCCCGTCGATATAGAGTCCTCCTTCTAAAATTGCATGCAAGTCATTAATATATAGTGCGAAAAGCAACGGCGATAACAAGCATCCCTGTTTCACTCCAAAAAGTGTCTCAAAGTATTCGGAGAGCTTTTTTCCTGTCCATACCGCAGATTGAGTATTGGCATATATAGCTTCAATCAGGTTGACAAATTTGGAAGAGACTCCCATTGTGTGTAGTTTGAAGATAAGCAGTTTTCTTGAAATTTTATCAAATGCAGCTTTCAAGTCGACAAAAAATGCGAACACTTTCTTTTTTTCCGCCAGCTTCAGGTGAACGATTGAAGCTAGATTATAAATGTTATCCACAGTCGAATATTTTTTTCTAAAGCCCGCCTGAAATTCTGTCAAGATACCATTTCTCTCCAACCATGCGTACAGCCTCTCGTTAAGTATTCCCATCATAATCTTCGCAACACAGTTCATAAAAGAGATACCCCTATAGTTGCTGGGTTCATTTATATTACCTTTTTTGAATATGGGAAAAATTATTGTTTTGCTAAAAGCTTCCTCTATTTTGCAGTCATTCAGCATCCTACTAAAGGAAAGAGCTAGTTCCTCCAGGTAGTCATACGTTGCGTTTATGAAAAACTCATAGGTAATCCTGTCTTCCCCAGGTGCTTTGTTCAGTTTTACTTTTTTCAGAATGCTTTTAATTTCATCTACTGTTATTTGCTTGTCCAAATCATGATCTTTAATTAGATTTGATGCATAAAGGATCTGATTTGCACTTTGATTAGGGTTAAGAAGTGAGTTATATTATGCTCTGAACTCAGGGGCGGAAATTTGAGGGCACTCTTGTTGGTCTTGGTTTCGGATTTCTTTTGCCAGTTTCCACCACTCTTTACTATCTTTCACCCTGGCAATTTTGAGGTCAAGCTGGTAGTAATACGCTGTCATATTCCTTCTGCAGATTGTCCTGTATTCCTTTTGAGCCCTTGAGTAAATATCTTTTGCCTCCTGTCTTCCATTTCTTCGGAAAATATTAAGCAATCAAAATTGTACCATTTATTTTTTGCTTTAAAGAGCTTTAAGCTACTATTCTGTTCTTTAGCTGAATTCTTGACTATATCGCATAAGTCTTTTAGCTCTAATCGGTCTTTTTGAATCTTGAGGTTTTGCAAATTGTTGTTTAGCTGACCTTGGTACTCAGCCTTTTTACTGTCCTTCCACTGCAACTTTGGCAAGAGGTTGAAAGAGTTCGTGCTCGTCGACGTACCGATATGTTTCACCGATAATTTTATGGGCAGGTGGTCCGACCATATCGCTTCCTGTACACTGAACCTCTCCACAGACATAAGCAGCTCCTGCGATATAGCGCAGACGTCGTTCACAGAGTTTCCTATGCTATTTATAAATGTATAGTTGCCTTCCTCGTCACCTTTTGTTCTTCCATTTAAAATGATTAAACCGTTATCCTCGCAAAGCTCCAGAAAATCTCTTCCTCTCGCATTCACAATGGTATCCTTCGAGTGTCGTATTTCTAATCCCGCGTTTAAATATGATTTGTATACTCCTTCTATTTCTTGTTGCAGATCGCCTAGTCTAACATTAACGTCTCCAATAAGAATTGGGTTAATTATGCTGTTTTCTACAAGGAAGTTTTTTACAACGTTGAATTCAGTTCGCCAATTCATGCCTCTTAGATATAAAGGAAGGAGGGTTACTATTTTTTCGTTCGTGGTTATTTGTATACTCTCCACACCATCAAAGTCGTGGTATTCATGCCGAATGCCCCTATCAACCAGATTTCTTTTAACGCCATATACACACCCACCAATTGCTCTTCCAAACTTATTACTTCTCGATCCAGGTTTCCAATATGTGTGAAAATCTCTTTGGAAATATTTGTTGAATTGCTCTATTTTTTCTGTTTTCATTATGTGCGTTTCTGTTAGGAAAAATATTTCACATGACAATACATACTTAAAAAAGTGTGTGAAAAGACTTTTATTTTCTAGACCGTGTATATTATAGGCTAATATTCTAATATTTGATTCTTCATTTTTCTGTATATAATTCTTTATTCTTACATCTAAGTTAGTATTATGTTTTATAAGTTTTTTTAAATTACGTCGACAGACATTGCCTAGTTTTTTTGGTTATTAGTTTGCCCAAGAATGTCGTAAAAATGACAAGATACAGAATCTAACTCATTGTTGTACAGGTCTTTGAGAACGGCTTCCCCTCTTTGTTGTCCGCATACTAACTCGTAGTTTTTATTCCATACAAACAACTTGTCGTTGATTCTCATCCTGTCATTCAGAACGCTTACTCTGTGCCGACTGCTTTTCGATAGAATACTCCTTCTTAGGAACAGCATAGCTTTTTTTCGTTGCTGCCTTGACGAATTAAGATCCCTCTCTATGATGAAGGATGTGCCCGCTAAGTTTTTGGAGCGTCTGAAAATTTGTTCGACTATTTCGGCCGACTCAAATTCAGCGATGACCGACATCTTTCCATCCTTTTCGTGTATCTTTTTGGTCGAACGCACATCCACTGGCGTTGTAGTTTTGATAATACTCTCGCATATATTTCACCGCAACAGGCATGGAAATTGTTGCATCGAGGCCTTTAAAAATAATGTTTTTGTTTTTGATTTGGTCCTCTAACCAGGTAATTGTTTGCCTATCCCTTTCCTTCTCCACCGTCAAGTTTTTAATTTTGTCTTTTAGGTCTTGATTTTCTAATGCTAAGTCGTTAAGCTGCGATGATATATTACTCATCTGCAAGGTAATTCCTTCGAAGTCCTTTTTAGTGGGTATTTGGCTTAATTTTACGTCTAAGAGATTAGCCATGGCGTACTGCATAGTGCTCATGAGATCCATCACCGTCATGCTTCCAACTAATTTTGAAGGACTTTTTGGCCTTGGTGCTCCTGAGGGTTCTGGTGAGATTTCTTCCAACCTTCTTTTCGAACAATTATTTGGCAGTAAAGTTCCTTCAGCAGCAGCCTCTACTGTAGTTTGGCATTTTACAGGGGTTCGTTGCACATTTTTAGGCATTAGTGAATTATTTTTTTGTGGTAAGCTTTTCGATTTTATGATAGCTAAGTGATCCTAATCGCATGCAATACTATTTTATTTATGTTTGTTCTGTACTTACAAGCTTTTGCGTTCGCTGTCAGATAATAGAATTGGCTTAAGAGATCGGCAGAGACTATCTAAACCACAAAAATCACTTTAGAGCTAAAAAACTGAAAATTCTAGCTGCTCTCGAGTCACTTTGTCTGACGTGTAATGCAAATTATGGAAATTTGAAAATAAACTAAAAGAATATCGAAAATCTTGAATAAATATTACAACAAAAGCCCTTTCGGTACTCCTTTTTTTGTTTTAAAGGCAAAACATTTTTTCTTTTTCTTGTTTCTGAGACTCCAACTAACAACATAGATTTTTTTGTGTTATTATTGGTTTTTGAGAATGTTGAAATATAGCATCAATTATCTGAGATGGTAGCAAAATAAATGAAAAAATCAGTACTTGTAAATTTGTAGTATTTTTAATTTTTAATAAATAATTTAAAAAAAACATAGGGGCGGGCTACAGTCCGCTTGGGTTTTTTTTTTGTGTTTGTGGGCGTGTCTGTGGGCGGATTTCAAAAATTCGTAAACCTGATTATTTGGGGACCCTAGAGAGTATATGGTTAAAATTTCAGCTCTCTAGGCCCAGTTTAAAGGACTAATTTTTGCCGACAGACGGACGGACGGACGGACGGACGGACATGGCTAGATCGACATTACTATCGAAGCTGATCATAAATATAGTAACTTTAAGGGGTCTACGGGCAATATTAAGGTATGTTACAAACTATGCGTCAAAATTATAATACCCTTAGAATAGGGTATAAACATAGGGACGGGCTACAGTCCACTTGGGCGAACTGTTGGATACCCAATTCTTATTCCTAGCCCTCATAAGTGGGCGTGAGAAAAGTCTTAGTATGGTTGAATTGTTAAGAACGCTCTACATATTTTGTTATACATATAACATTTAAAGGATTTTATCGAAAAAACTAAACTTTTGTAAATAAAAACGCTTCCTAGCTCAAACTTTGGTTTTTCAATAAAATTGTTTTATTTAATTGTGGGCGTGCCAGTAGGCGGATTTAAAAAAAATGTACGCATAAGCAGAAAGGGTCCCTAGAGGGTATATATTATTATTATATTATTTCAGCTCGCTAGCTCAAACTTTGGTTTTTCAGAATCCGATAATTGTGAAATAGGTTCCGATATCCGATTGCTTCCGCTACGTTACTTGCGCTACAAAGCTTCCGATAGAATTAAATTTGAACCCTGAATGCACCAAAAGAAGTAAAGGGTCTTTCATTAGCTACATGACTACTTCAAGCTTTCAGTGCGAAGGCACCTGTTAAGAATCTTAGCAGACCTGGCAACGATGACTGACAAACTTAATTACTGGCAGTGACACAACATCGTCGATCTGACATTTCATTTGCACTTACCAAGGAGAGAACACGACCATTCGAATAAAAGGAGAACACGTAGGTTATTAATATATTAATAATAATGTATAAATGAAATACTTAAATGAATTATATTGTTATTATCCAAAAGGCTTTTTATAAGAACATTAAAAGTTAAAAAAGTGGAAATAGTTGTTTCTTTTCGCAACAAATTATAAAAAGCGTTGTGTCAGAACACACACCGTAACCCTCTCGGACGATTCTAACCTATCAAGGAAAGTGCAACGCCGCATGGTTTGGGTACATTTATAGAAGGAAGTCCGACTCAACAGAAATTGACCATAGAGTGCTAACTTCTCCCAGCCAGAAGGCAGTTCGACTCAACAGGAATTATTCACCGAGTGTTACCTTCTCCCAGCCAGAAGGAAGTTCGACTCAAAAAGAACTATTCACTGAGTGCTACCTTCTCCCAGCCAGAAGGAAGTTCGACTAACAAGAACTATTTACCGAGTGCTACCTTCTCCCAGCCAGAAGGAAGTTCGACTCAACAAGAATTATTCACCGAGTGCTACCTTCTCCCAGTCAAAAGGAAGTTCGACTCAACAGAGTTTTGGCTCAAATAAGGTAAGCCATTTCCAATATAAACATTACTATGCCATACGCAAACTGTAACCCACCGCCAATATCACCGACACCTGAGTTTAATTGTCAATCATGCAGTCTGACGAAATGGTTCAATGCGATCTTTGTAATGACTGGCATCACTATCAATGCGTTAACGTTACAAACGAAATACAAAACTCAGATTGGCTGTGTCCAAAGTGCGACCCCTAACGTAGCACAGAGCCCACCATTTTACCACCTCGAGTGGCGTCGCCAATAGAAAATGCTAATGCGAAAGCCTACTCGTCCCCACGCACCCCTCAGACTCGAAAAAATCAATGAGTTTAGTCACAACCCAGACCCTCAAACGTCTACAGTGGCCCCACAAGAAGCAACTGTCAATGCTTCGAGTACCTTCGCAATTCAACTCCAACTAATAGAGGAGGAAAGGCTTTTAAGGGAGCAAAGAGACATGGAGTACCTCAGAAAAAAGTATAAATTGTTGGGGATTATGTCACCAGAGCACGGAAATGAGGCAAAGACGTCCGCGACAGCTGGATGCAAGGCCGCATCACACGTACAAGCTAGAAACATGATATTATCTGATGATCAAGTCTCAGGTAAAAAAGCTACAGCAATCTCTCCGGTGACATGCCCCCAAGTAGGGAGCGCCGAGCTTAATTTCAGTCAGCCTAATAATCCTAGCTCTGAGATTTACACTTCTTGGTCCTTTACCTCCAAGCCAACTCTCCCAAAGACTGCTCTTCCATCGGGCAGTTCAGAACTTCATGCCAGATTGCCGACTGAACAATTTTCTAGTAGTTCCACCTTAGGGCTAAGACCTAAAACCACTGAGGTCCCTAGGACCTCATTCCAGAAAACATCACCGCAACTAGGCGAACCAGAGCGGGCGACAAACGATAGACCCGAACCCAGCTCGAGCTGGTCGGGAAATTGTGCCAAGAAGTTTGTCCTCAATGAAATTTCAACTCGAAACAAACACGAAATTCCCGGCAGTTCTACGGGTCGCTATGCAGACACCGAATATTTCAATGAGCACAACGTCTTAAGCAATCAACAGCTGGAAACGAGATTACTGCAGAAAGAACTACCGTGCTTTTTGGGTCATATAGAGGAATGGCCCTTATTCATCAACAGCTTCGAACATTCAACAAAGTCATGCGGGCTTACTAACGATGAGAATATGCTGCGACTTCAAAGATGCTTAAAGGGCAACGCTATAAAAGCAGTAAGAGCGAGACTGCTGTACCCCGCTCAGGTCCCAAAAGTAATAGACACGCTACGAATGTTGTATGGGAGTCCCGAAGCTATAGTTAACTCCATGATTTCCAAAATTCGCAGCGAACCCCCACCGAGAGCAGATAAAATAAACTCGTTGAGCCCAAATACGTTTGAACTGGGGACTATACAAACTGAGCACGAATGGTGTAAACTTGTCCACGTTTAGCGATTGGTTATTACTAGTTGCCCAAGCAGCGTGCGAGGTGTCTGCAATCAATATGTACGAATCAACTTACACGAAGGCAGATCGAAGGCGTACGGGGAATGCTCATTCCAATATTCATCAAGAAGTTTATACGCAAGCCGAAAACAAGACAGGAACATGTTTGAGCTGGACGAGTGATTGTAACACTTTAGAAACATGTAGTCGGTTCAGAGCCATGGGTTCATGACAAATGGGCCATGATTAAGCGACATTCATTGTGCAGAACTTGCTTGAGCACCCATCTTAATCGAAGATGCATTGTTACTGCCGAGTGCAACGTTCTTGGCTGTACTTACAAGCACCATCCGCTACTTCATAAATACACAGAGCAAAATGAAGCCCAGAACATGCGAAGTGGTAGCTTGCATTTTCACCAGCAGAGCCGAAAACTGCTTTTCAAAATCTTGCCCATCACTGTCTACAATAAAGATGTCAAGATTAATACATATGCACTCTTCGACGATGGATCTACTGTGACCCTTATAGATGAGCAGCTAGCACAAGACCTGAAGGTAAGAGGCAAGGAAAAGCCGCTGTGTCTAAAATGGACCTCAAACAAACATCGATTGGAAGAAAATTCAAGGGAGGTCAATATTCAGGTATAGGCCTCTAATGGCAGTAAAAGATTTGTTCTGCATCAGGCCCGAACGGTTAAGTCACTCGACCTGCCAAATCAGACGATGGACTTCCGTCAGATAGATAGATAGATAGATAGATTTATTCAAAGTAATTCATTTGTAGTACAATAGATGAAATTCATTCTTCTTTTACAAATTTGAGTAGGTATACCATAAGCCAATAAAAAATACTAAACAAAAGAAAACAATTATTTGAATGAGTACACCGTTATACAAGGTGGCGCAAAAGTTGTCATCTGTTTACTTCACAAATGTCAAAGTAAAATTGACATTTGCCGCTATTTGCAAAAATTATAGCATCTTCCGATAGGGTTTTCAGCCCTTGGGTGTGCCTTGGCAATTCTGTGTGCCAATGTTCTAAATGATCCACGACGTTTGACATCTATCCTATGCAGTTTCAGTCGGATTGGTGAACGCCACTGGGTGACGACTTTTGCGCCACTTTGTACATTAAAGAAATATAGAAAAGAAAAATCAAAATTATTAGGTATTTAATCATGAATTATTTTGAAAATAAAGCAAACACTTTGTGGCCATTAAAGGACCAGTGATAAGTGTGCAGTAAATTTACTTTTTCGAAATGACTACCAGCGAAAGACAAATAGAGCAGCGCGATTAGAAGGTTAAACCAACTAATAATAAAAATTGAACCGGGATGATAAGGGAAGGTACCAGCAATTACCAGAGAGGCAAAGAAATTATGGGACAAATAGTTTATAGAAAGCAATGAGAATATAATTTTTTTATTTTTTTTTTCCATAAAAAAGCGAAAGAAAAAGAGAAAAAACGTATGAGATCAGGAGACAGTATTAAGTAATGTTTCTACTTCGGAAAGAAGCCATTCCTTTAGTGCTTTCAAAAATCTATATGGCTGTGTAACCAATGTGGATATATTAGACGGCAGTTTATTTAATATAGATGGTGCAATATTTGAGAAAAAAGTCTACAGTGCTCTTTTCTTACAAATGGGACTACAGCAGTGGTCATGTTAATATACTTCATTTATTCTAAAGTTAATATGCCCACTTCTTAGAAAAAATATTTTTAAAAATTTATAAATATATAGATATCTGAGAGGTAATATTTTTAAAGATTGAAACATCGGAAGTGATGGTTCGTACCTATTTCTATTTAAAATCACTCTGATAATCTTTTTTTGTGCGATAATTAGAGGTTTTAGACTAGTCACATATGCACTACCCCAACATGCAAGTCCATAATCAAGTCTTGATTGAACTAAGGCATAGTAAATTGTCAATAGTAAATTGCGTGGAACCAATTTGCGTAAATAATAGAGCTTACTTATTGAAACGTAGAGCAGTTGTTTAATGCTTTTGATATGAGGTTTCCAGTTAATATTAGAATCCAATAGAACTCCTAAATATCTGAATTCTTTTACAAACTGCAGTTGAAAACAATTATTTTTTGAGCAGTTAGCCCTAATACAAGTCGAATGGTGGTAATTCAGATCAATAATTACATTATTCCAAGTTAGTGAGAAAAACATGGCTTTGGATTTTTTGCTAAGTATCATCTGATGTAAGTCAAACCACTTGCTGAGCAAATTTAAATCCTGCACCATTAGTGATCTTAAAACATCTAATGAAGACGTTGCATATGACAACGCTAGGTCATCAGCATACGCAATTATCTCTCCGTGGAGTTTCATACTAAAGATGGAGTTAATGTAAAGGACAAAGAGAATCGGTCCAAGGACAGAGCCTTGAGGTACACCCACATTAGGGCACACCACATCTTCACTTAGAACTCCATTTATCTTTGTACGCTGCCTCCTATTAAGTAAAAAGGATGCGAACCAATCATTTATACTACCTCTGAAGCCAGCTGCACTAAGTTTTTCAAGGAGGATCGAGTGATTTACCAAATCGAAGGCCTTGGTTAGATCCAGAAACAAAGCTGATGTTTTCTGATTTCTATCCAAAGCATGATGGATTTTACTTAAGAGAGCTAGCACCTTCGGTACACTTCGCTTTCATGAAACCAAACTGAGATTTACATCGAAAATTAGTTTTTTCTAAAAAAAAACAGCATTTTGTATGCCCTATTTTAAGGGTATATTAATTTTGACGCATAGTTTGTAACATACCTTAATATTGCCCGAAGACCCCTAAAAGTTACTATATTTATGATCAGCATCGATAGTTATGTCGATCTAGCCATGTCCGCCCGTCCGTCCGTCCGTCTGTCGGCAAAAATTAGGCCTTTAAACTGGACCTAGAGAGCTGAAATTTTAACCATATACAGTGGGTGATCAAATTATTACGGCCACATGGAAACATATAACTTTTTGAAAGATAGACCAACATAACTTTTGTGATTTGTATTTTTAAAGCTTTATTTATTTATTCATATTAGAAGTGACTTATAAGCTAATAAAATAACGTAGTTTTAATAAGAAAGAGAACAGTAAAACTGAACAAAATTGGTATTTTGTTACATTGCCTTTTGCTGCTATAACAGCCTTAACCCTTTTTGACATACTTTCGATGCATTTAAAGCAATTAGTTTTAATATTTTCGCTCCTATGCCATACTTCGATAAGACGTTCGATCAATGCTCGCTTATTTGTAATTTTTTCCTTGCCTATTTCTCTCTTCATCAGTTCCCAAAGATTTTCTATGGGGTTAAGGTCGGGAGAGTTTCCCGGCCATTCCAGAACCTCGACATTTTTTTCCTGCAAAAATGCAGTCACTCTTTTTGCCTTGTGGCAAGGTGCAGAGTAATGCATAAAAACAAAATTGCCATTTGGGAACCATTCCTGCACTTGTGGTAACATTTTCGATGATAAGACCTGAATGTACTGGTCTTGACGCATGGTTCCTTCAACAATGTAGAGACGTCCAGTTCCTTGCCCACTGATGATTGACCAAACCATAATGCTTAGAGGATGTTTCACACGTTCTACTATGCATTCGCTTTTATATTTTTCGTTTGCCCTCCTCCTAACAAACTCGAACTTATCCGACAAAATCTGAACAGTTGATTCATCGGAAAAGCAGACCTACAAAAAAATGCGTGCCACGAAAATCGTTAAAATATCTCCAAAATATAAAAAAAAAACTATTGAAAGCCGACATATTAAGTTCTCACCTTTAACCAGTCTTCGGATGTCCAGTCCTTATGAGCCTTAGCCCATTTAAGGCGTTTTTCCACCATCGCCTTTGTAAGGAGTGGCTTCTTTGCTGGACGGCGACAAGCAAAACCCATTTCTTTTAGGCAACGTCGAACTGTCTGAAATCTCAATTCCTGACTCATGGATCAAATTTGTTAGAACCTTACGTGGTTTCTTTCTATTCTTATCACAAATCTCTTTAATTTTGTGCTCATTTCGTGGCGTTGTTATTCTTTTTCGCCCAGATCTTCCGGCTCTCATAGGTGAAAGGGCAGCATTTTCGTCAACTTTTTTTATACCCTATTCTAGGGGTATATTAATTTTGACGCATAGTTTGTAACATACCTTAATATTGCCCGTAGACCCCTAAAAGTTACTATATTTATGATCAGCATCGATAGTAATGTCGATCTAGCCATGTCCGTCCGTCCGTCCGTCCGTCCGTCCGTCCGTCCGTCCGTCCGTCCGTCCGTCCGTCGGCAAAAATTAGGCCTTTAAACTGGACCTAGAGAGCTGAAATTTTAACCATATACTCTCTAGGGTCCCGAAATAATCAAGTTTAAGAATTTTTGAAATCCGCCCACAGACACGCCCACAAATTCAAAAAAACCAAATTTTGGAAAAAATCGAATTTTGAGCTAGAGAGCTGAAATTTTTTATATATGATCTATGGCCCATAAAACTGATTGGGACATAAAATTTTCAAAATCCGCCCACTGACACGCCCACAATTAAATAAAACAAATTTTGGGAACAATTTAATTTTGAGCTAGAAAGCTGAAATTTTTTATATATGATCTTTGGCCCATAAAACTGCTTGGGACATAAAATTTTCAAAATCCGCCCCCTGACACGCCCACAATTAAATAAAATATTTTTTTTGAAAAACCAAAATTTGAGCTAGGGAGCTGAAATTTTTAATATATACTCTCTAGGGGCCCTTTATGCTCATGTGTAAATATTTTCAAAATCCGCCTACTGACACGCCCACAATTATTTTTATTTTATTTTTGAAAGTCCAAAGTTTGAGCTAGGGAGCTGAAATTTATAGTATATACTCTCTATGTGCCCTTTATGCTCATACTTAAATTTTTTTTAAATCCGCCTACTGACACGCCCACAATTAAATAAAACAATTTTATTGAAAAACCAAAGTTTGAGCTAGGGAGCGTTTTTATTTACAAAAGCTTAGTTTTTTCGATAAAATCCTTTAAATTTTTGTCACGCCCACTTATGAGATATAGGAATAAGAATAGGGTATCCAACAGTTCGCCCAAGCGGACTGTAGCCCGCCCCTATGTTTTTTATCTTGTCCACAGAGGACTTTGCCACTCCTGCAATTACTGCTATTTTCCTCTGAGAATGCTCAGTGTTTAATAGCAGGGTCTTGATTTCAGAAATTTTTGCCGGCGGAAGGTCTTTTCTTCTACCCATGGCTTGAACGGTGGCCTTACCAAAAGAGCTCTATAAGAAATTTCACACCCAAACTGAATGCACACAAACTTAAAAATAAGTAAATACACAGCCTGTTTATACCCTATTCTAAGGGTATATTAATTTTGACGCATAGTTTGTAACATACCTTAATATTGCCCGTAGACCCCTAAAAGTTACTATATTTATGATCAGCATCGATAGTAATGTCGATCTAGCCATGTCCGTCCGTCCGTCCGTCCGTTTGTTGCCAAAAATTAGGCCTTTAAACTGGGCCTAGAGAGCTGAAATTGTAACTATATACTCTCTTAGGTCTCGAAATAATCAAGTTTACGAATTTTTGAAATCCGCCAACAGACACGCCCACAAACTCAAAAAAACAACATTTTGGAAAAAATCGAATTATGAGCTAGAAAGCTGAAATTTTGTATATATGATCTATGACTCCTAAAACTGCTCGGGATACAAAATTTTCAAAATCCGCCCACTGACACGCCCACAAATAAATAAAACAATTTTTTTATACCCTATTCTAAGGGTATATTAATTTTTGAAAATCCAAAGTTTGAGCTAGGGAGCTGAAATTTATAATATATACTCTCTAGGGGCCCTTTATTCTCATGTGTTATTTTTTTTTTAAATCCGCCTACTGACACGCCCACAATTAAATAAAACAATTTTATTGAAACACCGTTTTTTTTGATAAAATCCTTTAAATGTTATATAACAAAATATGTAGAGCGTTCTTAACAATTCAACCATACTTAGACTTTTGTCACGCCTACTTATGAGGGATAGGAATAAGAATAGGGTATCCAACAGTTCGCCCAAGCGGACTGTAGCCCGTCCCTATGTTTTTATCATAAATACCGATTCCGAAACAGCAACCTTGGATTTTTTAAAAAAAAGCGTTAAAAAGCTCAAGAAATGAAAAGCTTACCCCATAAAAAAATGAGGCATCCACTTTGAAAAATTGCTGCCAAAAAATAAGCACTGCTTAGTGTTGAGACTTATTATTTTTTTAAAAGCTTATTACCGATAAATCCATTTTTAAATAAAATAAATCTATTTTAAAGGTCTTATAATTCATTTATTTGCACTAAATCCTGAATAAAAAATATATTTTTTAAGGTGGCCGTAATAATTTGATCACCCACTGTACTCTCTAGGGTCCCAAAATAATCAAGTTTACGAATTTTTGAAATCCGAGCACAGACACGCCCACAAACTCAAAAAAAAAACAAAATTTTGGAAAAAATCGAATTTTGAGCTAGAAAGCTGAAATTTTTTATATATGATCCATGACTCCTAAAACTGCTCGGGATAAAAAAATTTCAAAATCCGCCCACTGACACGCCCACGAATAAATAAAATAATTTTTTTATACCCTATTCTAAGGGTATATTAATTTTTGGAAATCCAAAGTTTGAGCTAGGGAGCTGAAATTCATAATATATACTCTCTATGGGCCCTTTATGCTCATGTGTAAATATTTTCAAAATCCGCCCACTGACACGCCCACAATTATTTTTTTTTTTGAAATTTCAAAGTTTGAGCTAGGGAGCTGAAATTTATAATATATACTCTCTAGGGGCCCTTTATTCTCATGTGTTAATTTCTTTTAAATCCGCCTACTGACACGCCCATAATTAAATAAAACAATTTTATTGAAACACCCAAGTTTTAGCTAGGGAGCGTTTTTTTTGATAAAATCCTTTAAATGTTATATATCAAAATATGTAGAGCATTCTTAACAATTCAACCATACTTAGACTTTTGTCACGCCCACTTATGAGGTGTAGGAATAAGAATAGGGTATCCAACAGTTCGCCCAAGCGGACTGTAGCCCGTCCCTATGTTTTTACAATAATCTTCTCAAAAATCTTTGAAAAAATAGGCAAAAGGGATATAGGTCTGAAGTTATTCGGGTCACTTATATCACCTTTTTTAAAAATGGGGACTATTATGGCCATTTTAAGACTCTCAGGAAATTTACCACAAACAAAACTGTTATTTATAATATGATTAAGAGGAGCAAGGATAAAATTAACTATCTTTTTGAGAACAGAGGCGCTAATACCATCAAAACCGCAAGAATTTGTTGACTTTAGGTTATTAATAATGGATTGCAGTTCAACATTATCTATGGGGTTGAAGAAAAACGACTCAGCATTTGATTTGTCGCTTTGCAAAGTCGCTTCCCTCATCTCAAAGGTCTCCCGGTAGAATCTTACACGAACACACGTCCACAAATCTTGATAGGGTTGGATAACTGCAGCCTCACCAACGCTCAAAGGACTCGCGATGCCATGGCGAATCAACCAGTTGCAATGAAGACCAGACAGGGATGGACAGTGTTTGGGAAGAGTGGAAATCCTGAGAACACAAGCTCCGATGACCGCAATTACCATGTATGCGAGTGCAAAGCGGTAGCTAACGCTCAACTTGATGATCTAGTTAACAGATTTTATAAAATCGAACATCTCGGATCGAAAACGGTTAAGCGAATGATGAGTAGTGACGACGTGAATGCAGAGCAATTATTGGAAGAAGGCACTGTACGAATCGGGTCCCGATTCTCAGTTCCCCTGCTGTGGAAAACTGACCAAATTAAATTACCTGATAGCAGACCAGCGGCTTAGCAGAGGTTACTATGCCTAGAACAGAAGCTTAAAAAAGATGCGGTTCTTCATTCAAGCATGCACAACCAGGTCGCAGAGTATGTATCTAAAGAATATGCTCGGAAGCTTACCCATAGAGAGTTACAAAACAATGGAAAGAGGAAGGTAGGTATGGTACCTGCCAATATTCCCAGTCAGCAACCCTAGCAAACCGTCTAAGATACGTATGGTCTGGGATGCTGCGTCCAAAGTTGAAGGCGTGTCATAAACTCTCTGCTCCTAACCGGCCCCGATTCTTTTTTTTTTTTGATTCTTTCACCACTGCCAAATTGCAACAAGCAACAAACTTCTCGGTCAGTCGGAGAAAGTTCTTGGAATGTGGTGGTCTCCACGTGAAGACCTCTTCTCATTTCTCTGTAATTAAGGCATACTCGGTTTGGAAAATGAAAGGGAGCAGCTCGCACCTTCGAAAAGACAGATACTCAAAAACTCATGAGCATTTTTGACCCACTTGGACTCGTAGCACATTTCCCGTCTCACTTAAAATTTTATTACAGGAAATATGGCGCACGGCGGTAGATTGGGACGAAGAAATACACCAAGAGCACTGCGAGCAATGGCGCAAGTGGTTAGAATTACTTCCCAAAGTGAGAGCCATCAGAATTAAGAGACCTTACCTAGAGCAGCTGCGCTTTGACGACGATCAACACGCCGAGTTGCATATATTTGTTGATGCCAGTGCATCAGCGTACGCCGCTACAGCCTACTTTAAAGTCACCAGAGAATCTCATACCGAGTGCTCACTGGTCTGTGCGAAGACGAAGGTGGCACCCCTTAAGCCTATTTCTATACCGCGGATTGAGTTAGAAGCAGCTGTTCTGGGCGTGCTAATGACCAGAATGATACTCAAGGGTCACTCTATAAAAATAAGTAGGCGCATATTTTGGACGGATTCCAAGACAGTTCTATGCTGGATAAAGAATTGCAACAAAAGGCTCAGACAATACGTAGCATTTAGAGTTGGGGAGATTTTGGAAGATTAGTCCCTCTGAGTGGAGGTGGATCCCAAGTGCTGAGAATGTTGCCGATGACGGAACGAGATGGAACGTCAATCTGGACCTTACCTTGGAGAGTCGATGGTTTCTTGAACCCAGTTTCCTACATCAGTCAGAGGAAGAGTGGCCCTCACAGCACATCGATCTTAGTACGCAGGAGAAAGTCGTGTTGCTGGTCCGCGTAACAAATGTAGAACCTCTAATCGATTGCTCCCGTTTTTCCTTCTGGAACAAGCTGAGGAGATCCATGGCATTTGTCTTTGCCTTCGCTGACCTAGCTCTAAGAAGGCGGCGACGTCCGAAAACGGGTATTATTATCCAGATCAAGGACCTTACTCGAGCCGAGAATTATCTATATGAACTCTGTCAGCGCGAAGCGTTCCCACAAGAATGGGCTATACTGAATAAATGTAGGGGAGACAAACCCACAAACCTGTCCTTAGAAAAGACTAGTCCTCTATATAAGTTGACCCCCTTCCTGGATGAATACAATGTTGTTCGGATAAGAGGACGCATTGATGCCTGCACGGATGTACCAACCGACTGCCAAACGCCGATCGTCATGCCAAAGACCCACCATATAACATCGCTACTCATCCAGTATTTTCACGAGAAATTTCGCCACCAGTCTCATGAGACCGTTGTGAACGAGATTCGGCAAAGGTACTCGTACTACATAGCCGGATTGCGAAATTCATTGAAACGGATTGTTCGGAATGGTCAAAACTGCAAAATTTATAAAGCTACGCCGCAACAACCGTTGATGGGTGAACTGCCAGCTGCTCGTATGCAATCCTTTACAAGGGCGTTTTCATGTGTTGGAGTGGACTATTTCGGGCCAATGCTAGTCACGGTTGGCAGACATAATGAAAAACGCTGGGGAGTTCTATTCACCTGTCTGCCAGTGAGGGCCATACACATCGAGATCGCACATAGTCTGTCGGCCGATTCTTGCTTCCTGGCACTCAAAAGATTCTGTTCAAGGAGGGGCACACCGCTAGAGATCTAGAGCGATAATGGCACAAACTTTAGGGGTGCCAGTCAAGAGCTGAAAAACGCTGTAGCCTCATTAAATATGGATAAGATGTCGGAGGAGTGCGTGAACCAAAACATAGATTGGAAGTTTATACCACCAGCTTCTCCCCATATGGTGGGGGAGCTGGGAGCGACTCATCCGGTCGGTTAAGCAGGCGTTATCGAGCAGCAGTACCGGCCGCAACCCAAAGGACGAATTGTTGCTAAGTATGTTGGCGGAGGTGGAGAAAATAATAAACGCTAGACCCCTTACTTACGTACCGATTGATGGAGAAAACGAACAAGCATTGACACCAAATCATTTTTTACTGGGGTCATCCGATGGAGCAAAGGTGTTTGGTGAATTGGTTGGTGATGGTGGTTTATTGAAAAGAAATTGCCTTATATGCGAACAGTTTGGTAATATGTTTTGGAAGCGCTGGCTTAGGGAGTATTTACCGAGCTTATGCCGTAGAACAAAATGGTTTAAATCAGTTAAGCCCATATGCGAGGGCGATATCGTAATAATTGCTGATCCAGAGCACCCTAGAGGGTTATGGCCTAAGGGAAGAGTTATACATGTGCAAACCGGCAAAGATAGACATGTTCGTTCAGCCGTCGTACAGACGAACTCAGGAGTTTACACCCGCCCAGCGTCAAAATTGGCGGTTCTCGGTGTCAAGCAGTGAGTCTAGAGAGTAACCCGGTACCCAGATTACTGGGTGGGAGTGTTAAGAATCTTAGCAGACCTGGCAACGATGCCTGACAAACTTAATTACTGGCAGTGACACAACATCGTCGATCTGACATTTCATTTGCACTTACCAAGGAGAGAACACGACCAGGCGAATAAAAGGAGAAAACGTAGGTTATTAATATATTAATAATAATGTATAAATGAAATACTTAAATGAATTATATTGTTATTATCCGGCGGTGTCATAGAGCCTTTCCTGCCTTCGATGAAAATGACCGTCACGTTACGGTAAATGGTATTCGCTACAGCCACATGTTGGAACGTTATTTCTTTAAGCAATTGCATGCGTGTGCAACAATCGAGTTATTGAAGTCTCAGTTCGGTGAACGTGTTCTCTCGAGAAACGAACCCGTCTATGGCCGCCGACATCGTGTGATTTAACGCCTCTAGACTTTTTTTTAATGGAGCTACATTAAATCATTGGTCTATGCCAGCACGAATGTGACCTTAGAGGAGCTTAGAGCCAATACTGAACGAGAAATAGCGGCGTAACCTTTTGAAACGTGCGGCCGAGTTCCCGTGGTGGACATATGAACGCAGTTAAAATCTATTTATAAATGTTTTGACACATACACCAATACTTTTTTTTGAAATATCTCAAGTGGTTTGCATTTTATTTAAAAACATAGGGACGGGCTACAGTCCGCTTGGGCGAACTGTTGGATACCCTATTCTTATTCCTATCCCTCATAAATGGGTGTGACAAAAGTCTTAGTATGGTTGAATTATTAAGAACGCTCTACATATTTTGTTATATAACATTTAAAGGATTTTATCAAAAAAAAAGAAGCTTTTGTAAAAAAACGCTCCCTAGCTCAAACTTTGGTTTTTCAATAAAATATTTTATTTATTTGTGCGCGTGTCAGTAGGCGGATTTAAAAAAAATTAACACATGAGCATAAAGGGCCCCTAGAGAGTATATATTATAAATTTCAGCTCCCTAGCTCAAATTTTGGTTTTTCAATAAAATTGTTTTATTTAATTGTTTGCGGCGGATTTTGAAAATTTTATATCCCGAGCAGTTTTAGGAGTCATAGATGATATATAAAAAATTTCAGCTTTCTAGCTCAAAATTCGATTTTTTTTCAAAATTTTTTTTTTTGAGTTTGTGGGCGTGTCTGTGGGCGGTTTTCAAAAATTCGTAAACTTGATTATTTCGGGACCCTAGAGAGTGTATGGTTAAAATTTCAGCTCTCTAGGCCCAGTTTAAAGGCCTAATTTTTGCTGACGGACGGACATGGCTATCGATGCTGATCATAAATATAGTAACTTTTAGGGGTCTACGGGCAATATTAAGGTATGTTACAAACTATGCGTCAAAATTAATATACCCTTAGAATAGGGTATAAAAAGAAGCTGTATGCTTAATGAATGACACTTTATAATAACAATAAATAAACATTTGCTTTGACTCAAACTTATTGAAAAAATATAATTTAATGTATATACATGTATATATTTTTATACATGAATTATAGAAAGATATATAAATTGGTAAATAAATAAATAATAATAAAATAAATAAAAACTTAAAAACTCATAAAATTGTCTATTCAATATGTAGTCCATATAAACATATACAATACATAAGTATTGTTAATAATTATGTATATACATTATATTTCATTGAAGTAAGGCATCACCACGTTTTGGTTCATCATCTTCAAGATCAGATAAATCCGAATCCCCGAAACAATGCAACATATTTTCAATTTCATTTTGTTTCAATTTTTTGACATAATGCGACCTATATTTAGGAATTTATATTGGGATGCAGGTGTATCCCAGTGTTGCAGAATACGAATATTGTTCAAAGCTTTATTTCAGCGTTTTCTTTAATGTAAGTATGTTAGTTTGTTAAACTATTTATTATAATTTATTTGCCTTTAGCATATAAAAGAAATGGCTTCTCAAAAAAGATGTTTGCCTTGCCAAAACCTGACGATATCTCGTAGATACATCAAATTCTCTTTGATTCTGACTCAGATGATTTGTATGACGAGAGCGATGAAGACGATGCGTTAATACCAGATTTAAGAGATGATTTTGTAATAAACGAGGAATGTGAAAGAAAGAAAATCGAGGATCAACTGCGCGCTATGAAAAAAAATCATTTCCTTACTGCACCAGAATAAAATATGTTTTACTTTATTTCATTTTTGTAAAAAAAAAACAATTATTGATTTATAATTATTATTGAACTTTCTTTTAGGCTTTTGCCAAATAATTTTTTTTCTTTGGGGTACAGTTGTACCCCAATGTAGCATAGTAAGTTTTGCAAAGAGGTGTGTCTTTCCAGGGTTAATAACTAAAAATATCATAAAATAAACTTCTGACAAATAAATATGCAGAACTTCCTTGCACAGGGACTTAGTACTCTAACGGCAAACAAAAACCAATTTTTTTCTTCAAATGCTTGAAAATATACCGCTAAAAACTAAAAATAGAACGAAAACCCAAAAATATACTCCATGAAAGAAAGTGGACATTACAAGTATCAGCGATGCCATATAACCACTAAACACCGAAAGTAAAACAAAAAGTTTTTTTTTAACTATTTATCCACAGACGTCTCACAACAGCAGTCGCAGAATTCGATAATTACAATATATTTCAATTGATGCCGTGTACTGACACAAGGGATTTGGGCATAAATGCTTGCACCACGCTGAATTGAAGTTCGCGATGAATGATAAGCTCATTGCGGTATCATTGTCTTTTATTAAAAAAAATATGAAAAAGTGAATTGTAGGAATTGTAGGAAGGTTATGATGACTCAGTTTACATAATATTTGTTTCGCCAAGAACATTTAAAAACCTGGCATCAATGAGTCCAATATAATCCCCAATGCGCCCAGTGTAAGCAAGCATCTCTTGCTCTAAAAAATACCTAGGTACAACTTGATTGTATCGAGATATGGCATATTCATATCAGTCAACCAAATATTCCGAAATCTTTACGACCTTGCATTTATTGTATTTATTATGCGTATGGTGTACCATTTATTTCACAATTTTTTCCGGCCAAATGAAATCGAATCCGACAACAGCAAATCAAATAAGTATGTTCAATGCGGAGTTCGTTTCACTTATTCCATCCCACTCATCTTTCGAAGCAAGGACGCATTCAATATTGAAAAACTTCTCGTACTGAAATGCCTTTTATCTTTCCGATAAAAAGAAGCTCAATTTCACTCCAAAAGTATTTATTTACATTCCAGAGAGGCAAAGTCAGAGTGAAATAAACATGGGCACAGCAGTATGCCATCCCTTAAAGTCGTCAACCGCAACCAACGATTTATCGGCACATTGTCATCGTTCTGCCTCTACGTGCCTCCACAAAAGATTCCTCCAGAACGGTAAGTCGATTTGATCAGCAAGAGGCGTGAGTATGTGTGCGATTGAATAGGTGCGTATGAAGATTTTCATTCCATGGATGCTTTGTTTTCATCATCCATCCTGTTATTTTTTGTTCGCAGACAAATAAACTCCAAATGCATGCCCCCAGTTTCCATCATCAGATAGCATGTACGTGCTGGCACTGGTATGAAACGTGAGATGACGTATGATACGAGTATGTTGTAACTATGTGCGTAGACTATAATAAAATTTGTTGTTTAATGCTTTGTAATAACCAGAAATCGATGACAGATATGCATTTAATGAAAACACACGCTGCTCCGGCTAATTAATTAAAATTCCAATTTATTTGCAATTAACTGGGTCGCTCGGAATTTTTGACGCCCGACTTGGATGAGAGTCTGTTAATGAAATTGTAAATGAATATGTTGGCTGGCGGTGGAATCTCATTTGAAAACTTTCATTTATTTGTGAATGTAGCCGACTGATCCAAAAATCAAAGTCCCCTTGGAAGAGGAGCTTTAGAGATAAAAGATTGAATTTAAAGGTGAGTGATATTTTTAATTTGTAATAAGGCGTATTTTTATGCATAAGAGGAAATTATTCAAAGGAATTTGAAGTAATCCAAAAATGCGATAGAAGTCCAATTAGTAAACATTTTATAATGTTGGATGGGAATTCAATTCTTCAGTCAAGTATTTCGATTGCAGCTGTAGAAAAACATTTTTGAACCTGGTAGAGTGAACCACAGAATACGAAATCCAAATAAAAGAGCACCATATATACATACTAAAGACGGTCTGTCAATAATGTAAAATAAAAAAAAATTCAAAGTACCTACCTAGGTATATTAGAGGCGTTTTTTCGTAATTTTACCTGTTCGAAGGCAATGTAGGCTTAGAGAAATTATAAATAAAATTGAAATATTTTGAACTACCCTTCTCTGTCATTTCGATTTATTGAAATCGATTCACCTGTAATTAGCGCCAGACAATCATTTTATAAGGAATTGTGAAAGTTGAGGGTGAAAAAATTAAAAGGCAAGAAATGTAAACTTCAATTGATTGATACAACTTGAATTAATTGATACAAAATAGTGGACGCCGGCCATTACGAACAGCCTACTATCACTTTATCCCGAGCTGTGGACATTTCGGTTTGAACTAGAATTCACGAGTCCCGTTTGTTTCCGGAATCCTCCTATTCGCAGCAAAAGCCAACCAGATTTAAATTATATTAAAAAAAAAGTCTATCTACCAAAACGCAAGAAAGCTATTTCACAAATACACTGTAACACTTGACTTATCCATGCTTCCTGTATCCACAAAACCTGTCTTGGAAGGTATTCTTAGACCTGTCCTGGCGTTATGTCCTTCTTTCTTTCACTCCTGCCCTTTTTCATTTTTCCTTTTTCCACCTGATTTTATTTTTTTGAAACTACCTAACTAGTGACTTTTCTCGATTTAAACAAAACTTCCTTTGAACGTTAATAACCAAAACACTTACAGCCGTATTAAAAAAAAACTTACTTTGAATAAAATGTGGATTTAAAGCTAATTCACGGCTTATTATAACCAATTTGTATCCATTAGCAAATTGTCGATAAGTAATAAATAGTATAGAAATTGGAAATCTTTAATTAAGATTGATTTAGTTATTCGATTAGAACCATATCCAACATGAAATTCGGTTCAAAGATTCACTGTCAGTTGTCAAAAAAGCTGTCAGTTTTATTATAACTTAATACTCGTTAATTGACCAACTCTGGTGAATTAGTTGATTGCATGTTTTTTAATAAGATTTCTCATTTAATTCATTGATTAAGATAATGTACCCCTAATTTGCGTGTATTAATACGGTTGTTAATCTTCAGATTTCCAAGTTAGCTTGGTATATGTATCGCAGTCAGCCAAGAAGTGTCTTTCACGCCTATCCCATAATTCCCTTGTTTTATACACGCACTCACCTCTCACACATAATACTTAGATCTGTATGTGAATTCGAGACTTGGAACCAGAACTAGGCTCGGACAAATAATAGGGGTAGGTGGAAAATCTTACATGCGACTCTTTCTCACTTAAGATAAGAAAACAAAAACCATCTCCCTTCGAAACCCTTCATACTACAACTAGGTTATTCCTATCTAGTAGTTTTATTGAAACTGTAAAATACGCGTTTGGCAGGCAGCTTCCCAGTGGAGGCACCTGAAAATACCGCCGTAAGCACGCAGTTACATCTTATTGCGCTAATTCAAATGGTTTTATCCTTTGTAATCGGCGCACTAGGTTAGTATCATCTCTAATTTGTAGCATGGTGTTATTGCAATGACCGTGACGACTTGTCTGTTGTTTGCGGGCAAAATGTTTAATTTCATCTTCGACGGTAGCCATACTTAGGTCTCTGTGGATATTAGTGTTTCTGATAAACCATGGTGCATTTACTATTTTTCTTAGCACTTTGTTTTAAAAAGTTTGTAAAATGTTGATATTACTGGATTTGGTACAACCCCAAAGTTGTATACCGTAATCAATGAAATGAAAATGGGTAAGTTTTCTACATTTTTATAAGTAAAATTCACGTGCGTTGATTTGGCCTCGTTGAGAGCAATGCGCCAAGTCTTTGTCCAACCACAAATTGTGTCAATAGAACGTTGGAGTTTATTAGTTGCTGATTCAACGGCATTACTGACCGCTAATATAGCTGTATCGTCTGCAAAATGGCTACTGTTGTGCCTACTTCTTGCGGAATATCACTAGTGTATATTAGAAATAGGATCGGTCCAAGAACGCTTCCTTGGGGAACTCCTGCCGCGATTTCATTGAATTCAGAGTAATAATTTCCGTGTTTTACACGAAAGAGTCTATCTGTACAACTAAGGATATCAGATAACTGTTTCGGAAAAGCTTGTCTTAGCTTATGTTTCAAGCCTGTATGCCATACTTTATCAAAGGCCTGAGAGACGTCGAGAAAAACACTTGAACATATTTTTTTCTCCACTTGGGCTTTTTTATACCCTATTCTAAGTGTATATTAATTTTGACGCATAGTTTGTAACATACCTTAATATTGCCCGTAGACCCCTAAAAGTTACTATATTTATGATCAGCAACGATAGTAATGTCGATCTAGCCATGTCCGTCCGTCCGTCGGCAAAAATTAGGCCTTTAAACTGGGCCTAGAGAGCTGAAATATACTCTCTAGGGTCCCGAAATAATCAAGTTTACGAATTTTTAAAATCCGCCCACAGACGCCCACAAACTCAAAAAAACAAAATTTTGGAAAAAATCGAATTTTGAGCTAGAAAGCTGAAATTTTTTTATATGATCTATGACTCCTAAAACTGCTCGGGATATACAATTTTCAAAATTCGCCCACTGACACGCCCACAAATTAATAAAACAATTTTATTGAAAAACCAAAATTTGAGCTAGGGAGCGGAAATTTATAATATATACTCTCTAGGCGCCCTTTATGCTCATGTGTAAATATTTTCAAAATCCGCCCACTGACACGCCCACAAATAAATAAAACAATTTTATTAAAAAACCAAAATTTGAGCTAGGGAGCGGAAATTTATAATATATACTCTCTAGGCGCCCTTTATGCTCATGTGTAAATATTTTCAAAATCCGCCCACTGACACGCCCACAAATAAATAAAACAATTTTATTGAAAAACCAAAATTTGAGCTAGGGAGCGGAAATTTATAATATATACTCTCTAAGGGCCCTTTATGCTTATGTGTTAATTTTTTTAAATCCGCCTACTGACACGCCCACAATTAAATAAAACAATTTTATTGAAACACCCAAGTTTGAGCTAGGGAGCGTTTTTTTCGATAAAATCCTGTAAATGTTATATAACAAAATATGTAGAGCGTTCTTAACAATTCAACCATACTTAGACTTTTGTCACGCCCACTTATGAGGGATAGGAATAAGAATAGGGTATCCAACAGTTCGCCCAAGCGGACTGTAGCCCGTCCCTATGTTTTATTTCGCAATTTGTGGTTATTTTCCGTTTATGGGGAGTATTTTTCCAGGCTGAGCATTGTATGACGTCAATAAATTGATCGACTTCGTCTTCAAGTTCGTGTGGTGTTCGAAGAGACACTTTGAGATCGATTTTACTTTCACAGTATTTTTTAAATTATTCCCAGTTTGTTTTCATGTTTTCAACTAAATTTGCTGCAATGATTTGGTCGGCTCTTTAATCAAAACTACTAGTTTTATACTAACAGCTGCCACACTAAGTACATGGGGGAACAACACTACACAAATATATGCCACAAACTAGCAAAACCATATTCAGTGAGAACTCACCTTCTTTATACCCTATTCATGCTTGCGGGACAATTTCAAGATGTAAAAAGTGTCGCTAGGCTCTCATGTTTTGTAAAATTGCCTGGATGTGATTTCTCGACTAAGTCGACTCTTACAACAAGCGCTTTTTTGGGAAACCCTGCAGTTATATTCATTACCCGAATTGAACCTTGCATATTAGTTTTATAATCAATTATACTCCAAACTTCATTTGTATCAAAATTCCATTTTTCTCAAGTCTCAAGGGTCATAAATCGTCCGACAAATACTTCTCAGACACTTTAGCAGCACCCCTGTCAAATAATTAAGCCACTTAAAGTTCACCATTGTAATAAAGCTACTTCAAACCAAAATTTGTGCAGAACGTATTCCTGAAGTGGTAATCAAACTAAAATATCGGACTGTGTTCAAATAGGTTTGCCTATTAATCATTGTTGATGGCCCGCAATGAGGAATCAAATAAGCTCCTCGAAACGGTATAGAAAAATCGATGAACCCTTTTATTACGCCTTTAGCAATATATTCATCTCACACAGACACAGAAACTTGCATCTAAATATATTTTCGGATGACAACTGAGACGGGTTAACAAAAAATGTCCTACACAATTACTCGACCATCGATTTTTCGGTTGCTGTAACAGCCGGTCCTTGCACTGGTGTTTCGGAAGTCGTTATAATAATAATCGACAGAGCCCACAGGATTGAAATAGACATCAATTAGCTGCTAATGGGGTATTTAGTTCGCTGAACTGAAGCCTATTTAGTTCGGCAGGCAATAAAATGTGTGAGTGTGTGTGATTATTCCCGACCGCTCTTTCGATAGCTTCCACTTTTCTTAATCATTTTTGTACAATCAGGATTTTGGGTCTGAACAAAAAAGTATAATAAAAAAAAACAAAAATATCTTATCAGTACACCGAAATTTATGTATAGGTAGGTACATCATGTTGTGGGAGAATCCTAATTATTTCCTGAAAATGACCCAACTTTGTAGATAATCTGGTAGGCATTTATCCAAAATTGCGCGTTCTCTTGGGATTTGCGGCACCCGTCTTTATTTCCGTTCTTTGATCTTGAGGATGAAATAAAATGATTGAAAGGTAATTTAAGCGCTGCAAAGAAATTGCGAAATTTAATCTTCAATCCATTTCATCGGTGAGGTGGTGAACCTTTTCGATAATCACATAGCACATTAGAGAATCGTTTTGATAATCATGGTCGGTTATCTTCTACGATGTGATTTTACGTGAATGAGGTGCAATGTATGTAGGGATGAGCGAAATAAAATATATCGAAGCCATTTTTTTTTTTTTGAAAAGACATTGTAGGCTTAAGATGTCATTATGGGTGGAACCAGGCGGTTTCCACTTTACAAAATGTGTATGCTTACTTGGATTTGGGTCGTTTCTTTGCATAGTAGGTATATCACAATCACCACCGAATCATTAACTATTAAATGGCTTGCGATTTTAATATAATGTGAAATATATGTTAAGGCCAAGTAGATTGTTTATTGAGGTTGGATGAAGTAATTGTGTTAACATATTAAAAGTCCTATCACAATCATAAATAGATTTTTAGATAGTATGGTAAAATTTCGGCATCTCCATTTTCACTATAAACGCCTGTGTGTAAACCAATGATTCAAACACTGAACGCATCTTCCTGCGAATATACAGGATGCTTTGTAGGTTGACAGTTCTTGTAGGTTTAGTTTGGTTTATTTAGTTTGGTTTATTTGCAGAAAGTACAATTGAGACATTGTCTTTTTTGGTACATATAAATAACAGAAGTACAATTGCAGATGTTTTATCTTTAACATTAATGGACATATTACTTAATCTGGCGGTGGCGGCTCTAGACGTAATCGACAAATGGTGCACTAAGAATGGGCTCTCGGCCAATCCTCTCAAAACTGAGGTTCTTCTCTTTACGAGAAGTAGGAAGCTGATCGAGTTGAATCATCCAGTGCTAAATAGCATCACAATCCAACTCTCCAATGAAGCAAAATATCTGGGATTCATCCTGGGTAGCAAACCTCTTTGGTCCAAGTATGTTGGGCTGAAGACTGTCGGTTTTCTGGCAGTGCAAGGGCATTTCCGGCAAGAGATGGGGCTTATCACCGAAAAGAGTCATATGGATTTATGATAAGACCATTGCCAGCATACGCATTAGTTGTTTTGTGGAATAAGCTTTCACGTAAATACGTTACTGCTGCTTTCGCCAAACTCCAACGGAAGGTATGTCTCGGCTGCACGGGAAATGAGATCTCCGATGAACTTGCCAGACAGGGCTCAGAGAAGGACTTCTCAAGACCTGAGCTGGCGGAATGTCTGCCTGCGTCCTCGGTCAGGGCTTCCAAAGACGGTGAAGTTTCATATGAACACAATCACAGATGGCAAGACCAGGGTGCAGACAGACTAAACGAATTCTCGCCGACTTCTGTAAAAAATCTGCAGCATTCTTGTTGTCTCTCAACAGAAAAGGCTCCAGAGAGACTACTGGCGTTCTTATGGGCTATTACGCTTTCGACAAGCAACTTATAGTGCTAGGTTTAAGCGATACCATCAACTGATAGTCCTGATAGTACCATGGACCAGTACCTACCTACTGAGTATGAGTGTAGAAAATTTCGCACCCAAAAATAAGCAATTTTTAATATTAATTGTGTTTAATTAAAATGGTATTACTAAGCAGTAGTTTTTGAGTTACAGAGTCGAAATCTTTCCCAATTTCATACTTTTGTAAAATTTGAGACATCGGGATAGATTCGGTGTTTCTGCATGGTGCGCAATCGGTACCATGTGTCGTAGTGAAAAATCAGGTCGCAAATTATATGCAGCTATTTTTTATTTGTTTTACCATTGATATGTTTTGAAACTCCAAGAAAAAGATCAACATAGTCAATATAAATGAAACTGTAATAAAAATTCGATTTGGGATGTGAAACGTAACGTAGCGGTGCCGTGCTTTATCTCGACCAATAAAGCACAGCACCGCTACGTTACGTTTTTTTGTATTTTAATTCTTTTTATTTATAAAATTAGCATTTTAATGAATTTTAAATAATTCAATTCTTGCCTTTTGATCTTAAAAGCTTCTGTGCCGAAACTGCCCCGGGCAATGACGAAAGTCGAATGGACTTTTCTTTCTTAATTTTTTTTTATAAAATAAATGACCTCTCTAAATTATACGAAAAAGATTCTTATTTCATAACAAAGGTTTAATATCAAAGTTTCATACAGTATTCAATGTTTTTCATTAGGTTGATTGATTTCGTAAACATGAAGATTTTTTAGTGCCGAATGTGCCACCGTATACCATGGTTACGTTTCGTAAAGTTGAAATTTCAGTCGGCCGAAGGCGACACACTAAGGCCAACGAAGGTTCATTGTGAAATCACGTGGATCTTTCTTCTTCCTACTCGTTCAACCAGTTGAAGCTTTTAATAAAGATTTAAAGACTTTTCATGTCAATGCTTGTAAGATCATTGATATCATTATAGAAGAAAGCTCCTAGATGAAGATTTTTTTGAAGTCTTTGAGAGAGAGCATGGCAGGTGCAGAGAAGGTGAAGAATAGTTTCCTCCTCTTCCTCGTTCAAGCATCTTCTGCGGAAGTCATTAGTGTAGACGCCAAGCCGTATTGCACGCTTGCCTATGTGACAGTGTCCGATGATGACACCAATTGTACCACCAATGTTTAGTCTGTTCAGAGACATCAAACACTAAAAACGTTTCAGATCCAGGTCTGGACAAATCTTTTTTATCGCTGGACAACAATTACTACTTGTTCAACTTAAGTTAGCTCTCTCGATGGCGTCCCTCTAAAACATGTGTTTGCATGTAGCAACTGGAATGCCTAAGGGACTTTTTTATCAGGTGGAAGTGGCAGCGCGGTTCAGTGTTTGGCAAGTTCATTGGCTCTACAATTCCCTGGAATGTCTCTGTGCCCCGGCACCCAACACAGGTGAATGTTGAAATGCTCCGCCATCCCCGTGAAAGATGATAAACAGTCTAGAACTACCTACGATGAAGTTTGTAGGGACAAAATTCAGGAATTTTATAGCGGGTTGATTGTCTGAGAATATTCGGGTATCATTAGCGTACGTTCCTCTTCAGCCACGAAAGAACCTCTTTGATCGCCATTATTTCCTCCTGGAACACATTGCAGTGATTAGGGAGACAAAAAGAGAGGCTGACGTTCAACCTATCAGAGAATACAGCACCACCAACCCCATTAACGTTTTTGGATCTATCAGTGTAAAAGTGGTTCGATTTATTTTCGACACCCGTACATGTTCTTCATTATTGCAAGTAGATTCGTTAGCATAAGACCTCCGGGATATTTTAACATTTCGCTTCATTGTTCTGCACTTAAATATTTATAATTGAATACAAGAACCGTTCTCCCATCTATCGGGACTTTAAGAATTAATTACTTTCAGTCCAGTTGCCAACTGCCAGAAGCGCACTTCTTACCTACTTGGAATAGTAAAAGTTTTAGTGTTTTCTTCCGAGAATATAACGCAAATCAATCTTATGAATGGTTTTCTGATTCCAGAACACATTCTTTCAAATCTTGTATGGCATTAGTTTTGCACTTTGTTTCATTCTATTATTTTGTTTTGCTTTCAGCTTCTTAAGAGTCTTTGCTCATAATCAATTTGAAAGAAACTTTTTGGCTTCGAGTGCCGAGTCTTAACCCAAAGGAGTAAGGAGCTTCTGTAAATAATAAGCACAAACATTCGTTGATCCAATCCCCGATTGGAAACCCTTGTGCGCGCACAAAAAAGGAAAATCAATTTAGCCACATTTCGCATTCTTTGATACACAATAACTCGGTACATTAATGCGAGGCAACTTTGTCTATGCACTCGGTGCCTTTGTTAAGTTTGTATTGGAACTACTGGTGACTTTTTGTCAAAAATGTAGTATGCCAATCGTAAAAGTTTATTATTCGAATAAAAGTTACTTGGGATTTTTGTGAAATTGCAGCCATAGACAGCTGGGAAGACTATAGGGCAGACGTCATTAAATCATTAAGTGCTTTGAAATTGGATATATTGCCAAGAGGTTATATGGTGGACTTAACGAAAATTGTTTTTTACTGCTTCACTAAACGTGTTAGAAAAAACGCAGGGATATTCTTTTCAAGTTTTTGCACGTGAAGTGAAAGTTTTTCGTTCATGGCATACGGTAATATAATCGAACAGAAAGAAGTTGAAAAGAAGCATCCGTGCGAAAGTGGGCTGGAAAAAAAAGTTACGTATACGCACGAGTGTCCCAATAATATGTTCACGTACTGATTTTGTATGCGAATTTCAAAGTTTTTCTGTTTTTGCGATTGAATGAGCAGATTGGAATTGCAAAATGCAAGGGCTTTTTTTGGATAGATGCCTTTGATGTTAGTGCGATATATAGGTAGGTTCCCTAAACTGAGGTATTTCTACGAATTCGTACGAACATTTACTTATTTGAACTCCATACTGGACAAATTCGTAAATAGAGTGATATCGAGAGAACAAATTATTACCACCCGGCTAAGAACTTAATACTTTCTACTCAACAAATTTCTTGTAGCACGAACTAGAAATTGCTTTTTACAATAAATATGGAAATGGCTAGGACGACAGAAGTTTTTTTTTTATTTTACTGTTGGTTTAAGTTATGCTGGTGGTGGTGTGATTGATGTGATTTGAATCCCAAAGTTACGCACTTGTTTCATGTGTATCAAGGGGATGCAAATCAAACCAGTTCTTTTAAAATAAATTTAAAGTTAATAAAAGATGTTCTATTTGCATATCAAAACACAAGTGCTTATTATGCTCCCAATAAATCTTTAAATACCGATGTAACGGTGGCATTGGTGCGATGGTAGTGTATTCACTAACTGATTGGCAGGTCGAGCATTCGAATCCCGGCCAGGGCCATGATTTTTATTTGAATTTACATAAATAGAGATCTCCCTAAGCAATTTAGCAATCCTCCTATTCTTTCGAATAGTAAGTAGCACCTAAAATCATGCAATACAATACTACATTGCTAGGTTGCAGCTTACTGTTCAACAAAAAATGCATGCGCTGTGTTGAACACTATAAGGGTACTGTACACAAACAGAAACAACAAAGCCCCTTTAGCGTAAGCAAATTATAAAAAAAAAATAAAAAATTAAATATTTAGGATCAACCTTAAGTCTTTATTTGACAAAATAATGCAAGTTCACACAAAGAAACAGCTCCACTCGCTAGTTTTGACTTTCTTTGCCTGAATTTTATTATGGTACTAAAGAAATCATCCGTATACCATCTGAGATGCTTCCAGTTTCGTATGACAGGCTTTTGGCATCATAAATATTTGCCCGCTATTTGTGAGTTCCAATTGTTTTCGGCCAAATCTTCGCGTCCTATTGCTACTGCGTCACCACATACGAGAACAATTTATGTTTTAGCATGTCCATCCCTGCCGCCGAAAACTTCTTAAGAATCTTGAGCACCAAATCCTCATTGGCTTTCGATTTGCTTAATGTCTTTGGATATATTGTAAACGATGCGCATTCTCAAAATCGTTTGTAATTTTTGACAATTGTCCACTTTTGACTAGGTACAAGAACGGGTGATTCGATTTATAAGCCTAAGAAAACAAAATGGCTTTACTTTGCTCGTTTGCGAAAAAACAAAAATAAAACAGTAAATGGTGGGGAAGTTCATAGTTGGTAGACAAATGTTATCATTTTCGAGCCTAATAGTGAATCCCCACCAGCCAGCCCAATAATAAGAACATTAATTTTGCCAGCGTTGGGGAAGTTTATTATAATTGGTCCGAAATGAAAATCGTAATTTAGAAAATATTTTTAGAATTTAAAGATCACAATACATTTTTTAAATGTTTTTTAAGAAGATGTATGCGTGTGTGTTTGTACGTACCTATAGTTTCTTCATTCACGGTATCTTGGGTATACAAAATGGATACAGACTTCAATATGGTGCTAATCGACGCGTATTGACCTCAATATGATCTGAAAGAAACTACACTGAATTCGGGCCAGCCATTTTTTTATTTAAACAAAATGACTGAAAAGAAAAATTGATTTTTGAATTTCTTGAGAAAGATTTATTCAATCTTATTTGTCTTCCATATTTCGAAATAGTAGATATTTTCATTGAATTTTTAACAAAGAACAACGCATGTTGTTTTTTTTATAATAGTAAACAAATTATAAAATGAATGAGAGGATGAATCGAATAATATTCTGCCCTATCATGGCATCCGTTCGGATAGTAATTTTCGCCGCAACGCAAATCTTCTTGTAGACTCAATTTCCGATTAAAATAAATAAATATTAGGCCCCATAGAGGGCCAAAACCTAGCCCACTTTCTTTGTGAAGTGGAAGGGACCTACAATTCTAAGCCGAATCCGAACGGCAAATTTGAGAAGCTTCTCATGACAATTGATCCTCTTGGATGTTTGTCAGACGTTCGCAAGAGGTGGGGCAGTGGAAAAAAACTCAAGATGTTATTTGGCCCCGGAATTGAACCGGGGACCTTTCGATTAGTAGGCAGACACACTAACAATTGAGCCACTGCGCCCTACAATTTACGATTACCTACGTTTTGTTGATGAAATATTCCGAACACTAGTACCATGGAGCAGAAAGAAAAGAAAAAAGATTATACCTTTTGAAACGGATACCGCTGAATTTTATTAAATTTTCGCTTGCACGCCTTTAATTATTATTTTTACTTGCAGACCCGCTGAAAAAAAGTATTTCGATTGCAAACCTATGCATCGCTTTTCTCATATTTTTAACTTTTTTATTGCAATCCAGCTTAAATTTCGATCTTAAACTAAGTACATATGAGGTATGATATAACGACGATATAAGTCCAAAAAGTGTGTCCCGAATTTCCGTCCGTCGGTTCGTTGTCGGTCCGTTTGTCCATGTGTCACCGAGGCTCCAGCCAGAGCTGCAAATTCACAACAACATCTTTCAGGTCAACTGGTTTTATAAAACGTTATGGTTGTTCATCCGATTAAAGTATTTAAAAATTAATTCAATGGTTTTACATTGTTCTTCACTTCTTCCTTTCAATAGTTTTCTATTTTAGTTTAATCGACTCTGAAAAATGTTTATCGTTTAACCCATTGAAATCGGTCTGAAATTAGGAGCTCAAACCGAATATAATGTATGATATGAGAATTGTAACCGCCCAACGGTAATAAGAAATGTGCAGTAGTAGCCCAGGCCAAGATGCACATGCAGATCTCCGTCACACTATTGAACAAACTAAGGGTCCATCATTGTCTTATCGCACTAAAAGCTGAAAAGCTTACCGTAACCAAGCAGTGGAACGACTATATCAGTATTAAGAGAGTGTTTGAATCAACTCTCATCGTACTCGTAAAACTTATTTGCAATTCAGTTCAATTATTATTTAGTTAACAATAATAAATTAGTACCTAACTTTTTGTTTTTGAATAAAATGAAGTGTTTTTGTTTTACTGGGAGTCATTAACAAATCAATTTAAGAAAAATTGTACGAATTGCAATTTAGTGCATTTATAAACCAACACAGATACCGTCCCCTTGAAAATTTTCAAAAAGGCTCAAGCATTCATCAACGACTATAGAGAAATTCACAAAAAAATTTCACTTTTCTTAAAAGCGGCTTCAAGCATTCTGATCGATTTTAAAATCTTAAGCACTTAGGTTGAGTGTCAGAAGATGCCATACTCAGTTTTTTCCCCAAAAGACTCGATTAGCGATACTTTAGGAAACCAACAATATCTCAAAAAGGGTGACGTAATTTTAAGGGCATTTTAAGATATACCTACTTAGTTAGTAAGCTAACGACCCGTGAAGAGTCGTTGCCTGAGACACTGCAACCTTCCATCCTCTGCGTTCTTGGGCACACTGCTTTCAGTTGTCTAGACCACGCACTCTGGCACCCGCGATGACTTGGTCTTTAAAATGGAAGTTCGGCCTTTCTTGCCTTCTCGAACATGGGATCTGGAAGTCGAAGATCCTCTTGGCTGGGGCATTATTGTCCATTCGCTCAATGTTGATGAGCCAATGTAGAAGACGGGATTTATTTTTTTGGACAACATAGACATCTTGGTACAGCTCATAGAGTTCGCGGTTGTATCTTCACCTCCATTTGCCCTCCTCGCTCACAGGACCACATATCCAACGGAGTATTTTCTTTCTTGTTCGGCACATTAAAAACCTTTGCAACATTTTCCGTAAATCCATTGATAGTGGATTGTGTCCGGCGACTACGCTCTGGAAGCATTTCTTTAGGAATGCATTTTTTATTCCGTCGAATAGTTAAAACAAAAGCCAGTCCAAAGATTTTCCACACGTTCAAAACTTGTACATAAATTGTCAGCAACAGTAGTCCTCCGTGTGGTTCCATACTTGGTTGTAAGCTCAATCATCACCTTCTTGACAAAATGTTTAGCTCTCTGATGTCGTTCTTCTTTACCTGCATACAGAATTAATGATGCCTCCCACTACTCAGTCTAATATCAGAATAATCTCCATCGGGAATAAAATCTTCATCGTCATCGCCACTAACATCTTTAAGCTCACCGCTGCTTTGTCTAACTTCCTCAGCAAGCTTGCTGACGTATTCTCCATTTCTTCTTTAATCAACTGCAGGAGCAGTTGAATAATACCTGCCTGCCTGATATAATAATTTGTATGATGTTTCCAAATTGTTTCTAATATGTTCGAAAAACGGTAACTAAGTGAAAATAAAGATTCCTTTACTCTCATATATACCCACAAACTTAACAAAATTAACTATCTACAAATTTACTAAATTAAACTAATTAAACTAATTATCTGGTAAGCGCTGGTAACTCCCGAAAGTCCGAAGTAAATTATTTCGTTTATACATAATGCAATAAAAATAATTATTTTTTTTTTTTTTATTACACTATCAGCTCTGTGTCGTGGAGTGCTTAAAGCAAGCAACTATCACGAGCAGAAATTGCCGGCACTAAAAGTGCTCTCATAGGCTCATCATTTAGTGCAGGTGTTAGTAAGGACAAAACAATTAAAAATACAATAATTATGTACCTATAAAATACTAATACAAACACAAAATAATGCAAACAATTTAAGACATTAAAGCATTATTACCCAAAATACTTTTTAGCTTAATTTTACTAACATGCAAGTCATTCACATGATCATTTAGATTATAGATTCTACTCATGCGAATAATAGGCTCATGCCTCCCATAATTCGTTCTATGATGGGGGCTAAACAATAATAATAAACACTGCGTAAATTATGGGCACCACCACGAAAATTAAAGCCAATAGACGACAGCAATTCAGGTGCATCTATTTGACCGGATATAAGCTGCTGTAAAAAAATGATATCGCTGTTAAGCCTTCGTTGAGAAAGGGGTAACATTTGAAGAAGCTTGATACGTTGACTGTAGGGAGGAAGGTTAAATGGATCATCCGATGGAAGTCCTCTAAGTGCAAATCGAATAAATTTACGTTGAATGGCCTCTATTCGATTTGAATGAATGTTGTAGAACGGGGTCCAAACTTGAGAGGCATACTCTAAAATCGGACGGACAAAACAATTGTACAATGCCATAGAAACGTATGGGTCATTAAATTCTTTGGCCCACCTTTTTACGAAGCCCAGCATAGAATTAGATTTATTAATAATAGAATTAATATGCTTAGCAAAAACCAGTTTGGGGTCGAAATAAACCCCAAGATCCTTAAAATTATCAACATTACAAAGAATATTTTGAGACAGGGAATATTGAAAGGTGGAAACGATATTCTTTCTGGAGAATGTCATATGTTGACATTTAGTAGGGTTCAGGGATAAACCGTTTTTATCACACCAATTGGCGAAGCTATTAATGCCATATTGAAGAAAAATTCTGTCTTGCTGACTAGTGATAGATTTATATATTTTCATATCATCAGCGTAGATCAGGATATGACTGTAATTTATACATGCCTTAACATCATTAATGGCAAGTATAAATAGAATTGGTCCGAGGTGACTTCCTTGGGGAACTCCAGACTGAGCTGTGAAAGATACAGATAGCGATCCTCTAAATTTCACTTGATAAACCCTTGATCTAAGGTATAAATTAACCCATTTTATGAAACATGGTGGGAAACCAAAAGTCCTGAGCTTAAATTCGATTAATTCATGGGACAGCTGGTCGAAAGCTTTATAGAAGTCAGTGTATATGCAATCCATTTCGTCCTTATTCTCCAAGGTATTAGAGTAATCATGCAAGAAACTTAATAGATTAGTGACAGTGGATCTATTTCTTACAAATCCATGCTGTTCATTACAAATTATATTGCGACAAAGAAATATTAGCTTTTCACAAACAATTTGTTCAAAAAGCTTAGGGATACACGAAAGCTTTGAAATGGGCCTATAATTAGTGATATCACCACGTTCGCCTTTTTTAAATACAGGTGTGATAAAAGCACTTTTCCATAGATTAGGGAATTTACCTGTACTAATGGACAATTCAAACAGATACTTAAGTTATGGAGCAATTGCATGACTGCATTTTTTAAGAACAATCGGTGCAATGCCATCAGGACCTGATGAATAGTCATTCTTCAGAGAAGAAATACATTTTAAAATTGTTTCCAAATCGAATGAGATACTACTAAAACTTATTTGGGAACAGCTAGTTAGATAACTAAAATATTGATCATCAATGTGAAGAGGGGTCTCCCTAAATGACTTAATGAAATGATCTGCAAACATATTGCTTGCATCTAGCTAATCAGCAGGTGTCGAACTATTGTAAGTAAGCTTCGATGGATAACCATCGGTTTTTTTCTTAGAATTAACAAAACCCCAGAAAAGTTTGGGGTTCAATTTTAAAGAGCATTCTATTGTACTTATATAGTCAATATATAAGTTGCAGGATAAAGATTTGAATTCATTGAACAATGTGAAATAGAGTTCAAGATCTGAATGGCAGAGACTTTTTAAATAGTTCTTCCAAGCCCTATTACGTCTGTTTCGTATCGATTTTAGCTCTTTAGTGTACCAGGGATGGGACGTTTTCAGATTTCTAGAGGATTTCAAAGGAATCACTTTTTTCATGCAGTTATCCATCAAAGAATAAAAAGAACATACTGCATCTTCAATATTAGATAAGGAAGTAAGGTTAAAATTAAAGCTGTTAATTTCATCAGAAAGCCTTTGAAAATTTGCTTTCCGAAAGTCAAATGATTGCGAACGGTCATGCGAACTACTATTTTCGTACAAATGTGCACCTAGTTCAATAAATACATCCAAGGGTTGATGATTGTTATCTATGTTAGTTATACTGAAGTGTGATCCCAGAACCACAGTACTAACAGAGTCAGAAGAGAAAACAAGATCGAGAGTTCGATTTCTGAAATTTTTTATACAGCTTGTTTGCTGTAAGTCAAAAGACAAAATGTTGTCTAGTAAGGCGAGCTCTTGTTGGGCAGAGTCAAATGATGGAATGAAATGAGAATCATCCTCAGAAGGTAAAGGTACACATCCAATATATGGCAGATTGAAGTCGCCCATAAGTAAGACAGTGCTGTCACAACGAGATATGTCAAGAATATGATCTAGTGCCATAGAAAGTTCCGAATACAAAGAACATAGACGAGACGATGGAATCTACGCATTAACAACATATAAATGTTTGTTCTTAAGTGTAATTTTTACACAGATAATTTCGATATTTAGTTGAAATGGAAAGGCAATCTTTCGTGACTCAAAGTTGGAACGAACAGCGATCAGGACACCACCTCCAAGTGCTTTCAGGTCATTGTTATGACGGTCGTTTCTGAATACGCAGAACTCATGATTGAAGAGTTCCGTGTCTAAAATTCCGGCATTAAGCCATGTTTCCGTCAAGGAGAAGATATCATGAGAGAGGGCTTGGGAGTTTAAATATACTTCAGCGGTTTTTGTGCGGAGTCCCCTTACATTGTGATAGTAGAGGGACAGACTACTTGGTTTTTTAACACGGACGGACGGACAGTCTTTCCTGCGACTTTTTGTCGAACGGGGTGTAAATTCTTTAACTAATGTATTTTGAGGCCATGCAGTGCTATTGCACAGCTTTTCAAAATATACTGAAGGGGCAACAATTTTGAAAGACGCAACAAACCCATCAGCCTTGCTGATTTTGGTGCATTTGATTGAGTCATCTTTTGGAATCAAGTTTCTCGATACCAAATGGTTCAAGACATCGTCTGAAGAACTGTTTGATTTTAGTCGAGAAATGAAAATAGATTTCGGCCTGGGAATCGATTCAATAGTTCCAGATTCTGTACCTAAGGAATGATTTATATATGTGGGACAGATATTGGTATCAATACAATATTTTTTCTATCCACTTACATCTCTTATTACATCTATTATTTTCTTTGTCCACACTAAAGCATTAGAAAAATGTACGCTGGCAAAGTTAGAAAATTTGGTAAAGATAGCTAGAAATTGTAAAAGATCTGGCCAGTCCTACTCATACATACAAGGGCAAGCACTATCTAAATAAAAACTTTAAGCTCTAATCATCAAAATAAAAAAAAACAGTCCTGCAGACGTTTAGGATGAACAGATGGATCTGTATATTTTTTCCTAAACGAGGCTAAATATAGGAAATCAGATGGCTCATAGCTAAAATAAATGACATATAGCGGTCACAATGCAAAAAATACACAAGAAATGTTTTGGGGTGAAACTATACTTTTATTTATCTTCTTCCTTTCTTCGTATACTTTTACTGCAGTAGTGTCAAGTTTTTAGTTTGTTCTAAAGTAAAAGTACTTCTGCAGACAAATGCTGGCAGTGGCCAAAACAAATACAAGAATGAAGCGCAGGAAATGAACAATTGACTTCATTGTAGTTTGATGGATAAATAATGCGATGGAAGTCAACGCATGAGTTTGAATTTGGCGTTGAGCGATTTGATTCAGATTTTTCATGCCTTACGGCCAGCGTTTAAAGTTATAAGCTTAGTTTGGGATGAGTGCGGCATATCTGGTCCTATGAAATCGAACAAAAAGCAAATCTCTTGTATGCGAAGATCTTCGCGCTATATAAATAGGAATTATAGAAGGTTATTTAAAGTTATTCAACGATTCACGTTGACAAAAAATATTTTTGTAAAGTCATCTTCTTTGACCGCAAAATGCCCCTAAGCTGTAAGGCACTACACCACAGTTGTGCTCCGGCGCTCACATTCGGTTAACAATGTTGGCCAACGTTCAAAAAGTATAAGGGCAGCTAAGATGAAGATTCTTCGGATGAAGCAGGAGAAATAAATATTGATCGAAAAAGCAGTTTCAAGATCCGTGGAAGCCTTCACTTCAAGAAAATGGAAAGCGCGACCGGCTCAGTTGGCACTGTCAAGTTCAAATGCTAGATCATACGAGCCCTGATAAAAATCAGTGTTCCCATACAATCGCGAAAGAGAGTCAGGCCTTAAATCTTCTGGATCACACAAATGGAGCAACACCAGCATTTGATCGGCCTCGGTGATGAAGTGATTTGAATTCGAGACGCGCCTGCCGTTACTTGTTCAGGTCGAACCGGCTAACCCCACATGCGGACCTGTGATGCAGTTAAGTGAGAGGGTTATGATTAGGGCTTGCGATTCTCGAATTTTGGAATTTAAATATTTGAATTCCGGGATCTCGGGATAATCCAGAATTTAATCAAAATTAAATAACAATTCAAAGAGCAAGTCATTTTTTTTTTTTGATTTTAATTTGTAGTTTTTTGTTCTTATTGTCTGCAGAGTCAATACACTGGTCTCAGCCCTAAAACCTATGAAAATTGAAACGAATTCCATGGTTGTTTTATTTAATGCATACACATATAGGTACATATTATAAACATTTATTCAAAAACAAAATCTCGGCTGTAAGGTCATCACTGACCCGAAGCAATCTTAAACTTTACATTCATGGGCCGCTTGTTTCATGTTGAGGTCCATTCATCAAAGTTAAAACTCTGAATCTTTCACCAGATTGCTTCAATTCCTTTAATTTGGCTATAATACTATTCCTTATTTTGTTGCTTAATTTTATCATCCATCTTCTTATCATATAGCCCTTGGAAAAAATGGAAAGCCATCCAACGCCATCGTTCGTGCCAATAGATTGTTCAGCGTATCGACGCTTAGTGAAAAATAATAATCAGTTAATTTGTTTTTTTTTTTTATAATAAACACACACTAAAGGGATTTGTTGGGACCAGTATAATGTAATAGCTACACAGCGCGGGCATTAAGGAAATTAGGGTGAGAATAAAAGGAGAGATGCCAATGCACGTTGGTTTTGAATGTTTGTAGGTTATAATGTGGAGGAAAAGCAATGCGTGAAAGAGTATTCCACATTCGTGTTGTACGGCTGAGGAAAGATTCTTTGAACTTCACTGTACGTGTACGTCCGAACACTGGCTTGAGGGTGAACTGATGAGCATTCCTTGCATGGCGGGTATTGCGGTTGAAATGTTCAAGGGGAGGAATGCAACTGGCTATTTCGTTTGAGCACTTATGGTGGAAATGACGATAAAATAACGAAAGGCAGGAGACATTACGACTATGACTAAAAGGGTCAATCGATCTCGCGATGTCTCGATCGCCAATGAGTTTTATCGCTCGTTCTTGGATCCTGTCTGGTAGCACCAAATAAGTTATTGGTGCACCGGACCAGATATGAGCATTGTACTCGAGTTTCCGGCGAATAAACACACATACCGAGAATGGAAAGTATTTCTATTTCACCGATGCAACTGCCATTCATGGATAATATCACTTCTGTTTCGTTTGTGGATTCGGTCGCTCTGCCACTATAATTTGCCTTAATGATGGTTACAACTCCGTTAAATTTTTTTTAATTATGTTTTGATAATAAAGGCGAGCGTAATCTTTTTATATATTCCCTTTAAGTCTTAGCCAAAGGGTTGCATTTTTTACACTGTGCATTTTCCCCATCTTTGCCCAATAATAACTAGCTCCAAACAGAAGATGTATTCGATTCTTTTTTGTCACAAACAAAAAATGCATTTTTTCGTGACATCGTAGAAGACTATAGATACTGAATACACTTTCTAACTTAACGGGCCCCGGACCCATGAACAATCTCTGCCTGATGGCGAACGATTGGTATTTAAAACGGAGGTTCGGTCTTCCTTGTCGTGTCGAACCTGGGGCTGGGAGACGAAGGTCTTCTTCGCTGAATTATTATTATCCATTCAGGCAGTGATGTTGCCGAGCAGATATAGTTGATGTGTCTTAGTTTTTCGGCTAGTAGGTAGTTTAAAATCAGGCTCAGCCAACATTGATATGACTGAATTAAAATAGAACGAAGCACGTGCCAAATGTTACCGATACTCTACAACATAATTTTACTCAGTCGTTGAGCGATATGTTGCGAAGATCGAAATGTTTCTTATATGTTGCTGTAAGAAATTCAAATTACATGCAGAAAAAAATCGTTTTTGTTGTGAATATTTTAGTTACCAATCCCGAAAATCCCGGGATTAGAATACGATCGGGATCCCGGGATTCGGGATCCTGGTATTGCAATCTCTAGTTAAGATGCCTTAAATCCAGATCATAACATTGTCGTAAAAGAAAAAGAACGAGAACCAAATATCCTGTTATAATAATCTAATCATTGCCGTCCTTCAACGACAAAAGCCACCAACTTTATACGTGGGCAATCTTAATTTATTTGCGAACAAATTACATGTGTTTTTCGATAAGCGCATTAATTATGTCCGATAAAATTGTACCACCCAACATCCCAATATTTACGAGTAAATACTTACATGCACGATAATCTCGATAATAAAATATTATCAGTCTTATCACATACTTAATATCGAAATCAAAGCATAGCACAACAATCAAGTTTATTTCCCGCACGTGAAGGGAATTAATTTCAACAAATATCCACCGCCTATTGCCTTGTGGCATAGGCAATAAATGTTTACTAGCTTCATGAATGAGAAAAAAAATACATGCAGTTTATATAGATACATATGCCTTGAAGGAAATATTTAATTGTTTCATTTCATTTATAAAAAAATATGCTAGGAGGTAGGAAATTCATTATTATGTGCTTCCAGAACTTCAACCAGAATCTTATTTCTCACGCAGTACATCGATAGACGCATTTATTGAGCAATTGAAGCAAGTTGCGCGCCAATACAAGCCAGGCACTGCCGGACAACAAAGGAAACCAATGTAAATAACCTCAAATTGGCGTGAATTTCCAAACAAAAATGTACAAGGCTGACCAACTAAAACTGGCGTCAAAACAAAATAAATTTTGATTTATACAAATTTGTGGCATGAGATAATAAACCCGCCGTCTGTGCTGCTTTGAAAAGCTTTTGATTGTGTTGGCACTATATAAGCATACACATGTGGTTGCAGCTACAACAGCATCATAATCATTAAACTTAAACTCTTTGAATCGTGTTTTGATGAGCGCAGTGTGTGTATATGGACAGGTGGTTTTCATAAGGTCTTACTCTCGTTTCGTTTAGGGGGCATTAATAGAATATATTGTGCTGGTATTTGTAACTTTCTCGTAAACTTTTTATATACCAATCAGGAACAACAGTTGCAATCGTGCTGAAATTTCGTACTACACCTCAGAACGTTGTATGATATTACGACTGTTTCAGAGAAGCCCAAACATGTGTGTACCGCAATTTCTTCCATCGGGCAGTCAGTCCGTCGCGTCGGTCTGTCTTTCTACGACATCGTGCCTTGGACCAGCCCAGAACGATGCGAGGATAATTTTTTTCGAGCAGTCAAACTAAAGAAATAGAGATATTCGAGAAAAGTTTTTGGGAGAACACCAAACCACAAAACATTTACATTCCATAAAGTTCTACTTATAAGCAGCATGACATTGTGACATGTACCCAATCGGATATTCCTTCTTCCCAACGTAGTACTTTGTTTATGGGTTTAAAAAGCCATTCGAATTATTTGTTCTAGCCAGGACAATTTTTTATCAAACTGTTCAAACAACATTTTTTTTTGTGGCACGTGTTTACTTAATCGCCATCGACAAAAATCGTTGTTTTACTTGGCATTTTTCGTCCTTAAATTCATTACGAAATAAGTGTGAAAATCGTCACATGATAATTATCTTTATTAAAACGCCATCATTAATGCCAAGTTAAATTGTCCATTTAAAAATATTCAAACACAAAAATGAGAACAGGGATGATTGGTAAATGAATAACATAGTTTTAAGCAGCTTACATGAAACATTATTTATAAAGGTTGTTTTTTCTAACCCAGTACTAACTTCCAATAGTTATCTGCCAAATCAATTGTCAGAATGCAACCTCTTTAATTCAGTAGTCTTTGCAATTTTATCATTTAACATTTAAAAATTTTACAAATTTCGACATAATCGACCATCTTTAATAAAAATTTTCCCCCAAGAAAAATCCTTGAAGTCCCGCTACAGAACTCAACAAATCAAAAAAGTTTTTATACTATAATGCGAAAACTATTCGTATCACCCAGTCGTGCACCTAATTTTATTTTCATGCACTAACCTTATTGTGGGCGACTACTTTACCATGAAGGCTAAGGTGATTCGTCAAAAAAAAGGATTGTGGGGCAAACGAAAAAATTCACTTGTGGACGAAATCGAAAAGTTATTATCGAGAAAAGAAAGGATAAATTATTTAGTTAATGGGCTTTCATTGGGAGCTGTTAAGGCAAAAGTCCTACTCTATAGGTAACTTATAGAATTATATTTTGGATAAATATATAAGAAACAGATAAATCAAAAAACAACAATTGTCGTATATTTTTTTCCTTTACACGCTTCTCAGAGTTTTTGTTGTAATAAACGTGTTAGAAGTAAGAACTTTATTAGAAAAAAAAGAAAAGCAATAGTACAAAATGATTTCAGGGTTAAGCGTAAAGAGAATTTAGAATGGCCATGTGAGACCTGTCAAATTAATATTCGTACAGTATAAGTTCAATTATAGTATACAGTATAAGTTCAATTTTAATATATGTACAGTAAGGAACAAAAAACGCTTATTTCAACACTCCCTCTCGTTTCTTTTTTAAATTCATATAAATATAACATTATCTGAAGAAGATTAGCAAATTCCAAATCGCTTCCTCAAACCACAAAATTTTTCTTTAGCAAACGGCTTCGTCAACGGGCCGTCTAGTTGGTCATCTGTAGAAACGAACTGAATACTTATTTCCCCTTTGTGTTGTTGTTCACACGTATACAGGAACTGTGTATCGATATGCTTAGTTCTCTTTGATGCCTCTGGATTCTTAACAATTGTAATCGCCCTCTGATTGTCGCAATACATCGGTGTTGGATCGATCTGTTTGCAGTTAAAGTCCGATAAAAGTCGCCTCAGATATACAGTTGCCTTCGTCGCCGAACAAAGCGCTACAAATTCTGCTTCTGTTGTCGATGTTGCTATTACACTTTGTTTTCGAGAACTCCAAGCAACAGGTCCGCCGTTGATAAAACACAACCATCCGGTAGTACTGCGTCCGGTATCAACGTCACCTGCCCAGTCAGCATCGGAATAAACAGCCAGTTCAATTTTGTTTGTGCCCAAACCATAAGTAATTCCATGTGACAGTGTTCCCTTTAAATATTTAAAAATTAATTTGACTCCATTCCAGTACATTTGTTTTGGGTCTTCCATGTAGCGGCTCAAAACTCCAACTATAAAGGCCATATCCGGCCCGGAAGAAATCATTAAATACATCAAGGAACCAATAGCTTCCCGATAGGGAAAAAATTTAGTGTTATTCTCCTTTTTACCAACATAATTACCAGACTTTGTAGATTTTACACCTGTATCAGCAGGAATTGAAACGGGTATACTTTGGCTGTGATTAAAACGCTCCAGTATCCTTTGCGCGTAAGCACTTTGGTGTATTTTAATTGTGCCGTCCCCTCTATTCCTCTCGATCTGCATGCCAACAAAAAACTCCGCTTCTTTGTAGGTTATTTTGAATTCTTTGTGTAACTGATTTAAAAGTTTTTGAATAAGAGACATGTCATCGCCACAAATAAGTCCATCGTCAACATACAACGCAAGAAAAAAACGCTTTGATTCTTTGTAGAAAACACACGAATCCATATTTGATTGTTTAAGTCCAAACTGCAATAAAAACTGCACCACCCTTTTGTTCCATTGACGTGATGCCTGCTTAAGTCCATACAGGCTTCTTTTTAAAAGACATACACGATTATCGTCTGCAAAACCATAAGGTTGTTCCATGAAAATATTTTCATCTAAGTCGCCGTGTAAGAATGTCGTTTTAACGTCAAATTGGTAAATGTGGAGATCAAAAGCTGCTGCAGCTGCTAGAAGAGTTCTTACTGAATCATATCTAACCACTGGCGCAAACGTTTCTTCGTAGTCCAATCCCCGCTTTTGTAAACAACCACTTGCTACCAGTCGAGCCTTGTACTTATCAATTTCTCCATCAGCTTTGTATTTCTTCTTGAAAATCCAACGATTTGTGATGACATTTTGATCAGCTGGTCTCGGAACCAAAATCCAAATTTTGTTTTTCGCTAATGCATCTAACTCATCATTGATTGCGTCTAGCCATTTCGCAGAATCATCAGCCTCCTTCGCTTCCTCAAGATCAACTGGATCTAATTGCGCGACACACAACTCAGCCATTGTCACTGACTCATCACTATCCACTGCGTTCCGTTTTGGATATGGGTCCCTTTGATTGGTAACCTTGGATTCCTCCGTGTTAGTTGACTTTTTCCATCTTGATCTCCCGCCTCTGCATTTTTTTTTTTTTTTTTTTTTTTATAATTTGCTTACGCTAAAGGGATTTTTTTTTCTGTTGTTACAGTACCCTTATAATGCTAAGAACACACTGTAAGCTACTTGGTATTAGAAAGAATAGAGAGATAGGAAAGAAGTGTTTGGGTGCAGTTGTAGGGTTTTTTCTCCACGGGTGGTGTCTAAGTTACTTAGGGAGATTACGATTTCATGTATTCGGTGTAAAGTAATGGACTTGGCCGGGATTCGAACGCACGACCTTCTATTCCGTAAGCGAATACACTACTACTGGACCATTGACAACCGCATGCACTGGCCGTTCGTCTTTCTTCTGGTCTTCATGTCACACGTCATTAGAGCTTTGACTTTTTTTTTACTTTTAAATTAATTTTTATTAATTATTAGCTTATATCAACTTACATACTAGACAAAAATGATTAAATCTAACTTAAAATTAACAGGATACTTATTCTAGATTATTGATCCTTATGCGGACGCCCTAAACTTAACTCTATCTTATAATTATTGCCTTTCGGCCTAAAAACTATTTTACGAACTAATCTTACATATTATGTTTTAATCGAGAAAATTTTTAAGAAAACTCGGCATCTTTATCAAATTTTATATTTTTATATAAAAAAACAAATTACAAACTACCTACTCTACTTACTTAAACTAATTAACATATTCTAACTATAATTAGGATTCTGAGCACTCGTTGCATTACGAAACAAGTGGTCAAAATCCCAATTGCTTTCCGAGCGCCTGGCAGTCGTCAACGTGCACACGCGCCGCCGTGAGCTGACTGATGCCTTACAGAATCAATCACCCCCCGGAAGCACCGCCACAAGTTGGCGAGCCCGGCCCCTCCCAGAAACGCCCTAGCTAACTTAGTCTATCTTACAAACTAAGAGGATGTTACCTAGAGTAACGCACCGTCTTGGGAGGGCATGTTGAACCCTCCACCCTCAAAAAGCCACCAAAATTCGGCAAATTGCTTTTCTGTATCGAATTTATCCCTCTCCGCTATTGCGGTACTAAAACAGAGCCGTCATTAGAGCTAGTCGCCTTGTCATTCACGACGTGAGGCACAATAGATATTTCAGTAAATACGACGTCTCTTCTGATCAAAATCTTCCTTCCAACGGGATCATACACCCTATACGCCTTGTTTCCGTCGCTATAACCTACCATCTGACATTTAATAGAATTCACCTCCCATTTTGTACGCTGTTCTTTTGGGATATGAATATAGCAATTGCTGCCAAAAACTCTAAGATGTCCCACGGATGGTCTTACTCCATACCATTTCTCATAGGGTGTGATACCATTGAGTGTCTGAGTTGCCGTTCTATTCTTTAAATAAACAGAGGTGTTAGTTGCCTCACCCCAAAGATATTGTGGCAAATTTCTCGCATGCAACATTGCCTTAGCACTCTCAATAATGGTCCTATTTTGTCTCTCTATTAAGCCGGTTTGTTCATGAGCTCTTTGTGTTGATAACTCATGCTTGATGCCTTTGGATAATAGAAATTTCTTCACTCAATCGTTGCAGAACTCCAACCCTCCATCTGTTCTCAATCTTTTAATTTGATGTCCATCTGCTTGAACATCCGCATAAAACTGCATTAGATTCTGTAAAACATCTGTTTTATTCTTTAAGAAAAATACAAAACAGTATCTGGAGCAGTCATCCTTTAATAGCATAAAATATTTAGCTCCACCAATGGAAGTCATACTCATTTTGCCACATAAATCGACGTGAAAAATCTCACCAGGAATCGCAGAACGCCTTGCACCCTCCTTAGGAAAACTCGAACGATGTTGTTTCCCATACACGCAGCTCTCACAGAACGGATCATTTTCGGTGGTAGTTTTTATTTTTAAACCCTCGACAACTTGCTTTTGGTGCATCGCCTTAAGCATTTTGAAGTTCACGTGTCCCATTCGCTCGTGCCATAGCATTATTGATCCGGAAGATACAGAATTTACTTCCATATTTTTTCTAATAAGGTTGAAATTCATTTTATATAGCTTGCGATCTCTGACACCATCAACGATCAGTTTACCACCCTTAACAAAGCTAATACGGTCGGCTCCTTCCTCAAAAATCACCCTAAATCCCTTTTCGGTAAACTTCAGCACGGAGATAAAATTCTTATCTAACTGTGGTTAAAGTACATCCTTTATGGTGTGTATTGAAGACAACCCTTCGTGATTAGTAACCTGCACATCGACATCGCCAATACCTTCCGCGTTTAAAGAGAAACCATCACCAACTCGAACGTGAAAACTCTTACTGTCAATTGCAACAAAATTTGTAAACCACTCTCTCTGGAAAGACATGTGGTCTGTGGCTCCTGAATCAGCAAACCAAACATATCGCATTTTAGTACAAGCCCCTGATGTTCCAACAGTAAAGAATTCTGCCCTATCTGCAGAAGGTGTTGAACACCAATCGGCGCGTGAACCTGTTTCAACTATAAATTACTGGGCATTGTTTTTTCCTTGCTGATCTCGTTGTTTCTTAAAGCACTCTCTAGCCCAATGACCTTCCTTGGAACAATAATTACATTTGCCTTTGCGCTTTGTGGTATTATCTTTATTTTTATTGTTGCTCCGCCTTCTGTTAGTATTTTTCCAGCTACTGCTTGCCATATATGCAGCTTCAGACCTTCATTTGACCTTGATTTCAGAAGAGCCTCTTCGTTAACCAAATGGTCGGTGAGCTTCTCAATAGTTTGTGCCGCTCTCGGCACAGCATACCATGCAGTTCTTACATTGTCAAAATTCGACGGCAAACTTTCCATAATTTTAGCCATAATTACCTGATCTTTCTGCTCAAGATCCATGGGCTTCAAGCTTCAAGAGCGGGAGACATAACCTTAGCCACTTAATCTGCCATGCTTTCGTCTTCTTCCATCTTGCAGTTGATAAATCTATCTAAAAGTACCTGAACAGACTGGCCACTTTTTTCTGCATGCACGGTCTTTAATCTCGACCACATTTGAGCAGCCGTTGTGCAGTCGGACAAATATTTTAACTGCTCCAACTCTAGACCACGCATCAAAAAAGCCTGCGCCTCTGCATCTTTGTCTTCCCAAGCAGAAAAATTAGTAATCGGATGAGGTAAAGTTCCCAAAATGTATTGCTTGAGTTTATTCTCAGTCATGTAAATCTCCATCTGCCGACGCCACAGTTGATAATTCTGCCCTGTGATAAATTTTATGTTCAGACATAATATCTCGTTCTTCAATTATTGTTGTAGAAAATTCACCAAAATCGCCTTCGGTTTCTCTCAGCAACAGAATCTTTCCTATCCATAAACGATATAAAATTAGATTATATTCAACTTATCCTTCTGAGACAGAGTGCTCTGGGCCCATAACCTGTTAGAAGTAAGAACTTTATTAGAAAAAAACATAGGGCGGGCTACAGTCCGCTTGGGCGAACTGTTGGATACCCTATTCTTATTCCTATCCCTCATAAGTGGGCGCGACAAAAGTATAAGTATGGTTGAATTGTTAAGAACGCTCTACATATTTTGTTATATAATATTTAAAGGATTTTATCAAACAAAAACAAAGCTTTTGTAAAAAAAACGCTCCCTAGCTCAAACTTTGGTTTTTCAATAAAATTATTTTATTTTATTGTGGGCGTGTCAGTAAGCGGATTTAAAAAAAATAAGACATGAGTATAGAGGGCCCCTAGAGAGTATAATATATTATAAATTTCAGCTCCCTGGCTCAAACTTTGGATTTTCAAAAAAAGTTTTTTTTAAATTGTGGGCGTGTCAGTAGGTAGATTTTGAAAATATTTACACATGAGCTTAAAGGGCCCCTAGAGAGTATATATTATAAATTTTAGCTCCCTAGCTCAAATTTTGGTTTTTCAAAAAAAATGTTTTATTTTTTTGTGACACATGGGCGGATTTTGAAAATTTTATCTCCCGATCAGTTTTAGGAGTCATATATAAAAAATTTCACTCTTCCTAGCTCAAAATTCGATTTTTTTCAAAATTTTGTTTTTTTGAGTTTGTGGGCGTGTCTGTGGGCGGATTTCAAAAATTCGTAAACTTGATTATTTCGGGACACTAGAGAGTACATGGTTAAAGTTTCAGCTCTCTAGGCCCAGTTTAAAGGTCTAATTTTTGCCGACGGACGGAAGGACGGACATGGCTAGATCGACATTACTATCGATGCTGATCATAAATATAGTAACTTTTAGGGGTCTGCGGGCAATATTAAGGTATGTTACAAACTATGCGTCAAAATTATAGGGTATACAAAAGAAAAGCAATAATACAAAATGATTTCAGGGTTAAGCGTAAAGAGAATTAGAATGGCCATGTGAGACCTGTCAAATTAATATTCGTACAGTATAAGTTCAATTAAAGTATACAGTATAAGTTCAATTTTAATATATGTACAGTAAGGAACAAAAAACTCTTATTTCAACAAAACGATTGAACAATACATACTTTGTCAAAGGGGATTGAATAGTGCGATCCATTATATTCAATGTATGATGATGGAGTTGAAATTCAGAAAACGCAGAGGCTTTGATTTTCGATTGTTGGGACATAGGCATGTTAAAATGTCACATTGCTAGGATGCAAGGACCGGATAAAAGTATTTTTAGGAGCTCATGTTATATCCTTTTCCATATTTATTGTTATTTCATCTAACTTGTCACCAGTATCCCTCAATCAGAAAGCATGAAGTTGAACCGTACCTTAATCATCAATTTGCCATCTTCCAATCTTTTCAAATTTACTTAACTTGATGAAGGTACAGTAGTGCTTGAGAATTTCAGGATTTTAAATATAAAGACATGTTTAAGTTTTTTTGTTCGCCTTCACTTCATAGATATATCAATCATTGCGCTCATCAACTGATCCATAGCTGCCCCAAAGGTTCAACATTTGTTGGACGTTTTCCATTTGGTATACGCTAAGTGCCAAATTGCGATAAATGTGTTGACACACATTTTTCGGAAGCATGTGTGGGGTAAGTGCAGACCTATTTCCTTTACCTAGCTTGTGCTCGGAATAATAATCAGAGCTGACAGTGCACTTTCGTTGGTATTAAGATTGCTATAAGAAGAAACAAAACACTACACAAAACATTACACTCTTACTCTCGACAGCCATGATATGAGTTCTATAAAGAAACCTACCAAGCAAGCTTAACTTTTATGTTAAGGTTTAAAAAGTACAGTTATTAACCAAGATTTGAAAGCCTTAATTTTGGAAGTGTTTAAATGCATTAACCGCTTTTCTTACTAGGCGGGCTTTAAGTGTTTTTTCATGCATGCTATCTGTACAAACATTTAAAACCCTTCCCTAAAAATAGTTTTCAAACGAGCATAGATTACGCTCAAACGTATCCAAAGAAACTTAAAGGTCCAATCAACGGAATTGATACAACTACTTGTATTTAATCCTCAAATTTTTCTTATAAGGTAATTCAAAGTTTTAGAACTACTACTACCGGACATCAGCAGTCAAGCCGCCAAAACACTGAACACATTTCTTACCACTCACCCTGAAATATATGCTATTAACGTACTACTCCCCCTAGGGAACCTAACATACCTGGATACTAAATGCTTTATCCCTTACATAATAAAGAGTATCAAAAAGGGTATGTATAAAAACGAAGCCGGACATGCTGCGCAAAATCAAATCGAAAACATTATGCTTTTCGAACTCAAGGTGGTACTGAACGAATTGAAGATGAATAAGAAAACGAAACCATTAACGAAGACTCTGATTAAATTTGAAAACATTCATTCATTTATTTTAACACAATATTGACTATCTTCTTCTACTATTAGGATCCGAAGAAAAAGTCTCCTGTAATCATACCTTCTGTCTTTGGAAAATAAAATCCAGTGAAATAAAGAATTTTCCTTGATTATTCCGGCATTCTCTGTAAAGTGTTATGGCATCATTATGTACAATGCTGTTAATCAATAAACAAGCCAAAAAGATGAAACACTATGCTTATCCAAATGTGTATACATATACTCAAAAAAGGGGTACAGATATTCACCAGGTGCATTTGAAAGTAAAAAAAAAATACTATTTTATTCAAACTGCATTTTTCAATTTGTCGTAAGCTTTGGTATTGTTCATGATCCATCGTTTATTTAATTTTTATTTTGTTAAATTAATCTACAAGCCGCTTAAAGCTAACAGATATTAGAGGTACACAAATTAATCAAAAAAAGCAAATATACAAAAGCATCGCCTTAAATTTATCTCTAGATAAACATAAATCAATATTACTGCAAGCTTCATTGAAAGATATAATTGTTCTAGTAAAAGGTTCATTACACCCGTATTTAGTTCTGTGCACGTTTTGAAAAAGGAAATCTCTAGATCTTAGTAATCTAGCAGGAACGTAGATAGGTACCATTGAGAGAAGAGGTGGTCATTTGATATTATAACTTAGTACATCTCTAACAAATATTACATCAAGGAGAAATATAGAGATGAAAGGGCATATGGATCCTTAAAGTCTTTACAGTTCCTGTTAATAAAACCGATGGCAGAATTCGCTTTTAAAACAATATAGTCAATATGACTTTTGAAACAAAGTTTGGAATCGAGAAATCTTTGATTTTATCAACCCTACAATGTAGATTAGAGTCAATAACTTAATCAAATTGCGAGATCGAAATCAATTTTGAGAAGGTTATCACATAACACTTCTTTATGTTAATCTTTAAATCATTGGAGTTACACCATTATGAAATAGAATTTAAATCTAGCTGAACTAGGCGGCAGTCCTCTATGCTTTTAATTTTTAGATATAGTTTCAGATCATCGGCGTATAATAGACATTGGCAGTGCTTAATAGCCAAAGTAATGTCATTGATAAAAATTGTGAAGAGCAATGGACCTATAGGGCTGCCTTGTGGAACTCCAGAAGCGCATTTATTCGATCTGGAGCAGACATTGCCTATGTGTACCTTTTGAGTTCTGCCAACAAGATAGGACGATAACAAAGATAAAATCTTCGAATGGAAACCAAAATGTTCAGGCTTTTTCAATAAAGTTGTATGATTTACTGAGTCAAAGTCTTTACTAAAGTCGGTATAAAGTGTATCGGCTTGATATTTATTTTCAATAGCGTTGATAACATACGATGAGAAAAGTGCCAAGTTAGTGGTAGTAGACCTACCAGAAACGAAACCGTGTTGAGCAACAGATAAGAACTCTTTGGTGAGGAACTCAAGTTTGTTTTTGACAATGCTTTCGAAAACCTTGGGAATTGCGGATAATTTGCAAATTCCCCTATAGTTTTCGACATTAAGTATAGGAACAAGGAATGAAGTTTTCCATTCTTAAAGGACGATACCATCAGAAAGTGAATGGTTAATGATATTAAGCAAAGGGAAGCAGAGAGAGTCACAACAATAACTAATAATCATAGTTAGGATGCCATCAGCCCCAGCAATAGGATTGCGTTTAAGCGACTTAAACTAATTCAAAGAAGTTAGAGAACAAATCAAGATTGGAACCCAAATTAGAGGACTTATTGTCCTTGAGAAACATCGCATCTGGGATTCCCACCGACTTCCTTTTAGAATTTATAAGTGACCAGAATGATTTACTGTTATATTTGACGTTATTCTCAATATTCATGATATATGCCTTGTAAAGAAATTTACTCAGAGTAGAGAATTCTTTGCGTAGTTTACTAAAAACGACATAATCAAATGAACTATTTGATTTCTTAAATTCATTAAAAGCTTTTCGCTTTACATTTAATAATTTTGAAAAATGTCTATTATACCAAGGTTGTTGAGACAGTTTTTTTTTTTGAAAAACAAGGGACGTTATCTAAAATTTCAATGAAGCGTTTATACATGCAATCCAGCTTAAGACTCAAAAATTCATAATTCCAGTCAATACTACTGAACAGAATATCAAGTTCGAGTAAATTAGCTTTCGAGAAGTTAAAACATTTTTTATCAGTGCTCTTGGTTATTATAGAGTATGTACATAGATCAATTTCAGTAAAAAGTTCTTTATGATTAATAGAGTCATTTAAAAGTGAAAAGGGAACATTTGTTACATTAATCTTAAACTCTTCACAGCAGATAAAAACATGATCTAAAACTTTATGTAGTGAATTCACAATATGATTTACTTGATTTAAATTGACCGAGTAAAGAGAAAGAGAAAGAGAGAACTTCATAGTCTTTTTTCATATTATAGGGAGTCAAAGTTTTGTCGCTATCTGATCAATTCCAAAGTAAATCAGTGAGATTAAAATCTCGTAACACACAAATATTATCTGAACTCGAGCATGCATTTAAAATAAAATCAATATTACTGAAATGCTTTTCATAAACATCTAAGCTATTACTTGGGGGTACATAACTAACGATAATGAAAACAGGATCCTGATTAACGTTGTTGCATTTAACTGGGACACAAAGCTGTTCGACATCGGTGACGGGCAGGGGAGTTTCATCTGAGCTGAAGGTTGCACGAATATCAACAATTATTCCACCAGCACGTTCATTGGCAGATTTACAGCGATCCACACGATATACTTTATATAAGCGGCGGTCAAATAATTTAGTCGAATATATTTTACTATACAGCCAAGACTCGACTATAACGATTATATCATAATCAAGATGACTAGATCTGTTAAATAAATCCAGCACTTTAGTTCGAACCCCACTGGCATTATGGTAATAGATTTTAAGAGCAGAATTATGGACTGCATTAGCTTTGCAATTACTCGTAGGTGGCAGTGCATTATTATTTAAGTCAGCTTCTGGGCTCTATTCACCAAGTAGTTTTTTGATTTGTACACGTAGGGACATATATACATACATACATACATATTAAATTATTTGTTTAACTATAAAATCTATTTATTTTGACTTAATCAAATAATTATTGTTTCATATTTTATTCATATAAATTTTTATAAAGGTTTGTATACATTAAATTCAGAACTTCATTCACGTATATATATTTTTATTTATTTATATATATATTTATTTTTCTTCTAATCCTAATTTCCTTAACGCCCGCGCTGTGTAGCCAATACATGGTACTAAAAAAATCCCTTTACATTATATAAAAAAAAAATAACCACTTCTGTTATTCACTGTACTTGCAATGATCTATGTTGCTTCTAAGTTCTAAGTGAATTGTTTGTTAATTTGTTACGTATCAATGATCATAATGAACTTTAATTGAATATGCTTGTGCACTTGCACCGGTACCCTTTTTATGGGTTTAGTTTTACGAAATCCTCTTTGGTGCAAAATATGTAGAGCGTTCCGCATAATTCAACCATACTTAGACTTTTGTCACGCCCACTTATGAGGGATAGGAATAAGAATAGTGTATCCAACAGTTCGCCCAAGCGGACTGTAGCCCGTGCTTATGTTTTTTGTTTGGCAGATCACTATCTACCTAATACCTTTCAAATCCAGTTTGTTTGTGTTTTCTTCCTTACACACTAACAATTGACAATTGAGTGAGAATAAGGCAATAATAACCAAAATAGTTTACAATTTGTATTTGTTTTTTTATTTTTCATACATAAAACTTTTAATTAACATTAAGTGATTCTATATGATATCCGATTCGTTACTACTAATTTAACTTAAAAAATCTAAATAACAATTCAAACATTTTTTTTGATCTTACTAATTTTAAAGTGATCAATGAACATTTAAAATTTCTCTATATACCTACTATGTTTTTTGTAAAAACTCTGTCATCTTTATAAAGTTTTCCCTGTCCATTTTCTTCATTAACGTAAAATGTTAAACCATTAAAAGACCTTACTCTACTACACGCAACATATAGCTGACCGTGTAAAAACACTGGTCGCCTCAACATTATTCCAATTTTATTAAAAGTTTGTCCTTGCGATTTGTTTATCGTCATGGCAAATGCAGGTATAACAGGGAATTGTGTTCTTTGAAATTGAAAGGGTAACACAGTTCCCGAAAAAGTCAAATTAATTCTTGGTATCAAAATTCGTTTTTTCACTGCTCTTCCCGTTAATACCTCACAATCTAAAGTATTGTCGTGCATGCGCTTAACCCTCAACCTTTTTCCAATAACTAAACATTGAGCTGTATTTAAATTACGTATTAACATAACAACGCAATTTTCTTTCAAAGTTAACTTATGTGGTGGCATCCCGCTTATTGTTAATAAATTTAAAAATTCTATTGGAAAATCATTTGTGTTTATACCTTCGTTTTCCATTATTTTATCTTAACTGTTGTACGTTTTTTTGTTGTCCATCGATACGGTTCAAAATATCACCATTAATGAGAGAGCAATCTTCATTCGTTGGTGCTAAAATTGCTCGCTTAAGCACTTCATCCGACAAAATTGTCTCTCTTATATCACCGTAAATGTCTTCAATGATATTATTCATATTTCCGATTGCACTCTGTGGTATCTCAATGATATCTTCACCAAATAAATCATAAGTAGTCAAATGTCCATCTCCCATTTTTTTTTTTAATTTTATAAAATCCACTTCTTCGGGAAGAGCTCGCATATTTTGATTCAGCTTAACTTTATGGAATTTATGAAATTCCTCCCAACTTATAATACAATTTTCTATCAAAACTGATCTTGATGCATGAGGTACAACGGGTAGAATTTCGAGTAAATCACCACATAATAAGACAGATTTGCCTCCAAATAATTTATTTTTTTCTTCACCTGAAGCTTAATCTCTCAATAACTTGTCTATTACTTTAAGTGCAATTTTCGGACACATTGAATATTCATCTATCAATATCAAAGATTATGCACTTATAAAACGCCCTTGACTACTATTTGGTCGCACATTGGCTGAAGAATTTTCTAAAATAGGTATGGGCAATTTAAAAACATTGTGTAATGTACGACCATTTGTAAGTAAAGTTGATGCAATTCCACTGTAAGCGGTAGCTATGCAACGTAAATTTAACGCATTCATTCTATGGATGATTGCAGTTTGCACAAATGTCTTTCCACATCCAGCATCCGCTGACAGACAAAAAACATTTGATCCAGTATCTTTGTATTGTACTTTACGCAAAACTTGATCAATTATATGTTCCTGTTCGTTATTTGCATCATCATACATTTGCTCATAAATGAACTGTTCGTCAAATACGTCCACAGTATCTATATCATTGACTGACAAATTTCTTGGCACAGGTAAATTAAATGCTTCACAATTTAAGTTATGAATAATTAAAACCTCCTCAATCTCAAATAAAGTAAGGCCACTGTATAATATGAACGCAGTCAAACTCCAAATGTACCGGTTCGAATGTGGTTACGGTTCTAAAAATCTAATGATGAATATTGAGATGACTGAATTTAAAAAAAAAAAACATTTAGATAGATAGATAGATAGATAGATAGTTTTATTCATTTCATACTTAAATTAATAACAATATTAATGAAAGAGAAATATAGAATAATAGTAATCATTCTTTAACTACAAAGTTAGTGGTGAATGATACAGCAAATATTTAAAAATTCAAAAGGTATCTGACTAGTGGGGTGACAATCAGTGTATTGGTTGCTTATAAATAATTATTTATGTATATCTTAGGCAAGAGATCTTTGCACATTTGTTTCTATTTTTTACTTACAATCTGAAATGTATTCACAATGAGCAATAAATCAAAGCACTTGTTGTTGTTTACACTTGTTTTCACAATTTTTTTGTTTAGTTTGTTATTTTTCACTTAAAAAAAAAAAAAAAAAACTTAGGCCACTGTATAATATGAACGCAGTCAAACTCCCAATGTACCGGTTCAAATGTGAGTTTGTTATTTTTCACTTAAAAAAATAAAAAAGTTAGCAAAATGCATTTATTTGACCGTTTTTGGAGTAGATAGCAGATTATTGCCCCACACAGCAATGTTGTTGTTTTGGTAATTTCATCCAATTCGCTTTATTTTACCTGCTGTATTTCATAATGTGTGTTATATATGTGGATGATTTTTGTATTGTGCACTTCTATGTATTTTTCCCTATCCAAATATGTAATATAGTGTTGGCATATCTATGGTACGAATAATAGCAAAAATGGGTGGAAACACCTTATAGGCAACTCCGTATTAATATATAGATAGATTTTCAAGTAACTTCAAGCATTTTGAAGTACCTTCAAGCATTTTCAACTAACTTCAAGCATTTTCAAGTAACTTCATCACATGATATAAAATTTTTCCGTTCAGATTGGCAGATTATTGCCTCACACAGCAATGTTGTTGTTGTTGTAAATGTAATTTGATCCAATTCGCTACTTTTCACCTGCTGTAATTCATAATGTGTGTATATGTGGATAATTTTTTTTTTGTGCACTTCTATGTACTGTCCCCTACCCAAATATATATAGTGTTGGCATATCTATGTGAAGTATTATAGCAAAAAAGGGGGGAAACACGTTATAGGCAACTCCGTATTAATATATAGATAATTCGCCTCTAACTTTAAATATTACATTTATCATACTTATGGGGCAGCGGTTGAGTAAGTATGTTTGCTCTCCAAGATCCAAATTGAGTTGACTGTTTTCATTGTATATTGAGAAGATTGTGCTTCTTGTTTAAAATTTGCATATGCGAAGTGGCTTGCGTTCTCTAAAATTGAATTGAATTTCTCTCTCAAATCTGGAATGCTTTCACATAAACCCAGAGCTAGCTACTCCCACCTCTTGACTAAATTACCCTTTGTTGACAACATTTTCTTAAGCAAACGTTTCGTAAGTCTTACTTCATCCATTCTCATCACCTTCATAATGTAATCAAAATGCAGCTTTAGGGTACTTAGAAATAATGGAGGCTCAGTTGTTTCCAAATGCAACATATAGTTTGGCGTGCAGCGTGGCAGACGAAAAATGCCTTTTTAAAAAATATCTGAGGAAGATTTCCACCCCTCGTTTTCGCAAAGTCGCATGAAAAATTTTAAGCTTTGAGCTATGTTCAATGTGTTATAAAAAAAAATTAAATAGCTACATTGATTAAAAAAAAAATTATTTGAGTTTCTTATTCTAGTACAATTGGCGCCACCCGGGTCAATTTATTTCGGGGAAAATGTACACACCGACTAATACTACCATTTGAAAGGAATTTGTATATTAAAATGTTTACAATACTTACAAATATTTGCTTTTCATAGAACAGTCTTTTGAATTTTTGAAAATATCTTTTTGAGAAAATAACGCTTCTTATGATTTTAATTAATTTTGGTGACTCCAATACTTGGGTTGAGTTTCAGAAGTTTCGTGATGTTTATGGCTTTCTCAGATTTTCCCAAACTACCCGATTAACTTTTCTTTCAGAAACCATCAATATCTCAAAAATAGGAAGGGATATTATCTGATACAAATATAATAATATCGTCAAGATATTTTGTGATATATCGGATGACATGGCAACGTAGAATAATCTTGGAGCACTTCCTCCTCGCTTCTTTCACCAGTCACACTTTCTCTATAGAAGACCTCTAGTTTGGAACCATTATCGAACCTCTCTGATAGCTCACTGATTCGACCATGGCGCAAGGAGAAAACCTCTCATTCGTTCGTTTGTATACACGCTGACAACCATGCTGACCTATTAAGGGTATTCTGCTTTCGTTTGAAAACAATCTTCTTCCGTCCCTTCTTCCACTGATCAATGGTTCAATTATCATCGGGCAAAACAAAGTCTAGCTTAACGATGTTCTTAAATTTCTTTCTGCCAGTCCTCTTTTTATCGTACATTCTCTTACTCAAACATTTCTCACTTCGAAGAGACGAGTGCGACCTTCAATAGCTGCGGGAAAGCGATCTCTCAGTACATTGTTGAAAACAAAGTGCCTGCCTTAACCTTGCCTCCTAGTGTAAGAACCAGTCTCCCTAAATCGTCTGTTCGAGGCACAAGTGTCCTAGCAAACCAACGTTGGATGTACACAGCATCCGCTAAAGCCACAGCTCTTAGATGCTCCAGTCCCATCTAATGGCTTTTTTTTTGTTATTTTCAATGCCAGAGGGTCACAAACTCTAGGTTAATAATTTTGAATGTCCAGAAACGAAGAAAACCGGAATTAAAAACATAGGAAAAGGCTACAGTCCGGTCTACCCAATAGGTTATAATGGCAGTAGTAAAATCGCTAAGAACGTCAAATAATGACTGAATCCCAAAAATAAGAGAAGGGAAATGTCACTTCACGTTATCAAACTTGGTGGGCGGTTAATTGTGCCTGTGAGTGTATATAGATTTTCCGGGAAAACGGTCGTATAAATTTGTCTTTGAATTTTTTGAGCTCAAATTAACTACTTATATTTAATACCTTATTTATACGTTGAAAAATAAATAAAAGTGTGTGAGTGTGCTCATGTACGCGCGTTAGAAGTTTTACTTATTTGGCGTAATGTTTATGTAAATACGTGTTAAAACCGGATACCAAGTAGGGATGATGATATTTATGAATATAATTGAATGATCAATGAATACAGAAAGGGTAAACATAAGACGAATCCTGCCAATCTGCGGTCGATTTGCTTCCAAACATTAGCAAAGTCTTTTAAAAGGCTGTCAATAGAACCCTGTTGAAGTGGGTCAAGGGCAATAACATGATTCTGGACAACCAGTTTGGTTTCAGGGCGGGGCATGTCACTATTCAAACCGCGTCGAAATTGGTTTCCGACATTCAGTGGATAAATGCAAGAACCAATAATGGGTGCTTGTCTGGTTGATTTTGAGAAGGCTTTCGACACCGTATGGTTAGAGGGAGTTTTCTACAAGTTGACCAGCTGGGGGATGCACAAACCTTTGGTATATGTTATTTATAATATGCTTATTGGAAAGAAGTTTATTGTCAAATGTGGCAACGTGACGTCGAGCAGAGTCTTTGAAATTAAAAACGGTTTACAGCAGGGGCGGTGAATTCTCCGATTCTGTTTAACATTTACACGAGTGATCTGGTGGGTTCATTCAAACATGCTATTGCGTTTGCCGATGATTTGGTGGCTTACAGATCAGGTCGTAAAATCGAGGTCATTAATATTCTTTTGCAGCGTGACTTCGATCAAATTAAGGGATATTGTGACGACTGGAACTATATAAAATATTATCCCAACAAGGTCCTAAACGATGGGGCTCAGTTGAATAGGATTGAGAATTTACTCATTAAGGTGACTCGAAGGCACGTTGCAAAGGCGACGGCCAGCGACAATAGCCTGATCTGTGGGGCTTACTACCCCAATGAAATGTACATTGAGGGTACCCTCCGATCTGGCTTTATCCCCCCGGAGGCATTTGTCCATATTGATGCTAAATTACTGGTCCAGACGAAGGATGGTATCTCTGTATTATACCACCGCTACCGCAGCACGAGAGATAAGCGGCTCATCTGCGGCGGGGACGTCGCCAATTTTCATGAGCTCCTCCCTTTTAGTACCGCAATAGTGGAGAGGAATAAGTTCGATACGGAAAAGCAATTCTCCGAATTTCGGTGACTTGCTGAGGGGGGAGTGGTCAACATACCCTCCCAAGACGGTGCCTTACTATTGGTAAAATCCTCTTAGTGTATAAGTTAGCCTAAGTTAGCTAGGGCGTTTCTGGGCCGGGCTCGTCAACTTGCGGTGGTGCTTCCGGGAGGTAACTGACGGTGTAAGGTTTCAGTCGACTCACAGCGACGCGTGTGAATGTTGACGACTGCCAGGCGCTCGGAAAGCAATGGGGGTTTTGACCAATTCTTGCGTAATGCAACGTGAGGTCAGACTTCCAATTATAGTTAGAATATGTTAAGTAGTTTAAGCATGTAGAGTAGGTAGTTTGTAATTGGTTTTATATAAAATATAAAATTTAAATAATGATGCCGAGTTTGAAAAATGTTCTCTATGAATATAATATGTGAAATTAGTTTATAAAATAGTTTTTAGGCCGAAAGGCAATAACTGTATATGGGTTATCGTTAAGTCTAGAATGTCTGCATAAGGACAATACATTTAGAATAAGTATCCTATTAATTTTAAGTTATATTTAATCATTTTTGCCTTGTATTTAAGTTAACATTTAAAAACCAATCAAAAAATGAATTTAAACATAGGGGCGGGCTACAGTCCGCTTGGGCTATCTGTTGGATACCCTATTCTTATTCCTATCCCTCATAAGTGGGCGTGACAAAAGTCTAAGTATGGTTGAATTGTTAAGAACGCTCTACATATTCTGTTATAAAGGGTTTTTCAATAAGACCGCTACAAAAGTTTTTTTAAATAAAACAAAAAACGGTTTTGGATATCAATGAAATTCCTTATTCCTGTGAAAGTACGTTCGATGCCATTATGTATGGCCACCACGGGCACGCTTGCAGAAGTCCAGACGCTGAACCCAATTTTCGACGGTTTTCAAGCATAAATCGGCCGATACTGCTGCAATTTCACGTTCGATATTCGTACGAAGTTCATCAGTCGTCGCTGGCTTGTTGGCATAGACAATAGACTTGACGTAGCCCCACAGGAAATAGTCTAACGGCGTCAAATCGCACTACCGAGGCGGCCACGCGACTGGACCGTTTCGTGAGATAACACGGTTTCCAAACTTAGTTTCCAATAAATTGATTGTGGCATTCGCTGTGTGGCTTTTGGCGCCGTCCTTTTGAAACCACATGTCCTCCAAGTCCATATCATCCAATTGGCAAAATTGTGTGGCAAAATTCGCCACAACGATGTCACAGAGATGCCCAACGCTTGAGAACGACGTGTGAGAGACACATTTGGGCTTTCTTCAACTGAAGCCTCAGCGGCAGCAATATTCTCGACACTACGGGCACTTCTTTACCTCACTGGTACGGGAACATTTTGTACTATGCTTGTGGATTCAAATTTTTCCACTAGACGCTCAATTGTTGATCTGCTAGGACGATTATGACGACCTTAAATTGGACGTAGCGCTCTTAACGTTGAGGTCACTGACTCCGAATTTCGGTAGTAAAGTTTAATAATTTCGACTCGTTGTTGGCTCGTATATCTTTCCATCATGAAATGGCAAACCTTACTGAAGAGAAATGTCAAAAGAGCGGCAAGAAATTCGGCGTCGTTTACTGTCCCTCTCGCTCTACTTTTGTAGCGTCCGTGTTGAAAAAACCCTTTATAACATTTAAAAGATTTTATCAAACAAAAACTAAGCTTTTGTAAAAAAAACGTTCCCTAGCTCAAACTTTGGTTTTTCAATAAAATTATTTTATTTTATTGTGGGCGTGTCAGTAAGCGGATTTAAAAAAAAATTAACACATTGGCATAGAGGACCCCTAGAGAATATATATTATAAATTTCAGCTCCCTAGCTCAAATTTTGGTTTTTCAATAAAATTTTTTTATTTTTTTGTGGGCATGTCAGTGGGCGGATTTTCAAAAATTTATATCCCGAGCAGGTTTAGGAGTCATAGATCATATATAAAAAATTTCAGCTTTCTAGCTCAAAATTCGATTTTTTCCAAAATTTTGTTTTTTTGAGTTTGTGGGCGTGTCTGTGGGCGAATTTCAAAAATTCGTAAACTTGATTATTTCGGGACCATAGAGAGTATATGGTTAAAATTTCAGCTCTCTAGGCCCAGTTTAAAGGCCTAATTTTTGACAACAGACGGACGGACGGACATGGCTAGATCGACATTACTATCGATACTGATCATAAATATAGTAAGTTTTAGGGGTCTACGGGCAATATTAAGGTATGTTACAAACTATGCATCAAAATTAATATACCCTTAGAATAGGGTATACAAAAAAACTCTTGTTTATTATTTGTACTGAGAACAAATTTATTCTGCACAAAGTAATTTTCCAGGCGATTCTATTATATTTGCGTCCTGTTTGGGGCAACTCTGCGAATGTTGAATTGATAGCAAATAGAATTCTAAAACTGACTAACATGTGCAAAACAAGATGCAGTTTTGCTGACAATCCGCTTGTAAACCAATTAAATACATAATATTGTTAAAATGTGTATTGCACATACTCGTTATTCATGTTAAATTTCTCCTCATGGCTGTTTTTTGCTTTATGTATGGTTGGTCTTGAGCATATACTTATACAGTCCATGGCCAAATTATTAGACGCACTGTAGTTTTTTAATATTTTTATGTTCATAAATATATATTTTTTTTATTACTATTATGTTTTATTTGATTCAAGAATTATATAATAAGGTAAATAATGAAAAAATATAGATTGTATCTAGTAATAACATTTAAGCTGAATAAGGTTACCTGATAATTAAGATTTTACATAGAACCTTAAAGTGCGTCTAATAATATGGTATGTATATATTAATGATGTACCAATTTGAATGCATCCCCTTTTCATTTGTCTATTCGTTAATTTGTTTATTTATCTATTTATATATTTGATTATTAGTTTATTTATATATTTACCTATTTATTAAGTTATTTATTTATTTGTTTACGTTCCTATTTATATATTTACTTATTTGGTTTATTTATTCATTTATTTTTTTATTTAATTGATTGTTTATTTATGAATTTACCTATTAACTTATCGATTTGTTTGTTTACCTAGTTGTTTATACATTCACCTATTTACCTATTTATTTATTTATTTATTTATTTATTTATTTATTTGTTTATTTTATTTATTTATTAATTTGCTATTTTTTTGTTTTATAAAGATAACTATTTAATTATTAATGGGTAGGCACTATTCATTATAATTTTGTTTTTCTTATTTTATTATATTGAAGTATCTTTTTTGTATTTACCTTCAAGTTTATCCCATTTTTCCTTTATTTATTCTTAATAGAAATTAAAAAAAAATGTGAAAGGTAAAATTTGTTATGAAATCTCGGTAAATTTTGCAATAACACCTCTATCCTACCTATCAAGGCTCTGAGAAAAGTTACATCTTTGATACAATTTTGGCATTAATATTAGCATATAGTTTCCATTGTATTTCACTAAATTTCACGGCTTTCAAATCATTGTCGTTAAGTCATAAATTGGTAGGAAAATTGGAATAAAAAATGTTCATACATTTTTGACAGTACAGTGGACTTTTTTCTATCAATTTCCAAATACATTCCCGGTTAATTTAAAACAAACTTCATATGATTTCAATACCGAAAGCAAGTGGGTTCCAAAATCCGATAATTGCGATGTAGGTTCCGATTTCCGATTGCTTTCTCTACATTGCGTTCATTACAATTCTTCCGTTATAGTTAAAATGTTATCCTCAGTGCGCCAAAAGAAGTATAACTTTAAAAAAGCATGACATAAAGGGTGGAATACCGCTACCTTACGCTTGTTTTCATCATTTATAAAACTATACAGGTGACTTATATTTACAAAAAAAAATAAGTTTCCGGCACCCATAAGCCAACATATTTGTTAGCGTAATACTTTCCTGGTTTTCAATTTCGTAAAAGATAAAACAAAAAGTTATTACCGAGTACCTACAGGCAAAATTATAGCATTATCTTAGTTCATCGGCTGCTGCTAATTAAACTGTAGTCACGACAATCTCGGTATGGCACGGTACTTATGCAATCTAAATTTTGTGCTGTAAACGTAAAGTGAAACACTCAACTGACATTAACCCCGGACCAGTGCACGTGATAGGTTTTTTTGCGGCAGAAAATTCCATACACCTTGAACTCTTAAACGAATAATAAAAATCCATTTATTCCCAATTTGACAACACTTCGATCCCGTGGGAGCTACAAAATCTGTATTCGAGGAAAGAGATACAGATTTTCATTTTAAGTGTATTGTTGTCAAAGTCGTCAACTACGTAAATGTGGAAAAGATGACCACATATGGGGGTTGACGTTAATATACTGCTGAAATAGTATAGCAGCATTATCACACCACCAAAGGACAAAGAGATTTATTTTACTACCACAAAACCTGCATTAAAACCATAAAAAGAACGATAAGCTGCTCATATGAAGACCGCTTTAAAAATTCGTCTTACGGACATCGAACTAGAATCAGTGACGGTTCTGCTCGCTTATGGCCACAACCTAATAAAAACATCGACCTCGCCCTCCATATTGTTAGGTATGACCGACAAATACTGTGTTCGACGAAGTTCGAAGCGAACAAACCAAAAAGCGAGAATGATACACCGAGGGGTTGCTTTCCCTTCAACAACTGCCAGTTGAATTTGAGCCTCTCGACATACTGGACTGTTTTTATGTTCCTCGGATATTTCGAATTGAAATTTCGACAAAACAAATTGCTTTTTAGTGTTGAGCGTGTTGGAAAACAGAAAGGGGTGGGTTTTTAAAATAACACCACCAAATATTTGGATATATATATATATATATATAAAGAGAGCTTGTGTCAAATTTAGGTCAAATTAATAAAGCACGTGCTTGGAAAGTGTTGTCTTGCCCATCGCGTACCTGCATAGTGTTGAAAGCTGAGTAAATGCAAATAGTGAAACATGTGCTTCATATTTACTCTCCCTTGTGCGGTGTTTTCTTTTTATCTCAACGGAAATAATACAAACCGATTACTTATCCTTTTTTATCGATGGCGTATTTATTATTAACCTTTTATTAACCATTTAAAATTTCATGTTGAATTAATTACTTTAGAGCCTTCCTCGTGGTCCGCAGTCACGCAGGTTTGGCAGTTGAACTTTTTCGATTTTAAGTGGGCCCCGCACACTGTATTGTCAACCCATTTTACTGTTTCTATGTGCCTCGCATTTTTGTAACGCGGGCGTATACTCGCTTACTTACTGCGTGTTGTTTCTCGGCTATGCATATTTCATGCGGCCGCCCTTGAACGTGGTCTGTCCGTTTGTTATGATTTCTTTGTCATTTAACATAAAATCAATTATTTTTATAATTTTCATTTATTTGTCTTTCTTTCATGTTTTGTCCTTCATGCCGTCCCACCCACCTATATTCCTCTGTCCGCAGGCTTACAAGACGTATTTTTAATAATGAGCTTCATGCTTCCCCCGAACCTTATTGCGGAACTTCTTATTGAACTGTAGCAAAACAAAGCAACAAAAGGCACACATAAACAAAAATTACACCTAGAACAAAGTGTTAATACAGAAACGAAAGTGCAACAAAAAAGAAAATTTTCGAAACTGTAAATAGGTCTGAAGCTGTGTTAGGGGTAGTACGTCAATCGTAATATTGCCAAGTGTCAACAAAAAAAGAAATTACTTATAACTGATATTCCTCTTTGTTATGAAAAGGCGGAAGTAGTATTGATTTAAGCAAAATCAAAAACGTCATCACTTCCGCATCAGTGCATCATTTTCTTCTGCGGGTGTTAAGAGTGAATATTAACAAAAATTGCTATAAATTAAAATTGTTGGAATTTGGAATACATTCGCAGACTATTTGCAGTCTATTTGCAGACTATTTGGATTTTGTTCGTTCCAGCACAAAGTAAGTAACATGATTGTTGCTTTATTTTATCTATATTTGTTAAATTGATTGAAAGAGATTTGAAAGATCAAGTTTTGAATTGAAATTCTATGAAATAGCCATAGGTGACCACATAAGAAAAAAATTTGTTAATAAGGATTGCTAGGTTGGGGGTTGTTGTTGACAACTTTGTTTGTAACTTGAAAACAATGAAAAAAGTTAAATATCTTCAAGCTTTATACTGAAATATTTATGCACATTTAAGAAAAGGGACAGGCGATTTCCAAAGTTTCCCAAATGTGTATTTGTTTATTTTTTTGCTGATTTTTCGACTTTTGGTTTTTTTCTTTCTCTTATGAGCGGATTGCCCGTTTCATGTGGCTTTATGTTTATTTTCTGAGAAAATGTACTTAGCAATATCGACTGGGGGAAAATTACTCTGTTTAAACGTTAACATTTCGATTATTTTTATTTCCTTCCCAATCAAATTGTTTACATCGTTATACTGTCGGAATGGGAATGTTTAGAAATTGAATTTGGTACTTTACATACGTACCAGATTTATTTTTCTTTTAAAGTAATGGACGATTAAGTAGACAGCCAAATCAGGCGAAAATAAAAATAACAAAATTCTATAAATTTACTACAAGGTCACGATTTGATTATGTTAATAAAATGTTCGCAGTTAAAGGCTTGCATTCACCATGCGATTATTTAATGTTTACCTTATTGGAGTTTATAGAGATGCAACCATTCAAACTTAGATTTTTGTAAAAAAAAGTGGCAAAGCAAATATATTGCTTAGTTATTTGAGTGATAAGTTTGATCTATAAAATATATTGAAAGAAAATACTGGCGATAACTTCTGTGCGACAATGCTGAAGTGTGATACTTAACCTTTTCCGTAATACAATACAAATAATGATGCTAGCAACACGTCAAGCAGTTCACTGGATGAAGTTTTTTCTTTATACTGCTATGTGCATGATTTTTGGATACCCTTAACATCTTAATAACACAGCACGAGTTGGTAAAACAGAGGGGATTAAAGAAGAAAGGTACTAGGTGCTTAGTTTAGGACAATTGTGGGTCAAAGCGATTGAGAAAACAGATTAAGGCAACGCATTTTACATACGTGTAGTGAGGCTTATAAAGACTCTCTATACCTGACAGTTCTTCCAAATGAGGGCTTGAGGACAGATATGACCTATACGAGGTCATACGCACATGGGCGGTGTGGATAGTACCGGATAGTGTCGGATTCTAGTATAGTTTCGGATCCTCTGATAGCCCCAGTCAGTCGGATAGTATCGGATAATTGATTCAAGCTGCGGATCCCCATTCAGATATCAGGACATTTGAGAATTGCTATCGTGATTGTTTTAGTGTCGTGGAAAAAGGGCTGTTGGTAAAAAAGAAAAGGGTATATTACTTTTATATTTTACTGATTGGTATTTTTGCATGTTGTAGAAGTATAGTTAGACTCAAGATAGGCAGACTTTCGCGTGTTTTCTGCAATGAAGTTGGTTATTGCTGTTGCTTGGTTTAAAAGGATTTTCCATTTCGAGTTTTATGGAATGGTAGGATAGAGCAAGGACAATGATATGTGGGCGTTAAATCTTAATATGGATCCGCAGCTTGAATCAATTGTCCGATACTTTCTGAGTATCCGACACTATCTGAAGCTATCCGACGATTCGACTGTATCCGAGGATCCGACCTTATACGAGGATCCGAAAGTATCCGACACTATCTGGTACTACCCAGATACGATCCGGATACTTGGATATTCGAAAGATTCGGATATTGTTTGAAGCACTACTTTCAACTCTTAAACATTTCGCTCCCATTAGGACCATAATGTCCCAAGCAAAGTTCGAATAATTTCCGAAACTCATATTTAGCATAATATTTAAACTTGTTCTTATGGTAAGTTAGGGTATGATCATGCTTTTTATCCTTTAATTGTTTTGTTCGCGTATCGGATGTTCTATGCAAGCTGTCGAAATAAATCAGTTCGCGATCGATTCGTGCATAGTAGGAATATCATTACGTGCATTTAGTGCTTTTGAGATTGTGGGCGTGTCGGATTTTAAAAATTCGTAAACTTGATTATTTCGGTACCCTAGAGAGTATAATGGTTAATTTCAGCGCTCTAGGCCCAGTTTAAAGGCCTAATTTTTGCCAACAGACGGACGGACGGACATGGCTAGATCGACATTACTATCGATGCTGATCATAAATATAGTAACTATTAGGGGTCTACGGGCAATACTAAGGTATGTTACAAACTATGCGTCAAAATTAATATACCCTTAGAATAGGGTATAATAAACTTATGGTAAACTTATGTTTATGGGTCTTATTTCCAAAAATAATAATTTTGAAATGAGGCCTAACAAGTTTAATTTCCGGCATAGGTAATTTCCGTTAATTGTTAGTCTGTGTTCAAAAATGTGGCATAATTTGCATGCGTTCGGCCGGAATTGGTAAAGTTATTGTAATTGGTCCAAAAATGAAAATCATAAATATATTAAAATTTGACACAACTTGTTTTTAAAATTTTTTTAAGAAGTGAAAATAATGAGCGTAAAATACATCCATAAGTAGAATTATATCAATACACATATAATTTGCGTTCATGTTTATGCTTCTTCTTAGTCCTTTTCGGCGAGGTTATAATCCGGATTAAGGGGATCGCACCCTCCCGTGGTGTCCGCCGATATGAGCTCAATGAGCATCGGTGGGCCTCTCGTTTTCGAATCACTTCATCACCGACGCCAACCATTACATTTGTGTGATCCGAAAGTGGCGTGCCTCTTTTTTACGATTTCGACACGTATATGCATCCATTTTTGATTATCGTTTGATCCATCTTTTAGGACACCGGTGATCTACAGTCGTATTAATCGACTAATGTGCATGCACACTTGCGGGGATCAATCGGATGTTTGAATTGCCTAGATGTTATTCTACCCCTTAGTCGCCTTTTACGACAAGCGCTGTTTTTCGGGGGGCATTAGAGTTTATACGTTCTACAATAATGCAAAGAAAGCTTAAAAGCGCGGCTGACCTACTCCGTTTTAGACATTACAGATACCGAAAAACAGTTGTTTTGGTGGATGTTCGAAGCGGAGGAGGTCAGAAATGTTCTGCTTTATTTTTCGTCGTATATAATAGTCTAAGATAAAATTTTGTATAAACAGCTAATCAAATTAACCAAATTGTATAATATTTTGTGTTTCAAATCACGTTAAAATTGATATCATTGTTTTATATAATAATATTTCTTCATATCTTTTGTTAAACATTTTTTTTTTCTCCTTTTCTTTATATTTTAAAATTTTTGCTTTTTATTATTTCTTTTATTTCTTTTTTTTTAAATCATATTATGAAATGTCATCTCAGGCAGACGGCAGTATTGCCATGTCCTCATTCTTAAGTATACCAATTTGTAAACTTTATGATGGAAAAAATAACGAATCTATCTAATCTAATCTAATCTAATAGTCTAAGAGCCCGCAGTAAATTTTGGACGTGAGAGGCAACCAGATGAATTTTGCGTAAATATATTGCTCTGATGTCCATGATTGCAAATTGGGCCGTCTGGCAGCACGTAATGGCAGCTGAGGGGTGTAACGGCATATTAAAAATCCGTTAAAATGCAAAATAGGAATAATTGGTGCAACCACTTGAATTTGGTGGCAAATAATAGAGTATGAATACCTCAGTACAAACATTTGTATCCAAGACGTTTTAGGTGTCTCCTAAAACGTAGGATATTACAATACGAATACAAATATGAAGGTCCAAGACTTTTTGGATGTCGCCAAAGGCTTACCAGATGAAGTCAAAATATTGACAAAAAGCCAATTTGGAATAATTGATGCAACCACTTAATTTTTGTTTTAGAATTTAGAGAAAATTTCCTTGAAAACAAATATATAAGTCTAAGAAGTTTCACTTGTCGCCAAGTCCTTGCCAGACGAATTCAAAGGATCGAGATCCGCTGAAAATGCCCTATTTATACACAAAAACTTGCAACTCAACCTAGAAAAATTGACGCAACCACACAAAACCTTTCCTACATATAGAGTGAAACATCACAAACAAAACTGCATAAGTCCAAGACGTTTCACTTGTCGCCAAGTCTTTGCCAGACGAATTCAAAGGATCGTGATCCGCTGAAAATGCCCTATTTATACACAAAAACTTGCAACTCAACCTTGAACAATTAACGCAACCACACAAAATCTTTCCTACATATAGAATGAAACATCACGAACAAAACTGCATAAGTCCAAGACGTTTCACTTGCCGCCAAGTCATTGCCAGACGCTTTCAAAGGAAAGGTTGAGTTGCAAGTTTTCGTGTATAAATAGGGCATTTTCAGCGGATCTCGATCCTTTGAATTCGTCTGGCAAGAACTTGGCGACAAGTGAAACGTCTTGGACTTATATATTTGTTATCAAGGAATTTTTCTCTAAATTCAATAATTAAGTGGTTGCATCAATTATTCCAAATTGGCTTTTTGTCAATATTTTGACTTCGTCTGGCAAGCCTTTGGCGACATCCAAAAAGTCTTGGACCTTAATATTTTTATTCGTATTATAATATCCTACGTTTTAGGAGCAATTGGTGCGGTTGCATTAATTATTCAAAATTGGAATTTTTAGCGCACGCGTCTGGCAGGGTTTTGGCGAAACCTAAAACGTCTTGGATAGATTATGTTTGTACTGAGGTATTCATACTATATTATTTGCCACAAAATTCAAGTGGTTGCACCAATTATTCCTATTTTGCATTTTAACGGATTTTTAATATGCCGTTACACCCCTCAGCTGCCACTACGTGCTGCCAGACGGTCCAATTTGCAATCATGGGCATCAGAGCAATTTATTTACGCAAAATTCATCCGGTTGCCTCTCACGTCCAAAATTTACTGCGGGGTCTTGGTCTATAATATTTGGGGTGTCACATAATCTCTTAATTTACATCTATAGTAACTGTCTCATATGTTCTCAAAATGGTGCAACCATCCATATAAAAAAATGAATGTCATTCGAATTGTTGGGGGTTTTGCGGCTCAATCTTCTGAGGTTCTAATTTAATTGTTTTCCTTTGATTTACCTATAATAGATACTGCAACCAAACGAAATGAGATACAGTGTCGGAGCAAACAACACAATGATGGCCAGCAGATAATGTTGGCGCTAGCCATTGGCTATGACTGATTGTCCGAAAATCGTGATTCTGGACTCAATGGCGGCCGCGACTGTCAAATAGCACTGTAAAATATTATCCGCGGATATACAATCGTGTATAGTGGAACTTCCTTAATACGGATAAATGATGACAAGTGGCAATGTTTACTGCGGACAATAAACCAGGATGACTAAATCGAGGGCAGACGCCCCATCCCAAAAACGCTTCCCCACATGGCATGCATAAACTCGTAGCACACATTATTCATTTGTCATGTTTGCTTCCCTACCACGCCTTATCTTATTGTTCGCGGGTTTGAAAAGCCCGGATATCCTTAATTCACATTATTTCACTACCACCATACTTCCAAGTTAGGGAAACTCTGTCACAGCATCTGTCCTGTCTCTGCCACGACGGCGATGGTGGTAAATTATTGTCAGGACCTTTATCAATATGCATATGTGCTCTCCTTTCATCCGGTACGACAAAGTCCTTTGAAAGTTACCAGATGCACATCTTCCACATGAGTACATTTCATTCGATTTCGTTTTCCTCGCTTTTACTTCTCACTTCGGGAAATTTTCCTTTGAATATTGATATTGGAATGTACACAGACGGAAACAAGGACAAGTTATGTTGAGGTATGTTTGCAAATGACATCACACTTTTACAATAAAGATAAATGAAAAGATAAACTATGCACCACTTACACTCTTAAAAGCCTCCTTCACCTTCAGTGATGATGCTACATAAAACGTTGGCACCAACCAGACTCAAAGGGACCCAACCAAACTAACACAACGTAGAGATGAAAAAACTTAAAAGTACACCTTCATTTAAAAATTCAATTTATTAGCAAAAATTCACTAGCAATTACATAAAGCCCCTTCCGGCTACGTGCTTGTAGCCTTAATTTATTCCCAGTCACAAATGTCGAACGAACTTGCTCGCTTGCACACACACACAGACTTTCGCTAGGCGAACGGGAATATCTTGCGTGATCTGCACTTGACCTTTTCTCAAGAAGGGGGATCCTTGCCACTCTATCGAAGGTAGAGGGGTTTTGGGGCTGCATCATGGTATTGAAGTGCTTTCAATGCTATCGTAGAGCACTAAAAACACATTTCAAGATGTTGGATTATCCCTGGCAGTAGAAAATATAGGAAAAAAACATCATGCGGCATCGATGCGACGGTCGTTAGGTTTCTCATCCTTTAAAGTGAGTAAAATAAGAAACTTGGAGCCAAAATAACCCGAGAATCAGTAAAAATGCGGGTAACGAACGACTAAGCTATTACCACAGTTGCTGCTTTTTAGTCAAGTAGTACAAATTCATCTTAATGAATGGAACGTTTGTTCTCCTACTTCCTCCTTGGTCTGGTTTGGTTAGTAATTTTTTGAGTGCAGCACTAGTGTTTACTTGTCCTTGTAGTCTGTGAGCAATGGCTTTGTGATTAGAGGCGATTGGACTGTGTTTGTGCAGTTGAAACTGCAACCAATTACTTAACATTTCTTTTGTTTTATTTAATTAAAATAGACGAGAAAAATTATATTATTTGCTAGATGAAACTGCGAAGAAAATAAAGTTAAGGAGGAAGAAATGCAGTTAGGCTATTTTACTGCCGATACATAGTAGGTTGTAGATGATCAATTTGAAAAATGTTTAGCAAATCGAGGGAAGAAGTCATAGTCCGGTCAATTTAGACATCCGAGGGTACACAAAGTCGTACCCAGCTGAAAATTGGTAGGATTGTTCAAAACACCATCATAAATGAAATCTAAAAAGTCCTCATCGATTCGACACCTGGAAAAAATTTACTCGGGGTCAAAGGTCACAAAAACAGGGTTCTCGCGATTTTCAGCAAAACAGTAAGTTTTATCATAAAATTAGTCCAAACAAAAATTGTAGATCAGATAATTATCTATTACAAATGTTAAAATAGTTTTTTTTCCTTAGAGCCACCGTTTTTGAGATATAACGATTCAAAAAGTTGAAAGAGTTATAATCGTCATAATATGCACACGTTTCCACCCCACCTTTGAGGTACTGTACTTAGTGCATTTTTTTATGTGTTTTCTTCGGTAGGCCTATTCCACGGAGCTGTTGTGGTTCTGTTTAATTTGTAACTATTGAATAATTAAAGAAATTTGCAAATGTTGAAAATGATAAAAGTATAATAATATTTAAAAAATAGGGTAATTTATCCATCTGATTTATAATTCTCTAATATTTCTGCTTCCTCTTCTCCTTGTTCTTCTTGTTCTTCTTCTTCATCCTGGATGCAAGAAAATTGTATAAATTGGCCTTATGCCACTTTCACAATGCGACACAATGGGAGATTTGGCCTTATGACGCTTGGGCTTATGCCACGGTACCGTCTATGCTAATTTTATGATAAAACTTACCTTTTTGCTGAAAATCGCGAAAACCCCGTTTTTGTGACCTTTGACCTAGAGTACATTTTTTTCCAGGTGTCGGATCGATGAGGACTTTGTGTATACCCTATTCTAAGGGTATATTAATTTTGACGCATAGTTTGTAACATACCTTAATATTGCCCGTAGACCCCTAAAAGTTACTATATTTATGATCAGTATCGATAGTAATTTCGATCTAGCCATGTCCGTCCGTCCGTCCGTCTGTTGCCAAAAATTAGGCCTTTAAACTGGGCCTAGAGAGCTGAAATTTTAACCATATACTCTCTAGGGTCTCGAAATAATCAAGTTTACGAATTTTTGAAATCCGCCATCAGACACACCCACGAACTCAAAAAAAAAATTTGAAAAAAATCGAATTTTGAGCTAGAGAGCTGAAATTTTTTATATATGATCTATGACTCCTAAAACTGCTCGGGATATAATATTTTCAAAATCCGCCCACTGACACGCCTACAATTAAATAAAACAATTTTATTAAAAAACCAAAATTTGAGCCAGGGAGCTGAAATTTATAATATATACTCTCTAGGGGCCCTTTAAGCTCATGTGTGAATATTTTGAGAATCCGCCCATCTCACGCCTACAATTTAAAATCAACTTTTTTGCAAATCCAAAGTTAGAGCTAGGGAGCTGAAATTATTTATAATACTAGTACATATATACTCTCTAGGGGCCCTTTATGCTCATGTGTTATTTTTTTTTAAATCCGCCTACTCACACGCCCACAATTAAATAAAACAATTTTATTGAAAAACCAAAGTTTTTTTTCGATAAAATCCTTTAAATGTTATATAACAAAATTTGTAGATTGTAGAGCGTTCTTGACAACTCAATCATACTTAGTCTTTTGTCACGCCCACTTGTGAGGAATAGGAATAAGAATAGGGTATCCAACAGTTCGCCCAAGCGGACTGTAGCCCGTCCCTATGTTTAGATTTAATTTATAATGGTTTTTTGAACAATCCTACCAATTTTCAGTTGTGTGCGAATTTTTGTAACATCACCCCTATTTTTTGGTCTAATTTAACCGGACTATCAGTGGAGATGAGAAGTAGTCTGGGACTACACAAGAGCCCATTCAATGCCAAGGCCTTGTTTCTTCAAGCAATCGTATGTGCAAAGATATATAGCTATGGTGAATGGAAGGGACCTTGAGTTTTATGCCGCATCTTATACAATCGGGGTATTCGTTATACGTGGTGCAGTGAAATAAATTGAACCTTTGTATAATTTTGGTTTCACTTCCTGCTAAATAAGATAACAAATTACGGGCAGCTTCATTACCAACAGTTTTATTACTCTCTTTATCAGACCTATCTGATCATGTTCTCTTCACCCTTTCTTACCCCTTTTTTATCACTGTCTCAAGAGAAATTCTCTTCGGTGGCCTTTTCCACGTTACACTTAAAGGGATTAAACAGTGGAGTAACCATTATAGTCCCTTCGATAAACTTTCTCATATACCCACATTTTTCAAAAGTATTTGATACATAATGCTATTTAATACCCTTGCCCAAATGGCTGACACTTTGACCTAAACGATTTATTGTACCTAAGTGGTTATTATTGCGAGAGGAATATCGTCTCCCTTATGTTGATTAGAATATCTTGGTGGCAGAGTTTATCAACCCTGCTGGCGAACATATTTCTCTGTGGAAGACACGTCTGCTTAACCAACGCAGTACCGGCCATCAACAGAGAATGTGTTCGGAGGACTCCAGCCAAAACCGACATTCTGTGTCTGATCACAGGATTTATTTATCAATTATAGCGTCTTTTGAATTGGGCGACAGTGCGGAAAGTGTAGCTTGACTATCCGAGCCCTTAATACCCTTTTCAAGTATATTTTTTTTGCGCAGATTTCAATGGCATGGATTTTGGCTTGAATCACAGTGGGCGCGATTCAATATTATTTCAACCTCAAATTGTTTTTCAAAACAAAACTCACTAATTAAAGTGTCTGAAATGGAACAAAAAATATCCGTTCTTGCAATTGAGTTAAATATTTTCATGTGTCCCATCAGGTCATCTGGATTAAAGGTGTGTTCTAACTGAAGCTTAATAGCGCATCTGGCAGTTGAGATTTATAAGGGTGAAAGCCCAACAATGGCCTCTATTGCTGCCGTTGGGCATGTGCGCAACGCACGTGTAATGGCGGGACAAGCGATTTTCTATAGCATGTGGAGCTTAGTTGACTTTGTCGGTTCAAACATTTTGGGCCACCAAAGTGATAAATACAGTCAGTGTATCACCCATATGCCGTCTGGGTTAGTCCCAGACCCCAAGTTCTGACATTAAAATGCCTGCTGGCCCACATGGTTCTAGTGGCATGCTCTATGGCAGGATAATATGTGAGTTTCAGATAAGTCTTTTATCGGGGATGACGGTTATTGAGTTTGCTGGAGTAGCTTAAGGTGTTGCTTTTGATTGTTATAGGTTCAAATTTAAACAGTCTTCTTCTCTTAAAGGCCAGGCCACTATAACGGTTTTGCAAGTATTGATGGAGAGTCCTCAATTACTGCACCATTCTAAAACGTGTAGTTAAGCCCTCTGCATGATACAGTGGTGGTCGTGCCATGGACAATAACGGACAGATGACGCAGTCCCATAGAAATATGTAGATGCCTTCGGAAATTTTAAAAGATAAGATCAACAAAAAAAAGATTCTTTTTAATTAAACTCAACATTTGAATCGTCGATTTTCTTTCGCAGTGGCCCAAGGAGAGGGAGGAAGAATGAATTCAATTTGGTTGTGTGCTTTGTGAAGTATTTTGGTTTGTGTGTTAATAATTATTGTGGAAATAGGGTGGACGGTGGTAGGTCGTATAATTTTCTTTAAGATTTTTTCCGCAATGTCGCACATTGCACATCGCAGTTTACATTTTATTTTCGCACCTTGATGATCACGATGTTCATTTTTTTACTTTCTCATTTCGCCGGATGAATAAAAATATTAGGAATATAATGAAAAATATAATTTTGATAAGAAATGTTTCCTGATTCAGGTGACAGAAAATGAATAACTGATTTTATTTGGAGAATAGAAATTATTTTTTCCCCACAGAACTCGAGCCGTGAGCTAAACACTCACACTACCTACGTACGCGTAAAAAAAAAGTGTAGAGGAGAGTGGGTATGTATGGGACACTTTTCAGAAAAATAACATCTACTAGCAACGCACAAATAATATCTGCACCAACTTTTTTCTGAACATTAGCTTACATGGTGGTTTGTTATTAAAAGAAACAAAATTAACCAAACGTTTACCAGAACGCGAGTTTTGATTTACTGCATGAACCTACCTAACTCTGTCCAATTCTTAAGCTTCCAGGATTATTGGGACAGCTGTGGTGGAATGGAAAACGTAATTCGTATTTAGAAATTGGTAAGTCCTTATATCCGTTGTTCTACAACAAAAATGACAGAAGAAGGTTAAATGTTCCTTCAGTTTATGAATAAAACATAATAATAATTGAGTTTTAACAAAAAATGGTGAATTACCATAAACTTATAACTTGTACAATAAAAAAAAAAAAAAATGAATTGGAATAAAAAAAACAATATGATATGCATTTCACCTAATTTGATGATCAATTTGCATGTTGAGCTAAGAAAGTCTAAAAAAGATAAAATGATAAACCTTAATTCCCAAGTGTTATTGTCCCAATCATCCGGTAAGGCATTTCAAAAAGTTAATAAAAAATATCTCCTGAATAATTGCACACACTTAACGAAATCTGACTTTATTTTTGCACAAAATAACTTTTTTTACACTCGACTGTCGAACTTCCACTGCAGGCATGAACTGTTTTGTTGACCGATTTATTTAGCCTTAATAATTATTTGGCGATCAACAGAAACAAAATAAAGCAGATGATATTAAGGGAAAAGCTAATGTCCCATTCCACCTGTGTCCCATACATACCTATTCTCCCCTTTCTTATTATAATTGCACCCGGGGAGAATGTTGACATTTAATTCGGATATACTATCAGACGCAAGGTTAGGTTAGGTAAGATTATAGTGGCAGTCGGCAGAAGCCGTCACACATAGCCCAATAAAAAGGTCCATTGTGATACCATACGGATTTCGGGCGAGTTCATCCCCACGAGAGATGATCGGCAGTCTAGGACTATGACGGAGTTTGTGGAGACAGAATCCAGAGATTTTAGCGCAGCTTGGCTATCTTGGTGGTGTAGTCTTTATTGCTTGGGAGGATTAAAATTTTTTTTTAGAATAGAAGCGTGGCCGATTTCATTCTCGGACCACTGGAACGTTATTTTAAATCGGACAGCCACACCAGCAGCCTCTTGCTTACCAAAGATGTCAAGGGGTGTCAGGTGAAACAGAATGTTAATTGCAACAGAGGGAGTAGTCTCATACAGAAACACGCTGATCGTTGGACTTTGCTTAGCTTATCGCGATTTATCGCTTTGTCGAAGGCAGTAAACCAAACAACCAACTCGTACATAAGTATCGGTCCTATTATCGAGATGTATAGCCAGTTGGTAATGCCAGTTGGATATTTATTTACCTATTCAGTTATTTATTTATTTCGTCTATAAGTTGCAAACTTTCTTAGACTACCAAAATACCTAAAATATATATCCCAATTAAAATAATAAGTGTTTAATTAATGGCTTCCAGATTAATACATTTGAATTTGTTTCTGTCTAAATCAAGATCGATTACATTTGCGTAACGGTTAAAATTCGAGCAGGCATTAGTGATTGGTTCATTACGACGTTCATATGTCGCGTGCCAAGGAATGAGGAAAACACCATCAATTCGAGGCCTAAGAGTTCTTGAAGGAGCAAAAATACCAAATAATAAAAAAGGACGTTCTTCTGCACAATAGAGGCTTTAAGCCAATTAATGCACGCCTACTATTATAAGATGGTAAGGAAATTGACCAATTCAATTTTTGGAGCGCATATCTCGTAAATCGTTTTTGAATTTGTTCAATGCGTTGTAGATCTTTATTGAAAAGGAGAGACCAAACTACTCAGCAATATTCAAGTAATGCACAAGGGTCTCGAAAATCAGCAGAATTAATAAAAAAAAATCCGCAATGTTCGGCCTTAAAATTATATAATCGAAATGCAAATTAAAAGATAAATGAGAACCAAAAATAACAATGTAGTCCTTATGGCTGATTACCCTTTTAAGTTTTTGATTTTGTAGCTCATAATAAAAGACAAAAGGCATTACAAATCTGGAAAAAGTTATTTCAGCGCATTTATTACTATTCAATTGCAAGCAGTTTGAACAGCACCATTCATTCAAATTATTGATATCTGCTTGCAAGTCGCAGCAGTCTGCCACAGTCCTGATTGCCTGAAATACCTTGACGTCATCCGCAAACGTTAGACAATTTGATGCCTTGACCACTGAGGGGAGATCATTTATGACAATCAGGAACGATGATTGACTCTATCAAAAGCCTTCGAAAAGTCCGTAAAAATAGCATCTGTATGATATTTGTTTTCCATATTTTTTTAGGCAGAAATTCGTAAAAAGGGTCAGGCTAGTTGTGGTAGACCGACGATGAACAAATCTATGCTGATAGTTAGGTAGTCAGTCACTTTGGGTTATATTGACGAAACTCAGCTGAGAAACTGTGTCACCGGCCCAATAACAGGAGCAATGGACTGCTTTGGAGCATTTGTACGTACTCGTAGATCATCCGATTTAAGAGACTTACATTTTTCGACAGAGGATAGTTCAGTTTATTGTCCTCTATGCACTTTGCGTAGTTCGAAAAACGGTCACGTAGAGAAGAGAATTCACATTTGAAATCAGTCATACATTTAAAATGCTCCGTGAAACTAAGAACGAAAGAGGAAACATGTAAATATGAGCAAGTATTACACTTCCAAAACAAATTAGAATGCGACCGAATTAAGAAATTATTTGAACTAATTTTGGGACATGAAAATACTGACCGCAATATGAACCGCAAACTGCACTATCGTTTGCTGGTACTACAAGGTGGCGCAAAAGTAATCCTCCTATCAGAAAAATGCTATAAATTTTGCGATTGGCCCCTAATGTCAGTTCTGTTTTGACATTTGTGTAGTAAACACATGCGAAATACACGTTAATAAACAATGTTACGCTACACTGCTCCAGAACGCGGAATATTGGTGACTATTTATTTGAGCAATAATTTAAATTACAGACAAAAAACATCGGAAGGTTATTTTTGTTAAGTTGTCAGGTGGCGCAAAAGTTGTCACCCGATGTTCTTTCGCTGTAATTTTTTTATGAATGAAAAACTTTGGTTCTGCTTTTGGATTATGTTAATTGGTGTCTTAAGTTTTTTCTGTATCAGTTAACTTCACAAATATCAAAGTAGAATTTACATTTGCCGCCATTTGCAAAAATTATGCTTTTTCCGATAGGAAGATGACTTTTGCGCCACCTTGTATAAGCACTTTAGATATGAGCACTTCATTATCAATTTACACAAATTAATATGAATGATTATATCTATTAATAAAACACAAGAGATTACCATAAAAACTTTATTATTATCATCATCTTAGTATGAATATACGGACTACAATCGCGGCACGACCTATTCGCCTTGAGTATATTTAAAAAACTAAAGAGATGAAAATAAAATGGGCAAAGTAAAAGGGAAACATAAAAAGGGTGGGGACCTACTACCGGCAGTTCTCATTCTCATTTCTTAAGTTAACATCACATTTGGTGCAGGTATTAGACTTTTTACGAGGAGCGGATTTAAAACGACTGATATTCACGATATCTCGATAGCCAACCCTTAATGCCGTTTTCATACTCATAATTTTTCAACATTCTCATTTATTTTACTCTTTTCCTAACATCAACTCGGCATTCTTGACTGAAATTATTCGGCATTCTATACTATGCCTTCGCATCAATGCACCACTGGTGGTACACAACAATCACTACACAGCAAATTCAGAAAAACATATACCTAGCGTCGTGAACGTGTTAAGCTATAATTTACTAATGTGAAATAGTATATCTTTATTTATTGGATCATCAACATTAACCAAGGATTTACCGTGAGATAGTACAGGTGATTTAAAACTCGAAAAGAAACGAGTATACGTTGTAAAAAATAAATAAATTTCAGTCAAGGATAAATGTCCCAGAAACCTCATATTTGTCAACGAAGTGGTAAGTAGATTCATACATACGTCTGGGTACATTTGCTTCGTGAGCTGTCCTGTATGCTCGAAAATATCTATTCACGACCCACTCGAAATCTAACCGAAGAATTTCCTACTGCAACAAGACAAATAAGACAACAAAAACAGAATGAATTATTACTCACAACTTGAAGGCGTAAAATATGTCCTCCAATTTCCGAACGCCAGTTCTCCCTGCCATACACACCGTCAGTTACATAAGCAAACTTGATCCTATTTAAATTTAAAGACACACTAATGCTTGAGTTCTTATCCTGAAATAATAAAGGAAGCAAGTGGAAAAATTGCAAAATTGTTTTTTTTTTTGTTTTGTAAATTGAATGAGAGTTCCGAGCCTTCGAGCAGCCGTCTCGAAGATCAGAGAACAATTCGCCGCCGCCACCAAAGTTAATAGGATGTAATAATCCATTTTCTGGAGGAAGAAGGAATATTTTATGCCTTTATTTCGAGAATGAGCTGAAGTTCATCCTTAAGAAGCAATGCAATTAGCACATCATTTATTACATGGCTGGGGGTAATGTCAACCCAATGCAGAATAGTTTTTTCCAATTATATCCTTTCCCTGATTCCAGTCATAAATAATACCGCAGTTGACGTAATTAGAAACACGCTTCGAATGCCTAATTCCAGATCCCAACAAGTATTTATCCACTAGAACAACCCTCTGGCCCCTGCAGCTGCTAATCTTGTCAGAAGAAATAAAGAAAACGGAAATGGGCGACATGTGAGTTCAAGACTCACTGCTGAATACAAAGCATACTAAGAGGTTATTAATATGGATTACAATATTTATTTTTGTGGTAAAGGTAAGAACAAAATTGATGCACATGAAAGGATAGGGCACAAAGGACACATTTTGTGTGCAAAATATTCCAACTGAAGACTAGAGAGACGAACGTAGAATTTCTTCGGCGTGATTCAAGGTACTATGTCCTTGGGTAGTTTTAAGAGTTTTTCAAACCATTTGGTACTCCATTCGGATGGAAAACCTCGAAAACGGAAATTTTCACCACCATAAAGTCTTCGAAGATATATGTATTTCGAATTCATTTTCAATTTTGTACTTAATTCTCCAGAAAGGAACTCTTCGCCGTTGCTGACAGAAGAGCATCCCTCAAAGTGATGATATCGCTTCTATAGACGACCCGTGGCATTGGAATTGTCTTGTCTGAGGAGATAATGGGAATTCCTCTCCCCGGAGAAGATGGATTCTAATCGCGCACATAATTCGAAATGATGTGTTATGTGCTCAGTGTGGGCTTTTTTTTATATCGATAATGGATTTTATTGTGTTGTGTGGGGGGAGCTGTTATAGACTGGAATAGTGAGGCTATTACTCGTTTAAGAATTATTTTTTTTGTGGGAACGGACTAATCAGAGGGGTGCTAGGTGTTTGTCATTGTGAGGTTTGATATGTTTTTTCAATCATTTCAATTTAAGAAACAGTTAGAAAATGACGTACCTAGATACTGACACCTTAAAAAAAAGCATACCACTCTATACTTAGGAGGTGGTATTAAAGTTTTTTTTATTAAGCGTTCTAATAATAATATTGAACACAGAAATACTGTGCAGGACATTTAAGAAAATTTAAATATTTTTTTTTCTAGTTTTAAGGACTTTTTTTTAGGGTTCCAGTAACCTCTTTTTAAAATATAATTAGAAATACTGCGCGATTTCTAAAAGACATATTTAAAAAAAAATAGGTCTTTTTTTGCTGATTTAAATTTTTTTTAGGGTTCCAATGACTTTCATAACGTAACATTCAACACAGACATACTGGGCAGTTTCTAAGGATAATATGGAACCATATGCTTTTTTCGGGTTCTAAGCAACTTTACAATTATCTCTTCGTAATTATAACTTTGAACACAGAAATATTGTGCGTTTCTTAGGACATTTAGAGAGACATTTTAAAATTGGACATCAGTCATCCATAATTAAAAATCTGAACATTTCAACCGCCCTGCAACTAATGTTTTAAAAAACAAGCTTGAAAAGCATTTCATTTTCGCTTTTGCAACTCCCTATCACATTGATTACGTATTATGTACAATGGACCGTTACCGAGTCTGACTGATTCGGATTTCCTTTTTATAGAAAAAAATATATATATAATTATATATAATAAAATATATAATAAATATAAAAAAATTATCCCAAACTGATTGAAAGAGACAAATTAGAGTCAATTATTTTTCTTGTCTTCGCTTTGTCCTTTCGGCATTACATTTTTACAGCTAATTTGAGATCAGGGTTACCGTTAGGCAACTGTAAAAGCAGTTTGCAAATCTGAAATATTTGGTCACTATGACCCAACAAAATTATGCAACCTTTTGATGCTGTAAAAAAAATTGTAGTTGGTATAAAAGCAAACCCGTTCTCAGTGTCGCCATTAGTGCCGATAGATCTAAAACTCCAGAAATTCGATTGAAAACTCAAATTGAAATATGGACTGTGCTAAAATAATCGAGGCCGCTATTTGTTTATTCATTTGTCAGAGGAATATGCTGTCGGTAGACCGATGTATTCGATGAGGAAAAAAAAACTTCTTCATCGTGTAATAGTAATAAAACTGCGTACTTACTTCAACTTGCCTAATTCCCGACTAACTCAGAAGCGATTACTCTGCGTTCGTGACAGTGGTGCTTCAGTGCTGCTGCATTGTACAAAGGAAAAGGCGATACGCTAGACTGATGTCACACACCATGGAAACCGTTGAGCTGGTCTTATAACGCCGATAGAGTACTTCGAGACAACGTCAGTTGCAATTGAAAAAAAAATTGCAGCAGAATGAAAGGACCGGTTGACTATTTTTGCTCGAATGTTTCGTAAAAAGTTTATAATAAAGCGAATTTCAACAAAAAAAAAGTTCCAAAATTAAGAAAGCGTATCCAAACACTATTTTTAAATACTAAAAACTTAACAATACAAAAGGATTATGTACAAAAATAAAAGTAAATCCGTGAGAATCGCGTTGTTAATTAAGTGGAAGATTTTTCTACACATACATATACAAACGAACAACAACAATTAATTAATAACAAAATTGTACAAAAAAAGAAGTGAAAATGTTTGTAAATGGCTGCATCAAGAGCTGCATGCAAGCGTTTTAAGTCAACATGTTCACTGTTTTTATTGTTTTTTTTGCTTTAACATACTTTCTCAGGTTTTTTTTCAACAATTTGGTACTTTTTACTCTTGAATATCTTCTGTTTTCACTTAAATATACACTTTATTATCAATGATTTTTCCACAAGATTTGTGCAAATTTTTGAAATTTTATCAGTCAATTTGTTTCTGACGTTTCAGAAATGTATTCGGCACTTCCGAAAGAGATGGCTTTCTGATGGCTAGTGCCGATTTATCGTAGGTAAATCCAACACAGGTGTAATCCGAAATAAAGGGTAACGATGAACATATATCGCGATTCCTTAACATATTCACTGTTATCGAAAAGGGCATCAATAGACAACTAAGAGTTCTGTTATGGGTGGCGCTAAGACAACGATGAGTTCTAGAAACCTACGTACAGTTGATCTGGACATGTATACGAGAGCGGGTCAATAAGTCCGTGACTTTTGGAATAAAACACAGATTTTTTGATAAAAAAATAATTTTATTTTTCAACGTAGTCTCCCTTGAGCTCTATAAACTTTGTCCAACGCTTCTCCAATTTTTTTATCCCTTCCAAAAAAAATGATTTGTCGAGGTCCTCAAAATAGGCCTTTATTTGCGAGATGACTTCATCATTGGAGTCAAATCTTTTTCCACCAAGCCATTTCTTCAGATTTGGGAACAAGAAGTAGTCGCTCGGAGCCAAATCTGGAGAATAGGGTGGATGAGGAGGAATTCATAGCCCAATTCATGGTTTTTTGCCATGGCAACTGCACATGTGTGCACCCTTGCATTGTCTTGGTGGAAAAGAACTTTTTTCTTGGCCAAATGAGGTCGGTTTTTTTTCAAATCGTCATTGAATCGGTCCAATAAGTTGCGTAATATTCCCCATTGATTGTTCTTCCCTTTTGAAGGTAGTCAATGTGGATTATCCCGCGTGCATCCCAAAAAACAGTCGCCATAACTTTATTGGCTGACAAACCCACCTTGGCCTTCTTTGGCGCCGATTCACCCTTAGAAACCCACTGTTTCGACTGTTGTTTGGTCCCTGGTGTGTTGTGATGGATCCATGTTTCGTCCACGGTTACAAAACGGCGCAAAAACTCCTCCATATTGCGATTAAACAACGCCAAACCTTCCTGTGAAGTTGTTACACGATTGCGTTTGTGGTCGACTGTGAGCAAACGCGGCACCCATCTTGCGGAAAGCTTTCTCATGCCCAAGTGATCATTCAAAATTGAAACCACTGAGCCATGCGAGATCCCTACGGCTTCCACAATCTCTCGCACTTTCAATCTTCGGTCGGCCAACACCATATCGTGAATTTTTTCGATTGTTTCGGGTGTAGAGACCTCAACTGGGCGTCCAGGACGTTCGGCATCTTCAGTGCTTGTACGGCCACAACGAAATTCAGTAAACCACTTTTTTACCATTGAAATCGATGGTGCAGAGTCCCCATAGTATTTTTCAAGCTTAGCCTTGGTCTCGGTAATGGTTTTTTTTCGCAAGAAATAATGCTTACTAAGCACACGAAATTCACTTTTTTCCATTTTCTCCTCAAATTAGTGAGTAGTCTGATAAAAATAGCTGTCAAACACAAACTAACTGACGCAGCAAGTTTAAATTTTGACAGGAGTCAACTGACAGATGCCTGTTGACAGGAGCAGTGTTGCCGTTTTATTAAAGAGGTCAGAAATTCAAAAAGTCACGGACTTATTGACCCGCCCTCGTAAGATAGTAAAGTGATTCCTAAATACGAAAAGTTGAAATAGTTGGGGTCTGTGATCAATAGTGAAGCAACGGACGTTTTCGAAAATGTCAATTTGATCGTCCAGTGATTGTTATTTTATGAAGCGGAATGGTCAAATATGCAATAGTAATGTTTGCAAAAATACAGGAGCATTTGACTTTTTCAAACACAATCAAATCGGAGCCGTATCTTTTAATAGGAACTCGAACATGGAAAATTTGATGGTATGAAAATAAACCAATTACTTTTATTTCATAATAAATACAAAATGAAGACACAAAATAATTGAAATCTTTCTCGCCATTAGCCTCTTAATTTGTTCAACCATCAATCTTTTTCGTCACATCGGTTTTTTTCAACGCAGAAGACAAATTACTCGCGCAAACTGCGTTATCGAAGATATTGCTTTTGCAGAAAATTATTGGTTTGCGTCGAAAAATCTACTGTTGCAGTCTGCGTTGAAGAGCAATTTGCGGACGCCTCTTTGACCTAGATGACGTTTTCGAAAACGGTATACCTTTGATGACGAAATCAATCATCGCGTAAGCTTAAGGTGAATGAAGTGGCAGCTAACTTCGGTGACCGGAAAATGCCTAATATCCTGTAAAAAAGGCTCTACAACGCAGTTCTGCGCCAGCGCGGCACTCACATACGGTTCACAATGTAGGAAAGCGTACAAAAGTATGGGGCGGATTAACGGCAGCTGAGATGAAAAATCATTGATGGAGTAACAAAGACTGATCGAATAAAAAATTCCAATTCAATTCATGTTGGCAGTTGCACAAAGTCTAAGCCAGTTGTCATACTTGTCTATGGAATTAATCATTTTACGGTGACAGTTAAAATTGGGAATAAATTTGCCCTGAACTATTGACTGTTCGGAGTGTCCATGTCAGTGAATCAGATATTATACATAAGCAGTATTATTCGAACTATGTATCTATATGTCGCAAAGAATTACATTAAGTATATTATTTTATTATCACATAAACCCCTTAGGTTAGGGTAGGTTGAGGTAGGACCATAGGTTAGACCAATATGAGTTCCATTGTGCTACCACATGGATCTAGGGAGTCTCTTCCTCCACCCGTTAAATTGTTAAGAGCTTCCTATGAAGCGTGAACGCTTCTTCATGTTAGCCAAAGAGAAGGCTCCTAGATAGGTCTTTTTTTTAAGGCACAGAGTACGACATATACAAAGAAGGTGAACTGTATTCTCCTCCTCCTCTTCGCGAATGCCGATGCGTGCTTGCCTGTTACACAGTACCCTGTAGTGACATCAATTTGGAGCTTATGTGGAGGCGTAGGCGAGATAAGACACATAGAGCGTAGCAGGTTCAGCTTTGGCCAGATATGTCAGTCGCTAGACATGTAGTACCACTTGTACACCTATGGTTTGTTCCCTCAATTGCTAATAGCTTAAACGTAAGTTTTGCTGGTAGCGATTGGTATACTTAGAGAAACTTCATCAGGTAAAAGAGATACTGTGTTTCCATTTTTGGCGAAATCATCTGCTTTTCAGTTCCCTGGAATGTCTTGCCCCCGGGCACAATAGAGGTGAATGTTGAACTGCTCCGCCATCTCCCTAAGAAATGATGGGCAATCTAGGGCAACGATTGAGCTATATGAGACGGAGTCCAGGGACTTAATCGCGGCTTGACTATTCGAGAAGATACGGATGTCCTAAGTGGATATCACATTTCTCTTTAGCCACGACAAGACTTCTTTGATCGCCATAATTGGCACCTTGAACTCGCTACAATGATAAGAAGATGGAACGAGAAACTAAGCTTTAGTCTAACAAAACGGGAGAAAACATTTTTTAAATCAGTGCATATAGAGACGAGTTCTGTAATGAGCTAAAAGATGCGTTAAGTGAAAGCGATCGATGATAGATCGTTAGATCGTTTTTATTTTACGTGATCTAGCTTCTGGTGAAACATGAATAGCCATAGTTTTGTTAACATTTGGTTTATGGTTTATATATATACGATGAGATGCACTCGATTTGCTCTTCGCTGGCTTCAAGATCAACCGATTTCGCCTAACCTTCAATCGCCGTGAAAGCTTCTACGTATGATGGAAGCACCGACAATATCGATATCGTCCACGTACCCTAGTACCTTCCGTTTTGACACATACATACATACATACATATTAGGCCTTGACGGCCCATACAGCGCTTGAACCTAGCTTCTCCAACCACTTTAATGCGAAGTGGACCTAGAGCTTAACGCCGAATCCGAACGGCAAATTTGAGAAGCTTTCTCATGACAATTTGATACTCTTGGATGTTTGTCAGACGTTCGCAAGAGGTACCAACAATTCCAAGTGGCCCCCCATCTAAGTACTCACCACGCCCTACTTCGTTTAATTGCGGTGATCGAACGAGAACCGATTGATTCGACGTGGCAAGGTCGTTGGCTTCCGTTTTGACAGTGGTATAAAATGTAAAAGAAAAGAAAAAGAATATTATTATAAAGAATATTTTTTATTTAAAAAAAAATAATATTAAAATAAAAAGATAACCAAAGGTTTTTTTACTAATCACATACCCGCTAAAAACGCATTTTCCGTACAGAAACCGAACTTACTCCAGGATAACAAATTCTTTTTGTTTGAACCACCCACTATTTGTATCAAATGTACTTTTACTTGCTGAGTGGAATTTACGCAAACTATTGCGCATGGTTCAAGTCTTCCCTACTATTGGTCTCGATTTCGACCATCCCACAAAGTTTTTCCACTTTGAACAAGCATTTTTCAAGCCTTTACATATGGATTAACTCATGTTTTTGTGATCCGGTCTCCAGCTTGTCTCCGCCTGTCCTGCTAGCCCCGCTTCGCAAATCCACTGGAATGATAAAAAGCCAAAAATATTTATAATAAAAAAAAAAATTACGTACTGTTCTCTTTCTTACATCTCCAATTCAGTTTTTTACCAATATTTTGCCAGCGATCACTTGGGAATGATTCAGTTATTTTATTTCAGTAAGGCGGATCTGTTTAAGTAGAAATTAATAATTTCTCTAGTAGTTATTCTTTCATATAACCTGGCTTTTCAATTTAGCGGTTCATTTAAGAGAAGTAATTTATGTGGAAAATGCTGTTTTGACAGTATTCGTTTGGATGTTCAATAGTTCATCCTGTTCGCTGTTTCAGATATTCTCTCAATTCTCCATTAACGTGTAGGTTAACTAGTATCTCAGTTGGTCAATGTACAAAAGTTTATCGGTCACGGAAGCGAAAACGTAGGAAACCATACTTTTTTGACATTTTCTTACGCAGCACTCAAACTATATAAAGCATAAATGAGGAAGTTGCAAGGCGGCACCTTTCCTATTTTGTTCCTACGACTTTCCTTGATTGAATGGATTTAAAATAAAAGAAAGCAATGAGAATCTATCTTTTTTTGCATTCGATATAACAAAAATATAAATATCGATCGACGCAATACTGCTGAACTGATTCCATCTTCTATATAAAGGGCATTAAGAACTAAAGACACTCCATTACGCGATTTGTTTTTTTCCACTCACTTTATCAGATCAGGACCATTCTTGCGTCTCCGTTACTTATTAAACATAATTTCAGTGCAATAATTAATGTCCCCCAACACATCTTTATATTTACATAATGAATACAATTACTCTTCTCTCGTCCAGGCCGCCATGGCGCTTGAACTATTTTAGCCCTTTGCTGACTGAAATATAAAATAAGCCATTTAGTGTAATAATGTCTTGCAAGATTGTAGAAAAAGGGACTCCTTTGCAATCATTGTCACTCAACCGCAAAAAGAGAAGAGGAACGGACGCAGCGATTTCTACCGAAATTATGGTAATTAACATCCTTGCAAAGTGAGTGTACGGTTTGGACTTTACTGATGACAGAGCTTGATTTGATATGACTCAAAATATTGAGCATACATTTCATTTCTTTGTGTAAGGTCGCTGAAACCAAACAAAGATATAATTTTGTAAAAGAAAATATGTAAATTCTGTTTAAAAATTATATTATATTATGTGAATAATGCCTGAAGCGAAATCACAATTTGGAGTTGCTTGACAAGCCATAGGAAATCAATGAAATCTATCACAAATCTGCATTGCGTTTCAAGTTCAATTCGATTCTGCTAGATTCGTCATAGCAGAATGCAATGTTTCCTAACGTTGGTGTTAAGCATCCTGGGAAACCTATGGAATGTCAAGCTATTTCTTGGTTTGCGATTCGTGTCATTGTTTATATTTGAATTTTTGGTTTGCGTCGAAAGCCAAAGCTGACGCAAAGCTTTTGGATGTTACGAAAGCAATGCACTCGCCAATGCGGGATTATGGTTTGGGCATAAATCATAAATTATGAGGTGGTGGATAATGATAATCGAGTCAGGGACAGTTCTCCTGTAAATATGATAACAAAAATACCGCATAGAATCGTATTAGCACAACGTAAGAACATACTATGGTTTATTTGAACCAAAACAAAAAACCTGGACAAATATCATCACGCCAACAGGTCCCCGTACTGTTGTACAGATACTCACATGACCAGTGTTGCCAAACATTTTCAGAAAATGGACGCTGTTTCGAAAATGTTGGCATTACAAAATTTTGTCAGGCGGTTACATTCATAAACAGCGAAAATAACACAAATAAACACCGTCCTACCTATATTTTATTTAATTAATAATTGCTGAGTGGATGATTGCTAATGCCAGGGTCAGGAGAAGTTTCAGAACTGGGGCTACAGACTCCATGTAGATCCTTTGATAAGAGATCGCCTGACTGTAATCCGCGTTCAATACATGTTTTGAAACATCAGCCTAACGAAGCAGAAAATCCTTTTAAGAAAGCTTTAACACGTCGATTGCATTGGCTCGGCCATATCGAGCAAATGGACAATAATGGTCCAGCCAAAAGGATCAACGAATTGCAACCCCCACGTTCGAGATACCAAGAATGTTCAAACGTCTATTCTAAACACCCGATCATAGCGGTGAATGGAATGCTGCAGTATCTCAGGCATTGTTTTTTACCGGTGCCCTTTGAAATACTATAAATAGAGTTGTCCATATATTGAAAAATATATTGATATGGACCTAATCTGATTTTGTTTGAACTAAAATTATTAGGGTATTTTATTTGTTCGACTATACCGAACGATTTACAAATTCACAACATGAAATTGTAATGCGGCCAACATCATAACGGTATTCCATTTTTATTTTAATATAAAATAGAAACAAAAGCAGTTTCTGTTCAATCTACTATAATATAGCTTATGCTGCAGAGTGAGTGAGTACGTATTTCTGCTTTTCAAATCTGACACATCCTACACATCAACAAAATAAATTAATGCGCTAGAGAGGATACATCTATAATATGCGAATGCATTGACAGATCGGCTTTAATAAAGCGCCACTATTATACTTAAAGCGCTATAAGGAGCATGAGTAAATGGCGATCTTCCGCATATACCCTCATGAGCTTATGCGCTGATTACTGGCATGGGTGCACTGTGTAGTGACGCTGTTCTCCTGTACATATGTATATCCAGAATGTGTAGTGTTGGGTCTCCTACCTGCCGTATATGATTTGCACTTAGTGCTTCAAAGTAGCTTCCTTACTTTATGAACAGTAAGCTTACTCACCGCATTCGTTGGTATACCTGCAGCTGCTGGTTTCTCGACAGCCGTCGCGACATAATCCGTGTGTTTCTTTATTCATTCTGAATATTCGGAATATTCCGAGTGAGCCATTAACGTTTCTTTATTCAATGGAATATTCCGGATAATCCATTTCGGTGTTTCTTTATTCATTCTGGAATAAATGGAATGCATTCTTTTTATTCCTAGAGAAAAGTGGAATAAAAAGAATATTCCCTCGTTTGACAGATGCACTTGATCAAAAAAAAAAAAATAGAAGCAACAGCAAACAATCAAATGGGTGAGCATTTATTGCAAATTTATTGTCTTTTTTTATATTTTTATGTGTGTTGTTTTAAGTTAATTATTTTTTTATTATATATTTTTAATTTCCTTCCAGAATCAAATATACATTTTTAAAATGTTCTTCTGTGGGCATGAAATGCCGCATAGATGTTGGTAGTTGGTGACAAGATGATTTCATGAGCAGTGTTGCCACTTATGCTACATAAAAAGGTGCATGTTTTTTGAACTTGTACTAAATCCTTACTAGAAAGGACAACATATTTAATGTTTTCCTTTTTTCCTTCGATTCAACATATTTAACATAATAACAACACGAGAATATAATGTTATTCATAAAAATAATAACAATATCTTAGTAATAAATAATATATTATGCTTTATCTGAGCGAAAGTTGTATATTACTGTATTGGGTACTTCGTTAAGAAACGCAGCTGTGGAGACTTAAATAGGGACAAGTCGTTTCCCGCTACATATTGTTTTGGTTGTCGAAAATATTGATAGCTTTAAAATGTTCAGTCAATCACAAATTCGTCACTGACAAATAAATTTAGAGAATTCATTCGCTGTTTTTGTTTGTAAAACAACATTTTTAAAACGAAATGTGAGTAGAATTGCTTTTTTGGAAAATAAAATAATATGTATTGAATAGATACAATCACTGGAACTTCACTTCCATAAGTCTTATGAACAAAAAGCAGTCACAAAAGCATGAGCTTAAACAAAGCAACTAACAACAAAATAAATTTAAATTTTAATACGTTTTCCCAATAGTAGTACTCAGCTGATTAATTGAATAATCAAATTATTTGCGCTATAAAATTAAGAAGGAGTACCTAAACACTATTTTTGAACAGTAAAACGTAAAAAATATTGTAGAATTGTGTACGAGAAATAAAAATGAACTTTTGGCAAAAATGGTTTTTTTTTGGAAACAAATTAGGTTGAACGAATTTGCTATATACATATTTTTAATACTACTAAGTATAAACGAACAAAAACAATTAATTAATAACAAAATTGTACAAAAAAATGAAAATGCCTTTAAATTGCTGCATCAGGAGCTGCACAAGTCATTTTGGTCAACATGTTGACTGTTTTTATATATTTTGTTTGCCCTGACATACTTTCTCAGGTTTTTCCTCAATAAGGAGAAAATTTCCCTTTGATTTCGCCTAAATATACACTTTATTAACAATCGCAATAATTTTTCATACAATTTCTGCAAATTACTGAAATTGTATGCTTCAATTTTTTCTTGACGTTTAAGAAAGAAATGCGGCGCTTCAGAAAGAGATAGCTTTACGCACGTGCTCTATCGCATTTTGCTTGTCAGTGTTCATAATCGATGAATAATTTGTTAATTGACATTCATAGTACCAAAATATCGATTGATTAATAAATTTTGTCGCTTATCAATAATTGATTTTTGACAACGATAATGAGGGTGTTTAATTAATTTAATGTAATTTGTATTACTGAGATATCGTTATTATTATTGTTTCTGTGAACTTAAATTGTATTTTCTTAAGGTTTCTCTTCTCATATTTGTTTTATTATATATGTTTTTATTTTAGTGCTGTAGTGGAGTATTACCTCACATGTGAGTTCAGTAATAGAAAAAATATATTAATTGTAAGTAGTAAATGTTGTACTTGTTCTTGAACTAAGTGGCAGCGCTGGTCAATAGACAAATGGCTGTCATTCTATTCGGTCCATTTTTGTTTCTTTATTCATTCCATTCTGGATATTCCGGATAAAAAAATCGAATATTCTGGCTTTTCTATTCCTTATCCGGAAAAAATAAAGAAACTCACGGAATATGTATATCAATGTGCTTCCTGTAAGCTTTTAAAAGAATCATTTTGAAAGCAATGTGCGTCTTTCGATACTTTTGAGGTCATGTTGTTTTTTTGGTTATAGCTCAGTTCAATACGGTGGGGCAGATTCGACACTTTTTCTGTAGATTCGAAATAACTTTTTTGCAAAAGAATATACAAAAGGATTTTTCTTTTTATTTGAAACTTTTATATTTGTACTACAAAAATGCATAGTTTCTTGAATCATTTTTGTCTAGTGTATATTCATGCACGACAATCAATGTTACATCAGGTGTACCAAAATACTCCGTCGAATATTTGGTTCTGTGTGCGATGGGGGCGAATGGAGGAGAAGATTCAACCGCGAACTCTATGAGCTATACCAAAATGTGGATGTAGTCCAAAAACTAAATCACGTCGACTAAATTGGCTCCGCCAAATTGAGCGATTTTTTTTTATAATTTGTTTGAGCTAAAGGAGTCTTACCGCAAATTACAATACCCTTATTGTATAAGTAGCACCTGCTAATGGCATATTTCATTGCATGCTTTTCGGTGTCACTTGCTTTAGAAAGAATAGAGAGATAGGAAAGAAATTTGTTGGTGCAGTTGTATAGTTTTTCTCAACGTGTGTTGTCTAAGTTGCTTAGGGAGATAAGGTTTTACATATATATATAAAATATTTGATTGCTTTCCTTTGCCTTTAGTTTATTTTCGTTGAAAGGAAGCGAGACTTTTCCACTGGCACAAAACGAATGACCTCAACATAGTCGCATAACTTTATCACCACATATTGACCCTTACTAATAACCGCAATTAGTTATTGCTGAAAAGAAATTTGAACAGTGTTTAAAGATCGTGTACCAATAAAAATTTTAGTGCTAAGGATGGCCCAACTCAGAGGATTAAATTTAATGCATGAAAACTCATATTTAAGTCACTTTCTATACTATCAAAATTGGATAGCTATTTCGAATCATTTGTTGCCAGGTGTACGAAACGACGGTTTCTGAAAAAGAAATTGTATTACTTATATGTTGATATTTACCTCGATTTTATTTCTTAAAATTGGCCACATTGAGTGTTTCAATCATAAAGCTTCAAGTGCATTTAATGCATATTAATTTAAAGGCCATTTTCATTAAAAAATTATTTTTTGTTGATTTCATCATTGTTAGAAACACTTTTTACACTTTTAGTGTACCATGCAAAGAAATTGAAACCCAGCACAGATGAACTCTGCAGAGGATGTGGGGACGAAGAGGTGAATGAGGATACCCCTCATTTCTTCTGTCAGTGCAGCGCAGTCATATCAGAAACAATATCCTAGGCAGATATTTCTTCCAGGACTTAGAAGAACTCTCCGGCAAGTCTGTGAACGACTTGCGCAAGTTCATCAACGCATCGGGACCCGCTAAGGTTTTTCATTGGTTCCAAGTAAGGGAAGCATAACCTCCAGGGTATCACAAAGGGTCTACATTGACCTAAGTGTGACCGGCGCCGGATTCTTTTGCCCCTTCAGCCCAGTAAGCTAACCTAACCTAACCTACACTTTTAAGTCAGTTTAAAGTCCTTTCCGTGCAGGGGCTTAAAATATTGGTAGAGGCAACTTAGAGGCGAAATCACATCTAGGCACTTTTACCATTCATGTGATCCTAGCGAGACAATTAAAATCTTATAACGTTTCGTTTCGCAATGGAGATCCGAACGAATTATAGATAGTGTACTGATGATTTTCTTGTTTTTATCGTATTAAGCTGCGGTGGGTAAATATATAGTGCCCGGTACCAATAACAAGTGAAGCTGAAATTTGTAGTCCCTTTCACTCTAATGCAAAAAAAGTTTAAATGAAGAGCACCACTAATTTAAACTCCACATTAAATTCGTTATTGGTAAGCCCCGGTGTGTTCCCTAACTTTTCTTACTTCAAATGCCTACTTATTATTATGTTTTGTTTAAGACATTTAAACATATATATATAATAGAAAGAGTAACTGGTAACACTCGTGTGTTAGAAAAGTTTTGGGGTGGTTTAATTAGTATTTAAAAAAGTTTTTATTACGCTACTCGATATGAAAAACGCTGCATATATAAATGATAATTACTTAGAACATTAACCACTGGTTACTCTTGTTCGGTTATTGTGAAACGCACAGGAAGATGTTATGTACTGATTCAGTTTCAAGTAGTTCAACTGTGCCTCTTCCTTTACATTGTAAGTTAGACCCCTATAATAGGGTGTAAAAAGGAAAAAGTGTACAGACACGGACTCAAATCAAGTCACTCAATTCATCTTTAAGTTATATTTATTGGAGAATTAAGTATTTTGGTGCAAACACTTCGAAAAGTGCGCGCAATCAAGTTTTGACAGAAGCTGGCATAGAAAATATTCTCGGTTTGGCGGGATGGTAAAAGGAATATTGAATTTCCGACAAGAGGGAAAACGTGAAAATTAGGTAGAGACCTGAAACCGAGGTCATTGCTTGGATAGATAATGTTTTGAGTACAGTACTTATTGCAGGCAAAAGTTAAACGAAATTGCGCAATGTTGTATGTTATGACAGTTTGTTTGGTTATTTAGGGGCTATGTTATGTCATATATGCATTTTTATAACTGTTAAACGTCAGGCATGTGGTCACAGGCAAAACTTCGCTTGCAGAATGCGAATTGAATCTTCATTGTTAACTTCCCAGTATTGGGTAAAATATTGTACATAATTGATCCGAAAATGAAAATCGTGATTTACAACATATTTCAAAATTTGAAGGTTCACAATATGTCTTTTATTATCGCGTATTGATAAAAATATGATCTGAAAGAAATTCAGAGAACGAAATTTTAAACGAAAAACATCTTATTGATCACAACAAATTAAATAACAAAAAAAAACAAAAGAAAGAGAAACAAAGAAAACGAATATTACACAAAATATACGAAATTAGCGCAAAATAGACAAAACCTAAATTAAATTGAACAGCGGTGATATAATATTGCCCCTATCTCATATCCGTTCATCACCTGGTCGTTCATGTATGAAAATGCTTTTATACACATCGAGCAGCCTTGCATTTTTTACATGTTTTAGCATTCGGACGTTCTCGAACCTAATGTCAAAATGGTTGCGGCTTAGAGCATGTAGAGCTACTGACGATTTATTTGCCCTGTTGTGTTTAATGTGGCTGCTATGTTCCATAAACCGACCCCCAATACTTCGTTTGGTCTGCCCGATGTACTCGTACTTCTCATCGCAATCATCACATCTCACCTCATAAATGCCCGATTTATCTTCAAGTTGTGATGTGTCTTTTGTAGTCCCTAGTAAGTTTTTTTATTTTTCCATTGCTGGAGAAAACTGCCTCGATATTTTGTTGTTTTAGTTTTAGTTTTAGTTTGTCCATTACATATGGGGTATATCATATATGTCATAGCTGCTCGCTCGAAATTGTTGTTGTCCACTTGTTGTTTCTGTTGTTTGAATAGTGTTCATAGAATTGATTTTTTAATTTTCCGTGTGTGTTTTTCTATTAAATTATCAACCATGGACTCCATATAGCCGTTGATACTGGCAACAAATGTGATTGTACTTCTTTAAGTAATTGTTGATAGACAACGGCAATTTACATAAACGATGTACCATCGAGTGAAAAGCGGCTAGTTTGTGCTGTATAGATAAACAGATAAATCGAATTTGTTTCCGACTTTTGTGACGAGGATGCCCAAGAACGGCAACTTGTTGTTTTCTTCACATTCGAAGGTGAAGTTGATGCCCTCAAACTGTGAGTTTATTGTTGTCCATACTTTGTAGATTTGATTTGTTTTAATGACCGCAAATACTTCATCTACATACCGTAACCAAATCCGTGGCAATGATCCCTCTTGTTTTAGCTTCATTTCAAAGACGGCCATAAAAACTTCAGCTATCAATGGGGAAAGTGGGTTTCCCATGCTTCCTTTATATTGGAAGAAATTGTGAGACATACAAACTTTTGCTGCTTTCAAATATGTCCGATTCTTACCATCGTCTAGCCCACAAGCTTCTAGGTGAGACTTCAAAGGGCTTCTACATCAAAGGAAATCACTATTTCGTCGTCCTCAATTATTGTATTTTTGGTTTTTTCCACGAAGTCTAATGTATTGTTCACGGACAGGCTTTCGAATGGGAACCTTTTTAACTCGTTTACTAACCATTTTGCAATATTGACTGATGGTGAATTGATGTTGGATACAATGTTTCTTATTTTTTTCCCCTGGTTTGTGTACTTTCTACTTTCCAAATCGTCAGTAGCTCTACATGCTCTAAGCCGCAACCATTTTGACATTAGGTTCGAGAACATCCGAATGCTAAAACATGTAACGAATGCAAGGCTGATCGATGCGTATGAAAGCATTTTCATACATATTAACGACCAGCTGATGAACCGAGATAGTGGCAATATTATATCACCGCTGTTCAATTTAATTTAGGTTTTGTCTCTTTTGCACTAATTTCGTATATTTCGTGTAATGATTATGTTCTTTCTTTGTTATACTTATTAGTGTAATGCTGATGATGAGTCGAATATGACTTGAAATGCATTCGAATAAAAAATAATTGCAAATTGACTAAGCAATTCATGTTTTTCTTTTGTTTTTTTTGTTATTTAATTTGTTGTGATCACTGAGGTGTTTTTCGTTTAAAATTTCTTTCTCTAAGTTGACGCGATCACAAGCTGAAAGTTCGTGCCTTTCTAAACGTCTTAACTTGGTTTCGTATGAAGAATTAGTTAAGTAAAAGAAAGCAAGTTAATCTTACTGAAAGAAATTATTTTGAATTCGGTTCAGCCGGTTTTTTGTTATAAAAAGAGACTGATTAACATCGCAGCATTGGGGATATTATTTTAATTGGTCCAAAAATTATAATCGTCATTTACAATATACATATTTTATTATTTAATTATCACAAATTTTTTTTTTCAAATGTTTTTTAGGAGATGTATGTTTGGGTATGTGTGTGTATGTACTTACAATTTTTTAGTTCATAAATAACTATCTCGCGTATACAAAATAATATTGATTTCATTCTCGTCTTAATCGACGTGTACTAACAAAAAAGAAACTGATGAAAAATCACACAGAGTTCAATAATAAAAAGATTGAAAAAATATAGACTGTAATTTCTTGAGAAAGATTTATCCAATCCAATTTGTTCTGGTCACAATCCATATATTTCAAAATTTCAGTTATTTTCATTAATTTTTTGATCAAAGAGCAGGTGACAGTTTTTTAGAATAGTAAAAAAATGTAAGCATAACAATAAACAATCAAAATAAATAATAAATGAGGAGAAGAATCTATTGATTTTATTTATTTTTCGCGTACTCTCCTTTTTTAATATTTATAATGTTAATAGCAGACCCGTTAAAAAATGCATGCATATTTTATTTTTGAAACCTATTCATCCTTTAACTCTTTATTTTTTGATTGATTGTCATGTCCATAGCACTCTGGGAAGTTGATAGTGTGGAGCTCCTGTGTCGCACTCACCGCACTAGTTATTTTTGTGTTACAGCGAAGTATTTCATATAAGGATACGACAAACAGTTCCTTAGCTCCATTTCATTCACCCAAATAATATTAGACAATTTAATGTTTGAGGTATTGCTTGCGTTTGCAATAGAAGAAATGGTCTGCCGCGTTCTGGGTATATTTTAATTAAAATTCAAAACAATGTTGTATATTCGAGCTACCAATCGCTACACAATTATTTCTCTGATTTATTTACCCATCAGCCCGGGCACAATTCAATTGACTGAATTTGACAAATAGATTGATTACATACTATCCAACAAAATCCCCCAGAGGCAGAGATGTCAACCATCCTGACTTCAAGCTGTCAGTTTATTTTCTCCGTACCCCCATGACCAGAAGGAGAATTCACACCAATTAGAACGGAATTTAATCACACCACATATGGCCAAGTTGGTAATATGTATATATTAGATCGGAGCCCACAGCGTCGATTTGCAACACGTAACTCAATTTTGGCATGTATGGCACCATATGGTTCTTGTCGTCGTATCACTGTAACATCCTTCTGAATAAATGAAATTTTCCATTCGTTTGATGCAGCTAGACTTTGTCACAGCATTCATGCTTGACTGTCTCCAAATTTTCGAAAGGGCAAATGTTTCAGTTTTTACCCATACAGTTGAAACACCCACACGAAAGCTCTTAAGGGGTGAGTAGTGAGTGCGAAACAGAGATAACAGCATGGGAAAGCATTTTGCTGAACATTTCCCATTGTTGGGGTTTGGAGTTAACAGATAATCAGCGCGAGTGCTGAGTTTGTCTTATCTAACTCTCGCCACATACAAAAACACACGGGTATCATGCGCTGCAAATATAATGATATAATGATGCGGACTTGACAAGGTCGTGGACAAGGTTCATCTCACACCGCCAATCATCCACATATTATGTTGTCTCAGGCAAGTGAGTGCGCTCTAAAGCGTTGCCGAAAGTACTTCTATTGTACTACTCTCGACACATTCTTACTACCGTACTCCTCCTTTCACATTTGAACTACTAGTTTTGAAAGCCCTTCGGTTTTTAACCCTAGAAAGATAAACTGTGCCTCGGAGGCGCCCGCGAAATATATAATATTGCTTTCTTCAGTTAACCGACGCTCGAACAAACTTGATTTTTTATTTCCGGTTCGGTAAGTACCACCGTTTTTCAGTTATGGTAATGCGTGGCGCTCGAGAGGCGCATCTTTATCTTCTGTGTAATTTTCATGCAATTTTTTGTGATTTTTTTTTTGTTACTTTTAACATATATTCTACTCATGTGCGGTAAATATGAAGTAGATAGCTGTTATTTCAAATTGAATGGGTTTTATGAACGTTTTAACATCATGGCGTGTAGAAGAGTGTTGAAAGAGGGAGAAATTGTTTTTTTTTTGAATCAAGAAGAAGAAGAAGAGAAGAACTTACAAATGATAGCAGTGAGAGCGAGATTGAGGATCATGTAAGTGAAGATGATGTTCAAAGTAAAACTGACGACTAGTACGTCGACGAAGTAATCGAAGAAAACGTAAATGACACCTCAACATCTGAAAACCCCGGACATAACCACCGCTTAATTATTCCAGCTCAAAGAGTAATCAGAGGTAACAATAGACGCGTTTGGGCTACTTCTAAAGGCCAAAGTCATGAAAAAACATCCGCGATCAATATAATTCGCTATAGTAGAGTACCTACTCGAATGTGTCGAAATATTTTGGAACCACTTTTATGTTATTTATACCGGATGACATCATTTAAGAGCTCGTTCACTGGGCAAATGTGGAAATATCAATAAAACGTACTGATAGTAAGACTTCTTCGACATTTAGAGATATGAATCCTACTCAAATCAAAGCCTTTATTGGAATTATTTTTATATGTCTTGCCATGATTCACGTCTATCCTTGTAGTTCATTGCTGCTTGCACCCTATAAACTGACAATTGTGGGAACGGTATAAGGTAAATCTAACATACGGGAAATTCCTGAACAGTTGAAAAACATCCGTTCTCGAAAAGTGGGAACGTCTATGTTTTGCTGTGATGTATTTCATATTGTAATTCATTATTAATAACTGAAAATTAAATACCGAAGACCTCTAATTTTGTGTTCCTTTTTGTTATGGATTTATAAAATCCTCCTTCACTTTAAAAAAAACGAAAAATTAATAATATATGTTTATGTTTTACTTAATATAACAATAAAATAAAGCAATTAAAAAAAATATTTATTTAATTATGATAAAAAAATACGTTCTTTAATTGTGCATTGCGGAGGCGCATGTTTATCTTTTCAGTACTAAAAAATAAGATTATCTTTCTAGGGTTAAAACAAAAACATTTTATAGATGCAGCAGGGTGCAATATTATCTTTATTTAAGGTACTCGTATATTTCGTTATTTTATTAAATGCAAATTCGGCAGCATTTTACTTTCAAATTTGTCGTTGTCTTGTCGACTTTTTCATCTGTCAAATTCATTCAGAACTCTGTTTTGTTGGTGTTCTATGGATGTGGTCTTGATATTTAACTTTAATTCATAGTTGCAATAATTACCCACGTTTCGTTACAATAAAATGAACAAGCTTTGTATAGTTTGGTTCTGGCCTTAATAAGTGTTTATAAGATACAAATGAAAAAAAGAAAAGTAAAATTAAATAAAGTTTACTACTACTGACTGTGATTGTCTTATAAAATTTCAGATCCCTAATAAAAAGGTTTGTTAATATGAATGGAAAAAGGAAAGGAAACAATTAAGAGTTCCTGCCGCCCATGTGTCTTGCTGTTGGAGGTGTCATTCAAAAAATGAGTCTGCTGCTTTTCCTGCCAATTATGTGCAAAAATTACCTAAACTGCCTGCTGCTAAAGTCGATGATTTTCCGTGTTCACATTGACATTTTCAAAAACAGGCAAACATTGTGACCAAATGTTTCGTCGCGGCTGGCTGAGCGATTTTGCTATCATTTATGAGGTTGACAAGAAGGCAATCTGTTACACCAAATTTACAAACAACAAGCAACATCTTATCAGACACAAAAATTCGAAACCTCATGAGGAAATGCTGAAATGAATAGCAACCCAAAATAGAAACCGCAACTACTGACTCGACTAGGAAAAACGATTTGGCTATGAATGTGCTACCCATTTATTCAAAATACTACTCCCTTTTATCTTCTGTACTACCTTTGAACATTTCTCTGCATTAACGTTCCAGTTTAGATGTGTGCATCGGTTGCACGGAAAGGAAGCACCACATCCTGCTGTCACCACACTTTTTGTTTGCCATCCTGCAAATTTCCTTTTTGCCTCAATTTATCAAATTGTGCCAAGTGATTCATTTTTCTTGTTTTCTTTCCATTTTGCTTTCTTGTCGTCATAGTTTTCTCGTTCCATCAGTTCACTCAACCAATTTATATGTGGCGTGCGAGATAGGGTTGGCTGTTGTAGGACTGGATGATTGCATGTATGCCAACTGGGGAGGTATGTTGCAACAGAAATACGCGGGAGTTATATCACGCTCATTATTGTGCTAACCCACTCTCTCGGAAAGTAATGGATTTGTAAACACGAGCATGATAATTTGATAATTTATTCCTGTTCATCATCGAGCACTTTCGAGTAGCTAGCGCCGGAAGTGGACGTGGATCCAGAATACAGATTCTGCGAAGGGTTGAGTGGAAGTTTCATTACGTTTGTGAATTTATGTATAATTTTTTGTTGCTCTGTGTTGTTATTTTTGTTTGTGGATGCGTTTGGCAGGACAATCAATTTTTCCTTGCTTGTGTTGTACAATGGGATTGTTGAGAGCGTGGTTTCAATTTTCGTTGACTTGGTATGCCTGAAATAATGGGAGAAAATAGAATTTGTTGTATGACGTTGCTTTTGGTGGTTAAGAAGATATTTTGAAACATAGGGAAAGCACACGTTGAATACCCTATTCTTATTCTCCAAAAAGTAGGCGTGGGAAAAATAAGTATGATAATCACCGCTATCGTGGAATCCGTCTGATATGAGATTTACTACTACTACTACTATCTACTTGCGATTTCGCAACTAATCCCATAAACAGTGCAATGCATATGGGGGGCATGCTGCCCCCCTGCAACCCCCCTGCTAGGGGTCACTGTTTGATTTGGAGTGGGTGCAAGGGTCTTTAGTTATAATAGACAAATTCTCAAATTATGGGTGGGAAATAACTTCACAAAATTTTGGGTGAAGTTATTGCTCACCATCAGTGGGCAATAACTTCACAAAAAAAAGTGAAGGTATGGCCCACTCGAGGTGAAGTTATTGCCCAGGTGAAGGTATTGCCCGTGAAGTTATTTCCCTGCACCGGATTACACGATGCTAATTGTTCACTATTAGCGGATCGTTCCCCCCGACGGATTCCACGATAGTGGTGATATTTTATTACACCTAAATGACTGTTTTGTCCGTTTTTAAAAGCTATTATCAAAAGACAATGTTTGTGTAAAAGTTTAAAAAAAACATAGGGACGGGCTACAGTCCGCTTGGGCGAAGTGTTGGATACCCTAATCTTTTTCCTATCCCTCATAAGTGGGCGTGACAAAAGTCTAATTATGGTTGAATTGTTAAGAACGCTCTACATATTTTGTTATATAACATTTAAAGGATTTTATCAAAAAAAAAGAAGCTTTTGTAAAAAAACGCTCCCTAGCTCAAACTTTGGTTTTTCAATAAAATGTTTTATTTATTTGTGGGCGTGTCAGTTGGCGAATTTAAAAAAAATTAACACATGAGCATAAAGGGCCCCTAGAGAGTATATACGAGTATTATAAATTTCAGCTCCCTAGCTCAAACTTTGGATTTTCAAAAAAAGTTTTTTTTTAAATTGTGGGCGTGTTAGTAGGCGGATTTTGAAAATATTTACAAATGAGCATAAAGGGCCCCCTAGAGAGTACCTATATATTATAAATTTCAGCTCCCTATAGCTCAAATTTTGGTTTTTCAATAAAATTCTTTTATTTAATTGTGGGCGTGTCAGTGGGTGGATTTTGAAAATTTTATCTCCCGAGTAGTTTTAGGAGTCATAGATCATATATACAAACTTTCAGCTTTCTAGGGCAAAATTCGATTTTTTCGATTTCGAGTCCCACGCCGTCTGTGGGTGGATTTCAAAAATTCGTAAACTTGAATATTTCGGGATCCTAGAGAGTACAAGGTGGCGCAAAAATAACCTTCCGATGTTTTTTGGTCACCGACCGATTATTGCTCAAATAAATAGTCACCAATATTCCGCGTTCTGGAGCAGTGTACCGTAACATTGTTTATTAACGTGTATTTCGCATGTGTTTACTACATAAATGTCAAAACAGAACTGACATTAGGGGCCAATCGCAAAATTTATAGCATTTTCTGATAGGAGGATTACTTTTGCGCCACCTTGTATATGGTTAAAATTTTAGCTCTCTAGGCCCAGTTTAAAGGCCTAATTTTTGCCGACGGACGGACGGACGGACATGGCTAGATCGACATTACTATCGATGCTGATCATAAATATAGTAACTTTTAGGGGTCTACGGGCAATATTAAGGTATGTTACAAACTCTGCGTCAGAAATAATATAGGTACCCTTAGAGTCGGGTATACAAATAGGACTTCATTTCCAATGATTTCTCTAATAAAAAGAGTATTTTTTTTAAATAGTTGGCGTTTAAGAGGACGAATTTTAGAAAGCTTTACACTTGATCTTTTTGGGCCCCTAGAGAACTTCTATTTTTTCGATATATCGTTTTTTTTAGATTGTGGACGTGTCAGTGATTGGATTTTAAAAAATCCTTACACTTGATTATTTCGGGCGCCTGGAGTGTATAATGTTCCAAATTTCAGCGTTCTAGCTCAAGCTTTAGGGCCTTAAAGTTGCCAACGGACGGACGGACATGGCTAGATAAACCAAAACAGTATTCCCCATTTTAATAAACACCAACTAGCAGCGAGATAGCACTGACACATCTGTTAATATATAATTCTTATTAATAAATGTGTGTTAGCTTTTAGTGACTTGATAGGGCTTGAAAGAACTACTTAAAAAGTCTCCGCCATTCAGATCTTGAGCTCTATCTTACACTATTCAACGAATTCAAATCTTTATCCTGCAACTTATATATTGACTATATAAGTAAAATGGAATGCTCTTTAAAAGTGGACCCCAAACTTTTCTGGGGATTTGTCAATTCTAAGAAAAAACCGATGTTCATCCATCGAAGCTTACTTACAATAGTTCTACATCTGCTGATTCGCTAGATGCAAGCAATATGTTTGCAGATCATTTCAGTAAGTCGTTTAGGGAGACCCCTCTTCACATAGATGATCAATATTTTAGTTATCTAACTGGCTGTTCCCAAATAAGCTTTAATAGTATCTCATTCGATTTGGAAACAATTTTAAAATGTGTTTCTTCTCTGAAGAATGACTATTCATCAGGTCCTGATGGCATTGCCCCGAAAGTTCTTAAAAATTTAGTCATGCAATTGCTTCACATCTTAAGTATCTGTTTGAATTGTCCATTAATACTGGTAAATTCCCTAAGCTATGGAAAAGTGTTTTTATCACACCTGTATTTAAAAAAAGGCGAACGCGGTGATATCACAAATTATAGGCCTATTTCAAAGCTTTTGTGTATCCCTAAGCTTTTTGAACAAATTGTTTGTGAAAAGTTAATATTTCTTTGTCGCAATATAATTTGTAGTGAACAGCATGAATTTGTAAGAAACAGATCCACTGTCACTAATCTGTTAAGTTTCTTGCATGATTGTTCTAATGCCTTAGAGAATAAGGACGAAATGGATTGCATATACACTGACTTCTCTAAGGCTTTCGACCAGCTGTCCCATGAATTAATCGAATTTAAGCTCAGGGCTTTTGGTTTCCCATCATCTTTCATAAAATGGGTTAATTCATATCTTAGATCAAGTGCTTACCAAGTCAAATTTAGAGGATCACTATCTGTATCTTTCACAGCTCAGTATGGAGTTCCCCAAGGAAGTCACCTCGCACCGATTCTATTTATACTAGCCATCACTGATGTTAAGGCATGTATAAATCACAGTAATATCCTGATCTACGCTGATGATATGAAAATATTTAAATCTATCACTAGTCAGCAAGATAGAATTTTTCTTCAATCTGACATTAACAGCTTCGCCAATTGGTGTGATAAAAACGGTTTATCCCTGAACCTTACCAAATGTCAACATATGACATTCTCTAGAAAGAATATACCTTCCACCTTTCAATATTCTTTGTCTCAACATATTCTTTGTAATGTTGATAATTTTAGGGATCTTGGGGTTTATTTCGATCCCAAAATGGTTTTTGCCAAGCATATCAATTTTATTGTTAATAAATCTAATTCTATGCTGGGCGAAAGAATTTAATGACCCATACGTTACTATGTCATCGTACAATTGTTTTGTCCGTCCGAGAGTATGCTTCACAAGTTTGGACGCCGTTCTACAACATTCATTCAAATCGAATAGAGGTCATTCAACGTAAATTTATTCGATTTGCACTTAGAGGACTTCCATGGGATGATCCATTTAACCTTCCTCCCTACAGTCAACGTATCAAGCTTCTTCAAATGTTACCCCTTTCTCAACGAAGGCTTAATAGCGATATCATTTTTTTACAGCAGCTTATATCCGGTCAAATAGATGCACCTGATTTGCTGTCGTCTATTGGCTTTAATTTTCGTGGTGGTGCCCATAATTTACGCAGTGTTGAATTATTGTTTAGCCCTCATCATAGAACGAATTATGGGAGGCATGAGCCTATTAGTCGCATGAGTAGAATCTATAATCTAAATGATCATGTGATTGACCTGCATGTTAGTAAAATTAAGCTAAAAAATATTTTGCGTATTAATGCTTTAATGTCTTAAATTGTTTGCATTATTTTGTGTTTGTGTTAGTATTTTATAGGTACATAATTATTGTATTTTTAATTGTTTTGTCCTTACTAACACCTGCACTAAATGATTCTGCTCGTGATATTTGCTTGCTTTAAGCACTCCACGACACAGAGCTGATAGTGTAATAAAAAAAAAAAAAGTCATAAACATAACACCGTTAGGCAATGGGGATAGTCTTAGTTCTGTTGATGTGTCTTATTCAATTAACATACATCCATATGAGCATTGGTAAAAGGCAGCCAAAGCGTAACGAAGTTTGCATTACGAGAACCTTCATTTCAGGTACCTATCAAATTCCGAGTTTGTCAATTCGATAAAACCGATGAAAGAATTGATCGTGTTATTTTAGAGAGCTGAATAAGGGCAAAACTGCTGACAAAATATTTTTCAAACACAAATCAATTCAAAGTTTGATTAATAGCTTCAGCAACAATTTAGTTGTCACTTGGTTGTCAATCTCTCTACATCTTAAATTTTCGCACCAGGCGGCTGTAAGGCTATCAACGAAAATGAGTTTTTAATTGAACTGACAGTTCGAATTTGTTGTGAATTGATTTTTTCCGGAAAGATATCTCTCTGAATCAAGTTCCAAAGTTTTTATTCAGACACAGAAAATGAACTCGCATAATTTTATGTATTTTATTCCACTGCATAAAATTGTTTCCACATACCAGTGTGCATACTACAAACCAATATCATCCGACGGATACATGAACCGAACGTAAAACTTCTTACAACGCTTATCACTCAGACGAAATTCGAATCCATAATTTCTTATCATTCCAATTCCTATTGTTGTGATCCACAAAAACTGTGCAGAATCAAGCAATGTTAAAAAAGTCCCTCTTTTGGAAAAATTAAGCATTCGTTAAATTGAATCACATCAATCAACTTTTTTCATTTATCTAGTTATCCCCCCACCAGTGGCAATGTGACAACAATAGTACAATAGTACAACATATACTAAGAAGAAGTGGTTTTTGGTGTACGAGTGTAGACGTCCTGTTAGTTGACAAGTGCACCGACAGTTGGTGAGCATCAGCTATGTGCTTAGAAGGATGCAAACATAATTCGTTTCTATGAATTATGGTTACGGCGACCAAATTTTTCAAAGCATAATAGAGGATAATAATTTGTTTGATTACAAATTTTTGTATATATTATAAATGTAAAAAAATCCATAATTAGCAAAATTTGTACTTACAAATTATTGTGAAAATGAGAACGAATTTTGAATCTAAAAATATTTCTTCAACTCTGGAAAGGTTATTAAAGACTAATATTGATTTATTTTGACATAAATTGGATATAAACTGAAATTTAACAGTGAAAGATATAACTATTCTCCTATTGTTTTTGAATAAACAACCATATATCAGGCACAGGTCTGTCCAAGAAAATCAAAATAAAAACTGGATGAACTGAAAACTCATGGCTTCAATGGTACAGTGCATGAGTGCTTGCCTGAGAAGACGCTGGTCTAGGTTCGAATCCCAGTGAAAGTGATGGATTTTCGGGATAAAATGAAGGCAAAAAGACAGACCAGCACCATAGAAGGAGTCTGATGATCGGTTGTGGCGAACCGTGAAACATTTCATTTCAATCATTTGTTGGCAAAATTCCAGGCGAATACGCAAATCCAGAGGGTTGAACTTGCTTGCAATTCGGACTTTGTAAGGAAACAAGTTTAAGTCATCAGGAATTATCCGTTGTAATAACCGTCTGTTAACTCCAATTTGCTGCGATAAGTTTCGCGTCGAAACGCTTGGATTTAACTGAATAGAAGATGCTACAGCCGCGATTGTGTCTTGAACCCGAACATAGGGTACGGTCTTCGTGCAATTCTTCCAGATTCTTCAAACATGTTTACCAGCCTCATAATGGTCGATCTACACGGGGGACTGACGCCAAACTCCCGCCTAAATTCCCTTCGAACGGAAATGAAGGACTGCAAAGCATGTTACCGTTGCACTATGCAAATCCTCTTTTTGGTATCCCAGCATTCATTTCAATAACTCTAAATAGTAAACTGGCAAATACCACAAAAATAAGCCGATTAATCACACAGAATAAAAGTTATTACGAAACCTGTAACAGTATTTACATTCATTTTTGACCTGTCACTGGTCCAAACATCATTCATTATTGAAAATACTCTTGACGTCGGCCCACTAGAAGCCGGTTTGCACAAACTGAAATCAATTATTTGAATCCGTACTCAATGTATGAACATTTTTCTCGATGATATTATAGGACAGTTTCAAAAATAAAGGAAAAAAGCAGTCCTTTAATAAAAAATAAATAAAATACAGATCAGAAGTTAAAAGAAAGGACTGTCCTCAAAAAGAAAGGACGGATTGGCACCGTATCTATGCTAAGATGTATGATGGTAGGAGATTTGATGTCAATTCTCATGTAAACTGCACGCCACAACTGACAACTGTCGACTATATTAAAAAGTTGTTTGAAGCATATTTTAATTTCACGTTAAGAAAATATTTGTTTTAACTATTCAAAGTCAGTGTCATTTTTATTCAGTTATCTTTGCAATTTTATCGTGATGACATACACGCTTCAACAACGTTACCAAGTTTAAGAAATTTGTTTCCAAAATGATAGTTATGTGCACCAAACTTATAAAGCACTTGCACCATATTACACGCGACATAATCGGTATCTTTTGACCAGATTCAGCTCTGGTGGACTTATGCCCGAAATTCTGCTTTTAACTAATTGCAGAATGTATTGTTAAACATAGTAATTTCATTCCATTAAAATATACATTTTTGAAAGCCATCGTAGCTTCGTCAATAAACCCATCATCAAAACACTTGAAAGTAAGCACTTCATATAACACCCATTAAAGAACGCATCAATTCAGCACATGAACATGATGTTTTGTTGACATACAGTCCTATATAATTGTATACACTTTAAAATGACATATTTACAGTCTTTCCGTCCTAAGGGCAGAGATTTCTTTTGTTATTATGGCGAACAGAAAGTAGTAAATTAAATTCATCGTATATGACTGCCGAACGATGAATAGCAACAAATTACACACTTTGCGTCCGTACTCCGGGAAAATAAAAAAAGAATCTCATTCAATACCTCTCCATAATTCACTTACCAATGTCTCAAAAGTAGGTTTGTCAAAAGTCAAAAAATTGTCAATGACGTTACAGCACACCCACTTTCGTATTAATGGAATAAGTGTCTCACACAGAAAGAAATATTATTTATATCTTTTGCTATCGCATCTTTCAAAATTTGAGGCATAAATTTGAGAGATGAAATTATTTATGTGCTTGTAATATTATGATATAGAGTTCCGATCATTGAACCTCGCTATCAGTCGCTAATAAACCTATCAAGGATTTTAATATTTAGGTTTCCTTAGGTGCCCAAACGCAGTTTATCCTTTCTGAACAACGCGTTAAATCGCTTATTATACTACAGGTGGCACGTTACACTCTTAAAAATAACAGGAAGACGCAAAACGTTATGCATATTTTATCTAAGAAGATATAACTTCGTCTCATCGAACTCTCTGTTAGCTTTTGAGAGTGACGAAGCATTCACAGTGGGGGCACAAATAATAAAAGTCGTGTCAAAAATCGAAAATTAGATATTTTTGTTTGATTATTTAGTTTTTCCTTTTTTTTTTAGAAATAAATATAAACAGAGTTTCAAAAATAGCTGCCAAAATTTTTTCTGATAAGTCATTTGATTCATAGATCCCTTTAAAGTTGGTCAATTTTGTTCTAGGCGAAAAAAAGTACTCGTAACTTAAATTTTTTTACGCCATATTCCATGAGAATTTTGTTCCCTTTAATGCTACTTGTTGTTTGTAAATAAATAAAGTGTCAAGTTGCGAGTGGTAACGGTGCAGTAGAAGTGTATTCGCTTACTTATTGAAAGGTCCCTTAGCAATTTAGACACCACCCATCTAGAAAAACCCTACAACTGCACACAATCACTTCTTTCCTATATCTCTATTCTTCCTAATAGTAAGTAGCATAGAAAAGCATGCAATCAAATACAAATTTTTGCTTGTGTACTTAGCACTATTAGAAAAAACACTTTAGCGCAAGCAAATTATAAAAAAAGGTTAAAACATTGGGACGGGCTACAGTCCGCTTGGGCGAACTGTTGGATACCCTATTCTTATTCCTATCCCTCATAAGTGGGCGTGACAAAAGTCTAAGTGTGGTTGAATTGTTGAGAATGCTCCACATATTTTGTTATATAACAATTAAAGGATTTTATCAAAAAAAACGAAGCTTTTGTGAAAAAAACGCTCCCTAGCTCAAACTTTGGTTTTTCAATAACATTATTTTATTTAATTGTGGGCGTGAAAGTAAGCGGATTTAAAAAAAAAATTAACACATGAGCATAAAGGGCTCCTAGAGAGTATATATATTAGAAATTTCCGCTCCCTAGCTCAAACTTTGGATTTTCAAAAAAGTTTTTTTTTTTTTAAATTGTGGGCGTGTCAGTGGGCGGATTTTGAAAATATTTTCACATGCCCATAAAAGGCCCCCTAGAGAGTATATATTATAAATTTTAGCTCCCTAGCTGAAACTTTGGATTTTCAAAAAAAGTTTTTTTTTTTTAAATTGTGAGCGTGTCAGTAGGCGGATTTTGAAAATATTTACAGATGAGCATAAAGGGTCCCCTAGAGAGTATATATAATAAATTTCAGCTCCCTAGCTCAAACTTTTGATTTAAAAAAAAAATTTTTTTTTAAATTGTGGGCGTGTCAGTGGACGGATTTCAAAAATTCGTGAACTTGATTATTTCGGGACCCTAGAGAGTATATGGTTAAAATTTCAGCTCTCTAGGCCCAGTTTAAAGGCCAAATTTTTGCCGACAGACGGACGGATATAGCTAGATCGACTTACTATCGATGCTGATCATAAATATAGTAACTTTTAGGGGTCTACGGGCAATATTAAGGTATGTTACAAACTATGCGTCAAAATTAATATACCTACCCTTAGAATAGGGTATAAAAAGGACTTAATTTTTTTTTATAAAAAAAGACACATTTTGTTTGCCAAAAGTTCCGAGATTTGTCCAGACCTAAAATAAACAGCATCTAAAGGTTTCACCATTTATTAAACATAAGGTGTGCTTTTTAGGGTTCCGTAGCCAAATGGCAAAAAACGGAACCCATATAGATTCGTCATGTCTGTCTGTCTGTCTGTCTTCCCGGGCATGTCACAGCCACTTTTTTCCGAAACGATAAGAACTATACTGTTGAAACTTGGTAAGTAGATGTATTCTGTGAACCGCATTAAGATTTTCACACAAAATAGAAAAAAAAATAATTTTGGGGTTCCCCATACTTAGAACTGAAACTCAATTTTTTTTTTTCATCAAACCCATACGTGTGGGGTATTTATGGATAGTTCTTCAAAAATGATATTGAGGTTTCTAATATCATTTTTTTCTAAACTGAATAGTTTGCGCGAGAGACACTTCCTCCCCCCCCCCCTGTAACTTCTAAAATAAGGGTATGATAAAATTAAAAAAAGTATATGATGTACATTACCATGCAAACTTCCAACAAAAATTGGTTTGAACGAGATCTAGTAAGGAGTTTTCTTTTAATACGTCATAAATCGTAAACCGCAATTTACCTTTCATTCAATCAACTCAAATATAAAAAAAAACATTTAATTTCATAAATATAAACCTTATGCGTAAACCGTTCAAAGTGACAACGAACTACAAGAACTTTTATATGATGTTACTTGCTGCTACGGAACCCTTCATGGGCGAGTCCGACCCACACTTGGCCGCTTTTTTACTCATGCGTATATACGCTTATTCACATTTGCATGTTAAATAGAACAACAATTTAGCTTATATACGCTAACTTAAGCGGATATTGCTATCTTTAAGCAGATATAGATCAGTACTTCCAAGCGCCGTTTTCTACGTATTCCGGTCAATCAATTTCATCTACTAGACAACATTTACTTGCGTGTAAAGTTTTTTTGTTAACAGAAGTTATATTGAACCGCTGCCATTTCCAACCTACAAGGATTTATATTTTTAAGTTGCAATTTTGTCGTCCTAGATTTTTAGTCCGAGCAGTATTTTTGAGTTCTTAAAAAAATCGTATATTGTAGCTCATGTTATTTCCGAATTCAACTTAATAATATTACGAGTAAATTGCAATTTTCTTGCCGTTCGCGGTAGTATAATTAGATTTTCAATCAGAATAGTCGAATTAAGTTTCAGGATCAATATGACATTTAGTTTTCAGGTTTGACTGGAGGAAACAGCCGCAATGTTGAATAGAAGCCAGCGTAGTGCTGCCAAGTCGAATTCGAGCATTTTGTTTACTCTTTTTATCTAAGCATAATATACAATTGAGTTAAAAACACACCTTATGTGCAAAATTTTATCCTCTCATTGAATAACAATAAAGTCAATCAACCGCCATCAATCTTTTACTGTCTGATTGCGGGTTATAACCCAGAACGAACCTATGTCAACTAACTACCCACAGATTGGCAGATATAGAAACAAGTTTTATTAAATGCACTAAAAAGAAATAATATGCGCTTCTTTTTATGCCATAACGTATCATCGATTTGTTTTGGTGTAAAAGTGTTTTAAAACTTCAAGTTGCTTCCCTGAAAAAAAATGTATCTTTTGTTATTTAGGGTAGTTCTGCATTGTAGCTACGAAAATGTGTGCCCCCTTTCTGAGATAACAAAATTTGTTTAAGAAATTCATGCTCCCTATAGTGACATTTTGGTCGTATAAGAAAATTTACTAATGCTTTTTTTAAGTTATTGCAATTCCCAAATAAGCTAGGAGCGTAACATTTGTATGGTAGATTAAATAGGATACGTTTTAACATTTGCTTGATTGTCATCAAATCCGCCCACTCCCACGGAAATTCTTGGTTAAATGCTTCTCCTTAGAGGTTTGGAATTTTATAATCACATTCTATTGATATAAAGGGTTTTTCAATAAGAGCGCTACAAAAGTTTTTTTAAATAAAACAAAAACGCTTTTTGGATATCAATGAAATTCTTTATTCCTGTGAAAGTACGTTCGATGTCATTATGTATGGAACTCCATTTCTTTTGCATGGCTACCACGGGCACGCTTGCAGAAGTCCAGACGCTGAACCCAATTTTCGACGGTTTTCAAGCATAAATCGGTCGATACTGCTGCAATTTCACGTTCGATATTCGTACGAAGTTCAGCAATCGTCGCTGGCTTGTTGGCATAGACCATAGACTTGACGTAGCCCCACAGGAAATAGTCTAACGGCGTCAAATCGCACGACCGAGGCGGCCAAGCGACTGGACCATTTCGTGAGATATCACGGTTCCCAAACTTGGTTTAAAATAAATTGATTGTGGCATTCGCTGCGTGGCTTGTGGCGTCGTCCTGTTGGAACCACATGACCTCCAAGTCCATATCATCCAATTGGGGCCAAATATATTCGGTTATCATTGAACGGTAGCGATTCCCATTCACAGTAACGTGCCGGTCTTGATCATCACGGAAGAAGTACGGCTCAATGACGCCGCCGGCCCCTAAACCACACCAAACCGTAATTTTGTCGGGATGCAATGATGACTCATGGTTAGGTTAGATTCGGTTTATGTGGCTGTCGGCAGAAGCCGAAACACTTAGACCAATTTAGGTCCATTGTGATACCACGTATATTATCTACCTCAACTCTGTAGATGGGACTGGCCAACGACACGCGGTTGTTCTCAAACGGTCCCCCATCTACGTACTAACCGCGCCCAACGTCGTTTAATTACGGTGATCTGACGAGAACCGATTAAGTCGACGTGGTATGGTCGTTGGTTATGACTCATGGAGTACGTGTGGATTGCTGCCTGACCAATACCGCATATTCTGTTTATTGACGAAGCCATTCAGCCAGAAATGAACCTCATCGGTGAAGATGATTTTTCGAGGAAAATCCGAATCATTTTCAAGTTGTTGCTAAGCCCAATTCACGAACATACTACGCTTCTGGTGGTCAAGCGGCTTCAGTTCTTGCGCCAATTTAATCTTGTAAGGATGTAGCCCAAGATCTTATCGCAAAATTCGCCACAACGACGTCACAGAGATGCCCAACGCTTGAGAACGACGTGTGAGAGACACATTTGGGCTTTCTTCAACTGAAGCCTCAGCGGCAGCAATATTCTCGACACTACGGGCACTTCTTTGTCTCACTGGCACGGGAACATTTTGTACTGTGCTTGTGGATTCAAATTTTTCCACTAGACGCTCAATTGTTGATCTGCTAGGACGATTATGACGACCATAAATTGGACGTAGCGCTCTTAACGTTGAGGCCACTGACTCCGAATTTCGGTAGTAAATTTTAATAATTTCGACTCGTTGTTGGCTCGTATATCTTTCCATCATGAAATGGCAAACCTTACTGAAGAGAAATGTTAAAAGAGCGGCAAGAAATTCGGTGTCGTTTGCTGTCCGTGACGCTCTACTTTTGTAGCGTCCCTGTTGAAAAACCCTTTACATGAACATTAACTTTGCAAAAATCCAGTTGGTTTTTGCAAATCGGTCTTATTTAAATATGCATATTGGAGTCATCAGCGTATTTAAATAATTGAAAACCTAAGTGGGACAGTAGTTAGCATTAACGAACAAAAGAGTGTAATGATTTGGCATGCATTTTTTCTGACAATGATAGACGGTAAAGAGCTAAAGGAAACACATTATAATCTATTAAATTGGACAAATTCGGCGACTTAGGGTATCAAAAATCCCTTTAGTGAGCGCAGATTTATAACAAAAAAACCTTATGAAGCCACCAATTTTTTTCAGAAAACTTAAAGCTGTTACTGTCAAAAAACAAGCTTTTGTATGATATTGCGTTAATCAATATGTCGCACGCTTAGAATAAAAGTGGCCTAACTAAAAAACTGCAGTTTTTGGAGAGTGAACAAGAGAGTCTTCAAAAAAGAATAGCGTTGAGTAAAATTAAATGTATCTCTCCCGTGTTTCATTGGAAATGGTTGATTTTTTGCGAATTCATATATTGGTATTTCATGGACAGATTGGCAGAATTGAATTCAATTTTAATGTTTTTGAAATATATATTTTAACATTAAATATAAAATAGTTTCAAATTAAGTCACTCTATTGCAAAAATAAGTCTGTTTTTCTAGAATTTTGTACGAGATGAGAGTATTTAAGATGCAAGATACAACAAATGCTGATGGCATATTATGGAATCAGTCATTATTTACCATAAAGTTCTACAGATCTAAGGGCGTAAATTAAAACCCAATATTTAAAAACACATAGCTAGTAAAATTTATCTAAAATCCTTAAAGAAGTCTTTATAATCTTATCTCTAAGGTCAAGGATTATTTCAGGTAGTAGTTATTGACAATCACATTAAAAAATGCTGTTTTAACTAGCAAATGCACAAAAAAATACAAAACAAAAAACTTTTTTAGTAGGTAATTTGGTCCTATAATATATTAAGATTTATAATAAGCGCGTATACATTTGGTATCAAGTTTTTTTAAGTAAATCACTGAGACCTATCTTTTTGTTTATACTTATGTCCATTCCTTCAGAATAAAGCTTTTGCAGGTCTATTTCTTCATTTTCAGTCTAGTTGTAGCCCCATTGATCTGGTAGATTTTTAAAATCATAAAAATAATTAAAATGGTGATCAATGTTTCTTCTTTACTTCCTTTCGCTGTGTGGCCTTGTATCAAAAATGTATGGGTGATGGTATGAATCTTTTCAAAATACACTACCGCAAATAAAATAAGCAGAGGCTATCTATAAATTTATTTTTATTTTGGCCACCACATTTATCAGAATAAAAAATTGCGTTTACTTTTTTTTGCGATGATCGTGCGTCAATAGATTTTAGGTTATTAAATATGCAGGACCCTAATTCTTTAGAACCTCTTTTACCTTGCGTTTCGTTCCAAAAGCAGCAATTTACATTCTTATAGCAGCAATATGTATGATCACATTTTAATTTGTTCGATTTATCTAATTTTACTATAGTAAAGTTGTTCAGCCTCCTTCAGTGCATCGATTTAACGCTTGAATTTAGAAATAGATGCTTACGATTGTTCAGTATTTCTTCAACGTGGTGGCAAGCAGTTAATGTTACTGGCGGTGTGTACAATGTCCGAACTTGGTCGATTTTCTCCAACTATTTGGATTTGCCAAATTAGTGATCGTTGCATTTGCTACATTGACCAATATTGCTGTAAGGATAGTCAGCCAAAGAATCCGTCTCTAGCTTTTTTCTGTCTGTGTTAAAATCCCTCATTATTTTTTGGTACCTATGTGTTTTATGTTTTTCCATACCACCATCGGAACATTTGGTAGCAACCATTTCCTGCCTTAGTTTTGGAGGCGTTATTTCCATCAAACGAAACATATTCTGAAGTCATATGTCATATTGACCAAAAAATGAACTTGAACAGTAAAAACCTGAAATAATAAGATCGTATATTATACTAACTTTATCGTTAGGATTAAGAAAATACATACTTATATCTAAAATTATTGACGAACCGTTATTTTATATTATAGGGACATATTTCAAGAAATGTCTTACTATTTTTTGTTACTTTTACTACTAAAGAGGCTGAATATATAAAACAATAAGAAGTTTTCGTATACCTACTTATAGTCATAATAAGACCTGTTCTTATAGTGCCGTTCTCCTTTTATTTAATTTTATTACTACAGATAATAAATAAATATTTTGTAATAAACAGACTTGTATCAAAAAGGAGTCAGCTTAGCAAAAACAATTTACTGTACTTACGTTCACAGTATTTGCAAAAAACTAGCCTAACTACTACTACTAACTACTAACTAGTTCAATCGCGAGCACCTCTGAAGCAGTACTGATTTGGTTTCTTTCACACAACATGCATAGATGAAAAGCACGATCAACCAAAGTGACCGATGTATAGGCTAATATCTTACTAATATTTAGGGATATTTTTCACCACAGGGTTTTAGAGTACGCTTTTTAAGGTCAGTTTATTGCAAAATCAGAAGTTACAGAAATTTTGAGTTAGGTCACTTTCATTCTAAGGGTGCGATGTATTCTTTATACCGTTTACTGCTTGACTAAAAGAATTCGGGCAAAAACATTGCCAATTTGCATTGATAAGTGTGTCAGCTATTTTTCATCAATGTTACTTAACAAACAAAATCGTCGTCGTCAATGATACTTGTCAAGTAACATTCGGCATGGGTCCTGGTATGGGATCACTTCAGCAATGAAGCCAATCAAATGCTGATGTTTCTGCATATATGTGATCCTGGAATTTTAAGGTCTGCCTCTTTCTCCGATTTCGACAAGTACATGCTCCCTTAATCGATTATTGTTTGATCGACCTTTTACGACACCGGTGATCTCTAATCGCGTCAACCACAGGGATTTGCATGCTCACTTGCGGGACAGGTTTAAGATGTAAAATATGTCGCTAGGCTCACATGGATGTTAAAATCGCCTAAATGTGATTTCTTCCTTTAATCTGCTTTTACGACAAGCGCTATTTGGCGGCCCGTCCCTGCAAGTGAAATCCATAAATATTTAATATAAGAGATTAGTAAATTAACAGATAGATTTTTCTTATAGTAATCATTTCCGTAGTGAAACAGTTTTTTAACAACGTCAGAATTCGTAGTCAATGAGAACAAATAAATTACGCGAAATTCCTAATAATTCAATATCCAATATTATCTCTATTTCATGTTTGTCTTACTCAGCCATAACCATTACTCACAACTTTAAGATATTTAACAACATTAACACTCTTCATAGCTTTAAAAGAGATAAATTGAATCGATAAATTCGAAGAATTGCTGTCACCGATTTGAGTGAATGTATTTTTCTTTACCAACAAAGCTTAATCAATCCACATTAATGTGTTAAAGTAATACAAAACTTGCGCTGCTTGAAGTAGGATCGAGGTTTTTTTTGCTGAATTTAATGAATATTTTATCCCATTACTTAAGGATTCAGAAGAAAAATGAATCCCTATATCTCTTACAACATCCTTTCTACGAATCACTTTTTGTTGTTTTTTCTTGTCCAGCTTGAGCACTTTTATAATAGACAAGTGGAAAAAATACTATGTATTCAAATTGCGTTTTTAGCTTTTTTCGAATACTTATACGTACCTACTACCAAACCGTAAAATAATTATATATATTTATTTGTTATATATTTCTGTATGCTTTTAACAATATTATGCTGACAGGTGATTTGAAATATTGCTGTTTGTTCCACAAGATTTGAGTTTGATTAGGGTATTTTTGTGTTCTTTCAAGAATTCAAATTAAATATTAGGGAAATTTCAGCACTTATGTAGGGACTAACGGACCCATGTTTTACTGACCTTACACACTTCGATGTTAGAAGAATCAATAAGGACCCGAGCAAACGCTTTCGAACAGTTGTTTTTCGGGAATTTAATTAGATTACGAAAAAGGTTAAAATATTGATTTATAAAATCAATCCTTCGCTCGTCAACTTGCCTTTTATGATAACGCATTTTAAAACCCGAAATTAAGTTGATTATTACAGTCGACACCTTTGATATTGTTTGCTTGTTTGTGTTAATTAAATATTGATTTATTTGTGGTATTAAACAATTATTTTTATGACATATAGGTATTCAATAGGATGCGCAATAAAATAAGTGGGCAATGGCGTTGCCGTCCGCTGATTGATGCGCTAAAATCTTAAAAAACTAATTTGTTAATCAAAAAGCAAAGCCTAAGTTCTTTTATTTGGTTATAGGTTCTTTTATTTGGTCCCGGACCACACAAATGTAATAACACCAGCATTTGATTAGCCTAAGTAAATAAGTGATCCGAAACCAGGACGTCTGCCGAGTGTCGATGTTTATTGAGGTCAAACCGTCGGAATAGTATGGAGGCAGTAAAGTAGGAGGGTAATGTTGATCATAGCCTCGCAGTCGCAGTTGTATCATAAGAATACAGATTAATGAAATCTGTGAGAGTATCTTTATCGGAGGCCCCAAATTTCATGTAGCCTCGACGCAAAAAATTGCAGAAGCAAATCTTGTTCTTCAACAGGGAAAAATAGCATCGGTGTCAAATCTTTCGCGTATGTTTTTGGAGAAAATGACGTATGCATCGACATGATCCCCAAGATATTTTTCAAGACGAAGGTTCTTCAGACAAAGAATCATCCGATGAGGAAAATCAACCTGGAACATCGAACTCACCACAAGTTGATCCCTCCTTTTGTGTTGTGTGTGAGACCTACCACCTACCATAGTCTACGTGTCTTGCAAACATTTGAAATTATCACCCCTTTCGCAGAAAACTTCGTAGCTGGGATTCATTTCACTAACGAGCTTCACTTTCACTTTGCATATGTATCGTATAGAAAACGCCGTACAAGCTGTGATACGGATCGAGGAATTAGTCAATACCACAGGACTTCTGTCACATTTCAATGCAATGCTGTTTTAGAATTTTCAGTATAATCTGAGAAAAGAGACAAAGCAATACGCATCAAATCAACACCATCTGATTTATTTTCGTTGCATTTAAGTAGATTAAACTTTTGTAATTTATTTTATTTCTTCCTCATGTATTGAACATGATTTATTGCTTTAAATGGCGGTGTTAACTTTTCATAATACAAACACATTCAATTAAATAAATGTTCAATTGCCGTTTTCATAAATAAATGACGAATTTAAGAATAATAAACTCGATACGCATCGATTTAGTTGCGTTGAAGTTTACATGGAGAGTTTCATTTCGAACGTTTTGTACGATGGTGTAAAAAGTATTCCCCTCACTGACTAGTGAATGTTTTAATTCGAATTTGTTCTACGATGCCAAGTGGTGAATTTGAATGAAACATTTCCCCAGGCGCTTTCTACGATAGCGGTGCCAGGATTGATATTTAAACCTATTTAAACATAAGTTGAAAATAAAAGGAAAATCATAGTTGCCCTTGTTGCTGATATAGGCACAACTAGTATCTACCATTAGCGAAGCAATGAAGTTTCGTAAGCGGGCTAAGCCATGCCGAGAAAAGTGTAAGCTTCTTCAACCCCCAAAGCTTGCCACCAGTGTAAGAGATTTGAGAAAATAATCCATTTCCTGGAGAACAAAATGTATTAAAATTTTTCATTTTTGGTTTCTTAATTTTTCTATTTTGCGGTTTTTTTCATTTACTTTTGTAACGATGTTTCCATTATAATAAGCAATAAGCAAGTAAATTAGAGAATAAATAAATAAGCGGGTAAATAAATTAAAAAAAAAAAACAAATAAATCGATAAATAAGGAATAAAATTTACAAATAAATAAATTAACATGTAAATAAATTTATGATAATCTATGTTATCAGATAAAGAAAAAAAATAAATAGATAAACTGCCAAATAATTAATTCAAATTATAATATAACTAATTACAAATTATAATTATAATGGGAGAAACTACATCGAGTCATAAACGTTTTGATAACTTTGCGAATTCTACCCGAGATCAAATAAGTGTTGAATCTGTTATGTAGATCAGAGGGGGTATAATATGGATTTTCGTATAGCCTTCGATGTGCGCCCTGCGCCACACCGATGCAGAACTACAATCAGGAGAGTTTTGCATAAAAATCATTACTTATTATTTGTGCTTTTTGGTATTAATTAAGATTTGTGAATGGAATGACAAGTTGAAGGAAGTGAGTCAAATAACAAAAAAAGTTTGCACCCCCTTTTACTCCTCTTAAGCCCATTTTTACTGAAAGTTGAAGCAAAATGGGAGGTTTATATCAACTTCCAGTTAAAGTCAACTATCTGATTTGATTTTTTTTTATGTTAAACGCCGTATTTCTTCACCTCAGCTTTCATTTTTGAACTGGCCAGTATGTTTCAACTTACTCAATAAAATGCTCGAATGCAATTGAAACAATATTGTGTTTATTTCATGCGATGTCATCTTCTTGTTGGTCGATTTGGCGTTGCAAACGCGGGATAAAAAATTTCAACAACTGACCGCAAATATTATTTTCTGCAACGCCAAAGGCGGCAATTGTCCACGGAACAGAAAAAGTTCTCTTCAAAAAATGCCCGCGATGAATTTAACACTTTTTCCATCGTTTGTAGCTTGCGGATTTACTTGTGGCAAAGATTTGCAATGGCAGAGCTGGCTGCTGACTTTTATAAGAATAGGATGTATAGATAATAAAATGTAATGCGAACAGATAATCATTCAGATGTCACAGGCTCATGCTAAAGACTGTCTTCGGAAAATTTATTTCCTTACAAAACGAATCACTGTCCTTAAAGCTTTTTACCTATGATCAATGATAAAAGGGTTTTGGATTAAACGTGATACCTTAAATTGACGGAAGCTTTGCCACTGTATAAATTCAAGGCTGGAAAATATTTCCATGTTAGTCTAAAAGCCCTCAGACTTAGTCCATCATCATTACGCCTAAAAACGCTGGAGCGACTGATGAATATCTTCGTAATCACCATAAATAAGCAACTTCAGTCTGCGGCTCAACATGCGTAATGGAAAGGCAAGTCGGTGGAAACCGCCCTTTACCCATTGGTACGCACTACCGAATACCCCCTTCATCACAAGGAGTATACTATGTTGCTTTTCTAGCTATAGACGGCGCCTTAAATAATGTCAACAAATCTGCAATCGCAAATACACTGAATGAAATGAATGTGGACCGCTCGCTTGGTGAGTTGGTCAATCTTCTGATCACAAGTTGGACTATCAACTCAAAAGTAGGCGAAACAACTACCAGCGGGTCTGTCAGCAGAGGTACACCTCAAGGCGGCGTCCTTTCACCTCTTCTCTGGATTTCGATGGTGAATGAACTACTGATATTCCTGGAAGGGGACGGCTGCAGGGTGATTGCCTATGCGGATGACGTGATATTGCCGTATGTTTAAAGAACCTCACAACTATAAAGGAACTCCCGCAATATGGTCTTAACAAGCTAACAATATGGCAGATCGTTGTGACCCTTCCTCATTGAATGGTACAAGCTTTACTTTTACGGGGAAGCTAAATTCTTGGATCTAATCATCGATAGGAAGTTAAGCTGGAAACCCAAAATACAAGAAAGAGTAAAAAAGATGCAGTAAAACTTTTCTCTTGCGAAAAAGCCATTGGCAACAATTGGGGCTTGCAACCCCGCATCACTCATTGGCTATATGTATCGGTCGACCAAATCTAACATACGGGATGATTGTCTATGTGAACGTACAGCTTGGCTGTGCATTAGCGGAGAACTCCGAAGAACTTCCTCTGCCGCACTAGACATTCTTGATCATCTGACATTATATATTCAGCAGCCAAATAAGTATCTTTCCGTTGTCCGCTTAAAAGCTGCCAAACAGTCGAACAATACGAATATTGGCCATTTCATCCTTCTGGACTATTTTGCGTATATACCAAGAAACATAGCCAACAGCATACCCTTATTACAGTTCGGAAAGTACTTCCAAATCAATATCCCCACCAGATATGAAAGATGCGCCTACGCGTTTCTACACGGCGCAGGGACATAAGTCCCGAAGACACAAGTCACGAATTGATTTCGGGTCTTATAACCCACTAAAGTGGGACATAAGTCCCGAATTTTTATACCCTCTTCTAAGGGTACCTATATTAATTTTGACGCATAGTTTGTAACATACCTTAATATTGCCCGTAGACCCCTAAAAGTTACTACATTTATGATCAGCATCGATAGTTATGTCGATCTAGCCATGTCCGTCCGTCCGTCCGTCCGTCGGCAAAAATTAGGCCTTTAAACTGGGCCTAGAGAGCTGAAATTATAACAATATACTCTCTAGGGTCCCGAAATAATCAAGTTTACGAATTTTTGAAATCCGCCCACAGACACGCCCACAACCTCAAAAAAACTAAATTTTGGAAAAAATCGAATTTTGAGCTAGAAAGCTGAAAGTTTTTATATATGATCTATGACTCCTAAAACTGCTCGGGATAAAAAAATTTCAAAATCCGCCCACTGACACCCACAATTTAAAAAAAAAACTTTTTTGAAAATTCAAAGTTTGAGCTAAGGAGCGGGAATTTATAATACAAGCTGGCGCAAAAGTAATCCTCCTATCAGAAAATGCTATAAATTTTGCGATTGGCCCCTAATATCAGTTCTGTTTTGACATTTGTGTAGTAAACACATGCGAAATACACGTTAATAAACAATGTTACGCTACACTGCTCCAGAACGCAGAATATTGGTGACTATTTATTTGAGCAATAATCGGTCTGTGACTTTGGCACAACGTGAATTTCGTCGCAGATTTCCTACCCGTCCAACGCCTACTGGTGAAACACTGCGACGTTTAGCCGCTCGCCTCGAAGAGACTGGCACAACACATGCTTAGTTAGCGTCGGAGTTGTGTTTTTTTTATGTTTGTTTTTTATAATGTGTAGGAATTTCGTTGTGGATATCAGCAACATTCGTGGGTTGAGAAAGAATTTTTTTTCATTATACGCCCATGTTTTTCACAACAAACCAGCTGTTTTGGCACTTAGTGAAACCCAGGTTAGCGTTGGCTTTGATTTATCAGAGTTTAGTCTACCTGGGTACAACTTAGTGCCTTTATTCTTTGCCCATCGCGGTATCGCCGTTTATATACGTAGTGACGTAGCCTACCAACTTCAGCCTCAATATGGCCAATGTGCCAACCCAGAATTTAATTTCATTTGGCTAAAACTCCATGTCCGTAGGCAATTAATACACTACTGTTTTATTTACAGAAGCCCCAACTTGGACAGACATTCAACTTATAATGAGTTTGATGAACTGTCCGATTCCATTACAAGAATTGTGACCCTTCATCCTCGTTCTGAAATCGTTATTGCGGGCGATTTCAATATACACAATTCAGGCTGGCTTCGACATTCTGGTCAGACAACACCCGAAGGAAGGTACGTCGAGATCTTTGCTGAGGTAAATAACCTGACTCAGCTTGTAAATGAGCCGACACGAATACCGGACATTAGCAGCCAAACTGCCAACACATTGGACTTGTTTCTTACCTCTCACCCTGATAAATACGCTTTGAACGTATTATCGCCTCTAGGTTCGTCAGACCATTGCATCATATCAGCAAATTTCTCGTACTCCAACCACATAGTTAAAGAACAAACTCCTAAAAGAACCGTATGGCAGTACGAGAAAGCCAATTGGGAAAAATTAAACGGTTTCTTTAAGAGTTTTAACTGGTCGCTGTGCTTCCTCGACAGCGACGTGGATGCTGCTGCTGATATGGTCACAAACATAATTCACCTGGGTATGAAGACTTTTATCCCTAACAGGATTAAAAGTATCAAACCCAAGGTTAACGCGTGGTGTGACTCGAGCTGCAAAGAGGCTATCAGGTTAAAAGAGGTAAGTTTTCGGCTATTCAAAGCCAACCCATCTGAGGAAAGCCGTAAAAAGTTTAAACGAGCCAGAAATGACTGCAATGCCCACATTAATCGTGTCAAATTCTCCTATGACCAAAAGTTGAGGCAAAAAATACTACAAAGTCCCACTGGTAGTAAAAACTTTTGGTCATTTGTTAAAAACATCAAGAATTCGGCCTCGTCATCTATCCCGACACTCATTTACAACGATATTCCAGCTGTCAGCTCTACAGATAAGGCCAATCTGCTTGCTGCTCACTTTGCAGTCAGCTCAACGCTCCCAGATTGTGCTTTGTCTCCCCCTGTACTCGAGCGCGTAGAATTCTCTATGGGACCAATCCACTTTCGCACTCGTACAGTGGCTAGAGTACTTCAAGATCTTGACGTTCACAAATCCGCTGGTCCAGATGGTATTTCCCCTATCGTTCTGAAGAGGTGTTCTTCTTCGCTGGCAAAACCATTGCGTAAGCTTTTCCATCTGTCCTATTCTTCAGGACTCTTCCCGGGAAGATGGAAAACAGCATTTGTCCAGCCTGTACCAAAAAAAGGCGAATCTTCTTCTCCCTCCTCCTACCGACCAATTGCACTTACGTCCCTTCTTTCTAATGTCATGGAAACGCTGATAAACCGTCAGCTAATGAAATATCTTGAATTGCGAAAACTTCTTAATGACCGGCAGTATGGTTTTCGCAGCAACAGGTCCACTGGTGATTTGATGACATATCTAACCGAAAAGTGGAACCAATCTCTTCACCAAGGTGGTGAAAGTAAGATCGTTGCGCTTGATATTTCAAAAGCATTTGACAGAGTTTGGCACCAAGCTCTCTTGTCGAAAATGCGTACATTTGGAATCGATGATACTCTTCTTCAATGGATTAGAAATTACCTTTCGGACCGTTCAATTCAAGTTGTTTTGGACGGCTTCAAGTCTGCAACTCATCAAATAAATGCTGGTGTCCCCCAAGGCTCTGTTCTGTCCCCGACTCTCTTTCTCATTTTTATAAATGATTTACTGTCTGTTACTTCTAATCCAATCCATTCCTTTGCTGATGACAGTACCCTCAGCTTCTCATATTCGTTTCTTGGGTCACGCCCCTCATCTTCGGGTGTGGAACTGGAACGGCAACGTATGTTAAGCTCATTAAATTCCGATCTTAACAGCATAACTCAGTGGGGTAAAACCAATAGAGTGGAATTTAATGCTTCCAAAACTCAATGCTGTCTCCTGTCATTAAAGCAAAACCCACACACACTGCCATTATCTATGAATGGCACTTACATCGTTGAAACCGAAAGACTTTCCATTCTCGGTATGTGTGTTAATGACAACCTTCGTTGGAATGACCACATATTCGATGTCGCCAAGAACGCCGCGAAATGTCTAGGCTTCCTTAAGCGTTGTAAGAAATATTTCACCCCTTCTGATCTGGCTACAATTTATAAGGCGTTTATTCGCCCGAAACTCGAGTACAACGCTCATATCTGGTCCGGTGCACCAATAACTTATTTGGAGCTACTTGACAGGATCCAAAAACGCGCGATAAAACTCATTGGCGACCGAGACATCGCGAGATCGATTGACTCTCTTAGTCATCGTCGTAATGTCTCCTGCCTGTCGTTATTTTATCGTTATTTCCACCATAAGTGCTCAAACGAAATAGCCAGTTGCATTCCTCCCCTTGAACATTTCAACCGCAATACCCGCCATGCAGGGAATGCTCATCAGTTCACCCTCAAGCCTGTGTTCGGACGTACAGTGAAGTTCAAAGAATCTTTCCTCAGCCGTACAACACGAATGTGGAATGCTCTTCCCTGCTCCATTTTTCCTACACATTATAACCTACAGACATTCAAAACCAACGTGCATCGGCATCTCTCCTTTTCCTCTCACCCTAATTTCCTTAACGCCCGCGCTGTGTAGCTAATACATTATAAGGGTCCCAACAAATCCCTTTAGTGCGCGCTAATTATAAAAAAAAAAAAAAAAAAAAAAAAAAAAACACGAGATGCTGCCAGGCATGGCAGACCCCGGAGTAGCCGTTCTGCAGAGAATATTGCTGCTGTAGCCGAAGATGTCATGGAAGCGCCGGCGACATCGACCAGACGACGTGCCACGCAAATGGGTATCAGTCGACGGTCTTTACAGCGAATTTTGGTACAAGATTTGAATATGTTTCCGTACAAAGTCCAGACGGTGCATCAGCTGTTAGCTGCTGACCGCCAATCGCGTCTAACATACGCTCAAGCCATCCTTAATCACCGCCAAGAGGAAGATGATTTTTCATCAAAAATAATCATGAGTGATGAGGCCCATTTCCATCTTAGCGGACACGTAAATAAGCAAAATTTACGCTTCTGGGGCACTGAAAATCCGCGTGTAACCCACGAAGAGCCATTACACCCGCTCAAAGTCACTGTATGGTGTGCTGTTTTCGCTGGAGGAGTCATCGGACCTTTTTTCTTCGAAGACGTCGCGGGCCAAACGGTTACTGTGAATGGTGAGCGCTACAGAGCAATGATCAACGACTTCTTTTTGCCGCAACTTGATGAATTGGGATTGGAAAACATGTGGTTCCAACAGGACGGTGCAACGGCACACACTGCACGTGCCACAACCGATATGCTGAAGGATGCATTTCCCGGGCGCCTAATCTCCCGTTTTGGCGATTTGCACTGGCCACCAAGATCGCCTGATTTGACCGCTCCAGACTTCTTTTTGTGGGGCTTTTTGAAGTCGCGGGTTTATGTCAACAAGCCTCAGACTCTTGCAGCTCTTAAAGACAATATCTGTCAACAATGTGAGGACCTATCGCCGGAAGTTTTGGCCAAAGTGATGGAAAATGCCATAAAAAGGGCTCAAATGACAATCAACTGTGGCGGCGGCCATTTACATGACATCATATTCTCGACTTGATGTAAAAAAAATTAAAAGACCAAATAAAAATAATCCACAAGAAGAATCAAAGTTTTTCTTTTTTTTTTTTAAATTACAGCCAAAAAACATCGGAAGGTTATTTTTGCGCCACCTTGTATATACTCTCTAGGGACCCTTTATGCTCATGTGTAAATATTTTCAGAATCCGCCTACTGGCAAATTTAAAAAAAAACTTTTTTTGAAAATCCAAAGTTTGAGCTAGAGAGCTGAAATTTATAATACATACTCTCTAGGGGGCCCTTTATGCTCATGGGTAAATATTTTCAAAATCCGCCCACTGACACGCCCACAATTTAAATTTTTTTTTTTTTTGAAAATTCAAAGTTTGAGCTAGGGAGCGGAAATTTATAATATATATACTATCTAGGGGCCCTTTATGATCATGTGTTAATTTTTTTTAAATCCGCCTACTGACACGCCCACAATTAAATAAAACAATTTTATTGAAACACCCAAGTTTGAGCTAGGGAGCGTTTTTTTTCGATAAAATCCTTTAAATGTTATATAACAAAATATGTAGAGCGTTCTTAACAATTCAATCATACTTAGACTTTTGTCTCGCCCACTTATGAGGGATGGGAATAAGAATAGGGTATCCAACAGTTCGCCCAATCGGACTGTAGCTCGTCCCTATGTTTATCGTTGAAAATGGGACACAAGTCCCGAATGAAACAAACAGTTGGAAATATTTTATATTTTACTAACGTTTATAAATTGATAGGTAAAACATAATTAACGAGAAAAAATTGAAGAACCGTACCTCGCACATACTCCAAATCAAACAGTGACCACAAGCAGGGGGGTTGCATGCCCCCCATATGCATTGCACTGTTTATGGGATTAGTTGCGAATTCGCAAGTAGATTCTATAAACAGTGCAATGCCCCTGCAACCCCCCTGCTTGTGGTCACTGTTTGATTTTGAGTAGGTGCAAGGGCAAATTGTTGAAAACAGCACCAATGGAAAGTGCTTATTTCGCTTTCACAGTCCCAAATCAATTTTTGGAGTTATGTCCCAAAATTAAAAGTTGGGACTTATGTCCCTCCGTCGCCCTTAGGGGGTCCAAGTATTTGTGGTATCTTCCTTCATCTCGCTGGTGATGGGCATTTAGACCATGTCCAGCCATTCGGTTTTTGCTGAAAACCCCCCAAGTGCCGGTCCCGACGTGCGAAGAAAATTGCCATTTGAGGACGAATTTTTCAAATCCACGTGTTATCTCCTGGCTTCACTCGATGCTTTCTGTTTCTTGAACATAAAGACTGTACAGCAAAAACAAAGAACTCTAAACAGTGTGCCCACAGGACCATTATTTCGATTCGCAAGCAATTTATTCCGTCCAACAAAGAGAAGATTATGGGTTGTCGTTTCGCATTTTAATGCAGGAGAAAAAAACAAAAAAAAAGTTAACGACTTGGGTTGTACGGAATCTAATAAAGACAAATGCATTTGCATTTATGGAAGCTGCATTACCATTTGTGAAATTTAATGGTTGAAATCTATTTAATTTTACTCGATGAAGTTCATACTTTAAGAACAAATTGTATTCATTTCATTTTGGTCAGCTAAACCACTGTTGAAGGTAAAATAAATACCGAAAAACCCCTCTAGCATTGGAAGCATTCATACTGAACGACATGGCGTAAATTATTCCTTCCATACGAAATTTGTAATGTACCCACTCCTGACCATTAATTTTTAAATGACATGTTAATCAGAATGAGAGCGGTAAATGTTTAAAAAGTGGAAAAAGAAAGCACAACTGTCATTTAACAGAAAACACAATTTAAACTTTTTTATTCATTTACATTTCGCGTAATTTTTATTCGACGAAATCGAGATAAATGAGGTACTGGTAGCCACCTACTTAGTAAGGACGTTTAGTTATTGTTTGTTCACATCTTTTTTGTATATATTTTCCATCCCCATTTCAAATGGATATGGCAATTTTGTTATTGATTTATCTTGAACTTAAAAAAGGACAATCGAGGTAACATTAATCGGCACAATTTGTTATTACTCAGCGTATTTTTATTGCTTCAATTTCATTGAAGTTGGTTTTGTGTAAAATATTTTTTAAGAGCTTAATTGTTACTCTTGTTACATTTTGTCAGCATCAAACCAAAGAGACAAATTTTTTTGTTCGTTTTTAAGAAGCTCACTTGATTATTTATTGCTTCACCAAGATGTGTTCTTTGTTCAGCATTGGGAGTTGTTGGAAAAGAAAATCTTTCTGGTAGATCCGAAGGCCTTGGTGGAAGGTGAGAACTAGCCAGAAGTTAGGTTGTAGTGGCAGTCGGCCGAGACCGACACACTTAGGCCAGTGACAGGCCCATTGTGATACCACACGGATGTATCATCCTCCTACTCGTTGAACCAGTTGGAGCTTCTGATGAAGCTTGACAGACTTTTTATGTCGGTGTTAATGAGATCGTTAAGATCATTGTAAAAGAAGGATCCTAAATGGAGTTTACGTCTTTGAGAAAGAGCAGGGCACGTGCAGAGAAGGTGGAGAACTGTCTCCTCCTCCTCCTCGTCCAAACAGCTTCTGCAGAAGTCATTTGCGTGGACGCCAAGCCTTGTTGCATGTCTGCCAGAAGTAAGGAATAAAGTAATTTGTAGTCGAGTGAAAGCATGCCCGAAGGAAAAAATTTCCGATCCACACGATCGGAACCCCAATCAAACGCGCAAATTTACTAAATTACTTATTAAAAGGGCGTGGGCATGGGCATTCATATATAATCTTCACTGGAGCATTATTGCGCGTTCGCTCGATCTGCTAACATCTATAGCGGGCCCCGAGAATTTTGCGTGGATAGAGTGAAATGAACATTTTAAATGTGTTCATAGACATTAATTTATTAAATTGTGCGTTGTGGAATGTAAAACATATATACTCCGTTCTATGTGTTTACGAACAGGTAGTCTCTTGATTTAATTTTACGAAATTTGTTAAATCCTTCGATAATATGGGAAAAACCAAATGCAATATGAAAGAAGGCTATATTATTTTTATGTTGTAAAAAACAAAATGGGATTAGGCAGATAAATTCAATTTTGAAGATGCTTTTCTAAATAAGGTCATAAAATGAGTCCTTCTTTTCGTTCCACATGTTTACGAACAGTAAATAAATCTATCTGTTTTCATAATTTAAATCAAATATAAGGGCATTAAGGGTACCACTGACCTTGGTTCAAAACATAATTTCATAGAAACAACAACTATGGGTAAAAACAATCCATTAACTAAGGACGAAATAGGCCAAATTCGCACTTACCAGGAACAAGGCAAACCTATTTGTTTTATAGCCGGTAAGATTGAAAGATGACTAATTGTTGTTCATAGCTTTCTTAAGGACCCTGAGAACTATGGAAAAAACCGGAAAACAGGAATAATCAGAGCAACAACGAGACAGAATGGACGGGCGGTACTGAGATCTGCTTCAAATTCAAGACCTTCCCTAAGCTAAATAAAAGCAGACACTGGAATTGAAGCTGGTAGATCAACTGTTTATGGCGTGATACAGCAGTCCAACCATATTAGACACAAACAAATAAAAAAAACATAAGGACGGGCTACAGTCCGCTTGGGCGAACTGTTGGATACCCTATTCTTATTCCTATCCCTCATAAGTGGGCGTGACAAAAGTCTAAGTATGGTTGAATTGTTAAGAACGCTCTACATATTTTGTTATACAACATTTAAAGAATTTTTTTCGAAAAAAACGCTCCCTAGCTCAAACTTGGGTGTTTCAATAAAATAGTTTTATTTAATTGTGGGCGTGTCAGTAGGCGGATTTAAAAAAAATTAACACATGATCATAAAGGCTCCCTAGCTCAAACTTTGAGTTTTCAAAAAAGTTTTTTAAATTGTGGGCGTGTCAGTGGGCGGATTTTGAAAATATTTACAAATGAGCATAAAGGGCCCCCTAGAGAGTATATATTATAAATTTCAGCTCCCTAGCTCAAACTTTGGATTTTCATATGACGGCACAGTAGAACTGGATCTTCAAAGCTCACAAATGATTCGCTGCCTTTCCGGCTTCAATAATTGTATCTTTTTATTTTGTTGGTGTCTAATATGGTTGGCCTGCTGTATCACATGATGAACAGTTGATCTACTAGGCTCAAGTTCAGTTTTTTCCTTAAATTTGCGTGCGGAAATTCTTGAATTTGAAGCAGCTCTCAGTATCACTGATCCTTGTTGTTGCTTTGCTTATCCATTCTTTCCAATTTTTTCCATAGTTCTCGGCCCTTAAGATAGCTATAAACTTTGCATTGTTTCTGGTAAGCTCGAAATTGGACTATTTCGTCCTATTACCCAAAGTTGTTGTTTTTATGAAATTATGATTTGAACCAAGGTCCCTGGTACCCTTACCGCCTTAATATTTGATTTAAAATATGATAACAAGATAAATTTATTTGCTGTTCGTAACAGATGGAACGAAAACAAGGACTAGGAAATGTCTCATAAAGACGGATTGCTTCGGGTCCTTTCCAAAAACAGTACATGCCATTGTGACGCTTCTAATGTCCCTCAATTTAAATACTACAATCTTTCCATCCCAACGACCAACGACCTTGCCACGTTGAATCAATCTGTTCTCGTTAGATAACCGCAATTAAGTACGTAGGGCGTGGTTAGTGCTTAGATGGGGGACCACTTGGGGAATACCGCGTGTTGTTGGCACCTCTTGCGAACGTCTGACAAACATCCAAGGGTATCAAATTTTCATGAGAAAGCTTCTCAAATTTGCCGTTCGGATTGGGCGTTAAACTGAAGAACCCCTCCACACTTAGCATGAAAGTGGTTGGAGAAGCTAGGTTCAGGCCCTGTATGCGCCGTTAAGGCCTAATATGTATTTGTAATCTTTCCATCTGCTCGAACCCCTTAAACAGCTTCTCTTCGACTCATTGATCCTTCAGTTTCAAATTCTATAGTTTAGAGGCGATTTTTTAGAATCGTCACAGTTCCATTAATTTAAAAGTCTTTTAATCGGTCGTGTAAAGGAATAGAAATAAAATAACGATTAAAAACAAAACAAGCTCCCTGTTTAGAAATGAATTTTAATCTATTTAAACTATAAACGTAAATGAATTTAACTTAAATCAAAGTTGCATATTATATAACTCTTTTATTCTTTTAAACTTATTTATAACCAAACCATGTATAGTTTGCCCTTTATAGCTTCTCTATATTGGTTTATCATAAGCAAAGATGTTCCGCTAAGTTCTATTTCTCTTCGCCCTATATTAGTTTATACGATTGTACATTCATTTGCCTAATTACATACATTAGTACAAGGGCTAGCGGATCGCAACTTCGTACATGCTTAGTTAATATGTTTAATACTTGTGCTATGCTGTGGAGAAAATACGGGATTTTGTTTTACCTAATATTTCGATTGCGTTAGAGACTTAGCAATTCAGATAGTTCAGCTAATATTCTTTCTCTTCTGATAGCAACCATCGCCGCGGTAACATCTTTGCTCGTGATATCGAACTAATGCAATATTGTTTTGAGGAGATTTTTTATTGTCTTTTGCGGTAATAGTAAAAATAAAAATTATAACGTGGAGCTCGTGTTTTTGCTTTTTTACCCCCATTTAATCTCGATCACTCCCTTCCAAATTATCATTAATCGCAGAACTATAGTTGGACCCAATTCTCACGATCGGTGTCCAAGAGGGGTCAGATATCCTTGATAAACCATGCGTTGAATGATACTTAGATAGCACAATTGTGCGGTTCAATTTTTAAATGTGTACATTTTCGTTGCAGAATCTGAAAGTTTGCAATTTTTTCGGATACATGTTCATTTACTATTTGTTTAGAATAAAGAAAAAAAATTTTGTTTTAAAATATCGACGAATATAATGTAAAAAAACTATGCTTATCATCGGGTCTTGTCGGGTACACTGATATGGCGTCTTCCGCACATCGCTGTTCGCAAACAAATGATGAAATACAGGAAAACAACACAAATAATGGAGCAGTTGCTAAAAAACTTGGCTCAACGAACTCGAACATAGCGAAACACGAATTAGAATATGATTCAAGATTACCCAAATAAATGTGTTACCTGGTGCTGAATGGGTTAAGCCGAATCCGAATGGCAAATTTGAGTAGCTTCTCATGAAAACTGATACTATTAGATGTGAATCAGGAGTTCGCTGGTTTGGGCGTAAAAAAAATAAGTCAATGAGGCTAACCAAATGCTGGTGTTTTTACATTTGTGTGACCCAGGAGTTTTAAGGCCTGCTCTATTGCGTTTGGTTGGGAACGATGATTGATATTTACTTTTTGACAGTACCAACTTAGCCGGTAGAGCTTATTTTTTTTTTAATTGCTTGATAACCGTAAGATATATTAATTTTCTTTACCTGAAGGTTCTCTCGGATCTTGAAACTTCTTATACTGCCCATTCTTAAACTTCATAAAACTTTAATAATCATTTTCACATTTTTTTATTTTAATTCTCGAAAACACAAAAGTTCTCAGAAGTCCTTGACGTTTATAGCTACCTATTTCATTCGTATTGTGTATATCATAAAACACTCCACAGTCCGTAAAACTGCTAACCACTGAAACGGCTTGAACTTTGAGGAAAAACAATAACTCAACTTGGGAATAAGTATTTTTTTTTTTTATAATTCTGTTCCGCTAAAGGGGCTTTATTTTTCTGTATATGTACCCTTATAGTGTTAAATAACGCGCATGTATTTTTTGTTGAACAGTAAGCAGCACCTATCAATGAAGTATTGTATTGCATGATTTCAGGTGCTACTTACTATTCGAAAAAATAGGATGATAGGAAAGAAGTTTTGGTGCTTGGTATTTTTTTTCTCCACGGGTGGCGCCTAAATTGCTTAGTGAGATCTCTATTTATATGAATTCAATTAAAAATCATGACCCTGGCCGGGATTAGACGCACAACATGCCAATCATCACTACCATCGCAGTTGGTCATAGAAGAATATTGTTAGTATGTATCGCATATGTAGATAGTTACATTTTTAAAAGAATTATGTTTTTAAAACTTCCCACTTGACAGATATGAAGTTTGATAACTAATAAATTAACTGGGGAAAGGTCCCCGATTTTCACAAAACCACAACTTTTCCCTTCCACCATTGTGAGCAAAACCCACTAATCCTTTACTCACAAGATTTATTGTAAAGAAGCTTTAAAACATTTCATATGCAGCAATGGCACCAGTATAGTATACATAAGTGCCAGTACCAGCACACTCTGCCGAAAGCAAAACCACACAAACAATGGGTTCCAAGGGTGATGAGACGGTATGCACCGCACCGGGCATTGATGCTACGTCCTTTCTCTGACATTTTTCTAATAATTTAAAAATTACCAAACGAATGAGCAATAATCATTTCTTTGAAATGTAATGGGCTTCAAAAAAAAGAAGTTATTATATAAGTTATCGCGTTATAATCGCGGTGAAGGAAAAAAATAAACACAAGTCTCTGATTTGAACAACTGAACAGCTTTATTTAATTGATTCTTTATTTTATAGCTTAAATCTAATTACAATGCATTTTTTGATGTGTTGCAATAGGTGACACAGTTATTGATTACGAGTACAATGCAAATTGGTGTGTTGCAACAGGTAACAATTAAAATGTATTGAAGTGTATGCGGATTAACAGAATGGAATAATGATGTGTAGGCGGATTTACAAAAATGAATTTAAACATAGGGCAATGACATTGTGTCGTAATTAAATTTGTTTGCTTAAGCAATTCTACGCGGAAGGGAAGATTGTATGGGGATGGCATGTGATAGGGAAAGGGGAAATGTTGTGTTAACTTATATACATACCTATTTGCTGTTTCACCAAAATAATTCCTGCTTCTTCGTTGCCTTATGAATTTCTTTTTTTCCATTTCACTCTTACCGTACCTATCTATTCCCTGATCGAATGAAACAGTCATGGCAAAAATGTTTAAAAATAGAAAGTAGGTAGGTAAGTACAGAAGAAAGAAAATCAAATATATATTTAATTTCATCTTGTCTCAGAACTCAGGTCATTAAAGGAGGTTTACTAGTATCTGCTGACGATGGCTCAGCTGAGTCCTGTGAACATTACTCATGAGCACAAGTGAAAGAATAAATAATTTTGATTCCCACATCTCCTGACAAAGTGCTATAGAGATGTGCTAAATAAATGTCATTAAGGTGCAAATAGTTTATCCTTTTGCAAGCAAGAGGACAAAACGTTTGTATGCCAAGGATGAGAAGAATTTTTGATTCCTTTTTAAATATTTATAGGGATGATTGGATGCATGCTGATGTCAATGGCAGCTACGATGAAAGATACACTTGCGATTGCCCTAAGCTGAATGCTGATAAATGTGGGAAATCGAATTTTCATTTGAAATAACCTTAACTTTGGAGAAGTGGGCAGACTTATGATCTATGAGTGTATTTATATTCAATTACAATATCATTTGGAGGGCTCCACTGTGAGGAAACATGGGTAACGGGTTTTTTCTTAAGTAAGGAAGATACCCAGCTTAATTTTATTAGGTACCTAGTGTGTTTTCGTATTTTATCAAAGAAGACAGACGATTGAATATAGGTATTAACTGTACCAAAACACATAACACATACATAATTCTGCCCTAATGTTTCTGCTCCTTCGGACATTCCCCCTGATGTGTTTGCGTACGAATCAAAGACGATCACAAAAGGGAATATCAAATTTACGCACCTGTTTTTTTTAAACTTTGTGATTTTTTCATTCCCACACGAGATTTTCAAGTAACACCTCATCCTGTGGGGTTCGCCAGTTCGACCTCAGTAAACGTAAGCTGCATTCGAGATTTTGGGTAAATTCTTTACTGAAGACATTCAAATGCTGTTTTTAGTTCATTTGTAAGATACCGGACTGCCTCTATAAACGATTTCGACGCGTGCATGCTCCTTTTATCTTCCTTTTACGACACCGGTGATCTCCAGTCTTGTCAACCCACAAATTGCCTGCGGAAGAGTTAAATAATATAAAATGCGTCGCTTGACTCACATGAATGGTAAAATCGCCTAGATGTGATTTCTCCCAATAAGTCGCCTTTATGGACAAGCACTGTTTTTATTTTCGTCTCAAGTAACTCCTCTCCCCATCACACTACTTCGCTTACATTAACCGAGCCATGAACACACGAAAAGAAGTGTCGTGGAAACAGACACTATGTGTACTATGTGTCAATCGAAACGCAAAACAAAACATAGGGACGGGCTACAGTCCGCTTGGGCGAACTGTTGGAGACCCTATTCTTATTCCTATCCCTCATAAGTGGGCATGATAAAAGTCTAAGTATGATTGAATTGGTAAAAACGCTCTACATATTGTGTTATATAACATTTAAAGGATTTTATCGAAAAAAACGCTCCTAGCTCAAACTTGCGTGTTTCAATAAAATTGTTTTATTTAATCGTGGGCGTGTCAGTAGGCGGATTTAAAAACACTTAACACATGAGTATAAAGGGCCCCTACAGAGTATATATTATAAATTTCAGCTCCCTAGCTCAAACTTTGGATTTTCAAAAAAAGTTTTTTTTTTTTTAAATTGTGGACGTATCAGTGGGCGGATTTCGAAAATATTTACACATGAGCATAAAGGGACCCTAGAGAGTATATATTATAAATTTCAGCTCCATAGCTAAAATTGTATATCCCGAGCAGTTTTAGGAGTCATAGATCATATAAAAAAATTTCAGCTTTCTAGCTCAAAATTCGATTTTTTCCAAAATTTTGTTTTTTTGAGTTTGTGGGCGTCTGTGGGCGGATTTCAAAAATTCGTAAACTTGGTTATTTCGGGACCCTAGAGAGTATATGGTTAAAATTTCAGCTCTCTAGGCCCAGTTTAAAGGCCTAATTTTTGCCGATGGACGGACGGACGGACGGACATGGCTAGATCGACATTACTATCGATGCTGATCATAAATATAGAAACTTTTAGGGGTCTGCGGGCAATATTAGAAAGACATTAGTCTTCATAACCTCTCCTAATTATGCGAACGCCTAAAACATATCTAATTGGTCCATATCAGTGTTGATTTATGCCCAAAAAGTTCACTTCTAAACCATATAGTAGTGTGTACGGCGATCATAGAAATAAAACGAAGAAACCCAGATGGACATTCGCCATCTTTACTCGGGGCTGCGAAATTACGTCAAGGAAATAACGCCAAAAGGGCAAAATGAAATACGACAGCAACAACGAAAATATCGCGTATTTTGTGTGCAATTAAATTCGTTGGGCTTTAAAATTCATCTTTAGTATTAGGGTGTTATTTCATTATGAAAAAAAAAAACGGCCAAGTGCGAGTCGGACTCGCCCATGAAGGGTTCCGTAGCAGCAAGTGCCATCATATAAAAGTTCTTGTAGTTCGTTGTAAATTTGATCGATGTTTTAATAATAGATAAGTGGCGGTTTACGATTTATGACGTATTACAAAAAACTACTTGCTAGATCTCGTTCCAACAAATTTTCGATGGAAGTTTGCATAATAATGTACATCATATATTTTTTTTGGTTTTATCATTCCCTTAATTTAGAAGTTAGAGCGGGACACACATTTTACCACTTTGGAAGTGTCTCTCGCGCAAACTATTCAGTTTCGAAAAAAATGATATTAGAAACCTCAATATCATTTTTGAAGACCTATCTAACCTAAGTATGGGGAACCCCCAAAATTTATTGTTTTTTTTTTTCTATTTTTACGTGAAAATCTTAATGCGGTTCACAGAATACATCTACTTACCATGTTTCAACAGTATAGCTCTTATAGTTTCGGAAAAAAGTGGCTGTGACATTCCCGGACAGACAGACAGACAGATACACATGACGAATCTATAAGGTATCCTTTTTCTGCCATTTGGCTACGGAACCCTAAAAAGGCCCAACTTTCTGAGAATGAAATTAGACAAAAAGATTATTTTGTGGGCCTTGTTGACCTAATTGCTGCGCCATTTCGCAGCGCCTTTTAATTCGACTTCGGCCCTATGGGCCATTAATTTTGTTGTATTTAGTAATTTATTTTTAAATGGGAGTATGACAGTATTTAAAGAGACGAGCTGTCCAGAGTCATGTCTAGTTTTGCAATCCCTCCCAAACTCATCGATGAAAGTCAAAAACGATCGCACCAATACCTTTCATGTCGAAAAAAATTTACAGACAAGGTACTGTCATATTACATCTTCAATGTCATAATTGGGGAAATGTACGCACAATTTTCCGAAGTTTGTGCTATTACTCGTACTTACACCACGCAACACAGTTGACTTTCACCGGTGGGTTTACAATTACTATATTTTCGATTGGAAAAAAAGAAAAAAATAGTTAAGCTGTGAATGAGGCTACATGCATTCAAAATGAAGGGGCAATAAGCATAGATGAATCGAGCTGAACGTCAATATTTGAAGCTATACACGGAGGTAAAGTTCTGAACTTTATTAACTTCTGCTCTGCTTTTTACTCCGTTAGTGTCATTTTATTAGAAATCAGACGGTTACACTTGCCACTGGCTGTTTCTATGGCCTTAGCAACCAATTGAGACATATAACCATGAAGGCTTTGAACAAGTAGATTTAACAGCGAACTCTGGGAGTTGTAAAGGCTAGGACGCGTAAAGCGGATGGGCAGAAACGCTTTTATCCAATTTGAATCCGGATAGAATACGTAGTAGAGGAAACCGAGCTTTCGTTGGCGCAAATAAGTGAAAGATGCTTTCGTAACTGGCAAGTCAAATCCCGTTCTTACTGGAGATCCTTTTAGTTTGACTCCTTTCGTTTAGGTAAACCCCGGGCTGTAGAGCCGCATAAGTATCCTTACCGCCGGCCGGCTACCTTATTTTTTAAGTTTTTATAATGTTAGTTCCTTCATTTAGTTTAATATTATTATAAAGTTTATAACTTGTATTGCGGAATTGCTTTACTGCGTTTACAGTTTTTGAGAAATCCTGGCAGCAAGTTACGATTACCCACCGAAGTTCGTTTGTCCAAAAAGTGAAAACTCAACGCGAAGTTTAAATTACAATTTTATTTACTTTTATTAGTCAAAACCGTAACAACAATTCGGGTCGAAGTCTAATTCTTGACTAACTCGACTTTAGATAATTCAATAGAAAAGAGAGAGAAAATGAGAAAACCTTTTACATAATGAGTATATGATTATACATTGAAGCGAATTAGTAACTCTTTAAATGATATTTTCAACACAGTTAAAGTTGTGACAAATAATATATTTCCTTCAAAGAAGAAAAATCTTTTCATGTTACATGTTTATCCTCAAAGTGTGTTTGTTTTTGATAGAAAATATTAAGCCTGTTTCTAGGATGTACACATTCATTCAGAGTAAAGTACAATCGGCCCAATCTGATTACGAGCAGGTAGTTTCTTGATTTATTTTTAAGAAATTTTTCTTCAATAATAGTCGTTTTTCTTTTTTAGCTCCGAGCGGGGCACTGAGCTGTCAAAAAAAGAACTGTGTTACTTTTTTAGCTCGAAGCGCCCTGAGCACAAAATTTGTATTTCTTTTTTATCTGTGAGCTAGCTCAGGGCTCGCTCGATGAGCTCGATTAAAAATGACCGAGCACATCGAGCGAAAAGCTGAGCGCGGCTGACTTCATTCATTATTTGTGCTGTTTCCATAGTTTATTTACTAGAAATTATAATTTAAATGGAACAATCCTTGACAAACACCAATTTCAGAAGCAAATCTGAGTATTTTGAAAATTAATAAAAAAAATTATCTAATGACTGTTCAGTGCTCAATTCTGTTTCTTAATTAGCTCGGAGCGCTCAGGTTACGTTCAGCTCGGAGCGAGCTCTGATCGCTCGGCCCCCGCTCTGTTCCCCGCTCGGGGCTAAAAAAGAAAAACTTCTAATATTGGAAAAACCAAAGGTAATGTGAAAGAAGGTTTATGTTGTAAAAAAAATTGGGATTAGGTACATATAATTGATTTTTATAATGCTTTTCCCAATAAGGTCATAAAATTAGCCCTTGTTTTCGTTCCTCATGTTTACGAACAATAACTAAATCTACCTGTAGTCATATTTTAAATCAAATATAATGGCATTAAGGGCACCAGGGACCTTTCTTCAAAACATAATTTCATGGAAACAACAACTATAGGTAAAAAAAATTCATTAACTAAGGACGAAAAAGGCCAAATTCGCGCTTACCAGGAACAAGGCAAATCTATCCGTTTTATAGCCGATAAGATTGGAAGACTGTTGTTCATAGCTATCTTGAGGACCCTAAGAATTTTAAAAAAACCGGAAAGGGGGAAATTCAAGATTTTTCCTAAGTAAAATCAAGGCAGAAACTCGAGTTGAAGCTAGTAGATCAACTGTTTATGGCGGGATACAGCAATCCAACCATATGAGACACAACAAATGTTAAAGGAACCACAATTGAAGGCAGCACGCAAAAGTCTGTGACTTGATTTTGCAATAAGTCACATCGGGTGGAGTCGAGAGTGGCATCTGGTTGTCTTTTCAGATGAAAAAAAGTTTAATTTCGATGACCTGATGGATATAATTATTATTTCCATGATTTGGGTAAGGATGAAATAACCTTGGATAGACGACACAGCAAAGGAGGTGGAGTAATCGTATGGAGAGCAGTAAGCTTTTACGAAACTGCAAAATTTGATTTTCAAAGCTCAAGAATGACCGCAATCACCTTCAAATCTACACTGGAAAGAGCTGTCTCTCATTTTTCCGAATTGTTTGGTGGACAACGATGGATTCCTCACAGCAAGTGATACAGCGATCGGGAGGTAGTACACATTGTTAAAAACTATTGTTATAATCTTAATAAAACCCAAATTAATTTATTCCAAACAAAATTGCGTTGTCTTATTACCTTTTAAGCATCTATCAGGTAGATTGAGTTACAGTTCGTAATCTGGTGAGACGAAAACAAGGACTAATTTTATGACCTTATTGGGAAAAGCATAATAACAATTGAATTTATCTACCTAACCCAATTTTTTCACAACATAAACATTTTTTTTTTTTTTTTTTTTTTTTTTTTTAAATAATAACCCCTTAAATAACATAATAACCCCTTCTTTCATATTGCATTTGGTTTTTCCATATTATTGAAGGATTTAAATAATTTCGTAAAATTAAATCAAGAAAGGTGGGAAAGGGTGTATCTAGCATTATGCTGCATTTGCTTATACCTAGTGATGGAGTGGGTATTATTATGTTTATGATACTAGTCCCGACGGAATATGCTTTTCATACGTTATTCAAAAATGTGAGGTGGCACAAAATATAATTTTCAAAAGAGCCATGAGATTTTTTTTTTAACACGTACATAGCTAAACAAACACATCGCAGAGTTACTTTTGGTTTCATTTGAAGGAGCGAAATATCTCCCAAAAGATAAGCGTTTGTTATGGAAATGTTTTCATTAAATTGAGTGAAATGCCAGTAAAACGTTTATAAGGATGAGTTTTCCAAGTTGGACAGTCTTGATACCAATCAAGAACATTTTATTTCTAGAATACATTCATCCTACAAATAAGGACTTGTGAATGGCGTTAACAGTGGCCAAGAATTAATTGTAATCGTAGGATTTACGATTATGGGTAGTTCGTGGTTGTAGACCCAAAGAAACTTAATACAAAAAGTTATACCCTCAAATATAACTAGATGTTATTACAGTCATATACTGTCATAATTTTACAATACAAAAAAAATAAAATGACAGCTAAGTATTTTGTATAGGTATGATTCTAATATTATAATAATATATTCTTTAATAATTCCATTATTTGTTTATTTTTTATCAGGAAAATTATGTAAATTAAATTCTAGATACTATAAAAGATTCAAATCTTAATGTATCATTGTAAATAAAATATTTCTTGAAATAAATGAAATGAAATGAAATGAAAAAAAAAAATGAAATGTACAAAAAATCGATTCTCGTATCATATCAATACCATTGGAATCAAGGGCGTCTATTTTATTTTTTCTTGACGAAAGCATGTTCCAATGTGCATGTGTAGTATGCACCCACACGTGCATCAGGGAAAAAATTTGGTTTAAATTACAGAAAATTGTTAAGTTAATTGCATGGTGAATAAACATGAGCAACTGGTAATTACTACCACGTGAAGTGGGGGCTGGAGTTACAGCGCTAATTCACGACTTGCCGCAGCCGATTATTAGAATCCTATTTGGGGTACCGCTCGATTTGTATTCATTATTCTCGAAAAACCCTTTTTCTCTAATGGGAACTACGCACATAAGCAATTGTTTTTCCTTGTGCCGCCGTGATAAATAAGTAAAAAGTTTCTTGTAAGCAAAATGGCTTCATAACGGTCAAATATTTATCTAACGTACGAAAATATTTTGCCATTATGTCCTAATTACATTGAACAACAATTAAAGTAAGAAAAGGCATAAGAAACAGATTCTATTCCATTACTATATTGCCCATGCAGGGATTAGCTAAGGATATCACTGCAGCGGCTCTTCAAAAAACAGCGCTTGTTTTAAAACGCGACTTAAGGGAGATATCACTTCTAGTCAATTTTAATATTCATGTTTGTTGATACGACTGCAGATCACCGTTGTCGTGAAAGTATATTTGACAAGTCAGCGGGAAACAAACTCATTTGGGATTAGTTCTATTTTCGATCTCTAGAAGTTCGGTGCTAAAATTATACATTAATACAATTATTGTAATATACGGTTCATTGGCTTCAGTGATTCGAAATCGGTAGGTCTGCCAATATCCGTTGAGGTCGAAACGAAAAAATATAGCCCAACCACCATTAAGGAAGTTACAGATCTGCCAGAAGATTTGTCCCCCTTTCTCTGGAACTTAGTTGTGAACGAGCTGCTTATGTGCCTGGAAAGGTAAGGCTGCAGGGTGATTACCTATGCAGATGACGTTGCAATTGTCGTCTCAGGGAAGCACCTAAACACGCTGAAAGAACTTCTAAAAAATGTTCTCAATAAGCTTACAACATGGGCAGATAGTTGTTGGTTAGTTGTCAACCCCCACAAAACCGAACCTCTTCTATTCACTAAAAAAAAATACTAAACATTAACGGCTCATATAGAGCCTTAAACTCAGCTTCTCCAACCACATGCATGTCTGAAGTGGAAGGGACCTTCTCATGACAATTGATACTCTTGGATGTTTGTCAGACGTTCGCAAGAGGTGGGGCAGTGGAAACAACTCTAGACGGGAATTGAACCGCGGACCCTTCGATTAGCAGTCCGACACTCTAATCATTGAGCCACTGCGCCCGACTGAAAGTCTTTTAAGCTTTATTAAAAGCTCCATCTAGTTTAACGAGTAGGAAAATGTTAAATCCATATGGTATCAGAATTTATTGGGCTTGGTGTGTCGGCTTCTGCGGACTAAGACTGTATCTAAGGTCACCAAGGAACAGTTTGTTGCCATCCAAATTCGAACTTATGTGGACAAAATATTTGGTTGAGTTTTTTCCTGACCAGAACTTTAATCTGGTAAATACCTTTGAAAGAATGCTAATAGTTAGTGATGGACTTTGTTAAGCGGGCACCAAAAGTTCCTGTTTGGACTTGTCACTCTAGACTGCTTAAGAACAAAATGACCGTTAAAACAGTCAAATGTGAATCTTTTATAATACATTTTTTTGTATATAATTAGTAGGGATTTCTTTTTCTGTAATTGATACAGATTATAATATAAACACAGCGCGGGTATTTTGTTTGTTGCTGCAAGCAGCACCCAGCAAATGACTCATTGCCTGTTTTTAGGTGCTACTTACTACATGAACGAATGGAGGATTTTATATTGTAGGGCTTTTCTCCATGGAGGCGCCCAAATTGCTTAAAGGAGATCTGTATTGTTGTATGTTTTCATCGGTTCGGTTTTTGTTAATTTGTGGGCCGAATTTTAAAAATCTGTACACCTGAGCTTTCAGCTTTCCCCTCGAATTTCGAATTTTTTAATTATTCCGTTTTTTCAGATTGTGGGCGGATTTTAAAAACCGCGAATTTTAGGGTCTCAAAATTAGTGACAGGACGGACATGACTAGATCGACATAACTTTCGCTGCCGATCACAAATATAGTCACTTTTAGGATTCCACGACCATTATTAAGTACGAACTACCTATGAGCCGAAATTAATACACCCTTCGGATAGGGTACAAAAAGCCGGCAAACAAAAACTCTTTGCTTAAAGGCTTACCTTTGTATACCTTACCAAAGAATGGCAACCATCTCGTTATTTCAAAAATTTCAACGCAAGCAGAAAGCAGAACTTCCCCCCAGCCCCTTTCCCTATTTAAAGCAGTCCTTTCACTTATCTGCAAAGCTCATAAAAATTTAGCCCGTTTTCGAAGCTCTCTTGCGTGATTAAATAACTCATCTACGAGTAGCACAAGGAATTCCAAATGCCATCGCACTTTAGTGAATTACACTTTATGTCGTAATTTTTACAAAGTGAGCAAATATTTTTGGTTGGCGTTATCCTCGCCCCCAAATCATCGTCATTGTGTATTGTGTCACAATAGGGGATGTTTGAGTAAATTTTTGAACGAAATAGCTTTAAATGGTCGTAAATTAAAACTATGTAGCTGTGTTAGGTTGGGCCCATTGGCCACCATCAGACGGAAACTATAGAAACAACCACAGTCTTGGTGAATCATTAGAAGCGTAGTCGATACTCATTCATTATGATAGTAACAACAACGATGTTGAGCATAAGGGCGGGATTTGAATAGAAAGGCATATTATTTATTACAATGACTAAGTGAACATAACTCACAATAGCTGTGACAGTTTATTGAATTTGGTTGAACTTGATGGGCATCTTAATATTCCCCTAGACTGGTCTATTAATATTCGGGAATCCTTGCGCTTCCATAGCGCAAAAAATGCGTTTAACATGCTTTGAATATGGATGGCAGATTTACGCGGAGCTTATGGTAGTAAATATGAAGAGCTGTTAAGCAGATTAAAAGCTTGTGACTTACGGTTAGTTGAATTATAGACAGCTATATGACTCTGCGGATATGAAAGTTCGAATTTTGTAAAAGAGGCGGTTCGAAAATGTCCCTTTGAATGAGCCCAGTACGAGTTCTCTCTTCCTGTTCATCGTTCAGTACTTGGCGTCATAAAGCAGAACAAGCTGGATTAAGGTTGAGTCGAGTATGTACTTTGTTTATCAAACTTCGACTGGGGAGTTTTTCGAGGAGTTGATTTTTACTTATTTTTTTATGTAACAACTTCAACATGCAAATAGAGCCAAAGTCCGCCACATTTGATTTGTAATTTTTGTAAATTAAATCTGCGCCATAAGAGTAGGTACAGTAAAAGTAAAAAGTAGTTTAGCTTAATTTGTCGTGGCACTTTTTCAAACGTCGTTTTATCGTCCGAGTTTGTTCTCATTCGCTTCTCCTTTTAATACCCCCTTCTGTGGATATTATAATATTGCTCGGAGACTTAAAAGTAACTATATTTATGATCGGCATCGAAACTTATGTCAATCTTGCAAAGTCCTATTCATCGCAAAGTTATTAGATTACGTCATTATTAAGAGTTCTTTCATACAAGGTATTTGTCACAAACTGAGGAATTTTTACACCAACATTTTTGGAAAACTCGAATTTTTCTTGTTCTTGTTTTGGAAAAGTCTACAAACTAACAAGCTCCTTTACTACTTTTCGATCGCTACATTGACGCTGTCTGTTAATAGCTTGCAATTGATCTTGTCCATAAACCTTACCTTCAAGACCAACCAATCTCCAACTAAGGCCGCAGTTGTGGCAATACGTAAAAAGTGGAACAGTAAACACATTGAGACGAACACATGATATGAACGATTTGTATCATTTCAGTTGAACTGAAGACTGAGAAGTTAAACAGAAAAAGTTTGCCGTACGGAAAAATTTATGAATCAGTTATGTAGCCAATTTAATGTTCCATTTCCATTGTGACATATTAGTTAATTAATTCGCCAAACGAAAAGTTACCAAAGGCGCAAAAGGCCAAATGTTAAAATAAGGTCTAACTAACGGTAGAGCTAAATCAACCTGGGATATAAGTTCCGAACTCTTTTTTCGACTTCGCACCTACTCCAAATCCAACAGTGACCCCAATCAAGGAGGTCGCAAGGGGGCAGCATTCTACTTTCTTAAAGCGAAATAAGGCTAAATGTACAGATTTGGCCTTATTTCGTTTGGCGTTATTTCACTCCACCTAGTAAAATTCATAAGCAACATTTTAAGACAAACATTGTGTCGATCTATTAATTTTTACTGGAACATCAAGTAAACATTTTTACGTTATCATTTTACGTATAGCTATAACTGTGGAATAAACCAATAAAATCCTGGGAACGATCCATGCTGTGTATATCGTTCGCATACCCCAGCAGCTGGAAAAATATAGTGTAGATAGTGCCCAGTGCATCTCCTTCCCAAAACCAGCTCAAGTTTGAATCAGTTCTTAGGTCTACTTGGGATTATTGATATTCCTTTCCGCAAAAGGCATTGAGTATTTTTTCCATCTTGGAAACTTTTTTTTTCAATTTCTACAAAAATTACCAACAAATGAAAATTTGGTCAAAGTGGGCATGGCAAGAAAACTTCGTTGAGGGGACATATTAAGAAGGACATTGTCGACAAATTTTGTTACTACTATTTTTTTACGATTTTTCCAAAAAGCAGTGTTTTTTTTTTGCAAAAGCGCCCACAGTAAGTGGAAGTATTAGGAAGGACATTATATACATAGGTACTTTCCGAAGAACATGACATTACTTTTCATTAATGTTGTGTCTAAAACGGCTGTTATTAAATAATGGGGTTCGGTTTTTATAAATCTTCACTTAAGATTGTTTCGGGACCCTAGAGATTATATTCTATGTTCCAGTTCAGTTTTCTAGCTCTAAAAGTATGGCTTCAAAATTGGTGACAGACAGTCGGATGGATATGACTGGATAGCTTTCGATGATGTTCACAAATATAAGACTTTTAGATGTCTGCGAACAACATTAAGGCATGTTACAAACTTGAGCCAAGAATATATACGTCTAGAATAGTGTATACAAATATTCAAGGGTACAAACTTGTCATTTAAAATCCTTTTTATGCAATAAATAACTCATTCGCAAGGACAGTTTAATAGCCACTATATTTCGAGATGAGTCCCATTTGAGTGGATCCCATGGATCCAGATAAAATGTCGTCCACAGTCGTTTCCGATACCTACAGGAACTCCTTTAATGAAATGATGAATACTCATCAAAAAAGCATGAGTAAATTGATCACGGTATATCACCAGATAAATTACACTAGGTTTGAAGAATGTGATGATTGACACTAATCGGTTTAACTGGATTCTTTGAAGTTTTTTGAAGATTGGCCCGAATAAATCGACACCTGTGAAGCTAAATGGACTAACGTAGGGTGTTATACACAGACGTGATCCTTTTTCAGCGGGGTCATAATGGATTGATGAAGATTAAAATTAATACATCAATATTTCTGACACATCTACTGTGCTTTTCTTAATGGGATCCTTAATGACGGCAGATATCCACAACTTACATCTGATAACAGACTGGTTTTGCAATACAACTTTTATTGATAATAAGCAACAAGAATTTATGTTTAAAAATATTTCTTGGGCGGTATAATGGGATGTTTAGTTTAGCATGCATTGGTATTGTGTTAGCCTCCTGTAAACTACAATCGCTTCGGCTCTAATGACATTGATAGCGGAGCGTCCAAAATTAGAATGAGAGTGTACAGTCAACTGCTTTGAAAACATTCTTGAGTGATTTAATGCGTATATACTCTGTTTCAAAAACGTGTTTAGAACACAAATATAACTAGGCCTTAAGTTCTTCTTGTGGCGTCATTCAACTACTTCGGTATCAACTCCTTTTGCAGTTTAAAATAAATCGAAGAGAAAAATATAGAAATCTGGTTATGTCGATTTATTTTGTCAGTTGAGAATTTCAAGTTGCATGGAACAATAGAGCAAGCACTTGAAAGGCATTAATGGCCCATACTACAGCCCATGCGTGGTATTTAACCTATGGTGGTTTTATAGGAGTACATCGACCCTTCGTAGCAACTAGCTAGCTTTAACCTTAGATCCACTATTATCTGTGACAATCCATTATCGTACAGCCAGCCGTATATGTGTATTATTCGTAATACATACCCTGCTATCCTAACCCGTTCGTGCCGTGGAAATGAAAGCATAGGAAAAAACATTTATAGAACGAATCAATGGAAAAAAAGTGATGTAAAGATTTTTACATATATTCTATATTAGGATAGGAGTCGTAGATCCTCTGGGCCGAGTCAATGTAGTCATTTAGCTTTTTGGACTGCATCCGCATTTTGGTACAGCACATAGAGTTCGCGGTTGTATCTTTTCCGCCATTCGCATTCCTCGCAAACAGGACTAAATATCCGACGGAATATTTTTCCTTCAAAATAACCCAATATTAGCTCCCGTTTTCTACTTATCGTTTAGCACTCGGCATCATAAACCAGGACTGGCAGGATTAAGATACGATTGTTTCGCGAAACCGAAGTAGCAGCGGTTTCCTAAGGTAATTCTCCGCCGGATCTCCACTAAGATGTCATTCTTAGAGTTTATTTTTACTCCAATGTAAGTGAACTCCTTAACTACCTCGAAGTTATTGCTATCAAAAGTGTCCTAGGCGGTGGACAGATTTTTGATTGTTTGTTGATAGCATGTATTTGGCCTTGTCCTCATAAACTTCAAGATCAACCAATTTTGCCTCTTCTTCAATCGTCGTAAAGGCCTCTAACACGCATTCTCCAGTTGTTGGACGGATCTATTTAAAAAATGCCTTTCGTGTTGACACCTGCCCTGCGCTCTATTTCTCCAGAATAAGATTGAAGAAGTCACATGAAAGCACATCTTGCGATTTATAGGTTTGGAATAATTCGGTTTTATTTTCCAGGATTTGCCTCGGTATGACGTCGATCTGCCGGACGGTAGCCACGCAGGTACGTGCCGATTAGTGTGTTCCAGAATGGCTTGAGACGTTCACACAGTACGTTCGAGAGATCTTATAAAAAATGATATTTTTTCGACTAAATCCTTAAAAAAAATGTAGACATACTTGGATTTTTGGCACACCCACCTTTTAAATTTATTTTATTCTCTAGAGGTCAGAAATAATCAAGTGTAAGAATTTTTAAAATCCGCCCACAATCTCAAAAAAAAATGTATCGAAAAAATCGAATTTTGAGCTGAAATTTTTTTGTAATCCGACCACTGACACGCCCACTATTTAAAAAAAAACCGTTTTATTCAAGAAATCATTGTAAATGAAAGTCATATTCTTCACAAAAAATGTAGTTAAAGTCGTCTTGAACAATTCCTTTGTTAACACTTAAATCTCAAGATTTTTGCCATGGGAAAACATGACTATTGCGTATATGTTTAAGTTAAGTGTTTTTGTTCCTAGTTAACGCTAAATCAACAAAAAAAACATTCGGGCATAAATGGGTTAACACAATTCAACTGTTTGTGAAAAAACCAATTATTGCAAATATTCTGCTGATACTTTTAGATTCGATTGTGTTAACATATGCACATGAAACAGTAGGCTTTCCAATACCAATTATGAATGAAAGCCATTTTTTTTAAATGAACCAATAAATAAATAAAACTTCAATTTATTGTTCGTTCGTAGGGTATTGCGGCAGCTTACTTTTCCCTGTCAATATTAGTACAGTAATCGCCTCAATTTGTTATTTTTCCCATACATATTTGATTTATAATTACTATGAGAATTCTCACTACTTAAATACTCATTGGATCAAAGTACAAAATACGAGTAAGTTTGATTTCTCAGACCAAAAGAAGGAAGTAGAAAAAGACATTTCGATACAAAAGCATTCTTAGATGAGATTAGACAAGTAGGCAAATAATGACCATGTCTGACAGGTTTCGCTGTCAAAATAGGGTCATGCAGTGTAATGGGCATTATGTATCTTAATTGATTTAATGACCCAATGGCCACGGCCAAGCTGATTTTAACAGATAAAATTGACCAAATTCCAATTATTGTAATCGGACAATAAAAGCGAATTCCAGCATAATGACCTAATAACAGTTTATTAAAATTTTGTGATGACATTGCTATATTTTTGGATAGTTCAATTGCAATCGACTTTGGAACAAGAATTTCCTACAATTTTTGTAGGGTAAGTTGTTAAGTGGCTCTTTTGCGCCATTTATTTGTGTAAATTAGTGGTTTTCTCTATTTATCGTTATTTGTTTTATGTCAATTGTTTTTATTTTCTTTTGTGAAAATAAATAAAAAAATGCTTTGAATGATTAGCAAGGTTAGGTTAGGTTAAGTGATTGGATGCTTTTGTGACGGCACACTTAAACCACCAGTTTGGGTCCATTGAGTCCATTTAGGGATTCTTCAAATTTAGAGACCTAAACAGAAAAAAAAGAAACGTCTGTTTAACAACTCAATGATCCGCTTTATCGCAGCCACCCAAAAGGTATATGTAAATCTAAGAAGTTTGCTCAGCTCTATATCCACTAGATCCCCCAGCTCCTCAAAGAAGTAGCTGGCAGGAATTGTCAATCTCTTAGTTATAAGGGCAGGGCATTCGCATAGTAGGTAACGAAGATGCTGTGACAAACGGCCAAGTGACATAAGGACAAATTTTGGTTTTGGCCTTATGCCACTTTTCCAAAGCATAATAAGGTTTTGGTTTTCAAAATAAAAAGTGGTAATTCAAACGAAAAAAAAACAGTTTTTATGATTGTAAAACATGAAAAACAATAATATGTCTCAAACAAATTTGGCCTTATGTCGCTTTGCCAAAGCGTCATTCGGCCACGTGTTCAGATTTGACCTTATGTCACTGGGCCTTATGTCACGGCACCGATAACGAATAGATTATATTTGTTCAACGTCCCTGCAGCTCCTGAAGTAATCTTTGGAATAACCAGCAAGTACCCAATCAAAGTACCCAAGTACTATACTCTCTCCAACAAAAATTGTCAGTACAGGGAAGATAGGATGTTTGTCTCTCAGTCTGGTTGTAATGACTTACATAAATCGCTACCTCTTTAAAGCTCTCACAGGGTTACCGTAGTGTGTATGATAATTCGCCATAACTCAGAGAGCAATTCTATTAGGGTTACCATCTTCCAATTTAAAAACATATGGACGGGCTACAGTCCGCTTGGGCGAACTGCTGGATACCATATTCTTATTCCTATCGCTCAGAGACTATATATTATAAATTTCAGCTCCTTAGCTCAAACTTTGATTTTTCAAAAAAAAAAAAAAATTAAATTGTGTCAGTTGGCGGATTTTGAAAATATTTACACATGAGCATAAAGGGCCCCCTAGAGAGTATATATTATAAATTTCAGCAGTGGGCGGATTTTGAAAATATTTACACATGAGCTTAAAGGGCCCCTAAGGAGTATATATTATATATTTCAGCTCCCTAGCTCAAATTTTGGTTTTTCAATAAAATTGTTTTATTTTTTTGTGGGCGTGCCAGTGGGCGGATTTTGAAAATTGTATATCCCGAGCAGTTTTAGGAGTCATAGATCATATATAAAAAATTTCAGCTTTCTAGCTCAAAGTTTCAAAAATTCGTAAACTTGATTATTTCGGGACCCTAGAGAGTATATGGTTAAAATTTCAGCTCTCTACGCCCAGTTTAAAGGCCTAATTTTTGCCGACAGAGGGACGGACATGGCTAGATCGACATTACTATCGATGCTGATCATAAATATAAGAACTTTTAGGGGTCTACGGGCAATATTAAGGTATGTTACAAACTATGCGTCAAAATTAATATACCCTTAGAATAGGGTATAATAAAAGTATTGCGGAACGAAATAAATTCCGTTTATCTTTTTCCTTTTCTGGTAAGATAATAATAGGCGCGTTTTTTTAAGGGTATCTCCAGTAGACCAACAAAATTATATAAAATTAAAAAAAAAAAAAATCAAAACGAAAAATATATCACTGTAATCCAATGTATTCATTATAAATATTGTAAAACATAAAATACTAATTTCTAATATCAATACTCAACTAATCCGATGACTAATTACTGCTACTGCTCTCGTTATTTAGGTCTATTATTAACCTTTCAACTGCTTCCTCGGCAAAAAACGTCAATTTCCCACATACTTGGCTCAACAACCTGTTCAACGTGTTGGACACATCGATGCCATTTTTCCTTGTTAACCCTTGTAAGTGCTGTCGTTAGTAAGTCTCTTATTTCAGCCATTTTAAATGACTTGTTTTGGCTTGCTACAAACCCTTTCACTTGAGCCCAAACCAATTCTATTGGATTAAGGTCACAGTGATAAGGCGGCAAGCGAAGCACTTTATGTCCCGCATTTTGAGCCGTTTCATCCACGACGTATATTTCATACTTGGCTTTATAACGTTTAACGATTTCAAGCAACCCATTGTATTATTGCATCCATACCTAACTTCAGATCGTTCTTTTGGGAATTCCCTATTCATTGGCAAAATAGGCGTCATTCACCGGAAAAACAAAGACATCATACAAACAGGTACATAATGAGATGAATGGATGTATTTATGTATGTTTTTTTTTTAATTAAACAGTTTTCGACATAAACTCAGCAAGATTTTCTAAAAACATTTCTCAGTCCTTTCCGCTATATGTATATTGTGAAAGGTAGACACAATCAGGCAATTAGAGTACAAAATTATATAACCACGAAGCAATGTTATATACCTAAACAGATGGTAAAAAAAACTGCACTTGTGCAGCCGTACAATACAAATACAATCAAATTAAAACCGAATCTCAACACAACACGTAATCATACGTTCTCAAAGTTCTTTGACAAAATCCATAGAAAAACCCTTAATGATATGCTTCATTGTAGAGATGGTAATACTCTTCTGATGTGCTTCAGTCACACACACTGCTTATTTTGGTGGATGATAATAGCAAGCGAAACCAAGACGGTCATGCTCATTCCCATTCGGCTGTGTGGGAGACTGGTTGTGGTGGATTGTATGCGAATTTTAGGAAAATTACAACAACAATTCCTTGGTATGACAGTGGTTCGGTTTTTATTTCAGTGGCAATTCTTGCGTTTGAGTGCCATGAGAGTATCTACATAATAGAATACCATTATTATGTACTTACTATGTGTGTATGCACTGCGAATATGGTAATTTATGGCATGAGTTGCGGACTACGATTAATAAATAAATGATTCCAGGTCCATGGTGAAAATCGGTAAATGTAGGGCTAATGACGCAATATTGGTTGCACTGTGTTAGGCAATTATTGTAAGTTGGGAAAATTAGAAATTAGAATTACTATATAAGGTGACCGATTAAGCAAGCAATAATCAGAGCAGAATTCACCGCCTTAACTTTGGTTGCAGCCTTACATTCGACAGCGGGCAAAAGGCAAAATAGTCGGACTAGAATTATGAAAAAAGATAAAGCAATAATATCATACTACTCGTATTAATAAAGTTAATTATTAACAAAAGCGCAGACAAGCTTTAGGTAGCTTGCTTTTTGTGAATTAAGCAAATTACTCAATATCTTTTTGAACCACTCTCCGTACACGATTCCTTTCTGAACATAAGACGAAAAAGCACAGTCATTCGTACGTCGAAACATCTATACGGATGTTCTTAATTAAGCAACAATTCTAATTATGAGGAACTTGTCAAAGGCTTTGCGAAATAATGTATTCTGTCTAAGGGGATCTGTGTTATGAGCTCAAAGAGAATGTGTGCCGCGATGAGGTACTAATATAACGAACTGGTATATATCTTTCGACTGACGGAGGATTATACTTGAAACATTTCTTACGACAACAAAAATTCAAATACATCACCACTTAAGTCATAAGAGGAGATGATTAATACATGGAAACAGAATTAATTGGGCTATACTTAGAATTATTTAGTTACTTTTGTTCGGGAATACATTTTACTGTGTAATTAGTTTTATTTGATTGTGAGCTTGTATTGTTTTACGTACTTTTTCATTTCAATTAATTTTGGATCCTAACCGCATTCTGTTTTCTTAATTAGCGTGCGCTAAAGGGGCATCTTCTTCTCTCATTGATACAGTACCCTCATATTCCACGTGCACAGTGCAGGTGAATTTCAAAGCCTACTATTAGGCGCTCGAACTAGGAAAAAATAGAACGATAGCAAAGATTGGTTTGTGCATTGGGAATGGGTTTCTATCTCCACTGGTGGTGTCTAAATAACTTAGGGAGCATTAACGCAGACGTTTTTGTATTCAATTTTAATCCGCAGAAATTTATACAATAATGTAAGTGTATATACGAGCAAGGATACCAGAGGTAGATCTGGACTTAAAATGCATCCTTCTATCGGAAAGATAGATAAGATCCATACACAGTCTAATGAACAGCGACCCGAATTGACTTGATCTATTCGGATGTGTTTGTTAGGTCTGGTGTGCCTTTAATCCAATGGCTACGCTGGATGAGGGAAACTTAAAGATCCTTGCCGTGAATGTTAAATTACTGGCCAGGATCGAGAAAAAAACGTCACTTGCCAGCTTGTTGAAACCCAAAAATGTATGCAATTGCAGAACCTCATCAACCTTCAGCTTAATTTGGAGAAGAATTAAAACTTCTTGGCTGGAGATATTAATGCCGAACATGTGGAATGGGGAAATGTTATTGCAAATCGTTGGGTGAACCAGTTTCACGATTGGCGTCGCCTCAATATGATTGAGTATAAACTCGATTTGTTTGTGAAGGATATCCGTTCTTTCCCAACAAACGATGCTTTCCTGAACTTGGCCTTAAGGGACGCACAACTTTAAGTGACGAACATAGATTAAAACATGCCCAACTGTTTGCGTTTGTTTGAGTACGATAGTGACCACTATGGATGCAGCAAACGCTGTTCGATGAAAACGAAGTAGCGTGTTTGTTATGGCTAAGTTTCTATAGCCGCGTGCGTCGAATAAAACAATTATTCCTCTTTTAAGCGTGGCTTAAAAATTCTGTAATTTATTCCAAATTATAATAATTCAATGTTACAAATTTTTATGTTACCTTAGTTTCTTTTCTTTCTCGTTTATTTATTCTTTATTCTTTAATTTCAATTAATTTAAATATTTATGACACCCTCTCTGTCAGCGAACAAAAGTCAATTACACAAAATGAGAATGCTAGGAAGTGTATGCAAGGAAAGTTTCTTTCAATACTTAAAGGTGGAGTTACATGGTTTGTTTAGACAGTGCCTGTTGACGGTGTAACTTGAGACGGCAGTAACACACCACCCCCAGTAAGTTGACTGCATTCTGCATCGGTCTTACTCCCATCGCCGTAGCCAGTTACGTCCAAGACAGCTAGATTGGCTGCAGGTCGCACATACAACCCGCTGGATGTTTGCACTGTAGCTCTACGGACTTGTCCGTCCTGGGCCGTTACAGTGTCCACGACTACCCCTCTGGGCCAGCAGCTCCTCGGCAAGGTGTTGTCGACAATGATGACTAGGTCGCCCTTACCGATAGGCTTTACCTTCTGAAACCACTTAGATCTCCTATTCAAGGTCGGCAGGAACGCCTTCACCCACCTTTTCCAAAACGCGTCCGCCATCAGTTGCGACTGGCGCCAGCTCCTCCTCATATGGATCACTTCTGGGTCGCACGGTGGTTTTGAACCATTCGAATGGCCGAGAAGGAAATGATTCGGCGTGAGTGCCTCATCGTCAGTACATTCTAGGGACACAAAAGTCAGTGGCCTCGAATTGATGATACTCTCGACTTCAATAAGCGCGTTGCGCAGCGTTTCATCGCCGAATTTATGAAAGGGAAGAATTTTGTATAAGACAGTTTTAATAGATCGTACAAGCCTCTCCCACGCTCCACCCATATGGGGGGCTACTGGTGGGTTAAATTTCCACTTCAAACTCGCCGATGTGAACTCATTAGCAACCCTACCCAAGTCAACCCTGTTTAGCTCCTCTCGAAGTTCTCGCTCTGCACCCCGAAAATTCGTCCCGTTATCGCTGTATATCTCCACGGGAGTCCCGCGACGAGCTATAAAATTCCTTAGGCACATAATGCATGAATCCGCGGTTAAAGTGTGTGCTACTTCTACGTGAATCGCTCGGATGGTGAGACAGGTGAAGAGAGCACCCCAGCGTTTTTCCGTCCTCCTTTGGTATTTGCGATGGTAATAGTCGACGATCAAAAAAGTAATGCGGTGCGCCTTTGGCAGAATAATAGGTGTTTTGCAATTCATGTCGACGAAATCCGCGAAAGCAATGCGGCCCTGCATTCTTAGGACACCCCTGTCTTCCAGGAAAGGCGATAACTTTGCAAGAGGGCTTTTATTTGGGAGGGGTACCGCTTGTCCTGGTGGGCTCCCTCTCAAGCGACGGAGTTCTTCTGCGTATTCTGCATCCTGAGCTTGCTTATAAAGTAGCACTTGTGCACGCTGCATGGCTGTCGATGTTATGATGAGACCAGTAGTGGGTTGCGGCACCGGACCATACCTGCATGAATCCGTGAACATAATGACGCATGCTAAGGTGCGCAACAAAGCTTTCCAAGTCCCAAAACGCTCTATATCGAGTAAGTTGTTGTTAACTCTAACTTCGTTGATGTGCAGAACATGTGGTCGGTATTCATCCGTGTCGGTTGTTTGTATCGCGGGCATCTGCGGCCACTCCGATGAACTCTTCAGTAGAAATGGAGGCCCGGTAAACCACGCGCCTTTTGGGTGCAAATCAGGATCCGAATTCCATTTGGTCGCCTTGTCAGCAGGGTTGAGTTTGGTAGGTATCCATCTCCAGTCTGATATAGTTGACGACTCTAAGATTTCTCCAACCCTATACATGACGAACTGTTGAAATTTCCGCGGGTCAGCTCGAAGCCACGAGAGCACCGTCTTTGAATCGGACCATAATACCCGCTTCATAGCGAAGCTGTGCGCCTCACAAATGGAACTCATCAACCGAACTCCCAGTACTGCAGCTTGCAGCTCGAGTCGCGGGATGGATAAAGGGCGTCGGGGGGCTACCTTGGTCTTGGCGCTAACTAAAGTGACGCTTACCTGTTTCTGACATTGAATCCGGAAATAGCAGACAGCTGCGTATGCGTTTTCGCTGGCGTCAACGAAAGTATGAAGTTGCACATTAACTTCTGGTTAACAGTGTTTGCCACCGTAGCCATCTATCAAATAAAGGAGGGGGCAGCTTTTCATCCCACCCTATTTCGGTCCTCCAGATATCCTGTAGAAGTATCTTAACGAATACTAGAAAATGTGAGAGAAACCCCATGGGATCGAATATCCCCATTAGTATCCTCAAAACTTCCCGCTTAGTTGGAACCTTACCCTCACACAATACCTCATGATTAAGATGATTGAATCTCAAGGCGTACGTGAAAACATCAGTTGAGGTACTCCAGTGCATTCCCAAGACCTTTTCCGTTGACGCGATGTCGGCGTCGTTTGTTCCTAACGCCCTACTAGTGGTTGGATCAGCAGCCTCCTCCAGCCCCTCCAATACTGTCGTTGAATTAGACATCCAATTTCTAATATGAAATCCAGCGCCCGAATGAATTTGCCTCACATCCCTCGCAAGTTGGAGGGCCTCCTCCACGGTGTCCACACTATCAATAAAGTCATCGACATAGTGATGCCTCAGTATGGCTTCAACGGCTCTGGGTTTGCTACTGGCGAAACTCATTGCATTGCGATTCTTAATGTAATGAGCAATGCATGGTGAGCACTTTGCCCCAAACGTCATGACCTGCATTTCGAAAACATTGGGCTCCCCAGAATCTCTTTGGTCTTTCCACAAGAATCGCTGCACACCTCTGTCTTCTTTCCTTACCAGAACTTGGTGGAACATCTCCGCAATGTCTCCACAAACAGCCACTCTTCCGCGACGAAAACCGTACAAAATTGTTGTTATTGGCACAAGCTGGTCAGGTCCCTTTATTAGGAAGTCATTAAGAGAACTTCCCTTGCATGCCGCTGCAGCGTCCCAAACTAACCTAATCTTGGCCGGTTTATTCGGGTTCTTCACCACAAAAATAGGCAAATACCAAACACGACCTCCGCTGGGATTGAGCACCTCTTCCGGACATAGTTGCTTAGCGTACCCCTTCGATACGAGATTCGCAATCTGCTTGTTTAAGTGGCTGCGGAGCTGCTCGTCCCTCATCATTTTCCTTTCCAAATATTCGAATCGTCGAAGCGCCATTGGATAGCTATCAGGTAGGATGAACTCGTCCAGCCTCCACAGAAGGCCCACCTCAAAGTGTCCATTAACATGCTGGCAGGTTCTTTCCAAGATGGTTAGGGCTCTCTTATCTTCGGTTGAAATTAGCTGCTGAGGGGGAATTCGCACCCATATATCCTCGATTGAGAAGAAGTTTTCCACAAGTTGATGGAGCTGCCTGTCGTTGTAATTCTCGCCGATAGAGAGACTAAAGTTCCTTGCTTCATTTTCATTATTGCCGAATTTTTCTGGTCCATGAACGGACCACCCCAATCGCGTCTTAGTAACCATCGGTTGTGACCAGCTACCTTCCACTACCTTTAACGGCACGCCTAGCTTCCAATGGTCCATGCCAATGAGGATCCTTGGTCTCGCATGTTCGTACGATGGAAGGGGTATGTCGGCTAAATACGGGTATCGATCCTTGAGCAGCCTACTGCAGACCGTTTGCGTTGGCAGTCCCAAGCTCTGTACCGTACGAACATTTTGCAGTCGGTATTTCTGACATCCGTCATGTTGGCCTGCGATCGATACAGAAACGACTCTGGAATCGCTTTCAACTCGCGTTGTATCGGCAGTCCATCGTAAGCAAAGCTCCTCGGGTCGACTAGGCAGTTCCAGCGCGCGTGCTAGCTCATCGTCTAGTAATGTAAGGGAAGATCCACCGTCTAAGAAGGCGAAAGTACGTATCGACGTTGACCTTCCATAAAGAGTTACAGGGATAATCCTAAATAGCACAGTCGGAAATTCATAACATGGTGGGTTATAATGGCAACCTCCAAAACCTTGGTTATGTTGGGCAGACTGGTCAGACGAACAACCCGCCATATCTGGAGCGCTCCCCCACCAACTGGGTGGTTACTGTGGTTGCCCCGAGGTTCCGAAGTTGATGTCGACTGGAACCTATGCAAAAGAGGGTTATGTCTGAGTCTGCATCCTTCAGCACCACACACCCTTGACACCCCACATCGAGAGGGTGGGTGCTTACCCAAACAGGTGTGGCATAACTTTAATTTGCGGACCATACTCCACCTTACGGAGCGTCCAACCCCCCTGAACTCGTCGCAATCATCAACTGAATGACTGCCCTGGCATACAAAACATACTTCGGCAGTATCGCTTTCAGGACCTACTGCTCTTGAATGATTGTACAGATGACCCCCGCGTTTATTGGAGCGTTTCTCTGACGAATTTGTGACCGATAGAGTGGTTACGGTGCATGCCGCTTCTGCAATTTCGTAGAGCCAACTGGAGAAGTTGCTCAAAGTCGCAGATCTCAAGCCTTTTGAGAATATTGCCCAGTTCAACAGGAGGTGGGGTGTGAGCTTGTCGACGAATTCCTTTAGGAGCGTTGGGTTATTCAAATGGGCCGTCATACGGGAAGCCTCCATGGTGGCGCAGACGTTTCTGATTGCTAAGGCATACTCGATAAGCGTTTCCATTTTGTCAGCTCTTGGAGGTGCTTGGGTTTTGGCCTTGATAATCATCGCGTGCAGAATATGCTCCGGTCGTCCGAACAACATTCGAAGTGTCCTAATGACCTCTGGAACCATCGTTGGCAGCAAAAGGCGGTTTTGGACTGCATCCAATGCTCTCCCGCGAAGACACCTCTGTAACCGTAATAGGTTCTCAGCGTTCGAGAAACCGGCTAAATTTGTGCTTTGTTCGAACGAGCTAATGAAGACAGGCCACTCTTCCGGGCTGCCGTTGAACAGGGGTAACTCCTTAGGGATCGCGTGTCTAGTTGCTAATTGAGTTGGCGAGAGGGTATGTACTCTATTTTCAATGGAGCTGGGTTTATTCCCGATAGGTTCGTCGCAAAGAGAGTGTGCCTCGTTATGTTGGCCTAATATACTATGGGTAGGTTGCTTATGAGTCTCTTCGGCAATCAAAGGTGGCCGCTGAGGTCCCTGGCTCGGCTGCATGGGTCCATGAGCGCCATTGGGGACCGTGGAATTAATTTTATTTACCCATCTTTGGGTTATAAGGCTACGATCTACTAATACTGACTTACCTGATTCTCTTTCTTCTTCATCCTCTGATTCAGCTGTTTCCACTAGTATCTTGTACTTCTTTTCTAGGTATATGGCGTTGCTTCTCTCGCGTAGCTGCTTTTCTTCCTCGAGTTGTTGCATCAAGATCTGTTGCTTCTTCAGTCTGCTCCGGGATGAAACTTTTGATTCCGCTGCTGATTTCGCACGTCTACCTTGGTCGACGTGAGCCGGAATGGGTGAAATCGGCTGGGTACTTTCACGGCACTTAACGCAATGCCAGCTGACTTCCTCGACGCGAGAATCCACTTGTGCGCAGTCAAAGTGGTACCATTTGCTGCAGTCATCACATGCCACCATTGCGGAGGTATCCGGCCGCTTGCACAACTCGCAACTCACCTTATCCACAGGTGTTGATGTGCCTGCTTGTGCATAAGTGTTTGAGGGCATGGCCGACGTATCCAATACGAATATTCTTAGAATAAGAATTTTTAAGAAATTGTTATGGCTAAGTTTCTATAGCCGCGTGCGTCGAATAAAACAATTATTCCTCTTTTAAGCGTGGCTTAAAAATTCTGTAATTTATTCCAAATTATAATAATTCAATGTTACAAATTTTTATGTTACCTTAGTTTCTTTTCTTTCTCGTTTATTTATTCTTTATTCTTTAATTTCAATTAATTTAAATATTTATGACACCCTCTCTGTCAGCGAACAAAAGTCAATTACACAAAATGAGAATGCTAGGAAGTGTATGCAAGGAAAGTTTCTTTCAATACTTAAAGGTGGAGTTACATGGTTTGTTTAGACAGTGCCTGTTGACGGTGTAACTTGAGACGGCAGTAACAGTGTTCTTTCCATTAATGAATTGCACAATGGATGCGCTTCTACAGATTTTAAGAAACCTTTGAAGGGGCTCGCACACCGATAAACAGTAACATGACAATTGATGACATTGATCGATATTTATTGCATATGAACGACGACATCAAAGGAACGATGGAACGAAATATTCGTCGGGTAGAACGTTCCGACAACGAAAAGACAGAAAAGTACAGAAACCCTACAATCGACGGACTATATCGACAGAAAAGTAGTCTGCTCCAGAGGGTTAAACGGCAATTTAACGCAACGAATTATTCATCGTTAGAGAACTTTACAGAAAATCTATAAGTCTGTATTCGGGCTATTAAAACCTGTAATCCGAATATGTTCCTAAAGATAAATAAGCTGTTCAGAAGGAAGCATCACAATGATATTCCGAATCTCTGTCCGAATCTCCCAGACAACAGAAAACAGACAGACAATACTGACTGCTGCATTAAGTCCAGAAAGTGTGGGCATCATTCTAAGTTATTTCCGACAGTTGAAATTAATGCCAAACATATTCTAAAATTATAAAAAACTGTTTCACATTGACAGATTTACTAAATTTTGAAAAATAATAATAATAAAATCCGAAACAAAATATTCGGGGGATATCTAACTTTGACATTTCCTGGAAAATTCATCGCAGCGATTCATCAGAAACGAAGAAAATGGGTTTTGGAAGCACTGTTTATCCCCGCTAAAGGATTTAGCGGCGATAGCTATCCCCGCTAAAGGTAGCGTATATAGGATAAGTTGTTGTTGTATTTTACATGCAAATTTCAAATTATCCCTATACCCGCGTGCAAAGAAACACGGCAAATATCTACCCGTATAGATATTTGAATTTTCTTTATGGAATATTTCCGCTGTTCTGTTTAACTTATTTCGAAGCTGGTCCGACTCAGTGACTAAATTTTTGATTAGATTAGAAAACTAAAAGATTAAAAAAAATCCTGCATTTTGTCACTTTTTTTTTTTAGTATTTTGACATTTTTTTGCACATGTGAACAGTATCTACCCGTGTAGATAATTTCTGCTTTCATACATTTTGTATGAAATTTTTACGAAAAGCAACAACAAGTTATTACAGTTGTTAGACTAAAGATCTAGCCGGAATATTTATTTTTAGTGGATCAAAATGAACACAAATAGCTATAGGAGAAACAAACAAAAATAATAAAAAAATGTTGTTCCTAAACAGGATCCGTACAAAATGTATGGGTTTTTTTTTATCTACATAGGTAGATACAGTCCATTGGGGTACATACAAATTTGTGTCCCTGCGAAGGTTAAGCTATGTGACTTATTTTAACTTGAACTAGGATTTTAGCACTCCTTGCCTTATGTAACAAATGGTCAAAATCCTAATGGCGTGAGCCGACTGAAGCCTTACGGCGTAAGTTACCTCCCAGAAGCACCACCACAAGTTCGCGAGGCCTCCCTCTCCAAGAAACGCCCTAGCACACTTATTCTAGCTTATAAACTAAAACGATGTTACCTAGAGTAACCCACCAACCTCAAAGGACATGTTAAACGCTCCCCTATCAATAAGCCACCCGAATTCGGTGCATTGCTTTTTCGTAATGAATACAGCCAGTAAATACACTACCATTGCACTGTTGTGGTACGAAATAAAAACACCGGAGATGCTCAATGGAGTCTATGGACTTGAAGTACCTACTTTTGTAGGTGGCGACGGTGTAGAGTTAGTGTGTTGGCTTGTGACCTGTGATATTCAGGTTCAATCCCCATGGGGAACAACAACATTCGCCATTTATGCAGAAACACGAATGACACCTTGTTTTCTCTAACCTGTACACCAAAAAGAGAACTTCTGCTAGGTAATACAGAGGACCGTGACCGAGCCAGGGTGCTCTGGGATTTGGATTTCCTCTTTTTGCCAACTTTTGTTTCCAAATGTAATGGAATATAAATTGAGAATAATAAGTTTGTAACATTCACAAAACTTGACTAACTTTGAATTGTGTTTCCTAACCGGGGGGTACTATGACTTTTTTATTTTTTTATTATTTTTATTATTTAAATTAAATTGAAATTGAAATTATTAGTAACCAATATTATTAGTATGACTTCCGATACCAGAAAAGCTTTTTTTTTTAGCTCAACAGTTATCATCTTTCATTGGCCACTGACTATTGGTATCCCATTTTGCTAAGGATTATACATCTTTATACCCTCGAAAAGATGTGTATCAATCCCTCCTTTTTCCAAAGTTATAAAATAAACATATAGTTTTGCGTCCTGTCTTTGATTGGTTTACGCATTAACAAGTTTTTTCAAGTCTCCAAAAAATAACACAAATTCATGTTTGAAGAATAGTTTATCTTTCGAATCACAATAAAGCCTCCCAATAAAATTACTTACAGAAGTGTCAAGGATCAGAACTGAGCTTAACAATCGTAAAAAGTTATTCCCTACACTAACGTACTAAACAAACAACTTTGGATATTGTGACACTATATTATTAACACTTTTTTATTGCATCCCTTGGGGTTGGGATTTTGAAAACGATTTAAATTGACAATGAAAAATAACACTATAGTTTGATAAATTCTCCGCCATAGATTTCTATGCCGGTCCCAAGCCCGGATAAAGGAGGAGGGTTTAGGGTAACGGGGGGAACTCCATCCTATCCCTAGTAAAATCCTGACCCCTAGATGAAAAACTAGGCTAAAAAAGCAACAGCAAAAAAACATGAACGACACAACAGAAAAGAAACAAATTCGAGTGGGGATATCCGCTCAAATGTCGGTAGAGACCGCGGTTACCGGCACGGGCTTGGCGCCTCCAGGTATTGGGGGCGATAAGTCGCCAGCGGCTCACACAAGCAACATGACAAACATGACATCACGAACGAAACGGAACAAAAAACGGAACAAGCAACGAGAACTGAACAAACTGACGCAACAGGCCACAAGACAGGACGAGACGAATACTACTCCGGCGCTAAGCGCTGATACGAGACCAAGCTCGGAGCTCAAGCTGGCGGATGCACCCAGCGTACTGGCCGATCCTGGCGGGCACAAGGATGCGACTGCTGGTAAGAGCGAACTCTGTGGGGTGTCTGCTAAGAGGAGCTCGGACGCTACAAATGTGTCCTTGAGTCCCTCTGAGCGGGCTTCCCTGCCCAAATATCACGCTGCTACTACTCCTGTGAATGATGCGGGGACGGAGAACCTGACGAAGCGAGCACGCAATTTCCTGTCCAGCACGTCCAGTGATGCTCCCCTCTGCAGCCCTTCCAGGAAGCAGGCGGCCCTCAGGAAAAAGCTGAAGAAGCTCTCTCTTGAGGAATGCGAGAAGGCTCCTTCTGGCTGCTCCTCGGAGGATTCCACGACTGATGAGCTCTGCGAATCGGTTAGCGTTGAAACCACCAAGGAATCAGGCTGTAGGAAGCGAAAGAAACGGAAGCGTGGTTGGAGGAAGAAGCGAGGAGGAATGGTGGACTCGGAGAGTAGGGTTGCAGTAAATGCCGACCCCAAACCTGTTGGCCCCGTACCTACTGCCTCTGATCTGACCGCTCCCAATCTCCCAGTGACGGTCACGGAAACAGAGAAGTCTGTGAAGGTGACGGACACAAGAGTAGTTAAAGGGTCACCCAAGGTACAGCATCCAAAGGCACAAAGAGGTCTTGCACTAGCAATGATTCAGGACCCCCCTACCAAAGAAGAGCTACACGGACTCGGCCCTGTCTGGTTTGCGATTGGCGGTTGTTTTCCCGGGTGATTACCTGAGGAAGTATACTGCGAAAAACATCTGCGTTCTGGACAAGGCCTTAGAGGACGCTGTGAGGAGGCGAGTCAAGGAAGGCAATAGCCCGGCGTTTGAGCGCATCATCAAGACTAATGGAGGCTTTGTCCTCTGCTGTAGTGATGAAGCCACGAATGCGTGGGTCAGAGCTGATATTGCTCGGATTTTCCCTAAGCTTGACGGGAGTGACCTTGTCTGTCTTCACCCGTCAGAGCTAGTGGGATATACCAAGATGAAGGTCTTTGTCCCGGAAACTGATCTGGAGACTAAGGAAATCATCGTTCTTCTCAAGGGTCAAACCCCGGCGCATCATCGCGTTTGTGGTAGTACTGACTCAAATAGCAGGGGTGAATCCCTACTAAACTTCTTTGCTGCCAGCCAGCTCGATATACTGAACACTGGTAATGAGCCAACCTTTGTCACTCGGCTGAGGCGGCAAGTTATTGATGTGACAGTAGCAACCGCTGCCGCATCTGTCATCGTTTGGGGCTGGAGGGTTTCAAGGGAAGAAACTGCATCTGACCATGGGTATGTTATTTTTAAGTTAAGTGCAGATCGACCGATCAGAAGCAAAATCAGGAATGTGCGACGCACTGACTGGGACGTCTATTCCACGGAGTTGCGGGGTCAGATTGGTTCCCTGCCTATCAGGATCCTTAGTAGCGACGACTTGGATAAGGCGACCGACACGATACACAGCGGTATTATTACGGCCTTTCATACTGCTTGCCCGGAGAAGGAGGCTGGCGGTGCGAAACCAACCCGATGGTGGAACGCTAAGCTATCCCTTCTCAGGAAAAGAGTGGGGAGGCTGTTTAACAGGGCCAGGAAGTCTAACCTGGTAGCCGATTGGTCTTCTCATGCGGATGCGCAGAAGGAGTACAAGAGGCAAATTAAGAGCGCTAAGAAGGTATCTTGGCAGAGGTTCTGCGGAGAACTGAAGGATGTTAGCGCGGTTTCGAGATTGCAGAGAGTCCTCTCAGCTGATCCGGGAGCCAGGCTTGACGTCCTTCGGAAGCCCGATGGCACCTCGACCAACTCCAATGAGGAGGTACTTCAACTGCTAATGGACACCCACTTTCCTGGCTGCAAAGCCGTGGATAGTTGCGTGTGGCCAAACAAAAGCAGAGCTACCACTGAGCAGTGGCGGGTCGCCAACACGCCTATCAAAAAGGAAAGTCCACTGCGGCCAGAGTGCGTAGGGCGCTCGACCGCAAGAACTATGCTCTTGCTGTCTTCATGGATATTGAGGGTGCCTTTGACAATCCCACCTTTTGCAGAATTGAGTCTGCCTTAAGACTGAAGGGCGTCGATTCTACAACTGTGGAATGGATCCAGGAAATGCTTAGGAGCAGAGAAGTTACAGCTGCTGTTGGCGGCTGCGTCAGAACCGTGCGCGCTGTTAAAGGCTTTGCGCAGGGCGGTGTACTTTCCACTACATTGTGGAACCTGTTAGGTTAGGTTAGGTTGGAAGGGAAGTGCACAGCAGAGCTGCTGTGCTTGCACGGGGGCCCATTGGTCCATTGTGGTCCCTTATTGTTTTATGTGGTAAACCTACATTTACAATAAAACACTTACCATACTCAGTTTAGGTTAATCTTGCCGGTTGGCCTGTTGGAACCAACCTGTGTTCTTGACAAACCTGATAGTGTCCGTCAGTGGTACCTGCGCTACGTCCTCTAAGTCTTCGAAGAATCTGTTGCCCAGATAGCGAAGTCGAGATGTCTGAAGGTTTGGACATTCGCAGAGCAGGTGTTTGATGGTCTCGGTTTCTTCTATATCTTGACAGCTCCTGCAGTAGTCTGGTGAGCTGATGCCCAGCCTGCTTGCCATTACACCTATGGTGCAGTGGCCTGTCAGTACGCCAGTTAAGATACGTATTTCTAGCTTATTCATTTCCAGAATGCTTTTTGTTCTTTTTTCGTTAATTCTTGGCCATAGACTGCGAGATATAACACAGTCGTGCCTTTGGGACCAGGTGGTGTTAATTTGTTCCCTCAGTTTTTGGTCAATGTTTCTTTTTGCTGCACTAATTGGGATGTCTATTGACGTAATGGCGTCTATTGCGTCAAGTTCTGACCCGATTCTTGCTAGCTCGTCTGCCTTTTCATTCCCAACAATGTCGCTATGACCGGGGACCCAGCAGAGAGTGATCCTGTGTCGTTCGCCTATTTTGTTGAGGGATTTTTGGCAGTTTCTGACTGTTTTTGACTTTATAGTTTCGCTGTCTAGTGCTTTGATAGCCGCCTGACTGTCTACGAAGATTGCGATCGTGGAAGGATCCAGATTCTTCGCGGAGATAGTTTCTGCTGCCTTGTCGATGGCGACAATCTCAGCTTGAAAGACGCTGCATTCATTGGGAAGTCTGTACGAGTCCTTTATGTCTAGGGGCTAGCAAAAAACTCCCGCTCCTGTCCCCACGTCCATTTTCGACCCGTCCGTATAGATGTGGATTTCTTGCACGTTGACGTGCGTGTTCCAGTTCTCTCTTTGGGGTATGTATGTGGAGTAGTTTTTCTCAAAGTTTCGTTTGGGAATTAAATAGTCCGTTTTCCTGGATAGATCGATACCCAAGTAGTTGTGAATTATAGAGCCGTGTCCATAGGAGCTGTGCCTCCAGATGTTTGCCTCCTTGAGGCGGAGGGCTCCTTTGGCTGCCATGCTGCGAATATATTCACCAAGCGGGGGTAGGTTTAAAATGACTTCCAGCCCGGCTTGGGGTGTTGATCTCATTGCTCCCGTTGTACCAATACATGCTAATCTCTGTACCTTTGAGAGGTTATGGAGATAGGTAGTCCTTTCTGTTGCCTTCCACCATACAATTGACCCGTATGTAAGTATGGGTCGTATGATCGCTGTGTACATCCAATGGGTTATGTAAGGGCGCATACCCCAACGTTTGCCAAAGGTCTTTTTGCATGCGTAGAAGGCGCATAGTGCTTTTTTTGCTCTTTCTTCTGTGTTACGTTTCCAAGTAAGCTTAGAGTCTAGGATGATGCCCAGATACTTTGCCTCCGGGGAAAGTTTCAGACGAGTTCCGTTTAGCTTCGGCATATCGAATTTCTCGATTTTTCTTTTCCTAGTGAACAGAACACATTCGGTTTTGACTGGATTGACTCCAAGGCCGTTCGGTCTTGCCCACGAGGATAGTTCTTTTAGGGCAGATTCCATGAGTTCACTAATAGTGGGGAGATACTTGCCACTTATTAGAATGGAACCTGTTGGTCGACTCCTTGTTGAGAAGACTTGATGGGGAAGGTCACCCTGTTATTGGGTACGCTGATGATGTGTGCATTATTGTCAGCGGCAGGTTTTTACCAACTCTTTGTGAGCGGATGGAAACAGCGCTCAATAGTGTTTTGAGTTGGTGCCGCGAGCAAGCTCTGTCAGTCAACCCCGCGAAGACTACGATGATGCTGTTCAAGAGTAGAAGGGCAATGGGCAATACCTCAAGTGAGGTGGCCTTACTTCCAGGGCACTCAACTAAAGCTATCAAGCAAGGTTAAGTATCTGGGTATTGTGTTAGATCCAAAGCTTAACTTTTCTGAACATTTGGTTGCTAGGATTTCGAAGGCAACTAACATTCTCTGGCAGTACCGTAGGATGTTCAGCAGAACCTGGGGACTTAGTCCCAGGCTGGTTCACTGGATTTACACGTGCATCGTTAGGCCATACCTTATGCACGGTGCGATTGTATGGTGGGCTAGAGCTCACATCCTCAAACGTCAACTGTCGAAGCTACAGCACCTTGCGTGCTTATGCATTACAGGTGCGATGAGAGGAACTCCCACTGCTGCTATGGAAGTGTTGCTCTGTTTACCTCCCTTGCAGTTCCTAGCTGAGAGTGAGGCCAGAAAATCACTATACCGTATGTGTGTAGTACTTGAACGGCAGGTCAATCTCGGCGATGGGGACAGAGGTGCTAGGTACAGAACTCTCTATGACAGCCTACCTGGCCATCGGGGAGGAGCACTTGACACTGTGTGCATTAAGCAAGTCTTTGAGCGCCGTTTTCAGGTCATCCTTCCTGAACGGCAGGAATGGAACAGTGAGGGGTGGAATGGCTTTAAGCCGGGTGATGTCATCGTCTATACCGATGGCTCACTCATTGACGGTATCTCCGGAGCCGGGGTCTACTCTAGAGACTGTCAGATAAATTTATCTGCAGCCTTGGGTAGACAAACAACTGTTTTTCAGGCAGAAATCTTTGCGATTGCTACTGCCGCCAATATCCTGTTTAGGAGAAGGATTAAGGGTAAAACCTTATACATCTGCTCAGATAGCCAAGCCGCTATCAAAGCCTGTTCGGCTGTTTCTCTCAACTCAAAAATAGTTGAGGAAACCATGGTTAAGCTTAACCGTCTGGGTAGATGTAACTCGGTATCACTTGCCTGGGTTCCTGGGCACACAGGTATCGATGGAAATGAAAGAGCGGATGCTATCCAGGAAGGGCTCTTCAACAGCCTTAATTGGCCCACAACCATCTATAGGATGCTGCTCATCCGTCCACAAACGTGAAATGGATTCGGCTCTACGCCAACAACATTCCGAATACTGGCATGACCTGGTCTCATGCAGGTATTCGAAGAAGCTATTGGACGGTCCGAAAATCAGCAGAGCTAAGTTTTTGCTTGGACTAAACAGGAAAGACTTGAGACCCTTGATTGGTCTCGTCACCGGTTTTAGTCCTCTTAACGAGCACCTCAAAACCATCCACATTAGGAGCTCGGGCCTATGTGAGTGCTGCCTGGAGGCGGATGAAACGGTATCTCACTTCATCTGTGAATGTCCGGCTTTCGCTAGAACCAGGCTCACCACTATAGGCAAACAATTCGTCAACGAAGATGAGATGGGGGACATTGAACTTGCTAATATTCTTTGCCAAGGCTACTGGTTTTCCCTTACTGTATCTTACTAATCGCCAATAACCAGCGAGCGGGCAGCTATGCTGAAGTACAATGGACCAATAGGTCTAAGTGCTTGTCATCTACTGATGATCCCACTGCACATACAATTGATAAATTCTCACATTACATCGTTCTCCGAAAAATCCTTGTTTACATTTTTGATGTATGTACGAGTATAAGCAAATCGGGTCAGTTTGAATATTCTTGTATCAGATGCTCATATTTTCAAGCGGATTTTTTTTTGAATATTTGTTTTGTTTTTTTTTTATCTTTCGATAAGGATTTCGTCATTAGAAATTGCATAATTGCTTCGCACGATTCTTAACTACATAAATATTGGACACTATTTTCGACATTCTTTCAATTAATCCTTTAGCTATGCCGCGTCAGGGATCTTATAATTCTCTTTAATTCTTAATTTGAATTTGCATAAAAACTTACAACAGTAGCTTGGTGGGTGGATAAAGTCCTCTTGATGGTAGAAAATCTTTTCTCTTTTCCTGCCTGTCGGTCTTCAATATCGTAAACACTGCATAGATAGATAGTACCTATGTCTGAATAATTCATTACGGTAAGCAGCCGATTAGCTTGGCGAATACGACGAATCGATAAATTTTGAGTGTGTAGGAGATGTTGTAATTGAATTTCACGCAGACAGCAGCCTAGGGGGATGTGAATACTGTTTGCTCAGCAAATCTGAGGGTGTTATAACAAAATATGTAGTACAATGAACCGTTACCGAGTTTGAGTGATCTGGGATTTACATTTCCTTAAAAAAAAAATTGTCTAATTTTTCCTTATTTTTCTTTTCTTCTGGAGGTCAGAGTTAAATAACAGGAGGACACAATGTGATATCTTTCTGCTGGTGGATGTAAGAAACTGCTTACATGTGAAATAAAATGTTGCAGGGATTAGTGGGTAATTGCAAACGAAGGAAGAGTATCGAGTTCGTCCTTCTCGAAATAATACCGACTTGGGGAAACAACATTATTTCACAATCTTAGGGAAACAACATTATTTCACAATCTTAGTCTGATGTTTCAGCAAGATTTCATTGTAGAGGGTAGAGATTGTTGATTTTTTTTTTTTAAAACCAAATGCTTTGTTTGTACATAAATGAATTTGCACAAAATTAGATAAATATTTTAAGTTCCTAGACTTTTCTTCATTTATTTTCACAACAAATTTTTTTTCTTTTATTAATTTAAAACTAGCATCGGCATTTCTGGGGAGTATCTAATCAATACGAAAATCATTTAATTCTGGTTATATCACAGATAATAGGCGTGCTTTTTTGTGGAATGTATCCAGTGTTGCACAAAAGTACGATACCAAGAAACATAGCGAGTGGTATGTAATTGCATCATGGATTCTTCGCTGTTGACTTTGTTTATCGTTTAAATTTGAACATTCCGGTGGATATGTGGATAATGTGGATTTCTTAGTAAAAAACAGGCCTCATAACACAGATGTACCTAACATACTATTTTAGTTACCTGCTGTGGCTTAAAGCTCTGTCAATAGCTTTAAAAGCAAAGCTTTATTATGAGATAAGTGTGGTGAATGAAGACATCATCATGTGGCTAATTTTCATATTTTAACAAATCAGCAGGCTAATTAAACAAATTTATTTGCAGTATTAACAATACTTAAATCGCTCAGTGTTTGAACAGCAGATACATTGTGGTCATCGGCAAGCTAGCACACCACCCTAATGCCCCGGCACACCAATGCAGTCCCAATCCCTGCATATTGGGTTCACCAACACAAGTGGGTTTAGTGTAACAAAAATTTACGAATTGTTTTTATCAATCAATTTTCAATCAGGTAGTCCTAATCAATTTGGTTCGCTCCAGCACAAACCCTCTGCATATGCAATCGATGCAATATGGAACTTCAACCAGTATTAAATATACCAGTCAGTCATTTAAATGGTGCACCAAACAGCAATTTAAATATATCTTGTATTGCTGGAGTAGATTTTTTTTCGTTGAAAATTGAACGCGTTTAAACACAATTCATTTGTTATTTTTATTTATATTTATAGCGTTAACTAATTTACTAAGTCAATTTTATTGTTGGTTTCATCGACAAACAAAAACAAAAATCTGTTTTCGATCGATGCGATTTCGTGCGCTCTTGAAATCCTTTATCTATGGGTAGTTGTCTTCGTAGCTTCGTATATCTAAATTATAAACATCGGTAGATACTGTTCTAATAACACTGGATTTTGTGGTCCTTGGAAAACGTGTTCTCCCTTAATGTAACCAAACAGTATCGTTGGACCAGCAAGACCGTCTCGTCGGTACTTATTGCATTGCACAGGTTTTGCAGACAAGCAGGGAAGAAATGCGATGATTTGCCACTGTGAAATGAGAAATATTTTATGGATAACGGGCCACTAGAATCTGTTAATGCACTGGTTGGGTCTTTTGCCATAGCTCTACTGACTATAAAAAACAGCAAGAAAGAGCAAGAGCGTTAAAGAAATATGTTTTTCTTTTAATTTCCAGTGGTAGTTTGTCGGTAATTTATAAATATTAGTAATGCTGTTACCGCTGTCACTTCTGAAGTCATGAATGCTTTGATTGTATGATGCTTCATCAGTGCTAGGCCTCCCGATTTTGATGCACTTCGCTTGAGATAGGTTCTTTGACGTGAAGGCTTCCTCGGGTCTTGGAACTTCTTACTCGATCAATCTTTGTTACTCGTTAGCAAGAGATGGGGCAGTGGAAAAAAAATGAGTGTGCTTAGGACCAAACGACTGAAGTAAAACTTCTTTCGCTCCATCTAATTTAAATTGTGGGCCTGTCAGTGGGCGAATTTTAAAAATATTTACACATGAGCATCAAGGCCCCTGGAGAGTCTATATTATAAATTTTAGCTCCCTAGCTCAAACTTTGGTTTTTTGCCGTCCGACCTGAAAATCTGACGATGACGGTGACGCTCTATATTTACAACTAATGAACTGTGATCCATGGACACAATGACTTTACTCACTTCCGGCAAATTCCATCTGTCGGCAACTATTTTAGATATAGCTTTCTCCTTTGGATCGGTTTGGATAGATGATGAGCTTAGTATTGCCCTCTATTGAGGAGATTCAAAGGTGTTTACCCATTCCACGAACCTTTCCGCCGACTAGATTTTATGGGTTGTAACAAAAGAGTCTATGATCCGAAACGTAACTCTCTCACTTTCTATCTTCACTGACTTATATTTCCCTCTCAACTTCCGTTTTGCCGGAAGTGTTCGTTTGGCTACACTTCCGTGTTGCCGGAAGTGTACGTTTGTCTTTACTTTCGTATTGCCGGAAATGTCTACACTTCCGTGACGCATTCACCAGCTTACTCCCCAAGTCAAGCGTGCGTAAAGAAGTTTTACTTCAAAAAACTCTGGATGTTACTTGGCTCCGACGGGAATTGAACCGGAGACCTTTCTGCGCGACCGTGTACGCTGTTCAACATTGTGAACCGTATGTGAGCGCCGGGCACACAACTGATGCAGAGATTTCCTTTCAGCTTAGGGGAATTTTTTGATCACAGAAGATGGCTGAATTTTCGCTTCGGAATTAATCATAAATCCCAGATATTTGAAATTTTCGCACTTGGAATTCACTTTTCCGTTCATATAAAAATCTGGAATAGCTCGTAGTGCATGACAGGACGGGCAGTACAAGTATTCTGTTTTTTCGTACTAATACGAGACCTATTCCCTCCACAACAACATTCACCATCGTCAGCAAAGGCTGGAGGACTGTAATAAATATCTGGGAACTTAAGCCGTTCCGAACTCCTCGGTGACGCCAGCGGGGCATCTTAATCTTGTCCTTAATTCCTCATACAAGTCCATGATCATCTGTATGTAGGTTTCTGGAACTCCTGGTTGTCTTAGCGTCACCCATAGCCATAACAGATCCTTTGGTTGGGTATGAAAGGCTATTTTAAAATCAACCAACACCATATGCAAATCCTTTAATGTTTTTCCTTCATGATCCTTATACTTTGGATTGCATCGGTGGGTGATTTACTTACTACAAACCCGGACTGGTCTTCAGATAGCCGTATTATTTTACGCATTTGGCTTTCTAATACCCGCTCAGCGATCTTCATGGTGTAGCAATCAGCTTGTTTGAACGGTAATTACCGTTCTAATTTCTGCGACAGTAATGTCGAGTACATCTTCTTTGTAATGATTGGCTCTCGGATCATATATCCGAGGAAATTGTTCATATAGAAGTCCTTCACAATGCTGTTGCCCCCTGTATATTATTTCATCGTCATCCACAAGTAGCAGTCTTTGAGCATCCGTTGCACCACCAAAATATAAAATTCCTAAATTCGAAAAAAACAGAGTCATAAAAAAGCAATGTTGCAGCTGAGAAGAAGCATTCTAGACAAAAGCCAAAAGCATAGAGTAAGCGTGCTTAACGAAAGAATGCGAATCGGTGACAAATGGTTCAAATGGAACAATCAGAATGAGCTGGTGTGTGGGTCATTGAAAGGAGAAGGCGTACTCAAAGCTCTTTACAGCGGCGAAATCGACACAATAAATTGCAACTTTATCACTCTCATTGAGAAAGTACACCAAAAAAACTAAAATCTGTCTGTCGAAGTAACCAAAAAATATCGAATATAAACTTAGTTTTAAGCAAAAATGAAAACACTAAAATTCATGAAGAAATAAATGTAAAAATCGTATCCTATAACGTACATGGCTTGGCAAACAAAATCATGGTTGCTCATTTTTTTAATTATTTATCAGTACACGATATATTTATACTCATTGAAACGCATATTGAAGAAGAAGAAAAAATGAAACAATTCAAAAAATACTTTAAGGATTTTCATACTCACTGGATCCCTGCAACGCGCAATAGACGATTTGGAAGAGCAATTGGAGGTATGGTATATGGAATCAAAAAGAATTTGAAGGAGAATGGCATTCTGCATGAATTCATCAGCCTTGATGCGGATATTGTAAACATAACATGCAATGGTAAAGTGCTGACGCTTCTTCCGATGTACCTGAGAGGTGAAAATTGGCAAAATGACATAGATGCTGCTAAAATACTTCTCGCGGAAAACAATTTTCAAAATGTAATTGTTGTGGGGGACATGAATGTTAGATTGGGAAATCTGCAACAGGATATAGACGACATTTATAAATCAAGATTTTCTGCAGGACTGGAGGAACGATGTTCGAAGGATACAACTGTAAACACAAAAGGGAGGAAGTTCTTGGAGTTCTGCAATGACAACGGACTAATCATCTTAAATGGTAGAACAAAGGGTGATGAAGAAGGTAACCTTACTTTTGTTAGCAATATAGGAGAGTCAGTAAATGATATATGTGCCGTGTCACAAGAAATGTTAATGTCTGTTGAAAGGTTTAATGTAGACGAGGCAATATGGTCGGATCACATGCCAATAAAACTTAGCATTCAGCTAAACAATGCAACCCCTCGGAGCGCCTCTAACAATCTTTTGCCAAAGTTAAAATGGAAAGAAACCCGAAAGGCTGAATATCAAAATAGACTGAGCTCCAATCTACAAAACATCAAGCTTTTGAAAAATGCAATCGAGATAGCCGATCTTACTAATATAATTAAGGAGTCAGCCGTTCTGCAAAGTAGAAACCTAAAAACATTCAACCAAAAAAATAAGTGGTATAATCACCAATGCGATGCCGCGAGGAAAAAATCTTTCAAATTATTGAATTCATTTCGTAGAACAAAAAATCAAGACATAAAAGAGAAATTTTTAAGAGCTCAGCAAGAATATAAGACCATTTGTATAAACAGCAAGATATCATACTACCAACAAATCGACTTCAAAATTAATACAGTTAAAGACAGTAAAGATTGGTGGCGCTTAGCAAAGGAGATAAGAAACCAAGATCAACAAGTGTGGCCCGAGATAAGTGCTCAGGAATTTAAAACCTACTACAGTGATCTTCTCAATCCAAAACAAGAAATGTGTAGCATATCTTATGCTTCTAACTATGCCGAGGATCCGAGTTTAGACAGATCGATTTCACTCGAGGAAATTAAGAATATGCTTCGAAAGGTTAAGCGGAACAAAGCTCCAGGAGAAGATAGGGTAACTTATGAGTTCATTATAAATGCGACCGATGATTTTCTGCAGGACCTAGCAACAGCATATAGCAAAATATTAGATGAAGGTAGGATAGAGGAAACGTTCACGAAATCCATAATATTTCCAATATTCAAAAAGGGTGATGTTAACGACCCTGGCAACTACAGGGGTATTTCTTTTATGAACTGCATAGCGAAGATTATGATGGGAGTCCTAAATGAGAGGTTGTACACTTGGGTGGAAAGGAATAATATTCTAACTGAACACCAGGCTGGCTTTAGAAAAAATTACTCTACAGTAGATAACATATATAATTTAGCTTCTATCGTACACATCAAGCTGGCGGAAAAAAGGAAAGTATACGCCTTCTTCGTAGATTTAAAAGCCGCTTTTGATAAAATATTGAGAAGATTGCTGATCTATAAGCTACGTGAAATGGGAGTTTCAACCAAATTTGTTAATCTGCTTGAATGCATATACTCTAATACCCAATCAGCGGTGTGGACAGGCAATGAGCTATCAGATTATTTTGAAACACTTTTTGGGGTCAAACAGGGATGCCTATTATCCCCTTTACTTTTCGCGCTGTATCTTAATGATTTAAATGACTATATAGGAGGAGGTCTCAATATCGAGCTTTTAACCATACGTTTACTGCTATACGCCGACGACATGGTGATCTTAGCAGATGATATTGCAGTCATGCAACAAATGATAGTCCGATTTGAAGAGTACTGCGAGAAATGGTGTTTGGAAGTGAACCTTTCAAAATCAGAAATCGTGGTGTTCCGAAATGGTGGCAGACTATCAAGTCATGAAAAATGGAGCTATAAAGGGGAAGAAATTCGAATAGCCTCGCAGTACACCTATCTCGGCGTACTTCTCACTCCGAAAATGAACTTCACAACACATGTGGAGAAAAGAAATAACGCTGCGAAAAGTAGCATCAACGCAACATGGCATTGCTTCCTAAGCAAAAAAAGTATAACCCTGAGTAGAAAGTGGAAACTATTTCTGGCAGTCTGCAGAGCTATCCAAACTTATAGTGCACAAGTCTGGGGTTTCGGAATGTTTGAGGAAGTGGACAAACTGCAACGCTATTTTTTAAAAAGGATTTTGAAATTACCACCAAGTACTCCCAACTACGCCTTGTCGCTGGAGACTGGAGCCGAAGATGGTCATTTCTATTCACTAGACTTACATCTAAAGTATGTCAAGAAAACTCTATTCAAATATGATGAAACTAGGTTACCACATCAACTTACCAAAATCCTATTGGAAAAACAACTTTTTTGGGTGAAAGAAATAAACAACATTGGAAATCGGTTTGGTTTACACTGGGTGTAAAAATGCTATGTCCAGGAGAAGGGAATATAAAACACGTCTTTTCCTGTTGGACGCTCTTTTACGACCCCACTCTCGATTTGACAGCCAAGTTGGTTTCCGTCAGGAATCGAGACTCGAGAGTGAAATCGTTTAGCGCTAGTTATTTAAACATAATTCATTGGGTGTATTCAATACTTAATATAACATAGTTGATTGGGTGTTTACAATACTCCCCCTTTAATAAAAAAAAAATTGAAAATTTAAGCGTAAAATGTTAATTGTATTGAATGTGAAATGTAAAAGTAAATTAAAGACAAAATGAATTTATCGTTTTAGTATATGTAGTTTACAAAATGAAAGTTACTTTTTTATGACAACTGTTTGTACTGGATGGTAATTCGATATCCTCGTTGTAAATAAAAGCTGGTTTTAATCTATCTATATTTATATTAACTTCTTGTCCATCCACATTTATTCTATATACCTTTTCGTTTCTTTTTATAACCAAATGCGGACCTGTATACGGAGGATTTAAACTACTTTTGTAAATAGGATCCTTTAAGAAAACATGAGAACATGTTCTGAGATCTTTTGGAACAAACGTATAACTTAGACTTGGTTTGGAACTTTGATTTATGTTAGGATTGATTTTTAAAATACTGTTGCGTATTTCTTTAGCTACCAAATGTGTAGGTTGTTCGTACTTGGAAGAGGCACACGCCACTAACTCCCCCGGCAGACGCAAAGACTGTCCATATAGCAACTGTGCCGGAGAGCAATTAAGCTTTTCGATCAGAGCTGACCGAAGCCCGAGTAGTATCCATGGTAGTTGTTCAAACCATTTTTTGGGTTCGTGCATTGCTCTGATAGCTGTTTTTAATTGGCGGTGTAGGCGTTCAACGCATCCGTTGCTTTGCGGATGGTAAGCTGTTGTACGAACTCGATCCGAACCGATGATGTTCGACAGCTCCTTAAAAAGTCCCGATTCAAATTGAGGACCTTGGTCCGTTGTTAAGGTAGCCGGTACGCCATACCGACAGACCCAATTCGCTATAAAATGCTTGCTGATCGTTGTCGCTTGTATGTTTCGTACTGGTATGACTTCCGGCCAGTGTGAAAAACGATCTTTAATAGTTAAAAGATATGAATAACCTTGAGATGGTGGCAAGGGCCCAACTATATCCAGGTGCACATGTTGAAAACGTGCAGCGGATATCTCAAAACTTCCGAGAGGCGATACCGTATGTCGGGTAATTTTTGCTTTCTGACAACGTATACAGCTTTTGGTCCAGCCGTTTATATCGTGGCTCATATTGGGCCAGAAATACTTGGCTGATATTAACTTCCTGGTTGTGCGAATGCTTGGATGGGAGAGTGTATGAATTTTGTTAAACACGATTCTCCGTAAACTCTCGGGAACATAAGGTCGGTTTTTGCCTAGTGACCTATCGCACCAAACCTCTATCTCTTCTAGTGGAATTAAAACTTTTTCTAGCTTCCAGGACGAGTTCTGTCTGGAAAGATCTGGGCTCAAAAGTTGTATTAATTCTTCATCCCGTTCTTGTTCTTTGAGCAGGATCTGGAAACTTATCTTATCCTCAGCTATGGCATCCACGAATGTACGTGAAAGCGTGTCAGATACAACATTGTGACAGCCTTTAACATGGCGAATGTCATTAGTAAATTGTGAAATGAACGATAGCTGGTTTATTTGACGTGGAGATTTTTCGGACTTGGATGCGATTGCTTTCGTTAACGGTTTATGATCCGTATAAGCCGTGAAAGATCTTCCTTCGATGAAGTATCTAAAATGCTTGATGGCCAGAAAAAGTGCAAGAAGCTCTCTATCGAAAGGGGAATACTTTTTCTGATTGGGTTGTAGGCGTTTGGAGAAAAACCCTAATGGACGCCATCCATTGCTTTCATGCTGCTGAAGTACTCCACCCACCGCGTCGCCAGACGCATCTACCCATAGGCTGACATTCCCAGATGGATGTGGATGTGAAAGAGCAACACAGTTTTCCAATGACGTTTTGATTTTTGTAAACGCGGTCTCCGCTTCTGCAGACCATTGGATCTGTTGATCCCTACGCTTTGTCCCATTTACGTCTTTAAGCATATCGTAAAGTGGTGCTGCTATGGATGCGAAACAAGGCAAAAATCGGTGGTAAAAATTCGACATCCCAAGAAATCGTTGGAGTTGTTTTAACGTCGATGGCGTAGGAAATGCTCTTATTGCCACGACTTTAGCATCTGACGGAAAAATTCCGTCTGAGGTAATTCGATGCCCTAAGAACTCCAGTTGAGCTGCGCCTAAAATGCATTTCCCTGGGTTGATTTTCACACCGAATTTATCTAGTCTTTGAAAAAGTAATTGTAAATGTTCCTTATGTTCAGCGACTGATTTACTTGCGACTAGGATATCATCGATATAAGCGAATGTGAACGTAAGTCCGTTTAAAATCTCATTGATAAATCTCTGGAAAGTCTGAGCTCCGTTTTTTACACCGAAAGGCATTTTTAGAAACTCAAACAATCCGAAAGGCGTAATAACCGCCGTCTTATACACGTCCTCGGGTGCAACTGGGATTTGATTGTATGCCCGTACCAAATCAATTCTTGAAAATACATGGCATCCATGCAAATTGATTGTGAAATCCTGTAGGTTTGGGAGAGGGTATTTATCGAAAATACTAACAGCGTTTAACTGTCGATAATCCCCACAAGGCCTGAAACCATTGTCTTTTTTGGGCACCATGTGTAATGGCGACGCTACAGGTGAAGACGAAGGCCTACAAATCCCCAGTTTGAGCATGATGTCAAACTCAGCTTTTGCCTGTATGTATCTTTCCGGACTGAGGCGCCGCGCGCGCGCGGATGGCAGTGTACCATTAGTATGTATGTGATGCACAACACTATGGTTTAAACTCGTAGAAAAATCGGGTGGTGTTTTCAGAGCTGGAAAACTATTCAGGATCGATCCGAATTCCCCTTCTACTTGTGCCAGTTTTGGAGAGACTGAAAAGACCTTTCGGCATAGGCAATTAACGGAGAGATTTGTTTTTGAATCTACAAGTCTACGATGGCGTAAATCAACGGACAAAGAAAATTTATAGAGGAAATCTGCTCCTATAATGGGGTGATCAACAGTTGCAACAACAAAAGAATGAACAAAAACTCGTTTGAGTCCCAGGTTTAATGAGATTTGTTTGTAACCAAACGTGGAAATCGGCATGCCATTGGCTGCGACTAAACCTTGAGAACTGCGTTGAAAAGTGTTTGATATTTTATTTTTAGGAATAATAGACACATCGGCACCAGTATCTATGAGGAATGAAACCATTGTGAGGCTGTCATATATGAACAAACGGCGTGAAATGGTAGTAGAGCCCACTGCCGTCCGTGACTCTACTGTCTTTAGTTTTTTGTCTCATTATTTGAGAATGTCGAAAAAGAACAAGGCGGTGAACAGTTGCGTGCCTTGTTGCCGTATTTTTGATGATATTTGCATATACGGCCGCGAGATTGTGAACGGTTTCTTGGTTTGTTTCCGTATGAAAAAGATTTACTACGTGTACGTCGACTGCTGAGTTCGATTTGGTGCATTCTATCCGAAAGGTCTTTAAGGGCTTGCGTTATGCTTGAAAAACTACTTTCGTTCGGATGTTGGCTTGGTTGTTGCACTGCACAAATCTTAGAAACAGACGTTGCGTCGTAAATTTTATCAGCGATCTTAAGAATTGCTTCAATGTTACTACTTTCGAGCATAATTACGCACGATTGCACCGCAGCTGGTAGTTTGTTTATCCAAAATGTCTTTAGTAAAGACGAATTAACGAGGCTGTTGCTTTTAGCTAAAGAATCCATTTTCCTGTACAGTTCAGATGGTTTGGAATCTCCGAGTTCTATTTTATTTAATAGAGTGTCAAGACGACGTTCCTCAGAGTCCCTACATCTGGACTGTATGGCTTCCTTTAGAGCTTCATACTTGCGATGTGCTGGGGGGTTATACAAAACATCGCTCACTAAATGCATAGTGTCCTCTGGCAAACATGCAAGCACGTGACTATATTTCGTTTCGGACGAAGTAATTCGTTTGATAGCGAATTGACTCTCTATTTGGATGAACCACAAGTCTGGATTCGTTGTCCAGAAAGGCGGAAGCTTCAAATTATGTGTTTCGGCTGCGTTTGATGACTGTCTTGCGTCATTCTGGGGAGAAATAACTTGGCCCTCTTCATCGCGGTCTGAATTTGTCTTTATCGACTGATCTGAATTGGCATCTAAATTGTTATCACTTTCCAACATAATTCAAAGTTAATTTATCCGAGAAAAAAAAAATATATGCAAAAAATAAAAATTCCTATTTCCAAAAGTCTATTTGGACTTACAATTGGAAATTAAAATTTGTCCCTTTCTAACTTTTATTTTATTTTCAATCAATCAAATGAGTACATCTACTGTTCTCGCTAGATTACTTTTACTTAACACAAAAATATACTTAAAAACGACCACCAAAGCCTAACAACAGAATTATTTTATTTCTAAATGAATCCCTACTAAGATTAAAATCAAATAAACTAGAAAATTTATTTGATTCTCTAAGACATCTAGAAATTGGTTCATTGAATCCATAATTAACTCTATGATAAGGTACATAAAATAAAAGACGATTTCTTAGAGTTCTCGAAGGAGCATAAAATCCAATTAATGATAATAGGAAAGGGCAATCGATATGACCATTAATCAAATCACGAATAAACATAATTGATAAATATTGCCTTCGTTTAAAAAGAGGTAGGATACCAAATAATTTGCACCTGGTCTCGTAAGATGGCATTTCAATATTCCATCGCAGTCTACGAACAGCTACTCTAGTAAGACGCTTTTGGATCTTCTCTATTCTAATAGAATGTACTTCATAAAACGGATTCCAAACTATACTGCAGTACTCAAGGTGAGACCGGACAAATGCAAAAAATAAACATTTGAGAGTATGCGGATCATGAAAGTCTTTAGAATTCCGCAGTATGAAACCTAACATCTGATTACCTTTGGCAACCAAAGACTCAATGTGCTTACAAAAGCTAAGTTTTAAGTCAAAAATTACTCCAAGATCTTTTTTGGACGAAATAATGGACAGGGAGGTATTATCGATTACGTACGTAAAGTGAATTGGAGAGAGGTTACGGTAAAAAGAAAGGCTTTGACATTTAGAGACATTGAGATGAAGATCATTATTTCGACACCATATGGAAAGTCGTTCAAGATCCTCCTGTAAAAGAATACAATCGTGAACTGAACGTATAGGTCGGAACACTTTCAAATCGTCGGCAAACATTAGACACTGGGAACTCAAAAACAAGTCAGGAATGTCATTAATAAATAAAAGGAAGAGCAAAGGGCCTAAATGACTACCTTGAGGTACTCCAGAGGTAACATAAACTGGTGACGAGAACGTGTCATTTATGCGAACATACTGGATACGATCCGTTAAGTAGGAATGAATCCACTTTAGGAAATTGGAGTGAAGTCCTAAGCCAGTTAGTTTGGAAATTAATATATTGTGGTTGACGCGATCAAACGCTTTAGCAAAGTCCGTATATATTACATCACATTGCAAGCCATTCTCAAGGTATTTCAAGGCAGAGTTACAAAAAATTGAGAGATTTGTGGTAGTAGATCTACCTGCGACGAATCCATGTTGAAACGGAGAGATAAATCTCTTTAAGAGAGGTGTAAGTTTGTCACAAACCAGTTTTTCAAACAACTTAGGAATAGTAGAAATCCTACAGATCGGACGATAGTTAGTAATATCATGTCTCGACCCAGATTTATATATGGGCGTTAAAAATGAGTTCTTCCAATTTTTCAAAAAGTGTCCAGACCGGAGAGACAAATTAAAAACTAAACAAAGAGGTACAGAAAACGCGAAGGAGCACTTTTGAAGTAAAATTGGCGGGATGCCATCCATACCAGGATTTTTATCTAAATTTAATAAAGAAAGACCAGTTTGAACTTCAGCGATTGTACACTCTAACTTGCCGATATTAAGGAAATTCCAGGACATTGAACTATTACTGGGGACTATAGGTGTAGTAGTACCAGAAGAATATACCGCCTGAAAGTGGTTAGCGAACATATTACAGATGGTTGAAAGATCAGATGAAGATACGTTATTTAGACGCATACAGTTTGGAATACCATTAGATTGTTTTTTGCTATTAATAAAGCTCCAAAAGCGTTTACTATTTATCTTTAAATTAGATTCAACAGAAAGAACATACTGTCTATAAAGAAACTTATTTAAGACATCGAATTGTTTTTGGAGCGTCCGATAAACTTTCAAAAGTTCCGCGTCGTTATTGCTATTACGGAATCGCTTATAGGCCTTATTTTTCCTATTATTTAAATTTCTGATTCTATCATTAAACCAAATGGGTTTATTACCCTTGGTAGACTTTACTTTAGGTGTAAACAAATCGATTGCCATTTTTACAGTGTTCATAAATAAATTAAAAGAATTATCTAAATTACAATTATTAAAGATTTCTAACCAATTCATGCTATCTAAATAGTTTGAAATGTTGCTGAAATTGGCTTTAGCATAGTTATATTTAAAAAAAGTGTCACCGGAGCCTGGTTTAAAAAATTCATAAAACTCAAACTGAATGGATAATGCTACATGAAAAACTGAATTACGAAAGAGTGGGACCATGGAGTTGTTGATACTTATGTCTAGTTCGGAATCAACAAATACCAAATCTAGGATATTATTAAATTCATTAGCAAAGTTATTAATTTGATGAAGGTCAAGCTGGGCAAGAGTATCAACGACTTCACGCTCATAATCTAAGTTAACATTGAATGGAAGAAGTCTAGAATCATCGCAGTCAAATGACCAAATTAGGTTGGGTAAATTAAAGTCCCCAAGAAGGATAACGTGCTGATGATCTTTTAAGTTATTTAAGATAAAGGAACAATTATCTATATGTGCTTTATATAATAGGTACGGACTCCTTGGTGGTATATAACTTACAATAACAATAACCTCAGTTCCAGAAATGAATTTTATTGAGACTGTTACTTGGTCAACATCCAAATCTGCTGTTGCTGGAGGTAGATTAATTTCATCACTGCGCAAAGAGGAACGAACCGAGACCAATACTCCACCACCTCTCTCACAGTCGGTTAGAACGGAGCAACGGTTTTTGCGGAAAACCTCGTACTGGTCTTTGTTGAACAATTCTTCGTTGTGATGATTCTGCGTAAGCCAAGTCTCAGTGAAAACAATAATATCATATTGACCAGATGAAGAGAAGAGCAAGACATCACGGAGTTTTGTTCTTAGACCACCAGTAAAGGCTGTAGGATCTAAACTATTTGGTTGGAGTTTTTTTGAAGGTTTTTTGGTTGATTATTCTTGAAGCTAGGTCTGCTCACGAATTCTTTTACAAGAATATCTCTAGGCCAAAAGTTCGGGTTGAGTAGCAGATTTCCAGTTGGTTGAGGCGTTAAAAGTTTGAATGACGATGTCAAGCGACCTGTAAGGTTATCCGCTGTCAGACTGTGGCATTTTATATTGCTAGTATCGATGCCTTTCCCAGCAATGTAGTTAATAATTTCACTGCTTTTGGTGCCATATTCAAGCCGTGACAAAAACACTGCAAAGTGGGGCGGTATCACTCTAAGAGTACAGTCCGTACTCGGAACACCGTTCATTCGTTCGTGGGAATTCAAGGCCACCGTACTAGTAGATGGCTTGTCATTCGGAGTTGAGGTAGTATTGTCATTAATGTTGACTCCAACAGGTGTGATACTCCCTGATGGCGATTTACCTTGCGAATTAGATCGAAGAGTTCTTTTCGCCAGGGGTGGCTGGGGTTGTGGAATAGGATCTAGTGGAACTTCCTGAAACGGGCGTTTCGATCCTTCCAGTATATTAATATTAGTACCACTTTGAGGAATCCGATTACGAGGCTGAGGTTGAAGATGCAATACTGGTTCAAGCAAAGTCGGTGTTATGAGTACATTTGGTGGTTGTAGCGGTTGCAGCGGTGAATGAAGTGCTTGGCTTTCGAGGTTTGGTTGCTCTTGGATGATATTAGGGCTTAGTCCAGGTGATTGGAGTACCTGATGCTGTAAGATCCGGTCTATGCTCGAAAACCCTTCAATCAGCTTGTTACCACTGCTGACATTGAAGTTGAACACATCCTGCATTTCAGAAAATAACATCGACATGCTATTAAAGGCTTTTTGAAGTTTAATAATTTTCCAGTGCAAGGCATCGGGTGAAATGCTTCGGTGCTTAACACAATAAAAGCAAATACCGGGAGTGGAGATAATCTTATCTACATCCTTTCCTTTTAGTCCTAAGCATTTAGCATGAGCCGTATCAAGGCAAATACCGCACGATAAATTTATATCATTCGTGTCCATTCCACAAATGTAACAATTTGGGGTACTTTTTGAGGTACTCATACTCCAATAGGAACACGATGGTAACTCTGATTTCAGCTTTAAAACGAGATTCCACCAAAAGCTCGGCTCGATGATAAGGTTCGTGGATTAGAAAAATAAAATGACGTGGTGAATATCAGGCTTGCTTTAGCGGCAAAACACACACTAAAAGTGTACTCACACGGGCGATGGAGTAGGAAGACCAGGTATTCCACGGATGGTAGAGGAGTCCAAAACGATTTAGCACTCAGATGTAAACGTTGATACAGTTGCAGCATGAAATGAGAAACGTACGGAGAAATGAGTGAAGAATCAATAAAGCTTCAGTGGCAGAACATCCACTAATAATTGAACTCACCGGTATAAAATGAGTTAGGAAGAAAGAAACAAATGTACTGAATTGAACTGAATGAGATAAAACGAGATGGAAATTGATAAAAAGCACTCAACAATTTATTACTCATTCAAAGCAAAACAAAAAGCGAAATAAAATTATTTTTAATTTTTTGACACTTTAAGGAAAACGTAAAGCACCACAACTCGCGAACTATTGCAAAACCGTGATAAAAGTCAATGTATTTGGAATGCAACACAAGTTGTAATTATTCAGGATGACTTTTATAGAAAAAAAAGTATATAAAGGCGGAGCAAAGTAAAACACAGGCGAACTTTATGTCTGATGTGGTTCCGTTGGTATTTGCCAATCTCTGTCGCTATTCAGGTTCACCGTTGCTGCGTTTCCAGATCTATTTTTGTGTCTGATGTTGCGGTACCGTTGGTAGTTGCCGCTCTCTGTCCCTCTTCAGGTTCACCGTTGCTGCGTTTCCCAATTTACGTAATTCGCAATTCTTTTTTGCCTGCCCCGTATTGTTTGTTTGTGTGGGGAGTAAAAAGAATAATGATTTTGGTTAGATGCACCGGTAATTTTGCTCGCCAGTAGAAACGTATTTTGCTGTATTTTTTTTTTTGTGGTTTTACAGCTCCTCAAACGTTCTTTCCTTTTGTATGCCTCGTCGTTTTTATTATTTTGTGTTGAAAACTTTTGTATGGTTTGCGATTTTTTTTTTTTTTTTCTTTTTTATAGAAACTGTGTCGAAACGTCGGGGTCACCAATGTAAAAATGCTATGTCCAGGAGAAGGGAATATAAAACACGTCTTTTCCTGTTGGACGCTCTTTTACGACCCCACTCTCGATTTGACAGCCAAGTTGGTTTCCGTCAGGAATCGAGACTCGAGAGTGAAATCGTTTAGCGCTATTTATTTAAACATAATTCATTGGGTGTATTCAATACTTAATATAACATAGTTGATTGGGTGTTTACACTGGGATCAGAACATGCAGATGGAAATGGACTGGAACTTTAAGAATCGGCAGCTTCTGGATCGACTCAAGGCAGATAGCCGACAAGAAACAGAACGGAGAGCGAGGGAAAGCAGCACAAGGATTTTCAAGTTTCTGGATTACTCGAAAGGACAACAATATCTTATCGATGATACCGATATCAACAAAATTTCGTGGATTTTTAAAGCCAGATGCGATTTGATCCTTCTTAATGCGATGGGATTTGGAGGCAGCGTTTCAACGATATGTTCAATGTGTAATCTGAGAGAAGAAGAAAATATCCATCACTTCATAGGCAGATGTCCCGTACTAAGGGAGTTTAGAGTGAGATACTTTGAAAAGGCAACTCTGAGTGAAGCTGAACTCATTAGTGTATTAAATGGAGGAAGCACGAATGATTGGAACAGACTGGTCAATTACATTACTACCGCCGTAACCTACAGAAAACAACTTGTAGCTGAATTCAATTAGCCCGAAGATTGGTTTGAACTTACATAATTTCATTACGTATTTTTTTTTTATTTCTTTTTTTTCCTTTACTTATTGTTCTTAAATGAAATTCCAAAACAAGTATTATTTCAATTTGTAAATTACCCGACAGACGACTGTTTATGTCATTGTCGTAAGTTTTTACTTTTCAACAAAAACTTAACACTATAATCTAAAAACAATGTATAGGTATAAAAAGTTGAAAATAAAGAACATTTTACTACTACTACTATATTCCACGGGCATATTAATCATACAAAGTTTTTAGGAGAGTGAGTATAGGAGTTGTCGAACAAACGTTTTACACACTACAAAAGAGTTTTAACATTGGATCATAGTTATTCGTAAGGCTTTTCCTCATAAATCTGTCTGAAAACAAATCGGTAATTTAAGTTACAATAACTATAAGGTGGGGTAAGTTTTCGGTTCTTGTGGGAAATTTATAAGAAATATTCCTAAAAACAACCATTTAGCTAATCCAATTGACACAGCGAAAACAGCGAAACTTTCATTCACCTCTGTATAAATTTCAAAAATTAGCCAGTGCATAAAAGTTTTAACGCAATTGACACACAGCTTTTGAATGTGTGAATTTAATGTTGCGTATAAGTATGATATCATTTTATGAATTTGGATGTTGTAGAATGTAAAATATATGAATATGTATAACATGGATAAGAGCAAAAGAACTTGGATCTCCTTACATTTTGGATGAAGAAATACATTGTTAAAGGAGAAGATACAAATACGTGCCAAGGTAATGATATTAATTTACAAATTGCATAATAATTGTATTTCGATTCCGAACTAACATGATATGTATGATATTTATGTTCAATTCAGTTGTCGAGTTCACATTTAGACTCCCGACACCCAGAAAAGGCAATGTCAATCAATGTTCCTATAGAATTGCGAAAGAGAGGTATTAAAACAAAAAAATCATTTGACTGGCCTCAGTGACGATTCGAAATCAAGATGCGTGGCGATTCTTTTTGAGGTCAAATAGGCAAACCTGACTTCAAGTCCAGTAGCGATGCAGTGAAGTGAAGGGGTTTTGATCTCTTTAGTCCACTTTGTTATCTTAAAAAAACACACGATATAACTTGTCCGGATTAGCTAGAGAGAATTCGCTTTAGATCTCAGCTTCCGAACTTGCATCGGTTTCGTCACTCTCATTCTTATCCCTATTTCCTATTTAATGCCTGCACTATGTAACAGCGGTTTTTTTGTGCTACTTCAGCAAACCAACATGCAGACAAGAAAAACATTGTTTGGGCTTCTATTATTGCTTTTAATACTTCCTATGTAATTTGTTCTTATATATATATATACAGACACGGGCCATTTATATTTTAAATATGTAAGTAATTATTTAAAAGATATTCATAAACCACTTGACCGGGAACCATCCTTCGATAGTAACCAATGTCCACATCAAAACTTTTTTAAACATAATCAAACTTACTTCAATTTACCCGATCCTTACACAGTGAATAAATAAAGCTATGTCTTCATTTTATGCCGTGGAGACAGACATTAAGCAAACATATTTTAGTCCATAAACCTTGTAATTGAATAATTAAACGGAATTAATGTCAACAGAATCTCGCAAAATTAAGAGATGTGTGAATGAGTCGGAAAACTATATCGGTTGGCAGAGCTCAGGGCAAACACTTAATGAGCCCTTTCCCAGATGGGAAATGTAGATACATTAATTATGATAATTGCCACAAAGAGATACCGGCTGGCTGGAGAAATAAATATTTAAAGATTCTCTTCATAAACATTTTAGATGTTATTGTAAAATAATTCACAAAAGTAACTGCATCTTTGTGTGGACGATTTAATTATTTAAGTTAAAATCCGCAGCATATCTATCTTCTTAACTATAGCGCATTTTTTTTTCTTTTTTGACTTATTAAGTAGCCATTATGATTACTTACTATTACAAATGAAACTTTATCAGCTTAGAGGTTTCGTTGAAAACTTTATGGATACGTGGTGAATATACTTAATTGTCGCGTAAATTATGTAGACGGCTGTTATTTGACTTTGAAAGTTTGCAGTGGAGCGATATGGCTTCTTTAAAATTCTATGGAGGAAGGTTAAAAGAATATGGTTAATCACTTTAAACTTCCTTGTACAATTTAGTACATTAAACAGAAAGATATTGCAATAGCGCTAAAATTTTGAAGTCAAACTGAGTATGAGGTATGATATTACGACTTTAGAGAAGTCAACAAAAATGTGTCCCGAATTTTCGTCGGTCCGTCTGTCCGTGAGATTTTTAAGCTTAAGACTCGAGGCTTTTTTTTATTCTTTTTTTTCTCAAATTTGCCGTTCGGATTAGGCTTAAAATTGTAGGTCCTTTCCATTTCGCACAAGCAAATGGTTGGATAAACTAGGTTTGTATGGGCCGTTAAGGCCTTACATACATTTCTATTAAATTGCGTTCACAGTTTTTGCGAACACAGTCGAATAACGGTACTATACCAAAATGCTTTCATCTAAAAACGGGTCTAGTTATTTTGAAGAAAATAACAACCATTTGGAATGGATTTACAAAGATTAATTTTTGAAATATTTTTGAATTGTTTTTTTATTTAATAGGCAGGTACCTAACAGTTTTTTTACTCTTGAAAATGTCACTTTCCTCAAAAATGGCTCTCAGGATTTTGATGAAATACTTGTGTTGAGTGTCAGGGGATTTCGCAAAAGACTCGATTGACGCTACTTTAGGCAACCAATAATATCTCAGAAACATGTGTCGTAAATAACAAGGAAATTTGATATATTACGTCATACAAATATTAAGAAAAAATAAGCATATTACTCAAATTTTCGGAAAAATAATTTATAATTTAATAATTTTGTTTCTTCTACCAGTGATTTAAATTTTAAAAACATAATTTTTCTTAAAAACGGCTCTTAAGATAATAATTGCTTTTGGAGTTTAAATACTTGGAGTAAACGTAAGAATATAGTGTACTCAGATTTGTGCAAGACTCGAATGACGACACATTAAAAAAACGGTTATGTCTCAAAAACCGGTGAAGTTATTTCAAATAAATTTAATAATTAAGCTTAAACTGCTATCTGGAATAAATTTGCATACTCCGATTTTCAAAAGATTTTTGCATAAAGGTTTAATTCTGTTGGTCCTCAACATAAAATTCCAACACCAAATCACAATACAACAGAAGAGCATCACACAAAACAACATAAATCAAAATTGTTAATCTAAATTGTAAATTGAAATGAATTAAGGACACATGTACCAGATCTCACTTGCACTTGCACATTCGACACTGTTGAATTTGAAATCGGCATATTGACCTATTCATTTGGATATTTCTTTAATATACACATATCCAAATAATTAGTTTAAATATGCACGATTAATTTTATCACTCGCGTTAAAACTTTCATGCATTTTATTTAATTAAAATGCAGACGAAAAAATAAATCGAACGCACGCGACGAGCAAAACACGTCAAATGTGCAATTATGATGCATACATACAATGCATTTTCTCTTTCTAGCATAGGCTAATAATATAAAGTGGAGCATAGTGGCTATCTGCCATAACACTAACACATGCCAAGGTCACTAAAAACAATAGATAAGGATAGATAATGCATCGTATGATCATCACCTTTATACAATAATATAAAACTAATAGATGCGATCACACACACAGTCCCCATACAATTCTGCAAATGTAAAAAGTAAATAGAAATTTGAATTTTAAGCTAAAAGTTCAATGGCCACCTATGTTAAATAACTTCAATTCAATTTTCAATTCAATTGTAATGTAATAATTTCTGTCTGTAAGAGCTATGTAAATGTAGAAGAGAGATTAAAGGCGAGGTATAATGGAGACTACGGTGAACAATTGCGAATACTTGTCCATTATCACTTAAACCAATAAGTTAAAAAAACGAAGAATTTATAACGTCTGGTGACCACTTTTCTTTCCATTGTTTTCAAGACATCTTTCTTGAAGATTATTTCACTTGTTTCAAGACGAATTCTTGAGGCAAAACATTCTGAGGTGCATCTCAACAGCTCAGAACAAATTCATATAAAAAACTAAGTTTTAAAAAACTTTACTTTTCTCAAAAACGGCTTGAACGATTTTGATCTGTGTTGCTCTACAACAGTAGTTTCGAAACACGGCTGTGATTTTAAAAAAGTTTGAGACAAATTTGCGTACTCAAATTTTTGTAATAAGCTTTTATATTGTATTCCATTGTCCATGAAACTTCGCATGATCGAAAGCCAGCATCAAAAATCTAAACTCGTTCATAACATCACAGTCACAAAGTCAATTACTGTTGTTGCTTCACCCAAAAATTAGGTCTTGGGTAAAAGAAAAGAATCTGTTCCATCACTTCTTCTTTTTCCTCCTTAACGAGACGGTGAGGTTATGATCAGGATTAAAGGGATCATATACTTACTTACTTTACTTTTGGTGGCGCTTACAGTCCGGGGTGGAACACGGCCTCAACTAACAATCCCATCAGGGATCATAACTATCCTTAATTGCATCTCTTCTGGTCCGCTTGGGGGGCGGCGAACCCCTCATCTATGCCATCACATTGATACAAAAATGTGACATCTATTATGTGCAGGAAAATTTCAAACATGATCAAATTGTAATTTGCAGTCATAAAATTTAGATCAGTATCGAGCACATATCATGCATCAAAATATTCATATATTATCTACGAGGGCGGGTCAATAAGTCCGTGACTTTTGGAATAAAACACAGATTTTTTGATAAAAAAATAATTAATTTTATTTTTCAACGTAGTCTCCCTTGAGCTCTATAAACTTTGTCCAACGCTTCTCCAATTTTTTTATCCCTTCCAAAAAAAATGATTTGTCGAGGTCCTCAAAATAGGCATTTATTTGCGAGATGACTTCATCATTGGAGTCAAATCTTTTTCCACCAAGCCATTTCTTCAGGTTTCGGAACAAGAAGTAGTCGCTCGGAGCCAAATCTGGAGAATAGGGTGGATGAGGGAGCAATTCATAGCCCAATTCATGGATTTTTGCCATGGCGACTGCACATGTGTGCACCCTTGCATTGTCTTGGTGGAAAAGAACTTTTTTCTTGGCCAAATGAGGTCGGTTTTTTTTCAAATCGTCATTGAATCGGTCCAATAAGTTGGCATAATATTCCCCATTGATTGTTCTTCCCTTTTGAAGGTACTCAATGTGGATTATCCCGCGTGCATCCCAAAAAACAGTCGCCATAACTTTATTGGCTGACAAACCCACCTTGGCCTTCTTTGGCGCCGATTCACCCTTAGAAACCCACTGTTTCGACTGTTGTTTGGTCCCTGGTGTTTTGTGATGGATCCATGTTTCGTCCACGGTTACAAAACGGCGCAAAAACTCCTCCATATTGCGATTAAACAACGCCAAACCTTCCTGTGAAGTTGTTACACGATTGCGTTTGTGGTCGACTGTGAGCAAACGCGGCACCCATCTTGCGGAAAGCTTTCTCATGCCCAAGTGATCATTCAAAATTGAAACCTCTGAGCCATGCGAGATCCCTACGGCTTCCACAATCTCTCGCACTTTCAATCTTCGGTCGGCCAACACCATATCGTGAATTTTTTCGATTGTTTCGGGTGTAGAGACCTCAACTGGGCGTCCAGGACGTTCGGCATCTTCAGTGCTTGTACGGCCACAACGAAATTCAGTAAACCACTTTTTTACCATTGAAATCGATGGTGCAGAGTCCCATAGTCTTTTTCTAGCTTAGCCTTGGTCTCGGTAATGGTTTTTTTTCGCAAGAAATAATGCTTAATAAGCACACGAAATTCACTTTTTTCCATTTTCTCCTCAAATTAGTGAGTAGTCTGATAAAAATAGCTGTCAAACACAAACTAACTGACGCAGCAAGTTTAAATTTTGACAGGAGTCAACTGACAGATGCCTGTTGACAGGAGTAGTTTTGCCGTTTCAGTAAAGAGGTCAGAAATTCAAAAAGTCACGGACTTATGGACCCGCCCTCGTATATAACAAAAATCATTAATTATGTTGCGCAACCGGCATACGGCATAACCCTATACAATGCGGTCTAACTTTTTAACCTATTTCCGGTCTCTGCTGAAAAGATTAAAATTATTTTTATTTTAATTTTTTATTTATTAATTTTTTTATTCATTCAACTCTGTATATAAAAGTTTAAGACTTTTAATCATATACAGGATATAAATATGGTTTACAAATTATTATTGCTTTCCTAATTACATTAAGTGTCTTAGCCTAAAGCACAAGGATTAAGTAAGGAAGGATACAAAATGGGAATGAAATGACTTAGTTGCAGCTGTTAACATAGTAATCCAACATATCATTTTTTAAATTCACTTATTTTGTTTAACTTTCGTACGTTAAGGGGAAGCCAGTTCCATAGGCCAACTGCAAGAACAAAGAATTGCCAAATACTTATTAAATACTAGCTGTCCCGTGCTCGCCTTGCTTCGCCAGTCTGCCACTTCTCAAATTTAAAACAAAATACTTGCTGATAAGAACTGATAAAGAAAACGTCGAGAGTGTCCCTACTCATTATATAAATATATACTCAGAGTGTGACTCCCTCTCAATCCCATTGGGCGCGTTCAATTTCCAAGGCAACTACTAGTCACTACTATTTTACCTTTTCTCATTGATCAAATAACTCACGAGAACATCGTTTGGCAAGTGATAGACCTTTAATTAGTTGTGAACTTGCAGTTGCCTTGCTAATTGAACGCGCCAATTTACATTTCATACCCTATCTTTCTCAATCCCATGGCCATGCGCCATAAAAAAACAAAACAAACTACAAAAGTTGCATACAAAAAAGAAAGAAAAAGCACATTGCATAAAAGGTAGAGGTAGAGAAACCGATTTGTGCGCGGCACACACAAATTTTTTTTTTTTTTTTATTTTTTTTTTTTTTTTTTTATTTTCTTCTTCTTTTACAGATTAAAGATTAAAAATATAATATAAAAACTTAAAAATTACATATTGGATACATTTAATAATAATGTTATTTACAAAAGAAAACATTTTGTTTTTAAGTGTTTTTCACAAGAGAGAAAATTAGAGAAAAGAAAAGGCACGATCTGTTGTCTATCGACAAGTGACGAAAGTACCAAAAGAAAAATGTAAATCATAAATACTTAGGTAGAAATATATTAATTCAACAGGGGTTTGTGGGGTACGATGTCGAGAAATACTAACTTTTTTTTTTTTTTTTTTTTTATATATAAGTGTGTGGAAATAATTTAATACAAGTTTAAACTAAAATTTTAACAATGTTACCGATTGCATCAAAATCGAAGTTAAAAAGCCATTTTTTAATTAGTTTATTGAATGAATGAGTAGAACGAATGCTCCGTATTTCAGTAGGTAAAGTGTTAAACAATCTAGGTGCTACTGATGTATAGAAGTTAAGAAATCTATGGGTATTGTGCCCAGGAATGATAGCAAGATTTCTGTCACAACTACGTAATGTGTAAGCTGGCGTATTGTGGCTTGGAAGATAACCACTTCTACAGAAAAATATTTTTAAAACTTTGTAAAAATAGAGGTGTTTAAGCGGGAGAATACCCGAGCTAACAAACAACGAAAAGCTGTGTTCAAGTCTTTTCTTCTTCCAAATGGTTCTTAAAATATGCTTTTGGGTAACCAACAAAGGTTGTAGATAGTTTTTGTAAGTACCACCCCAACATGTTATTCCATATTGTAATTTCGATTGAACTAAACCGTAATAAATGGTCTCCATAAGTTTCTTGCAACAAAGGTTTCTCAAGTGAAACATTACATAAGTGGTTGACAATAAGTATTTTTTTAATGCAAAGGTGTGCACTTTCCAGTTAATTTTGTTATCAATTATTAAACCAAGATATTTATATTCAATAACTGGTTCGATATGGAAACACTTAGAAGAACAAACAACTTCCACAACATTTGTTGGGACACTTTTAGGGACGCAACAAGATAAGCTACTTAGTGAACATTTTCTACAGTCAATGCTATGCTGAATAAGAATTGGAGGATCCAAATCTAAAGCGGTTGAGTTAAAAAACATAACTCTTGTTTTTTCACTGATAACCAGCTTATGAATGCCAAACCAATGCCTGAATAACTCCAAGTCATAATTGATATCCGAAACCAAATCCAACATTGTGGGACTAGAATATACACAAGCTATGTCATCAGCAAACCCACAGACTTTTCCTTTTAAGTTGAGATAAAAAACACTATTGATATAAATAAGGAACAGAATTGGACCTAAAACAGAACCTTGAGGAACTCCTATATTAATATATCTGGTTTCACTTAAATTACCACTTAATTTCACCCTTTGCTTCCTGTTTTTTAGGTAGGAAGAAAACCAAACTAGCATAAATCCTCTGAATCCAGCTTTTTCTAATTTTCTTAATAGTATGTCGTGATCTACTGTATCGAATGCCTTTTTGATGTCAATATAAAGAGCCGCAGTGTACTTTTTTCGGTCTAAACTTTCGTGGATGTGAGAACAATGTGCTAAGAGTGCATCTTCCGTTGATTTACCAGTCCTAAAACCGCACTGTTTTGAGCTGAAAAAAGAGATTTTCTCAAGGTAGCTTATTAATCTACATTTTATGACTTTTTCGAAAATTTTTGAGAAGACTGGTAATAAAGATATAGGCCTATAATTGTTTACACATTTCCTGTCACCTTTCTTAAAAATAGGAATTACTTCAGCTTCTTTCAAGCTTTGTGGGAATACACCGTTAATAATGCTTTTGTTAAATAAATGTGTTAAAATATCTACCACATTTAGACAAACTTTTTTGACAAAGTTATTGGAAAAACTATTAGACGTAGAAGAATAAGAATTATCCAAAGCTTGAATAACTTTATAGACTTCAAATGAAGATATAGTCTCAAAGAAAAAACTGTTTGATTGGAAAACTTCATTAAAGCAATAATTTGGACAATTGACAGAAGAATTATTTATGCCTGCATCAGAAATGGTATTTACGGCTATCTGAGTAAAGTGTGCATTAAAAATTTTAGCCATTTCATCATGGTCAACAATATTCAAAGCTCCTACAATCAGATTTGAAGGAATATCAAATGATGTTTTCTTGTTGAATATTTCATTGACTATGCCCCATTCTTTTTTCAAATCTCCTTTTGCTTTATGGAACTTGTCCATATAAAAATTTTCTTTGCAAATAGGAATTTCAAGACTAATCTCTTTACATAAAACTTCATAGTTTTCACGGAGTAAAACATTATTTGGCTGTTTCTTACACTTAAGCCTCACTTGATTTTTAAAATTAATTTTGTTTAGAAGATAGTTAGACATCCATGGCTTGAGCTTTTTTAATTTTAAATTTTCCTCCACTGAACGCTGGGAAAAACCAACGATCTAGCTTCAATCGAACATTTTACTTTTTTGAATTCTATAAAATTTATAGTTTAATGCTTATTGTTCAACTTCAGGATAACCTACAAAGATGATTTATATCTTAAAATCTTTGTACATAATTGAACTTTATATTAAAAAAATCTTATTTCATTTGGATGAGTCATTCCGAAGCTAGGAGCTAGAAAGCATTCGAGAGTTACAGCCTATGTTCATTCTCAGGCTCTAAACTATCTGTGTACCAAATTTCATTTAAATCGGTTCAGTAGTTTTGGCGTTAAATCGAGACAGACAGACAGACCGACAGAGTTACTTTCGCATTTATAATATTAGTATGGATTCGTGTTTGGGAGGAATAATCTTTAATGACCTCGGAGACTGCGCGAATTTAAGCTTTTCAAATAAATAAATTAATGTTCTTGTATGTATTTATTATTTTAAACAATGTGAGGAGTGTTCTATATTGGAAAAGGGCTTGCAGGGGACAACCTGCAATCTGCCGTAAATAATTTGAGATGTGATAAAATCGTCTAGTGTTAAATATGTATCTTGCACTATTATTAAACCTCACATTTAGCTTTCTGGTTAAGTCTGAGTCAAGATCAGTGAAAATCTCACATCCGTAAACAATCAAAGGCAGAACATAATGCTTCACTAGTTTCATCATCACAGTGGTTAGTGGTCCGTTAGAATGGCATATGCCAATTTTGCTACCGTGATCATCCCACCTGAGATGTATATTGAAATGTATGCCTAGGTGTGAACCCAGCACCCTCAGTGACTGGGAAAAGGCAGCTTTTGCGAGGGCCAAGACTTTTCTGGCCGACCTGAAAAAAGCAAAGGAGGGGAAAAAGCTGGCCAATGAGGAGGTGGAGGTTGAACTGACTGCACCCTCCACCTCCTACGCAGCAAAAGCTAAGGAAGGGAAAAATGACTCGGGAAGGAAGACGAGTTTCAACAGCAAGAGAGGCAGATCCGACGATGCCGCCGAGTCCAACGCAGCGAAAAAGGTGAAGGCTGCGACCACACCGGCAATGCGTCGCGGACACAGCGACCCGAAGGACGAGCATCTCGTTGCTGTGATAAACGAGCTGGAGCCTTGCGGTCGTCTCACAATCGACCAGTGGAAAAACGTCGAGGAGAGGTTCCAAGACGCCCTGTGGAAGGAACTATCCGCCGCAGGAAACGGGGAGCTTCAATTTGATGGCGCTGGTTGGGAAGGCGGGCGCAAAGTTGTTGCTTGTGGAAACAAGCTTTCGGTAGTTTTCCTCAGACACTTCGTCACGGAGGTATCCGATGCATGGGAAGGTATTAAGCTAAAATGCTTAACGGTTGCCGAGTTGGCAAAGTACAATCCGCCAACAGCCTGGGTTTGGGTACCTAGTCCCTACACATACCCGGAGAAGCTCCTAGGGCTCCTACATGTTCAAAATCGGGAACTTAAAGCCGATACATGGAGGGTCCTAAAGACGGGGCCTAGACGGCAATACGGCCAACACTTCCTACTGGCCCTAAATAAGGAATGTCTTCCATACCTGGAGAAATCCAATGGGATGGTAAGATACAGCATGGGGAGGTTGATGGTCAAAACATCGACCAAGGGCAGAGATGAGGAGGAGCCCCCCCATGATGATGATGGAAGTGCTGCAGATAAACCTGCACCACAGTAGGGCTGCGACGGCCTGTCTGATGGAGTACGTCATTAGGCAGGACATTGCAGCCGTAGTCATACAGGAGCCCTGGATCAATAAGAACGTGATTCAGGGGCTCCGGCAAAAGAACTATACATTGTTCTACAAGGCGGAAGGTAAAATCAGGACTTGTATCCTTATTAAAAACCACATAAAGGCATTTCTTTTGAATAATTACAGCTCTGGCGACTTGACGGCGGTCATCTGCGAGAGGGAAGATGGAAAATCTCTGTGTCTGACCTCGGCCTATCTTCCCTACGACTCTGCGGTCGTAATAGCGGAAGATCTAAAGGACTTGGCTGGTCAAAACTGGATGCACGTACTGGGCTGTGATGCAAACGCCCATCATACCCAATGGGGTAGTGGAGACACAAATTCAAGGGGTGAGTGTCTTTATGATTTTATTATATTGTCCAACCTTACGGTATGTAATAGAGGGAATTCACCTACTTTTGTTACACGTAACAGACAGGAGGTTTTAGACGTTACACTTGTCTCCAACACAGACAAAATGGAAATCAGGGAGTGGAGGGTAGTTGATGAGGCATCTCTGTCTGACCACAGATGGATACGCTTCAAAATTAATTTTCAGCATAGGGCGTGTAATTTCTATAGAAACCCAAGAAAGGCAGACTGGGATAAATACATAGATTTCATTAATCTACGTTTAGATACCCAGCCGATCACCGGCGAAAATATGGTGGACTTAGATAGGGCAGTAGAAGCCGTGAGCAGAACCCTAAACACAGCGTTCGAAAAGGCATGCCCGGCAAACAAAAAGCCAAAAAGGGCTCAACCGAAGTGGTGGAATAAGGAAATCGGCCTTAAAAGAAGGGAGGTAAGAAAACTTTATAATAGGGCAAAACTCATTAAAAACGATACCACATGGGACGAGTATAGCGAAAGCAAGAGGGAATTTAAATACTTAGTGAGGAAATCCAAGAGATCTTCATGGAAAAAGTTCTGTGAATCTATTGAGTCAACTGAAGAGGCGTCGAGACTGCGTAAAATGCTCTCAAAGGAGGCTAGCGTACCTAGCTACCTAAAAAATAGCAACGGGACATGGGCCGTGAGTAGTCAGGAGGTTCTGGCTACCCTGGTGGAAACCCATTTCCCCGGTTCCACAACCACAACGGACCTAGGCCTACAGGGGCAGGAGGAAGTCGACTGTCCCTCTTTCGAGTGGGAAGAAATTGACAATATCATCAACCGAAAAAAGTTACGGTGGGCCATGCATACATTCAAACCGTATAAATCTCCAGGGCCGGATGGTATTCTACCGATCATGCTCCAAAAAGCGCCAGAGCATGCAAAACAAAAGATTTTGGATATACTGAGATTCAGCCTAAGAACAGGGCATATTCCAACAGCCTGGAGAGAAGTCCGGGTTGTTTTTATACCCAAAGCCGGCAAGCAGGGTCACACGACGGCTAAGGACTTCAGACCAATCAGTTTGTCGTCCTTTTTGCTCAAAACCCTTGAGCGTCTGGTGGAAGCTCACATTAGAAATAAATGTAGCAATGGTTTCTTATGCGAGTCACAGCACGCATACTTAAAGGGTAGATCAGTAGAAACTGCTCTACACAACGTAGTGGGTAAAATTGAAAATAGTCTACACTGCGGCGAATTTGCTTTGGCCTCTTTTCTCGATATAGAAGGAGCCTTCAATAACGTTGAGTGTAGAGCTATAAAAAGCGCATTAACAGGCGCTAACATAGAACAGGGAATCATAAATTGGGTATGCAACATGCTCGCCAACAGGAACATAAACTGCTCCCTTGGTCAAAGCTCCATAAGGATGTCTGCAACCAGAGGAACCCCGCAGGGGGGAGTCATATCGCCACTGCTGTGGGTACTGGTCATTGACAACGTCCTAAAGGAAATTAAGTCAATGGGTATAAGTGCCACAGCGTATGCGGACGACGTGGTCATAGTAGTGCAGGGAAAATATTTGAATACCTTAAGTGAGATCACAGAGACCGCCTTAAGGAAAATTAGTAATTGGGCCAAGGGCTGCGGACTAAATGTCAATCCCTCGAAAACAGAGTTAGTCCTGTTCACGAGACGACACAAATTACCGCACTTCAATCTCCCGAAACTTGACGGAGAGGAACTGCTCCTCAAGGACAGTGCGAAGTATCTGGGCGTAATCCTAGATAGAAAATTAAATTGGAATCTTAACATAAGGGAACGAATGAAGAAAGCGTATAATGCCCTCTTTATTTGTAAGAGAACAATAGGCAAAACATGGGGCCTGAAACCCGCCATGGTACACTGGATATATACAGTAGTGGTGATACCCATACTTACATATGGCTCACTTGTGTGGTGGAGGGCAACAAATAAAAGAACCATAATTGGAAAACTAGCAACGGTGCAGAGAACGGCAAGCATAGCCATCACTGGTGCAATCCGTACCACTCCTACGGCAGCACTGGATGCCTTCCTGCACTTTATCCCGCTAGATTTAAAAATAAAGCAACTTGCTGGCAACAGCGCTTTGCGCCTAAAAAATTTAGGCCAGTTTAAGGACTGTAGTTTTGGGCATTGCACGATCTTAGCTGATGTGCTACCCGGAAATCCTATACGGACTGATGAGATTTGCCCCTTGGTGGACCATGACATCCCCTATGAGGTGTCATACCCGCGAAGGGAGGAGTGGCAAAGAGATGCAGTCATAATAGCAAACGAGGTTGCTATCTACACTGACGGCTCTAAGACGGGGGAGAGAACGGGTTCTGGCATTTTTTCTGCTGATCCAGACCTGAGAGAGTCTATACGACTCCCGGACACAAGCAGTGTCTTCCAATCGGAAGTTCTTGCTGTTCTAAGGGCGGCAGAGATAGTGCAGATGAGATCATTGTCGGGAAGAGACATTGCCATCTATATTGACAGTCAGGCGACACTTATGGCACTTGAATCTGCTAACATTAACTCTGAGATAGTCAGAAACTGTCGCACAATGCTTAAAGCAGCATGTAGACGGAATCGGGTAAGACTGTGCTGGGTACCGGGACACTGCGGTATAGAGGGAAATGAGCAAGCCGATGAGCTAGCAAGAAAGGGAGGGGAGCTGGAAAACAGCGGAGGTGTGAACATTAAACCACCCCTGGGCGTCTTTAAGGGAAAAATCAATGAAAAGATCTTAAAAATGGCTGACCTCAGATGGCAGAACATAGTGGGACATAGGGTGTCTAGAGCCCTTTGGCCCCATTTGGATAAGAACAGATCTAAGGAAATTCTAAAATTGAGCAGGGAACAGCTTAGAACAGTAATTGGGATTATGTCTGGGCACTGTCTTCTAAGAAAGCATGCTAGGCGACTTGGTCTGGTGGATGTGGACACGTGCAGGTTCTGTGGTGATCTACAAGCCGAGGAAGACATAACACACATATTGTGTGAGTGCGAGGGTATAGCACGGAATCGTAGGAGGATTCTAGGGGAATACTTCTTCGAGGAACTAGGGGAGCTGAGCGGCATAGACCATAGGAAGCTGGTTAAGTTCTGCAGGAGGATTGGGCTCTGTCTAGGAAAAGTTTTTTAGGTTTTTAGGTTTTTCTCCAATTGAAGTTTTTTTCAAGTGGTTCCCTAGGGATCGCGATGGGCCCTTCTGGTGCCTAGTGCTGTGTGCAAATTGCATACCCCTTTTTAACCTAACCTAACCTAACCTATGCCTAGGTTCTTGAATGTTTTAACAAATTTAACTAGGTTGTTATTTAAATATAAAAGAGGAATGGCGGTGTCTGTGGAGCTTCTTAGAAATTTAATAGCTTTGGTTTTCGATGGATTCAAGTTTAGTTGGTTTTGCTCTGACCAAGAAAATACTGAGCAAAGATCACCGTTCGACGCCGCTACACTAGCTGATTCATCGGATTTTGAAAAATGCAAGTAAATTTGTTCATCATCTGCATAAATATGATGTTTGCGATTTCTCATACGCTTTTAGATATTTATAAACAGGGTAAATAACAAAGTGGCTAATTCAGATCCCTGTGGAACACCCGATTACACTGCCAAACTCGTTGAAAGTCCATACACCGCTTGCGTATGATTAAAAACATATGATCATTTTAACTTACATACAAATTCCTCAAGCGCAAGTTGACTCCTCAATTTATTTAAAAGAATTAGGAGGTTTACTGAGTCAAGAGCCTTTGGGAAATTTAGAAAGACAGCCAAAGTCGCCATGCCTTCGACAAAATTGATTCGATCATCTTCGCTGACTTTCAATACCGCTGTAGTGTAACTATGATAAATTCTAACTCTGATTGATATTCTGCTATTAACTTCTCTTCTTTCAAATATGTCTTCATTTGCAATGTTACAATTTTCTCAAACAATTACTTTCGAAAGGAAAGATTGCAATAGTTCTAAAATCCGTTTTTCCTTGATAGAAAGACTTTTGTAAAGGTATAATTTTAGCGATTTTAAAATGATACGGAAATTTATCTGTTGTAATAATTGTATTAAAAATATGAGTTAATTGCTTATATATTAATGCATCCGGTCGCCGGACCTTAGAATTTATAGATTGTTGATTATACTTGTGGAATTGAATCAATAATTTTCATATTTAGCTCATTGACATATTATATCTTCATCGCGATCACTCGTTGCGTTTGTATTTTCAACTCCGATTTGTCGAATAGCTCTCTAAAAGGAAAACTTATTCGTAAAGTAAAGCGTATTAAAGAAGTTGTGACATTTCTAGCTCGTTTGTACTCGTTAGTAGCTACGGGCTTTTCAAGATGTTTTTATTTGTTGTTTACTAATGATTTTTAAAAACATAATTATGTAATTATACTGTATATTGTATATGCTGCAATTAACAAGCCAAACAAAAAAAAAACAATATGCGGAATAAACCTATTCAAAAAACGGAGCGGCGACATCATTTCAACACAGATGATACCAGGTGCATTCGAAAGTGAAAATAAAAACCCTTTTTAATTCAAACTGCATTTTTAAATGCAATTAAGACAAGTCAAATATACACATAATCAACCTTGTTATGATTTTTTTAACCGTTTAATTTAAATTTGGAAAGTAAGACTGCCTCTTCATACAATTTCCTACCTTTTCTATAGAACTACGTAGGTGGCGCGAAAATGTCTTAATTACATTTATTGTCTTGGTTAAGATGACGTGGAATAAGCACATCTCCTCCTTTTAAAATAATAATTGTTGTAAACAAAGAAATACTGTAAGAAAAATAAATTATCGAAACTAGCACCAATATATGTACTACAGCGAAATTCCAAAATTATTTATTAGTGTATAGCTGTTAGAATATAATTTTACCCGGGTTAAGTCGGGCCGGGTTATATCATGGGACGGGGTGAGAATATCACTGCAGTGCAGAGCATGTCCTAAGAGGCAATTAAGGGGAGAAATCACATCTTGGCTATTTTTAACACCCATGTGAGCCTAGCGACACGTTAAATTTTATAAAGCTGTACCGCAAGTATGCGGGAAGATCCGTGCGCTGCCCATAAGCCAGAAGCAATAGTACGTTCTCTATTTCTCAGATTAATATATCTGATTCTTTTGTTCGAGTAACCGAATGTTTTGTTCTACAGGTAACTCATTTAGCCTCTGTGAATTATGTCTACTTCGATCTTCAGAATGACACGTTTGACATTCAGCGGAAGTCTCACTTACTCTTATCAAAACATTACTATATTGGTTATAAGTCAACATTGATTTGACTGTCTTGTTTGTTCACTTTCATCAGCCCGTAATAAGCGCTGTTTCTAAGCGGTTTATGTACTACATCTATATTTGATTAACGCCTTGGCATTGTTGCCTACTAACAATGGAAAATATCAAATCACTTATAATAGTTTTAGATGATAAAGCTCACAAAAAAACCTGAAAGCGCGTTAATATAAAAAGTTGGTACATACATATTTAAGAAAGTAAAGACGACAAGCATGAAATCAACACCTTAGCTACAATTATTTGTCTACAGTCAATATTGCGTTTAAAGAAACATCAATACTTTTTCACAACAACAAACTTGTTTTAAAACTTTTCATATTTTTTCTTCGTTGGCAGCATTCGGAGCGATTTTACATTAAATATTATTAACTTCCCAGTGGAAGTTCTTGTAATGGGGCCGATTTTGTAAATCGCGGATTTTGACATATCTCCACGTTTCAAGGTCACCAGAATCCAAATCCAACGTTTTTATAGAGATGTCTGTCCGTGTGTATGTACGTATGTGCGTTCGGAATTATCGTTCTCCACGATTATCTCGAGAACCGAAGATGATGGGACCAGGTTTATTCGAAGCGTAATTACGTAAATCAGAACTGATCAAGTTTTCAGCGAAATCGGTCCAGCCGTTTTTTGTTAGTAAATAAATAACTAAAATAATTTGCCTTTATTTCTACTATTTATTGCCATTTATCATTGAGCAAATCATTATTACATTGTGCTCCGTTTTTTCGTATACATGTAAATTTACAGATCTCCGTGTTCATAACAATGGTTGCATTAATAGCATACTCCGCTGTTATTAACAACATTCAATTTCCATGAACAATATTAAAGAGCATTTTTTAATATTAAAAAATTCTTAACCATATCTTATATATTTTTTTTTTTTTTTTATTAAGAAGGAAATCCAAATCCCAGAGTACTCAGACTCGGTAACGGTCCATTGTACTACCAGGCAGAAATCCTCCTTTTGGTGTAGAGGCTGGAGATTGGGTGGCGTATGTTGTTGTTCCCCTTGGGGATTGAACCAAACACACTAACCTCTACACCGTCGCCACCCTATAAATCTTATGGTTAACCACATTTCAAAATATCCCACTAATCGCATAAATCATATTGATCCCACTGGGAAGTTAGTCGTGTGGACCTTGCGTTTCGCATCCAGACCACTTTTTTTATTAAGGATTTATTTTGATAAAAAATACATCAACTGTGGGCGACTATGGCGCCCTGGCAGCGAATTTGTTCTTTGTCTTGAATCAATATTCACTAATGCCTTGAATGCTCAGCTCATTAAAGGAGAGAATACTTTTAATTTCAAATATGAATGAAATTTCAAATAAAACTTCATTGTTACTTAAGGTAAGATGAGACTATATGTTATGCTGTCATTTGTGTGACTTTTATAATTTACGAGCACTAAAGGGATTTTGTTGATAATGTATTGGCTACACAGCGCGGGCGTTAGGGAAATTAGGATTAAAAGAAAAGGAGAGTTGCCGATGCACGTTGGTTTTGAATGTTTGTAGGTTGTAATGTAAAGGAAAAATTGAGCGTGGAAGAGTACCTATTCCACATTCGTGTTGTGCGGCTGAGGAAAGACTCTTTGTACTTCACTGTACGTTCGAATACAGGCTTGAGGCTCCAAATAAGTTATTGGTGCACCAGACCAGATATGAGGGTTGTACTCGAGTTTCGGGCGAACAAACGCCTTATAAATTGTAGCCAGATCATCGCTTAAGGAAGCTTACACATTTCGCGGCGTTCTTGGCGACATCGAATATGTGGTCATTCCAACGAAGGTTGTCATTAACACACATACCGAGAATGGAAAGTCTTTCGGTTTCAGCGATGCAAGTGCTATTCATGGATAATGGCAGTATGTGTGGGTTTTGCTTTAATGACAGGAGACAGCATTGTGTTTTGGAAGCATTAAATTCCACTCTATTGGTTTTACCCTACTGAGTTATGCTGTTAAGATCGGAGTTTAATGTGCTTAACATACGTTGCCGTTCCAGTTCCAGACCCGAAGATGAGGGCCGTGACCCAAGAAACGAATATGAGCAGCTGAGGGTACTGTCATCAGAAAAGGAATTGATTGGATTAGAAGTAACAGACAGGAGATCATTTATAAAAATGAGAAATAGAGTCGGGGACAGGACGGAGCCTTGAGGAACACCAGCATTTATTTGGTGAGTTGCAGGCTTGAAACCGTCCATAACAACTTGAATTGAACGGTCCGAAAGGTAATTTCTAATCCATTGAAGAAGAGTATCATGGATTCCAAATGCACGCATTTTCGACAAGAGAGTTTAATGCCAAACTCTGTCAAATTGACTCCATCTTCAAATTGACTCCACAAATCCAATCATCGCTTGATATAGAGCTCCATCCACAGTAACTGCATTTCCATTTTATCTTTGCAGATAAATGAACTAATTACGCCACCACACCAAAATCCACACCATACAGAAACTTTTTTTTAGTTTCATTGGCCATTCAAACAATCCTCTAGGATTTTCTTCAGCCCAAATGCGACAGTTTTGTTTATTGACATAACCGCCAATTTTCATATGAGCCCCATCGGTGAAGATAATTTGCTTGAAATAATGGTCATTTTGTTGTTGCTTCTCTATGACCTAATTAACGAATTTCCGACGCATTGCGTGGTCAGTTGGCTTTAATTCTTACATTAACTGTAATTTGTTAACCTTTGCATGCAGATCTTTGTGCAAAATTGTAAACAAAGTTGTTGGTTTGAGCCTCACCACCACAACTGTTGAAGGATAGTTGTGGGAGTTCTTGTACGAGCTACAAGAAAAGGTTTCCATGATTTGTAATCGAAGACTTTATTTAAAAAATTAGCCGCCTTTCTCTTATCGTGAAAGTCAAAAGTGTCCCATCTTCTAAAGTGCCCCATCCTACTCTAATTGTTCTGGTATGCAAACCAGATTGCTCAATAGAATTTTTTGCCAGACTCAATTATTTTAATCAATGATTTCCTGCAGGTCCCTTTTTGCATATAAAGACTTCGGCACTTACCATCTGTTCGTAACAAGTCATTTCCAAATATGTACATTATTTGTATTTAATTGTAAATGGTTCAATTACGTCTTTAAAAAGTGCGTTAAATATCTTCACCCTCTGTACAAGGCGCCTTCACTAAATATGTTATTTATGACACCGACACCAGCACAGACACCGAATTTAACTTTGACTACAGCGACGACAACAACATCGATAAGGATCCTGTATCAAGGAGTAGATGGTGTAAGCAAAATTTATTGATTAAATTATTTTCATCATTAATTTTGCTTAAGAGGGAAAATCCCGTGTAAATTTCAAGACGAAGGTGCCGTATGAATTGGAAAATTGAAATACAATTTTTATTATTACTTTGGCAGCATGCGCTCTATTAATTTTTCCTTTTTTTCTGTATGCCCTGCGCTATACGTTGATGGAAATAAATTAGCTTTAAGATATCTGGATCATTATGAGCGCAGTGATGATAATTAATATTTTAAATTTTAACAGTAGTAAATAAATGTTGATTTGCATTTCAGTGTGAACTATAATAGATTGTGGTTATGTTTTATATTGTCGTTGATGTATAAAAATGTTTCGTACAGCAACATTAAAATCAGCACAAAAAGCGCTTTATTAAGGTTAAATTTTATGTTATGAAATGCATTTATCGAAGACTAGCTTAGTTCACCCGTGTTTCGCTACGGAAATAATTTTTGATCGAAAGAGTATCTAGTCACCGGTGCTCACATTACTCTACCTCCTGTTACAACTCAGCCCGTGCTTCCTCGAGTTCCGAGGGAAGAGTACTAAGCGGAGAGCCGAAAACTAAATTAAAACAAATGTTTGAGTTATATTTAACTACAGAGCCCGCTGTCTATTGCTGGGCTGCGACTCTGAGTATTATATTTTATTGTAATTATCAAGTCAAAGGTCCGCTGTCTATTGCTGGGCTGCAACCTTTACTGTTAGTGTTTTACTTAGCTCTGCTTTCCCTACCGACAATCATCCTCTTTTATACAAATATTGGCATAACCTTTCTTCTGTCTTCCCCTTCCACGCACCATTCCCTTCCTGTGTATTTTGCCTGTAAATGCTTACGCGCTATTTCAGGCAATTACTTAATTGTTTCCTCATTAATTGTTCCACTTAAAAAATGCAAAATGACAACTTGGGTATCATTGGCCATGTGCCGGTATCGGGTATCACCCATTCAAGAACTAATTACTTGATTTCCCAATAGCACAACGTATTCGCAATGCAATCAATGCAGTTTCGCCGTATGTTGGCTTGCTGCTGGTCGACCGGGGTTGAATTACGTGTGTATTGGGTGGGTACGATACCTCAATGCTATTATGCTACGGCAACATGTGTGAACATAAAAAATGAGGAAAACAAAGCAGATGCCTAAATATAGCCGCAGCCAGGTAATTGGGATAGAGAGATGGTGTTTTGGTTGAAGAAGACAAGAGAAGGTTGCCGTGTGGGTGTTTTGGATATGGTTGTGCAGATCACAACACTCCTAATTCTACCGTCTGGGAAACATTAGTAATTTTCTTTCCCTGTGCTCGCCCTATGATTGAAAGGCATTGTTCAAAAGCACTTTAACTACACACTTTGCGAACGATTTCTTCAAATAAACGGCTTTTTAAACGGTGGTCGTGTCACTGGGCGGATTTTAAAAATATTTACAAATGAGCATTAAGGGGAGGGCCCCTAAAGAGTATATTATTATATACTAGGGGTCGCCCAATGGTCGAAATTCGACCAATTTATTCTATAAGTTGAAAAAAAACAAAGTCGACTGTTATACATAATAATCGGAGAATGCAATTTTTCGACATTGCATTCTCTGATTTCTCATGATATAACATTTTCCCGGCATTTTCAAGTAACTTCAAGCATTTCCAAGTAACTTCAAGCATTTTTAAGTAACTTCAAGCATGTTCAAGTAATTTCAAGTATGTTCAGGCATTATCAAGTAATTTCAAGTTTTCAAGCATTTTCAAGTAGGTAACTTAAAGTAACTTCAAGCATTTTCAGGTAACTTCAAGTAACTTCAAGCATCTTCAAGTAACTTCAAGTATTTTCAAGCCTTTTTAAGTAACTTCAAGTAACTTCAAGCATTTTCAAGTAACTTCAAGCATTTTCAAGTAACTTCAAGCATGTCCAAGTAAAGTCAAGCATTTTCAAGTAACTTCAAGCATTTTCAAGTAAGTTCATGATATAAAATTTGTCCGTTCCGATTGGCAGATTATTGCCTCACACAGCAATGTTGTTGTTGTTGTAATTTCATCCAATTCGCTTAATTTTACCTGCTGTAATTCATAATGTGTGTTATATATGTGGATAATTTTAGTATTTTGCACTTTTATGTATTGTCGCCTACCCAAATATATATAGTATTGGCATATCTATGTGACGTATAATAGCAAAAATTGGTGGAAACACGTTATAGGCAACTCCGTATTAATATATAGATTATAAATTTTTGCTTCCTAGCTCATACTTTGACTTTTCGATAAAATTGTTTAATTATGGGCGTATCAGTGGGCGGATTTTAAAAATTTTACCTCCCGAGCATATTTAAAGACCATATTTTTTTTTTAAAGGAAATCCAAATCCCAGAGCACTCAGACTCGGTAACGGTCCATTGTACTACCAGGCAGAAATCCTCCTTTTGGTGTAGAGGCATGTGATTGGGTGGCGTATGTTGTTGTTCCCCATAGGGATTGAACCTGCACCGCACGGGTCACAAGCCAACACACTAACATCTACACCGTCGCCACCCGTAAATACCCGTCGCCACCCGTAAATACCATATAGTAAGGTATGTTACAAACTATGAGTCAAAATTAATATACCCTTAGAATAGGGTATAAAAATGACTTTATCTGTGTAGATACTTTGCGAAGAATTGAACTTTCATTTCCAATGATTTCTTCCATAAAATAATTCTTTTTAAATAGTGGGCCTGTCAGTGGGCAGATTTAAAAAAAGCTCGAGTTTTAGGTTGTCTTGCTTAAACCGATGGACAGATCGTGATGTGCGTCATAGTGTTCTTATTTTACGGCCTAGAGCCCTATTTTAGGTTGTTTTTTTCATTGATGTGAGCCACATCAAAATGGAGATATGACGAGCTATATGGCGTGTAGACAACTGCGATGTTTTAACTACATGTAAATTAGTTTTTTGACGGTTTTTCGTATTGTCTTATAAAATTAAATATATCTAAATCCTTAATTTAATTAAACAAAAAATGTTGAAGTACATACAAACTCAATAGCTTTTGCGTTCCGAAAAAAATACTTTTTTTTTTGTTAATCAAATAATATTTTAGTTTGTTTTGTTGTAAATATAAAAAAGTAAATACAAATTTAATCAAAAATTAATAAGATTCATTTAGAAATATATAAACCTCCCTTATGTAGGTAACATAGCCGCTTTTAACATTAGAGCCCTACACCATGCTCTTAATGCCTGACCACTAGTACATATCCATATAAAATGGAAGGTAACGAGCTAGAATTAAATACAACTCTCCGTCCGGTTGCTATGCATCTCATTGATGCTATTCCTAGAAGGAGTTCTCCAGCTATTCCTGCTCCACCCAAAAAAGGACCATCATGGAATAAAAATATCAGTAGTATGCATAATAAACGCGTCGTGGGAACCAATACGTCTCCCGATGACAATAATATTGCCGTCATTCCGTCATACAAATTCCATCAAAAATTACTGCTCTCAGAGACTGCAAATTCCATTGATCAACTGATGTGCATGCCCCTCATTACAAAAGGTGCGGATCTCACCGCTCTTAAATTCATCAACTTTAAGCTTACTGTACCTGCCACTTCTCTACAAAATGCCTTTAACGCTGATATATGGCCGCTTAATGGTCATGTCATGTCAACTTCAATCCAAAAAACGAGGAGGCGCCGACAATCCCAACGCCACTACTTTAATAATAAATGAAGATAGTTTTGGCCTTCGTTCTCAGCATCAGCCAAATTATTTGCCACCGCTAAACACATCGTTACATACGAGTAATCCTTATCCATGCCTCTCGTCGTCATCATCGTGTTTGTCTGTCAAAACGCCAGTGGTATACGCACAAAAACTAACCAACTCTACCTTGCTGCCTCTTCGCACGATTTTGATGTAATCATTATCACAGAGACTTGGCTAAATGAAAATTTCTTGTCGTCAGAACTGTTTGACTCGCACTATGTAGTCTTCAGGCGTGATCGATCTCTTTCGACTGGTTTTACAAGAGGTGGAGGAGTTCTCTTGGCTGTCCGTGCATCTCTCTCCGCTGAACAAATTTCTCTTCCTATATGCTCTGTTGACATCGAAAAACTCTGCGTATGTGTTGCTGTTGCTGATTTTAAATTTGATTTTTATTTTGTTCAAAGTTACATTCCCCCATGTAGTTCTTTCATTGTTTATGATACTCATATCTTAAATATCACTCATATTTGTAATTTATTAAATTCAAATCAGTCTCCTGTTATACTTGGCGACTTTAATATTGGAAACGTTGAGTGAAGAATGACTGGAAGCGACAAAACTCTTACGGCATGCAATGTTAGAAATGGTGGCGACGGTGTAGAGGTTAGTGTGTTGGCTTATGACCCGTGTGGTGCAGGTTCAATCCCCATGGGGAACAACAACATACGCCACCCATTCACTTGCCTCTATACCAAAAGGAGGATTTCTGCCTGGTAGTACAATGGACCGTTACCGAGTCTGAGTGCTCTGGGATTTGGATTTCCTTCTTTAAAAAAAAAAAATAAAAAAAAAAAAAAATGTTAGAAATGAAATTGAGTCGCTAGTTGTTAATTCGTTATCCTCTCTTTCTCTTCATCAAATCAATAATGTAAGAAATGATTTAGAAAGAATTCTTGACCTTGTTTTTGTTGTTGCAAATGATTTTATTATAACTTTAGATAACGAATCATTTCCTTTGCTTTGTAATTCGATTCATCATAAAGCTATTATAATTCGTTTTGAAGCCTATACATTTTATAACGTTAAATGCGATAATAATGTCAAATTCTTTAATTTTAAGAAAGCTAATTACGAAGGCTTAAATAATATTGTTTGTTCAATTGATTGGCAAAACCGCTTTTTGTGGTTAAATCTTTGTGACGTGTATAGCGTATTCAAACTTATTTTGTTGCAAGCGCTTGAAATTTTGGTCCCTAAGCTTCCATGGTTTAATACTCGACTTAGCCATTTAAAGAATTTAAAAACAAAATTTTTTAAAAAGATGAAAAAATCTGGCTCTTCGACTCTTAGGGACAATTTCCTTCGCCTAAGAAAGGAATTCGGGTTTTTGAATAATTTTCTTTATCGAAGCTATATTTCTTCTATGGAATCTCGCATCAGATCGGATAGTAGGTGTTTTTGGATCCATTATAATTCGAAAAGAAAATCCTCTGGTTTCCCAAAAGAAATGATTTTTCAGGGGAAGGTATCGAACGGATACGAATCTACGAGTGAACTTTTTGCTAAATTCTTCGCTTCTAATTTTTTACCCGCTAATAATGCAGTGAATTTTTGTTTTAGCCATATAAGTACCATCACTGATGTTGGCAACTTGGAGCTCTGCGATGACGATCTTCTTTTTGCCCTTAATAGTATTGATACTAACAAAGGCGCTGGTCCCGACTCGCGTCATCCCGTTCTCTTGAAGAACTGTTCGTCTTCACTAATTCTGCCGTTAAAATTGATTTTCAACCTTTCTCTTTCTACCGGTGACTTTCTGGACGATTGGAAGATTGCTCATATATCGGCTATTCATAAGAGCGGGCAAAAACATTTAGTTGAAAACAATAAGCCTATAAACAAGCTTTCGGTTATCCCAAAGCTCTTCGAGAAAATCGTTAAGGAAAAATTGTATTTCAACGTAAAGGAACATTTATCCCCTATGCAACATGGTTTTGTTTCCGGTCGATCTACCTCGACAAACTTAGCCCTATTTTCTAAATTCTGTCTTACTTCGATCGAAAGCGGTGTGCAGGTTGAAGTGTTGTACACCGATTTCGTCAAAGCCTTCGACAGAATCAATCACTCACTATTGATAGGAAAGTTAGCCAAGATTGGGTTTCATTCTAACATCTTGAAATGGGTTTCTTCTTATCTTTTCAATAGAAAATGTATCGTCGAAGTTGATGGTTTTTTCTCGAACGTGGAAACCGCAACTTCTGGTATCCCACAAGGAAGCCATTTAGGGCAGTTGGTATTTGTAGTCTTTGTAAATGAAATTCCTCAGCTTTTCACAAGGTGCGAATGTCTGTTATTTGCAGATGATTTCAAAATGTTTTGTAAAGTCTGCAACTTCTCGGATTGTTTAACATTCCAGCTTGAGATTAACCTATTTTTGCAATGGTGTTCCGAGAACGATTTGGAGCTTAGTTTGCCGAAATGTAAAGTTTGCACGATCTCTCGTTCTCACAGTCCCTTGCTTCACTCATACGAAGCTGGACGTGTTGCTTTTAGTAGAGTTTCTGAAATTAAGGATCTTGGGGTTATTTTCGATAGTAAATTATCTTTCAATTTGCATATCGACTACATTGTCTCTAAATATTTTTCCCTTCTGACTTTCATTAGAAGAAATTGTGAAGACTTTCGTGATCCATTCGTACTAAAAGCTCTTTAATAAGATCCAGATTAGAGTACTGCTGTGTAATTTGGGATCCTTTTTATGGTGTCCACTCTTCTCGAATAGAACGGGTCCAAAAACGATTCACTCGCCTTGCTCTGAAGAGATTTAATAGGGACTTTGAGCTTCCATCTTATAATAGTCACTGCTTATTGTTAGGCCTTAATACTCTCGTGGTAAGGAGAAAGATGCAGTCGTTGGTGTTCCTGAAAGATATTGTCTCTAACAGAATCAACTGTAGTGAACTTCTTTTCAGTCTACCATTCTATGCACCAAGCAGAGTACTAAGGGACAGACAATTGTTTTTACCTCCGGCACATAGAACAAACTATGGTTTGTCTGAACCCATAACTCGATGCATCTGTTTGTTTAATTCGGTCGGTAATAACTTGGATTTAACCTTAAACCGGGATTTATTTAAATGCGACGCTCTTACTGCCCTAACTTCAATCTTTCTTAATCAATGCCAATTTTTTAGTTTATTAACTCATGTTATTATTATGTTTTTGTAATTTTATATTTACTGTATGTACCTTTATTACTTTATCCGAAATCTGTTAAGGTGTTCTACCTGATAGATGAATAAATAAATAAATATAAACTAAATGATTGCAAATGGAGTTCTTTTTTAGTCTCTAACTCAGGAAATAAATGGTTCGAATTAACTGAGAGTAAGTTGAGGCTTTAATTCGACACCCGCGATGTAATGCCTTATTGAGGTTCCGCGGGGACAGAAATTGTTTTGTTCGGGTGGAAGTGGTCGGTAAGAATCCGGCACTACCAATGGGCGTCAGAGCGTTGGTGCTTATGCTAGATTTACACTTGTCGACGACAAAAAATTACATTACCTATCTAATGTTCACGCCGCATCGGATCCAATCTATCACTTGCTGCTTCACAACAAAATCAACGCGTACCAGGGACAATGATGGGATTGCGCGGTTGCGTAAACCTAATTACTCGGATGAAATGTAAGATCAATCATTCCGAGTAATTAGCAATTAATGCACACCACACAGATCAATAATACCGAGAGGAAATTATTATATTACATTATTATTATAATACACAATCGAAAATAACAACAGAAAATCATTCACAGCACGACACAACCGAAGTAAACCGATAACTGTCAAATGTTATGTAAATACATGACCACCGAAGAAGACAGTTCGTTCTCCCTTGCACCAAATGGCAACGCTATTTGAAGAATATGGTCATCACCTCTTACCAGTTAAGGTTTTAAGAAAGGTTAAATCGAGTTTCATTTTTCCTTCTACGATTTTAGTTGAACTAACTGGAATATTTTGTGTGTAATCGCTGGTAAATTGCGTATTTGCAAGCTCAACAAAATAAATTCCCGCTCGCCTCAGCGCGGAACATCACTTGTTGGTGCCTGTTACACGCCTTCGCGGGACGATACATACGTAGAAGCCTCTTAGTGTAAGCCGGGCGACATATTTTTTTTTTTTTTTTTTTTTTTTTTTTTGTCGGGATGTGTGAAACTTTCTGCACTGGAGCACTCAGACTCAATACTGGTCCATTGTACTGCCAGGCAGACACACCACATTTTACTGTGGGAATTTACTCGTTTTTCTAAGAAAAACGAGAAGGCGCTTCAATGATAAGGAGCTTAGGTTTACAGCACTCACCATATCCGCACCAAATACCTGCCACCTGATACGAGCAAAAGCAGGACAATCACAGAGGAAATGTTCCGCAGTGTCGTCGCTTTCTCCACAGGCTTCGCAGTTGGTGGTGTCGCTTAGGCCTAGCACCTTAAGGTGTTTGGCAAAAGCGTAGTGTCCCGTAAGAACGCCAGTAGTCTGTCTGCAGTCTTTTCTGTTGAGAGACAACAAGAATGCCGCGGATTTCCCACAGACGTCGGGGAGCATTTGCTTAGTCTGTCTGCACCCTGGAGAGTCATGCCAACGGCGATTGTGTTCATAGGAAACCCAACCGTCAATGGAAGCCCTGACCGAGGACGCAGGCAGACAGATCGCTGGTTCAGGTCCTGAGAGGTCCCCCTCTGAGCCTTGTCTAGCAAGTTCATCGGAGATCTCATTTCCCGTGATCCCGTTATGACCCGGGACCCAGACAAGTTTAAGTGAATTCAGCCTTCCGACCGAATTCAGAGATATCTTGCATTCACGTACTATTTTGGAGGTAGTTAAGGATTTGAGTAAGGCCTTAAGCGCAGCCTGACTGTCGCTACAGACGCAGATACTTCGCCCCCTCCACCTGTTCCTCGTAACATAGTCCATGGCCATTAGGATAGCATAAGTCTCTGTTTGGAAGACTGACGCATGTTTGCCTAACGGAAAGAAAAGTCTAACGCTATCGCTCTCCACGAAGACACCAGCACCAGATCCTTGATCGGTTTTGGAGCCATCCGTAAAGATTCGACTGCATTCCCTTCCAGGTTCAGAGTCCGGCCAGAGCCAGTCCTGGACGCGAGGAAAGTCGACCTCGTATTTGCGCTTTAGCCGAAGTTCCGGTGTCATCGCATCAGACGGCATATCCATAAGACAGGAGTCGAAGGACAACCGTTGCGCAAGTTCATCAAAACTCCAGTGCGAGTTATACCAAAAGCCACCTCTTGTAAGACGTGAGATAGCCTTGATTGTACAGCCCATGATGTAAACATCAAGGGGCGGAAGGTTCAATAGTGCATCTAGGCCGGAGCCAGGCGTGCTGGGGAAGGCCCCCGTGCAGCCGAGACATACCTGCCTTTGGAGTTTGGCAAAAGCAGCAGTGACGTATTTACGTGAAAGCTTATTCCACCAAACAACCGATGCGTATGCTATAAATGGTCTTATCATAGCCGTATAAATCCATAGGACTCTTTTCGGTGATAAGCCCCATGTCTTGCCGAAAATGCCTTTGCACTGCCAGAAAATAGACAGCGCCTTGGCAGTCTTCAGCTCAACATGTTTGGACCAAAGAAGTTTGCTATCCAGGATGACTCCCAGATACTTTGCTTCATTGGAGAGTTGGATTGTGACGCCTTTTAGCACTGGCTGAGTCAACCCGACCAGCTTCCTCCTTCTCGTAAAGAGAACAACCTCAGTTTTAAGAGGATTGACCGAGAGCCCATTCCTAGTGCACCATTCGTCGATCACGTCAAGGGCCGCCTGCGCCTTGGCGCATACAGTCGCTAGGCATGATCCAACAGAAAGCACGGCAACATCATCCGCGTACGCCTGAGCGTAAATATTAAAACTGTTGAGTGCGTTCAACAGAGAGTCGACCAGCATACACCACAGCAGTGGAGACATGACGCCGCCTTGCGGGCAGCCTCTGTTTACCCCCGCCATAACATAGCGGCCACAATCCGCATCCGCAACCAACGTTCTATATTACTGACACCTTTTGGCATTAATCGGATAACGGAGGTGCGTGTGCCAGGCGCACGGAACGCAATTAGGATGGTGACCGCTCGGTGCTGTCGAAACCAATTCATTCCATTGCAATAACCACAGTGAGTGTTTACCAAAAATGTTGTCCAGGTCTGACTGCTTTAAATTTGTATCCCTTCTGAACAATGCTTGTAATCGTCGCCTGAGAATTGTTTTGTTCCATACGCCACTTTTGTCGTTTTTGAATTAGGAACGGATTCTATGGTAATTTTGTATGCTCTTTTTAAATCTGTGATTCGATTTTCTCCTAGTCTTTCCAATCCTGAGATATCGAACATCGACTTTGTCCCAAATCCACCAAAATCAACGGTTTGTAGAATTGTTTTGTGCCATAAACCATTTTTTGGCGTTTGGGACAAATTTTCCATATAATTTATCGCAATTTTTTGTGAGAACTGTTTTGTTCCACGTGCATATCACTGCGACAAGAGATACAGAAAATATTAACAAAGTTGAGAATTGGTTTGTCCTACGTGCACTCGTGTTAAAGAAAAGCTAGGTATGTGGAACACTGATCGCAAACAAAATTTTAGTATTGGTTTGCTCCACCTCCATTACAGTTGTGTAGATAATATTCGATATTATGAAGATATGAATTCGGTGCGGTGATGAATAGTGCTGCAAACGCAAAACCTAGTTGCAGACGTACGAGCAGTCAATCATTGAATACATATGCTTTCAAAAGATGTGTTCAATGAACCTTAGCTGCACAGATAAGTAGGTACAGAAAAATTCAGAAAAGTACAAGATTTTGTGTTCCATGAGTAAAAAACTTGCCGCAAAGTGTTCTACATTCTGTCAATTTGTGTTCCATGAAGCTGTGCAGATCAGTTTAGCACAAGTTTTTCTGTGCCTAGTTATGAGGTAGGGCAAGTGAGAGAAATGTGTCAGATTTGAAAATTCAAATTGTACTAATGCCAATTGATTTATTTGTTTGGCCTGAGATATCGTATTTCTTAGTTTAATGTTACAAATATTCGCATATATGTATATGAAAAAAAAAATCGAAAGAATAACATGGAACGAGTTCAAATTGTGATCAAATCGACATCAGGCCAAACATTGACGGAACAATGCTCACTCAAAACCCGAAATTCAGTAGAAAACAAAGAGGATTATGTATTTGAAATTTCGCAGCTGAGAGGAGAACATTATGACTCGAAGCTGTTCTTTTCTGATCTGATTTGATCTGACATTTTTCACTCACTGGTTTAATGCTAAACACTTTGAATAATTTTCTTTTTTTATTGTATTTTTTGAATAAAAGCTTTGTTAACAAAAAAGATGAAATCGATTTTTCTTTTCAAATTGTAGCATCCAACTCCATGCTTTCTTGCCTTTCAGATATTTTGGATGAGAATTGCTTTATGCCATTTTTTGTGTTCCACGTGTATGAAAAAAAAAATCAATTTCAAAATGTAGGAGGTTTGACACAAGTCAAAAAAAGAGACTTTTACGTTAATTAACGTGGCTTCTTAACGGTTTGGCAAAACACTTTGAAAATTGGTAGCTGAACTCTTTATAAGACTAACTTCAAATTAAAAAAATCAAACAAAAATCGTATCACACAGTTTCGGAGTACCAAGTACGCAAGACTTTAAATGCGTTTTTTTCGAAAAAGTGCCAATGGCATATGGAACAAAACAATTCTCAGGCGACGTAATGACACAAATTTACCCAGTGAACAAAACACATGCCTAATTCGCGGACCATGAACTTATCAATTCTAGTCTATTAATTCCATCACAAAAATACCTACTTACTGTTTTACCTGTTTATCCGTTTCCTTGGATATTTAAGGTTAAAACGTGGTGTTCCACAATGTTGGGAACAAATTAAATGCGGTCACTGTTAAATGAAAAGATTAGCACGAGTCATGGATTTACTTTGGGGACTACAATGCTTACAAAACGTTATAATGATACACTGCGGCCAGGTGGGAAGAAAATTGAAAAATATTCTGAATGAATAATAACAACGGTAAGGTGTGAGATTCAGACCGAAGTTGAAATATTCAAGTTCATGAATTCTGATAGGTTACTAGAAACGCCATCACTAATGAAAGCTTCAACGAAGAGCAAAGTTCGGGTAATTTATGCGACAACTTTGTCTCAGTGAATACTGTGACAGGATGGTGGATGCCAAGGTGGAAGGTAAAATAAGGTCGAAAAGCAGCTAACAACATTATATACTGAAGAAAAGCGATTATTTATCAGTTAACAAAATTCGGATATAACAAGATGAGAGGCAGCTGTACAGTGTAACATCCAAATCAGTAGACAAGTGGAAGTTGAAATTTCAGCAGTGACTGGAGAGATATTTATGGGTTGGTGAGAGTATCTAATTGGACATTTTGATTGAATCCCTCAAGAATATCTGAGTGATTGGATGTAAACGAGTTTTCCGTGAATAACTTAAGCACTTTAAGCTCATTAAATTGAAGGTGTCTAGATCAATATTAAAATTTATCACATCAACAATAAACAATAATAGACAAAAATAAAAACAGGTTACATTTTCAACGAAATAAGCTATTCAAAATTACAATATTCCGGCTGAAGTAGTAAACGATTTCAGGTCTTCTGATTAAACTGGAGTATAGTTTTGTACTCGAGATTACACCTGGCATAAGCAAAATAAATAAATAGAGACTCGATGTCTTTAGAATGGGCACCTTCTTTTTCGACTTTTTTATTTCGCAAACTGTCATTTCGTTTTTATCACAATTGCTTTTTTCACTTCACAAAAGTTGTTTTGCTTTTTAATGGATGAATGATGAATGAACAGTGTCCTTAGATTACGACCGTATAAAGTGAGGGTTGGAATTACAGCACTGTTTCACTGTTCGCCACAACCGATCATCAGAATCCTTTTTTATATGGCGCTGTTCTATGTTCCATTCATTACCCTCGAAAAATCCTTTCCTCTAAGGGACTCGCCTGTTTTTGTTAACCTTGTTTTACGAACATTTTGTTGCACGATTACATTTGATTTTTTCTATTGCTATTTCTCGTTTGGTATTTTTGTTAATTAGGCTGTGATTTATATATGCTTAGTTTATCAGGCCAATTATCTCTTTGCATTTAATCTTTTCTAAGATTTATTGGGTTGAGTTTAATTATTTTGATGTGGTTTATTTTGAATAAGCTTATTTTGTCAAACGTTGTTTCGCGTCCTCTCTATGTAGATCTATTGTTTGGCAATTTGTTATTTTGTCATCAGTTTTAGGTTGACTGATTGTGCGTTGGAACGCATTTTTAAAGTGATTTTAATTACACAATTTAAAATAGAAAATAATTCAACTTGTTGTTGTGCGTTTGAAAAGAAAAGGAAGGACCATAATTTAAAAACCTTCAACCCGTTATCTGGTGAACCATTTTATATGTTTATTGTTTAGAACAAGCCGCTTTGCACTTTCAAGTGATGTCCGTCAGGTGTATGAGTCGAAGAGATGTCCATAGTTAGAAATATTTCACAGCCGCGAAATGGGCCAGCCAAGCACCTTATCTGTTAAACTATTTCATGTCTTTTTATGTTTATAACGAGCTGCGTAGCGGCGTCATCAGTTCTGCATGTGAGGCCTAAGGCCGTCCGATGTATGGATTTAGATATACAGTATACACTCCGTTCTAGGTGTTTACGAATATGTAGTTTTTATTAGATACTTCGAGAATATGGGAAAAACCAAAGGTAATATAAAACATAGGGGCGGGCGAACTGTTGGATACCCTATTCTTATTCCTATCCCTCATAAGTGGGCGTGACAAAAGTCTATGTATGGTTGAATTGTTAAGAACGCTCTATATATTTTATTATATAACATTTAAAGGATTTTATCAAACAAAAACGAAGCTTTTGTAAAAAAAACGCCCCCTGGCTCAAACTTTATTTTTTCAAAAAAAATACTTTATTTAATTGTGGGCGTGTCAGTAAGCGGATTTAAAAAAAATTAACACATGAGCATAGAGGGCCCCTAGAATATTATAAATTTCAGCTCCCTAGCTTAAGCTTTGGATTTTCAAAAAAAGTTTTTTTTCAGTAGGCGGATTTTGAAAATATTTACACATGAGCTTAAAGGGCCCCTTGAGAGTATATATTATAAATTTGAGCTCCCTAGCTCAAATTTTTGGTTTTTCAATAACTTTTTTTTTATTTAATTATGGGCGTGTCAGTGGGCGGATTTTGAAAATTGTATCTCCCGAGCAGTTTTAGGAGTCATAGATCATATGTATATAAAAAAATTCAGATTTCTAGCTCAAAATTCGATTTTTTCGAAAATTTGTTTTTTTTTTTGAGTTTGTGGGCGGATTCCAAAATTTGTAAACTTGATTATTTCGGGACCCTAGAGAGTATATGGTTAAAATTTCAGCTCTCTAGGCCCAGTTTAAAGGCCTAATTTTTACCGACGGACATTACTATCGATGCTGATCATAAATATAAACTTTTATGGGTCTACGGGCAATATTAAGGTATGTTACAAACTATGCGTCAAAATTAATATACCCTTAGAATAGGGTATAAAAAGGCCGTATTTCTGCTTTAAAAAAAAAATTTACGTTAGGCAGATAAATTAAATTTTTATGATGCTTTTCCCAATAAGGTAATAAAATTAGTCCTTTTTTCGTTCCATCAGTTTACGAACAGTAACTAAATCTACCTGTTATAATATTTTAAATTAAAGGCATTAAGAAGACCGTGGACCTTAGTTCAAAACAAACTTTCATAGAAACAACAACTATAATAATAAAGGAAGTCCGGATCGACAGGTGATACTGAAAAGTGCTTCAAAATCAAGATTTTGAATAAGTTAAATCAAGGCAGAAACTGGAGTTCAAGTTAGTAGATCAACCGTTTATCAAGTTATACAGCAGTCCAACCATAAAAGACACAAACAAAATGAAAAAGAAACCGCCATTGAAGGCAGCTCACTTTTTTGATTTTGCAATAAGTCACATGAGGCGGAGTCGAGAGTGGCATACCGTCGTCTTTTCAGATGAAAACAGTTTAATTTGGACGGACCTGACGGTTATAATTACTATTTTCATGTTTTCAGGAACGACAAAATAACCTTGCATAGAAGGCACAGCAAGGGAGGTGGGGTAATCGTATGGGGAGCAGTAAGCTTTTACGGTACTGCAAACCTTGATTTTCAAAGCTCAAGAATGAACGCAATCACCTACAAGTCTATACTAGGAAGAGCAAGAATAACCAAAACTTGTATTCAGTGTCAAAATGTAGACCCACAGGCATTGTCGGCATATTCACCGGACATGGACATCATGCAAAACGAGTGGGGATGGCTTTCAAAAAAGGTGTACGAAGGAGGAAAGCAATACTCCAACCCGGAATAAATATAGTTTGTAACATACTTTAATAGTGCCCGTACACCCTGCACTATATTCATGATCTAGCCATGTCCATCCGTCCGTCCGTCGGCAAAAATAAAGCCTATAAACTAGAGTTACAAAGCTGACATTTTTACGATATACTCTCTAGAGGCCGTACACTTGATTATTTAGGTGTACGAATTTTTAAATTCGCCCACAATCTTAAAAAAAACACAAATTTATCGAAAAAATCGCATTTTGAGCTAGAGAGCTGAAATTTTAATATATTGTCTTTAGGTCATCAACATGCTCGGGAAATAAATTTTGTGAAATCCGCCCACTGACACGCCCACTGACACACCCACGGTTCGATTTATAGAAAAGTCAAAGCTTCAGTTAGGAAGCTGAAATTAATAATAAAAATATACTTCTAGCATTAACAGTCCTCATGTCGAAATATTTTTAAAGAAATCTGTAATGTATTGTTTCTAGGTAATGGGTTCTTATGTCTCGTGGCCTAACGCGCTAAGCTATACAAAGCGTAGCACGCTCTTCCTTAGCTAGTTAAAGCGCAGCTCGATGTATTCAGATGGCATATAACTGCCATAGTGAAATGAGAGTCAAGAATACAAATCATTGTAAATGGAAGTCCTATTCTTTACATGGTATGTAGATAAAGTCGTTTTGAACAATTCCATTATATAAAGTTGTTTACCACGCCCACTTTTAAGGGGTGTTTTTAAAAAAAAAAAACTTTATATGTTCAATGAAATTCCATAAATGTTGTATAACAAAATATCAAGAGTGTTCTTAACAATTCACCCATACTTAGACTTTTGCAACGCGCACTTTATGAGGGAAGGAATGGGAATAGGGTATCCAACAGTTCGCCCAATCGGACTCCTCATCCCTATGTTTTTATATCATTTTTACTAATCACTCTTAAATTTCTCTTTAAATTACTAAATGTCCCAAAATAATTCATCGACCGCTCGGAATGAGACATTCAAACAAGTTTTACGCCAACGACACACGTTTAAATTCAAATTTGACAGTACGTTCACTTTCACCTTTTGTATTAGAAATTTCAATAAACAGAAGTTTAGGAAGAGGACGAAAAGAGGAAGTTAAGACAGATTAGGAATGGAATGCACAAACCAGTCTTTAGTTATGAACTTCCTAACCTATTCACCTTATTAGTGCAGGTTTATGAACAACCATAACTTATGAGAGCTACTTACCTCTCTTTGATTGATATCGGTAATATCTTGAAAATTTTGGAAATTCGAAATCAGCTCGCTGTCACTTGACATTGAAATTGTAGTCTATCTGGTTTTATTTACTTTTATTTACACTTATCATTGCGTGTAAATGTTTGATTCGAACATAAGGCACATCGCCTTTATGACTAAGATCGTAAAATCATCACGATATTATCAAAATAACAATTAATTGACACTAGCAAAACTAGAGTAGACTAATTATTAAACGAAATCGAAATTATTGAAACAATCAAGGACGAAATGAAGTTTAGGCTAACTTATAACAAAACGGAATGAAAACTCGCGTATGTAACAATCAAAAATTAAAAGACCAAAATGTGAGTTGCTGCTTTCTGAAACATTAAAATGTCACACGCAATCTTTTAAAAAACCGGTTTATTATACAGTCCGTAACTTTTGAATAGCCTCAGTCATAATTTATTTTTAAATTAACTGTTTTGTGTACCTTTTCGATTGTACATATGAAATTGTATGTTGGATTGAAAGGTAGGACTGAGTTCATCAGACTAAGAGAAATTTCAAATGGTTTCGAAAAGCTATCGGAATTTTCTGAGACTATTTCGTTTCGATTCATTAAAATGCAATTTTCTTTTTGTAACATTAGAATAGAATCACTATGTTTATTTAAGTTAAAATGAAAACCTGTATATATATATATGGTTCTATATTTTGGCCTGTAATCAAGTTTTAATTATTCCAGCTGTGTGAAACGAAATAGTCTCAGAAAATTGACCTGCTGAAAAATAATCGGCACCTATCCTAAAATATTGTGGAATTGAGGTAGAGCCGTTTCCAGTAAAGTTTTGTAATAAAGTGCTGTCATTCTTCAGCTCACAAAACCCAAATCGATCGTTCCATAATTATGATATGGCGCTCATACCATAACGCCTCAATCGCGGCTGTGGTGATGGTGCAAAAACAATTTTTCTTTTCTTGGATCATGGTAGTAAAAGTTGTATCCGTCGGGTCCATCGAGGTTGTTTTTTAGTTTAAGGCGGTTCAGGTGTCCCGCACTCCTAATTACTCTGCTTATGGTCATCCGGCTCATTGCTAGCGCAGCTTCGTGTCTAATCTTACTTAGAGAATGGGTTGAATTGGATGCTAACCTTATAAATTTTCGACTTTGGTTGCGAACTCCTCTTTGACGCCAACGGGGCATCTTAATCTTGTCTTTATTCCCTCATACATGTCCATGATCATCTTTACGTACGTTTTTGGAAATCCTCGCTGTCTTAGTGCCACCTATAACAGATCCATTGGTTGTCTATCAAAGGCCTTTTCAAAATCAACCAACATCATATGTAAATCCTTTATGGTAGAAACATATCAACATTTCAACTTCGACTTCGACTTTCTTCTTAAAAAAACTGTTATATGAATAAAAAAGTTATTTTTAAAATATTTCAAAAATGTTGTTAAACAAAATTCTTTCCAAATGGCAGATTAGTCGGTTTGTAATTTGAACATATTAAAGAAGACGGCACGACACAATCGACCCTTGATATGTCAAAATTAATACAAAATTTAACTAGAGGCTCGCTTTTCACATTTTGCAAAAGTAAAACCTCTTTCTTTTTATTTGTTATACGAGTATATAAGTTAATGGTAATGATCATTATTGTACTTCTCATTAACTCTCTTTCTCCATGGCTTACGTTAGTAGAAATCACTTAAAATAAAACCAGTTCCTGTCTATACCTGAAACGTGTTTCATTATAATGTACAACAGTCACCAGGACTGTATTCAGTATCCAGTGGCTGGTTAGAAAAAGCGAAATATATTTCAGAAATCCTTTGTAATTGAAATAAAATCACGGTTGAATTTATTAAAAAATAAAAAAAAAAAACAAAAATCATTCAGTTCCAAAACTAATGACTGAATTTTTTGTGTTCACCAAAAGGATGCAACAAAGTCAAAGAATAATTTAAATAACTTTCAAAAATTGTTCCTGCTCTTCCCTATTCAAGTGCGTGCAATTATGGAATGGTAGATATCCAAAAGAAGCCGGAAAAATATTTTAGCTGGATATTCTCCTGTAGGTCAAAGTACGAGTAGTTTGCCGAATATCGGAGCTATATTTAATATATTATTTTGCACTTCCATTCGTATACAAAATTCTTCAAGTTTATCGTGTTTAATGGTCTTTTGTTTTGCACAGAGTTGACCGGATAATGTCCTGAAAATATAAATGAAATTTTCAATCTTTGCATTCTTGAGGATTCAAATTGATCTAACAAATTTAAGTGATAACACCTCAAGTGAAAACCTATGCCTGGGGGTATAAATAATTAAAAAAAAATCAAACACACAATTGCGATGCTGAGTGTCTGATGCGTGTCTTTTACACTTTCACAGGGAGGTTGATAAATTGAATTTTCATGAGCAAACTTAATCTCAGCCATTCGAATGACAAATGGGATCCAAAGTATAACAGCGGGTGGGAAAAACTTATCTTTCAAACTAATCAAAGTAACCGTTGTCGACCCTAAAAAAATACCCTAAGTGGTTTTCCAATAGCTCCGGGATATAGATACAAGTAATTAGTGGTTCATCATATCCTTTTGTTTTCTGGCTGTGTTGGATATTATAATAAGTATTCACTGTTGAAGTTGAAGTGCTGTAGGCAATAGACACTACCTACGGTCTTTGCTTACTTTTTGTAAACGTTTTGGGTGAGCTTATGAGAAAAAATGGGGTAATTTTGTGCATGCTTGTCTACTTTGTTTCCTTTTGAGGATTTAACAAAGCCTTGAAGAGTATTCAGTCACAGCTACAGCTGCCTTATAAAACAACTTTAAGAGTTTGCTTTTAGCACAGCTCTCCCATTGCCGAGGGAACATTGGCCGAGTGACTGACGTCAGTAATTGTATGGACGAAACCAATTAGAAATATAATAGGATCCGAATAGATAAATCGGGGTCAAAAACTATTCAAAACAGAGAAGACCACTAAAGTAGTACCGGTAACTTTGTGACTTGTTATGGCAACTAGATGGTTTCTGGTGTTTGCCAGTTAATTGCGGTATCGTCACTGACTCAATTGTTATTAAAAATATAATTAAGTATTAAGTATTCTCTCAATACGAAAGGATCTCATTTAATGACTGAACACATGAATATGAAGATTCTGATAGATTCTTAAATTTGGTTAAAGCTGGTATATACGAGTATTTAGGATAATAGAATATGCTGTAAATTAAGCGCAGAAAAATAACTCAATAGTGGGAGCATTGGCTCAGTGGATAGCACGTTGGACACCTAACATTTATTCCGCGGCGCCACATCTTGCAAAAGTCTGACAAACATGCAAGCGTATTGTCATAAGTGAAATAACCTTATTTCGCCGTGCTTTCCCTATATGGCAGGGAGAAGAGCGGAACTCGGGAGAACGCTAGGTATGAATAAGAGAAAAACTCACTTAATACAGTTTAAATTTATCTTTTATTAACTCTAGGGCACGCTGTCTCAATGCTTAGGCTGCGATCTTTCACGTGAGAGTAAAAATTGCTTTTTGATTTCGTCCATCCCATCCTTTGCCTTCTATACTAAGTTGAATTTACAAATAAATACGCATTACCTCTTGAGCTATTAAAATAATTATTGATGTGACCTTTTATTTTCCTATTTTCTTCATTTTAATCTGAGAAATGCTTATCCATACCCAATGCGGGTGGCAATGGTGCAGTAGTAGTGTATTCGCTTACGGAATTTAAGGTCGTGCGTTCGGCCAAGTCCATTACTTTATACCGAATACATGAACTCGTAATCTCCCTAAGTAACTTAGACACCACCCGTGGAGAAAAACCCTACAACTGCACTCAAACACTTCTTTCCTATCTCTCTATTCTTTCTAATACCAAGTAGCTTACACTGTGTTCTTAGCATTATAAGGGTACTGTAACAACAGAAAAAAAATCCCTTTAGCGTAAGCAAATTATAAAAAAAAAAAAAATCGCAATGCATTACACTGACCCAGATAAGGTGCGATGTACTTGCATTGATATGTATTATTGATGTCACTTCCTTGCCTTTATATTCCTATATTTTTGCATTGAAAATTGAAGGAATTACTCTCAAAAATCTAGAATTGCTATTTTCAATTAAACATGTTTTGGTTCTGATCAGATGACTATCTAGTATTGGTGAGGGTGGAGGTATCACACCCAGTATCTGTCAGATATCGCGGCAGTGGATCGAAAGGATAACGAAGGTAAAAACAAGGTGATACCAACCTACTTTGGAGTATTCTTTAAATTCTGATTCCGAACTGCAAATTTATGGATTTATGCAACTCTCTGGTACATTCCATATGCGATCGGTTTCTTTATATGGATACCCTATTCTAAGGGTATATTAATTTTGACGCATAGTTTGTAACATAGGTACCTTAATATTGCCCGTAGACCCCTAAAAGTTACTATATTTATGATCAGCATCGATAGTAATATCGATCTAGCCATGTCAGTCCGTCCGTCCGTCTGTCGACAGGCCTTTAAACTGGGCGTAGAGAGCTAAAATTTTAACCATATACTCTCTAGGGTCCCGAAATAATCAAGTTTACGAATTTTTGAAATCCGCCCACAGATACGCCCACAAACTCAAAAAACAAACAATTTTTCGAAAAAATAGAATTTTGAGCTAGAAGGCCGACATTTTTTTATTTATATATGATCTATGACTCCTAAAACTGCTTCGGAGATAAAATTTTCAAAATCCACCCACTGATACGCCCACAATTAAATAAAACAATTTTATTAAAAAAACAAAATTTAAGCTAGGGCTATTGAGCTATTTTCAAAATCCGACTACTGACACGCCCACAATTAAATTTTTTTTTTTTTGAAAATCCAAAGTTTGAGCTAGCGAGCTGAAATTTTTAATATATACTCTATAGGGGCCCTTTATGCTCATGTGTGATTTTTTTTTTAAATCCGCCTACTGACACGCCCACAATTAGATAAAACAATTTTATTGAAAAACCAAAGTTTGAGCTAGGGAGCGTTTTGTCTACAAAAGCTTCGTTTTTTTCGATAAAAGCCTTTAAATGTTATATAACAAAATATGTAGAGCGTTCTTAACAATACAAGCGGACTGCAGCCCGTCCCTATGTTTTCACTTTGCTTTTGTTCAGCAGAATAAAAGTTTTAAAGATGTATTATAAAAACGATGCCCCTCAGCTATGACGGCACAATGAAATAGACGATGAAGGATACGTGGAAGTAATATACAAAAACAAGTAATTAATTTGTATTAATTTGTAATGCTGAAAAAAAAATAATTTACATACACGGACTTGGGGGACACACAGGGTGGGTGGTGGGTGACTTGACAGCGAAACTCATAATACACAAAATAAGAGAAGAATAAAGATCGGCACCACATGCAAAAGCTGGAAGTCATGCAGTCGGTTTCGAAAGCACTGAACGAGCTAGTTAATTTAATACACATTTTTATTTAATATAACTTTTTTTTTATTTCATCGAATTTCCAATATGGATTTTGTTACATTTAAGTAAATTTAATTATATGTTTAAGATAAAAATGAAAAATTAAATATTTAAAACAATGTGGTTTCTTTTAATTTCTCCTAACCATCGAAGCGGTATCTCTCTTTCAGCCTCTTTTGGTTCAACGCGACTACCACTTGAGTCTACGTCAGCGTCGGCAAAAATAATAATGGCTTAGGATTGTAGTTTAGAAATTTAAATTGATTTATTAATCATTTTAGTACATTTTTAATAAAAACAAAGCAAATAGTAGGGTACAGCAGGTTCCTGTTTTTCACAGGATTGGCACTTTTTTGTTTTTTTTGTTCAAAATTGAAATAAAAAACTATAGGTTATTTGCACATAATTTTAAAGAAACATAAGAAACATTTGAAAAAAAATGTTAAGTAAATTATTCTTTTATGTTTTCTGAAAAAAATGTTTTCGAGAAAAATGGCATAACTCATAAAAATGTCATCGAAATAAGTTTTGCTGTCATATACTCAAAAACTTAAATTTGAGAGTTTTGCTGATTTTCTTAAACAGCGACGAATTTAATTGAATAAGCTGTTATACCACAAAACATGTACTTCCATCTTACCATAAAAAGAATAATATTTTAGTTTTTGCATCGATCAATTATCTGCCAGCAGCATTTTTAATTTCGTAATAAATTCATTCCCGAAATTCCTTAATTAACGTATCTGCCCTAGCTCTTGACACTCGGAATTGTTCCTAAATTCCGTGTATTTTCTGCACTTCTTGGTTATAAAATTAAGATTTCCCATCTTTTATTAAAGTTATTCTTCCATTAAAATCGTATGTTGTACATTAAAAAAAATATAATAGTTATATATGTAAAAAGAAAACAACGTAAAGGTCATTGCACGTCTTTTTAGATAGGTGTTCAAAGAGCATCGCAGTAAAATATCTTTATATGGCGATATGTGATCGGACCTTCTTAGATTATGATAATGCTATCTAGTTTGGGAAATATACATTGTCAATATATGAAAATGGGTAAAAGCAGTGTTTTAAAAAGTTTGAGACGAACTTCAGATAAGATGAAGTCTGCCGTAAGTTGTAGTGTTCGCAGAATGTCATAGATCTTACAGAGCCTAGAACTATGCCGAGACTCTTAACCTTATCTGCAATGGGTAGCTGAGATTCATCGATTGTTATGGGTGGAACCTCGCTAGAGGATAAACTCATGTTAAAAAAATAAACAGTATGCGATTTACTAGGGTTTAAAGTTAATTAGTTTGTTTCTGACCACTAATATTATCGAGATCACAATTAATCCGTTCTATGCAGTTTTCGATCAGCCCTATAGGTCTGCTTAGATAAAGTTGGACATCGTCCCCATATAGATGGAAGGAAGAACTAAGGGAAGATGAGATGTCATTTATAAATAAACTATATAATAATGGACCAAGAGTTGCTCCTTCTGGTACTCCTTGAGGGACTAACAAATGATCAGACAAAGAATCTTTAATTTTAACAAGTTGTATGCGACCAGATAAGAAACTTTGTATAAAACGTATAGATGTGGAGCTAAAATTGAAGGAAACCCTCAGTGGTTTACTCTGTCAAAAGCGTTAGAAAAATCAAGTAGAACGAGAGCAGTGAAATCGTCATTGTCTGAGACCGTTCTTATATCAGTAGTTACTTTCAGCATAGCAGTCTAACAGCTGTGATGTAAACTTGGTGACAACCATGGATTAAGATATCTTGATTTATTTATAGTGCAATGTGGCACATATCTTCCGAATAGATTATTTAGTGACCCGGATAGAATTTCAACCTGTTGATCTACGTTGCCACTTTAAAATATGTTAGGTAGGTAGGTAGGTAGGTAAATGGATGCCATTGTGACTGGTGTCACGGCTCACTTAGACCATCTGTTTGGGTCCATTGTGTCCATTGCTGTTGGGGTTTCCAAAATTTTGAACCTGCAAATACAAAAGATATGCCGCTGTTAAACAGCTCAGTGATCCGCTTTATTAGAACCACCCGGATCTATATGTAAATCTCAGGAGTTTGTTAAGCTCAATGTCGGTCAGATCCTCCAGCTCCTCAAAAAAGTAGCTGCCAAGAATCTTGAATCTCTTAGTACTAAGGGCAGGGCATTCACATATTAGGTGACGAATATATTCTGTCTCTTCGACGTCTCTACAGCTCCTGCAGTAATCGTTGTGCGCTATGCCCAGCCGCTCCGCGTGTAGGCCCACCACGCAGTGTCCTGTAAGGACCCCTGTCAGTGTGCGTATGTCTCTGCGGTTCAGCCCGATTGTGGCCTTAGATTTCCTTTTGTTTACCGCTGGCCAAAGCTCCCTCGTGTGTCTGCATGTTTCAAGGCTGGTCCAACGTAGGTTTGTTCTACTCATGGATTCGCCGTCGATTTTCCGTGACAGTGTACTGAGCGGAGTTTGTATAGATTTCAGAGCCAGAGATGCATCCATCTCCGATCCGCATCTTGCCAGCTTGTCTGCTTCTTCGTTGCCCGAGATGTCCTTGTGCCCCGGTACCCAGCATAGGGCCACCGAGTTTACGGTTGATATCTCGTCTAGGTGTTTTCTGCACTGTAACACCGCCCTTGATTTAACAACTGCTGACTCCATGGCCATTATGGCCGCTTGGCTGTCAGAGTATATGGTGATCTGCTTATCGGCCAGTTTACGCTTCTTCACCTCCTTAGCAGCTTGAGTGATTGCAGCTGTCTCTGCCTGAAAGACGCTGCATTCATCGTTGATTCTGAAGGACATACCCAGGCCCAGAGTCTCACAGAAGATGCCTGCACCTGTACCCGCATCCATTTTGGATCCGTCGGTATAGATAGCTATTTCGCCTTCTTCCGTGACTGTTCTATTGATCCATTCGCTTCTTTCTGGGATTCTGGTAACGAATCCCCTTTTGAAGGCGAAGGTGTGTGGTAGGTAGTCAGAGGATTTTGTTTCTTTCGAGGTTTTCCATCTTGCCTCGACCAATGCGTGTCCGTAGGGCCTGAAAGACCATAGTCCCGACTCCCTGAGTCTAACGGCCGTTTTAACCACTATGCTGCTGCAGTGTATGTCCAGGGGTGTGAGGTTAAGTATTACCTCCATGGCTGCAGTGGGTGTGGTCCTTAGTGACCCTGTTATCCCATTGCAAGCCGTCCTTTGTATCTTAGTAAGGCTTGAGAGATGGCATTTCTTCTCAGTAGCCTTCCACCATACAGCTGCGCCATATGTTAGAATGGGTCTTACCACCGCTGTGTACAGCCAGTGTACCACATGTGGTTAAAATTCCCATGTGTTGCCGAATGTTCTTCTGCAGGCATAAAGTGCCACGTATGCCTTTTTCACCCGGTCTTCTATATTTTCCTTCCAGTTGAGTTTGGAATCTAGTATAACCCCCAAGTATCTTGCCGTCTTGGATACTTGCAGGTGCACTCCATTCATCCTTATTAGTTCAAAGGCCGGTATTGCCCTTTTCCTTGTGAACAGCAGGATTTCTGTCTTGGCTGGGTTTACTCCGAGTCCTTTTTCCGCAACCCATTTGCTGACCAGTAGCAGTGCGTAGCTGATTTATTTACCCGGGACCAGGATTGCTACATCGTCGGCGTAAGCGCTCACGATAAAGCCTTCCAGCTCTAATATTTTTAAGAGTTCGTCCATGACTAGGATCCATATGAGCGGAGAGAGGACGCCTCCTTGTGGGGTACCTCTGCTGACTTTCCGTTCTATACACACGTCTCCTAGGTAGGACTTGATTCGTCGTGTGCCTAGCATTAGTCCAATCCATTCACATAGACTGTTATTGACCCGGGCCCTTCTAAGGCCGCGCAGAATTGCGTCAGCCTCGATATTATTGAAGGCTCCCTCTATGTCTAGGAGCGCACTCAAAGTAAATTCCTTGAATTCCAGGGATCTTTCCACCACGGAAACTACATTGTGTAGTGCGGTGTCTACAGATCTACCTTTGATATATGCGTGCTGCGATTTGGAAAGGTAATTATCGCTGATCGCTTCTCTGACATGCACATCAATTAGTCGTTCCAGTATTTTTAGCATGAATGATGACAGACTAATAGGTCTGTAGTCCTTTTCTGTGGTGTGGGTAGCTTTCCCTGCTTTAGGGATAAATATTACCCTCACCCCACGCCATGCTTTGGGAACATAGCAAAGCCTTAAGCAGCACATATAGATGCGTTTCAGTCTTGGGATAGTGGTATCCTTAGCCTTCTGAAGCATTATAGGTCGAATATTATCTATTCCTGGTGCTTTGAAAGGGGCGAATGAGTTGATCGCCCATGCTATTTTTCTTTTATCGATTATTGCGTCGATTGTGTTTTGATCCATTCCCTGCCTCGTGTCATGTGTAACTGTATCGTTTACTCTAGACACGTCGGCGCATCCTGGGAAATGGGTTTCTGTCAAAACGACCAGCGTCTGCTCGTGTGATTCAGTCCAGCTACCGTCGATATTTCTTAGCGAGGATATCGGTATCGGTACTTTAGGTTAGGGTTAGGTTAGGTTTATGTGGCTGTCGGCAGAAGCCGACACACTTAGACCAATTTAGGTCCATTGTGATACCACGTATATTATCTACCTCAACTCTGTAGATGGGACTGGCCAACGACACGCGGTTGTTCTCAAACGGTCCCCCATCTACGTACTAACCGCGCCCAACGTCGTTTTAATTACGGTGATCTGACGAGAACCGATTAACTCGACGTGGTATGGTCGTTGGTTATCGGTACTTTAGCCACAACTTTTCTGAGTCGCGACGCCTCAGTCGTAGATTCGATCGATTCGCAGAAATTTCTCCATGAGTTCTTCTTGGCGAATCTTATCTCGCTCTGCTTGTAGGTCGTCCATTCGATTAGTCCCTCCTTTGCGAGGTTCCATCTAGATCTTGATGCTTGCATAAGCTCCACGATCTTGAAGTTCCACCAGGGAGGGCATTTTTTTCCGTTCGTTCTGCTTACTGGGCAGGATTTTTCGAAGGATTTTGAGAGCACCTCAGTTAGAGACTCAACTGCTTTGTCGATCTCTTGTTCAGTGCTGTGGTTTTTTACCGGGCAGACGTTTTCCAACATCTGTAGTTCTGTAGTGAACCTGTCCCAGGCTGCTCTTCTTGGGTTCCTGAAAATTTCCCTAGCCTGAGATTGAATTTGTAAGTCAAAGAGTATCCAGCAGTGGTCTGAGAACGATGCCTTGCTGGACACTCTCCAGTTCACCACCTGGACGGAACTGCTCTGAGATACAAATGTAGCGTCTAGTACTTCCCTTCTATTCGCTGTTATGAAGGTAGGGTCATTACCCCTGTTACATACGATAAGATTGGAACTGAGTAAAAAGTCGAACAAAGCCTCGCCCCTTGCATTAATATCTGAGCTGCCCCAGATAGTATGATGGGCATTTACGTCACCGCCTAAGACTAAGTTCTTCTTACCTTTCTCGGACGCTGCTACTAGCGTCCTTACCGAATCCGGGGGGACAGATGTGTCGTCATTGTGGGGCATGTACTCTGACGCCACAGTACAGCTCTCGTCATGAAGGTTTTTATTTGCCACGATACACGATCTCACCTTTCCCTTATCGGATCTGTAAAAGGTGTTAAATTTGTATGACCCTAATCCCATCACGCGATCGTTATGGATCCATGGTTCCTGGACTAGGGCCAGGTCCAGCTGCTCCCTTTCCAGGAGCAGCCTCAAGTTGTCCGAGGCGACTTTACTGTGGTGGAGGTTGATCTGGACTATCTTCATCGATGGCCATATCTTCTCTTCCCACATTGTCGGTCGCCTGTGCGTCCGATGCAGTGCGTTTAAGCAGCTTGAGGGTAACCTCGCTCGCTGCAAATGATAACGCCATCTGCATCTCCTTCTTCAGCAGTGATGGCGTTTCGTCAAAGACGACGATATAGCCTCTTGCACCGTTTTTGGGCTCTTCCGCGCTTACGATTTCCCATCCCTGCATGGGGATCTGCGGGTTTTGCGCTTGCAGTACGCGGAGCACGTCATTCTTATCCACCCCCATTTCGGGGATGACTATTCGTCCCTTCGCCTTCTTAGGGACTTCTCTGGGCGAGACGGCCTTGAGCATGGCTCCTTCCCAGAGTTCTAGGCCGTCTATAACGGTCTTGGCGAAGTCGTTGGATGCCTGGTTCTTGCAGTCGATGTAGGTCATACCCTTGATCCACCTCATCTTGCCATAGGCTGCGGCATTTACGCCGGCGTTCTTTAGTATGTGGGATACGATTGCAGAGCCCAGGGTCTGCTCGATTCTCTTCCCACATTCTACTGTGTACTGCCCGCTCGGTTTTTTGATGTCCACCACAGCCAGCTGCAACGGATTTCTCGTCACCTCGCTGTAGCTGCTCCTTTGGTTGGTTCCCCGCGCGCCTGATGCCTTTTTGGGGCTCCCCGTGGTCGTTGTGGCCTGTTTGATCTTCTTGGGGGCATTTGGTACGTCTTCCGACGACATCATCCTCTTCGAGGCAAACACACCTCTCTTTCCACCCGTTTTTTTCGTCGGTTTCCGCTGAAGTCCGCTGGGGCCCGGCTTATCGCTAGGCTCCATTGGGACTGGCTGAACCTCCTTACGTACTTCGGGCCTTCTGTTTCTGTCATTGGGGTCCATCTTAACGACGTATAATCGCCTTTCTTGCCGGTCACGTCCTTATTAGCCGTCCTGGTTCTCGGTTCTGGGGGCCTTGTGAGGATATCCTGTGCTATGGTTTCTCTGGCCCATTCTAGCGATGCTACCTCCTTCTCAGTGAGAGAGGATCTTTCCTTGGCGGTAAGAATGCCATATATATGTTTGGCCTTTTTAAATTCCCTCTTCCTTAGCAGACCTGGAGAGAGTTTTTTCTTCTTCCTCGCCTTGTCCGTTGCGAGATTCTCTTCAGAGGGTTCAGCTAAGAGCTGTTCTTCCCTTTCCTCCGATATCTCCTCATCAGCTGCACCGGCCTCTAGGGCCTCGTCTCTAATGTGCGGTTCCACCGGCAGTGTGTCTGCCGCACTCTCGGTATCTAACATACCAACTCCCTCATCCTTGTTTTTGTTTGTTATTTTTGAAATTTTGGTTGCCTCGATTATGGCCGGAAAGACCTGCCGGTCTTCGCCAGGGCATCTCAGGGAGCTCGTGGGCGGTTGGTTTGACCCCCAACCTTTCATCCTTGGGCACGGTTTACTACTTGCTCGCTCCACCGATGGAATTAGGTTTGAATTAGGATAGGTGTGCGTGTGGTGGGGGGGGGGGGGTGGTGACATGCGAAGGGGTGGGGTTGGGGGGACGGACGGACCGGATTGTCCTTTTGGTTAGTTCTTGGTCATCGCTCATCAGGCGGTCTATCTGACATGGGTGGCCCTAGTGACGATCGCAGTCGTCGACAGCATAGTCCGTTGAATCTCCGCGACTTAAGCCTCCGCACCGGCACCATCCCTTCCTGGATGATGCACTCGACAAGGTGACTAACCGCGCGAGAGGAAATAAATATTAAAATATGTTACTCCAGGGCATTTCAGAGCACTCTTGAATAAGACTCCCCATATTTATGCGCCTGAAATCCCGATAGGTGATGCTATGATCAATTCTGCCTATGTCAAATAAAAACGAATAGTTTACAACAAGTATATCATGGTCTAAAATACTTGGCGGGAAAATTTGATCAATAGAAATTAATATTTGATTAGTCTCAGTAACTAGGATTAGATTCAACATTGATGGATTAGCTGCACGGAAGTAGTAGAAGAGTTCGAAACATTAAGGTAAATTGTTTGGAGAAAGTGAAGAAAATCGGTCACAGAGCTAGTATTATTCACTAGGTTTACATTAATTACAATAAATCAAAACCAGGTTTTCCTCACTTTGATATTTGGTGCAAGGCTATTTGTATGTATTACTAAAGTACAGAGCAAAACTTTCTAAAATTTCAGATCGCATCTTTCGTGTTAGGGGCAAATCTAGAATTGCTATTTTTCTTCAATGAAACATGCAAAATCGAAATCAGCTAAAGAGCACATGTTTCATTCAATGAAAAACGGAATTAATACAGATAAAGGCGACTTTGGGTGGTCGGCACTCGCAATGCTTGGTGTCGGTTTCCATGTTGGTATGCTTCGGTGTATGCCCTATATCTAATATATTAGATTTGTCTTATTCAAACGATTTCTTTGAGAACTTAAGGGCTTTGATCATTTGTGTTATCAGTACAAATATGAAGCAGTCGCTAATGAGTTGGGAGATAAATAAAATATTTGTATCTTGCCTTCAGACTTTTGAATTGTTATGAAAAATTAATCAAACACTCTTTCTCAATACAGCTGAGTCAGTCTTGCTTGCATTTCGAGTCAAGCAATTAAGTCGACGACAACTATTTAGTCTTAAGCAATGAAAGTAGAGGACAATTTCCTAGATCGAAAACAGTATTGTTGAATCCTGCAGATTTTCTACGTTCACCCAAAAAACTAAGTATGTAGGTCCAACAGAATTTATTGAGTCAGTTTGTTCATCATGCCCCGTTGGTTTTTAAACCATACATAATGTGCTCAAACCTCAAATGAAATGTGATATTCATCAGGATCACATTCATGAACTACTAGCGGATGTTACCCGGCTTGGAACATCATTAAAAGCTCTTTCGATATGAAAACTTCCATATTAACTACGAAAAAAGGAATTTCATTTTCGTAACACGTCCTTATGAGTGCAGAACTTAATGAAACTGCGCGTGCACTTAACTTACAATGCATGCTATCTCCTATCTCTCTGAACACGTATAAAATTCGCCATTCGCTTAGATAAAAGAGAAAATGTAGTCTACTTGTAAGAGAAAAGAAAAACCAGTTATATCCACATTACTGCTAATTTCGATGCGATGATGTTTTTCAGATATAGTGCGTACCAAAACAGTTGGCCATTCTACTGCGCAGGTCTCTTAAAATGTGTTTTACAATCTCTTAAATTGCAAAAACAAGCATAAAGAGACGAAAATGGGCGGAGCCATAATAAAAAACGACGTATACCCTGCCTTGTGTTCAAGATCGCTGTCGCGATCTCACTGAGGGTGGTTTCTTCATTTTCCTTCTTTTATACTGAAATTAGGAGCGGAGGAAAAATATAGACCATTATATGTCAACTTTACTTGGAGGCAAATATATTGTTTCGTTTTTTGTCTTGTCGGTTCTTTGTAGGAGTATGATGTGATCACGGTCGGATAGATTAAGCAAAACATTGCACATGAATTGATTGTGTGACTGTGTCTGTATGAAGGTGTACGGTTTTAGATTTAAACCCTATTTGCTCATTATGCTTTCGTTGATCATTATTAATTGTGTCGTGCATATTGATCATGTAGGTACTGATATTGGCACGCAAAGTAAAGTAAATTGCAGTGTCACACCAAATTTTTTTTGTTTATATCACTGAATTTGGGCGAGGTAGGTAAATTTAATAAAAAATTTACAATTTGGGAATTTTTTGGAAACGTAAACGATTTTATGCCCAATAACAATAGGCACGATTTTCTGTCACAAAAAAGAGGATGGGGTATTAAACGGTTCGTTAAAGACAAAATGGTGAACGTTCTTGATTCTTCAATAATTTTTTTTAAGAAATGCAGTTTTTAAAACTTTTTGAACTACCCACCACTTTTAAATTTGTAACCTTGATTAAAAGTGTAAATTATAGCGAGATAAAATTGACGATGAATTGCAAATATAAAACAGATTTACAGCGAGCAGCAAAACAAAACACCAGTATACCAAATGGGTGGTTCGGTTTGGTTTGAATTAAGAAGTAAAAACACACACGTTTTAGTACTAAGATAAAAATATTTATTGATTTTGCTACCTATATATGAAATAGTTAATATTAATGTATATTAAATTGAATTCGAAGAACTGTCAGTTTCATAATCGGTTGAAGAATCATCTCCTGGATTGATAATTATTGCATCCGACATTGTGTCCCACATCTGCTCGTGTGAAAAGTATTCCTCCTCTGTCCTTATAATTTTTTCACAAACTTTGCGCCAATCTTCAACTGTTATTTTTGAAAATTCTTCTTCAGCTAGTTTCTGAACATCCGATAATCTAAACGTTGTATTTCGGCTTCCGACTCTTCCCTTGACTGTTGCCCAGATCTTTTCAATAGGGTTGAGATCTGGATGATAGGGTGGCAATCGTAGTACTTCGTGTCCCGCGCCGTGAATCATATCGTCAATCTTATGCTTGGGGTGGTGATTAGTCCGATGTCGCTTTATAAGGTCATAAAGTTCGACTTTGAGCATTTTTGAAGAATGCGGTATATTGTTGACGGAAAGCCATTCTAACATCTCCGATTTAACGGAAGCAGAAGTGATTTGCCTGTGTTCCCATTTGTTGTAATATGATGCGTTGTCCATTACAATAACCGATGGTTCCTCTAGGTTATTTAAAACTTGATCCTTCATCCATTTGGAGAAATTTTCAAAATTCATCTCATCGTGATAATCTCCTGTTTTCGACCCAGATTTAAATAAAAGCAAGGCATTATTCACGAAGCCCTTCGCTCCACCTTCATGCGCCATTATCAGCCTTTGGCCTTTTGAAATTGGCGCCTTTAAACCTTGACTGGTGCCGTCAGTCCATGCCCTTGGCCTTGTGTGAGAGCTGTGAATATAGCTCTCGTCCAAATAAATAATCTCATATCCTTTTGACCTGTACTCCCGCACCTTCCTCAGATATTTCACTCGTAAAAGTTTGATTTCATTTCTTTCGCAAAGAAATTTACGGTTGTTCTCCGTTTTCCTATAAGAAAATCCATTTCTTTTTAAAATCCTATGTAGCGACATATTGCTTAGGTTCAGCTCCAAATCTTCCTGCACCCGTTGTCTTAACATTTTTAATGTTATCATCATTTTTTCTTCAATGTGGAAGTTGTATATAATTCGCCGAACAGCTGTGATACCAAATTCGTCCAATCCAGTTTTCCATTTTGTATGTGGTACTCTTTTAGTTGGAGATTCAATAGCGCCTTTCTTCTCATATTCTTTAATTATCCTTCTTATTGTTCGGGCCGAAATTCCCGTAAACTCCTCTGTCTGTGAATTTGCGTATGTGATGGGATTATCTATACATAAATTCCTAGCTTCTTCAATTTTTTTGTAATATATCCTAACAACGATCTTACGTCCTAGACTTCCTATTGGTTTTCCTTTTCTTGAAAGATAAATGACAATTTATTTTATTTTAATAAACTTATGTCCTAGCAATGCTTTTGTTTTCGTGAAAGTGAATTCCAAATAGGAAATCCATAATATATATGCGTTATCTTAAAATAAAAAACTCTAAAAACCAAGCAACAAATTTATTCCTTGCCCCTACAGGTAACCAAATGCAAACACTAATCATGTCGTAAAACTTTTACACTTAAGTCAAACAGGTAAAATCAAACATCATAAAATTAATGCTAACCAAGCACACCACCCATACAGGTACCTAGCGCTAAACCACGAAATGTTCAACCATAAAAAGGGTTGGGAACCCTTTCAAATACAATCGGACTTCTAGGTAGAAATGTATAAAAGTCGACCTCATAATAAAAAATTAAGTTTATTTAGATATTCAACAGCATTTTAGTTCTAAGCACTGTAAAGTTGGGTTACGCATTGTAAATTACAGGCAAAAACGCTTAGTGATTAAATCTCTTTCGCGTCATTTTTGTTCTCTTAAATCCTCTCTCTGCGCAATCGACCGTTGGCCAACTGTTTTGGTACAGACTATAGCTATCTACCTACATATAAACATGTCCAGTATTGACATTTCCGAGAGTAGGTAAGTGGCTGAAAAGTGATTCTGTTTTGAGATTCGTGTGGGATTCACGATCATGCGATTTTGATTCGATTTTTTTCAGAGACTGTATTTCAAAATTTAATTAAGTTCAATTAAATTAAACAGTAACTAAATTAGTAAAAGAAAAACGCATTAACACTTTAAATGGTTCTTCTCAACATTGAGTTTGCAATTTTGCAGGACGGCGCAAATCAACTTCCTACTTAGTTTTTTTTTTTTGTTTTTCAGTATTGAAAATTAATTCGAAATAAATAAAGTGTGAAAGTGTAGTCGCGCTATTGTTATATAGGTACATTAAGTCACACCAAATTGTCCGGTGGAGACTTATGTGAGCTAAAATGCCATTAACATTGTACTTCTCGATGGATTTAGAGGAGCAACAAAAATGTGCAAAATCTCTCCTCATGTTAATCTAAAAATAACCAAATTTAAAAAAATCTGAAAATTGTCTAGAATGATGACATTATTTTTTCCCAGTTTAATTTTTTTATCATTGCCTAGTTGGAAGCAATTATCTCTTTTATCACTTAAAGTGTTCTTTTTTACATTTTGGTAATTTCTAACACCAGAGTCAATCCTAAATAATCCTTACTTTTTTAAAATCAATCTAGATACCATAAAGAACATACTCACAAAATTTCATCAAAATCCGTTGAGCGGTTCGTGAGTCTATTGAGGACACACACAATTAACGAGTTGTTTTTGTATATATGTAATTATATAAATCGATAAATTAGTTTTCACTATTTTCCACCAGATGCAGTAGGTGCCACTTGGTTGTCATTTTGTTCCTGAATTTATGTTGCCTTACCAACATTGAAATCATACCAAAAAGCCAAATATTTTAAAATTATTTAGAAGGGCAGAAAAAGACGCTCAAACCTTTCCCAAAATTTTACATAAAATACAAAATACAAAATATTATGCCAATTGGTTTTGGTTCAAAAATTGTCTCCACAGGGGTATCAAACAAACTTAACTATAATTAAAAGTCCATTTACCGCAAAAAGCAATGTAAGTGAGAATTCGAAATTGTTCCAAAACCACAATTAAACCAAGTTTTCGAAGTGTTTTGAAAAGTGTGTTTGCTTTAACCATTCAACGATTGCATGTAGATTTAAGGGGATTTCAACGAAAACGTCCAAAATTAGAGGTTTCGAAATCTTCCAAATGTATGGGAAATTTCCAATTTCGATGTAGATTTCGAGTGATTCTGAAAACATGAGTTAGTCATGTATTTTCGTTTGGCTGCAGGAGTTGAATTGAGATGATGTGGTGGCAATTAAGTTAAGCGTTTGCTTCTACTGTATATCACTAACGAACTGAGAAGTGTATATGTACAAGAATGAAGATACCCATACCACATTTATATCATTCTTCTTATAATTAATTACTGCTTATAAACTCCATCGTTTGTTTTGCATTGCGATAGTGTATTCACTAACTGATTGGCAGGTCCCGGCAGGGCCTTGATTTTTAATTGAATTCACTTAAATAGAGATCTCACTAAGCAATTTAGGCGCCATACTTGACAACAAAATACTACAAAGGCATCTAAAACTGCTTTCCTATCCTCCTATTCATTCGAATAGTAAGTAGCACCTAAAATCATGCGGGTGGCAATGGTGCAGTAGTAGTGTATTCGCTTACTGAATGGAAGGTCGTGCGTTCGAATCTCGGCCAAGTCCATTACTTTATACCGAATACATGAAATCGTTATCTCCCTAAGCAACTAAGACACCAGAAAAACCCTACAACTGCACCCAAACACTTCTTTCCTATCCTATCTTTCTAATAGTAAGTAGCACCGAAAAGCATGCAATGAAATACGATATTGCCAGGTGCTGCTTGTTGTTAAACACAAATGCTTACGCTGTGTTCTTAGCATTATAAGGGTACCGTAATAACAGAAAAAACCCCTTTAGCGTAAGCAAATTATAAAAAAATGCAAAAAAAATTTAAAAATATTTAAACATGAGCGTAAAGGGCACCTAGAGAGTATATATTATAAATTTCAGCTCCCTAGCTCAAATTTTGATTTTTCAATAAAATTGTTTTATTTTTTTATGGGCGTGTCAGTGGGCGGATTTTGAAAATTTTATATCCCGAGCAGTTTTAGGAGTCATAGATCATATATAAAAAATTTCAGCTTTCTAGCTCAAAATTCGATTTTTTCCAAAATTTTGTTTTTTTTTTAGTTTGTAGGCGTGTGTGGGCGGATTTCAAAAATTCGTAAACTTGATTATTTCGGGACCCTAGATAGTATATGGTTAAAATTTCAGCTCTCTAGGTCCAGTTTAAAAGCCTAATTTTTGCCGACGGACGGACGGACGGACATGGCTAGATCGACATTACTATCGATGCTGATCATAAATATAGTAACTTTTAGGGGTCTACGGGCAATATTAAGGTATGTTACAAACTATGCGTCAAAATTAATATACCCCGAGAATAGGGTATAAAAATTTAAATAAGCTACAAATATGTTTTCAAAATTTAGTTGTATGTTGTTGACATATCTTATATGGAAACACGTTTCGCGAGTGCTGAACTGCTACTTCAGCAGCATCAGTCGCACGTTATTGAACAATAAAAGATCAATGAACTTCAAAATAGCTTTTCAACAATGAGCCTTATTGCGAAGATCAATCGACAGTTGATAATTGACTATTTTCAATGTGTGCTATTGTGAACGAACGATTCTAAAGGATTTTGTCAATTGCAGTCAATTAAAAAAATGCGATTGACAAAAATCCCAAATGAATCGTTCGTTCACAATAGCACACATTAAAAATAGTCAATTATCAATTGTCGATTGATCTTCGCAATAAGGCTGAATAGCTAGTTATAAATGCACCTCACATTATTAGCCGTCAGCAGCAAAAACATTTAAAATCCAGAAAGTGCAACCTTGACAAGAGTAAACTATTTGCTATTTGCTGATTTCTGTTAAACACTAATGCATGCGCTGAATTCTTAGCACAATTACGGTACTGTAAAATTTACAAATTATAAGAATGATAGTAAAAATGTGTAGTTTTGCAAATTTCGCATAATTTAGAGTACATACGCGACCGGAAGATATGAATTGATTTTATTAATTTTTTAAGTCTCTACAATTAGCAACTTTTCCGCGGTTTCACGACTTGAAAAAAACCTCAGCCTACTGTAGTGTACAAACTATCCGTTCAGCAAAGTGGGGATTTTTTGGTCACAGACTACTTTTTACTTTGGATTGCATTTGAGTTTGATTACTTGCAATAAACACAGAGTTTGTTTGTCATAATATCTGTCGTAAGCTATCTACTACTTGCTCAACAATCTTAATGGTGTGTGACATGATAGAACGGTAATTGTCACAGTCTCGCGTATCGCCTTTTCCTTTGTACAAAGGACTGCCTGATCTGTTGAGCTTTTTGTTGTATTTCCCGTGTTGGAGCCTAAAGCCTACGTAGTGCTGACTTATTGTTAAGCGCTCACTATAGAACGAATTATTATAGGAAAGAGCCTATTAGTCGCATGATTACAATGTTTAATTTAAATAATCATGACTCTACTTGCAATAAGTAAGTAAGTAAGTAAAATGAAGCTTAAAAATATTTTGCGTAATAATGCCAAAGTGTATAATAAAGGTGCATAATATGTACTTTATATGTGTTTCCTATTTAATTACTATGTGTAATGAGTATATTTATGTATTTAGTAACACCTGCCGGCTCGTTAAGCTGCTTGCTTTTAGCACTTCATGACACAGGTCTGAGAGTGGGGTCTTAGAAAAAGATGTAAGCTAATTTATTTCTTAGAACACTACCATAAAAAAGCTAAGAATGCTATAACAAATTTGTCTTCCATAAATAAGGAGAAACGTCGTTTGAAATAAAGCTTATTCGAGCTTATCAAGTTTGTAATCAATCCAAAAAGCTTAAGAACTAAGAGAATTTCAGGCAAATATTCACCACACCACCCACAAATACCGCTTCTTTCTTTATTGCTTATCACAGCGAAATCTTATCAGTTCAACACACTCTTAAAAAAGGGTCAGATTCGACTCTCACTCTTTCGTTGATTGCACTTCGAAATTCACCGCATTTATTTTTAGAAAATCTCATTATTACTATTCAAATACATAAGAATCCCTCCAGACAACGGAAGTGGGGTGAGGGGTGCCCCTTATATTAACTATCATGTAATATGTATCAAGCCGAAAGGTCTACCCGGCCAAATTGTCTGATGTAATCTGTGTACATTTTTATGTTTGTTCAAATGTCTGGATAAATGGTTATTTATAGGCAAGGACATCCCACACCTTTCAAACCACCATAAATATTTCAATTGCATTTTATGTATTTGTAGATACAACTGTACAAAGATTAAACTTGTACAGTGGGGAAACAAATAGGAATGCAAATTATTATAAGAAACAAAATGTTAAGATAAAATAAGAGAGAAAATAGAACTGCAACGAGTGTGATTATGATGTTTTTGTTTTTGTAGGGTGGGTTGGGTAGGTGTTGTAAGCTTTCCCCACACTTTGGAGAGCGAGAGCAGAAAGTTTTTGTGTTTTCACACATTGTCCTTTCCTTTTCAACTGATTCATTTTTACATGCTTTAGACATCAGTCAAGCCAGCAGCCACCCAAAACCTCCCTCTGCATGTTATTGCGTTAAGTCCTTGCGAAATAAATGTGTATATATATGTGTGCAGTACACTGATAGACTTTCGGCTGGTTCTCTCCTTTACCAGGATCAAAGACTTTAGGTCGGTGTATGGTGTCAGTCTACTTGGTTGTTTACGCTAAAATACGCGCCGCCGGGAGACACATTTTTTGCTGCACTGCTTTGAGAGGCATTCGAAACGAATCTTGATTAAAATAAAACACAAAAACAAGTTCATCCGGGGTATAATGCGTCCAAGCACCTCCGGGTATTATTTTGAGTGAGATTTTCAGTTCGAAAATAAAATGCAATTTATAAAATAAAAAAAGTGAACAAATCAGAGTGAACAAGTGTAATTCTAGTGTAATAAGAATTAAGTGTCCTTTTCCCTCCTCGTGCTTAGTAAAGCTTCCGCATGAGTTCTGACATACTGTCCCATGTTAAAAAGTGCTTTAATTTATCGATGCCGAACAGAAGGAAATTGTTAAATGAAAGCCTTTCAAATTGTTCACTACAGTCGTTAGTCTTCCTTATCATCGTTGATGTCATCCTCTTTTGCGTGTGTGTGATTTCAACCATCAAACCCCATGAATCCTCTTGGACAATTTCAATTCAGCTTTAACTGTGGTGACCTGTTGCAAAGGGTTTAGGGGCGGAAAAACTGAAAAAATAAAACCTATTACGATACGAAAGAAGAAATTAAAATATATTGAAGGGAAGGATTTTTAAATTCCAAACGATCATTTATTTCGTTATTCTCTTTAAGATTACATTGTTCCCAGTCATCAAAAAATGTGTATTTTGCTGACGAACGATATGATCCTTTTCCAATTAATGAAATATCCTATTATTTTTATTTTCACTTGCCTCCTCTGAACATCCAGAGAATCACTGGGATAATGATGTCGGAGTCGGTACCTAACTGCATATTTCACATGAAAATTCACTTGTTACAGGAAATGACTTGCTTGCGTTGAAGACGATATGAAGGTTAATCCTTTGATTGATATACCGGACTAAGGGATGATAATAGTGTGTGTGTCAGCGATGAAATGTTGTACAGATATATTTTTATGACTGAAAAATGAATGGACTACTTTGTCATGTAGGTTTTATTACCTATCCTACATTTTAGTTTACGATTGTGAGGATATATTTTTTTATTTTCCTGCGAATTGCTGTCATTGCAGGTGTAGAATAATCCACCTGGAATGGTTGTTATACGAAAAGAATGATGCGTTGCGAACAAAGAGAGAATTTTGCTTAAAGTTTGTGATATGATTTTCATTACGTCTCACTTAATGCTCATGAGTTGGTAATGGGTTGTGTTAAGCTGAAAATAGAAATAAAAGGTTCAGATGGCTTTACGAATAATTGCATACGTACTTAGGTTAATTGCATTTTTAAAGTTTTAAAGTGCTTCACCTCTAAGAAGGTATTTTTGATATTTTTAATCTAGATTAGATTTGAGTATATGATATGATTTGATATATGTATCTGTGTATCTAGCATTAAATCTCTACCCCCACTATTCAGTTTTATGAAATAGGTAGTTATAGGCTAAATACAGATCCCCCTAGTGGGTGTTGACGGTGTAGAGGGCAATATGTTGGCTTGTGACCCATGCGGTGCAGGTTCAATCCCCATTGGGAACAACAACATACGCCACCCAATAATGGAGAGAAACGAATAACACCTTGTTTTCTCCAGCCTCTACACTAAAAAGAGGATTTCTGCCTGGTAGTACAGTGGATCGTTACCGAGTCTGAGTGCTCTGGTATTTGCATTTCCTTTTTAATATTAGAAAAAAAGAAGTTCCCTTCACATATCAAAAATATAGCGAGTTCGATTTTCGATAAATTGCAAGGAACGACAGATTGCTAATATAGTCGCTCAATGTGTCAAGGCCACCAACGACCTTACCACGAATCAATCGGTTCTCGTTCGATCACCGCAATTAAACGACTTTGTTCGTGGTTTGTACTTAGATGGGGGACCACTTGGGAATACCGCGTGTTGTTGGGCATAATGGCCTAATATATATATATAATGTGTCAAGGCCAGCCGAACTCAAATATATAGTGATGTGTGGTAATTCGATATTAATAATACGTTTAAACATTAGAATTCAGTCGAAAGTTCTGTTCGCTACTCATAATGTGTGCCTAAATGTTTCGTCGAATTACAGTTATTTGTAACAAAGAAGATATTCCTAAAAGCAGACCTTTAGATAATGCAAATGCTACAACTAGAGATGAGCTAGGTCTTGATTTTGCAGTCACAGGTGAAACTGTGAATGTGATTTATGATTCACTGTGAATTAAACAAGTGATTGTGATTTTTGAAATAGCAAAATTGCAATACTTTTCAATTCATACATACGAAGTTGTAAAGGTAATTAGAACTGCATGTTTGATCTTACTTATTTTTCGAATCGAATCATCGCTATACCTCTCAAAATAAATGTTTTTTACAACTTTTATATACAGTTTGTCACAGGTGCACTGAAAAAAAAAACTATCCTAGCGAATACAGGTACCATCAGAACTAGGACTTATACTTGTGTATACATTATTCTATTCTCACTCTTATTTCAATGAGTAGGTATGCTTAGTTTTTATATTTCATTATTTCTCATGCTCACCCATTCACAACGCTTACTATAACCAATATCTCGGGTTGCAGAAAATGACATATTATATGCCTGGAAATGAAAATGGCTATACCCCCAGCCGAAGTCTTTCCTGTAGTTTTGCGTTGTTTGGCAACAATGGATTATTATAAGCGAGGATTAAATGTCCCTGCAAAGAGCACGTGATGTATGGGTGGACGTTATGGAGGGGAATGGGTATCGAATTAGTCCGAAAAAATCAGATAAGTTGTGCTGCCCGTTATCTGATCTAATCCGAACTATTCCAGATATTTCATTGAATGGAAGGATGATTTCCTAGTGGAAAAAGTAAAAATATCAGGGATCTATGTTCAATGGCGAAGTAAGCTGTGATGACGACATTAAACATCGCTGAAGCGTAGGGTTGATGAGGTAGCGGGGAAATTAGCCATCTTTTTTGACCGAAAATGTCTCCGAAAATGAGTAACAAAGATTGATCGAAAAAGAGTTCCATGATCAGAGGAAGCCATCACGTCAAAGAACCTATTTCGAAGGAAATGAAGCGCGACCGGCTCAGTCGCTACTGTCGTGTTTAAGAAAGATATCCTACGAACCCTGTCAAAGAGGCAATATCAATAAACGTTCCAATACAAACGTGAAAGAGAGGCAGACTTAAAAACGCCTGGATCACACAAATGCAGCAACACCAGCATTTGATTGGCCTCAGCGACGAAATGATTCAAAATTGCCGTTATTTTCTGAGGTCGAACCGGCGAAACGCACAGGCGGACGAGTAGGTATGCTGGAAAGTGGGAGGGTTATGACCCCTTTAATCGTGATCATAGGCTCACCATAATTAAAGGATAGGAAGAAGAAGGCAACTTACTACCCTTCAAGTGGAATAATAATCCACTTTTCGAATAAATGTTGTAAACAATACCACTTCCTTGTATGGGCAAATAAGTCACTTCATTCTTGTTATTTTCTCATGTTGCTCCAATATTGTTATGATAAATATAACTTTAAAACTTTTGCCGCTCACGCTACTCTTTTGCTCCGCCAAGGCTATGTCAACAACTGTCAGGTAAGCGCCTTTAAGCGAGTCTGCTGTATTTGAAGTTTTGGGTTGGTTGATCGTTTCGTTCGTTTACATGATTTCATCCTTTTCTCCGAAGCACTTGAATTAATAAATCAGCATTTACAATCAATTAATAAAATCGGAAATGCATAAGAAGAACTTCGTCGTTCTAACTTCAAAACAAGCATTTTTTTATACGCTACACGCACATTGATTTTTTAGAACCCTTATAATGTATTAGGTACACAGCGCGGGCGTTAAGGAAATTAGGGAAAGATTCTTTAAACTTTACTGTTCGTCCAAATACAGGCTTGACGGTGAACTGATGAGCATTCCTTGTCCTTCACCACCTTCACCTTCAGTGGGTGAAATGCAACTGAGTGGAAATAACGATCAAATAACGAAAGACAGGAGATATTAAGACGATGACTAAGAGAGTCAATCGATCTCGCGATCGCGATGTCTCTGTCACCAATGAGTTTTGTCGCGCCATTTCTAATCCTGTTAAGTAGCTCCAAATAAGTTATTGGTGCACCGGACTAGATAAATGAGCGCTGTACTCGAGTTCCATGCATCGCTTATGGAAGCCCTGACATGTCGCAGCGTTCTTGGCGAGTTCGAATATGTGGTCATTCCAACGAAGGTTGTCCGTAACAAACATATCGAGAATGGAAAGTCTTTCGGTTCCAGCGATGCAAGTGTCATTCATGGATAATGGCAGCATTGCATGGCATGCACACAAGACAGTTCTGTTCAGCTGTAAGTGACAATATTTGTATATATCTGATTGTATTTAATCGCCAGGCTATTCGCTAAATAATGAGCATCCTTGCAGAAGACTGCGCTCCGCTTGGCCTGCTCCACAACGATTGCTGCAGAAGCTGTACGGACGTTGAATAGATAGAATGTATTTATCACCTCTGAAGAATGTATTTTTTTTTTTTTTTTTTTTTTTTTTTTTGTCGGCGTGTGTGAGACTTTCTGCACTGGGGCACTCAGACTCAATACTGGTCCATTGTACTACCAGGCAGACACACCACATTTTACTGTGGGAGAAGAATGTATTTAATCGTGTATAGTTCATGCAGCAGATTTCTGTTTTTTTTTAGGATTTAATATGTTCCATATAACGGGCACAAGGGCGCAAACTGATGGTCCGCTCACTTAGTGGGGATAGTTATAAAGGATTTTAAAAAATCATCTTCAAAAACCGATTTTAGAACCACGTTATACCGCAGCTTGAATAAATACGACAGTTTTAAAATCTAGTCCTTTTGAATTCTTAAAATAAAATAATCACACAGTAGTGAATAAATTTACGGGAAGGACTGGAGCGCAAAAAATAAAAAAAAATCTTCATACATTTATTTTATTATCAACTTAAAATATCTTGAAGCTCAAAAGCATATGGATATACTTTCAATCCAAAAGTACTTCGCACATAATTACAGCAACATATTCATATAATTCATTTCGTTGTCATTTATTTGTTTTTTTGTTGTTGTAAACAAGGGCGCTATAAATACGATGAAAATTAAATTAGAACATGATCTAACATAATGGCTCGAGCAATTGTGCTGTTATCTTCTAGGGGATTGCAACACACTCAAATTGAATCGGGGTATCCGAGAATGAGTGTGGGTGGAGTTATATGATTTGAATTTGAAATTTCCACGAGCGATGATGATGCGGCAGGTGTAGAGAGTGTGTTTGAGAATGAGTTTGGGGGTATGTTTGGAAGCGTGTGATAATCAACAGGTGTTTAATAGAAAATTAAATATTATATGAAAAAGCTAATAGGTAATTGAAATTATACCAACCATGGGGGGAATTCATGAATACTAATCAGATGGTGCGCTATCCTAAGGGTACAATAATTTTGACTCATAGTTTTTAACATGCCCTAATATTGATTGTAGATGTAGACCGCTTAAAATTACAATTATGTATGATTATCATAAATAGATTTGTTGAACCAGCCGTTTCGTTTGCAATTTCATCAGTTCCTCACCAATTTTGAAACCCTTAAATTCGAGCTAGAAAGCTGCAGTTAAGAAATTCCTGCTACTCATACGCAAACTATTTAAAAAAAAAATACCGTTTTATTAAAGAAGTCTATGGAAATGAAATTCGCAAAGTTCAGTTACCACACTCACATTTTGGGGGTTTTTTGACATGGTACTGCAGTCCGGATTTCAGTTTTATTCCAATAACTAGAGTTTATTGTTTTTATTTTAAAGATTTTTTTAAAGTAACTGCCTGAAGTTATGTCTGTGTTATGGTGAAAATATCACAAGTATGATCTGCAAAACCTGGGTGGACGTCGGTCGACAGAGGGTTGTACTTGGATATAAAATCCATTACAAGTTTTCCCATAGTCAAAAGATGAACACGTTAAATAAAAAACATTTTTATTGGGTATTCTTTCAAAACAGTAGAAAAAAACGCGATGTTTTTGTGTGAAATTGAAATAAATTCATACTCTGTGTAACTAAATATTAACAAAAAAAATTACTTCAGAATCTTTTTAATAAAGTTGGGGAGATAAACTATTTTACTTTTTGGCATATTTTTCTGGAACACATTAAATATTTATTTTCAAAATTAAGTTAATGCGTGTAGTTTGGGCTGATCCAAGGTACACTTACACCACTTATATGTTACGGGTGGCAACTGTGCAGTGGTAGTGTATTCGCTTAGTAACTGGAAGGTCGTGAATTCAATCCCGGCCAAATCCATTACTATCTATTTCGAATATATGTAAAAACTTGATCTCCCTAAGCAACTTAGACAACACCCGTGGAGAAAAATCATATAACAAAACTAAACAAACAAAATTGTCTGCATAATTCAAATGGTACAATCTGGACAAAGAGAAAGATACGAGAACCAATTATTGCAAATATGTAAAATTATCTTCATCACATCATCAACGAAGTTATTAATAAGATGGCTATTTACGAGTATTTGTATTCCCTAGTAATTTGTCGTATCATGGGTAATCGAGTTCTTCACAGTTTCTTGTGGCACATATTACTTTCATTGTTTTTGTATTGGTTACTTACGTTGCTACTGATGCTACTATATATGTCGTAAGGTAAATTTATAGAGAATCAAAAGACCTAATTAAACAAATAAATTAGATTTTCTTGTGGACTTTGAACATAGATTTAAATATCAATAATTTTTTCACTTTCTTCACTTTTGCGGCACCTCCAAATTGAACTTACTGCTAAAATTAAAAATACTTTTTATTGATCCTCTAAAAATATGCGAACTAAAATTTCATCCTAGGATATGTAAGTATGTTTGTTAAATAAATAAGTTACAGGGATGAAGATGTTTGGCTTCTATAATTGTATTTTTTTCTCTATAGAGATAGAGAGAAATACACACCAAAACTACATTTGATCGTAATAAGAAAACTCAAACATATACCGTCGTATCTTTGGCTTTCAATCGTTTTAATTACGAAAGGAATAATGAATAAATATAATTACTTTTTATTTTCAGGAGGATGAATGTATTTTTGCAAAATGTTGTCCATAATCTGCCCAGGAGCTGAAATATTCATAACAAAATTTGATTAGAATTGATTTCGTAATATTTATGTCATTCATAGAAATATAAACACTTGGATACTACCCCCTATTTATACATACAAGAGAAATCCTGTATTGTATTATTGTGGTTTTTCAATAACAATGTCAAGATTGATTCATCGTGTTGATTTAGTTTATTGATTTAGCTTAATCATTTATCATACATTTCATGATTTGACTATACTATTAAATATGCCACCCTTTTATTTATTTGGTAGCAAAACATGTCGAAATTGCAAATAGATAGATAGTACGGTAAACTGAAACACTAATAGGTTTACCGACACGAAATTCGTCATTTTAAATAAATTCAATATTTCACCAGAAATGTCATCAGTTCGCATTAAATTTTCCAGCATTTCGAAATGTTGATTTTCGTCCCTGCTTTTGGAAGTTTGTCAAGTCATTCAGATCCGCTAAATAAAAAAACAATTGGAAAGAAAATAGCCGTCAAAATATTTATTGAAATAAAGACAAAGATGGACCGAAAAATATTATTAAAAAAAAATAGCAAGTGGACAGATCAAATCAAATCACTCAATACATTTAAAAGTAAATTTTATTAAACAATTAAAACAAATTAAACAAAAAAAAAGCAACTTCTGGTTGTTGAAGAAAAAAAAGGAGTTAACAACAACATAAAGGAAAAAAACCTGTTTGCCCTTTACAATACCATTCACCCAATTGTAGTAGATTCCGTTGAATCAATCTTTGTGCATACGACCATAATAAAACCACTTTTGATTCACATGCCCGTTGCACCACCGACTGCTTTGAAATTGAACGCGTCAGCAGATTTATATACTTACATGGGACGTACTGTGTCCCTAAAGGTGTATCTAAACTATGTTGTCAGACAGATTTTTCATCATAGTCAATACAGCAATTTCCCAATTTTGAAATTATTCTATAATGGTCTTTTTAAACCTTAACTCCAGTATGGTATAGCTTGTGGTGGTACACATTGTAATAAAATAGAGCGTTTGTTAGTCAAACAACAGAAACATGCTGTTCGTATTATATGCAGGGTTAATTGTCGCACTCGCTGTTTTGAATTTCTGCCAGGCATTTGTTTTTCTTTAAAGCTTGAAAAATATTTTTTGAAAAATCTGGATATAACTAATAATGAATTCTACGGGCTACAGTCCGCTTGGGCGAACTGTTGGATACCCTATTCTTATTCCTATCCCTCATAAGTGGGCATGATAAAAGTCTAAGTATGGTTGAATTGTTAAGAACGCTCTACATATTTTGTTATATAACATTTAAAGAATTTTATCGAAAAAAAACGCTCCCTAGCTCAAACTTGGGTGTTTCAACAAAATTGTTTTATTTAATTGTGGGCGTGTCAGTAGGTGGATTTAAAAAAAATAACACATAAGAATAAAGGGCCCCTAGAGAGTATATATTATAAATTTCAGCTCCTTAGCTCAAACTTTGAATTTTTAAAAAAAAAAAAAAATAATTGTGGGTGTGTCAGTGGGCGGATTTTGAAAATATTTACACATGAGCATAAAGGGCCCATAGAGAGTATATATTATAAATTTCAGCTCCCTAGCTCAAACTTTGGATTTTCAATAATTAATATAGGTAGGTACCCTTAGAATAGGGTATAAACAAATTATTTTATTTATTTGTGGGCGTGTCAGTGGGCGGATTTTGAAAATTTTTTATCCCGAGCAGTTCTAGGAGTCATAGATCATATATAAAAAATTTCAGCTTTCTAGCTCAAAATTCGATATTTTCCAAAATTTTGTTTTTTTGAGTTTGTGGGCGTGTCTGTGGGCGGATTTAAAAAATTCGTAAACTTGCTTATTTCGGGACCCTAGAGAGTATATGGTTAAAATTTCAGCTCTCTAGGTCCAGTTTAAAGGCCTAATTTTTGCCGACAGACGGACGGACGGACATGGCTAGATCGACATTACTATCGATGCTGATCATAAATATAGTAACTTTTAGGGGTCTACGGGCAATATTAAGGTATGTTACAAACTATGCGTCAAAATTAATATACGCCCTTAGAATAGGGTATAAAAAACGAATGTAACTCACGCACAAAGTGGTTCCGGTGCAAGCAGATTTTAACTAACGCGAAATTTTAGTTTATTAATGTAGTGGGAAAGATACATTTATTTGCTTGAAGTACGGCTAAGTAGTCGCGTGAAGTCCTTTGATTTGGCAAAGTTGTATCATGTCGTTGTCGCTTTTTGAAGAACAATTTTTGTCAGAAAATGGATTTTTGAAGTACAAATACATTAAAACGCGTTTCGAAATTAATTCAATTTATAAAAACAAAATCTGGAATTTGGAGAATTTGAAAATTTACACAATTCGTTGATCAAAGATGAGAGACTCTTTTTAGACTATCATAGAAGTACTCCATATTCAGATAAATTCCATGGTCGAAAATCCACGATAGAGAAAACATCAACTAATTTTGTAACGCTGATGTCGTCAAGGCGTATTGCACACTCTTCTACCATAGGATATAGTCCCGCGCCCTGCTCTAATACATACATTGCAAACTTTATCTACCATGTGTAGACTCTTCTACAAAGTCCTTTAAAACTCGAAAAAAAAAAATATCTTGTATTCATTTTACTTATTAATTCAATTTAATTAAATCACCGGAACTACAATACAGGAAATGCGTAGTTTTTATTGAGTTTAGCGAACTTTACGAATTCGCTTACATTCGCTTGCAGCGGAACTACAATCTATAGCTTTTGTTTGAAATAAAGTTATAAAAAAAAGTTATTATACCTATCACAAAGCGCATTCTCATTTTGAGTTCAAACTTTCATCACGCTTATAATACCTATCTCTTTTATTGTATACGTAAGTATACGAGAAAGTTTAAATGGAGCAGAACAAAACGAATAATTTTGAAATGCTTGGGCTAGCACACTGAGAGGCAAATTGCTTATTTTCCTCAAGTTATAACGGCATAATAAGGCGTGTAACACAAAATAATGTGAGCGAAGCCATGGGTGACTGTTATTAAATAAATCTCCACAAAATAAATTCTTTAGCGCAGTGCGGGTATATACTATATAGCTAGTATTCACAATAAGGGACAAATTGTTTTTGAATGGATGTACAAATAGCAAAATCGTTATATTTCTATATCGCCTTATTGTAACACTAAATCTTTTTTTTGAAAAGTAAAATTCGTTCCTACAAATATATCACTTTAGTAGAATCCCGTTTAATGGTTGAAAACATAACATAAATATTTCCGGTTTATACAAGACACATCACGGAAACAAGTATTTCGAGGACCATTTCAATTTATCATTCAGGATAACAAAACAATCCGTTGTACTTCTTTTGTGGCAACACAAAGCAAATAGCTTTGAACAAAAAAAATAATACAAATATAGCGCTCAATCATCGGTTCTATTAAGACCGCATGTAGCAAGAGCTTCTTTCCTTTTTACTAAACCAAGATAAGTAATGTTTTTTATATCCAAGAATCTTGACAAGCAGCCGATGATGCAAATTTGTATTTAGCGCGGAATTTGTAAATTTAGTTATAAGTACTTAGAGGTTTGAAAATTAATGCGAAATACGTTTTATTTTTTTTCCCCACACAGGAAACAGAAGCTTTGTTTTTATTTTGTAGTGCTGGGATAAAGATCATTTAGTTCTGGGGTTCTGGGTGAGTGGTAAAAAACTCACAAAGTTGAGTTTTGGCACATCAATGAGTTCACTGGATTTATGAAAGCTATTTGCGTTAAGACTGCACCCCACCGAAGGTGTTTTAACGTCGAAATGTATTGCCAAAACCTGTAGAAATGATAAAATATTCAGAAAGTCACCAAATAATAAATTATTTAACTTATTTATGAGAGGATGCAGTATTCAACGACAATACTGAATCAATAGCTGTAGCTTTGGACTTTTTCATAAGCTTAAGATGTAGTCATCATGGCATCTCCTACTTTGACGACGATTAATTCAAAATGTTGTCAATGGAGTGTCTTCGTAATTTGCTGCAAACGCGTAGTGCCGCAAGGATCAAAAGTGGTTCTTACATATTTTCTGTTTACCATACTTCCATTGCTTCTCAGATTCGAAAGAGTTCCCAGAAGAATAATCCAAAGGACTCTATACGAGTTCTTAGGAGGGTCGCGTAGATATCTGAATTCTTTATTTGCTGCTCGCAACTCACTTTAATCTCTTAAATTTTCAGAAGTAATTGAGAACGAATTTTTACAAGTTCTTCGGCAAGCTTTTTTTTATTTTTTTTTTTTTTTTAAAGGAAACCCAAATCCCAGAGCACTCAGACTCGGTAACGGTCCATTGCACTACCAGGCAGAAATCCTCTTTTTGGTGTAGAGGCATATGATTGGGTGGCATATGTTGATGTTCCGCATGGGGATTGAACCTGCACCGCACGGGTCACAAGCCAACACACTAACCTCTACACCATCGCCACCCTTTTCGGCAAGCTTACGTTGAAGTATATCAGTTTGTTTAGCTAAGTGATCTTAACCCTAGAAAGATAAACTACGTCTGCGAGACGTATGACGCGCTGAAAAAATGTTATATCCTTTTAACTATAAACCGCATTGGGTTGGTTGCTTAAACTAACTCAGTCGGTAGTCGGAGCTAGCTCGTTACGGTCGTGGCGCGATGGTAAGTACCTGCGGTAACAAGTTAAAGCTATGCCGGACTTCTGGGGGCGTGTGTGACCTGTGCCATTCTTACATTTAATTTAATCGTATATAATTTAAAATTAGTACACTTATTTTAAACCGAAAAATGAAAATTTGGCAAACAATTATGACTTAATGTCAATTTTAAGGTTCCTTTTAAATACAAGTTGTTTTTTGTTGATTTGTAATGGGGCTTAAGTATTTTGTTTTTATTTTTTAAATTAATATTTATTTGTACTAAATCATTGATTTATTTTACTTAATATGAACTACTTAAATAAATAAAACGTTAATATTTTTTAAAAAAGTTCATGAGTTTCATTAAGTACACTATCAAAGTTCCATACGTCTCTGAGACGTATGATTATCTTTTACGTCATAAAAAATATGATTATCTTTCTAGGGTTAAGAGCTGGAGCATTAGCTCGCTGTTGTCATTTATAGACTTATTCGCCGTTGGTCTATTGGGTTTTGTTGTCTCTGTTTGGAAGACTGACTCATGTTTGTCTAACGACAAGAAAGTTATAATGCTGTCGCTCTCCATGAAAACAGCAGCACCAGATCCTTGATCGGTTTTGGAGCCATCCGTGAAGATTCGACTGCATTCCTTTCCAGGCTCAGAGTCTGCGAAGAGCCAGTTCTGAATACGAGGAAAGTCGACTTTGTAGTTGCGCTTCAGCCGAATTTCCGGTATCATTGCATCGGACGGCATATCCATAAGACAGGAGTCGAAGGACAACCACCAGGCAAGTTTATCAAAACTCCAGTGAGGGTTATACCAAAAGCGACCTCTTCTAAACGCGAAATAGCTTTGATTGTGCAACCCATGATGTAAACATCAAGGAGCGGGAGGTTCAATAATGCATACTAAGCCGGAGCCAAGCGTGCTGGGAAAGGCCCCCATACAGCCGAGCCATACCTTCATTTGGAGTTTAGCTAAAGCAGCAGTAACGTATTTACGTGAAATCTTATTCCACCTAACAACCGATGCTACAAATGGTCTTATCATAGCCGTATAAACCCTTAAGACTCTTTTCGGTTAAAAGCCCCATGTCCAGAAACCGCGAGCGGCTTGCTGGTCTTCAGCTCAATATGCTTGGACCAAAGAAGTTTGCTATCCAGGATGACACCCAGATATTTTGCTTCATTGGAGATTTAGATTATGACGTCTTTTAGCACTGGCTGAGTCAATCAAGTTTTGAGAGGATTGACCGAGAGCCAATTCCTAGTGCACCATTCGTCGATCACGTCTAGGGCCGTCGGTCGGCATGATTCAGCAGCCTTTGTTTTCCCCCTACATAACATAACGGCCATAATCCGCATTCGCAACCAACGTTCTATTTATTAGCATTACTTTAATCCACAGCACCAATGATTCATCTACTCCGTGTTGTCGTGCAATCGGCGCCTGAGAATTGTTTTGTTCCATACGCCACTTTTGTCGTTTTTGAGTTAGGAACGGATTCTATGGTAAATTTGTATGCTCTTTTTAAATCTGTGATTCGATTTCCTCTTAGTCTTTCCAATCCCGAGATATCGAACATCGACTTTGTCCCATATCCACCAAAATCAACAGTTTGTAGAATTGTTTTGTGCCATAAACCATTTTTTGGCGTTTGGGACAAATTTTCCATATAATTTATCGCAATTTGTTTGTGAGAATTGTTTTGTTCCACGTGCATCTCACGGCGACAAGAGATACAGAAAATATTAACAAAGTTGAGAATTGGTTTGTCCTACGTCCACTCGTGTTAAAGAAAAGCTATGTATGTGGAACACTGATCGCAAACAAAATTTTATTATTGGTTTGTTCCACCTCCATTACAGTTGTGTAGATAATAGTCGATATTATAAAGATATGAATTCGGTGCGGTGATGAATAGTGCTGCAAACGCAAAATCTAGTTGCAGACGTACGAGCAGGAAATCATTGAATGACTACTTTTTTTTAATAAATTGCCCTTATTTATAAGAGATACACTTCGTTTTTCACGTTACATCAAAAAGGTTAAAGACTGGTTGTTTACGTTAAACTATGAAAGTATTAAATCCTTTGTTAAAATTTTATTTTTTCTCAACACACAATTACACAATATACTATTAATAATGAAGTTGTTAGTTATTATTACATATGGTTTCAATAGATGTGTTTAATGAACCTTAGCTGCACAGATAAGTACAGAAAAAATGAGAAAAGTACAAGATTTGGTGTTCCATGAGTAAAAAGCTTGCCGCAAAGTGTTCTACATTCTGTCAATTTGTGTTCCATGAAGCTGTGCAGATCAGTTTAGCACAAGTTTTTCTGTACCTAGTTTTGAGGTAGGGCAAGTGAGTGAAATGTGTCAGATTTGAAAATTCAAATTGTACCTATGCCAACTGATTTATTTGTTTTTCATGAGATATCGTATTTCTTAGTTTAATGTTACAAATGTTCGCATATTTATTAAAACAAATTGAAAGAATAACATGGAATAGCATAATCTCTTTCCATTTTTCTTGTGATTCGTGCAACATGTTGAGGAAAACCGCATTTTAACCATATTTTCACACTAGCAATATTTCAAAGTGCGCCACTTTTTTTGTAACTGAGTATATTTCACAACAAGTTGGTGTGTTTGGTATTTGAAAACAAGAGAGAAGTTTAACTTTTATTTCCTTTTACGATACCGCCGACAATTTCAACGAGAATGTAACTTCACTTTCCCAACTTGCATATTATTTCCAAATTACTCCAGCGAATTCTTCAGACGACAAAAAATGCGAACCTCTATCAAGTCTACGAAATGAATGCTAGGCAGTGTTGCAACGTTATAATGAGTACTTTATTGTCGCCCTCTTATGTAAGGAGAGCGTATATTCAAAATTCAAATACAATTACAAACATAGGGACGGCCTACAGTCCGCTTGGGCGAACTGTTGGATACCCTATTCTTATTCCTATCCCTCATAAGTGAGCGTGACACAAGTCTAAGTATGGTTGAATTGTTAAGAACGCTCTACATATTTTGTTATATAACATTTAAAGGATTTTATCAAAAAAAACGCTCCCTAGCTCAAACGGATTTGAAAAAAATTTATCCCGAGCAGTTTTAGGAGTCATAGATCATATATAGTTTTTTCCAAAATTTAGTTTTTTTGAGTTTGTGGGCGTGTCTGTGGGCGGATTTCAAAAATTCGTAAACTTGATTATTTCGGGACCCTAGAGAGTATATGGTTAAAATTTCAGCTCTCTAGGTCCAGTTTAAATGCCTAATTTTTGCCGACGGACGGCGACCCTTGGTAATAAAGGCGCCCAATTCAAATGAGGGATATTTTTACATTTTAGTTAATACTAGTTACAGTGGCTAACATTTCATTTGAGATACAATGTGATTTATTTTATTTTATAATAAATAGCTGATGTGACTCAACAAATAGTTTAACAGCAGTTTTGTTCACCTTTTTTTAGCACTCAAATAAGACGTGGTGAATTCGTTAAAAGTTTTGTTTGATTTGACAAACTGGAGATTTAATACTTGAAATTTCGGTCAAAGTTTGAGAGTCAAAATGCAAAATATTTATTGCAGAATTATGAAAATTTGGGCTGAAATTAAAAATATTGGTTCGGTGGAAACAAACATACTGTATTTAAAAGCATTGATTGCTCAGGATAGTGCAAATTATTGTTCATATCGTAGTTCAATCGGTAGTTCTTCACCCTTTTACTCGCTCTAAAGATTTTAAAAAATAGATTTGCGGTATACCTAATAGTTATTTTTTTTTTAAACACATTTAAAATATCATCTGCTTTTATTTTTTGCTCATACAAAGTCTCGATACTTTAGTCAACCAAAGTATTTCTTTTTATCAAAAAAAAAATGCATAAATTCAATTTCAAGCTCCATTTCTTACATAACCTTGTTTCAACCCAACTAATTATGACAGCCTTTTCGAAACACAGCAAATTTATTGCGAATTCATTCCAAATCGGTTTGAGCTAAAAATAAATACAACCCAAATAAACGCAAAAAAGGGGCAAACAGAAATCTTAGGAATACCCTTTGACCCTGAGGAAACCAACCCGACACAAACGAATAAATCAAAACTTGATCAATATTTACGTCCCATAAGGCAGATTGAAAAGAAAGGCGTATAAACAATCCCCATACAGTTACTCTTACCAATTGAGTCCTAACCCAATCGTAAATGCCAAAGAGGCATATTTGAAATACTACTCCTTCTGTCATTCATTGGATCTCTTTGTGAAATGGATATGGTATCTTCCATTTCCAATCCATAGCAGCAAAACAAACAAATGGTCATAAAAATAGTAGCTGCGGATAATGAAACTCAGCCAATAAAGTGCAATCGTCAGCATAAACTACAGGTCCTTCCGAATGAGCACAATAAAATTCGCTTTTGTGCAAAGCTGTCGGCCTGGAAGAAATCACTTATAACAGTTTGTTTCCGATGCCCTACCTCTGGGACGCTCATGATCCTGTTTGTACATAAGGGTGATTATGCGTGCTGGTATTAGCTGTATTTCTTGGTGCTATCCAATATCCAAGGGCATCAGCAGACTGTGGTTCTTTTAATGTTTACATCCAGGAATAAGCTGACAGTCTTACAGACACAAAGTTATTGCCAATGTGTACACCCTCGCGAAAAGTGTAGTAGGCAATTGCTTGAAGCAACAGGTGCAATTTAATTTATAATTTTTCCACGCAAATAAATCACACAGAATGGAGAAGGAATAATTTAGACATAGGAAATACTGCTCAAACGAAGCAAAGCCCTGAAGTTTCTGTATTCATTAACCCAAATTTCCTCGAGAGACAGTCCTCACGTTCACCACTGTGTTTATAGTTATCTAACATAGCAAGAACTACGAGTATATCTGCTATCATTGAAGACACTTCTCGGCTGTTTTTTCTTCAATGGAAACATCTTTTTCCTGTAGCAAATCCTATACCGTCACCCCTGACACTTGGCCAACTTAAATTGCACTCACCTTAGTCAGTGATGTGGCGCTCTACGAGCAGAAACACAATTCAAGGCAAGAGGTCAGAGGAAGCTTAAAGTGGTTATTTGCGCTTGTGCAATGTCGTCCTTAGATTTGCAAGGCTACAGCTATCGGTAAGACACTTTACCTTGATTATAGCTACAGGTAAAGACTCAAACGCAGCTATTGTTGGCACATTTTATGAACGCACTATGTGGTTGGATGGTGGATTTTTCTTATTTTTATTTCGATTACTATAGAAGCATGGTCTATAAGAGCATTGTTTCATACAAGAAATGATGGGTGAATATAATGTAATTATGGGCGTAATTGAGAGCTTATTTCATTTGATTTTATTAATTGGAGAACCGAGAATAGAGAAAGAAAAAGACGTGCGTCATCGTTGTGGTTCTGGATATAGCTATGTCTAAAAAAAGGACATTGGGTCGTACAAATTTGTAAATGTTTTCCGTGTGTTCCGCCACGGCTCATAGGTTAAAGCAGCGTTGCGTGTTGGTGAATATAATTTCATTCATATATCGCTATATACTAAGATGCTTTCATGATATTTACAATTTTGTTGGTGGGTTTAATGTAGTGTGACGAATTCACTATTTCGAAAGCGCTGTTTTTATGTGTTGAAGGGTTTTCCAAAAGTAGCAAAACGAAATTACATTTTATTAATTTAGAAAATTATTAAATTAAATTTAAAGCTGAATAAAAATGTGTTGGACTCTTCAGCTTTAAGTTTTTTCATCCTAAAAGTACCTACATGCTTCGTCGAATCCACGACGCAAGTTTTCGTTTTATCGTTATTTTTTTTCTTATTTTTTTCTGTTTTATGTTAGTTTTCGAAAAGCACTAGCTGTGTTTATGCTGCTTGTGGTTACAGACGTGGATTTTTTTTTAAATCTGTGTCGTCGTAAAAAAATACCAAATGAACTAAGGTTGTGGAAATTGCATTTTAAATTAAAATGTTATAGAACAACTATTCATTGTTTTTTTTCTTTATGATAGGTAATGAAAAGCAATCGATTTTTAAAATTGTTGGTGTGCATAGGTCATCTAAATGACCGCTTTAAATATGCCGTCGTCGATTCGATGAAGCAAGGCTTTTATGCTCAATAAATAAGCATATACCTCCAAGGTTAACAGACATTCTTTTGGCTTTTAAAAGAAGATTGGTGGACAAGGATCCATGGTCCACTGTGCAATGAAGTGATTGGCAGGTCGTGTTCGAATCCCGACCAGGCCCAAGATTTTTATAAATTGAATGCACACAACAAAAACAGATCTCCCTAAAGCAATTTAGGCGCCACCTGTTGAGAAACAAAAATCCCATCGCACCAAACATCTTTCCTATCCTTCTATTCTTTCATACACTAGGTAAGTAGCACCCAGAAATAGGCAATGAATCATTTGCTGGGAGCTACTTACAGCAACAAACAAAATGCCTGCGCTGTGGTTTCCACTGGGTACTGTGTACTACAGAAAAAAGAAATCCCTTTAGCGCACGCAAATTGTATAAAAAAAAAAAAAAAAAAATATTGAAATTTAGTCTTTATTCCTGTTTGAGCAGGTAGGTATTATACGTAGCGATCTTTTTGTTTCACAAACTTTGTAGATATGATTTTTTTAACATTTTCAATTCAAAGTCAATAAGGAATTTCAGCAGGGAGCAGAGATTTGATCTTACGTCACAAATAGTTTTCTTGTTCAATAATCAAATACCAAATCTACATGTAAAAAGACTGGGCCTAACATCCCATATAGGGTCTGTAATCTAACTTTTCCAAGCAATTTTAAGTGCGCACAATTTAACGCCGAATGGCAAATTTGAAAGATTTGTTAAGCTATGAGCATGCGAGAGTCGCAAATATTTCGGAGCACTGACATCACCATCAACTTGCAAATGTGTCGCAAATTCCAAGTGTTCACACGATTTGCAACACGATCGAGGTGCTCGCAAAAGGCATGCTCGCAAATGCGATCGCAAATTTTGCAGCCGAGGTGTTCCCACGGTTTGTTTGCAACACTATTTCAACGCCATGCATTTTTATCATTTGCAGATTGCGAGCATGACATTTCCCAAAACATTTGACATTTTCTCACTTTGTAATTTTGTTATTTAATTTTAACATATTTTTTGCTTCTTTGGAGAATACAATTATTAGCTTGTGTACGTACCTACCGTGTTGGCAATTATTGTCGCATCTTATTTCGAGCTAAAAGTGCTGAAATATAAAAATGTCAAAGTTAAAGTGCCAAGGACGCGGAAATATTTGCGACGCATTCAAGTGCAGTCATAAACAATAATTGAAAATTTTGTATACCCTATTCTAAGGGTATATTTATTTCAAATCATAGTTTGTAACATGCCTTAATATTGCCCGTAGAGCCCTAAAAGTTACAATATTCGCGATCAGCTTCGATAGTAATTTCGATAAGTTAAATCTTTAAACTCGTACTAGAAAGCTGAAATCTTATTCATTTAGGGACCCAAAATAACCAAAGAAAAACAATTTATGGAAAAAAAACGAATTTTGATCTAAAGAGCTGAATTTTTTAATATATTATTTTTAGACCCCAAAATGCTCTCGACTTTAAAGTTTTGAAATCCTCCCACTGACACGCCCACAACAAAATAAAACAGTTTAATCCAAAGGTCACATTTTGAGGTAGGAATAATAATATCTTATATATTTTTCTCTTCCCTATGTTTAGTATTTTTATGAACCACTATGTGCATAGTAGTCATCATCGATAATGAGTTACATGATAAATCAAAACAAACGATTGTATTGATGAGTGATGACTGGCTATCCATAACATATCCAGGTTACTGTGCGCAAGTGTATTGGGATTATTGGATTTATACACAACAATGCGTCGTGTGCAGACAATGAATTGGTTGCTACTACGCGAGACGGAAGTCTTTTATGCAAAATTGTTCATCAAATTGCGTGCCGATGAAACCGAGTTGTATCGAAGGTTCGTTCGTATGTCCGCCGATCAATTTATCACTTACTTGATGAAAGTGGATACGAATATGCGAATAATTAGTCCTGCATCAGCTCGGCTGCTGCTGATGCTGCCCTTCTTGACCACTGGAGACGGTATGATTATATCATACATGATTATTGATAGAGACATTTCAAAAAGGCTGTGTAAGGAAATACATGTACAAAAAATACACTTGTTTTTCCGAAACAGGACCCTGATTACAAATTACGAGACGGGAGTCACAACGAACAATTTTGCCGCAACGATATTATGCATATTTCAAATTACGAGAACAACGCCATGAAAAAATCGCTATTCTAAGTGCCTTCAAGGCACTACTATGCATCATTTTAAACCATTTCTATTCCAATAACCCCTTCAAACGCCGCGAACTAGTGTAGAATAATTGTAACAGTGCAATTTCAAAAAGCATTTTGTGAATGTATTACCTTTCTATTTTAACAAATTGTTTGTACCAAATATTTCAAAATAAAATCATTTTATAAAAATTAAAGTAACTAAAAGTATTCATCAAAAATGTTTCTTTCACTATCACTCGCCTTCCATTTTTACACAACGACAGCTGAAATGGTGTAGTTAGGCTAGCGATACCTGCGACCGATCTGATTTTTTGCAGGAACGATAGTCAGGCAACGAGAATCGTAATTCCTTATGCGGACCCAGGTCGTTCAGGAAGAATACAATCACGCAAAAAACATAAATGTAAGTTTCCTTAACCTTCAAAAATGTGATTAGCGATAAGAAAACGCGCGAAGTACAAAATCAAAAATACAAATACAAAATACTGCTATTTACAGTTCTCAGAAATATTAAGTAACCTAGGGACTATTTTACAAAACTAAAAGTCACAATTTTACAGGCACTTTTCATACAATTTGTTAAAAGTAAATTCTATAGACATTTCACTAAACAACAACTGTAGGCCTGTAAGTTCCAATGTATTATAACAAATTCTACAGGCCAATTTATTCAATTTCAGAGGCGTTTTAATTATTTGCACATGTCACAAACCTACACCTGTAACTTCTTTTTCCATTACGACAAGGTTATGATCAGGACTAAGGGGATCTTAACCCTCCACTTTACTATATTTGGTCCACTTCATCACTGAGGCCATTCAAATGCTGGTATTATTGCATTTGTGTGATCCAGGAGTTACCTGCCTCTTCTTTACGATTTCTACACGTGCATGCTTCCATTTTGGTCGACCTTTTACGACACCGGTGATCTCCAGTCGAGTCAACCCACGGATTTGTATGCACACTAGCGGGAATTATTAAATGTGTCGCTAGGCACACATGGATATTAAAAATGCCTATATGTGATTTAACCGCTTAGTCGTCTTTTACGACAAGCGTTGTTTTTTGGGGGGCGCTGCAGAGATATTCTTAGCCAGTCCATGCACGGGTGTAATTACACCTGTAACAAAGAACACAATTTGAACGTACCCATTCACCCTGCAAAATTGTATTTGTTGACTGTCAACGATATCACAACAACTGTAAAATTATTGTTATTTTAACAGCTGTGTGTTTATTTGTTAAACGCTCTCATATTCTCGGTGTGAGCCTTACTAATAACACTATTTAGTGCCCAAGAACTGGCCAGGACTTTACGTCCTTACTTCCCTACCTCATTCCCCATTTCCTTCCTCCCTATTCCTCCCTAATCCAGAGTGTACGCGACCCGTGCCGGCTGTATTATCACGGAGCCTCTCTGATACCGGGCCACCTCAGAGAGTAACCATGGCCTTACTACGTTAATGCGGGGCTCTGGCGTGCTTGACCGTCAACCCAGCATCAATCAAAGAACCATCATCACCTCAAGCCAGACAGCTGAGTGGCTAAAGATAGAAGCCGCAAAGCTGGGGAAATGGAAGGGGACATGCCTCAGGGCATGCAGTGGGCAGATATACCACAGTCCTACTCCATTACGGTCTTCCTTCCACGCAGTGCAGACCAGGAACTAAATATTATTATTATTATTATTATATTAGGGTATATTACACTGCGACCTATTGGTCTATTGTGTCCCCTGCTTGTGCATCGTAGAGATTCGTGCCCTCTTCCAGAGCCCTCTCTAGATACTTCTTTTGTGAAGAGTATCGAGGTATTGCTCTGATTTATCCTTGGCAGGTCAGTTTCCTTGATGAATCTGAGAATGAGCTGTGGGTCCATTGCTTGCATTCCTTGCCTGTTATTTGGTAGAGAGTGTTCTCCTATCCCGCAGAACGGTTCAGGTCCTATGAAGGGTTCCTCTGCCCCTTTCGGTGTGAGCCTTACATGAGCCTGCACCTGTAGAATTGAATTGCATTGTTACTTTTAGTTTCGTGAAACAGGGCCCTAATAAAAAGAAGATTCACAATATATGATTACATTCAATATCATGTGGTCGCAGACCTTCATCGTGGCGTCAGCTTATCTCCCCTATGATTCGGTAGTGCCTCCACCACCGAGGGCAATTGCTGAACTCATTGACTATTGCGACACCAGGAAGATGGGCCTAGTTATATGCTGTGATGCCAATGCTCAAAACACTGTTTGGGGCAGCAGCAAATGCAACATGCGAGGAAACCATCTCCTGGATTTCATTCTATCATCTGATCTTACTATCAACAATGTTGGCTCGCAACCAACTTTTGTGACGTCAAGAAGACAGGAAGTGATCGACCTAACTTTATCAAATAGATACTTTAAGGCGGTTACTAACTGGAGGGTCTCTTCGGAGGTGTCCCTCTCAGACCATAGATATATCGAATTCCAAATCGAATGCGAAGCCATAACTTTGCAGGAGAGGAGGAATCCGAGAAAAACCAACTGGATACGCTTCAGGGAGGAATTAGGGAAAACTCTCAAAACTCCAACCAAACTCAGGACGAGACAAAAGGTAGAGGAAGCTGTTCAAGACCTGAATAGTGCCATTACTAGCTGTTTTGAACTGACGTGCCCAGTAAGCAAACCCCCTGGCAGAACACCGGTTTCCTGGTGGAGCTCGGAACTGCAAAGAATTCGTAGAGAAGCTAGAAAGCTTCTAAATAGGTCACTCAAGACTGATTTGGAGACAGACTGGAATCTCTACCGATCGAAGCAGAAGGAATATAAGAGGCTAATTCGGGTATCGAAAAGTGCTTCTTATAAGAATTTCTGCGAAAAGATTGAAAAGCTGGGTGAAACTAGTAGGTTGGTTAAAGTTCTGAAAAAGGGCAAACCAGCCAAACTGGACTCACTTAGAAAACTTGATGGCACCTTCACTGAGACGAAAGCGGAAACTCTTAGTTATCTGCTGGAGTCTAACTTTCCGGGTAACCAGATTACAATTGGTTCACAACCAGGCCCGATTTCCGAGACTATGAGTGAGCCAAGACAAACAACTCGGCGTAGCTGGTATATTGCGAAGGCCGTGGTGACGGACGAGGCCATTAAATACGCATTTGCGTCTTTTGACGGCTTCAAGTCGCCTGGTACGGACGGAATATACCCAGCCATGCTGCAACAATGTACAAACCAGCTGCTACCGACTATGAAGAAAATCTTCACCGCTGTCCTAGCACTGGCATACATTCCAACACCCTGGCGTACAGTTAGAGTGGCATTCATACCAAAAATTGGCAGAAGTGACTACTCGCTCGCCAAGAGCTTCAGACCAATCAGTCTGACTTCTTTCTTGCTGAAAAGCTTGGAAAGGCTGGTCGAGCTTCACGTGCGCAAAGGTGCTTTGCGATTGCACCCACTATCTCCGATGCAACATGCCTATCAACGCGGAAAATCCTGCGAGACTGCGCTCCAAAATCTAGTTGGTAGAATTGAAGGCGCGCTTGACAGAAAAGAATACGCGATGGGCATTTTCATCGATATTGAGGGTGCTTTTGACAATGCGACTTTTGATAGCATGTGCAGCTCCGCCAGACAACACGGAGTAGACGAACCATTGGTGTTGTGGATTAAAGCAATGCTAATGAATAGAACGTTGGTTGCGGATGCGGATTGTGGCCGCTATGTTATGTCGGGGGTAAACAGAGGCTGCCCGCAAGGCGGCGTCATGTCTCCACTGCTGTGGTGTATGCTGGTCGACTCTCTGTTGAACGCACTCAACAGTTCTAATATTTACGCTCAGGCGTACGCGGATGATGTTGCCGTGCTTTCTGTTGGATCATGCCTAGCGACTGTATGCGCCAAGGCGCAGGCGGCCCTTAACGTGATCGACGAATGGTGCACTAGGAATGGGCTCTCGGTCAATCCTCTTAAAACTGAGGTTGTTATCTTTACGAGAAGGAGGAAGCTGGTCGGGTTGACTCAGCCAGTGCTAAAAGGCGTCACAATCCAACTCTCCAATGAAGCAAAGTATCTGGGAGTCATCCTGGATAGCAAACTTCTTTGGTCCAAACATGTTGAGCTGAAGACTGCCAAGGCGCTGTCTATTTTCTGGCAGTGCAAAGGCATTTTCGGCAAGACATGGGGCTTATCACCGAAAAGAGTCCTATGGATTTATACGGCTATGATAAGACCATTTATAGCATACGCATCGGCTGTTTGGTGGAATAAGCTTTCACGTAAATACGTCACTGCTGCTTTTGCCAAACTCCAAAGGCAGGTATGTCTCGGCTGCACGGGGGCCTTCCCCAGCACGCCTGGCTCCGGCCTAGATGCACTATTGAACCTTCCGCCCCTTGATGTTTACATCATGGGCTGTACAATCAAGGCTATCTCACGTCTTACAAGAGGTGGCTTTTGGTATAACTCGCACTGGAGTTTTGATGAACTTGCGCAACGGTTGTCCTTCGACTCCTGTCTTATGGATATGCCGTCTGATGCGATGACACCGGAACTTCGGCTAAAGCGCAAATACGAGGTCGACTTTCCTCGCGTCCAGGACTGGCTCTGGCCGGACTCTGAACCTGGAAGGGAATGCAGTCGAATCTTTACGGATGGCTCCAAAACCGATCAAGGATCTGGTGCTGGTGTCTTCGTGGAGAGCGATAGCGTTAGACTTTTCTTTCCGTTAGGCAAACATGCGTCAGTCTTCCAAACAGAGACTTATGCTATCCTAATGGCCATGGACTATGTTACGAGGAACAGGTGGAGGGGGCGAAGTATCTGCGTCTGTAGCGACAGTCAGGCTGCGCTTAAGGCCTTACTCAAATCCTTAACTACCTCCAAAATAGTACGTGAATGCAAGATATCTCTGAATTCGGTCGGAAGGCTGAATTCACTTAAACTTGTCTGGGTCCCGGGTCATAACGGGATCACGGGAAATGAGATCTCCGATGAACTTGCTAGACAAGGCTCAGAGGGGGACCTCTCAGGACCTGAACCAGCGATCTGTCTGCCTGCGTCCTCGGTCAGGGCTTCCATTGACGGTTGGGTTTCCTATGAACACAATCGCCGTTGGCATGACTCTCCAGAGTGCAGACAGACTAAGCAAATGCTCCCCGACGTCTGTGGGAAATCCGCGGCATTCTTGTTGTCTCTCAACAGAAAAGACTGCAGACAGACTACTGGCGTTCTTACGGGACACTACGCTTTTGCCAAACACCTTAAGGTGTTAGGCCTAAGCGACACCACCAACTGCGAAGCCTGTGGAGAAAGCGACGACACTGCGGAACATTTCGTCTGTGATTGTCCTGCTTTTGCTCGTATCAGGTGGCAGGTATTTGGTGCGGATATGGTGAGTGCTGTAAACCTAAGCTCCTTATCATTGAAGCGCCTTCTCGTTTTTCTTAGAAAAACGAGTAAATTCCCACAGTAAAATGTGGTGTGTCTGCCTGGCAGTACAATGGACCAGTATTGAGTCTGAGTGCTCCAGTGCAGAAAGTTTCACACATCCCGACAAAAAAAAAAAAAAAAAATGTGGTCGCAAATGGTCGGGACGTTCGCCAATTTTTAAACATGACTTGGTTGAGTTTTGAGAGGACTTGCAATGTGGGTCTTGCAAATCATCCACAATTGATTTGGAAGTGTTTAAACGATCTGCGAGCTAGGACCGCAAATTGTGTTACTATCGCAAATCTTGTGCTCATTGCTTTATGATACCTTATACGCTTGGCTATTTGTTTTCAAAAGATTTCGGGGGGTTTGAACCTAGGGCCCATAGGTCAGCAATCTAACTACGCCTAAATCTACATAACTACCCGGAAAAACGATAGATACAGCCACTCTTTGTGCGTCTTTGCAGGAACAATGAAAACAATCTTTAGTGGTTCTTAGTCTTTCCTGTACAATCGGGACTTTTGGAATAGTTTACATTCCACCGAGCTACATTAACTATGTCATTAAATTTTCTTAAGACAATTAAATCTGCTAGGCCGTGCTTCGTCACCATGGCAAAGGGTTCACCTATCAGTCATTGTGGAGTGGTAATGGGTGCCTCTGTCGAATGAACTTGCTAATTTAAAATAATTTTATCTTAGCTTTCTTTACTGATCATAAGGTTTTTCCACATTTCGAGATCTCTTCTCTTATATTATGGATAAAAAAGGATAACGAGATGGGTTATTTTTCTTTTTCTGACACTTTCGTTGATGGTTTACATCGTAACTCAAAGATATTGGAAAGCTTACCCCCTTTTGGTTGCATTGTCATATTAAGCATGGTAATGACAATTCAATTTTATTTATCTTTTATATATTTGTCTTGTTAGCAGTAGCCAAATGATATATGAAGATATCTCTAACAGCCTCAACGCTCAGATAATAACTCTTCCTTGACTTGTAGGTATTATTCCAGTTGATTGCACGCTTTAGGAACACTACCATAATTGAGATTCCATAATTGAGATTATTGGTGAATAACAACTCTAGCATTCTCTCTTTCACAAATTTGTATTTATGTATAGGTACTTCTTCTATCAATAATCCACTTCAATGAAATAAATTGCACAGAATGAGTGCATTGCTGCTGAAATACAAATTGATGTCCCAAACTTACGAAATAAGCACACCAACATTTCATCTGCTGCCACTCATAAATATCAAAAACGAAATAGAAATTTGCCACCAATTGGATAACAATTTGCATAACAGCACAAGCACACAGATTGAGTCCCTTTTGCATTCCTCAAATACCTAAAAAGCAAACATTTAAATATCAGCATATCTGGGGATGCATCGACGATGAAACGTAAAATATCAATCGATCAATACTCTTTCTCTCCCAGCACACACTCTTGCGAAACCCGTTTTAAAAACATAGGGACGGGCTACAGTCCGCTTGGGCGAACTGTTGGATACCCTATTCTTATTCCTATCCCTCATAAGTGGACGTGACAAAAGTCTAAGTATGGTTGAATTGTTAAGAACGCTCTACATATTTTGTTATAAAACATTTAAAGGATTTTATCAAAAAAAAACGCTCCCTAGCTCAAACTTGGGTGTTTCAATAAAATTGTTTTATTTAATTGTGGGCGTGCCAGTGGGCGAATTTTGAAAATATTTACACATGAGCATAAAGGGCACATAGAGAGTATATATTATAAATTTCAGCTCCCTAGCTCAAACTTTGGATTTTCAAAAAAATTGTTTTATTTATTTGTGGGCGTGTCAGTCGGCGGATTTTGAAAAAATTTTATCCCGAGCAGTTTTAGGAGTCATAGATCATATATAAAAAATTTCAGCTTTCTAGCTCAAAATTCGATTTTTTCCAAAATTTTGTTTTTTTTAGTTTGTGGGCGTGTCTGTGGGCGGATTTCAAAAATTCGTAAACTTGATTATTTCGGGACCCTAGACAGTATATGTTTAAAATTTCAGCTCTCTAGGTCCAGTTTAAAGGCCTAATTTTTGCCGACGGACGGACGGACGGACGGACATGGCTAGATCGAAATTACTATCGATGCTGATCATAAATATACGAGTAGTAACTTTTAGGGGTCTACGGGCAATATTAAGGTATGTTACAAACTATGCGTCAAAATTAATATACCCCTAGAATAGGGTATAAAAAGGCTAACTTAATCCAGCGACTACAAATTTCAAACTTTATTTGAATGGAAAACGACGCAAGAATAACGAAATCTAAACCTACTTTTAAAATGGGAGTTATCCTTCAGGATATAAAAAAACAATTACCATTCTTATATGGTCAAAGGTGGGGCAAGTTATGGCTAACTACTTACACTTTGCCTGTAACAGCGCGGGGAAATGCGAAAACAGATATTGCTCGCTTGACCACATGATCAATATTCAACTTTGATTACTCTCAACTCTGAAGTGGATTTGTGAGGACAGATTTGATGAGTGGCTCGGACCAAGTTATAACTGTCCTCTTCATTTCAGAAGAAATCGATATCAAATAGAGACGTTTTATATGTATAATCAGAAAATGAGCAGCGGAGCAGACATGGACTCCAGGAGAAGAGCTTTTCAGACCAAATGCAATGGATGGAAAAGAATCGTTGGCAATTTTTTTGCAATAATTTTCCCGCATTGTTGTTGTATTTTTTTCAATGCGAATTGAAGATCCACCCATACATCTCAAAATAATTTAAAGGATATTAATTCGCATGAGCATACATCCTTTGAAGTGGCCTCTAAAATAAATCAAAATCAACATTAGCTATGGTGGGCGGCATATCTGAAACACGATTAAAGTATCCTCAAATGCGTTATTTAATTTTATAAAAAAAAAACTTCTAGATGAAAATAGAAAATATTCCACCCACATAGGACAATCAATCTCTATGGATTCCCATCGATTTAACTTCGCGCCGTAGTAAAGTGAGCTCTCAAAAGAGAGAGGGAATCTGAGATAAACATTTTTTTTTCATGATAATTCCTCTGTAAGTCGTTCAGTTGGAAATTGGACTCAGTTCAGCTGTATAGATTTTGCGTTCTTTTGTTTTTACCATGTTTTTAGGATAATTACAATTTGTGTGCGTTATTCTCTCGTTCGAGTTAAACGTTACTAATTGGTAGCCAATGAAGCGTTCGGGTGGTTTTGTGATGAAATAAGACCGAACGTTGTGAAAGTCCCGAAGGAAATTATCTTCGACTTCTTAATTCAACAATTTAGTAGAATTTTAGTTATAGAAGTTACCATGAAAGGTTATTGAGAATACATTTAGTATGGTAATAAAGAGGCCGCCATGCATTGAAAACTGCAAGGTGATTGTCGTTTGAATTTCTTCAGATGGTAGTGGTGATATTCATTGCAACTTGCAAGTTATAAGCGATTTAGCAAGGTTCGCAGAACGATAAAATATGATTCGTTCTCTCATGAAAAGTTCGCAAAGGAATTTGATTTCTGATTCGATCGCGAACCTTATTTCGGTTCGTTTAAAAATTAAATTCGTTTTCGCGATTGAATCAAATTTGTTGCGATCTGTAAAATATAGTTCGTTCGCGAATTTATCACGTACGAACTATTGGAGATCTGTTCGCGAATGGCTCTCATATGGAAAAAAAAGTCATTTTACATAAAAATTATATTACATACGAGTATTTTAATATTGAAAGAACATAAGTAAAAAGTATTTTTAATACATATTAAGCTTTTGGAATAAATTTGCATTCAGTTTAACTAACAAAACATTATTTATTGTTTCTTTGGATAATTTGTTTCTGTTTTTTATCAAAAAAACTAGTAGAGCGCTAAAAGCCCGTTCAGCAGAGACATGAGTTCATGGCACTGCCAGCACTACTTGTGCAAGTTTGCCTAGAAGAACATCTTTGCTGCTCAATGTTTTCCAATGCTCAATTTTCTCTCACACAGTAAGCAAGTTGATTCGTAATGAACTAATTAACTAACCTTGGCATCAACTGTCAGGCGTACGCTGATGACATTGTATTGATTGCCAGGGGCAAGTTCGAAGAAACCCTTGGGGACATTCTACAAAGGGGGCTTAATGGTGCCATACTGTCGGACTTAACATCAAGCCGTCGAAAACAACGATAGTAACACTCACAAGGAAAAGACAACTTCAAAGACTTAAGGACATTAGCCGATCAGGCACGACACTGATACCAGTCAAAGAAATAAAATATCTAGGACTCCATCCAGATAGTAAACTCCTCTGGCGAAAACATACAGAGGAGATATCCAAGAAGGCCACCCGCGCTCTCATGATATGTTGGAGCCTAGCGGGGAAGGCATGGGGATGCAGCCCAAACATCCTGCGATGGATGTGCACTGCAATCGTGAGACCAATTATCACATACGGAGCGGTAGCATGGGCGAAACGAACCAGTCTAGTCACAACGCGAGAGACACTCGGCGAAGTGCAAAGACGTGCCTGTGCATTACCGGAGCAATGCGTAGCTGCCCAACCGCAGCCATGGAGGTGTTATTGGAATTGACCCCTCTACACATCATGGTGATGAACGAGGCAGACAAAACAATCCTTAGGACGGCAAAGGAGGGAATTGATAGAGGGAAATGCATCGGTTCGAAAGAACACGGTGACTTACTCAAAAAACTCCCACTTCTTGGCATACCTAGGGACGACAGCATCAGGAAATTCAACTTCGAGAAGGATTTCCAGATAAAGCTCAGCAATAAGGAGAACTTGAGCAATGAATCCATAACTTATGGACTGAGCAACCACACAAAAAAGTGGTACACGGACGGCTCGAGGACCGAGGAGGGAACTGGTGCAGGAGTGTTTAGGCCATGAACTAAGCACTACGAATCCATGGGCAAAGGTACCAGCATCTTCCAGGCAGAAATATGTGCCATAGACAGGTGCGTTCGAATCAACCTCGAGAAAAACTACAGAAACATAGCAATAATGTCTGACAGCCAAGCAGCTATAAAGGCTCTTGACGCCTACGTTATCAAGTCAAAACTCGTGTGGGAATGCCTACACGGACTGAACAGATTAGGCAAGAATAACAGAATTTCCATCTGTTGGCTACCTGGCCATGTTGGCATTACAGGCAATGAGGCAGCGGATTCCTTGGCAAGAAAAGGGGCAGAGGAACCCTTTATAGGACCTGAACCGTTCTGTGGGATAGGAGAACACACTATACGCGAAGAGTTCAGGAGACTGGAGGAAGAAACAAGGGCCAAAACCTTTCTCAACCTCCAAGGTCTAAGGCAAGCAAAGAAACTCTTAGGAAATTACAACCAAAAGAGATTCAAAGCTTGTATCGGCCTTAACAAGAACAACCTTAGAATCCTAACAGGCCTCCTCACGGGGCACTGCAGACTCAAGGAGCACCTGAGGAAAATGGGCATATCGGAGGACGGGCCCTGCAGATTCTGCAGTGAAACCGCCGAAACTCCAGAACACATACTGGAATCCTGTGGGCCACTGGCCCACAAAAGGATGAAATATTTGGGCAGGCACCAAATAACAGACAAGGACATACAAACTATGGACCCACAGCTCATTCTCAGATTCATTATAGAAACTGGACTTTACGCTGTACTCTAAGGAGTGTGACCTGCCAAGGATAAAACAGAGCAATGCCTCGACACGCTTCACTAAGAGGTATCTAGAGAGGGCTCTGAAAGAGGGCATGAACCTCTCCGAGGCACAAGCAAGGGGACACAATAGACCAATAGGTCGCAGTGTAATATACCCTAACTAAATATTATTATTATTAAGTTGATTCGTTTGATTATTCATAATAAGAAACATATTAACTTAACTCAAAGCCTTTATTTTCCCAATTTCAACCAAAATAATCCCCCTTATCACAGAATCCGTCGGATTCGGAATTTTGCTACGAACTAAAAAAGATATTCTCACAGAATCCATCGCAGTGGAAATATTGGCTACAAATTTTGAGATTCTTGGAAAATGGTTTGACTGAATCCTAATTAATTAAGATTTTGACATTTATGTGTTTGTTACCACGAAATTTTGGATCCTTCGTAGCGGAATTCCGAATACGACGGATTCTGTGATAGGGGTGAATAACTATTGAAAATCGAGAATGATTTGTTTTATGGATCTTTACGGATCCTTATCGCGAGCGAACGATATTCAACCTGAATTTCTTTTTTCCGTTCGTGAGAGAAATATAAATATTAAGGGATCGAACATTTTATCATTCGCGAACTTTATTTTTGATGGTTGGTGAGAAGATCGATAAAGAACTATAAAGATTCTTATTTTATCTGTTGCGAGCGATATTTTACGAACCCTGCTATTTAGTTGTGTGTACTCACATTGCAATAATGGATTTAAAAATCGCAGAACATAGAATTAGTACTCGGATTGTTGCATTTCGTTAAAGGCCTTTTTTGCTGAACTTGAGGTAACAATTAGCTATGGGAAAGATGTCCCCAAGAACGCTGCGAAAGAGCAAATATTTCACTCCAAAAATGTGAGAAACCTACTTTCAAATCAATGTCGATCAATATTTTTTTCTTTTAATATTCCAATGCAATGATGTCGGTACGATTAAGTAAATGTAAAGGTAGTGTCATGGTTTTAAATATAAAATTGGCCCAAAATTACATACAGATTTGGCATGATATGTGACGGCAAACTTTACATTCTCTGTCGGAAAACGTTTAACACGTGACTTTGAAATTTCTTGACAAATAAATATCAAAGAAGATACCTAAATATTTTTGAAGGAATCTCAAATTTTTTAAGCACAAAATCCACTTACATATTTACTAGCAACGCGGGACAATACTCAAGTATTAAAAAAATATATTTCCCTCTTAAAGGATTATTCCTTTCACGGTTTTAAACAGAAAAGTCGCTTTCAATTCTTGAACTTCCAATATATGTTTTATAAATTGAAATCAATAAACGAGAGCTGAAAGGTTTTCGTTGTTTATTACACACCAGCAGTCACCCTCAAAAGTGGCTTCACTCACATTGTTTTTTGCTACCCACCTAATTCTACCTCAATACCTTTGAAAATAATAAGTAATTTTCTTCCCCGTGTGTTTACCCTTTCGTTTTTATTATCACATTTTTTTCATTTCATAGGGCTTTTTCTCAAAAAATTCACACCTTTTTTCTCTTCTTTGAAGGGGTCATGAACAAAACAGTTTTTCAAATTTCACAAAGAAGTGCTCAATGCCCTCTAAAAGGCGTAATAGGTGTCATATCCAAAAGTTCCTTCCTAGTCCATCTCCTCGCCATGCAAAATTTCAGTAGTAATTCAGATACTGCGATCAGAAATTGTATTCTTTCACTTACAGTTGGCAAACACACAGTTCTACAAACGACCTAACTCTTTGCTGCTCCCAAACACAAATAACTTCTACATGCTTCTACCTAACGTAACAGTTATCTGTCTGGTATCATCTGCCATCTGCGCTTTATTGTATGTTCAAAATGGAAAAGGACGCACAGTGCTTGTATTTATGTGCTTTCGATTTGCGCCTACCAATCCAAAGAAGAGCTACGTTGACCAACAATAGTTTTTTTTTCATAGCTATTTATTTGCCGTAGATCCGGATTAATATTTTCTTCCGATTTCGAAGTTTTTTTAACAGATATTCTGCTCTAAAATCGTTAAATCGAGACCAAGGTCATGGAAACGCAGATTAAACGCCACTTTTGAAATATCTTGAATCCCGGAAACTTCTTAACGACCGGCTGTACGGTTTTCGCAGCAACAGGTCTGCGGGTGATTTGGTGATATCTATACATCTAACCGAAGTTGAATCTACCTCTTCCCCAGGTTATATAGTTGCGATTGATATTTAAGTGCTGATGAAAACCAAGGCTCTGCTTTGCTTCCGACTTTTTTTCTCATTTCTATAAATGATCTCCTGTCTGATTTTGTATACCCTATTCTAAGGGTATATTAATTTTAACGCGAAGTTTGTAACATACCTTAATATTGCCTGTAGACCCCTAAATGTTACTATATTTATGATCAGCATCGATAGTAAAGTCGATCTAGACATGTCCGTCCGTCCGTCCTTTCATCCGTCTGTCCATCCTTTCGTCAGTCCGTCTGTCGGCAAAAATTAGGCCTTTAAACTGGACCTAGAGAGCTAAAATGTTAACCATATACTCTCTAGGGCCCAAAATAATCAAGTTTAAGAATTTTTGAAATCCGCCCACAGACACGCCCACAAACTCAAAAAAACAAATTTATCGAAGAAATCGAATTTTTAGCTAGAAAGCTGACATTTTTTAATTTGATCTTTGACTCCTGGGAGATAAAATTTCTAAAATCCGCCGACTGACAAGACACGCCCACCATTTAAAAAAAAAACCTTTTTTTGAAAAACCGAAGTTTGAGCTAGGGAGCTGAAATTTATAATAGGTATAACCTCTTTAGGTGCGCTTTATACTTATGTTTAAATATTTTTTTAAATCCGCCTACTGACACCCCCACAATTAAATAAAACTTTTTATTGAAAAACCAAAGTTTGAGCTAGGGACCGTTTTTTTTTCAAAAGCTTCGTTTTTTTCGATTAAATCCATTAAATGTTATATAACAAAATATGTAAAGAGTTCTTAACAATTCAACCATACTTAGACTTTTGTCACGCCCACTTATGAGGGATAGGAATAAGAATAGGGTATCCAACAGTTCGCCCAAGCGGACTGTAGCCTGTCAGTATGTTTTTTTTGGCTTATGATCCCTTAAATCTTGATCGTAGCCTCGTCGTCAGTAAGGAAGAAAAAGAAATAATTTTTTTTAGTTCCAGAAATCTCAATCTGAAACTGAAATGCCTTTCTAAGTTGTCATGCGCTTTTGTTTAATATCTTTGAAAGCTAGCTGTGTTATAGAGTTTACAATTTTTGGGGAAAAAATAAATAAAAAAAATATTTGCGCGAAGGCAGGTGACTTCTGCTCCAAAAGATGCTTGACCCTGAAGAGTGTTAATTAAAGTGATCACGTATGAATTTGTTTTGTATTAGCTGCAATGCTTGCTTATTGCAGCTCCTATATATTATATTACTTTTTTTCTAGGAAAATTAAAAATCATTGTTCATTATTTGCTCGTGTTGATGATTTTGTTTGTTCGTATTTAGTATGTATTTTCGCTTTAACTTTCGAATACACTGACTTCACTGTTGAAAAACTAATAAGACAAACAAATTAACATATAATTCGATCAAATCGAGGGTTTTGACTTGCTAGACCTTTAAGTGAGGTATGAACAATAATAAAATTTGAATGTGGACCAACGACTGTAATGAATAATTCGATAAATTCTGTTTATAAATATAATTATCTGCCATTATTTAGTTCATAGTACTTGTAAAAAGAAGAATCCTAATAATATTCATAAAAATGAATTTGTGATGGCCAATAAAGAAAGTCGAAATAAATCACATTTATTGTAAACGTACAATAAGTTAAAAAGAAATAAAAATAAATTCGCAATAATGTCTAACCCACCTTCAAGGATAACTTCACCCCAGTACCTGCGTCGTAATACCTCAAATAAATCTACCGGTGCTCCTACCGCCGGGGGTAGCTCATCATCATACCCAGGATCACCTATGCGCCGGGTAACTGCCATCAAAACCAGTGCCATGGACTTTGCCTCAAAATTCTTCAACAAATGTAAAGCTGCCACATTTACAGTGGATGGAGCCACGTACACTATAGGTAAGGTTTTCATAATTTGATTAAGTTACCCACTCAACACGAGCGGTAGATCCATTTAAGTTTCTTTATCCAGGATTAGTTGAAGCGAAGAGTGCAGAATATCATAATCCACGTCAATAATTTACGGCGAATAATATTCAGGATCATAGGAATTTGTAAAGGTTTTTTTTTTAATTTTCTTCCATGGCGTGTGAATACGGAAATATTTTATCTAGTGAAAAATATATGACCTTTTACTCATGTGCATATAAATTAAAATTCAACCTAGAACATACATATTATATAGAATTCCACTCGCAGCATTCCTCAAGGATTCAACATACTAACAACTGGATTAAATTTGCATCCACCCAACCTACACAATGTGATTTTGAATAGGGAAATACCTACTCGTACTTTAAATCTTATGTCACATAGTTGCCTGATGTGAGTACGGGGTTCGATGGAGTAACAGCTTTGCCTGAGGCTCTCACCATTTTTATGGAACTGACAAAGTTTGCATGACGACAAAATATAAATAAACTAAATTCAGTTTTCGGTCGCACTCACGCGGTTGTGATTGTCCTGCTGTTGTTCTTATAAAATGTGTCACAATCGCAGTGGAAATTCTCATGGAATGTGTTTCGGACCGTTTAATTCTTGGAATATGGTGCAGGTCTGTGATATGGATGGCGGTGTAAATAACATTCTGCACTGGTCGTCATCAACTTTCAAAACTGTTCACACAGGAATGAAAGAGAGAACTTTTAATGGTTTGCCAATTATAAAATAGAGTAAATACCTAGGTGCATTCTGTGTTTGATAATACTTCATATCAAAGGTTCTAACTCTGATCTGAAATGAAATGAAAATATCGGACGGATCAATTATTTATTGATAATTAAAAATTATAAATTAACGCAGGCTCATGATATTATAAACACTCAAATATTAAGAACCGAAGGGATTTAAACTTGTTTTTTTTTCATTTTTCTGAAGGATACCTACCCAAACTGACTGCATAACTGAAAGTTTCGTAAAGTTTTAATAGCTTTACATTGTAAATGTAGTGAAATAATGTTCAAGTACCTAATGACAAATTAAATTCGACGTGGGGGATCGTGCGCTGCGAGTTGTTTGGAGAGCTCCAGGGAGCGTGCCTTATTGAAGTAAATGGAAGGGTTACTCGAAAGAATCGGCGAGGACAAAAGGATGAAGTAATATTTGTATGAAAATATTGAATTAATTGCCGTTAAGTATGTGGAAGACAGAATTTATATTAAGTAACTTTTATATAGACGTTTTCATTAGCAAACAAAATGTGAACACGAAGTGTAATTCAATTGTATTAAAAAATCTCAAAAAAAGAAAAGTAGAATCCCTAACCTTTGCAAGCTTGAAATTCAGCATAGTCGCTCAAAATATGCTCGAGATGTAAAATAAGAAGAGATTTTGGAAAATTATTCTTCTAAGAGAAGTAAAAGGGAGTGCAATTTTTTTGTTTTTTGACTTCACTTCCTTCAACTTGCGGTTGCATCAATCAATACCAATACCAAAAAGCTCAAATAAATTTGTGTGCAATACTCTCCAAAGTATTAGCGATGAAGTGCAGCATAATCTAGGGTTCTTCACGTGATTCTTGGATATTATTTTACCTTATGCTAAAATATTTAAAATCTTGCTCCTAAGAACTCTTTACCTAGTGCACAAGATTTTCGAATCAGTCAAAAGTTTTTCACAGATAGTTTTCTAGTTAATTGAGAGCTATTAATCTTTTTACTGTAACTTTTGTGATTTAAAAAAAAAATTTAACTTATCGAAAACCAACAACAAAACTTATTCTCTAACTGCTAACATGATTGAACAATTAAAATGTGTTGTTAACCCTTAATTCACTAGATGAAAAATACTCGCATAAATACCTAGGTGAGTCCCAGGGACTCACTTTGTGTAATATTGCTTTTTTTCAATATTTAGGATATGTTTCTGAAAAAAATACTTTTGTTCTTGGATTTTCAACTTCTTCCTGTAAAATAAAACAAAAATATTTATAAAAATGCTCTATAATTAAGAATTATTCATGGATGTTTCGAAGTTTTTTTTTGAAAAATCACATTTTTTAGAATTAAAAAAAAATATATAAAAAAAATAAATAAAAAACTAGCAATTCACTTCTCAAAACAAAAAAATAATGCTTTATTCATATTTTATGCAAAAAGTCTCCATATGAAGAAAAAAAAAGTGCAGGTATTCAAATGCTGACTTGATTTTAAAGTTTTTACATAATTTGCGGGAGCATCCCAGGCAAACTGGCTTCTTGCATGCGCAACAAAGGTATGTTGTCTTAGTCCTCTTTTTGGAGCTGCAAACATGGCAGTATTTTTGCTCACCTCTTGGAAGTTTTTCTTCTGCAGCCCCGGGTTAGGTATTTCTCCTTTGGTAATCAATGAAATTGATAGACATAGTTCAAATGGCAAAATAGTGTTGTATAAACGCGAAATCAGGTTACTTCTGTTAAGCTCTTCACCTGCTTGACCTGGTTTACTTAAATCCATCCTTATCACTGAATTTCTTGCAAAAAATTAAAAAATAATAAAGCAAGCGTATATGCAAATTGTAACATAATTAACTACCTGAGTCCCTGGGACTCACTGATCACCAAAAAGTCACCCTTCCACTTATTGTAAAAACACATCCGACCAGTATCGCATTTGTCACCACACTACATGAAGGAACTGTGGATCTTATATGTGTGTGTGTAGAAATGCACGATCTGTGTGCGAAAGAAAAAGATGGGTGAGTCCCAGGGACTCACCTAGTGAATTAAGGGTTAAAATTGATCTCAGGGAAAAAAATAATTTTTCATTATTTTGGAAACTGTCATTGTTAGTGTTGAATAATTAGATATACAGGGTGGCACACGAATTGTGCTACAAAAACAAAACTTAATAACTTTTTTTCTGTGTGAGTAATCGCCTTATTTTTTTTAATTGGCAGGTTACTATTTAGATTTATTAAAATTAATACTTGGGAATCCGAAAAGAGGAATTGGCTACTGCAGCGGTACCATGCTTTGCAGTCCTACATTTCCTTCCAAAGGGAATTTAGGTGGAAGTTTCGCGGAACTCCCCCGACTAGATGGACCATTATGAGGCTGGTAAATAGGTTTGCCGAATCTGGAATCATCGCACTAAGACGGTGTAACAGTAACTGTCAATGGGGACCGTTATTTAAAAATGTTGAGTTGAAGGAGTTTTTTTTTACCATGAACAGCGCCGATTCAACAGTATTTGGTTCCAGCAATATGGAACAACTGCACACATAGCCAGACCGGTTTTGGCGGAGCTCCAACGAAAATTCCCAAACAAATTTATATCCAGAAACTCCACTTTCCGATGACCCCCAAGGTCACCTGACCTGCCTGCATCAGGTTTTTGTATTGGGTTATGTCAAGCGAGAGGTGTGCCTATACAAATCGAAACCAAGAAATTTGACTAAATTGAAGCAGTCCATTAAAGCAATATTTGAGGCGATTCCGATTTCAACCCTTCAGGTCGCAATGAATAGTTTTCTGATCAGGTGTCGCATATGCGTGGATGAGCATGTAGTTAATTTACGGTCTATCATCTTCAAAAACAATTAGTTATCCATACTAATATTAGAAATGCGAAAGTAACTCCGTCTGTCTGTCTGTCTGTCTGTCTCGCTTTAACGCCAAAACTACTACTAAATGAAATTTGCTACACAGATAGTCTAGAGCCTGAGAATGGACATAGCCTACTTTTACCGCGGGAAAATGCTTCATCGGCTGTCCAGAAGCGGAGATCTAAGCTGATATATAAGAAAAGTTGTAACTCTCGAATGCTTTCTAGCTCCTAGCTTTGGAATGACTCATCCAAATGAAATAGGATTTTTTTAAATATAAAGTTCAATTATGTACAAAGATTTTAAGATATAAATCATCCTTGTAGGTTATCCTGAAGATGAACAATAAGCATTAAACTATAAATTTTATACAATTCAAAAAAGTAAAATGTTCGATTGAAGCTAGATCGTTGGATTTTCCCAGCGTTCAGTGGAGGAGAATTTGTGTGTGTGTGCGGCACAAATCTGTTTCTCTACCTGTACCTTTTGTGCAATGTGCTTTTTCTTTCTTTTTTTTATGCACCTTTTGCAGTTTGTGTTGTTTTTGTATGGCGCATGGCCATGGGATTGAGAAAGATAGGGTATGAAATGTAAATGAGATTGAGAGGGCGTCACACTCAAAGTATATATCCATATAATGAGTAGGGACACTCTCGACGATTTCCTTATCCGATCTTATTTTTTATTTAATTTTTGCTTCATTTTCAAGCAACTTCAAGCATTTTGAAGTAACTTCAAGCATGTCCAAGTAACTTCGAGTATTTTCAAGCATTATCAAGTAACTTCAAGTTTTCTAGCATTTTCAAGTAATTTAAAGTAACTTCAGACATTTTCAGGTAACTTCAAGTAACTTCAAGCATTTTCAAGTAACTTCAAGTATTTTCAAGCATTTTCAAGTAACTTCAAGTAACTTCAAGCATTTTCAAGTACCTTCAATCATTTTCAAGTAACTTCAAGCATGTCCAAGTAACTTCAAGTATGTTCAAGCATTATCAAATGCATTAAATGCACAGCAATGTTGTTGTTGGTAACTTCAAGTAACTTATAATTTTTGTATTGTGCACTTCTATGTGTACCAAATATATATATTGTTTGCATATTTATGTGAAGTATAATAGCAAAAAAGGGGGGAAACACGTTATAGGCAACTCCGTATTAATAAAATAATATAATTTTATTATAATATTATAATATTAATAAAATACGGAGTTGCCTATAACGTGTTTCCCCCCTTTTTTGCTATTATACTTCACATAAATATGCAAACAATATATATATTTGGTAAATTAATTAGTAAAAGATGGAATATTGTAGCACGGTGGTATCGGTAGAGCTGGGTTTTTGTGTTCGCTACGCCGACAAACTCCAACTTCCATTCGCCCTACTTCTGGAGGGCAGTAAAATGCAGAATTCAAATTTGACTACTTAATTTTATTTAAACTCTTGAGCGGAATAACAAAAAAAAAATACAAAAGAAAATGGAGGTATATGCCTATAGTCAGCAAAAGTAAGAACACCTTGGAATCCGTTCACCCACGAGTAAGCAGTTCGAAAGCGCCGTACCTGTTGAAGTGATCGGGTTTAAAGGGTTATCAGAAGGCAATAACCAGAAACAATCTGATATTAAAATTGATCGCGCCAGAAGCTTAAGCTAACAATTGAAGTAGGAAGATTACCCGTACAACAGGTTGTTTGCCTAAGCTCTCGGTTGACAAGAGCATCGTCTTGTGACTGCCACAGGCCTTTTACACTCATTTAACAGATCTTTCGATTGTTTTTATTTTTTTTTACGGACTTTAACTAACCATATGGCTATAGCTTTTATAATCAAAGTTACAAAGTTCTGACAATTTGGTGTATACTTTTAGGATAAATTTGTTTAGAAGATGGTTTAAACGTATCAAACCCAACGGAAACGCATTTTACGACTTGAGCTGCAGAGAGCCTATTAGGGTGAAACTGAAAGAGTTAAGCTTTCATTCATATAAGGCCAATCCATCGGAAAAAAGTTTAAACGAGCCAGAAACGATTGCAATGTCTACATTAATCGAGACAAATTTGTCTACGACCAAAAGTTGAGGCAAAAAAAGGGGAAGTAAAAACTATTGGTCGGTTGTAAAAAACTAATATAAACATAATGAAATATAGGAGAAGTAGAAAAAGAAACAGAAGTAGAAAAAGAAAAGTTATAAGAGAGGAGAAAGAAAAGAATATTAAGGAAAAGTAGTTATTGTTGTCGTTGTAGATGCTCTATTGCGGCATTTTTAAACTTATTATCTATAATTATTTGCTTAGTTGTGGTCGGGAGGGAGTTCCAAAGTCTGGTCGCATGGATGAAACGAGGGTATTATACGATTTTGTGTCCTGGAGGATTGAACAAATTGAAGTTTCTCGAATAGATATGCAGGAGATCTAGTTTTAATCAGACTGTCCATAAACTGGCAACACCTGGTATTCAAAAATTGTTGAAACGTGCAACCCAGTACTAGTTTGTAGTAGTGCGATATATGATCCTGTCGACGCAGACCATATACATATCTAAAAGCAACTTGTGTTGACAGTGGGAGTCAACAGTTGTTGAATAGTCAAATATTGGAACGAATAAAGCCTTGACAAGCCTTAGTTTTGTATCCACTGGGGTGAAACTAGAAGATTTCCAAAGTTTTCGCAATCCGGCATATATTCGACCAACTACGTTATTTGTTTGGTCTACAGCGGAGAGCGAGCGATTTATCTTGAAACCAAGATTTATGACAGTTTCGACAAACTTAATTTCCCTATTGTTTAGTAACACGAGTGGTAGTTCAATAGTATCATGACATTTTTTTGATATCAAAATCAGTTGAGATTTTTCTGGATTGATGCTTAGCCCATTGGAAAGGGACCAGCTATAAATTTTCGAAAGATCCTCGTTATTTCTAGCAATGAGATCCTCCAGCAGTCCAATTGGACGTGACAAATAAATCTGGACATCATCAGCATAAAGGTGAAAAGAGACATTCTAACAGACACTGGGCAGATCATTTATATATAAACAGAATAATATTGGTCCCTGAGGTACACCTGTTAGTAACGCTCTAAATTCGGACGATTTCCCATTATGGACTACTCTTTGGTAACGATTATGCAAGTAATTACTTATAAGGCGCACTGATCTTTCACTAAATCCAAAATACATTCTGAGCTTCCGACACAGTACCTGATGTTTTACTCTATCAAAAGCCTTGGAGAAGTCAAGCAAACAAAGAACGGTCAAGTGATCCATGTCAAAATTAATTCGTATGTCATCGGGAATTTTTATCATAGCTGTAGCACAACGTGTAGTAGCTGTGACGTGCTCGAAAACCAGACTGGACAGAAGACATCAAACTATGCTTATCCAGATAACCTGATATTTGGTTAACAAGAACCCTCTCCAAGACTTTTGATAGAGTTGGTAAAATGCTTATAGAGCGAAAATCACTAGCAAGAGATGGATGAGGTTTCTTTGGCACAGGAATAACTTTAACTTCCAATTATCAGGAAAAAAAGATGATGTTATACAAAAGTTGACAATATGTGTAAGACAGCTTACTAAATGGGGCAGGACTGTCTTAACCCTAGAAGGGTAATCTTCGTCGATTCCACGAACACAAATTTTGTTTTTTCAATCTTCTCATCTTCAGTCATCCCCAAGTTGTTGTAGTGTGCGAACGTTCTCTGGAAAAGCTGCTTGGGTAAGTGTTGTTTTAATCAAAATATGTCGCAGAAACTATACTTCGGGTCACTATATGACTATAGATGAACAACTTTTGGCATTTCGGGGCCGATCATCCTTTCGCATCCCTAACAAGCCGGCCAAATATGGCTTACAAATTATTATGATATGTGATAATGGAACTAAATACATGGCTGTCAAGTACATAAACGGATACACATCAAACATCTCTTTGTCTCTTAAGTCCTCGCAACTTAGGACTCACTTCGATAAGCTCCTCAACGCCCCACTAACCTCCCCTTTATTTCAATATGCAGCCCCACTACTCATAGATGAAAAATTAGACACCGCGTTTACTCTGGAAGAAGTCAAGGAAGCCATAAACAACTCGAAATCAAACAAAGCACCAGGTATTGACCGCATCCCGTTCGAATTTTATAAAAATTGCACAAACGAGTTTATAAATTATCTCACAATAGAATATAATCGAATCTTTGATTCTACAAATATCTCTGATACATTCAGGAAAGCAATCATTTTTCCACTTCATAAAAAAGGTGATTACAAAGACCCGAAGAACTACAGAGGAATCACATTTTTGAACACTTCAGCCAAACTGTTTGCCGCATTGATATACAAAAGACTATACGAATGGGTTCAAGAAAATAACATCCTTAAAGAATTTCAAGCTGGATTTAGAAAAGGTTATTCTACAATCGACCAGATATTCTGCCTTACTAATATTGCTGAATCTTACAAGAGCAAGAAAAAAAAGTTGTACGCATTCTTTGTAGATTTTCGAGCAGCTTTCGATACAATACCACGTGAAGCACTCTTTTTCAAGCTTTCCAAAATCGGTGTATCAAGCAAAATCATTCAAATCCTGCGAGCTCTGTATGAGAATAATATTGCGTACGTGTGGGATGGAGAGTTAATCTCTGAAGAATTCAAAACGTCAATGGGCGTTAAGCAAGGATGTATTCTAAGTGCACTACTCTTTATACTATACATTAATGATATAACCGATGATGTCAAAGGTGGAATAAGGTTCTGCGATGTAACAATCCCGGCATTGATGTATGCGGATGATATCGTATTCCTGTGTGAAACTATCCAAGGAATGCAGCTAATGATAAACAGACTTAGTGCATATTGTAAATGTTGGAATCTCACTGTTAATCTTGAGAAATCAAAAGTCATGATATTTAGAAATGCAGGAGGTTGTTACTCACGTGTTGAAAAGTGGAAGTTAGACGGTGAAGAAATTGAAGTTGTATCCAGATACAAATATCTAGGTATCCTAATAACACCTTCTTTATGTCTAAAACCGCACCTTGGTGAAAAATTAGCTGATGCTAAAAGAGCTATCTGTGCAATCTGGGAACGTTGTTTCAAAAACAATTATGTGTCGCTAAGTGCAAAACAAACTTTGTTCCACTCGACTGCAGCCTCGATAATGCTCTACGGAGCTCAAATATGGGGTTACAAATGCTACGATGAGGTGGAAAAATTTCTTCGCTACTTTTTAAAGAGGATATTCCGGTTACCAAAAAATACCCCTAACTATATGCTATACATTGAAACTGGAACTCCTCCCCTGCGCTTGTACACCCTCAAAATGCACTTCAATTATGTTTTAAAATTATTAGAGATGAATGAATCCAGAATACCAAACGTAGTATTAAAAAGCATAATTAAAACAAATGGAAACATTTTTGAGGAATGGCAGAAAGTAGCAGCCGAATGCGGAATGAATCTGACAGTTCAGGTGAACGAGCAACCGCATCTCTTAAGAGAAAAATTTAACTCAATTTTGGAGAATCTTGGCAGACATACGTATGACCAATATGTCGAAGGAGCCGAATCGTCACTATTTAGGGACTATTACAGCAAACTTAACCATTTTTTAAATGAAAAAACGTATTTCCTTAACAGTTACTCAGCTGAAAAAATAAGTACTATCTTTAAAATGAGAGGTGAACTTGTCCATTTAAATTTTATGCCACATCGCCCAGATTTACCAACACTTTGCGACCTCTGCAATATGAAAAAGAGAGAAGATGTCTTGCACTTTCTTGGTGTTTGTCCAATTCTAAAAGAATTCCGATTATCAATGTTTGGAAAACATGTCATAGAGGAAGATGAAGCAATAAACATTTTAAATGGAGAAAAAGGATGGGATGTCCTATATAACTACACAGTTGCAGCACTTCGTTATAGAGAACAAATTATAAAAGGAGATTTTTAATAAAAGAACTTTAGTTTATATTTTGTCAACCTGGTAGACGGCCATAGGCCAAACCTATTATGACTTAGGCTAAACTTTAACTGTAACATATATTTAAAGAAATAAAAGTCAATTTAACTAACTAAACTAAACTAACTACATGGCGGATGCAATCCCATATTTAGGAAAAGGTACAAATACTGGTAACCTACCGCTTGGGGAATACTGCGTAAAAGAGATTACCAAAAGCATTTACGGCTCAAACCGAAATGTGACTGGATAATTAGTTTACTTCAGTTCAACCCGCAAAATCGCTTCTCTGTGAGCTGTATAACAAGCTAACACTGGTGGAAACCATGCATTCAAACAAAAGGGAAATTCCGATAGAAATGGCCAAATCTAAAGTTCGGCGACGTGGAACATCAATGTTTTGCTACGACAAAGAATTGACGCTACTGTCTTATAAGCCAAAACCAAATAAAATGGTTTATTTATTATCATCTTGCTATGAGGAAGGAACCGTAGATGCAAACACTGGCAAACCTCATATGGTTGAGTTTTACAATCAAACGAAAGGAGAGGTGGACACATTCGACCAAATGTGCAGCAACATCGCATGTTCCCGTAAAACAAATAGATGGCCCATATGTATGCTATACGGTATTATGAATATGGCATTTACAAACAGTTATGTAATCTACGTCCACAACGTAATTCCTAAAAATCAAAAGCCCCTGAAAAGTAGGGATTTTATGAGAAAACTGCACTCGAGCCTTGTTGAGTCTTGGATGAAAAAGCGGTTAGAGGCCCCAAACTTGCAAGCCAATTTAAGGCAAATATTAAGAAAAACATCACGGACAATACCGAAAAAATAAGAGCGGAAATTCCGAATGAAATAAAAATAAAGAGGAGGAAACTTTGTAATTTTTCCGTACACTAAACGGCGCATGACCAAATCATCGTGTAATAAGTGTAACGTGAGCATTTGCGGGGAGCACAAAGTTGAGCTGTGCAACAAATGTTCAACATGAATTTGTTTTTTTTGTGACATTTTATTATATGTGCTTTGATGAATTAATTTTTATTTTTCCATGTTTTTATGAATTTTTTTTAATTTTTCTTTTTTTTAAAAAAAAAAAAGTGATTAATCTCAATAAACCGATGTTCAAAGAATTGTTTTCAGAATAAAGACTTAATTTAAAAAAAAAAATACAAAATTATGATTTTTTATAAAAAGAAATAGACTATAAACATTATCTATTAGAATTGAGAAGAATTTTGTGCACAATTTTTGTAAAAATTCAAGTAAAATATTACTTCGTCGATTCGACGAATGATTGCCTTTAATGTATCACAAAATATGATTACCTCTCTAGGGTTAACGAAGCGAAGGGATATACCATCTTCACCGACTGCGTTTGATTTTAGCGAACGAATACCATTAATGACGTCAACTTCCGAAACAACTTCGAAATCAAAATCAGACAGAAAAAGCAGTTCATCTTTGGGAGTAAAATGAGAATTATTAATTGTAGGTACTTTTTAAAAAAAGCATCATTCAGTGCAGTAACATTACGGATGCTATCAGCAGAAGCCCTTTTTCCAACGCCAATGGAACGTAAGTTGGTCCAAAGCTTTTTTGATGGTAGGTCAGTGTTCAATTTGGAAAGGAAATATCTCTTTTTTGCTCTTCGTTTGAGAAAGGCAGAGTAATTACGAGCAGGACAAAAACATTCCCAATTAGGAGTTGTTGGTCTTTGCTTCCACTTTGAATATACTCGTAGCTTGTTTCGAACATTCATCGCATTTGTAACCTCAGTGGCGAACCATGGGCTTTTTTTATTACGTATTGCAACTGCCTTAATAGGAACATGTCGGTTAAAGAGGTCCAATACAAGTGATTGAACATGATTCACTTTCTCCGTTACGCTTGATATTTGATAGCAATGACGCCACGGAAGCAAGCTTGCATCAAAATGTAACGCATTGTAGTCTATTGAAGCATAATTCCTGAATTCGAACGATGAAGGAGAGGGGGAACGGGACATATCATCACCATAAGTACAGAATATCATGTTGTGGTCAGATATTCCCGCCAGAGACAGCTGATCTTGAAGCAAGACATCAGTACGATTTGATACCATAACAACATGAAGAAGACTGGGAGGGGCATCAGGAGAAAAATGGGTGGCATACGAATTTACTACCGATAGCCCGGCAGCAGCAGCAAAATCCAGTAGTTGATAAGATTTATTATCACATTTTAATAGGTCAGCATTAAAGTCTCCACAAATTATGATGTGCTCATAAAGTGCAGTAAACTCATGCAACGCAGAAAATAAAATATCTGGAGAATGACAGCGATTTGGGTTGTAAGCAACACCAACAAGGCATTTCACTATACCATCCGAAATTTCTAAGAGAAGATAGTCCACCACGCTTCCTGTGGATTTGCTCAGTATTTCGTACTTGAACGAAGTGCTACAATACACTGCAACTCCCCCACATGTTGTTTTAGTAACCCTGTTATTAGGAATAAGCTTATACCCAGGATTTTCATTTCCGTCGCAATAATATTCCAGATGTCAGCTCGTAAGATAAAGCCATGCTGCTCTCCCCCTATACCAATATTATACCAATCATTCTAAACAGGTGTTCTTCAACGCTGGCAAAACCACTGCTTAACCTATTCTTTAGGGCTCTTTCCGAAAACATGGAAAACAGCATTTGTTAAGCCTGTCCCAAAAAAAGGCAAGTCTTCTTCTCCTTCTTCTCACCCACCAATTGCACTTACGTGCCTTCTTTCCAAGATCATGGAAACGTTGATCAACCGTCTGCTTATGAAATATCTTGAATCCCGAGAACTTTTTTATGACCGGTAGTACGGTTTTTGCAGCCACAGGTCCACTGGTGATTTGATGACTTATTTACCGAAAAGTGGAACCAATCTCTTCAACAGTCTGACGAAAGTAAAGGCATTTGACAGAGTTTGGCATTATGCTCTCATCTCAAAAATGCGGACATTTGGATCAATGACAGTCTTCTTCAATAAACTGAAAATTACCTTTCGGGCAGTTCGATTCAATTTTTCTTGGACGTTTTCAAGTCTACGACTCACCAAATCAATGCTGGTATTCCCCAAGGCTCTGTTTTATCTCCGACTCTCTTTCTCATTTTTATAAATGATCTCTTGTCTGTTACTTCCTATCTGATTCATTCCTTCGCGGATGACAGTACCCTCAGCTTCTTACATTTGTTTCCTGGTTCTCGCCGCTCATTTTCGGGTATGGAAATGAAACGGCAATGTATGTTCAGCGCATTAAATTCCGATCTTGACTGCATACCCCAGTGGGGTACAACCAAAAGGGTGGAATTCAATGCTTCCAAAAAACAATGCTCTCTTCTGTCATTAAAGCGAAACCTCAACAGTCTGCCATTAGAAACTGAAAGACTTTCAATGCTCGGTATATGTGTTAATCACAACCTATGTTGGAATGAGCACATATTCGATATCAACAAGAACGCTGCTAAATGTCCAGGCTTCCTTAAGCGATGCTAGAAATATTTCATTCCTTCTGATCTGTTTACTATTTATAAAGCGTTAATTCAAACTTCCGAACTTGAGTTCAACGGAAATAGGTATCTGGATATAATATATTTGGCGCTGCTTGACAGAGCTACTTGACAGAATAAAAAACGATAAAACTCATTCTCGATCGAGACATCACGAAATCGGTTGACTCTTTGATGTCTCCTACCTATCGTTGTTCCTTTGATATTTCTACCAAAAGTGCTCTTATGAAATAGCTAGCTGCATTCTACCACTAGAAGATTTCAACCGCAATACTCGCCATGCCAGGAATGCACATCAGTTCACTCTCAAGCCTACTTTCGGACATACAATGAAATACAAGAATCGTTCCTTATCCGTACAACACGAATGTGGAATACTCTATCACGCTCTGTTTTTCCTGTTGATTTCTAAACATTCAAAACTAATGTGCATCGGTTTATCGTTCTTACAGCTTTCTCTTTATTATATAATAAGGGTGCTAAAAATCCCTTCTGCACGTGCAGATTACAAAAAAAACAGGTACAATAGCATTTCGAAATACCTACGGCCTTATGTCACGGTCAACTGAAGGAAGTTTCGATGCTTGCGATACTCCTGCATTGATCGCAGAGTAGACCAAAGACACTCCATCGATCAGTTAGCTCAGCAGGGCTTTATATCATACTAGATCGAAAGCTTTTTACAAACTGGACAGTAATAGAAATATAGAATAGAAATATAGAAATAGAAAACAATAACACAATCAATTTCCTGGACCTCAACATAACAAAAAGCAACAACAAATTAAAATACAAAATCTACAGAAAACCAACTACCACAGACATCACGATAAACAATAAATCACACCACCCACATAATCAAAAAATGGCAGCATACAATTCACTATTATATAGACTAATAACAATACCAATGGACAAAAAAGATTACCAGATAGAGCTAGAAACAATAAAACAAATAGGACAAGCGAACGGGTATACCCCATCAACAATAGACAAATTACATAAAAAGATGAAACAAAAAATAAACAATAAACGAATTAACTACAACAACACAACAGAAAACAAATACACATCCATAACATACACCAACATGCTACCACAAATAATACAACAACAATGCAAAAAACAAAATATTAACATATCATTCAAGACAAACAATAACATACAGAAAATATTAAATACAACATCCAAAACAAAGAATGAGAAATTATCAGGAGTGTACAAAATAAAATGTAGTGACTGCGAAAAGTTCTACATAGGACAAACAGGGAGAACGTTCAAAGACAGGTTTAAAGAACATATCCCCAAATACAATACAAAGTCAGCATACGCTCAACACTTAATAGATAACAACCACAATTACAATAATATAGAAACAAATTTAATACCACTACACATAACACAGAAAGGGAAACTACTTGACACAATAGAAGAGTTTGAAATATACAAAGCACACAAAACAGAAAAAGAAAACATACTCAACGACAAACTAACTCTAAAAACAAACCAACTATTTGACACAGCAATCAACAGCACAAGACAAAAAGAGACAGTTATAAACAATAACAATAGCCACACAACAGCATAACAAGCGGCCCCAAATAACAAAGACAACAAGTACTCGCCCGACGATGAAGTAAACTTCGAAACGCGTAGCGAGAATTAGAATAAAATTAAAGTTGTGAAAATCAAAAAGTACAAAAAGAAAATAAATAAAGAAACAAAATTTATTAAATATCTTTTATTAAATAAACATTTAAACACAACCGGAGACGAAAAAACCAAAAACATGAATGGACAGTAAAGCTATTGGATAATAATTTTGAGGCAAATTCCTGCCTTTTAAGGATCGGCTGATAAGCTTGTATAAAATAGGTGCACGTTTTGGTGAACAGTTTTTTTTTACTACTTTGCAAGTACCTACTCCGACGGCGATTTTGACTAGTTGTAATACGCTTGGTACGCGAACCAACGACCATACCACGTCGAGTTAATCGGTTCTCGTCAGTCGTTCCGCAACTCTTTTAGAGATAGGTCGGCTTGTTAGATATCGAAAGAGAAAAAGTGCTAAGTAGTGGTAATTAGTCAGCGAAATTTAATTATTTGTTTGGCTCAGTAGTCTCAGCATCTGACTTTGACGCGAGAAGCGTGGGTTCGATTCCCAGCAGAGTCCTAATTTTTATTTCCATTAAGTGTGATTGAGACAATTTATTAATATAGTGCAAAAAAAAAAAAAGTTCTGTACAGGCGATGGACCCCGGAAAAACGGTGGTCCCACGTACGGGTGTGGGTGTGCCGTTGCGACACGTGGTGCAAACACGTGAGCCGGCAAAAAAATCATCCTCACTAACAACACCACCAACAACAAGAACGACAACAACAAGAACGACAACAACAACAAGAACAACAACAACAACAACAACAACAACAACAACAACAACAACAACAACAACAACAACAACAACAACAACAACAACAACAACAACAACAAGAACGACAACAACAACAAGAACAAGAACAACAACAACAACATCAACAACAACAACAACAACAACAACAACAACAACAACAACAACAACAACAACAACAACAACAACAACAACAACAACAACAACAACAACAACAACAACAACAACAACAACAACAACAACAACAACAACAACAACAACAACAACAACAACAACAACAACAACAACAACAACAACAACAACAACAACAACAACAACAACAACAACAACAACAACAACAACAACAACAACAACAACAACAACAACAACAACAACAACAACAACAACAACAACAACAACAACAACAACAACAACAACAACAGCAGCAACACTAGCAGCAGCAACAATAACAGCAGCAGGGTGTATGCCAAGGGCAACAGCTGCAAGCAACCCAAAAATGGCAACAACAACAATGGGCCGGTCGTTGCCCAGGCGAGTTTTCGCGCAGGCAATACCAGCAACGACATCAAAAACAACATCATTAGCAACAGCTAAAATAGCAGCTGAAAAAGCTGCTACGATACCGCAACTGAAAGTTGCTACTGAAGCTGTGTCAGCAGTAGCTGTAGTCAGTGAGGAGTTCAGGAGGGTGGAGAAGAGGCGACGGAAATTAAAACCGAAGCCGAATCTTTCTGCCAAGAGAAGGGCGAACTTGGCAGGCACTAGCGTGGCTTCATCGGCCGCTGGAAGCGATGAAGACGCTGAGAACTCGAGCTCTTACGAGGCTGAAGGAGGAGGGGGCCGGTATGTCGGAGAGGGAAACTCCTTCAAGGACCTACCGGTCGATGATGAGGTCACCGTCCAAATGGACGAAGAGGAAGATGAGGAGGCGCAGCTGGACAAGCTTATAAAAGAGTTGCTGGAGAAGCGCAACCAGTTGCGCCTAAAGAAAACGCAGCAGCAGCAACAACAAGCTATGTTAAAGCAGCAGGTGCAGCAACAGCTGCATTTGAAGCAGCAACAAAGACAACATCAGCAACAAAACCTGCAATCAGAGCAGCAACCGCAGCAACCGCAGATACAGGTGCAGCAACAACAGCAGCAACAACAAAAAAAACAGCGGAAGTCAAGGATTCCACCCATAAATGTGAGTAACTTTGATATTATAGATAGTATTAGGCTATGTAAGTTAATTACAAAAGACTTTCATGTCAAAAGGCTACCTGCCAACAACCACATAATTATATGTGATAAAATAGAGGAGTACCATAGGGTGCGCACCGCCCTGGGAGAGGTTAAGACCGAGTACTTCACGTACACCCCAAGGGAGCAAAAGCTAAAAACCGTGGTATTAAAGGGAATTGATCCCTCAATTAAAACGGAGGAACTTGAAAGAGAGCTTAAGAATTTTGAAAGCGATGACCTCAAGTTCGTGGGGGTCAAGCCGTTTTCTTCAGCTGTGGCAAGGGGTGGTAACCGTTACTTACCATTCTTTTTAGTGCAGCTCACTCCCGACAGCAAAATTGACAGGCTGCGAAATATCCGCTACCTGTACTATCATGCTGTAAGATGGGAGAAAATAAAAAGGTCGGATCGCATACTTCAATGTATGCGCTGCCAAAGGTTCGGGCACGCCGCAGCTAACTGCAACATGCAGTTCAGATGCGTAAAGTGCGACAAGGACCACAAACATGGTGAATGTTCTCTTGGCAAGGAGAGAGTTGAAGACCGGAGTGTCCTCTCTTGTGTGCTCTGCAGGGACTCTGGGCATCCCGCCAACTTCAGGGGTTGCCCAAAGTACCAGGAGCTGAAAAAGCGAGTCCAGGCCCGCAGACAACAGTCGGAAGACGATAGGCGTCAAAAGAGTCGCTCGTTCTCGAATTTTGTGGCACCCAACGTGTCCTTTGCCCAAATGGCAGCTGGACCGGGTCAAGCCCACATGACATCAAACCAACCAAAGGTAGCCCAAAAGGCACCAGAGGTGGATCTGGACTTAAAATCGATCCTACTGTCTCTGCACGGAAAGATCGATAAGTTCCAGAAACAATTAAACGAACAAGCGGCCCGAATTGACTTTATCTATTCGGAGCTGTTTGTGGGGTCTGGTGTGCCATAAATCTAATGGCTGCGCTGGATGAGGGAAACTTAAAGATCCTTGCTGTGAATGTTAATTCACTAGTCAGGATCGAGAAAAGAACGTCACTTGCCAATTTGTTGAAAACCGAAAACCCGGATGTGCTTTTGGTTAGCGAAACTAAGCTAAATCAGAAGCACAAATTGGGATACAAAAATTATCATGTAATAAGAAGAAACCGGCCTCACTCCACTCAAGGAGGTGGGGTTGGAATCTTAATTCGAAAAGGCCTGCGCCATAGGGTTATATATAGCGGGGACGTGCGTAGGTTCCAGTTGTTGGAAGCATGCATTATATGCATTCCTCTCCATAGCCGGAGGAGAGTGTATGTGGTGTCACTTTACGCACCTGCAGCACCTCCACCCAACCAATTTATGACAGAGCTCGAGACACTTTTTCGTAGTCTGCAGCTGAACTCGGAGGAGAATTATTACTTCTTGGCCGGAGATATTAATGCCAAACATGCGGCGTGGGGAAATGTTACTGCAAATCCCAGGGGCAACCAGTTTCACGACTGGTGGCGCCTCAATATGATTGAGTACAAACTCGAGTTGTACGCGACGGATATCCCTTCTTTCCCAAGAAGCGGTGCTTTCCTGGACTTAGCCTTAACGGACGCAAGACTTCAACTGACAACCATAGACCAATACACGCGGAACTGTTTGCGTGCGTTTGAGTACGATAGTGACCACTACGGACTCGCCGCCGCAATACGGATCCCGAACGAGCAAACGCTGCTGGAGGAGTACGAAGCAGTGTGTTCATTCGATTATCGGAGGGCACAATGGTCGCGCTTCTCCAGATTGTTAAAGCGAGATATACGTTCGAGTGGGATCGACCCACCGACAAACAGCAACATGACAAATGATGACATTGAACGGCATTTATTGCAAATGGACGACGCCATCAAACGAACTATGGAACGAACTATTCCTCGGGTAGGACGTTCCGACGACGACCAGACAGAAAAGTACAGAAACCCTACAATCGACGCACTATAGCGACAGAAAAGTAGACTGCTCTCGAGGCTTAAACGGCTGTACAGGCAATTTACTGACCCGGAGGTAAGGATGCTGAAGTCAGAGATCCGAATCCTGAAACAGCTGATAAAAGAAAATTACAGAAAATCTGTAAGTCTGTATTGGGGCAATAAAATTCGGGCTATTAAAACCTGTAGTCCGAATATGTTCCCACAGATAAATAAGTTGTTCAGGAGGAAAGATCACAATGATATTCCTTGTGTTCGAATCTCCCAGACAGCAGAGAACAGACAGACAATACTGACTGCTGGGATAAGTCCAGAAAGTGTCGCTTCAAAGTACGATTTTTTCGTGGTCGAGGACCCACAGGAGAAAGTGGATTTGCTGGGCGCTTGTTTCGAGGACGTGTATACGGTGAACAATCCTGTTCGCCGTAACCACCACATTGAGAATAGGGCTCTATTGAGCCACTTCTATCTGCGCACCGAACTTGAGAATTGGCGATCTGAGAATAACGGATTCACCGTGTTCACTGATGAAAACCATGCTAATGCAGTTGTCGCCAATGGCCGAGATGCATCGCACTTGTTCGTGTCGAAGGATGATCTTCTGTGCATCTTCGAGTCGCTAAAGAATAAAAAGTCGGCGGGGATGGATGGTGTCCCAAACGTCGTATTGAGACACCTGCCTTTGGAGGCTGTAGATATTTTCACCACGCTGTTTAACAATGCGCTGAATAATGCACATTATCCGGCGCATTGGAAGGTAGCAGTGGTACACCCTATCCCGAAAAAATGTAAAGATAGGACGAACCCTGCCAATCTCCGGTCAATTAGCTTACTTCCGAATATTAGCAAGGTCTTTGAAAAGGTTGTCAATAGAGCCCTGTTAAAGTGGGTCGAGGACAATAACATAATCCCGGACAACCAGTTTGGTTTCAGGGCGAGGCATGACACTATTCATGCCGCGTCGAAACTGGTTTCCGACATTCAGTGGAATAAATGCAAGAGCCAATGCACGGGTGCTTGTCTGGTTGATTTTGAGAAGGCTTTCGACACCGTATGGTTAGAGGGACTTTTCTACAAATTGACCAGGCGGGGGATGCACAAACCTTTGCTATATGTAATTTATAATATGCTTATGGGAAAGAAGTTCGTTGTCAAATGTGGCAACGTGACTTCGAGCAGAGTCTTTGAAATTAAAAACGGTTTACAGCAGGGGGCGGTCAATTCTCCGATCCTGTTTAACATTTACACGAGTGATCTGGTGGGTTCACTCAGACATGCTATAGCGTATGCCGACGATTTGGTGGCATACAGATCAGGTCCTAAAATCGAGGTCATTAATATCCTTTTGCAGCGTGACTTCGATCAAATTAAGCGATATTGCGACGACTGGAAATTGAAAATCAACTTTCAGAAAACGGAAACAATCTTGTTCAGAACTCCATTGGCTGGGCCCTCTAGGGATACCAGAAAAAACTGGAAGAAATTGGCCATTATTGGACAAAATGGGCAGCCATTGGCGGTGAGAAGCGTAGTTAGATATCTGGGTATCTGGCTTGACCAGTATCTGTATTTCGATAGACATATAGCTGCTTGTCTTGCTGGGGCCAAGAAGGCTTATGCTCTGACAAGGAGACTGTTTCATAGCAGTCAACTTGACTCCAGAGTGAAGGTCATTTGCTACGTGGCCCTTATAAGGCCGATTATCGCTTATGGTTGTCCATTGTGGTTCAATATAGCGCCTAGCTATATGGAAAAGATTCGGGTTTTGGAGAGACATTGTCTTAGGACCTGTCTCCGGTTGTTCCGAACGCCTGAATCCAACTATATAAAATACTATCCCAACAAGGTCCTATACGATGGGGCTCAGTTGAATAGGATTGAGAATTTCCTTATTAAGGTGACTCGAAGGCACGTTGCAAGGGCGATGGCCAGCGACAATAGCCTTATCTTTGGGGCTTACTACCCCAATGAAATGTACATAGAGAGTACGCTCCGGTCTGGCTTTATCCCGCCGGAGGCATTTATCCATATTGATGCAAAAGGGCTGTTGCAGACGAGGGATGGTATCCCGGTATTATACCACCGCTACCGCAGCGCGAGAGATAAGCGGCTCATCCGCGGCGAGGGCATCGCCAATGCTCATGAGCTCCTCCGTTTTAGTACCGCAATATCGGAAAGGGATCAATTCGACACGGAAAAGCAATTCGCCGAGTTTTGGTGGCTTGTTGAGGGGGGAGGGGTCAACATGCCCTCCCAGGACGGTGCGTTACTCTAGGTAACATCCTTTTAGCTTATAAGTTAGATTAAGTTAGCTAGGGCGTTTTTGGGAGAGGCCGGGCTCGCCAACGTGTGGTGGTGCTTCCGGGAGTTGACTGACGCTGTAAGGCCTCAGTCGGCTCACGGCGGCGCGTGTGCACGTTGACGACTGCCAGGCACCCGGAAAGCAATTAGGATTTTGACCACTTGTTGCGCAAGGCAACGAGTGTTCAGAATCCTAATTATAGTTAGAATATGTTAGGTAGTTTAAGTAAGTAGAATAGGTAGTTTGTAATTTGTTTTATATAAAAATATAAAATTTAAATAATGATGCCGAGTTTTATTTAATTTTCTCGAGGAACACATATGTAAGATTAGTTCGTAAAATAGTTTTTAGGCCGAAAGGCAATAATTATAAGATATAGTTAAGTTTAGGGCGTCCGCATAAGGATCAATAATCTAGAATAAGTATCCTGTTAATTTTAAGTTAGATTTAATCATTTTTGTCTAGTATGTAAGTTGATATAAGCTAATAATTAATAAAAATGAATTTAAAAGTCAAAAAAGTAATCGGTTCTCGTTAGATCACCGAAATTAAACGACGTTGGGCGCGGTTAGTACGTAGATGGGGGACCGTTTGAGAACAACCGCGTGTCGTTGGCCAGTCCCATCTACAGAGTTGAGGTAGATAATATACGTGGTATTACAATGGACCTAAATTGGTCTAAGTGTGTCGGCTTCTGCCGACAGCCACATAAACCTAACCTAACCTAATACGCTTGGTGTAAAACTATTTTTTTAAATCCTTGTATTTGAAGTATGTTGACCTGCTTAGGTGAGGTTGGAAGGGCTGTATGAGCATTTGCGCAAGTTTTACCTGGAGGCGAAAGTGGCATATTGTGAGAACCTACCCTGTTTGTAACATTGTTAGACATGTGGTTAACAAAACCATTTGGATCTGCCGATGATTCGGCTTAGGTCTGATGGAAATATTCCCGTCACTTTTTTCTAAGCTGTCGAAGAACCATGCCCACATGAAAAAAAAGGTTCGTTCTTGAATTGAAGGGCAGTGGCAAATGAGTTGTTCTATAAACTCATTTTCGTCTTCACCTCTGCAGCTTCTGTTGAAGTTATTTGTAAAGATGCCTTGCCTTCTAGCAATGTTTCCGATGATGCAGGGTTTGTTTAATACACCGAAGAGGATACGAATTTGGTTTGTATCAAAGATACTAGGGTGTTTGATGTTTTAGCATATTTTACAGGCCAGTGACTACGGGATTAACTCTGCTTTCTTTGTGATACGAAATCCGACAAAACCATACGCTCATCATAGAAATGGGATTTAAGTATTCATTGGATGACCTGTAGCTAATCCTTCGAAATAAGTATCCGTCTTACCCTACCAAAAATATGTTCAGATTTGGCAATTTTTTTACTCAATAAAATTATTCAAAAAACTATATTGACCTATAAAAAAAACCCGATAAAACAAGTGATGCAAAAAAGAGATATTCCCTAGCAGTTAACGCAGATAAGATATTTTTGTATTTTATATGATTTGGCAAAAAACAGTGAAATACCACTGAAACTATAACATTCTTTTTTGTCCTAACAAAAGTTTTCTCTTGAAGGCACTGCTCAACATCTCAAGTGACTTTTAAAGTCGTACAACAAGCAAGTAAATTTATAGGATAAAACTATGTTTGACACTAAAAATATATAGAAACGCCCAGTTTCTTAAGCAAATAAAGCACTTGAAACCATTGAAGCAACTGTAACTTTTTCTCCTCGCAATTGTTTCTACTGCTAACAAAGCCATTTTAAACAGATGTTCAATTCTTTCCCATGAACGCTTAAGTTTTCCTCTTTACTCATAACTTAACCATAGATTTTAATAATGTCTTCTTATTTCGAACTTTTGCATTCCCGCCAAAACCATATAACTTCTGGGAAGAAAACCTATAACGCACCCAGATCCCCATTTAAATTCATAAGGAGGGTTGTGGTTCTTGTTGAGCTTTCAACAGTAAGTTCCAAATAAAACAACTTTGTTCAATTAAAAATATATAATTACAAAGTAGGTATAATTCATTTATGGATAACCTCTTCAGTGGAAAATAGAATACAAAAGAAAACCCGAAAGGTTAACCACGAGGCAAGTTAAAAAAAAGCAAAGAACATAGATTATTTTATAGAAAGAAAGATGTCAAAATGAATACGTAAATAAAGATTGCCATTGTGCAACTGCGTTGCCGATGCTACAGCTTCCCTCGCATCTAATTTAAGGATAATACGTAACTCGGTTGAAACGTAATCGGTCAGATCTTCTGGGTGTATCTGCAATTGCAACTGCCTTCTGACTGGAAGCGATCACTGGTGGACTTGTAAACGCTGATGGAGAAGTTAAGTCCACAGGGCTTGCAGCGGCAGGACTCTCCGAAATCAACGAGTCATTAGTAGGAAATGTTCCTGGTGAGCTTGAAAGGTCATCTTCTGCAATTGGATTTGGAGAATGATTATTAACCAACAAATTACCATCGACTGCTCCATCATGCATGTGTCGTGATGCCTGATGATTTCCTCGAGTTGAAGTTGGTTTTGATGTCTTCGGTAATTACCACTATCAGCGTGAACGATGTACATCTTACGACCCAGCTTTTTAAAAATTACGCCAGGTGACCACTTCTGTTTCTTAAGGTATTGACGGAAAAATACCGGTTGTTGCAACGAGAATTTTGTATAATTATCGCAGGGCTTCGAAACCTGGAGTTTGTTTGGCTGTTGCAACGAGTTTGGAACCAGCGCCGTTAGAACCGTTCGATGCACTCGACCATCCAACTTTTCAGCTGGTGAAATCCCTGCACTGTCTGGTGTCGAACGATATGTTGCAAAGAAAATGGCCAAGGCGTCATCCCCATCAACTGAACTCTCCAAGATTTTAGACAAGGACGTCTTGAAAGTTCTTACCAAGCGCTCCGCGGCTCCATTTGATTCGGGATTGAAAGGTGCCGACGTTAAATGTTGAATCGAATTTTTCTTACAAAAATCTGCAAACTCCTTGCTCGTAAATCGGAGACCAGGGTCTTTGGTAAACCCTCCAAGGCGAAAATAGATTGCAATGCATGTGTGGTTGCAATTGACGTAGTTGATGTCATCTTAATAACAAAAGGAAATTTAGAGTTGGAGTCGACCACGATCAGCCACATACTCTTTTTAAATGACCCCGCAAAATCCACGTGCAGTCGCTCCCAAACCCCAGCAGTAAGTGGCCAGCTAGAATATTCCTTCGGTGAAGGACTGGCATTTAGTTGACATGCACTGCACTCCTTCACTGTCCTCTGTATCTGGTCATCGATACCAGGCCACCAGCAATATCGTCTCGAAATCTGCTTCATCCTAGTCATACCCAATGTCCATCTGCAATACTCTTTGTTGTAAAGATTTAGGTACTATCACTCTGCAAAAGCTCTCGCTCTGAAAAAGAAGAACATCAGTACACACACATAAACAGAACTTCCTACAGAAAAACGGCAGTAACTCGGTCTCAGAAGGAGGGATAAAATTTGGCCAGCCATGCTGAACATATCACATGACCTTTTTAATTACTTTATCACTACTTGACTCAGCAGCGATGTCTGCTACCTTAACCGGAAAATTCTCCAGCACACCGTCTACGAGATGAACTCTATCTTCCTCTGACTTGTCGAATTTGTCGTCTGGTCGATGGGGTAAACGGGACAAACAATCCGCATTTCCATGTGATTTCGTCGATCTATAGCGAATGGTGTATGTTTAGCTCATCAGCGTTATAGCCCACCTTTGTAAGTGATGAACGGTCATGACCGGTAGTTTTTTATTCGGGCTGAAAATGGTAACCAAAGGTTGATGGTCAGTGATTAGCTCGAACTGTCGGCCGTGTAGATATTGGTGGAACTTTTTCACACCATAAATGACAGACAGTGCCTCTTTCTCTATTTGGCTGTACCCTTTTTGCGTTTTCGAAGCAAACGCGATGGAAATCACAGCTCCAATGCCATACGACGAAGCGTCTGTGGCAAGAGAAAGTGGCAAATCATTTTGAAAATGAACCAAGCTAGAAACCTTCATGATTCTCTCCTTGAAATCATCGAACGATTTTTGCTGCTATTGACCCCAGGTGAAAGGTGCTTCTTTGGATCTGAGCTTGTTAAGCGGTGCTGCTAACTGTGCAAAATTCTGTATGAATTGATTGTAGTAATTTAACTTACCCAGAAAAGATTCTAATTCTTTAAGGTTTTGTGGTTTTGGTAAGTTTCTGATGGCCTTTACCCGCGACTCGTTACTCGTTTTTCGTCAATTATATGCCCCAAATATTCAATTTCGAACTCAGCAAACTTGCATTTAACCAAACGGCATTTTAATCCATGATTTTCGAAACATTGATATAGTGTCTTAAGATTTTTTAGGTACTCAGCATTATTTCGGCCTGACACAATGATGTCATCTAAATAAGAGACACAAAAATCAAGATCAGCTGTCAATTGCTCCATGTAACGTTGGAAAATCCCAGTCGAGCTGGCGGTCCCAAAAGGAAGACGCTGGTATTCGAACAATCCAAGATGCGTATTGATGACACACAGGCGCTTGGATGCATCGTCCAATAGAATTTGGAGGTAAGCGTCAGAGAGATCGACTTTTGAAAAAAAACGACCACCTTGATGATGACAAAACAATTTTTGAATTCTTCGAGCCAATCGAGGCCCATGATGTTTGAAGCCATTGCACTGTCCACCACCAGCAAAGTTAGCTGCCTCCTTTCATCACGCCATTGCACTGTAACAACAGCTTCACATTTTATGGGGACGGCCTGAACACCATATGCCCTGAGAGTGCGATTTGTGGGTATTAACTTTATTATTTATTGTTCAGCTCTCGAAAACTCTCTAGCCCAATGAGCGAGTAGCCCCTGTGTCGACCTGAAATATGGTCGGGGTTTGGTTTATGTCTAATCTTATATACATTTTTCTTCCCCTGCGCTCCATCTCCCAAGCTGAAGACACTTCATCTGAAATTGAAACACATACTTTCTTTTCCACTTTTGTAGGAGCTGATGTTCCTTCCACTAGTAGATGAATAGAGTGTGCTGATTCATGGTTCTTTTTTGATTTCCAGTGCTTTGTTTCTTCCCAGCCCTGCCACGTGACTTTGATCGTACATACTTTTGAGTTTTTTTCGGGAAAAAAGTTCCCTCTTCAGATCGCTAAGCTGCTAACAAACATACGCTTTTGATGTGACCCTTCTTACTGCAGAGATCACACACTGAGTCCAAATGACGACAATCGCTTCGATCGTGGTATATATTGCAGCCTGGACAAGACTTTCTTGCTTGGCCATCATTAATCTTCTTGAACTTGCTGGCTGTATTAACTACAATAACTTCAGCAGACGAAAAAGATTTTCCTTTGTCTTTTAGAATGTCACATGCAAGCTGGGTGGACTCATAGGCGGTTGCAATATCCTCAATATCTTCCAGTGTAGGATTTTTCTTTTGTGTAGCTGCGCTGCGTACTGCATCATGTGGACCGCAAACAAAAGCGCAGCTCCTTGCTACTCCTTTTAAGTCCGCGATCCAATCCGCATATGAATGGCTAGGAGACATTTTTGCGCGGAGGAATTTACAGCGCGAAGCCAAAACATGTAATTTTGTGGAAAAATGGCGAGTTAGTTTTTCCGTCAGTTCTTTAAAAGTGTGTGTACTTACATTCTCCGTTTCAAAAAGCTTCCTGAGCAACTCGTTGACATCTGAACCACACTCCGACAGAAAATGTGACTTCCGAAGGTTATCGTCTTCCTGGGAATTTGCCGTGTAATGCTGTTGCAGCTGAAAAAGGTAGTTCTCCCAACTTTCCTTTTCGGAATTATATTGGCGAAATGCTGGAATTGACTAGGATGAAAGTCTCGCACTCCTTTGCAGAACCTTCTCCAAAAATTCTTTGTTCGACTCAAAGATCCGTTCCAACCAAGTTTGTTGCTGCGACAGCAAATTTTCCACTGCAGCTTTATCCATCTTAGGTACTTCACCAATCCTCGTTGCCACAATGTTGAGTTTGCAACAGTAAGTTCCAAATAAAACAACTTTGTTCAATTAAAAATATATAATTACAAAGTAGGTATAATTCATTTATGGATAACCTCTTCAGTGGAAAATAGAATACAAAAGAAAACCCGAAAGGTTAACCACGAAGCAAGTTAAAAAAAAGCAAAGAACATAGATTATTTTATAGAAAGAAAAGATGTCAAAATTAACACGTAAATAAAGATTGCCATTGTGCAACTGCGTTGCCGATGCTATAGTTCGTTGTCTCTCGTTTTCCATCCTTTAATGACATTTTGACATTTCCCTATAAGGTAATAACAACAGAAAACGAAAAACACCCCCAAGTGACAAAATAAATTGTGTACGTGCAAATTATAGCTTCGCATGATTTCTTGCCCTTAATGGAGAAGACTGCACGCGTTCATCGATTAATACACATGTGATATGGAGGGCCAGCAGCGGCGGCAACAACATCCAATTCTTACTCAATCTACACTCAGAAAAAAACGTCCCATTGAATTATCAATAGTACACTCATTCATTCTTTAGCAGACATACTATGAAAATAAAACGTTGCGTTCTATGAATTCAATGCAGCAAATTATATTTTATAGAATTAATATTGATTAAATATTATTTAGTATAGTTTAGGCTAGGTTAATCAATAATCAAGCCTTCGATACTTCTGTCATAGAAACACTAGACACCCATAAGAGATCACTTGGCTGTCTGTCATAGGCCTTTTCAAAATCTATAATAACCATATGCGAATCCTTCAAGGTATCAAGTTGTTTTCCTATCATGATCCTTTGGATTGCATCTGTGGTTGATTTACCTGAGATTGGCTTCAGATAGCCACGTTATTTTCCGCATTCGGCTATCTAATATCCGCTCAACGATCTTTATGGTGCGTGACATAAACTTGATTAAACGGAAATCACAGTATCGTATATCGCCGTTTCCTTTGTCAAGAGAAAAAAAACGTTCCTTCCACTTACATATAAGGCATTGGATCGCCTCTTATCAATTAGGAGATAGGAATCATGAGCTATTTGGACCCGATGTCTCCCATCTTTTTCAGAACTCAGAGTGTACCTCTTCCGACCCAACTGCTTTTCATTTTTTGGACCGCCTTCCTAACTTCTTCGACAGTAATGTTGTGTATTTCTTCATTATCTGGAACGGCTCTCAAAAAATATATCACATCATGAAATTGTTCGCTTGGAAGTCCTTCACAACACTGTTGCCATCTGTGTATTATTTGTTCGTCATCAAAAAGATGCCGCCCTTCAGCATTGTTGATGAACTTTGGCGAACGGTTTTCCGAGCCATCTCTCCTTCTCTGAGCGTTTATGGTTGTTTGTGCTCCTGCTCAAGCCGGCTTGTCGGAGTTCGTGGATAGCCTTTTTTCTATCAGCGGCGAGGAAGAAATTTCTTTTAACTCCCGATGCAGGCCCACCACACACTTTGCTTGAATTTGATCGCACTTTCTCTTCGCGAGCCTCTTGCAAATTCTTTATTCCAACTCGAGGCGAGCTTTACATATCCATTGTTAGTGGAGCACTTCGACCAAGCTTTGAATGTTTCTTCTCACTCATCACTGCTTTAGCTTTATGCCTCCACCGCCATGTTTCTTTGAGGTATTGACCAAGGTTTCTTGTAAGTGCGCCTTTCAATCTCCTGTGGAACACCGAATTTGAATTTTCCAGTCAAGAAGCAATAGTAACTACTATCTAATATATAAAATTCGAGTGTCACAGTTTTAGTGTTTATACTCCTCCGAAACGGCTTGACCGATTTTGATGAAATTTTATATGTATATTCCGTAGGTATGAGAATAGGTTTATAACTAATTTGTATACCACTAAGTGATAATGGTGGTCTACCACAAATTTTTTTTATTTTTTTTTATTTTTTTTTTTTATTTTTTTATGATTAACCATTTAAAAATACATATAACCCTTAATTTTTAAATTTCTACCACCAACCCCCATTTTTTAATAGCAATATTAGTACTGTAATAATCTTCAACTTTCAGTGATCGATAACTGATTTATCATTTATTAGTTTGTTTATTATTTAGTGCGTGCAAAATCTTAAGGGTAACAATTTAAAATAAAAGAGAAATATATACGTATTTTATGATTGTAAAAGGAAGGTAAAATAATAAAAGAACGAATACATTGTCAGTATACTGTTTTCCATCATTAAGTACTTCAATTTAATCTATTTATGTGTGTAGTAAACAATGCCAGCAAGACGCAAAGGGAACAATTTGGACCGTCGAACGAATAGAACGACATACATGCGAAATAGAAGAGCCCAAAGATCAGACGAACGAGTCCAACAAGATAATGCAGATGTGCGTATGAGCATGGCACAGTTTCGTAAATCACAATCACAAGAGGCACGAGCTGAACGAAATCAACAAAGACAATTGGATTGAACGGCTTACTTATCGGTACGGATCCAGATTCTAACCTGTTCCTGAAGTCAACATTTAATTCATGTTTCCAAATGACTTCGTTCGGAGCAACAGAAATAGTTAAAAATAATGCTGCAAATGGACAACAATTCCATTTAAAATTCGAAATCAAAGGCCAAGTTTATCACAAAATGGGCTCATTGCTGCCAATGCCAATACTTTATGGGCGGTGGGGCTACAATAAACTCAATTCACCATATGCCAGACGCATCGTCGGCGAGCTGGATGCTCTATAGACCATTTTCACCATTTTCACTATCTCTTTCTGAAGTGCGGAATCCCTGTCTTAAACAACAGAAACAAATTGAATGATAAAATTGTAGAAATTTGCACAAATCGTATGGAATAATCATTGTGATTGTTAATGAACTGAATATGAAACAACAGAAGCTATTGAAGGGTAAAAAGTGACAAATTATAGAGAAAAAACGTGAGAAAGTATGTTAAAGCAAAACAAACAATTAACATAGGGACGGGCTACAGTCCGCTTGGCGAACTTTTGGATATCCTATTCTTATTCCCAGCAGACACCTAGAGAGTCTATATCATAAATTTCAGTTTCCTAGCTCAAATTTTGACTTTCCAATAAAATTGTTTTATTTAATTGTGGGCGTGTCAGTTTGCTGATTTTAGAAATTGTATCTCCCTAGCAGTTTTACGAGTCAAAGATCATACAAAATTTCAGCTTTCTAGCTAAAAATTCGATGTTTCCGATAAATTTGATTTTTTTTTAGTTTGAGTTTTTAGCGTGCATGTGGGCGGATTTCAAAAATTCTTAAACTTGATTATTTCGGGGACCTAGAGAGTATATATGGTTAAAGGCTCAATTTTTGCCGACAGACCAACGGACATTAGATCGACATTGGTTGAAACCGGCCCTCAATGAAGATGCACTTAGACCAGAAGTAGGTCCATTTTGCTGACGAACAATCGACATTACTATCGATAAATATAGTTACTTTTAGGGGTCTACGGGCAATATCAAACTTCGCGTCAAAATTAGTATACCCTTAGAATAGAGTATAAAAACAGTTAATATGTTGACCGAAAACCCTGTTCAATTGTATTTAGATATCTAAAATGTTTGTTTAGAAAACTTTACAACTTATTTGCTTCCAAACAAAATTTTTTTTTTGCCACAACGCGATTGTCGTGGTTTCACTTGTCGTTGTCGTAAGGTACTCTATTGAATGAGCACAATGAATTGTTCAAATTATTCAAATCACACATGCACAAATTACAAACTGAGAATCACGCTATTGTCATCAATCCTGATAAAACACCAGCTGGAAAGCACATGCGTGGATTTCATGCACCTGTTATTGACGACTTTGCTGGAATCATGGTTGGTGACCGTACAGCGACGCGACAAATCGTGATTTGAAGAAGAAATAATTATGCTTATTTTGAGATTCGAATAAATAGTCAAGTCGTTCGAATGTCTATTTTCGTTCGAATTATACCGGTTTTCCTCAAATAAATTTTCCATTCGATCGAATCTCAAAATACAAATTCTTCTAATTCGACAAACTATCGCTCGAATTCGAATGTCAAAATCAGCATGAATAATCTTGAGTTCATTGCAGATACACACCGTTCATACGACGCTCTCCAATATCCGCTAATGTTCTGAAAGGGACAAAACGTCCACAGCGTTCAATTCCTCTTTCAGTCATAGACCACATCCCCACACACTTACAATAAGTTAGTTATTTTTCATTTCCCTACGAAAATATTCACTAGAAATAATTTATATGGCAAAACAACGTTTGCCGGGTCAGCTAGTCTATATACAGTGGCCGAAATAAGTATAAAGACAGTAATTCTCAAACTCTTCAATTTGGCTTGTAGGCTTAGCGCCTAAATATATGCAACAAAATTGTTCAATAAATGTTTGGAGAATTAATTTTCTCTTAACTCCAAAAAAAAATTGTACCGTTATCGGTCATATCGTGTTAGAAAGAGACTGATTTGTCTTTTCTAATAAAAAAATTGTGAAAAAGTTGCGAAATAAGTATAAAGACACTTCGGTTATCCAAAAGTATTCCAATTTTATAGCAATTTTTTTTAAATAAAAAGAGTGAAAAACAATAAAAGGTAAATTGTTTCGCTTGTTGGCACAAAAATTGGTATCAATAAATTGTTATCATTAAACTATTAAGCCATGCCTCGCGGAACTCATTTGACGACAGTAGAAAGGGCAATTATTACGACTCATAAGGAGCACGGCTTATCCAACCGATCCATTGCCAGGAAAATTGGACGATCTCTTTCCGTCGTATGTAATTTTTTAAATTTGGGCCAAAATTATAGCACTGCAAGAAGATCTGGTCGACCAAGCCTCTTGACCTCACGCAACAAAAAAACGATTTACCACGAAGCAAGGCGTAATAAGCTGAATGCTGGCCAGATAAAGCGCAAGTTGGATCTCCCAGTGACGGTAAGAAGAGTGGAGCAAGTGTTGAAGGCAAATCATAACCTTCGTTACACGAAAATGACGAAAAAACCCAACCTGCAACAGCATCATAAAGAAGCAAGGTTAAGATTTGCAAGAAGTCACATGGCTTGGACCAGGGAGTGGGAATCCGTTATTTTTAGTGATGAAAAGAAATTTAATTTGGATGGTCCGGACGGTTTTAGCTTTTATTGGCGTGATTTGAGGGACGAAAAAGCAATAAAAATGAGTCGGCACTCTGGAGGCGGAAGTTTGATGGTTTGGGGTGCCTTTGGTTTTCATGGTAAAATCCCCTTGATGTTCGTTCAACCTAGAATGAATGGTGAAAAATACAGGGAGATGTTGGAATATGCTTTGGATGCATTTGGAGACACTCCAGCGGGTGAAAATTTTATTTTTCAACAGGACAATGCTCCTATTCATAATGCCAGTACGGTCCGCGAATGGTTTAAAAGGAGTCAAATTCAGTGTTTACCATGGCCTTCGTGTAGTCCTGACCTTAACCCAATCGAAAATTTGTGGGGTATTATGGCAAGAAACCTTTATTCAAATGGGAAGCAGTACAGAAATCTGGAAGAGCTTAAAAGAGGAATAACACAGACATGGTCTGAGATCACCGAAGAAGTCCTACAAAACTTGATAAATTCTATGCCTAATAGAATTTTCCAAGTTATTGAAAATCAAGGAGGTTGTACAAAGTACTAACTTTCAGGTTGATAGGTACAACCAAAAAATTCGGTGTTTAAATGCTTTTAAATATTGACTGTCTTTATACTTATTTCGCAGGAAAATTAAACGTTTTTGGAATTCCCTAAAGGTGAACCTCAAAAACTAGCCTTTGTGGTGATAAATATTTTCTTTTTTCGTTTCTTACTATCTACGATAAAATAAACTTATAATTTCTATTATTTATGTACTTAAATCCAACCGAGCATTGAAGTTGAGTGTGTCTTTATACTTATTTCGGTCACTGTATATAAAAGAAAGTGTCCGAAGCGATGTTATCCCATAACTCGAGATTGGCCGAACCGATTTTGATGATTTATACTTTGTTGGAAAGGTATTTTCTCAGTACTGGTTTTAAAAAAAATATTTAAAAAAAAAATCAAAATATCAAAATGTTTTATTTTGACCACCCAGCGTGTTACGACAGGTTTTTTTTTTTATTTATTTATTTTGGCAACAACCAAAAAAAGAATCAAATTTGAATGTATCTAACATAATCGTATCACAATTGAACTGTCAGATAGACACGCAACGTTTTTTATTATTATCGATCAATGGAGAAGCTAATTTTATTTCATGTGTGGTGGCGCTGTCCACGTTGACTGTACTATTTGATTCAGTTGCGCAGTTTCGCATTACAGATTCGGATTTCTTCATTGCGATGCTGTGAGTTTTTGTGAATTAAAATTGACATGAGAATATCTTTCTATAATATAAAAATGAATCGCTGAATGTGCTGCTAAGCGCAAATCTCAAGAGCAGCTGAACCGATTTTACTAATTCTTTTTTTATAATATTCCTTGAAGTACGAGGATGGTTCTTACGGAGAGAAAAATTGCCAGAAAAAGTCTAAAAACAATACTTTTCTATATTCATACACAGCAATATCCCATTATATTTTGGCAAGGTGAAGAAGCCTTCTATTTCTCAATCAAGAAGGGAAAAATTTAAAAAATTGCCTGAAAAAGTAAAAAAAACAAATCGTTTCTATATTCTTACAAAAGATTCGTAATAATACGTAAGTCAATTTGAACTATAATACCATACCATAAAGTTATGAGTGTTAGTGGAGGGGTTCCGGGAAGGCAAAACAATTGAGTGACGTTAGTATCGTATAAATATTAATGTCAACATTTGTCAATATTTATACGATGGTAACATTACTCAAAAACAAATTGTCTATGCTAAAATGTAAATTGTCTGTGGTAAAATGTCACTTGAAATGTAAACGTCTCTTTGCTGTGCATGTATAATATTACTAAATCTAAAAGGCACAAATTTCTATAAAAATTAAAAAAGTGTTGTGTGTTTGTGACTTACTAAATATGCCTCTATAAGGCAGCGGAGAAATTTAGGCAGGAGAACCCGAAATGCAACGAATCAAATTAATTATCAATCAAATCGTACTGCCCAGGAACGTGAAGATCGCAATGAACGGTAAAGAATTCGGTTTTAAACTTTTCACCTTTCCTGAGAGTTTTTGTCAGTTAACGCAATCAAAAGCTGAGCTCATTCAAAAAGTGTTTCCAAATGTTGCTAAAAATTACTTATTCCATGATTGGTTGAGCGAACGATCTATACTGGTTGCCAAAAACACTGATGTAAATGTATTAAATTTCAAAATTCAAGATGACATTCCTGGCGAATTGAGGACATACAAATCAGTTGATACGGCAACTAATGAAGATGATGTCGTGAACTATCCACCGGAATTTTTAAACTCACTTGATTTGCCAGGATTGCGCCTCGCAATCTTCAATTAAAGGTTGGATTTGTAGTTATAATGTTGCGAAATATTAACCAACCGCAACTTTGTAACGGCACACGATTAGCGATAAAAAAAATACTGGATAACGTAATAGAAGCAATCATATTGAAAGGAAAGTATAAATGAGAAGAAGTTTTGATACCCCGCATCCAAATGATTCCGACTGACGTACCATTCGAGTTTAAACGACTACAGTTTCCAGTACGGCTTGCTTTCGCTATGACTATACACAAATCCCAGGGGGAGTCATTAAGTGTTTGTGGTATTAATCTAGAAAACCCATGTTCTCGCATGGTCAATTGTATGTTGCCTGTTGCCGTGTTGGAAAACCATCTGCTCTGTTTGTTTACGCGCCAGATAACCAAACAAAAAATATCGTGTACCATAAAGTACTACAATAAAAATGAAACTTAATTTAGGATAAGTAAAAATAAAATGAAATATAATAAATGGGTATCATAATAAGAAATCAGAAATTGTAATTTTCATTGTGATTTTTTAGTGACTATTAAAAGAATTTTTAGTGTTTTATAATTTTTATTTTTTGACATAATATAATTGTTGACTTATCTACTTTTATTTTCTTTTTTTATTTTACTAGCTGACCCGGTGCCTCGAATAGCAGAATAAGTATTAAAAAAAAAAATTCAAAATTAAAGAATCGACTGTTAGGCGGTATGAAGTTCGCCGGGTCAGCTAGTAACTTATAAATAAGATGTACTTTTGTTATAAAACCTTGATCCTATATAAATAGTAGTATAATTTTTATGCAATTGCTTTAATAGTGTTTTAAAGTGTTCTATTATTTTAAAACTTTATTCATATATTTAACCATAAGGTGAGATTTCCTATCTATAATACGGTACTTTTCTCTGAGTGTACGACCATGGTCAATAGAAAGCTGATTCGTCAAAAGGATAATGATAGAAGCGCACATAGAAAATTCTTGTACTGTTCCCTCCGGGCTCTTGGAAAATAGAACTTAGTTTTTTGCTGTCAAGGCAAACGCTTGGCCCCTTTTTAAATCAGGCTTTCTAATCACGTAAGACACTTAGCCATGTTCCGAAGACTTTTACCAATGTAATTTTATGTTATTTGACAGGACCTGCTGCGGGTAAATACAAATAATGCCTACTACACTTTTGGTATGCCTGGCGGTCCGAAAAAATAATAAAATTTCACAAAAAGCACATACAATGACGCACGCAAAACATTTCCGGTGTACCATCCGAGGAGTATGAATTCAGGTAATAAAAACAGCAGGGATATCAAATTAATTCAAAGGGATTCCTTTTGGCTTCAATGTGTTGCCTTTCCTTTGCTGTTACGCGCCATTCTCTGACGGAATAGGCTAACTTTATTAGATTACGATAACAGATTGGTCGGGGTGGGTCGGATCAGGTATGCGAACGCATGTCCTTTAGTCATAGCGAGATGGAGAAAAGTCATGAACGCTAGTCGAAAATCTTATCGCACATGAAGACTGTGATATATGAGGTGAAATATTAAACTCAATTTTTCTCCTTGTACAGCCTTTAGCGAGTTAAAAATGAACAGGCGAATATTAGGAGAGGACATTGCTTTGAGTTTTCATTTTCTTTGGCTTTTTCAATTACGGTAAAAGAGAATAACTGTACAAGGTAAACGCACGGTCTACTATTAAGACAATCGCCTTGAGAAGTTTTTTAACATTATTATTTCGATTGTCTGGAGTTGGAGAAAAAATTTGGACGATTTCTTTGTAAATCAGAGAAATTCAGGTCGCGAAGGAAATACTTGTTAAGAAGTTTTTTTTGGAGACGAGAATATACACATCCGTGTTGGTAAGCTATAAGAATAGAGATAATCTGTGAATATGAACAGAGCCGGTATAAATTATATCTGATAGCATGCGTTTTTATTGGTTTCAGACGAGGAGGGAGCTCTTATGGTAGATTTGCGTGTCTGTGCAAAATGGTGGCAGGGAAATCCGGATCGGGTTTTCTATTAAATACAATAACATACAATTTGCTTAGTCATAGTGGCGTGCAATATGGGTAGTGACTTTTCATCCTTCAAAACAAGCAAACCTTATTTGCAGGGCCTGTGGACGGAATAGGAAAGTGTAGGAGCTACAATGTGGTGTAGTTAGAAGAGTTTCCTTGCATGTATTTTTCGCCAAGAAGTACAAACTGAAAGCTCTGCGGTGTTTTGAAAACGGTGTACCCTCTTTCGTTTCAACAGAGAGCAATAATAAACGGTAGTCATTGTTCAAAAAGTGGATTGTCTGGATTTCGAATTGCCGAATCGTCTGTTAAATAAGCGGCAAATGAATAAAATGATCTAAATTTTCATATTTTGGCTAGGTATTTGTGTTTTCTCACTTTGCATTTTGGCTCTTCCACAGGCTCCTTAATTTTTCAAGGTGGTTATTATGAATGCGGATGACGTACATATTTACTTAAGTTACGAACTTGGTATGCTAACTGTCGTCTCAACTTCGACTTGATAAGGGTATTTCAGTGAGCTGAGAAGAATCAATTGGGATTAAACCTTAAAAGTCAATTCATTAATAAAAATGCTATTGACACTTCCTGGTTTCATTGGCTAGAGCTATGTAGATCAATATTTCCGTAGAAAACGTGAACTTGGAAGGTTCACCTGTCCGCGCTCGCGGCAGAACATACAGTGCACTTCGCGTTCTCTCCCAATAAAAAGCAAAGTTATCCAACGAAAAACTCTGGAGTTCTCCATTTAAGTATATATACTTACTTAATAAACGGGCTCCCGACCTGTAAAGACTCTCTGTCTTTATTGCCTTCTCGAACCAGGGGGCTGGGAGTCGAAGATCGTCTTGGCTGGAACATTATGTCCCATTCACTCAATGTGGCCGAGTTAATGTAGTCGACCATTTGCCCTCCTTGTGTGCAGTTTTTAAGGGGCGGAATGCAATTGACTATTTCATCAGAGCACTGATGATAGAAAAGGCGATAAAACAGGGAAAGACAGGAAACATTGCGACCATGTTAAAGTCGATCAATCGTCTGCGCTTTATGTGTGTCATCAATCAGTTTTATCTCACGTTTTCGTATACCATCAAGCAGCTCCAAGATCGTTTTTGGTGCGCCTGATATGACTGCTGTACACATAAGTCTTCGGCGAATGACCGCTTTATAGATTGTAGCCAAATCTGATTTTTTGCATCGGTAGAGGAAACCTAGACATTTCGCAGCGATATTAGCGATATCGAATATGTGGTCATTCCAAGGTCGTCATTTACACAAATACCGAGAATGGAAAGAATTTGTATTTCAGCGATGCAAGTGCCATTCATGAAAAATAGCATACTATTACTGTTTTGCTTTAATGTAAGTTTAAGAAGCATTAAATTCCACTTGGTTTGCTGAACCCCTATATAAAGGAATAGTTCAAAACGACGCGACGAATAGGACTTTAATTTCAATTAAACGGTTTCTTTTAAATAGTGGGCATATCAGTGGGCGGATTTTAAGAATAATTACGTATGAGCATTTATGGCGATTAGAAAGTAGGTATACATTATAAATTTCAGCTTCCTAGCTAAAACTTTGACTTTTTAACAAAACTTTTTTGTTTAATCCCTAGAAGTAACTATATTGTTGACCAGCATCGATAGTACTGTCGATCTAGTTATGTCCGTCCTTCCGTCCGTCAGCAAAAATTACACTTTTGAACTGGAGCTAAAATCTACGGGTCCGAAACAATAAAGTTTAAGAATTTTTAAAATCCGCCCACAATCTGAAAAAAAAGAGTTAACATTTTTTAAATTCGCTCATTGAACACGCCGACAGTTTTATCAAAAAGTCGAAGTTTGAGCTAGAAAACCGAAATTTATAATATACAAGGTGGCGCAAAAGTTGTCTGGTGGCGCAAAAGTTGTCACCCGATGTTCTTTCGCTGTAATTTTTTTTATGAATGAAAAACTTTGGTTCTGCTTTTGGATTATGTTAATTGGTGTCTTAAGTTTTTTCTGTATCAGTTAACTTCACAAATATCAAAGTAGAATTTACATTTGCCGCCATTTGCAAAAATTATGCTTCTTCCGATAGGAGGATGACTTTTGCGCCACCTTGTACTAGCTGTACCCACTCAGCCTTGGCGATAGCTATCCCCGCTAAAGTTAGCGTATATAGGATAAGTTGTTGTTGTATTTTACATGCAAATTTCAAATTATCCCTATATCCGCGTGCAAAGAAACACGGCTAATATTAATTATAGTTTTGCAGCAAAATGGATTTTGTTCGAGACGAATCCATTGAAAGGCTTTTCCTTGATGCTGAAGGGATGAATCCAAAAATGAACCAGCTTCGAATCTTGAAAATCAACATTAATAACTGTGTAACTTCTGAAATCGGAAAAAAAACTAAAAACGTTACTTGCAGACTTCCCATGTGCGAGGATCATCACTGATCACTCACTGCAATACAGTGAAAAAAACTTTTGCGACACCCACACTACCCTGCTATTAGCATCCAATTCATTGTTCATTTCTTTCACTTAAGTGGTTAAGGTTCTCATTAACACAGCAAATCAAAATAAATTTTGAAAAGTAGTTTTGTAATTTAACACATTATATCCTTTTACTGATTCAAACTTATACCCATATAAAACCCACAAGTGGCCGAAATTTTTTGATATTTCAACCACAAAACCATTTCAACAATATTAATTTTTCCATTCACTTCTCGACTCGAGCGTTATTTATTCCATCACTCTTCTCCCATCAACTTCTTCAAATAATAGAGAAAAATAAATAAACTCCCTACACAGCGTTGGAAACTGTGCATCCTCCTGCCGCCACCAACACCCACACCGGACTGATTTTGTTTCGAGAGTTTTTCCGGTGTTCATTCTATTTGGCATTTCAATAGCTCCAGTGAGTTATGCTCATCACTGATGATTTCTTATTCATGTCCCCTTTCATAATGATTTTACCGAAAAAAAATGGAATAGAAATAATCCATCGGCATATCCTTTAAGTCTTTAAATTACGGCTATAGAAACAACAACTGTGTATCTATATACCTAGCTACTTTTACTTTGCTTTAAATGAAATTTAACGCGTCGAAAAAGTAATTTACCCATACCTCATGTTCGCAAAAGACAACCTCACAAAGATCGCAACAACTCGATGAGAATCAACGGCTGTGTTATTTGAGGAACATACGTAGAACACAGAGAACCAACACAACGGAACAATTGCGTAACGCTGATTAAGCGGTCTTTTGTAGGTCGTCATTAATTGAACAGGATGTCGAATGTTCTTTTCGTTGGAACTGTGTGACAGGCGACCCTGTTGTAATCAAGGTTAACCTATATGTACGAAATAATATAAAAGGAAGGTACTGTGTATTGTGCTCCTATTATACCCTATTCTAAGGTTATATTATTATTCTTTTTTTTTAATCCGTGTGTCGGCAGAAATTGGCCCCTAAAACTGAAGCTAGAAAGCTGAAATTTGAACCATCTACTCTCTAGAGGCCCGAAACAATGAAGTGTAAGAATGTGTAATATCCGATACCTACTATGAAAAAAACAAATTTGTCGACAGTCAAATTTTGAGCTAAATTTTAATAATTGTTTAAAGGGGCCCAAAATGTTCGTGTGCTTAGATTTTTAAAACCCGGCAACTGACCCGCCCACAATTTAAAAAAAAATATTTTATCGAAAAGTTAAAATTTAAGCTGGGAAACTGAAATTTATAATAATAGACTAGCTGGCCCGGCAAACGTTGTTTTGCCATATAAATTATTTCTAGTGAATATTTTCTTAGGGAAATGAAAAATAACTAACTTATTGTAAGTGTGTTGGGATGTGGTCTATGACTTAAAGAGGAATTGAGCGCTGTGGACGTTTTGTCCCAACCGAAGTCGTCAACAACAAGTGCATGAAATCCACGCATGTGCTCTACAGCTGGTGTTTTATCAGGATTGATGACAATAGCGTGATTGTCAGTTTGTAATTTGTAAATATTTTTGTTTGGAAGCAAATAAGTTGAAAAGTTTTCTAAACAAACATATTTGATATCTAAATGCAATTGAACAGCGTTTTTGGTCAACATATCAACTGTTTTTAGACCCCATTCCAAGGGTATATTAATTTTGACGCGGAGTTTGAACCATACCATAATATTGCCCGTAGACCCGTATAAGTTACTATATTTATGATCAGTATCGATAGTAATGTCGATCATGTCCGTTCGTCTGTCGGCAAAAATTGGGCCCTTAACCATATATACTCTCCAGGTCCCCGAAACAATCAAGTTTAAAAATGTTTGAAATCCGCAGACAGACTCAAACTCGAAAAAAAAAAAACAAATTTATCGAAAAAATCGAATTTTTAGCTAGAAAGCTGAAATTTGTTATGATCTTTGAGTCATAAGACTGCTTGGGAGATGAAATTTCTAAAATCAGCCCACTGACACGCCCACAATTAAATAAAACAATTTTATTGGAAAGTCAAAATTTGAGCTAGAAAACTGAAATTTATGATATAGACTCTCTAGGTGTCTGCTGGGAATAAGAATAGTATATCCAAAAGTTCGCCAAGCGGACTGTAGCCCGTCCCTATGTTAATTGTTTGTTTTGCTTTAACATACTTTCTCACATTTTTTCTCTATTATTTGTTACTTTTTACCCTATAATAGCTTCTGTTTGCCATTTCATATTCAGTTCATTAACAATCACATTGATTATTCCATACGATTTGTACAAATTTCTACAATTTTATCATTCAATTTGTTTCTGTTGTTTAAGATAGGGATTCCGCACTTCAGAAAGGGATAGGGAAAATGGTGAAAATGGTCTATAGAGCATCCAGCTCGCCGACGATGCGTCTGGCATATGGTGAATTGAGTTTATTGTAGCCCCACCGCCCATAAAGTAAATTTGTAAAAATGTATGTGGTTCATTCGGCATTGGCAGCAATGAGCCCATTTTGTGATAAACTTGGCCTTTGATTTCGAATTTTAAATGGAATTGTTGACCATTTGCAGAATTATTTTTAACTATTTCTGTTGCTCCGAACGATGTCATTTGGAAACATGAATTAAATGTTTACTTCAGGAACAGGTTAGAATCGGGATCCGTACCGATAAGTAAGATGTTCAATCCAATTGTCTTTGTTGATTTCGTTCAGCTCGTGCCTCTTGTGATTGTGATTTACGAAATTGTGCCATGCTCATACGCACATCTGCATTATCTTGTTGGACTCGTTCGTCTGATCTTTGGGCTCTTCTATTTCGCATGTATGTCGTTCTATTCGTTCGACGGCCCAAATTGGTCCGTTTGCGTCTTGCTGCCATTGTTTACTACACACAGAAATAGATTAAATTGAAGTACTTAATGATGAAAAACAGTATACTGTTGTTTTGTTGCCAAAATAAATAAATACAAAATGAAAAAAAAATGAAAAAATCGAAAAAAAAACCTGTCGTAACACTCTGGGTTTTCAAAATAAGACATTTTGAAATTTTGATTTTTTTTAAACCCGTACTGAGCAAATACCTTTCCAACAAAGTATAAATCAAAATCGGTTCGGCCAATCTCGAGTTATGGGATTACATCGCTTCGAACACTTTCTTGTATATATATAGATACTAGCTGACCACCCCGGCTTCGCTCGGAGTCTTTATTAAAAAGAACAAAAACTTAAAATAAACATGCGAAAACAAAAGCAATGTTGCTGAAATATAAGACGACATTCAAGAGCAATCGCGGTAAGTCCCGTTGTGAAAATATATTAAAAAAAACAACCTTTCTCTTCCCCGTCTTGCGCGTTGCGGAGTTATTTTAAAATTGTGATATGAAATAAATAAATACGAAAAAAAAAATACTAAATATCTCCTAAGATATTAATTGCAAGCAAGTGATGTCAAGGACAATTTTGTTTACAATTAAATACTTGTGATTAATAACATATTTATTTGGATAAGGATTAATATTATGTTGATAAAACTCCTTCCCAAATATTGCATTAATTTGGAACAAATTTGATTACCATAAAAAAGGTTATAGTGAGTCAATCTTAAAAGATAAACATATACTGTCGCGGACTTTTTTTTAGAATTTTTAAAGAGGAACAATTCCATCATACATATTTTTACGTAACTTAAACCGTTTACGCAGCAGCGCACGCAGCGAAAACTCTCAAAATGGAATAATTTTCCCGTTTTGCAACAATTTCCAATGATGCTTCGCTCCTACTGGGCGCAGGGTGATGTTATAATGCCTAAAGTCTTTCTCGCCAAATGAACTATCCAACACAAAAACCAAACAAACTTTTCAGCTTTATAATATCATGAAGATGGCGTCGTAAAATCGCTCCATACAAAATGTATGGGAAAATGAATTTCCTTCATCATTTTTTTTTTCAGGGAATTTTCGATTGTTTGGCCGGAGACCAGTCCGAATTGGTGCGAATCATCAAAATCGGTCCAGGCGTTCTTGAGTTATGAGCGTAGTAACTAACGTCACTCTCTTTTATATATATTAAATTAAGATTAAGAATTTTCATTAAACAGAAATCAAATAAATATCTACATGAAAACACGTGAGGAAACATGTTAGGAATATGAAATTAAGACAATTTGAATCAGAGTAAAATCATGTACATATTTACATTATGTACCTTACCTTTGAAAAAATTCATTCTAAATTGAATTTGTAAATAATAATGAAAATAAACATAAGTTTATTGGCAATGTATGATCACATCGGCTTCAATTATATATTTTTGATTATAAATCATATATTTGGCTTTGTGTGCAATACACAATGTAGGTTTGTTATTGTTGACAGAGGGTGAGCGGAAGAAAAAGTTTGTCTTGGCTCAAAAAATTTTGGATTTATATTCCTCTTAAATGTGTTTTTTATTTATGTATAAAAGTACAATATAGACGCTAAAACAGCAACGAATGAAGAAACTGCGCAACTGAATCAAATGGCACAGTCAACGTGGACAGCGCCACCACAAAACAAAATTGACTGCTCCATTGATCGATAATAGATGGCGTTATGTAGCGTGTCTATCTGACAGTTCAATTGTGATACGATATGTCACATTCAAATTTGATTCTTTTTTTGGTTGTTGCCAAAATAAATAAATACAAAATGAAAAAAAAAAAATAAAAAATTTAAAAAAATCGAAAAAAAAAACAAAATAAGACATTTTGAATTTTGGTTTTTTTTTTCTTTTTTAAATCCGTACTGAGAAAATACCTTTCCAACAAAGTATAAATCATCAAAATCGGTTCGGCCAATCTCGAGTTAAGGGATTACATCCCTTCGAACACTTTCTTTTATATATATAGATATACTCTCTAGGGGTACTTAAAGCTCATTTTAAAGATTTTAAAAATCCGCCCAATACACGCTCACAATTTAAAAAAATCTTTCTATCGAAAAGTCAAAGTTTGAACTAGGAAGCTGAAATTCGGGATATATACTGTCTAGGGCCGTCAAGACTCATGTTTATATATTTTTCAAATCCGCCCACTGACACGCCCATTATTTAAAAAAAAGAACTGTTTTATTGAAGAAATAATTCTAAATGAAAGTCCTATTCATCGCAAAGTAGCTTTGTAGATAAAGTCGTTTTAACCAATTCCTTAACCCTTACTTCACTAGGTGAAAAAACTCGCATAAATACCTAGGTGAGTCCCAAGGACTCACTTTGCGTAATATGGCTTTTTTTTCAATATTTAGGATATGTTTCTGAAAAAAATTACTTTTGTTCTTTGAACTTCAACATCTTCCTGATAAAATAAAGCAAAAATATTTATAAAAATGCTCTATAATTAAGATTTATTCATGGCAGTTTCGAAGTCTTTTTTTGAAAAATCACATTTTTTAGAATTAAAAAAAAATACATAAAAAACCAGCAATTCACTTTTCAAAACAGAAAAATAACGCTTAAATCATATTTAATGCAAAAAGTAACTGTCTCCATATGAAGAAAAAAACGTGCAGGTACTCAAATGCAGACTTGATTTTTAGAAATTTTTACACTTTTTGCATATTTTGCGGGAGCATCCCAAGCAAACTGGATTCTTGCATGCGCAACAAAGGTATGCAGTCTTAGTCCTTTTTTTGGAGCTGCAAATATGGCAGTATTTTTGCTCACCTTTGGGAAGTTTTTCTTCTGCAGCATCGGGCGCGTCAGGTATTTCTCTTTTGGTAGTCGATGAAATTTATAGACGTAGTTCAAATGGCAAAATAGTGTTGTATAAACCCGAAATCAGGTTACTTCTGTTAAGATCTTCAACAGCTTGGCCTGGTTTACTTAAATCCATACTTATCACTGAATTTCTTGCAAAAAAAACAAAAAATAATAAAGCGAACACATATGCAAATTGTAACATAAGTAACTACCTGAGTCCATGTGACTCACTGATCACCAAAAAGTGACCCTTCCACTTATTGTAAAAACACATCCGACCAGTATCGCGTTTATCACCACACTACATGAAGGTACTGTGGATCTTATATGTGTGTGTGTAGAAATGCACGATCTGTGTGCGAAAGAAAAAAATCACCTAGTGAATTAAGGTTTATTATAAAGTTTTCTGTCATGATTGCTTTTAAGGAGCGATTTTATACAAACACTTTTTTTCGATAAAATCCTTTAAATGTTGTATGACAAAATATATAGATCGTTCTTAACAATTCACCCATACTTAGATTTTAGCCACGGGCACTTTATGTGGAATAGGAATAGGAATAGGGTACCCAACAGTTCGCACAAGCGGACAGCAGTGTTTTCCTATGTTTGAATCTGCTTATGATTATGATTATGTAATGTGGCGTTAATTTGCCAACGCTATTACTGGTTGTAAACGTGTGGGTCTGCATATTCCTTCGTACATTGATTTTGGACACGAGTGTTCCCTTCCCATTCACGTCCTTACATAATATTGCAGATACCGACAGACTCGAGCTCGGAACTTATACACACACATTCATAGTTTGAATGGAGAACACACTCCATCTACTTGCTAGATAAAATACACACAGGCAAGCCGTGAATCTTTTTGGTGAAAACGTGATGTGTGAAAGATTTCATCCTTAATTGGTATGTTTATTTCGAATGGTACATATTTCGAGAATGTACCGAGGGTCCTTGAACCCTTTATGTACTTTATCATCATAAGTGGAAAGCCTGCGTTTATGCTGCTCCTTAGCTTATAATTCGGTCCAAAGGGAATTGTATTTTGGTTTCAGATTTACCTTATCTCTCAAGGACATGGTCGAATTAATGGGATGAAAATGAAAGAAGATTTGAAAGTGTCAGCTCATAGCACCTTTATTGCTATTTATATTCGATTATGCTGTTTTCCCGAAGGCAAGTTAGAGTTAAAGTGTTTAGATTTTAGAAGTTTGCTTGACTGAGGATGGGGAGTTTGAACTTATCCGAGTGAATAAATTGGTTATTAAGTGTTTTCGGCGAACTTAATGCTAATTCCATTTATATACATTTACCTATCTAAAATGGTGGCTGGCTATAAAGGTAGTAACGTACGTAATTGGTATCGTAGTATAAGCAATAATCTGTGACGAGTTCTGCAATTGCGAAGTTTTAGCATTTTAGATTTTAATGATTGACTAATACTGATTTCTGGTAATTTAAATACCAAGGGAAATAGAGTTTGGTTAAGATGAAATTATTGCTGATTGAGTTGTGATTCCACTTCTTCTTCCTTTTAATGGCGGTGAGGCTATGATAAGGATTAAATGAATCATAACCCTCCCACTTAACCGCGTCGCTACTGGTCCGCCTGTGGGGTTCGTGGGTTCGACCTCATAAAATAACGGCAGGCCTCCCGGTTTTGAATCACTTCGTCGCTGAATCCAATCACATGCTGGCGTTCCTGCATTTGTGTTATCCAAGAGTTTTAAGGCATGCCTGTCTTTTGCGTTGTTTGTGATTCGACTACAAATGCAATATTATAAAAAAAAATCCCAAACATAGTTATTTTTAATCGCATGAAAAATGTCATTAGGATAGGAATCTACACCAACGATGACAGCAATGGCAATAATATAAACAAGGCTTAATAAATAAAGTGATAAGTCTGGTGTCCACAATGTATCGTTATAGGTCCAGATATAATTAGTTTCTTAATTCGTTTGATATATCGAATGCCGTTGGGTTGTACAATTCCAGGAAAGGTGATCTTTTATTTCCAAAATTAAAATACGTTTTCTATCCAACATACGGTGTGAACGTTTTAAGCCGTTATGCAGCAGACTAATCGACAAGTTCCAGTATGGCTTTTGTTACCGAAAATCGAGTATAAATTAACACACTGTACCATCAAATCGACCCATATCCGCAGGAAGAGTGTATAAATGTAACACACTTAAAGTATCTACCATCAAATCAACCCATTTGCACCAGTGAGAGCATCACTAAGCCAACTCGGGTTTCACACACTGGTTAATGCATTACTATAGGTTAGGTTGGGTAGATGGATGCACTTGTGACGGGTGTCACGGCTCACTTAGACAGTTTGGGTCCATTGTGTTTCTTATATATGTTTGGGAACCTGAAAAAGAGAAACAAAAGAAACCGCCGTCTAGCAGCTTAATAACTTGCTTAAGTAGAACCACACGGATTCATATGAGAATCTCAGGGGTTTTTTTATCAACCAGATCCTCAAAGAAGTAGCTGTCAACAATATTCAGTCTTTTGTTCTAAGGGCAGGGCATTCGCATAGTAAGTGATTCTATTTCTTCAACGTCACTGCAGCTCCTGCAGTAGTCGTTGTGCAGTATGTCCAGCCGCATGTGTAGAGGTGAGTGTGTTGGCTTGTGAGCCGTTCGGTGCAGGTTCAATCTCTGTAAGGAACAACAACATACGCTACCTATTCTCCAGCCTCTACACCAAAAGGAGGATTTTCGCCTGGTAGTACAGTGGACCATTACCGTGTCTGAGTGCTCTGGGATTTGGATTTCCTTTCAAAAAAATGCCCAGCCGCTCCGCTTGTATTCATTCATCTCCGATCCGTGCCTTGCTCGTTCGTCCGCTTTCTCGTTACCCGAGATGTCCTTGTACCCTGGTACACCACAGCATAGGACTACCGTATTGACGGTTGATATCTCGTCTAGGTGTTTTTGATTTTTTTGCATTTGCGGGTGGCATTGGTGCGATTGTAGTGCATTCACTAACTGATTGGCAGGTCGTGCGTTCGAATCCCGGCCAGGGCCGTGATTTTTAATTATATTCACATAAATAGAGATCTCCCTAAGCAATTTAGGCGCCACCCGTGGAGAAAAAAATACTAAGCACCAAAACTTCTTTCCTATCGACCTATTCTTTCTAATAGTAAGTAGCACCTAAAATCATGCAATACAATACTACATTGGTGCTGCTTACTGTTCAAAAAAAAAAAATGCATGCGCTGTGTTTAACACTATAAGGGTACATACATACAGAAAAAGCAAAGCCCCATATATAATTATAAAAAAAAAAAACACCGCCCTTGACTGGACTACTGACTCCATGGCTTTTATAGCCGCTTGGCTGTCAGAGCAAATTGTGATATGTTTGTAGGCTAGTTTGCGCCTCTTCACCTCCTTGGCAGCCCGAGTGATCGCAGCAGTCTCTGCCCATAACACGCTGCATTCATTGCTGAGTATAAATGATTGAGTCAGGTCCAGAGACTCATACAAGAAGCGTTCACCTGTACCCACGTCCATCTTGGATACGTCGGTGTAGATACCTATCTCCTCCTCTTCCGTGACCATTTTTTTTACTCCATGCTATTCTTTCGGGAATTTTATTGTTGTTGGCTTAGTTCCCATGTTAAGTGGGAACTAAGTCCATTTTTTTATGGGAACTTAGTCCACATTCAAATATAAGAAGAGGGAACTAACATCCAACATTTAGAATTAAACAAAAAACTGTAAAGTGCAGTTAGTTATCACACTCTTTAAGCAAAGTCTTAAGCTTATCATGGTGACATAAAGCCAAAGTTTCAAAACCGTACCTCGCACCTACTCCAAATCAAACAGTGACCCCAAGCAGGGGGGTTGCAGGGGGGCAGCATGCCCCCCCATATGCATTAAACTTTATGGAATCTACTTGCGATTTCGTAACTAATCTCATAAACAGTGCAATGCATATGGGGGGCATGCTGCCCCCCTGCAACCCCCCTGCTTGGGGTCGCTGTTTGATTTGGAGTAGGTGCAAGGTCACGGTACCTATATTACTCTGTCTCAGTTACAAGTTAATTTCTATTTTGTTAATAAAAATTGCAAAGTACCTACTTGACTCTTTAATTTTATTTTGTTCTTAGTCGACAGTGAGAATTTACTTCACATTAAAAGGGAACTAAAACCACTCAGAGTTTTGGGAATTTATTTCCCACCTTACATGGGAACTAAGTCCACTTCGCGAAAGTGGTTTTATTTCCCACTTAATGGGAACTAAGTCCCTCAGTGGACTTAGTTCCCGTGGACTTATTTCCCTGCACCTACTCAGTCATTGTGTTATGCAAAAGTGTACCAGCAATGTAGGACAGTTGCTGCGCTAGCGCAGTGAGTTAACACAGTGCTGAGTTACGCATATCTATAACATTTATCGTCAGGAACTTTTCATGACAATACCCGAATTCGGGATTGCTGAAAAATTGATCCAGCTGTGACGCGTCCAGTTGGAAAATACGCTTTGCAACAAATGTGCAAGGACATGCTCTATGATGCGCCTTTTTAAATAAAACAATTTTATTGAAAAACCAAAATTTGAGCTAGGGAGCTGAAATTTATAATATATACTCTCTAGGGGCCCTATAAGCTCATGTGTAAATATTTTCAAAATCCGTCTACTGACACGCCCACAATTTAATTTTTTTTTTTTTGAAAATCCAAAGTTTGAGCTAGGGAGGCCTTTATGCTCATGTGTAAATATTTTCAAAAGCCGCCCACTGACACGCCCACAATTTAAAAAAAACCTTTTTTGAAAATTCAAAGTTTGAGCTAGGGATCTGGAATTTATAATATATACTCTATAGGGGCCCTTTATGCTCATGTGTTAATTTTTTTAAAATCCGCCTACTGACACGCCCATAATTAAATAAAACATTTTTATTGAAACACCCAAGTTTGAGCTAGGGAGCGTTTTTTTTACAAAAGCTTAGTTTTTTTTATAAAATCCTTTAAATGTTATATAACAAAATATGTAGAGCGTTCTTAACAATTCAACCATACTTAGACTTTTATCACGCCCACTTATGAGGGATAGGAATGAGAATAGGGTATCCAACAGTTCGCCCAAGCGGACTGTAGCCCGTCCCTATGTTTTTAATATATTCTCGGAGCAAAAAGTGCGCAGGGCAATGATTAACCTTGAATTCCGCTAGGCCAACACCAAGCGTCCTGCTCATTACAGCAACTTTGATGCCAGGGAGTAGATACAAACTCCACGAATGACAGCTAAATGGAGTACCGATGAAGAGTTACTCTAGGAACCGTTGTATTCGAATGGAGTAACAGATACTTCCGCGAACACTACTAGCTGTACAAGCAATGGATGCAGTCCGCATATCTAAAACACGTCGACTACAGTCGCTACATTATTTTCTGAAGTAATTCAGCTAACTATTTTGTAAGTGTTTCCCATTACTAAATTAATCGAGACACTTGAGTTGAACCAGTGGGTTTCTATATTCAAAAAGTCAGCAAAACAATTTTGCACGCGTATCGTGCTACAAATGAGAATAAGAAAAAGAATCTGAGTAAGCAATTTATTTCGATAAAATCAACATTTTTACTGCAAATCCTCATATATCAAAATATTCATTTGAGATTTGCATAAAATGTATTTCAGTCCTAAAGTAAATATTTTCCAAAATCATTTAACATCAAATCATTGTAAGCAAATGTGGACGTTTCTTTGGGTTCGTAGGGACTCTGATTTATTTCACAATCGAATGAAATCAATCTTTCATCCACACAAAGCGGAAATCTTATTAAATATTTAGATTCTGCATTCTGCTCACATAAGCATTTTGAATATTTGAAACACTACCTCAGGTAGCCCGTTAACTTTTAAGTGTGTCACATTTCTTCGGCAACTGAGTAATTACATTACTTATATATTCACTAAAAGGAGGGGAATAACTTCTCATTAATTTGTCCAGACGCATCCCTACAATACAACAGAGTTTCAAAGGGAAAACAAAAAGCAACCACAGGAAAATACAAGGAAGAAGAGGAAATCAAATTTCGGATGAAATGTAAATTTTCTTTTGCCTTACAAAGAATATTGGCAATACCAGGCATCGCCCATCGACCATCGACCTTTTAAGAAAAACAAACTTCATCAGGGGTTGTCATCGTCAACGCGGAGAGATTTTCTTTTGTTCATTCGGTCCTTAAGCTCCATAAAAATTGAGTTTTCTGAAATTAGATTCCGATGGCTTTTTGGTGTGTAAGATGTGCTGGCGAAAAGAACCTGGTGGCGATGATAATTGTCTTTTTTTGAAGATAGCTATCTAAGTGAACAGAAGTGACAAGGAGCTTCCTCCTTCAAAGTGAATTCTTTGAATAAACACTTTTTGTGGCTAAGAGAAGGGAAATCAGCCGATGGTCTGGAAAAAAAGACTCCACATCAAGTTTTTGGGAAACGTTAAATGCAATTCAGGAGCAATAGTGGCAGTGGGGAGTGATTTTGCAGTGTTATCCGGATAAGTGCATCTTGTATGCAAAACTGGACTCCCTAATTGGAGTGGTGTGAGTCGGAAATACTTGATTTACTGGAAGTGTGGGAAAGCTTCAATCACGTTCGAATCGTTCGCACGTTTGGTACCCGTGTGTATGAGTGAAATAGTTTCCGTACTTATGCGGATAATGAAGTAGAGAAGTGACCAGGAATTTTCAAATTCAAAGTAAATACCCTATAAATAGAAAGTGTTTTTAAGGGAGTTTGAGTTGAGAAATTATTTTATTTATTTAATGTGTGAGGGGATACAAACAATTCGATGTTACGGGGGTTGGGGAAATAAATATTTTATGGACTTATCTTCTAATGATTATCGATGTTTTGGATGCTTGCGAGATGAAAGCAACAATATTTGTGTTTGACTTATGACATGAAACCAGAGGAAGTAAGTCTTTTAAACAGGATAACATAACTGTTACTCAACGTGGTTTTCATTAAAACCAAAAAATATATAATTTGGTCTGCGACGAGGTCCTTTCAATGGCGACTGAGGATATACTCACAGATCTAACACTCCGTTTCACGTGTTTACGAAAAGGTAGTTTCTTGATTTAATTTTGGAAATTTGTTTTAATCCTTCGATAATATGGAAAAAACCAAATGCAATATGAAAGACGGCAATATTATGTTTATGTTGTAGAAAAAAAAATGGGGTAAGGCAGATAAATTTAATTTTTATGATGCTTTCCACAATAAAGTCACAAAATTAGTCCTACCTACCAGTGGCGTGGCGTGGATAATTTTAAAAGGGAAGACGTTGAAAAATTTAGACACCTATAAAAATAAAAATCTTTAAAACCTGAAATAAAATAATTTTTAATGGGGATATTGTATCTACATAATATGCATTCCACATTGACTTAGCAAAAATATTCTAGCCACATTTTTTATACTTCAAGACATTAATATTTCAATCAACAATGAGCTTAAATCATAACAAAAGTGGCTTCAAAAGAAGCCGGTCTTGACAGACGCATGATACAATAACTTAAAAAAATTCAGCATAATGTGGATAGTAATTTTAAAATAAGAAAATTCAGAAGAATTATATGGATAATTCATTATATTTGTTAAAATATAAAAACGATACAAATAATAATGTCAGCAATAAAAATAAATCAAAATTAAAAACAGCTAAAATTCACACACTTAAAAAAAAAAAGTGAAAAGTTTTGTTAAAATATTAGTTCTTTATAATTATTTGTATTCTAATGCTATTCGACGATCTTTTTTGATAAACTCTGCCAATACCCTTTCATAGAAGTTTGGTCTATTTTTAATTTTAAGAAGAAGTCTTCTTTCTATCGATATGAGGGCTAAATCAGAGAGCCTATCCTCGCCCTGTGAGTTTCTTAAATAAGTATGAATTCTTTTTAAAGCAGAAAAAGACCTCTCAACGGAGGCAACGGAAATGGGAAGTGTTAAAAGTAAACTACTTAAGTTTAAGACTTGAGGGAACACTTCTTATAATGCTTCACTATTCAAATGGTTGTTAAGGTCGAGAACCTCAAACTGCCGAAGTGACGACGAAGAATATAAAACATTAAGTTCATTTTTTAATGCCGTGAAGTCAAAAATTCTAGGAAAAAACTTAATTAGGGAAGATATTTTTACATCTGGACTGGAACGAGAAAAAGTGTCATACTTCAAATTATTTAGTAAATCCAAAAATGTAAGATTACTAAATGATTTATATCTGGCATTTATTTGGCTAACTATATTGTCTTTAATTTCAACAAAAAGGCGCTTATAATTCGTCTTCAAATCGAAGTCAAGCAACCTGCGTTTACGTGGAGGTTCGATGCAATCATTTACGCTGTCATAAATAACTTCAAACATATTTAAAAAGTCAGAGCTTATCCATGACTCAAAACGTTCGATTTCTTGCTTGGCATAACTAACGTCTGTTTGTTTTTTTTGAATTAAATTAAATAATACATCGGTCTTTGCAAATATTTCAGAAAGGGTATGAAGCAAAAAACAGAATTCCTTGCTCTCTAATTTATTTAATAAACTTTCTGCCATCGAAAGTGTGTCAGTATCCCATTCCCTAGAGTCATTAATTATTTTACTAAAAGTTTCAATTATATCTATTCTACAGTTAAAGATTACGTTTATTATTCTTGAATGATAATGCCATCGAGTTTCCGATACTCCTGGCATGCGTCGATTGGAAATTTGTTTTAAAAGATTGGACCGCTTTGTGGATTTATTAAAAAATCGAACGATGCTATTAGTATAGCCAAAAAATAGTTTAAGTTCTGCTATGTTTTCTAGAGATCGGGATAGTACTAAATTTAAAACATGTGCATAACAAGGAATAAAATTTGCCATCGGGCATTCATCAAGGACCTTCTTTTGAACACCACCCCCCACTCGCCGGACATAACTGCGGCACCATCGTAGGATTGTCCTATTAACTTTTCCTTGCAGTCGTATGTTTCAAGAATTTTAAATATATGATTGGATAACTCATTTGCATTACGACTTGCGCTAACGTCAAAAAATCCAAGAAATCTTTCTTGTATACCATCCTCTGACAAGTACCGAAATATGGCACTCAGTTGTTCCCTATGACTCAAATCTGGTGTTTCGTCGATCATAATCGACACGAACCGAGCATCCTTGATTTCCGTTTTAATTTCGGATTTAATAACCGCCGCGATACTATGTATCAAATCGTTTTGAATATCGTTGGATAAACCTGAAAAAATTGGATTGTGTGTACTTGAACACTGCTCTAAATGGGATTCCAATAAAGTGTCATATTTAGATAAAAAATAAACCGCTTCGACATAATTGCCACGATTATCTGAACTAGACCTTTCATCATGACCGCGAAATGCTAACTCCTGTCTGCCTAATAAAATGACCGTGTCAATAAAACGTTCCATTAGTTTCCGATTTTTATCTACTTTTTTATTATGAACAACGAAAGAATTTCCTAAAGAAGTTTCAATGCGATTCGTGCCGAATTCGTGTAGGGATAAACAACAACGAATATGTTTTTCTGTCTTAATATGTTTTTTCGAAGAATTAACTAAATTATTTATATCAGTGAAACCCGTTCGGCTCCAAACACTGGCGGAGTTTGAAAAAAGAAGACAAGGAAAACAAAACATTTTATTAAGCTTGCAACTCCCAGTTAGCCACTTATATTTTTGGTATAAGGAAACATTAAAATGTGTCACAAAACCATCTCTCCTTTGGTAATTAATATTTATAAAAGGCATAGAGCGCCCTACGTCTATAACTTTTTTTTTATCAAGAAAAGATAGCTTACTAAAACTATTTGAATCCTCCAGGAGGAAATCAGTTAAACAGCAATCTACACTAATCAAAGACATTTCCAAAAAAAAATCTAAAACTGCACTAAAATTAAGAAGCTAAAATGTTTTTATCAGTAAGTTGGTAATAAAAGAAACTAAAAAATTACACATTAACCTTCACTTTCACTTTCACATCTAACTTTTCACTATTTTAATTTAAGATTTTATCAAATTGGCTTTACAAAACACTAGATTTTTTCAAGTTATTGCACTTGTGCAACGCAGTCTGTCAATAAATTCCAACTGATTCTAAATTAAAATTTGAATTCCTGCTTAAAAAAAAAACAAGTGTCGGTATTTTATTTGACATGAACTTCTCTTAAGCGATATTCTGAATTTACTCTGCTGACAAATTGCCATAATATTCTACCATATTTTATTTCATAAGACAAAAGTATAACAATAAATTTGTAAAAACATCGAAGCATTAACTATCACAAGAGAGAAAAATGAAAGCTCAACTTCTTACATCAACACGCATATCAATATCAACATCAAATTCAAAATCAAGAATCAACCCACATAACACATTCAGATATTATGTCATAAGAAAAAAGAAATAAGTCAAAGAACACCGTGTTATTAGACACAATGTTGCAAAAAAAACGAGTCAAACGTAGCACCTGCATTCCTGCAACATGTTGATATCTTCCGATTGAAACGCAATCATTGTATATGAACTTTATAGTATTCTCACTTCGTGTATACGACGATACGCCACCAAACGCCGTAAAAAAGAACCTTCAGAAAGCTTTTATGCATTTTTGTAGTTATTTCTGTTGTCTTTTCCCATTCTCGTTTATATTTGCAGTGCGTACTCTTTAGTACTCTTTCCTTTGTTAATGACGAAGATTTCCAAAAGTGTGTGTTTTGTCACTTTAATTTTTCTTTACTTCTCATGATGGGAATTGGTGAGAGGTGTGGGGTATACATATTTAATTATGCATTTTGGTAGTTATTTCTGTTGGCTTCCATTATCGTTAATATTTGCAATGCATACTCTTTAAGTAGCTACTCTTTCCTTCGATAATAAACAAGATTTGAATAAGTGTGTGTTTTGTCACTTTAATTTTTCTTTACTTCTCAGGATATGAATATGATGTGATCCTGAGAGGGGGTAGGGGATATGGTTGGTGTATTATGTGTTGGTTTTCAAGGAATTTTGGGGTAGGTTATCTCATATTGCAAGCAGCTGTATTTAAAAAAAGAAAAATTTCCGCCGGTTGAGCATCGTACTTTTGCAAAGCCACAAATTTTAACTTACAAAGTGAAACAAAGTGAATAAGAGTTTTTATTCGATTTCAAGACTTTCATTCTGATAAGTATCAAATTATTTATCATTATTATATTATTATTTCATTCTTTTTCATATATTTTTGTAGTGTACCCCAAATTGGTCATCAGGTCCAGATGAGCCTCTTGTCTAGGATTACTCCAAGATACTTGACTTCGTCGGAATACTCTACGACCGTGTCGTTTATTGTGATCAGATATAGGTCTTATTTCCTCCGTTTAGTGAAAGGAACGACCCATTTCTTGATCCATAGCATATACGTTTAATTCGTAGTTTAAAAACATGAATTTGATATTGCTTATACCTAGCGTTTTAATAAAAATTAAATTTTTCTAGACTATACATTTTAACTTTCTTTTAAAAAAAATGTCAGCTCACCCAAAAAAATGGAACTCACCCATACATTATGTCCTGGCTACGGCCGCAGTGGGCAGATTTTAAAAATTCTTAACATTTATTATTTCGGGCACGTAGAGAGTATATGGTTAAAATTTCAGCTTTCTAGCTTGAGTTTGAGATAGTAGATACACGTTACTATCGATGCTGATCACGAATATTTTACAAAAAAAACTGTTAAATTACAAGTGACCTGCCTCAACATTATTGTAGGTGATCCATTCCCTAATAGATAAATATACCTATCCAACAACTATTTCTTTGAATAACGGCTGTTACAACCAAATTGAATGTTTCCGAATCAAATACTGAAGAAATGATAGAAATCGGTGCATTTTTGGACGAGATACAGCGAAAATAGCAAAACCCTAAAAAATCATAAACTCATAATTCCTTGTTTGATGGAAAATACAAAAATACCGAAATCAGCTTTTATTCAATATCCTTTAGAAAAATGTTTCCTTTCCCCTTCCATCATCTGCCTCTCATCATACATTCTATTTACCAATCATATGGCGCGACCAAAGGCAATCAGTTGAAAATGCGAGATATCCATACAAGATAACAAAATTACATACAATGATAGAATTCTTATTTTTGTCAGAAATCCTTACGAAATACCTCATCAAAGAAAAGAGGACCAAGTAAACTCTTGGCTCTGTTTGGTTCTCTTTTCTTCGTTTTACCTTAATTCAAAGCTCATACAAATATTTTATGCTTAAATTGAGAATCAATTATGCCATCCTTTTTGTCTCCAAATTCGTGGAGGTCGAGCTTTTTGAGATCGTGTTGATGATTTTACTATAAAGTTTATATACAATGACGCAATGCTAATCGCAAAAGGGAGAATGAAATGAAACAATTCCAAGTATTCAGCGTGAGATTTGGTTTATAAGACGAAATGTAGCGTCTTTTTCTTTGAATATAAAAGCGGGTGTTGAACAAAGAGGATCGGAACCGCAATGCTTGTAGAAGAAAGGGATATAAAACAAGTAAATAAGACGGAAAAATATTTTTTATTCTATTATAGAGAGCAGCGGTAGTTGAAAACTTTTTACTAAGAGTATTTTTGTGACTCTTCGTTGGTTTGTTGTTTGTGATTTGTGGATTGTGGAATGTGGTTGAATCTTGATTCTTGAATGAAGTATGAAGATACAGACGAGAGGTAGAATGAAAATATTAAACTTATTCGATAGCTTATGTGTGAGTGTGTGTGTAGATTTTATTTTATAATTAAAATACGGGACGGGTTTCATTTTTCATATATTTATTTGGCAGATAGTGCTTACTTTTGGTGGATTTTTAAAAGGGAAGACGGTAGGAATCGTGTTATATGGACGCCACGCCACTGCTACCTACTACGATTGTATTCAGTAAGTAATTGGCAGGTCGTGTGCCGAATCCCGACCAGTGGCATGATTTTTAAAATTAAATACACACAACAAAACAGATCTCCCTAAAACAATTAAGGCGCCACCTGTGGAAAAAAATACCCTATCTCACCAAACCTCTTTCCTATCCTTCTATTCTTTCATGCAGTAAGTAACACCTAAAAACATGCAATGGATCATTTGCTGCAACAAACATAATGCCTGAGCTGTAGTTTCATTGCAAGGGTAACTGTATCAATTACACAAGCCAAAGAAATCCTTTTAGCGCACGCTAATTATAAAAAAAAACACGTGGAAAGGAAGGATTGGAACCTCCACCAACACAAACAACAAAACTGAATGTAACTTGTTGGAAATTAAGCTAGTTCAACAAAAATGTAGATTAATGGCAAGATCTACCCCAATTACAGTTCCCCTTCGCTCTCAGTACCTACTGCAAATTTCAACTCAAATTAATTAGTCTGGTGTCTACAGTGTAGGGGAGGTGTTCTACCTTGGTCCGCATTTCTTTTTTTAACGATTTACATCAAGTTTTTTCTGTGATTTGATGAAAATACCATACCATACCCGAAAAATTATATAAAATGACAAATTTGCGCAAATTTTTCATTTTATATAATTTTTCGGGATTCTTTTTTCGGGATTTTGGCTTTTCGGGATTTCGGCTTTTAGGGATTTTGGATTTTCTGGATTTTGGGTTTTCAGGATTTTGGTTTTCGGGATTATGTCCCCAACCCAGTATCCACAAACACATTCAGCGTTTCTGCAGCTTTCAAAGCCTCGGATGCACTGGGGATATAACACGTTTTCTCCAATCCGTCATCATTTTCGTCGCTATCTTGGTTGTTGATAATAACATTTGCACAATATTCTCCTCGGAGGGTTCTTCACAAGTTGTTACGGCATCATCAATAGCAGCATATTCTTCAAGCTCCTTGTTTTGTATGGGTATCTGATGATTTAAAGCTTTCATCCAAACAGAGAGCGGAACTTCATCTTCGTCGTCGAAATCCGCCGATACCGTGGAATTCGGGCGCATGACAATTTCTTGGGCAAATCCAGCATGTCTGAAGCAGTTAAAAATTGAGCTTTGTGTAATTTTATTCCAGGTATCGTAAATCATAAGTATAGCATCGAGAACCGTAATCTTTATTTCTTTGGCGCTGGCGTCTTTATTTGTATCAAGATAGTCTATAATTTTTAGAACTAAATTTTTGCGGAAGTGTGATTTAAGAGCTCGAATAATAGATCCATGGGCTGCAATCCGAAGTGGTATTAGGGGGCAGAAATTTCATAGTTACGCTTTTTTAATCACTGATTTTCGGATGTGCTGGACAATTGTCAATCAAAAGCAGAATTTTTTGTTTCTTGCTAGTTAGTTCACGGTCCCAATCACGTATCCACTTGATGAAAGTCTCAGATGTCATCCAGGCTCTCCGATTGCTCTCATAATCTACTGGCAATGACCGTACATTTTTAAAACATCTTGGGCGTCGGGCTTTGCCAATTATCAACAGCTTTTTTTTAACCGTGCCACTCATGTTTGCTGCAACCATCACAGTTATTCTCTCTTTGTTGACAGTTTTCCTCCAAGGCATTTTTCACCTTTAAACTTTAATGTTTTATCTGGTGTTAGTTTGTAAAACAAACCCGTCTCGTCCGCATTAAAAATTTCATCGTCGCTAAACTGCGCCCGCAGGTTAGGCCAAACTTTTGCTTGCCACTAACTCACATCAATTGGTGGACGGACACCGACTCTCCCGCTATCTTACTACCGACTATATTGTGTATTACCTTAAAATGATTAATCCAGCTTGCAGAGCAATGAAAATTAGGAATTCTCAACTCCTTAGCGAAAAAATTGGCCTTTTCCTGAAGCATAGGCCCGCTTACTATTATTCCCCGATTACGCTGCAGCTTAAACCACTGTAATAGTGCTTCCGCAACTAGTTCTTGAGTGGAGGCCCTCACTCGTTTCGGTTTCAAAACATTTGCATTGAACAGAGGGTCTATCTTATTCTTATTTTTCTTGATTGTAGATGTTGTTGAATAACTTACACCAAATTCCTTTGCAAGATTGACATTACTTTCACCAGCTTCCAAAAGCTATATAATAATAATTTTTTCTTCAATTGAGAAACTTTTTTTTTTAATCGAACTCATTTTAATTTACAAAAAAAATTGCACCGTCGCGTAACTCTGTTGCGTAAAAACTGTCGCCTGTCGCGCTAATTAGTACAGTACCTACTGCTATTGCATAGAGAAGAGAAAATTCAAAAAGTGGCATACTACGATTGCTTTATTTTTTTTAAACAACAACCACTCGTCGCTGTAACCGAGGAATTTATTGGAAAATTACGTCGTTTAAAAAACGTTAATGGGTGTTTACAGGTTTTAAAAATGTTCTGACTGCTACTTTTTAAGAATGAGATTTTCGCATCAGAGAGATTATTTCTATGATGCATCCAACTAATTTTTTTTTGTATGTACTATTGCAAAATTGAAACAAAAAAAAATTTACATTAATTTATTTTACTATGTCTTATAATTAGCTTACTATTGGTGTCATAATAGGTCGAAGAATCATCACCTGGATTAATGATAATTTATTGAACAATCCTTCTTATCGATCGGTCCAAAATTTCAGATTGCTCCTCGGTCCGCCAGTTTGCGTAACGATTATAGAAACATAAACTCTTGGCTTCCTCCAGTTTTTGGTTATATAATGAATCCATGAAAATGTCTTATATTTCTTTTCAAGTTCGTTCTATCACTGCTGTTGTTTTCTATAAACCTAATTTCAAGCCAAAACATATATCATTTAAATAAGTAGGATGCATCATAAAATAATTTCTCACTGATGCGAACAAATTTCATTCTAAAAACTCATAGGTACAAAATTATTAAGACCCGTAAACACTCATCCATTAATGTTTTTAGGAAATCCCACAGGTAAAATATATAAATATGTATATACAAAGTGGCGCCAAATTAATCACCCTATCGGAAGATATTATAATTTTTGCAAATGGCGTCGTACGTCAATCACATTTGTGAAAGCTGCAGTATACAAACAGACAAGCAATGAGCGCTATACTACGCAAGAGCGTGGAATAATTGTGTCGATTTGTTGACCAATAATCGGTCGGTGGTATTAGCGCAGCTTGTATTTTGACGTCGATTTCCTAATCGTGTCACGCGACCTTGTATGGAGTGGCCGCCACCGAACTAGTCGTTAGCTAGAGAATATCGCGGCTGTGACTGCCGATGTCGCTGAGAACGAAGAAACGAGACGACGGGCCACGCATTTGCGATCACCAGACGGACCCTACAGTGAAAGACTTACACATGTTTCCGTACAAAGTTCAAACAGTGCATCAGTTAATGCCTGCTTACCATCAGTCGTGTGTGAATTACTGCCAAGCCTTCCGCAATCTCAACAACGAAGAGGGCAATTTTGTGTCGAAAATCATCATGAGCGACAAGGCGCATTTCCACTTAAGCGGTTACATCATTAAGCAAAAACTTCATTTCTGGGGCACTGAAAATCCGCGTGTGATGAACGAAGAGCCATTACATCCCGTCAAAGTCACTGTTTGGTTAGGCGTTTACGCGGGAGGAGTCATTGGGCCGGATTTTTTTTTTGAGGACGTCATCGGCAGTACGGTCACTGTTACTTGTGAACGCTACAGGGCCATGATAAACGACTTTTTGCTGCCGGAATTGGATGAGCGGGGCTTGGTGAACATGTGGTTTGAACAAGACGGTGCAATCGCACACACAGCACAAGCTATAATGGATATTGTGAAGGAAGCGTTTCGCGCTCGCGTAATCACCCGTTTTGGCGATTTGGGATGGGCAGCAAGATCGCCCGATCTAAGCATCCAGACTTCTTTCTTTGGGGGTACTTGAACTCGCGGGTTTATGCCAACAAGCCTCAGACAATCGCGCTTAAGGAGAGTATTCGACAGGAATGCGAACAGTTATCGCCGGAAATCTTGCGGAAAGTCATCGAAAATGCGATAAAACGGCCACAAATGTGTATTAACACTCGCGGCAGCCACTTGCAGGATATCATCTTTCCCACTTCACAGAAAAAATTGTAAAGGTCCAAATAAAGATTTCCATCACTCAAAATCATTTTTTTGTATTTATTAAAAAAGTTATTCAAAAACAAAATTGATTAATTTTGTATATGTTTGTATATATATATTTAACACGTCGCCCCAGGTACCTGGTGCTAAACCACAAACTATAAAACTATAAAAGCATAGAATCAAACTCAAGTCCTAAGTCACATGGAGCTTTACATACTTAACCCCACTTCATTGTGCAAAAGATTTATTTTTTATTTTAAGTGTGCTGAAATTTGTCAATCCTAATAAAAAAAATCTTTAACCCAGAACCTTATGTTTTCGAAGTAAATTTGACACCCAATGATATTCTTTGTCTCCCACACCAGGATTGGAATACCTTTTTGAAAACTGTATAATAAACCGTGACCATACCTCATGAAAAAAGTCCATTACTGGAATGTTATCTCTATTTTCCTGTGATGGAAAAAAACAAAACCAACCCTTAGTCACATCAAAGCTCCGATGGTGGAAACAATGTTCGCATATCTTAGCTCTGTTCTTTGCAGCTATTTTCGTATTTTTTTGCATAGTATTTGAAAATTAAAGAGATGCATAGCGAAATTTTAAGAGAACTGCGCAATAGATTGGCTAATTGAATTGGTTTGCACTATTCAACACCTTACCCTATCATTAGAGGTCCAGATATATTTGGTAAAGTTTGCACCTGTATTCGTTCATCCAAGGCCATAGACTAATAATATTTCAGAAAATCTGATCCATAATTTCCAAGTTGTCTAACATTATTATGCAACTTCTCCTATTTTAATCTTAGTTTTAAATACTTACTGATTCTTGGAGCATTTTTCTTCTTTTTCTACCCAGTCCAACATTATGAGCCGTATGTGAGTTTTCCATCCTAATCCTATGATTACGCGAGGCCTTATATCGTTCAAAGGTACTTGGCTTTTGACAATAGATTCTAAAAATATGTGATCTTTTTACACTTGGGAATCACTCTTCCATTGATTTAATGTCTGGAATAGTTCGGAGTGGATCAGAGAACGGGCAGCACAAGTATTCTGTTATTTTTCTTCGGACTAATACGATATCCAATTGATCCTAGCTTATGATGGCTCTATCTTCAGCAAAGAATAACTGGTTCATATATTTAAGGGCTCTTATCAATATCAAGGGCTTAAGACGCTTAATTGGTGAACACAGACGTTGATTGCGAACTCCTCGGTAACTCCAGTGGGGCATCTTACTGTTGGTTTTACTCCCTAATACATGTCTAGAACTCCTCGTTGTCTAATTGTAACGTTTTATACATATACGAATTTTATGGAGAGGAACAACGCGGCCCAGGCTTTGGTGATAATGACGTATACGTATTCAATCACAATCCCCGACCATCACCGAACCTCACGGATCGAACCGTAACCGGATACACGCACCGTAATTTTTTTTTTTTTTTTTTTTTACACTATCAGCTCAGTGTCGTGGAGTGCTTAAAGCAAGCAACTATCACGAGCAGAAATTGCCGGCACTAAAAGTGCTCTCACTGGCTCATCATTTAGTGCAGGTGTTAGTAAGGACAAAACAATTAAAAATACAATAATTATGTACCTATAAAATACGAGTACTAACACAGACACAAAATAATGCAAACAATTAAGACATTAAAGCATTATTACGCAAAATATTTTTTAGCTTAATTTTACTAACATGCAAGTCAATCACATGATCATTTAGATTATAGATTCTACTCATGCGACTAATAGGCTCATGCCTTCCATAATTCGTTCTATGATGGGGGCTGAACAATAATTCAACACTGCGTAAATTATGGGCACCACCACGAAAATTAAAGCCAATAGACGACAGCAAGTCAGGTGCATCTATTTGACCGGATATTAGCTGCTGTAAAAAAATGATATCGCTATTAAGCCTTCGTTGAGAAAGGGGTAACATTTGAAGAAGCTTGATACGTTGACTGTAGGGAGGAAGGTTAAATGGATCATCCCATGGAAGTCCTCTAAGTGCAAATCGAATAAATTTACGTTGAATGGCCTCTATTCGATTTGAATGAATGTTGTAGAACGGTGTCCAAACTTGAGAGGCATACTCTAGAATCGGACGAACAAAACAATTGTACAATGACATAGAAACATAAGGGTCATTAAATTCTTTGGCCCACCGTTTTACGAAGCCCAACATAGAATTAGATTTATTAATAATAGAATTAATATGCTTAGCAAAATCCAGTTTGGGGTCGAAATAAACCCCAAGATCCTTAAAATTATCAACACTACAAAGAATATGTTGAGACAGAGAGTATTGAAAGGTGGAAGCGATATTCTTTCTAGAGAATGTCATATGTTGACATTTAGTTGGGTTCAGGGATAAACCGTTTTTATCACACCAATTGGCGAAGCTATTAATGTCAGATTGAAGAAACATTCTGTCTTGCTGACTAGTGATAGAGTAGTAATGCGCAAATGCAAACACAATCTAGTTTCTTTGAACTGTTCGTCCCGTAGACTAACCTTATGACGTAAATATAGGTCTATAGCCAGTCCGGCAGATGGGTACGAACGGTGTTACGTTTTTATACATGCCTCAGGAGCGTTATTGTTATCTGTAAATATTAAAATAATATGGCGCAATAGTCTTTTCTATTCATAGACTTATGTTGTTTTTCCCTCTTAATTCCCAGTGGTGGTGATTATGCCGGTATTTAATCACCTAAGTGTGTGTCCCCTCATATATCGTGAAGCTATTCCGCCTCTCGATATCCATGGCTGCCAAGTCACTCAATTATGTATTTATGAAAGCCCCTAAAGCGAACGTTCCACTTAACCGTCTTCGCTCATCAACCCCTCACAACGACTGTCTCCACCACCTTGATGTAGCTAAACTACAACGCCATCGTTATCTGAAATTAATTACGTAAATGGGTCCAACTAAAGGAGGAGTGGATGATCGTGATACATTTATTCAAAAACTTTAATTATTGTTACTTAAAATTAACTTATATCTACGCTAAATAAGGTCTACCATCCATAATAACGGAACCAATTAGGGCGGGTCATTAGTAAAAAAAAGAATTAGTCAATCTTCACTACGTGCAGATACTTTCGCTAATACAATATGTATTTATAGCACACTGTAATGTTATAATGGATTTTAATGTGCATTATGGCGCAGGTCCGAGTCTCTACTTAGCAATTAATAATCCTAGTGAATCCCTAAACCATGGGTGTGCGTGACAATCGCAACTCTCCACATGGGCTCAGTGAACTTAGGCACCAAAGGCACACACGGTGTGGATCGTGTTCTCTGGTGCATGTATTTGGTAATTCGCTTGGTTTGCTCCCCTAGAGGCCGACAGGTGGCGTGGCGGAGACTTTTGAAAGAAGTCTATTAACTTTCACAGATGTTTGATTGGTTTAATTAACTGCACTGATTTTCTATTTAAATCCCATTAATAAGTTGAGGCGTTGGAGGTAGTACTATCACACGCACAAAAAAAAACTGGTCGTTGCCGACGCTCCGCGACACAAATACTTATCCTCACCGGAATCAAATGGGGGGCACAGCATATTGATGACCGCTAGATGCTAGGAAACAGATTATAAAGGAAACAGCACACTGATTAACAGGCGTCGAATCTCTGCACTCGAACTCCCTTCACAGAAAAATAATACGAAATGTTAGGCCTCTCCTCACTAAAATCTATTTATAGTTATGCTTTGTAGATAATGGTTCTCACTACGAATAGCTACATGAGATTGGAATATGCGGATATGTAACGTAAATATACATATAACGTATAAATATGCCTTACAATTTTTATGATGACCTCTATTGAACTCCGAGCAATAGATCGTGAGATATTTGCGAAAAACAGATTTTCGTGACCTTTTGACCTTCATAACTTTTTAAGCCGGCACGATATCAATTTTTTACATCTTCATTACAACACCGTAGTAAAGGTGTATACAAAAATTCAGCTCACTAGGAATTATTCCGCAGATTGGGGTTAAAAATGTCTAAAATGACTGGGCTATAATGCTCCTTTCTCGCGCTGAAGATGGGAATTGAACGCTGCCTCGTAGTACTGTTGTCGTTGTGTGCCCATCCGCTTGTGGATTCGGGCGCTGTCCGAATATTTCGGGTGGTGAAATCTCTCAATCGAGACGACGGCTTGGGCATAGGTAACTGTGTGCTGCCGACTGATGGTAAAGATAGGACGAACCCCGCCAATCTCCGGTCGATTAGTCTGCTTCCGTATATTAGCAAGGTCTTTGAAAAGGTTTCAGTTTTTCAGTTTAGTTCAGTTTAGTTCAGTTTATTTCTCAGTTCCAATAATACTCGTAATTACGGTTAAATTTACAATATTGCGTAGACATGATATTAATACAAAATTTTAAATTAAAAAGAGAAACATGAGACATTTTATATTTTAAAATAAAATAGTGTTAAATGCCTATTATGAAAAATAAATAATTAAATTAAGCAAACTGTGGATGGGGTGACCCTTGGAAAAACAAAAAAAAAAAAAAAAAATAATAATAGCAAAACAAAAGAGAAAAAAAAAATGTACTCGTTCCTAGAAGGACAACAAAATTGAATAAGCAAATAAGCAGATTACATGTAATTTTAAAAGAGAAAAGAGATAGGCATATAAGATAGATACTAATACTACTTAGACTAAGAAACCTACTGGAGTTTGAGAAATATATGGTTTTTATTAAAATAATTAATTATTTAGTCCCGACAGAGAGTTTCGACATCACTGAATTCTAAGCTCATTAACCAGGTTTTCAATTCCTTTAGAAATTTAGCATCTGAGGTGATAGTTCTTAACAAAAGTGGAAGTTTATTAAATAAACGACAAGAGGATACAGTGAAAAAGTTTCTAAACGCTGTGGTGCGAAAAGTTGGTACAGATACTACATTCAGAAGGTTGCCTCGAAGATTATAACTGTCTAGAATTCTAAAATTCCGATTGCCAGATTTGATAAAGAATGCTTTGAGCACTTTAAAGCAATAAAGATGACGGATTGGAAGAATGTTCAAATTTTTGAATAGCGGAAAACTGTGATGCAGACGATTTTTTAGGCATACTTTTTTCACTGTATATTTTTGGAGAGTTAATATTGGTTGAATTTTGTTAAAGTGTGTTCCTCCCCAGCAGCTTATACCATATTGAAGTTGGGAATGAAAAATTCCATAATATACAGTTTCTAGTAACTTTGAAGAGCAAACACTTCTCAAATAGAAAAAATATCTCAGCGCAAGACGAAAATATTTTCTTAAAGCCTCAGTATGTTTTGAGAAGGACAAACTTGAGTCAATGATTAACCCCAAGTACTTGAACTCATCAACTTTTTCAATCAAGAAGCAATTGGCATTGCAGTTAAGGCCGCTAGAGAAAATTTCCAAGGAGTAACAGGCACATAAGGTAAGCTTAAATTTTGGACACTCTGGTGCATGATAAAAGATATCTACATCAGGAGCATTTTTATTTGATAGGCTAAAAAACATTATTTTGGTCTTAGAGCTTATGACAAGTTTATGCTCAGCAAACCATACTCTTAATAAATGAAGGTCCCAGTTAATATCTGAAACAAGCTCTAAGAGACTTACTGAGCCATAAGCACAACCTATATCGTCAGCAAAAGCCTTTAACACACCTTTAAATTTAAGGCTGAAGAGAGAACTTATATAGACAAGGAAAAGTATAGGTCCCAAAACAGATCCTTGTGGTACACCTATATTTATATATTGAATACTACTCATCATTTCATCTATTTTCACTCGTTGGGTCCTATCCTTAACATATGATTTAAGCCAGTCGAGCACAAAATCTCTGAAGCCAGCTTTGTAGAGCTTTTCCAACAACAGATCATGGTTAACCATATCAAAAGCTTTTGCTATATCCACGAAAAGGCCGGCTGTATTTAATGTTTTATCTAAACTCGAATAAAGCTGAGAACAGAAATCCAAAAGTGCATCCTCGGATACTTTGATAATATATCGATAAAAATGTCAAACGATTTATTACAGTCTACTTAGCAATACACTTTATTCCATGCCTCAAAACAGAGCAGAGATCGTAGTTCGGCTAATTCAATTTTACTTTTGGTATTGTGCTGACTGCAGCTATTAGTTTTACTAGTTTTCATAGCCTCATTAACAAGCAAACCAGTCATCGAATGATCGGTGATGCCAAGATCAAAAACACAAGTTTCACACAAACGTACAGACATTTTAGCAAACCTCCCATGGATGTGGTCTAAGCATATGCCAGAGTCACTTCTTGTTGGTTCATTTATAAAAGATACCAATCCATGACAAGATAATAAATAAATTCAATAATTTACTTGTATTCGAGCTATTTTCCAAAATATCAATATTAAAATCCCCAAGAACTATAAGATTTTTTGACTTCTCTACGTCAAGAATATTTGAAAATTCTTCCAAAAACATTAAGGAATTAAAATTATGTAATCTATAAACACACAAAATAACATATTTTTCAACACCAACATCAAAGGATAATTTCAAGACATCAGCACTCAGACAAGCAATTTTAGTCTCTACACATTCATAATCCTCTTTCGCAAAACATCCTAATCCACCTGCAGCATAATTTTTATTAGTATTAGCAAGGAACTCAAAACCCGGTAGCGAATAATTATCTTTCTCAGAACCGTATATAAAAATCTCTGACACAAAAATAAAATCAGGCAAACAAGCAAAAGTATCCAAATGGCACACAAAAGAACCAAAATTTTCTCTCAAACTCCTTACATTTTGATGAGCAAAAAAAAGTTTCTCATTGCAAAAGGTTCTATCTTTTAAAACATTTTCAATTATGAAGGTTGAGATGGAGACATCATTATCAATAAGATCTTCAAGATCCATTTATAAATATTATTTGTGTTGTAAAAAAAAAAATGTACGACAAGTGCACAAACGCGCTACAGTTTTGATAAATCATTAAAAGATCTTATTGTTATGATATCTCCACCTTCCACTTTTTTCAATAAAACTTTGTTATTTCTATACCAAACATATGCATAGCCCTTCGCCTTCTTTACCTCCTTCGTCTGCATCAAGAACGCTTGTGTGTATTTCGTGAGAGCGTCATTGATTTAAATGTTCGAATAGTTTTAGTTTCTGCCTTTGCTGCTGCCTCTGCCGCCACTACCACTAACGTCATTGCCGCTGCCGGCGCCGCCGCTGCTGCCATGCAATGTATTTGTATTCAAATGTTGTTTTCTCTTTTTCTTCTCTTGCATTATATTTTGTTTAAGAGCTGGCTCTGCAAATCTCACACACAGAGCTGCCAACTAATGTCATTAAAATTATGCCCAATTTTTCATTAAATTATGCCCTTTTCAATTAAATTATGCCCATTTAAAAAAAAAAAAAATCAAAATAATAATGAAAATGAAAGAGGCATACATTTTTGGCATTTTAAAGGTCTTTCATTAAGGACTTGACAACTTCTTTTTTAAATAAAATGCAAATTACTTGAGATATCTCAAGAAACAATTTATTGGCTTGAATTACTCTCAAAACATTTATGCCTGGAACTCGACTTCGTTCATATGTCTACCACGGGAACATCTGCAGCGGTCGATACCTTGAACCCAATTTTCGATGACTCAGCCGCACTTTTCGACCGATACGGCCGGCGCATAGACCATTGATTTAATGTAGCCCCATAAAAAAAAGTCTAGAGGCTTTAAATCACACGATCTCTGTAGCCAATAGACGGGTTCGTTTCAATAACTCGATTTTTGCACCCGCTGTGTGGCTTGTGGCACCGTCTTGTTGGAACCACATATCACTGATGTCCAATTCATCCAACTGCTCAAAGAAATAACGTTCCAATGTCTCTGTAGCGAATACTATTAACCGTTACGTGACGGTAATTTTCATCGACGAACAAAAAACGCTCCAATGACGCCACCGGCATGAAAACCGCACCAAACAGTGACTTTTTGCCTATAAATTGCTGTTTCATGAAGCACATGAGGATTCTCACCTGTACAGTAACGCATATTTTGCTTATTGACGAAGCCGTTTAACCAAAATGCACTTCATCGCTGAAGATGATATTGCGATGAAACGTACTTCGCTTCATAATATGATCAAGTGGCTTTAGTTATTGAGGCAGCTTGAATTTGTAAGAGTATAGGCCAAGATCCTTGCGCAAAATTCGCCATAATGTGGTTTGGGAGAGGCCCAATTCTTGAGAACGCCGTGAAATTGACTGATTTGGCTGGTTTGCGACGGACAAGATGGCAGCAATATTCTCCACACTTCGGCCAAAATGTAGTCTCCCTGGCACGGCAACATCAAGCAGCGAATATTCTGACTCAAATTTGTTCACTAGACTATGTGTCTACTGGGACAAGAATTACATCCGAAAATTGGCGTTATCGCTCTTGAAGTTGCGACCATTGACTCGGAAATCCGGTATTAAGTTTTAATTATTTGTAAACGTGGTTCCTTTCTGTACTTCACTATGATGAAAATCTTGATTTTATTTAATATTTTGAGATTGACAATTCGGTAATCGGTTTAAGGGTGCGTTCACACTGAAAGTTTGAAGTTGTCAAGTCGCTAATGAAAGACTATTTATTAGTATTTAAATAAATAGAAAACCTCTGAACATAAACAACATCAAATCACAGATAACAAAATTATTCATAGTCTTTCATGTAATTTTAAGTGAAAATAACATAAAATCGTAGCAAATAAATTATAACATAAAACAAAATCACAGAAAAAAAATTCATTTAAAAAACCTAAGCGACAGAAGTTAAAATTATATAGAATCTTGATCTTCATCATAGTCTTTAAAGTCATACATTGTTTGGAAAAAATTGAAATGGCTTTCATGTAACACTTTCGTGGCAGTCTTCATTTTTAAAAAGCCTTTGCGCGTGTTATATATATATTAAGGTTTCAACATTTAACGAATTTCTTACCTTTGGCTTGTTTTGATTTATTGCTGAACAAATTCGCTCAACCAAAGATGATCAAAGTGGGAGACAGAACATGCTAGTTAAAAAATTGTCTAACTGTGGAAACATTTTGGAATTATCCCTTTTTGTATGTCTGAATTATGTTTTTAGGTTTGAATTACGAATGTTTGACATGAAATAAGCGTAAAAAAATTGCTGTAAAATTGTGCCCATTTCAGCATATTTTCAGATTAAGTTGCCCAGGTGCCCAAGGCTTCAAAATTATGCCCAAAAGGCATAATTATGCCCCAGTTGGCAGCGCTGTCACACAGATGATGCTTTTGTAATTGTAACTCGATAATGATGGGGAACTCTCTTTATCACTATTGCTGGACTGTTTTATTTTTCTGACGTAGCAGTTCTCCACTTGTTGTTTAGTGACCTTTACACCCAGTAAATCAGAAAATATTTTTTGTGCTGTGTACAGAGGGTTTGCCTGGTCAACATCAGTTACTCCAGTCACCTCAACGCAGTTTCTCAGAGAGCTTTGTTGTTGCCAATTGAGCCTACTTTCGAGTGAATGGATTTTCGATTTTAACTCAACGTTTTCTTCCGTCAGCTCTTGTATAGACTTTAGAAATTTTATATTTGTTGCTTCCAGGCTTGTTATTTTATTTTCTAGGCTTGAGAGTTTGTTGAAAATCCGCATTAGAGTACCATCCGCCGTTGAAAATGAAGGTGATAATGAATTAAGGGGTATTTCGCCTTCTGAAGGTGCAGGAGTTTGAATCGATCGACGTCTAGCGGAGAAACACTTGTCGCATCGAAACGACTTTCCACTGGATTTCATATAATCCACATCAGCTTGTAAGATGTTGGCACAATTGAAATGAAGCAATGCATTGCAGTCGATACAATTAATTTTTTGAGCGAAATTTCTTTCGATTTTTTCGGCACAAATCGAGCAACTCATTTTAAATGTTGATTATTGTAGTTTAGTATAGACAAAGAGTAACGCACCCCACGACACTCAAGAGAATACTGTCATTGTCATTAGATTGTCAATAGAGGCCTGTTGAAGTGGGTCAAGGGCAATAACATAATTCCGGACAACCAATTAGGTTTCTGGGCGGGGATGACACTATTCATGCCGCGTCGAAGTTGGTTTCCGACATTCAGTGGAATAAATGCAATAGCCAATGCACGGGTGCTGGTCCGGTTGATTTTAAGAAGGCTTTCGACACCGTATGGTTAGAGAGACATTGAAGTTGACCAGGAAGGGGATAACTTCGAACAACTCTATAAAATACTATCCCAACAAGGTCCTATACGATGGGGCTCAGTTGAACAAGATTGACAATTTCCTCATTAAGGTGACTCGAAGCCAAGTTGCAATGGCGATAGCCAGCGACGATTGCCTGATCATTGGGGCTTACTACCCCAATGAAATGTACATAGAGAGTACGCTCCCGTCTGACTTTATCTCCCTGGAGGCATTTGTCCATATTGATGCTAAAGGGCTGGTCCAGACAAGGGATGGTATTCCGGCATTACACCACACTAACGCAGCGCGAGAAATAAGCGGCGGGGACATCGCCAATACTCATGAGCTCCTGCGTTTCAGTACCGCAAAAGCGGAGAGGGATAATTTCGATACGGAAAAGCAATTAGCCGAATTTTGGTGGTTTTTTGAGGGGGAGGGATTAACATGTCGTCCCTAGACGGTGTGTTACTCTAGGTAACATCCTCTTAGTTTATATATGTTAGATTAAGTTAGCTAGGGAGAGGCTGTGCTCGCCAACTTGTGGTTGTTTGCACGTTCACGACTGCCAGGCACTCAGAAAGCAATTGGGTTTTTGACTACATGGCTCGGCCACATTGAACGCTATGGCGCTTGGTCTGGAAAACTGGAAGCAGTGGATGGAATTCTGCAGTATCTCAGGCAGAGACTCTTCACGGGCGGGAACTCGTTAAGTAAGTAAGTAAGTTTAACATCGTCAATAGCTAGTATAAAAAGCCTTGCGCCTGAGTAACTTCCTTGAGGAAATCCAGTATGAACAGTGAAATGTTCTGAGAGTGAACCTCCAAATTTAATTTGATAAGCCCTTGCCCTAAGGTGTGAATCAAAACATTTCATGACGCCTGAAGGGACATTAAAGCCATGAGTTAAAATACAAACGATTGATAAATGAGCCGCCTGGTCGAAAGCCTTGGAGAAGTCAGTGTATTTGCGGTCATTTTCTCAATATTTTTTAAGGCATTGCATGCTGACAGGATCTGTTTTTTAAAAATCCATGCTTTTATATAATATCACATTACGATAGACAAATATCAACTTCTCACAAACAATTTGCTCGAAGAGCTGAAGTTTCGAAATACAATTAGTGATATCAGCACTTTTTCAAAGACTATTAAGTTTTCCTGTAGTATTGGACGATTCAAACAGATACTTTACATAGGGACTAATGGCATGCCTACATTTGATAAGAACAAATGATGCATGACCATAGGGCCCTGATGAATAGTCAGAATCAGAGAACAAAATAATTTCAAACCGTATCCTAATCAAATTTTAATCAACTTGAAGAGAAGTAGGTATCTATGGCTGAATGGCTTACTAAATTGATCAACAAACACATTACGTGCAGCTAGCGAATTAGTAATTGTACAGCTGTTATAAGTCAAATTAGTTGGAAATCTTTCCATTATTTATAGATTTCAGAAAAATAAACGCTTCAAAAAAAATTGTTTGATCGACAACAGCAATCAATAAATTAAAGAATTTCCTTTACGTAGTATAACTTAAAATACCTGAAATAACAGTCTGTATTGATAGTAAAACAAATAAAATTGACACACTAAGCTATTATTGGCAATAACATTTTTTGCTTCAAAATAAGGAAATACACACGTGTTAGATTTACCGATAATACGAGTAACTTATGGTATAAAAGTAATAACTCACATATAATCCACCAGTATCAGAACAGCAATCATTCTTTAACCATGAAACTACTTCTGACAGTTATTGCAATTGCAATTGGGCTAGCTTCGGCTGATGTTGAGACCAGTGTAAGTTGTTAAGCTAACTTAAGTAAACTTAATTAAAAAATGAAAAATGACTAGGCCCAACGGATCGCCAATTTAAACTACCCAACAGAGACTCATAGTGTACAGACGTCAGATGGTTACATTCTGACCACTTTCCGCATTCCACACTCACCAAAGCTGAATAACCAGAACGAAAGCCGACCAGTTGTATTTTTGCAGCATGGTGTTTTTAGCAGCTCTGACGTTTTTATTCTTAATGAGGAAGCTCTCGGCTTCGCCCTAGCTGATGCCGGGTTCGATGTCTGGATGGGCAATAATCGTGGTAATACCTACTCCAGAAAACACGCTACCTTATCACCGAGCGAGCGGAGTTTCTGGGAATATAGTTTTCATGAAATCGGCACCAAGGACATGCCAGCCATGATTGACTATGTGCTCGACTACACCAAGGAGGATTCTCTTCACTTCGTTGGACACTCCACAGGCACCACGTTCTTCTTAGTCCTCACGTCGGAACTACCAAGCTACAATGCCAAAATCAATACAGCATATTTGCTGGGGCCTGCGGCATTCCAGGAGCACATGCCAAGTAAAAGGTCTGAGCGAACTGCTCCGGTACTTGGAAAACCAAACGGCATAATAAGCAATTTGTTCGCAGCACGTGAATTGTTGCCGAGTAACAATGTCAGGTCCGGTATGGCGAAATATGTATGTCGCGATGGCTCATTATTCCAGCCACTATGCGCCGAAGCCCTTTTCAACGTATACGGGACGGATTCAATCCACATAAACAAAGTAAGTATTCATTTGACGCCATTTAGTGAAGTGAACTTACATAGTCGTACTCTTAAATAATTTTTGTCAGACGCTGCTGCCAGAAGTGTTCAAAACACACCCAGCCGGCACTTCGACCTCTGTAATTATTCACTCGCTGCAATTGAAACTATCTGGATTCTTTAGGCAGTTCGACCATGGAATGGCTAAGAATCAATTAAAGTATGGTTCATCTGAACCACCGAACTATGAGCTTAACAATATTGTCGCTCCGATCCGGATGTACTACGGTGACAATGATTACTATAGTTCTGCTATTGATGTCGAGAAATTGCAAGGTTTACTGCCGAACGTTGTGGAAAGCGTCCATATAGATATTCCCGAATGGAATAATGTAGACTACTTACTTGCGATTGAGGCACCCGATATGATAAATAACAAGGTTATTGAAGCAGCTAGAAGCTTTGAGGCAACCAAGAAGCAATAATATATTCCTTACAATATGATTGGCCAAAAATTAAAAATGAATTGATTATTAAATGTCTTTTTTTTTGTTCAATTTTATTTTTATTTTACATATTATAAGCAGATGTGGGCAACGTATCGTAGAGGTTAGTGTATTGGACTACTAATCTAAAGGCCGCATGTCCAAATCCTGCCGGGGCCAAGTAACACCTAAAAGTTTTTTTTTAAACTGCCCCACCGCTTGAGAATGTCTGAACATCCAAGAGCGTCAACTGTCATGAGAAGCTTGTCAAATTTTTCGTTTGAATTCAGCTTAAAATTGTGGGTCCCTTCCACTTAGCACAAGCAAATGGTTGGAGAAGCTAGGTCTCAGGCCCTGTATGGGCCGTTAATGCCTATTATTTTTTTTAAAAGCAGATTTGATGAGTAGTGAGAAAGGGGTAAGGAAATTAGGCTGAGTTATGTAGTTGCTGTTAAGAAAAATGTGATGAAATAGCATTTCGAAATTTTGCGACCCCGATTGTTTGCTTTATTGAGTGAGGGAGAGAATTCCAAAGCCTCGTGGCATGAACAAAGAAAAGGCGCGAAGAATTAAGCGAGTTGGAAAGGGGGGTTATAAGGTTAAGAGTTCTGTGTGATTGCGCAAATTGGAGCTTTTGAAACAGATAAGATGGTTCTTTTTCATGTATTATTTTGTGCAAAAATGAGCAGCATCGGACATTAAGAAACTGTTGTAAAGTACACTCAAGGACTATTTTCTGGTAGTTAGAAATGTGGTCATATCTACGGAGTCCAAAAACATATCTAGTAATATCATTAAAAGCCACAGTTAATTTGTGCATGGAGTATGAATCAGGCTTACAGAAAACGACTACAGCATAATCAATAAAAGGTATAAGCAAAGATTTAACAAGCCTTAGTTTAGTTTCAACAGGGGTTAAATTGGAGAACATCCAGAGTTTACGTAAACCACCGTAAATTCTTCCAATTGTATAATTTATATGATCGTTAGCAGAAAGAGAACGATTCAGTTTAAAACGAAGATTGGTGACTATATCTGAGTATTGAAGTTGAACATTGGACAGGAAAATTGGTGGAAAATCTTTGCATTCATATTGCTTTTTGGAAATAATAATCGATTGACATTTTTTAGGATTAAGTCTGAGACCATTGTTAGCGGACCACTTATGTATTTCAGACAAATCTTCATTAATTCTGCAGACAAGATCTTCAACTAAGCCAACCGGTCTAGACATGTATACTTGAACATCATCCGCATAGATGTGCAGAGATACATTTGAACAGACTTTAGGCAGGTCATTTATAAATAAGCAAAACAGAAGAGGACCGAGTATTGAACCTTGAGGTACTCCTGCTTGCAAGATTCTAGATTCCGAATATGTATCACCTACCACAACCCGTTGGTTTCGATTCATTAAATAACTTTCCAAAAGGCGTACTGATCTATCACTAAATCCAAAATAATAGAAAATTAATTTTAAAATAAATCAGCAGAGACATGTTGCTTTCGCTTATTTCGCAAATGTCCGCTAACAAAGAGGAAGCAAAACGCTAAGTGCCAGCTATTCTGTACACATCCGGACCATTCATCCGGGTATATATGTTTTGAAATTATGTATGTTGCGCATGCTCATACGTTATACCCCTATAAAATGTGCAATATGAAAGAAGGCTGCATTATTTGCGTTTGAGAAGATAAACTCAATTTGTATGATGCTTTTCCCAATAAGGTCATAAAATGTGTCCTTTTTTTTCGTTTTACTTGATTGCGGACTGTAACTAAATCTACCTGTTATTATAAATCAAATATAAAGGCACTTAGCCCTTTCGTGCCCAGTGTAGTATGTGTACTACATGAACTTTGTGTGTTTATAGTGTTCAAAAAATTCACGCTAGGCTTTCAAATATTGACATAAGTTATTGCTAGAACCCTCCCTTCCAGTAAAACAATTCAACAGATGCCACTAAAAGCGATAGAGGGATTCATTTTGTTTGTCTGTCACACAGCTTTGAAAGATTAGCGGTATCCAAGAATAGTAGAAAAGTGGTAAGTCTCTAAAATTGTGAAAAAAAAAACCTTAAAAATAGTGAAATTACTTTCACGGACTCAGTAAATTATTATATATTTCCAATATTTTGATATAAAAATGTGTGACCGAGCTACTTGTTTTCGTAATAAATATTCATGTCATTTTAAAATGACACCAGACACCTATGGAAGTTTTTCATTTTTTGACATGTCAGTTGTATACTACACCAAGCACCTATGGAATAAATTATTTTAATTATTTAAGGCAACATGTTCCACCATCGATCGAAACGCTTGGATGATACAGCTATTAGAAAGATAATTGAGCTTGAATGGGATAAATCTGATGACAAATACGAAGATGACAACGATAACAATGAGGAGGAGGTAAATAGAATTTTTGAGCATGGATGGGAAAATCAAATTGAGCTAGGTAATATCGACGAAATAGAACTCATAGATCAAGTAATTAGTCACGAAGAAAAGGCTACTTCTGAAAATCATCTCCCCGAATGCGATGATAACAGTGCCATTGGGACTGCCGAAGAGGTTCGTCAGGTTAATATCAATGTTAAGGACTTCAAATGGCGTAAGGGTTTCTTTAAAGCTCCAGAGATTGCGTGGAAATACAATCTTCGAAATCCACCAGAACCATGTCCAACTCCTTTGGAATATTTTGCCCAATTCATATATAAGAACATTATTGAAAAGATTTGTGAAGAGACTAACAAATACGCTATGCAAACGACTGGCATCGAACTCAAAGTCTCAGTCAAGGAAGTTTAAACTTATTTGGGTATTTTGTTATACATGGCTATAGTTCGAACGCCGCTATACCGAATGCATTGGGGAGCAGAAGGCCAAAATGGAATAATTTCCAAATCAATGTCTAGGACTAGATTTGAACAAATTAAAAGATATTTTCACATTAATGATAACTTACTAATGAAAGAAAAATCAGATCCATCTTTTGATAAACTTTTGAAAGTCCGGCCTCTACTAAATCATCTTCATCGTCAATGTAATTCAGTTGACGAACAAATGATTCCTTTCAAAGGAAGGTCATGCTTTAAACAATACATCAACATGAAACCTCATCACTGGGGATTTAAAGTTTTCACACTAGCAGGGGTGTCAGGGATAATGGCCGATTTTGCATTATATACTGGAACTGACACATGCAAAAACAGAGGACTTGGTTTTAGTATTGATATTGTTTTAGAGTTGACGTCATCATTGCCCAGCGGAAAAAATTACAAAGTTTTTTTTGATAATTGATACTATAAAAGATTCAAATCATAATGTGTCATTGTAAATCCAATATTTCTCGAAATAAATGAAAAATGAAATGAAAATGAAATGAATTGGTTTTCTTCAATTAAACTTTCTGCTACACTTTTGGAATACCTACCAAATATTTTGTATTGGAACAATTCGTCCGAACCGGATTGGAAATTGCAACCTGCTCTCAGAAACTGATCTCAAAAAGAAAGGGCGAGGTAGTTTTGACTGGCGAGTTGAAAAAGACTTCAACATAGCTATGGTACGTTGGTTTGATCGGAAAGGTGTTTTACTGATTTCAACTATGGCTGATGTAGAACCTTCAGATATGTGTAAGCGCTGGAACAGCAAAGAAAAAAAACATGATGAAGTAGTTCGACCTTCTGTTGTTGCAATATACAATAAGCATATGGGAGGCGTGGATTTAGCAGATATGCTAATTGAACTATATAGTATAGGATTGACATGAAATCAAGCAAATGATATAGAAGAATAGTTTACTGGTGCCTCAATGTATCCGTTGTCACCGGTTGGTTGCTATTCAGGAGACACCTTAAGCAACTCAATGATAACCGAAAAACTACATTACTGGACTTTCATCTTTATATAGCTAAATGGCTAATGCTGTCGGGAAAACCTGCAGGAAAAACCAGAGGCAGGCCTTTAAATGATGTACCTGTTCCGGACAAAAAGAAGAAAATAACGCATTATGATCCCATTCGTGATGTAAGAGAAGACCAAATTGGACATTGGCCGCAGTACAATGATAAGCAGAACCGTTGTAGATACTGCAAAGATGGCCAGTCAACGGTACAGTGCATAAAATGCAATGTAACACTCTGCTTCACTAAGAAGAAAAATTGTTTCATGCACTATCATAATTCATAAAAAATTTAATAATGTTACTTTTTGTTTATGTTCCTCTTATGTTTAACTAATTTATAAACTTAAATAAAGCAACTTTTTGTTTAAGTTCCTCTTATGTTTAATTAATTTATAAACTTAAATAAAGCAACGAATGAAGACAATTTTATATAAATCTAAAGAAAGAAACCTTTAGCAATTGAAATGTTACTTTTTGTGTTCCTCTTATGTTTAGTTATTTTATAAATTTAAATAAAACAATGTATAGACCACTTCTATGTTTTTAGATAATTCTTTCTTAAAATTGATAGTGACAGTTTGAATTAAAGAAAATAACAAAATATCAAAATTTTTACTACAATACATGACCAGTGTAGTGTAGAAATGGCATTCCTTATCCAGGAATCCCATCGTCCTTTTTTAATTTTTTTTCCGGTGTTGACTTATTTCAACCATAATAAGTCTGAATTTCATAAAAAAAACTTTTTTCCTGTAGCTACAATACAAAGCCGTCATGAAAGGGTTAGAGTACCAGAGACTTTGGTTTAAGACATAATTTTATTGAAACAATAACTATGGGTAAATAAAATGCATTAACTAAGAAGGAAATAGGCCAAATTCGAGCTGACCAGGAACAAGGCAAATCTATCTTTTGTATAGCCGGTGAAATTGGGAGAGGACCAACCGTTGTTCTTAGCTATCTTAAGGACCCTGAGAACTATGAAAACAACTGGAAAGGAAGTGTAAGTAAAGCAACAGCAAGTCAGGATCGATGGGCGATACTGACAGGTGCATCATATTGAATATTTTCTGTAGGTAAAATCACAGCAAAAACTGAAGTTGGAGCTAGTAGATCAAATGTACATTTCGCTATACAATATGCTTACATATAAGACACCAAAAAATGAAAATAAATCAAGTGAGACAAAAAAGCACTAATTTGATTACCTTATTTAGAAAAGCAGCATACAAATTGAATTTATCTACTTAATCCAAATTTTTTTTTGCAACATAAACATAATATAGCCAACTTTCATATTGCATTTGGTTTTTCCCAGATTGTCGAAGGATTTAAAAAATGTCGTAAAATTAATTCAAGAAAATAGCTGGCCTTAATCAAGTGAGATTACGGAAACTCCATATAGGTACATAATTACATACATTAATTTTATTATATTTTAGATCTCTTTAGATCTCTATAACCTATCGGGTAAAAAGCTATACTATCTTTCAAAATGGAACCAACCATATACATTCACAAAACTTCATTGTAATCGGTTGGCTGGTTGCGGAGATTATCGTGTACGAACACAGTGACACGTGATTTGTTATAAAGAAATATAATATATTATATAAAATTTTACTAAAAATACAGTTTTTTGTATCTCTTCACCTTTTCTAGTTCTGCTGATTGAAGGTATTTATTTGTGGTAGTCGGTATTATAATGCCGTCCGGCAGACGGCAGCATAGCCATGTCCGTATTCTTAAGTAAAGTATAACTTGTACACTTTTTGTTATTAGTGAAAAAATAAAGAATAATAATAATAATAATAATAATAATTATAATCTACGTTGTTGCTATACTTTTTTCCGGATTTTACGTGTATAAAAATGGGCTTATGAGAAAATGTGATTCGAAAACAATTCTTAAAAAATCAAGAAAGTTTCGTACGACCCTGATTTTTTTTTTAATAATTGCATTCCCGTTGGTGGAATGTTTGATTTGTCTGGTGATATACTTGTGCTGGAGTATTGCTGCAGTCCTTTGCTTAAGAGTGAAATCCGTTGATTTGTATAAGAATGCCTCTTTGGTAGTGCAATGAAATTCCTCACTGGATAGTATAATGCTCGAGCTCGCAGACAATTGGTGTGCTGGAAATTGTAGGCAACAAAATATATAAGCTGTTTATACAAATATCAACTCAATACCTAGGATTCTTTCTAAATGTATCGATATTCGTTGAATTGGGAAAAGGTATACGAAGTAAAGAGCATGTGGAGGTATAATAGTTTTTGTGGAGTTGCTGGGAAAATACGTTGCTTGGATGTTTGCATTTCTGCTTTTATTTATAAAATTGGATTTACATAAGTTTAGAATATGACTGAAGAATATTGCTAGTGTGCATTCACTCCATTTAAGAATATCGTACAAGGGTAATAAAATGCTCCTGAAAAATAATAAAAATGTTGGGGTAAGCAAGTGGGTGATGGATGAAACACCACTTAAGACATTAATGCGGTAATGGAGTAGGTGTTCGCCGTATCTATGTTGTGGGCTTATTACATTAGTGGAGATTCAAACCTTAAATATATTTTACTTATTGACCAAATTCTAGTGATCGCGCCTTACCTGCTAATCACAATGGTACTGCACTTCACTACAACCGTTTGAGTTAAAAGAAAGACAACCAAACCGCTTCGTATTGCAGCACTGCACATATTATGTAACTGTGTTCGCAGCATTGTATTCGTAGCTATTCAAAATCTTAGAGTTCTTACGGTTGCAGATATGTATTACAACTACAGCACCGTAGGGTTTAGCCAGTATTAATTAATTCACATGTTCTTAGTGGCTGACTGATTAATTTATCATCACCCAGCCGAAACCGCCAAAGTTAAAACTATGTATTTGATCAGTAGCTAATACAAGACCGTTTGGTGAATCCTTAGTTTCTGGATTTATTAGAAATGTCGCGCATGTCGAGATTTTGATTTTAGAGACTTTTTTTTCTCGAAATTTTGTGTATTCGGGATTTTGTTCTTCCTTCATTACTTGGTTACCGCGTATTTTTTCTATTGTCTAATATGGTGTAATACCCGCTGAATGATCTTCATGCTGTGTTAAATTAACTGGATAGAACGGAAACTATCACAGTTTCGCGTACCTATCGCGTTTTCCTTTGTATAAATAAATAAGTTAATTTTCCAACCACATAAATCGCTGCCGTAACTTAACTTTAACCACCATTTTAGAATAAATTATATACAACATCCTCTACTGGAAGGTTTACAAAACAAAAATATTTAATCACCATGAAAGGTTGTAATTTTGTTTAGACGATGACGTTACTATCTTTTTGTTGATAGCTTTAAAAAGGGTTTACACGTACATTTTAAGGAGTTTTTTCGTAGTCGAAAAACATGCTCCAATTTTGTATACTCTGCACGTTTCTTCAAAATTCCAGCCTGCCCTTTATAAATTATGAAAGGACCCCGTTGAAATGCGTGTGCATTCAAATATTCTCAGGGGTATTATGTTAGTACACAACAATGATATCCTACTTATTCTGGGGTATTGTAAGTATTTGATGGACTTATGATTTCATAAGTAAATCCTATCCTTTTACTTAGTTGGTGCCGAAAGATTTATGCGATCATGCTGATTTTGAAATTAAGTTATTTTATTTTCGCTTAATTCTCATAGCTTCATGACATCGTCTTACATTTACACAATGGGATGAGCTAACGTTTTTAATTCAAACGAAAATTACATTGGTCATGTGTTTTTAAGTAGCTGATACTCCAAGCTCAATTATTATATTTTTAATAAAAATAATTGATTCCTGCTAATGCTTTGAGACATCTTATTTTTACCTTCCGTTGGGTGCAATAGTAATATGGACAAGAACGGCATAATGAGCCTAACAGATTCATAACTAGTTTCCAGTTGCAAATAGTTTTTTCACTGTAAAATTGAAAGCTTTTCTAAACAAAATACCCTTTTAAAACACATTGACTGCCACGTCATTCAACTATGAATGACACCCATGTTTCCGTGGGGCCACATATGAGATATATGTGTATATGAATGATATGTGTATGACGGTAGCATTCCACTGCATGCCATGGCATTCAAAAATTAATGACACTTAGATTACAAAACTAAAGCAAGAACAAGGACGTGAAGAACCCATAGAAAAACATTCAAAATTGGTATATACTTTCTGCAATGATTGTCCTGGGCAGCCACAAATGTGCCTTCCGTGCTTCAACACAGAGCACAAATAGTTTTTTATGTGAATTTAATTTATTTTATGTGAATAAAATATATTTTCTAACTTTTTTTTATTATAAACACTGGATTGTGATTTAAGTTTTTTGTACTGAAATAAAACTTTTCTTATAATAAGTAAATTTTTTCATCGTCAATTTTAATCTTCAATAAAAAACACATTTTCGCAAATTTGTCCGAACCAAGTGTACTACAATGATCACCAGAGGCCAGGCTTTTACATTTATATTCAGTTTGTTCCTAGTGTCATTCATTTTTGAATGCCATGGCCTTTTAGTGGCATGTATACCCATATGAATGACGTGGCCCCCATGGAAAATTGTGTGTCATTCACATTTGAATGACGTGGCATGTAATGAAAATATGTATCATTCCTTAGCAAACCAAATAAAAACACTTAAGCATTTTTGTTGTTTACGTTTAGCTATTTTTCGAAAATTGGCTTGGCAGTCAATGTGTTAAATTAAAACACTCATTTAGAATAATTTTTTTATTAATTAGCCGATTTTTTGTACCCTCAAACTGATCAACTTGCCTTGTGTATCTACATGTATTGTGTTCCTATACGTGTAATGTGTACCTACGTGTATCTACGAATCAAACCTTTCTGCACTTAGTTCAATAATCGCAAAATCAATCGTTAATATGATGTTGCCAGAAACTTGGCTGAAGCCGTTCACTGATTTGATGCCATTGGATTGGTTGGTAGTGTCTCGTTAAATATCGATGTTGTGTTAAAAATCCTGAAACAATTTAGGCACTTAAGCACAATTGTGATTAAGCTTTTTCTATTTGCTAAAATTGTGTACTTAGTTCAATGTCTTTATTTCCTATGTCACATTTAGATACTTTGTAGGTTTTTATTTATTTATTTATTTATTTATTCATCAAATGAGTAAACATTCACTGTTCTCTTTAGATTACATAATACAAAAATAAATACCTATTAACTACCACCAGAGTTGCTTAATGCTAATATTAAACAGCTTTTAAATGAATACCTACTAAGATGAAATTCTAATAAATCACAGTAATTATTAGCCTCACGTAGACATCTAGATATAGGTTCATTATAACCATAGTTAGCCCTATGAAAGGGTACATAAAATACATGACGATATCTGAGTGCTCTTGACGGAGCATAAAAACCAATTTGAGATAACAGAAAGGGGCAATCGATATGACAGGTAATTAAATCCCTCACAAACATTATAGATAAGTATTTCCTACGAGTCGATAGAGGTAAAATTCCCAGTAGTTTACACCTAGTATCATAGGAAGGCATTTCAATATTCCAACGAAGCCGTCTTACTGCAACTCGAGTCAAACACTTTTGGATCCTCTCAATTCGGATGGAATGAACTTCATAAAATGGATTCCAGACAATGCTGCAGTACTCGAGGTGAGATCTAACAAATGCAAAAAAGAGGCATTTGAGACTATAAGGATCCTGAAATTCCTTTGAATTTCTCAATATAAATCCTAGCATTGAGTTGGCTTTAGCAGCTAGAAACTCAATATGATCAATAAAATTCAGTTTTTGATCAAACATAATCCCAAGATCTTTTTTTGATCGTATAATGGATAACGGAACATCACCAATTGTATACGAGACAGGAATTGGGGACAGATTACGACAAAAAGTAAGGCTCTGACTTTTAGATACATTTAAGTGCAGGTCATTGTTATGGCACCAATTCGAGAGTCTATCAAGATCATCTTGTAAAAGTCTGCAATCTAACACCGATGTTATTTGACGAAAAATTTTCAAATCATCAGCAAACATCAAACATTGAGAATTCGGAAACATTTCCGGAATATCGTTAATAAATAACAGGAAGAGTAAGGGGCCAAGATGACTACCTTGAGGTACACCTGAAGTAACTTGAACCGGTGTTGACCGAATGTCGTTTAAGCATACAAACTGAATACGCTCCGTAAGATATGAGCTAACCCACTTCAACAGATTGGAATGAAATCCGAATCTTGCCAGTTTCTGCAGTAAGATGGCGTGATTTACACGATCAAAGGCCTTGGAAAAGTCAGTATATATGACATCAAACTGAAAACCTTTCTCCAAACCGTTTAAAACGTGATTACAGAATATTGAGAGATTAGTTGAAGTTGATCTACCAGCCACAAAACCATGCTGGAATGGAGAGATGTAATTCTTGAGGATAGGTGCAAGTTTATCAGACACTAATTTTTCGAAGAGCTTGGGTATACTTGGAATTTTGCAGATTGGGCGATAATTTGAGATATCATGTCTGGAGCCAGATTTAAAAATTGGTGCAATTAAAGAATTTTTCCAGACCTTGAGAAAGTCCCCATTTTCAATGGATTGATTAAAAACTAAACAGAGGGGTACAGCAAACGCGTAAGAACAGTTACGAAGAATAATTGGCGGAATTCCATCAATACCAGGATTTGTATCAGTCTTTAAAAAAGAAAGTCCTAATTCCACTTCAGAAGACGAAAATTCGAATTTGCCAAGATTTAATGAATTACTTGACAGTGAACTATCGTTAAAAGAAGAAGATCCAGAGGAAGTGTAGACCGATTGGAAGTGCTTAGCAAACATATTGCAAATTGTTAATAGGTCTGAAGAAGTTTCGTCATCTTGGGGCATAATTCTTGGAATACCAATTGATTGTTTTTTATTATTGATGTACTTCCAAAAACATTTGCTATTATTCCTTAACTTTGACTCGACTGATAGAACATACTGTCTATACAGGAACTTATTTAAAACATTAAATTGCTCCTGGAGTCGGCGGTATTGGATATAAAGCTCAGGATCATTATTGTTTTTCCGAAACTGTTTGTAGATCTTATTTTTCCTATTATTAAGATTTATAACCCTTTTATTAAACCAAACAGGTTTGGTGCCAGTTTTGGCTTTTACTTTCGGCGTAAACATATCGATTGCTACTTTCACGATTTCTATAAAAAGGTTGTAGGAATCATTTAAATTATGGTTACTAAAAACATTTAACCATTCAATGCTATTTAGATAATTTGAAATGCTATTAAAATTAGCTTTGGAGTAGTTATACTTAAAATTACATCCAGATGAAGACGGTTTAATAAATTCACAAAATTGTAATCTTATAGAAAGTGCTACATGAAAAATTGTATTGCGACAAAGAGGAACTATGGAGTTGCTGACACTAATGTCAAGCTCTGAGTCAGCGAAAACTAAATCAAGTAAATTATTAAACTCATTATGAAAACTATTTATCTGCTTAAGATCAAGCCGGGCAAGCGTGTCAACAACTTCATATTCATAATCTAAGTTAACATTTGATGGAATAAGCCTAGATTCATTGTAATCAAAAGTCCATATTAGATTAGGTAAGTTGAAATCACCAATAAGAATTACATGTTGATTGTCGTTTAGGTTGTTTAAAATGAAGCAACAATTTTCAATATGAGCTTTATATAATAAAAAGGGGCTTCCTGGTGGAATATAACTAACAACAAGAATGATTTCTGAGACAGGAATACATTTAATACTAACAGCTATTTGGTCCACATCAATAGCAGCAGTTTGTGCAGGCAATACAATTTCTTGGCTATGCCATGAGGCTCGGATTGCAGCCAATACTCCACCTCCCCTCACGTTTTGGGTTATATCAGAGCAACGATTTTTCCGAAATACGGAATATTGGTGGCTGTTGAACATTTCCGCATTGTGATGTTTATCGGTGAGCCAAGTTTCAGTGAATGTGATGATGTCATACTGACCAGAAGAGGAAAACAGCAATACGTCTTTAAGTTTTGTGCGAAGACCACCTGTGTTCTGGTAGTATAAGTGGTATGATGTAGATTTTATGTCATCGAGTTTTTTGAATTCACTGCCAAGTTTTTTGATTTGGAGTTTTTAGAGCTGGGACGGTTAACGAACTCCTTTACAAGCATGCCGTTGGGCCAAAATCTTGGATTGACCAGTATCTTACCAGTAGATGGTGGAGCTAAAAGCTTAAATGAAGAGGAGCGACGGCCAGGTAAATTTTCGGGTGTAAGACCGTAGCATTTTATGTTTTTTTATGTCGACAGCTTTTGAGGCAATATAGTTTACTATATCACTAGACTTGGTGCCGTATTCCAAGCGTGATAGGAACACCGTAAGAGGTGGAGGTACAACTCTAAGTGAGCATATATCCGAACTATTGTCATTAACCACGGGCGACTGAATTGCGTTAAGGACTTCATTGTCGGTCCCTATTTCATCAGCTGGGGGTATTGTATTTCTATTAACGATGACAACCTCTCTGTGTGGTAATGAGGACTGAACTACAATTTCGGGATTAGAGTTAGAGCGCAGATGCCTTTTTTGTTGAGGAACATGGAGATGTTGAAGTTGCTGATGTTTCTGGTGCTGCTGTTGTTGTTGTAGGTGTTGTTGTTGTTGTAGGTGTTGTTGTTGTTGTTGTTGTTGTTGTTGTTGTTGTTGTTGTTGTTGTTGTTGTTGTTGTTGTTGTTGTTGTTGTTGTTGTTGTTGTTGTTGTTGTTGTTGTTGTTGGTGTTGTTGTTGCTTTTGTTGTTGTTGGTGATGTTGTTGTTGATGTTTGAGTAATTCTTCTTGCATGTGTATAAGTTGCAACTGTTGGTCGCTGATTTGCTTCTGTTGTGATAATTGCTGTTGTTGTTCTGCTGTGTGGGGCTGATTTTTCTGCAGTAGCCGTTCAACATTAGAGAATCCTTCCATTATTTTATCTACGCTACATGTGTCAATCGCACAAATCTCTTGAACTTCAGAAAATATCTGAGATAAATTTTTGAAAATTTTTTGTAACTTCACAATTTTCCAATGCAGCACATCTATAGAAATACCGCGATGTTTCTCGCAGTAGAAGCACAGGCCGGGAGTCGATATAATTTTATCAACATCTTTACCTTTTATGCCTATGCATTTGGCATGCACATTTACAAGGCAAATTGCACAAGAAAGCTTGACATCATTAGATGTTTTTTTGCAAATATAGCAATCTGAGTCGCCCATCGCAATTTATGTTAATGAATGAAGGAGGATAGGAGCTTAGATTGTTGATGGTTGATGTATGAACTCAACGAATAAATTCGAATAAATTCTCCAGTCAAAATCTCCAAGATGAAATAGGTTGTAGTATGAGATAAACAGAAATAATTTCCGTAAGATGGCAGTAATCGACTTCAAATGGTTTGCAGTATTGGACAAATGATGGTTTCAACATGCAATAGAAAATACAAATGAGACGAAGCAATTTGCTAGAGCGGCAGAACATGCACTAAAGATTGTACTCACACGTGCGGAGGAGTGAGACCACCAAATTGTTTCCAGAGACAATTAAATGTTTGCAGCCGGAGACGGAGCAACCAATGCTTAATCACAAAGGTGAACTCACCGGGGAAGAAGAGTTAAAAGATGATTCAAAGGCCAAAATGAGACGGCTATATGATGCAGGTTGAAGAGAACCACTCAAAAGTTTTTCTGACACAGAAACTTATTTCCTTTTTTTTATGTTTTTATTAAATAATTATTAGGTAACAAAAACACAATCGCGAATATGATAGGATGAAAAGAAAACTTTTTAATATCGAACACTTCACTATTTGCAATTTTTTAGCGAGGGGAAGTAGACAAACAATGTATGACAATAAAGATAAAGGCAAAACACGGCAGTTAACTAGCAGGGTTACCGCGCATTTTGTAAGCTTAGCTTTAAAAGGAAGAGAAAGCTGAACAGACGGCGTTAGATGTTACAAAGCCGTAGCCATTCCGCGAGAAGGAGACCGTTGAAGCGGGGAGGCGGGACAGATAATGTTGGATGTAACTAGATTTTCCCGTAATAAATTTTCATAATTATAATCTGACCTATCTCTAAGCTGCTCATTCTAAAAAGGAGAGTAAGGAAATGTAGGATCCTCATCACTTTTCATCTGCAGTGAAATCAAGTTTATCCACACTCCAAATTTGACAAATTTCTCAAGCTGCTGATCATTTGGGTAGTTATTTCAACGTGGGCTCATCCTTTAGATCATATATAATTTGAGGTTATAAAGGGTGTCCCAATATTAAAGCAAGATTTCAATTTGCCGACATTTGTGTAGTGATGATGGCAACCATGAAAAAAACTGTTAGACAGCTGACAGTGTATGGTCGGAATATTGATTTAACTTCGTCAACTGTGAAGAGAGTAATTAAAAAATTCAGGGAGACTGGATTAATTAGACACACTACTCGTTCAAAAATAAGCCGTTCAAATATCAATATCGAAGCAGTGCGTGAGAGTGTTGGTGAAAGTCCAGGAACATCAATTCGGCGTCAAATTTGAAGAAGCTCTTCACAGCGTATACTTACTAAAGATCTGCGCCTCCATACTTACAAAGTTAAATTGGCACATTAACTGATGCCTAATGGCCATCCACAGCGAAAAGTGTTCGTTCAATGAATTATTGAACATTAACAAATGAATGCTGATCATCCAACACGATTAAGCGCATTTTCAACTTTATGTTTGTTCTCTGCCACTTGTGATTGTCGAAAAACAAATGCATCCACAACGTGTCATCTGTGGTGCGGATTTTGGCCTGGAAGCATCATGGTATCATACTTCTTCGAAAATGCGGCTAGCCAGCAGATACTGAACGCGATATGATAACAGAGTTCTTTCTGCCTACATAGGATGATATTGATGTGGACGACATGTGGTTTCAACAAGAAGGTTCCATATCCCATACAAACCGTGAAACAATTTAATTACTGCATGAGACATTTCCTAGTCATGTAATCTCTCGTTTCGGTGATCGATCGTGTAATTTAACTCCATTGGATTTCTTTTTAACAAGCCCATAATCACCCGTGCATTAAAGGAGCTGCATCAAAGAAATTCAGCCGTACTTATGCGTATTGCCAGCAAATTAATGGAAGCCATTGGTTCGATGTTTTATTCCATACATAACCATATATGCTGTGTACTTTATGAATCAATAAAAAAATAACAATCTGAGGAAAAAAACGGTGTTTCTTATTCAATTCATATTGTTGCATCCAGGCTAGGATTCGAAAAGATAAAACGTAATTCTATTTAATTAATCTTTATTAGTTCTCTTTCAATGTCTTTTACTTCTTGATTATTATTCTAATAATTCACTTATTTAATTCAACAATTCACTTTCACAATTAATCACTTTAAATAAACAATCACTTCTCTTATTCAATATTCTCTATACTTTTCACTACTGTCATCTATCGCCCTTCTTTACCGCGGTTCACAACTCGAATGTCTTGGGTGCTCCTGCGACATCTATTTATATCTCCTAGTGACACCTCTCGAAATTTCCAGATTCGTTGAGAAGGTTCGTTAAGTTCAGAAGGTTCGAGAACAACATACCAAGTTATACCACAGCTACTCAAACTGCTATTCCAATGCTGCCAAAATCGGTAATATGGCCACTTTCTACTAGATGGCGTAGTTGACTAATTAATGCTGAATGACACAGTTCAAGCAAACATGCAACAATATCCCCCTCTTAAACTTGTTCGTCCCGAACAAGCACGTCAATATTTTCCCCATGGTAGCGATGGACACGATCCACATGGACAACTTTCAGCTTGCCTCTTCCTCGCTGGATCCGGTAGACAACATCGTTGATGCGCTTCACTATCTTATAGGGTCCTTCCCAATCCTGCTGTAGTTTAGGTGACATACCTTTTCGGCGATGAGGGTTGTATAGCCATACCAGATCTCCTTCCTGGAATCCTGGGGTGGTCGCTTTTGTATCGTACCTCGTCTTCATGCGGTCGCTGGATATCCGAATCTTATCTCTAGTTTTCCGATGAATGTTTCTGATGATTTCTCTGAGATCCGCCACATAATCATCTTCATTCGTTGCTTCATCAGTCGGAGATCCAAACATCAATTCACTAGGTAACCGGATGGTTCGACCAAAAAGGATTTCGGATGGAGTATGTCGTGTTGTGTTATGAACTGCGCTTCGATAAGCTAATAGGAACATGGGGATGTGCTTGTCCCAGTCCCGCTGGCAGTCGCCAACAACCTTAGAAAGGTGTTCGTTTAAGGTTCTATTGAAGCGTTCCACCATTCCGTCCGATTGTGGATGAAGCGGGGTTGTTCTTGTCTTTTTAATCCCTAGTAGCTGGCATACTCCTTGAAAGATCTTCGACTCGAAGTTGCGACCTTGGTCCGAGTGCAATTCCATTGGTACGCCAAATCTGCTTACCCAGTTGTGGACAATCTGCTCTACCACGGTTTTAGCTTCTTGGTTAGGTATAGCAAATGCTTCAGGCCATTTAGTGAAGTAGTCCATCACTACGAGGATATAGCGGTTTCCACTGTTGGTTCCTGGAAACGGTCCTGCGATGTCAACTGCAATCCTTTCAAAGGGCGCTCCAACGTTGTATTGATGCATCTTGCCTTGCATTTTTACTCTCGGGCCTTTACTGGCTGCGCAAGCGGCGCATTTTCGGCACCAGTTTTCGACATCGTCGCTTGCGTGGATCCAGTAAAAGTGTTCTCGCACTTTTTCGAGTGTCTTATTTACTCCCAAGTGACCTCCGGACACTCCATCATGTAGTTCCCTAAGTACTTCGTTGACTTTCGATCTGGGTACCACAAGTTGCATCACGGCTGATGTTCCATCCGAACTTTCCCATTTTCTTTTCAAAATGCCATCCTGGACATGAAGTGAGTCCCATTGTGCCAAGTATGCCTTCAATTCCGGACTCCTATTGGAGATCTGCTGCCAGTCCGGCTTGCCCTCATGTTCCTTCCAGGCGAGAATCGGCTCGATATCCGGATCTTCCTGTTGAGCATTCCGGATCTCCCGTGCACTCCAGCCGCTAATGGGCTCAGCTCTCAACCGTTGGACTGACACTTTATCTTTTTCCTCCTGGCGTACGCAATGTTTACAATCAGCCTTGCAGGGTCGCCGGGAGAGGGCATCTGCGTTGGAGTGAAGAGTTCCCTTTCGGTGCTGTATCTCGTAGTCATACATCTGCAGCCGCTCAATCCACCTCGCGACTTGTCCTTCAGGGTTCTTAAACTGCAGCAGCCACTTTAGAGACGCATGATCTGTACGCAGGATGAATTTCTGCCCATATAAGTACTTGTGGAAGTGCTTTGTTGCCAGGATCAAAGCCAGGAGTTCCCGCCTGGTCATGCAATAGTTCCTCTCCGGCTTGGATAGCACTTTACTGAAGTAGGAAACTACTCTCTCTTGGCCATCATGGATCTGCAAAAGAACGGCTCCGATCCCAACATTACTAGCGTCGGCATCTACAATAAATGTCTTTCCTGGAGTAGGGTACGCTAGAATTGAAGCATCACACAGTTGGTGTTTGAGACTCTTGAAACTCGCTTCGCATTCACCTGACCATTTAAATGGTTTTCCCTTTTCCGTCAGTTGATGGAAGCTCTTTGCGATCCTTGCGAAGTCCTTCACAAACCGTCTGTAGTAAGTTGCAAGTCCCAGGAAGCTTCTCAGTTGGTGTTTGTCTTTGGGAACGGGCCAATTTTTCACCGCATCGACCTTCTCTGGGTCAGTCCTTACTCCTTCGGACGAGATGATGTGCCCCAGATATTTTACCTCAGATCTAAAGAGATCACACTTTTTCGGGTTAAGCTTTAATTGTGCACTTCGTAGTCTCTGGAACACTTCCTTCAAGTTATCTCGATGTTCTTCAAACGTTTTTCCAACCACGATGACATCGTCCAAGTAGACCAAACACGTTTTCCATGTTAGCCCCAACAAAACACGCTCCATTAGTCGCTCAAAGGTTGCCGGCGCGTTACACAGTCCAAATGGCATTACTGTGAATTGCCAGAGCCCGTTTCCTGCTGTGAAAGCTGTTTTCTCACGGTCTTCCGGATGTATCTGCACTTGCCAGTAGCCACTCTTCAGATCTAGAGTGGAAAACCTTCGAGCTCCGGACAGTGTATCCAGCGTATCGTCAATCCTTGGTAGAGGGTAGCTATCCTTTTTGGTGACATTATTCAGTTGGCGATAGTCTTTTTGACTAGGACAATTGGAGATGCCCATGGGCTTTTAGAGCATTCGATTACTCCTTCCTTCTCCATCGTCGACACCATCTCTGCAACCTCCGTCTGCTTAGCCAATGGTAGTCGTCTGGGAGGCTGACGAATCGGTCTCGCATCTCCAGTGTCTATCCGGTGTTGTACAAGGTGTGTTCGGCCATACTCGCAGTCCCGCGAAGCGAATATATCAGCAAACTCGTTGATGAGGTTCCCTGCCATGGCTTGCTGCTCCCGATTCAGATCGCAGTGCTGGAATAAAGTTCTTTTCACCTCAGTCATTCCCATTAGTGAACGAGGCTTCGCAACACCTTCCTGTGATAGTTTCGTGATGGCAGTAACCGGTACATACTTTCCAACCACCTCACCTTGCTTCAATTTGACGCTTTTGTGTTCCGCATTAAGAACTCGTACGGGAACCATATTGTTCTTCGGCTCGACAAGCAATTTTCCAACCACGCAATTTCGGCAGTGGTTGTCTTCTGGCTCGACTAGAAAGAATCGGTGGGCCCCAGGATCACCTTCCAGCTTTGTCCAAATCAGTGCTTCTGAAGAAGGTGGTAGGACCTCGTCCTTACTAATGACTGTCCTCAGGGATGCGACGTTCTCGTTCCCGTACACCATCGGAATTTCTACGTTTCGATACTTGAGTACTTGCATACCAATGTCCAATACTACATCATGCGCCTTCATGAAATCGATTCCAATGATGCATTCGTCACATATATCGGCTACTAGGAAAGCGTGGGAGAATACTAATCCTGCCAAATTTATTGTTAGTATGACCTCTCCATACACTTTCGCTGTCGCTCCTGTTGATGTTTTCAGACAGTAATTGCTGGTGTTGTGCAACCAAGACTGACGGACGATGTCCCTCCTTATGATGGAAGCGGTGGCACCGGTGTCGATGGTTGCCACGCACTTATTTTGTCCGATATAGGCTTCCACTGTTAGACTCTGGTTTCCTCGTTTGGTTTGGGAGACTTGAATTGTGGTCCTGGGGTCGTAGATTCCGGAAACCAACTTCTGCCCCACGAAGCTGGTCCTTACACGTTTTCCCGACTGCTGGTTATGCGAAGCTATATCTGCTGGATGGTTGTTATCCCTGCCAGATGCTTCTTCGTTGCCCCTCCTAGGCCCGCAATGCGGACAACTGCCTCGTCTGGGTGGAGCTCTGCACTGTCTCTGTAGGTGCCCTATTTTGTTGCAGTTCCAGCAGCGCATTTGACCTCTGTTATCTCTGCTCCGGTCTACGATGTCTGCTCTTTGACATGAACATTCAACGGCTGTCATTTCCCTTACGCGGTGGAACACATGCGATGCCTGATCAGCAGCTTGCATTGTCAAGGCAAATGCTAGGGCCTCAGCGAGAGTTCTCTTTCCAGCCATTCTTACGGCCATTTGCAGTTGTCTATCTTCAATGGCTTGGATAAACGCCTCCACAGCCATTTCATTGATGAGAACCTCACCAGCATTAGGATATGACAAATGCGCCAGACGTTCGATATCTGCTTGCAGCTGTTGAAGTGTTTCCCCCCGCTTCTGAACTCTACTGCGTAGCTGGACCCTGTACACTTGCTGCATATGCTCATCACCGAAGCGCATCTCCATAGCCTTGACCAGGGCGTCGTAGTCGTGTTGCTTCTCTTCTGAGACGGTTTGGAGTAACTCCGCAGCTGTACCTCTTAGTGCGAGCGTTAGCGCAATCGACTTTTCCTCGTTGTCCCAGCTGTTCGCCATTGCAGCTGCTTCAAACTGTTTCTTATAAATTGGCCATGATGTTTGACCGTCGAAAACAGGAGGCTGCATCTCTTTCCTTCTCGGGCAGTCCGCAGAATTTTCTCGAGTCTTCTGCTTCTTCACTTTCTCCAGCTCTCTAGCCAAGTTCTCGAAGTTTGTTTCATGCTTGCAAAACGTCTGATGGATTTCGTCGAATTTGGTTTCAACCTTCTCGAACTTGTGGTCAATTTCTTCGAGTTTTCCTTCGAGAACATTTTTAAAATCTTCCACAGCGCTCTTTTGGGCGGCAACTATGGAATTCTTTTGTTCTTCGAATTTAGAGTCCATTGACTCCAATTTCGAATCCAGAGAATTCTTCTGTTCATTGAACTGAGAGTCTATAGAATTATTTTGTTCATCAAATTTAGAGTCCATTGATTCCAATTTGGAATCTAGAGAATTCTTCTGTTGTTCTAGAGAATTCTTTTGTTCATCAAATTTAGAGTCCATTGATTGCAGTTTGGAATCTAGAGAATTTGTCTGTTGTTCTAGAGAATTCTTCTGTTCATCTAACTTAGAGTCCATACAGTCGAATTTCTGATCGAACTTGGCCAGAAGTAGTTCCATCATAGCAGTCATATCAACGGCTGTACTTACTTGTTCTTCTGCTACGTCGAACAAAACGGACTTGGGATTTTCTCCTTCGTTTTCAACAGCTTCCTGCAGTCGAAGCACCAGATCACTTTTTCCTCCAGCTGTGGAGAGATTCCGCTTTTCTAGCTCAGCTTTTAACTGCGGTATACTGAGCTGTAGTAATTTCAATGTGCGGCCCATTTTTCTTTCCTTTTTTTTCACTAAATACGTTTTTTTTTTTTTTTTAAACTAATTCACTTCACTTTAATTTCACACTGAATACGTTTTATCCCACTTCTGACACCAATGTTGCATCCAGGCTAGGATTCGAAAAGATAAAACGTAATTCTATTTAATTAATCTTTATTAGTTCTCTTTCAATGTCTTTTACTTCTTGATTATTATTCTAATAATTCACTTATTTAATTCAACAATTCACTTTCACAATTAATCACTTTAAATAAACAATCACTTCTCTTATTCAATATTCTCTATACTTTTCACTACTGTCATCTATCGCCCTTCTTTACCGCGGTTCACAACTCGAATGTCTTGGGTGCTCCTGCGACATCTATTTATATCTCCTAGTGACACCTCTCGAAATTTCCAGATTCGTTGAGAAGGTTCGTTAAGTTCAGAAGGTTCGAGAACAACATACCAAGTTATACCACAGCTACTCAAACTGCTATTCCAATGCTGCCAAAATCGGTAATATGGCCACTTTCTACTAGATGGCGTAGTTGATTAATTAATGCTGAATGACACAGTTCAAGCAAACATGCAACAATATCTTGCGTAAATTACGGAATACTTATCCTTTGTTATTACGCATATATGAATATGAATAGTTGGCATACGCATTGTTGCAGATGTGAAACAAAATAGTTTGTACTCACTACCACTCGTATTATTTCTAAAATGAGAAACATTCACCTGATCTGAGTATAGTATACATTTTTCTGTAAAAATCGAAGATGTCCTGATATATTCGATTACGATAATCCGTTCAAGCAAACGCTTCGACTTTTTGCAAAAAAAATCAACTTTGGCAGATAACAGCAAAATGTGCCATGATTGAATGTGACTCTCGCTCATAAAAAGAGTGGAATGCGACAAATCGGCAATGGAACTAAGATTTAGATAAAGTCGATGGCACATTTTGACAAAGTGTTTTATGTTGTAGATCTATAACTTGCTGCAACGAAGTGTTAAATTTTAAAGCCAAATCTCATCGGCAAATATGAGAAATGTTTTATGACAATTTATTTGATACTCTTGGGTATTTGTCAGACGTTCGCAAGAGGAGGGGCAGTGGCCCTTGCGTGATTTGAACCAGGGACCCTTCGATTAATAGTGAAAGTCAATTTAATAGCAATTTTAAGGAGATATCACCCAAGCATCAAAATCTTACTTTTAATTCAAAGAATACTGTTTTAATTTTTGAAAAAAAGTTGGCCGTCATTGAAAACTGCATTGTTTACTGTGTTTTCCTGCAAAAAACGAGCTCTTCCAGAAATGAGACATAGCTATGCTTAGAAAGTTAAACAGTATCTTAATACAGAATTTCATCAAAATTGTAGTAGTCGTTTCCGAGAAACCTATATATAGTATACCTATATATATATGAGTTAGTTTACAACTTGAAGAATAAGTTAAAACATTTTATAAATTAAATATTAATAAAATGAAATCAAGCTTTCAGATAATCAGATTAACGCTTTCAGATCGGGCGTATTATCTCATTTCAAAAAACACTGATTTAACAAAAATAATAATAATAATAATAAGTACATAATAAAACATAAGGCAAAAACCAATACTAACAAGAACGGGCGCAAATTGTCGTTCGGGTCAAAATGACAAAAACTTCACTTCAAGACGTCCAATTGTAATGGGCAGAAATTCGTTTCCCGGTATTTCGACCAGTGCGGAGTTATGTCGTAACTTGCTAGTAACATACTGCATACTTTCGGGCAATAAATGTTCATATTCACCAAAATTGGTTACCTCCTCTGCCTTTGTGGTCACCATAAATTCAATTTCGCCACTCTATGAAAATGCCCAGAGTGACAATTGCTCTCACTCTAGCAAAGTTAGTAGAGATACATATTCACCAACCCCAGTGCCTGGAAACAAAATTTTTTTTTAGGCCGAATTTCATTGGCCGCTCACTAGTGGATAATCGAGACCCAATCTCATTAGCTAAAACAATTCATGGCAGAGACCTCTGAACTCACCACTTCTGAGAGCGGGTAAGAAAAAAATTAATAGCAAGAGAGGCGAAGCCACGCCTCCACACCAGGAAAGTTGTCTCTCCATTTTCACCTTACGAATGAAGTGCGCATGTACCAAGCACAGCTTGAGTGCACTCGCCATCTGGTGTATAAGCTTAACTGATAGTATGGTGGGGGAGGGGACGAATGAATTGTGGATGGTAGCGGTCGGTAGATTTAGGGATTAGCGAGTGTAAAACATAGGGCATGCGGGATTAAGTCGGTACTTTGTTTATGAACTAATTTTGTTCGTAAACAAAGTTTGCTCGAAAATAACTTTGGTTCGTAAACAAAGTACCGAATTATACAACGAGGCTAGGGATATAAAAAGGGTGCTGCGCGTCGGTTGAGAAAAAGTTGAATTTAACAAGTGGCCGAGGACGGTGAAATAGTTTTAAGATTGAAAATAGTTATAAGATTGAAAATAGTTTTAAGATTGAAATAGTGGCAAGTGCCGTATAATTTTAAGTTGAAATAGTGATAAGAATAAAAATTAAAATTAAGTAATACTAGTGTCTATAAGATAACTTAAAATTAGTGACTAGGGTAAAAGTTAAAAGTAATTAAAACCTAGAACCTAAAATCAACTATACAAAGGAAAGTAGTGACTAGAATAAAAATTAAAATTAAGTAACACTAGCCTATAAGATATGTAAGCAAAAGGGGGTCTAGGGATGGAACTATATCCTTGATCGTAGCAGCATCGGCATGCTTGCGGATGCACAGCGTTAACTCGTCGGTGGGGTGGGATCTTGCTGCTATTTACCCGATGTTTACTGAATTATCATGCCGAATATATTAAAAGAGAGAAGAGAAGACAAATAAAACTGTGACAGAAGGTCAGGCCATCACTGCATGTGTGGCAGGGATACTATTGAATGATGGACAGATTGGGTATTATGAACTTTCTCATTACACTGTGGTGTCTTATGTTTTATGACACCTGGATGGAACCCTCCCCTTGAGATTGGCAGTAGCCATCGCACCATGACTATTCCTTCCTCGATCTCTCTTGGAATAGTCCCTACTTCACGATCACGAACACTTATTTCAGCGACTCATCTCAACGACCAATAAGAACTTGGATTAGCACATATTTATGTTTATGTCATAGACCAAAGAGAAACAAAACCGTTTATCATTTCAATATGTAAAAATTCAATTATTTTATTAGGTGAGTCAAATCAATCAAAATCATAATCTGTGTGCAATGTGCATCAAACGAAGAGAATTACACGATTCTCTTAAATTTATAATATTTAATTTGGTAGCAAGTGAATTCACAGGATAAATTTAATAGCTATGACGTATTAATATGGTTGTATAAACGCGATAATTAAAAGAGCGAACTGAATCTAGTTATGTAGGTATATAGAACAGATTGTGTTGAGTTATATATATATCCTTATCTGAACGTATTTTAAGTTAACTAAATCTTAAATGGATATGTATCTAGGCAAATCAATTTATAGTGTATAAGTATATGTATATCTAAGTAAATTTATGTATGATTTGTATGTAGGTTATTCTTTTAATATATTTATAATAAGCCAAAGAAAATAGTAAAATAGCAATGTACTCACGTTTTGTATGATGTTTCTGGAGCGATGAAATTTGTGCACAAAGTTCCGCTGTTGATGTTATTTTTTTTATATCGGTACCTTTTTACTTTCAAACACTACTGATTTTCAATGGCTATGATCTTTTTGATAATTTGTAACTTTATAATTAGATAATAAGTTAATTTTTAAGTAGGTAAGCACAAGATATATAAGCACATAATATTATTTAAAAAAGTTATATCAAATTTTAGGTAAGGTAGGATTGTTCACTATGTATGTTTAATTAGTTTTAGATTTTTTTTTTTTTTGATTTGTCTGGAAGCTTGGTGTATGATTGGAGCTAGTATGTATGTGTGTTGGGGCTTGATTGGTGAAACGGGATGATGTACACTTGCTGGATGAGTTGTTGCGGTATGAATGATCAGGGTTTGATTGGTTTTTTTTTAATTCGGGTAATTTTAGGATGGTGTTGATCGATTTTAGGTTATTTATATCACTTTTGGTACACAGGTGGACAGGTGACACTTTGGCGCGTATGACCAAGACGAGTCGTGGCATACAAACACGAGGGTGGTATGTGTGAGGAACTAGAGGAATTCATGTAATTCCCTGTGGAGGTTAGATTGCGTCCATGTGGTTGAGTGTCGAATGAGTGCGGATTTTTTTGCACGTGGGTTATATCCTAAGGAAAGGGGTCATATCCGAGCCCGAATAAAGTGACTTTAGCGGAGCACTGGGACACCAGGTTTTCGTTCTCGGCTAAAGTCAATTGAGTAATTCCTGCTAAAATTAGCAGTTCAAGGTCAATTGTTTTGATACAGAAAAAAATTACGCGAGCTTACCTTTATGATTTATGATATCATGCACCATGTGCAAAAAAGCAAACAGAATCACTCGTGCCACGCTTTCCACAGATTCCTCTGCAGGAATTACCACATAATGGTATGCGCAATTTGTGTCTGCACTCAGTAGGTACTCTGCGCAAAAAAAACAAAAAATGAAGATTGGAAGCCAATCAATAAAAAAAAAAAATCGCATGTGCGAAAACTTTAACCTCACCAGTAGGTAACTTACAGCGTGCTATACAGAGGTCCAGGCCAGGGAAATGAATGTAGAGAAAAGAACGAGAAATAGGTAGGCACTGGCTTAAGTAGTTTTCGTTTTCGAAAGAAAGCTAACAAAATGGCTTTCGAATATCGAAAGAACTACGACAACATGGTCTAATTCGGCAATGGGCAGCGTTCATACCAATAGATCCGGTTTTTGTCTCGGGTTGGTAGATCGACGGTTACGTTTAAAAAAGGATACACTACTCTTGTGATGAATTTTGATTTCTAAAATATTTGTATGATTGTATGAATATGCCACAGATAACTTAAAAATAGTGACTCGAGTAAAAGTTAAAAGTGATTAAAACCTAGTAGGTACCTAAAATTAACTATACATAAGAAAGTAGTGACTAGAATAAAATAGTGAAAAGACCTGCCGTTCATCAGCGAAATCTCCCAAATAGTTGAGGCAAAAAGATGTCCTTCCTACAATTATACCTCTATTGGAGGAGAAGGACGCCAGTATAAGTTGACCAGCCGAGACGCAGAGTATCTATGGAGGCGACCATAATTTAAGTATCCTATATTAAGATTTTTTTTTGATATATTGAAACATACATTTTTTTAACCTACCTTAAAATTAAGATACATTAATATACATTTACATACTTACCTTAAAATTAAGATACATTAAAATTACCTTTACTTACTTTAAAATTAAGATACATTAAAATACATTTACTTACCTTTAAATTAATTTACTTTAAAATTACCTTTACTTACCTTAAAAATTAATATACATATCTTAAAATTACAATTACTTACCGTTAGGTAGGTAGGTATATGGATGCCCTTGTGACGGGTGTCACGGCTCACTTAGACCAACAGTTGGGTCCATTGTGTCCATTTAGGGATTCTTTAAAATTTTCCGGCAACCTGAAAAGAGAGATAAAGGAAACCGCTGTTTAACAGCTCGGTAATACGCTTTAACAGAACCACCCTGATTCATATGTGAATCTCAGGAGTTTCTTTAGCTCTAAAGCAGCCAGATCCTCCAGCTGCTCAAAGAAGTAGCTGCCAAGAATCTTCAATCTTTTTGTTCTAAGGGCAGGGCATTCGCATAGCAGGTGACGTATAGATTCTATTTCTTCAACGTCACTGCAACTCCTGCAGTAGTCGTTGTGCAGTATGCCCAGCCGCTCCGCGTGTAGGCCCACTATACAGTGTCCAGTGAGGACCCCAGTCAGTGTTCGGATGTCTTTGTGGTTAAACCCGATCATGGTTTTTGATTTCGTTTGGTTGACCGCTGGCCAGAGCCCTCTTGTGTGTCTGCATGTATCAAGATTGATCCAACGTAAGTTTGCTTTACTCAAGGATTCTGTGTCGATACTTAGCATTAATGTGCTTAGCGGGGTTCTTATGGATTTTAGGGCCAGAGATACACTCATCTCCGATCCCTTCCTTGCTAGTTCGTCCGCTTTCTCATTGCCCAAGATGTCATTGTGACCTGGTACCCAGCATAAGGTTACCGTATTGGCAGCTGATATCTCGTCTAGGTATTTTTTGCCTCTTAACACCGCCCTTGACCTGATTACTACTGACTCCATAGCTTATATAGCCGCTTGGCTGTCAGAGTAAATGGTGATGTGTTTGTCGGCTATTTTTCGCCTCTGTACCTCCTTGGCCGCCTGTGTGATCGCAGCTGTCTCTGCCTGGAACACACTGCATTCATTGCTGAGCCTAAATGATTCGCTCAGGTCCAGAGACTCACAGAAGATGCCTGCACCAGTACCCACGTCCATCTTGGATCCGTCGGTATAGATAGCTATCTCCTCTTCTTTCGTGACCATTTTATTACTCCATTCGCTTCTTTCGGGGATTCTGACATCGAATCTCCTTTTGAAGACAAGGGTGCGGGTAAGTAGTCAGTAGCTACTTTCTTTTTCGATGCACTCTATTGTGTCTCCAAGGAGGCATGTCCGTATGGTTTAAAAGACCACAGTCCCAACTCTCTGAGTCTGATGGCCGTTTTTACCGCTTTACTGCTGCAGTAGATGTCCAGGGGTACGAGATTAAGTAGAACCTCCATGGCTGCAGTGGGTGTAGTCCTTAATGACCCCGTTATCCCGATGCAGGCTGTCCTTTGAACTTTGGTGAGGTTTGAAAGATAGCACTTCTTTTCAGTAGCCTTCCACCAAACCGCCGCGCCGTACGTGAGAATGGGCCTCACCACGGTTGTGTACAGCCAGTGTACCACATATGGTTTGAATCCCCACGTATTACCGAACGTTCGTCTGCATGCATATAGTGCCACGTACGCTTTTCTAACCCGATCCTCTATGTTTTCCTTCCAAGTGAGTTTGGAGTCTAGGATAACGCCCAGGTACCTTGCTGTCTTGGATATTTGCAGGTCCACTCCACCCATACTTGGTGGTTTAAACACCGGTAATGTCCTTCTTTTTGTGAACAGCAGAACTTCTGTCTTCGCTGGGTTTACCCCCAGTCCTCTGCCCGCAACCCAGTTGTTAACAAGTAAGAGTGCGAAGCTGAGTCGTTCACTGATAACTGGTATGAATTTGCCAGGGACAAGGATTGCTACATCGTCGGCGTAAGCGCTTACAATGAAGCCTTCCCTCTCCAGTGTCTTTAAAAGCTCGTCTATTACCAGGAGCCATATGAGTGGAGAGAGGACGCCACCTTGTGGTGTTCCCCTGCTAACTTTCCTCTCAATGCACATGTCTCCTAGGTAGGACTTAATCCGTCGTGTGCCTAACATAAGACCAATCCAGTCGCAGAGACTGTCATTGAGATGGGCCCTTCTTAGGCTGTGCATAATCGCGTCGGCCTCGATGTTGTTGAAGGCACCCTCTATGTCTAGAAACGCGCTCAAAGTGTATTCCTTGTGTTCCCAGGACCTTTCCACTACTGACACTACCCTGTGCAGTGCAGTATCTGTAGATTTTCCCTTCATGTATGCTTGCTGTGAGTCCGAGAGGTAGTTGCCGCCTATAGCCACTCTTACATACATATCAAGTAGTCGCTCCATTGTTTTCAACAGGAATGAGGACAGACTAATAGGTCTGTAGTCTTTCGGTGTTGTGTGGGTGGCTTTCCCTGCTTTTCGGATAAATATTACCCTCACCTCTCGCCAAGCCATCGGAACATAGCATAGCCTTAGACAGCTTGAGTAGATGTATCTCAGCCTTGGGATAGTAGCTTCCTCAGACTTTTGAAGCATTATTGGCCGAATACCGTCCACTCCTGGAGCTTTGAAGGGGGCAAACGAGTTGATTGCCCAGGCTATCTTTCTCTCGTCGATTATTTTGTCGATTGTATCTGCATCCATTCCCCGTCTCGTGTCCTGTGTAACTGTATCGCGTACATCAGTGCATTCAGGGAAGTGGGTTTCTGTCAGTGCCGCCAGCGTTTGCTCATGCGATTCTGATTACTTACCGTTAAAATTAATATACTTTATAACCTTAAATTTATAATACTATAAAATACCATACCTTTAGACTCTAAACACAATTACTCCCCTTGTATCAATTACAAGAAATATATATATGTACACCCCAGAATCCTAACGGAGTGAAGAGCGTTCCTCCGAGTCGTACGAACTATGTGTTCATTGGTGACATAGGGAAAGATTTCGCATAAGTTCTCGTTTCAGATCCACCCCACCCGAAGATAGATCTATCGTCATTGGAGTTGGTAACGGCAGTAGCCGATTTTAACATCGGGTAAAGTACTATAACTAGGGTATACATATATATATAACTCCATTAAAATAAAAGAGTAAAATGAATCTAAAGGAAGCATTTATGTTAACCTAATTGAAGTCGAGCTATGACCCAAACGGGTAGTGTATTTCCTCTTTTTTTATAAATAGTATTTTTGTTCAACTAAAGAATATGATTAAATAAATTCATTTTATAATGGTGACTTAAACGTAAATGGTGTGGTGTTCTCAATGGTTGGTGGGACGACCCATATAAGTATGGAATGTGGTCGTCAAAGGTTGGGAGGGCAAGGGATTCGACCATCTATGCCCAGCAAGTGTGTGTGGTTGGTTTTCCTTTCCTCTTTCTTTCTTTGTTTTTTTCTTACAGAACTCTCTTCTTTTTTTTCTATTGCACGATAAAGTTTGTGTGTGTCAAGATGCTAAAAGAACCCCCCCGGACTGAAGCAGCTGGAGAATAAATATCGTGCGCATCTCGACCATGGTCCCTAACATCCTGCCATAAACCAGGGCAGTGATACGTACAAAATGGCGCCCGTTTAAAGGCAACATTCTGTACGACAACAAACCTCGTCAGGACACTGGTCGCACACGACACATTACACAATCACCAAATAATTGTTCGTTGCAAAATGCAAAATGATCAAGCTCACACGAACTGCATATTTCTTGCACCAAAAAACAAGTAACGGTACGCATATGCTTTGCTGTGCCATTCAGATCAAAGTTAACTGCGAAATGCAATACGATGATAAGTAGCACTAGGTTTACAAGACTGCATATCCACAAAGATGGTGGAAGCGCAAACCAAATCGATAATGAGGTAATCGATGCGATACACGCATCCAACTTCTTAAACGTGCACATATTCTGAGAGACAAAGGTCGACTTTGACCATTTTTTTTTGTTGCGGCTAAATTCAGAGCTCAACTGTCCAACGAGAAGAACCGCCCAGAAAAGGAAATCCAACGTAGGACGTCTTAGCACGACTGGAGTGTATCCACAGACAATAGAGAGTGCCTGAGCGCGATACTTTCCGCTGTGCACTCGCTTGTAACAGAAGCCGACAATAAGCCGAACCGATATCGCGACGTCAACAAAATGGTAGCCGAGAGCAGTGTTGCCCCTAAGAGAAACAAAAATCCGCTAGAAATTCTAATATCTGTTTCGCGAAAACCCGTTAGAAATCGCTTAAATATCAAAAAATTTAAAGTAAGTTCTAAAAAATATATATAGGTATATTTTGTAAAGCAAATTATAAATGCACTAGCTACACCCGCCTGGCGTTGTCCATTCCCAAGAATTGTATTTGCAAATATATTCGAGTGGACTTCAAATTTTGTTATCTAGAGCGGGTAAACAGCGTGCGTTACTGCGCCTAACAAAAAGAAATAGTTAAATGTTTTTTTAGTTACAAACAAAATGTCTCTATACAAAATTCCCATACAAAACACTATAGCCACATTTCCCAAATTTTTCAATTTTCTAAACAACTTTAACTTAAATTTTGTAAATGAGCCGAATCGGTCCAACCGTCCTGCCTTATCAACTTACAGCATTTCATTAATTTTATATCGTTAAAATAACAGAAAAAACAATTTATGGAATATTTATTGCCCAAGTCAAAAAAAAAGCGAAGTATTTTAATATTGTAGCCAACCTATCACCTAGCCCAACCTCGCCCCTAATCCAAATCCAACAGTGATCGTAAGCAAGGGGTTTACAGGGGGAAGGAAAGATTGATTTGTGCATTGGGCAGGGTTTTTTCTTTTTGTCCATACGGGTGGCGTCTAAATAAATAAGGGAGCATTATGATGAAGTAATTCATCGTTCGCAATCTTTTGACTTTCGGAAAGCAAATTTTCAAAGGCTTTCTGATGAAATTTCCAGCTTTAATTTTAATCTTACTGCGTTTTCTAATATTGAAGATGCAGTAGTTTCCTTTTATTCTTTGATGGATTACTGCATGAAAAAAGTGATTCCTGTGAAATCCTCTAGGAATCTGAAATCGTCCCATCCTTGGTACACTAATGAGCTCAAATCAATACGAAACAGACGTAATAGGGCTTGAAAGAACTACTTAAAAAGTCTCCGCCATTCAGATCTTGACTATCTTACACTATTCAACGAATTCAAATCTTTATCCTGCAACTTATATATTGACTATATAAGTAAAATGGAATGCTCTTTAAAAGTGGACCCCAAACTTTTCTGGGGATTTGTCAATTCTAAGAAAAAAACCGACTGGTTATCCATCGAAGCTTACTTACAATAGTTCTACATCTGCTGATTCGCTAGATGCAAGCAATATGTTTGCAGATCATTTCAGTAAGTCGTTTAGGGAGACCCCTCTTCACATAGATGATCAATATTTTAGTTATCTAACTGGCTGTTCCCAAATAAGCTTTAATAGTATCTCATTCGATTTGGAAACAATTTTAAAATGTGTTTCTTCTCTGAAGAATGACTATTCATCAGGTCCTGATGGCATTGCCCCGAAAGTTCTTAAAAAATTTAGTCATGCAATTGCTTCACATCTTAAGTATCTGTTTGAATTGTCCATTAATACTGGTAAATTCCCTAAGCTATGGAAAAGTGTTTTTATCACACCTGTATTTAAAAAAAGGCGAACGCGGTGATATCACAAATTATAGGCCTATTTCAAAGCTTTCGTGTATCCCTAAGCTTTTTGAACAAATTGTTTGTGAAAAGTTAATATTTCTTTGTCGCAATATAATTTGTAGTGAACAGCATGGATTTGTAAAAAACAGATCCACTGTCACTAATCTGTTAAGTTTCTTGCATGATTGTTCTAATGCCTTACAGAATAAGGACGAAATGGATTGCATATACACTGACTTCTCTAAGGCTTTCGACCAGCTGTCCCATGAATTAATCGAATTTAAGCTCAGGGCTTTTGGTTTCCCATCATCTTTCATAAAATGGGTTAATTCATACCTTAGATCAAGTGCTTACCAAGTCAAATTTAGAGGATCACTATCTGTATCTTTCACAGCTCAGTATGGAGTTCCCCAAGGAAGTCACCTCGCACCGATTCTATTTAAACTAGCCATCAATGATGTTAAGGCATGTATAAATCACAGTAATATCCTGATCTACGCGGATGATATGAAAATATATAAATCTATCACTAGTCAGCAAGACTGAATTTTACTTCAATCTGACATTAACAGCTTCGCCAATTGGTGTGTGAAAAACGGCTTATCCTTAAACCCTACTAAATGTCAACATATGACATTCTCTAGGAAGAATATCCCTTCCACCTTTCAATATTCTTTGTCTCAACATATTCTTTGTAAAGTTGATAACTTTAAGGATCTTGGGGTTTATTTCGATCCCAAACTGGTTTTTGCTAAGCATATCAATTTTATTGTTAATAAATCCAATTCCATGCTGGGCTTCGTAAAAAGGTGGGCCAAAGAATTTAATGACCCTTACGTTTCTATGTCATTGTACAATTGGTTTGTCCGTCCGATTCTAGAGTATGCCTCACAAGTTTAGACGCCGTTCTACAACATTCATTCAAATCGAATAGAGTCCATTCAACGTAAATTTATTCGATTTGCACTTAGAGGACTCGCATGGGATGATCCATTTAACCTCCCTCCTTACAGTCAACGCATCAAGCTTCTTCAAATGTTACCCCTTTCTCAACGAAGGCTTAATAGCGATATTATTTTCTTACAGCAGCTTATATCCGGTCAAATAGATGCACCTGACTCGCTGTCCTCTATTGGCTTTAATTTTCGTGGTGGTGCGCATAATTTACGCAGTGTTGAATTATTGTTTAGCCCCCATCATAGAACGAATTATGGGAGGCATGAGCCTATTAGTCGCATGAGTAGAATCTATAATCTAAATGATTATGTGATTGACTTGCATGTTAGTAAAACTAAGCTAAAAAATATTTTGCGTAATAATGCCTTAATGTTTTAAATTATTTGCATGATTTGTGTCTGTGTTAGTATTTTATAGGTACATAATTATTGTGTTTTTAATTGTTATGTCCTTACTAACACCTGCACTAATTGATCAGCCTGTGGGAGCAATTTCTGCTCGTGATAGTTGCTTGCTTTAAGCACTCCACGACACAGAGCTGATAGTGTAATTAAAAAAAAAAAAAAAGTTTTGTGTTCAAATTTAATCCACAGAAACTTATACAATAACTTAAGTGCGCATATGAGCGAGCATACGGTAGACTTATACACACTGCACTGTTGCCACCCACAAGTTGTAGAAGATACAATGAAAGTGTTGCTTTAAGCTTTATTTCATTACGAAATAAGACCCCGCTTTTGGCCTTATTTCCTTTTTCCTTTTTTAACATTAACTCCACGAATTACATCTTAGTGGAGATCCGACTGAGAATAACATTAAGAAACCGCTGCAACTTCGGTTGGGCAACACAAATGGGTTTAAAACACTCGATGGGCAAAATGCCTGCTCTATCGAACCTAGTGGTAGCAGGTATAAGATTCAGCATTTAGTTAGTGTGTTGCAAAAGTGTGCTACAAGAAAGATTAGTAACGCTGCCCGTTTTGCTCATTCGTTGGAATTTTCCAGAGTTACAAGCAATCTTCCTGTTAGACATTTAGTTTAATATAAGGTTCTAAAGGTTATATGCACCGTCAAATTTGGGGCACACATAACTCACGCAGCAATTTCCAAACTATTATTGCCATCCCGACCTTTCGTACAACAAATTTTAAAAGCTATTACTCAATTATATCCAGGAAGTTGTTAAACAGACTCCCTGCAGATATACGAATCATAAGAGGTAGGAGTGGCTGCTCGGTACTATTTGTACCTGGATCATAAGAACTCTTTTCTCCTTTTAAGTAAAGTCAAATCTTTTCTTTTTGGTTTCTATCACAATGACATTGAAGTTTTGCTGCGCTATATTGTTTAATTTTGCTTTATTGTTTATTTATATTAAAGAAGACATAGAGTTGCTCGCTTTAAATGTATTTTATTCTTTTCTCTTTGTCCCTAAAATTCAATTAATATTTTTGCCAACTTACTGTACCCTTACCCTCTTTAATTGCTCACTGCTCTGCCCACAAAACAAAATTTGTTAAGTAAATAAATAAAAAAAAAACCTGAATAACGTCGACTATAGTGGCTCGCCCACATTGAGGGAATTGACATTAATGCTACAGCCAATAGGATCTTTGACTGCCAGTCCCATGTTCCAGAAGTCAAGGAAGACCTAACCTACTCGTACGTTTTAAAGATCAAGTCAGCGCGGATGCCAGAGCGCTTGGTCTGCACAATTGGAAGCAGCGTGCTTGTATCGCAGAGGATTGCAGGCTGCAGTGGCTCAGGCTGAGACTCTTCACGGTTCCGGAGTCCGTTGAGTAAGTAAGTACGTTTATGTGGAAGTGTTTGATATAATATGAAGGGTTTTGTTGTTATATGACTAAGGTGAAAGGCGAACGAAGATGAATATTTTATCTCGGAATCGATTTAGATTTCTACTTTATTTCAGGATATTTTAACACAATTCCATTCGTAGTCTAATGTTTGACATCGAAATGATCATTTGAATCGCATGTCAGATTTAGGTGTAGAAAAACCGAACATACACTTATGTAAGTTATCTATACAAAGTCCGTGGTAAGGCCATGTTCAAGGCTGGGGTGGACTTGAGGGATGCCTGTTATTTAATGTCAAGCTATTTTCTCCAAAATCAGCTCACAGCTTATTCTGCATAAAAGAACAACGGCAAACGCTGTTTTCTAAAACGTTTACAGGAGTATGCAAAATATCGGCCACATTGAGCGAGCCCCCAGCCCCCAGGTTCGAGACGACAAGAAAATCTGGACATCCGTTTTGAAGACAAAACCATCGCGGACGCCAGAGCGCTTGGTCTGGGTAACTGTAAGCAGGATGGAAGACTGCAATGTAGCAGCTAGAGGCTCTCCACAGACTCCGTACGCAGATAACGTTCAAACTCATTTTAGTTACACTTATAAATGACAAGGTACTTTTTAAGTTTTTGCTTAGAGATCAAAATCGTAATGATAAAGGAATGAGTAATTAAAGCCTTGCACAAAAGCGCTAACTCCACTCAAGTACCTATGCAATTCACTACAATTTTCCCTCAGTGACATGCATATCTTTTGCTTACCTACAATCAACTCGATTATCTCTCTTCAACTAATTCAAATACATTTTCTCATTTCAGGTAAGCTTCTGCATCCATCTTGCCGGCTTTATTTAAAAAATATATTCTACTACTGTAAGTAAGAATAATTCATTTATTTTATTATTGTAACACTTTTCAACGAAAATTCTCTAGAGACAGTTGTACAAGTAGAGATGTGTATTGCCACGAAAAGAAGTAATCCTCACTTCATGCATTATCAAGTGCCGTCATGTGTAAACGAAGTCTCTGTGTTTCGAAAATGCCTTTAAGAAAAAAATATATTTCACCATCTAGCTTTTTTTGGTAGAAGTTGCGACATGAACGAATGTCCTCCTACCCTTCTTCTTGAGCAGAGAAACAAGCACACTAATGATGTTCACTGAATCGCATTGCTGCATTCTCGTTTGACTCGTATATCTGCTCTGATTCTTTTTCACTATCTCAGTTGATTGTTCTTGTCATGTATGGTATTTAGTTGCACAAAATGTTAAAAAAATCTGTGACGAGCGGGTGTCTGCTTTAAATGGTTGATGTTCGTTTCTTTATCCAGCTACCAGCTGCTTATTTTGGTGTATCAAATAAGTGTCATAAAGCACAATCTCCCCCTTCGATTCATTTTGGCTGACGCTGATCAAAAACTGTCATAAGTTGGTTTATCCCCAATGTGGCTTATCTTGACATGGGCTTCCATTTGTTGTCATTTTGTTTTTGTTTTCGCATATTTAGGGTGTTTACCAGAGTTTGTGGTGATAAGAAGTCCCTTTGGATTTCTGCATCGAGTTTCAGATGTTAAATATCGTTTTGTTGATGATTTTCGGATAAATCCATCAATGTGCAGGTAACAAAACTTGGCATGTCATCTGTGTGTGATGTCGGCAAGCAAATTAAAAAAATAAATATATTTATCCAACTTTTGCCGCGACGACTCCTCACGGACAAGCGACGACATCAATAGAGCTGAACAAGATTGTATTTAAAGTTAACTCTCGTATCAAAAACCTACCTAAATGAAATTGAATCTTTGGCATTGATTTTCTTTTGGGTAAGGGTACCTATGTATATTTTCCAACTTCATTGACGATTAAAATTGTTGCTGAATAAATAGCGAAGAAATAAAACAAATGTAAAAATATGTTTAAAAAAAATGAGAAAATGATAATAACATTTTGTGAGAACACCACTAGTACAATAAACATGAACCATTATAAATAACCATAAATCGCATTAACGTAATCGGCTTAAATTTTATTAAGTACACTATATTCATGTGTTTACGAACAGGTAGTTTCTTGATTTAATTTGACGAAATTATTTAAATCCTTCGATTATATTGGAAAAACCAAATGCAATATTAAGGAAGTCTATATTACGAGTATATTTAGGCTATTCGCTGATGCGCATCAGCGTATTGTTGATACTATCTAGTCAGAGACAGCAGACTAGCTGTGCAGTTGGAACGTTCCAGAACCAGGATTCACTGAACTCTACAAACTATAAGATTACACATTTTCCAATCCCCATACGTAGAACATCCTTTCAAAGGTTAAGAATTTAATTAGTGTGAAGAACTTTTTCAAAGTGTGTTGCTTATTAACCCTCTGCGACTGACGTGCGCTAGTTTTCACAATTCAACTGACGTGGTAGTACACCAGACACCATTTGAACAGCTTGTATTTTCAAAATTCTTTTTATATTCTCACTTTTTATTATTATAATTTAAAGTTAAGAGTGTCCACTATTATTTTAAATTAGCCAGAGCTCGGATTTTTATGCGCTAAAAAACCCAAAATATGCCCATAAAATATGCAGATAAAATGAGAAAATATGCGCTTAAAAAGTGAAAATATGCTTTAAAAACTAAGAAAAATAATAAAAAGACGCTGAAAACTTTTAAAAATTCAGTCTTTTATTTAACATTAATATTAAAAATAAATAAACATAAAATAAAATCCAGGTTCTCTTCTTCGTTATTTTTCAATGTCAATATTCTTGAGATTTTTTTATTTTCTTGTACATACCCTTCGTTTTTATTTAAAACATTTTCAATTTTCTTTTGAATTACTCTTCCTATTGAACCTTCGACTGAGTTAATTTTTGTAAATGCATATTCCATCAAGTCTATTTGGGTTTTAAGTGTGTTCCATACCTGTAGCTTAGTGATACTTTCACTAAGAAATCCATAATTGGAACTTAAAAATATTAAATGATTTTTTAACAGTGACTGGTTAAGTTTTTCTTTTGTTTTTTTTTTAATAGAAAGAGCTTCAGAATCATTAAACTCTTTTACTATCCCTTCAAATTGTTCAAAATATTTTGAATAACATTCCACTGCATTCACCCATGTTTCCCATCTAGTAATTATACGTTGAGAAGGAAGAGGAATTCCGGGATTTTTTTTCTTAAACATTTCTACCCGTGTTAGTGCTTTGAGAAATATTTTTTTTCCCATTAGACACTAACGTATCAACGTCATTGAAATTGCTTCTTATTTCCTCTGCAACACAATGCAGTGCGTGAGCCAAACAGGTTACATGGATCATTTTAGGATAAAAAAGCTTTAACCCACGAGCAGCTTTTACCATGTAAGGGGCTACATCAGTCAAAAATAAAAGTATTTTGTTTTTATCGATGTCTCCAAGTAAATTAATCGAGTCATCAAAAGTGCGGGCGATGGTAGCATTGTTTGTTTTTTCTAGTTCAACTTCATTAACTAAATAAAAAACAAAATTTTAATGTTTTTCAATCCAAGTTACAATTCTTTTTGATCAGGGAGAGATAGCAAAAGGACGGGAATGACATTGGAATAACATGACAGCTGGAATTGTGTTTGGTGCTGCCAAGTTAGTTTTTCGTGGAGGTTGAAGCTTTAAGGTGCTTATGCATGTTTTTCAAGGTAAACTTTTTCATTTTCATGTGTTTTAGATATTACGAAAATATGTACTGAAAATATGCATTTATTTTAAAAAAATGTCCAATGACCCAAAAAATGCATTTATATGCATTTATAGTAATATAATGCAAAAATATGTTCTAACGATTGAATGCCATTTTAAAAGAATTTTACTGATTCGAAAAACTATCTTATTTATTTGCTTCTACGTTTTTCCAAAAAAAATATGTATTAACATAGAAATCCTAGCCCTGTAAATTACTAATATATAAAATTAAAAATTCATATAAAGTTGAACAGCATTTATTGATATGACATACAAATTTTTTCCAAAACTTACACATATAGAAAAGTTTAAAAAAAAATCAAACATAAATATTTTCTTTATTTACTTACACATTTATTAAAGTTTACACTTATGGTAATCAGACTTACAAAAAAAAAATATCAATTCATTGGTTCAATTAAAGGATTTGTAACCTCAAAATCAAATTTTTTTTGGCAGTCTTTATAAACTGACTTAGAGCATTGAAAATAAATTGACTTTAAACAATCACGGCAATAATACCTTGTTAATCTTTTAAGTTTTGTTGGACATATAGAGCATAGTTTTCTTTCAGTTAGTGGAATCGATTGAGTTCTTGGAGGTAGAGGAGGAACATTTTTAGCCATCTTGATGCACATTTTCAGTGGCGGTTACATGTGGAATTTCTTCAATTGGTTTTTGATACTCTTCTTCGCCTGAAACTTCGTCGGCTTCGAAGAATTCGGTTCCTGGCTGAAAATTTGGGTCATCATCTTCATCGTCGAAATCGCTGAATTCGTGCTCGTTTTCTTCGTCCAACCTGTCTTATATTAGCTGGTCGTGACTTACAAAGGCCCTTGCCGACGTTCTCTTAGATCTATAAGACCCTAGGTTAGTATTTGAGTGAGCCATCTAAGAAACAAACAACAAATTCCACTTAACAAAACAATTTTACTGACATGCTGCCTAGGAGACACTATGAAAATATAACTATTACACTGAGGTGGTTGTTTATCAGACACATACTTTAACACTGACGTGGTTGACTTATGGACACTCTCCTTCGTACAACAATGCATGCGCACACCACGACCGCTCGCATTACACTAACGCACTCTTGAGCATACAACAGAAAGGTACTGAGAGCGCGAGAGTCAACAACTGAAAAATAACGACACAACACAAGTTTTTAAATTTCCTGGTGTCTTTCATACTACCACGTCAGTCGCAGAGGGTTAAGTTTGCTAAAGAGGTTTGGCGTAAATATTTGGGCGGGATTAATAGGAAACACCTAACCTAACCTAAACGCCCGCACGTTCTTCTACAGTTACTATTTTTTTTTTGTATTTAGTATTTTATTTTATTATTCATATCATATACGAGTATGTAACATAAACTTAGAACTATAAAACAATGATTATTGAATATTCGTGTTCATTCTTTAACTTGAAGTTAGTGGTGAATGACACATCAAGATTAATATTTCATTTGTTATTTGATGTGGGGTGACAATCAAATATTAATTTAATTCCGATTTAAAATTTAGATGAAGCAAAAGGGGGAGAAAAAATAAAATCAAAAATTTAATTGATATTAATAAATCATACGTAACAATTCATAAATAATATACGAGTAATTTACAATTTCATTTCATATTACTAAAATTTTGTGCTGTTGATGAGATAAATGATTTAAACAAAGGATTCAATAAATTCATAGCTTAACGTGAATAGCCAGTCTGTAACCTTTTTGGTGAAATGTGAAAAACGTCGCGTATCTCTTACAAATAAAGGCAATTTATTAAAAAAAATTGGAGCCGAATATGTGTAAAAATGTGTAAAATGTGTTTTATGTGCGAAGGGTACATTTACTAAGTTCATATTGTTCGCACGTAGATTGTACATTTGAATATTCCTACTAGGAATATTTCCGCTCTGCTTAAAGAATTCTTTTAAAACTTTAAAAACATATAAATGCCTGATTGGCAGAATATGCAATTCTTTGAATAAAGGCCAACTTCGAGCTGGACGATTTTGATTCAAAATAATTCGTACTAAATGTTTTTGTGCCGTTAATAAGGGTCTCATAGTATTGGTATAAGAACCCCCCGGATGGTTATGCCGTATTGCAATTTCGAGTGTGCAAGACCATAGTAAGTACTTGTTAAAACTTCCTGAGAACAAAAAGGGTTTAATAAATACACTTTACGTGTGACCAATAACAAATAATTTTTAATCGTTTGAATATGATTTTTCCAATTTAAGTTTAAATCAATTACCACACCTAAATATTTAAAATATTGAACCGATTCGATTTTGATGCAATGCTCAGTGCAATGCGCACCACCTACAAAATTACCTTTTCCACACTTATGTAAAGGTAAGGAGAACTGTTTACAATCGTGAGCGTGAAACCATAAATTAAAATCATTCAGGCTATTGTCAGATACCTTAAAACACATCAGTTTAGTTTTCTCACTGATAATCAATTTATGATAAGTAAACCACAATCGTAAGATTTCAAGATCTTCATTTATCTTTACTATACTTTCGAAAATAGTTTCAGATTCGTACGTAAAAACTATGTCATCCGCAAAAGCAGTTGAAGTACCGTTTAACTTGAGTTTGAAAATAGAATTTATGTATATCAAGAAAAACAGAGGGCCAAGAACAGATCCCTGAGGAACACCGTTCTTTAAATGTCTTGGTTCACTTGAGATCCCTTCAATAATGACACTTTGTGTTCTATACCTTAAATAAAAATTTAGCCAATTAAAAATGTTGCCACGAAAACCAACTTTATAGAGTTTAGCTAGCACAATATCGTGGTTGACCAGATCAAACGCTTTTGTCATATCAATAAATAGTCCAATAGTTGATTTGTTGTTATTTAAACTTCCATAAAGCTGACTACACACCCGTAAGATGGCGTCCTCAGTTGACAAACCTGCTCTAAAACCAAATTGATTGTTACAAACGAAGTTAAACTTATTCAAAAATGAGACAATTCGAACCTTGATTAACTTCTCAAAAATTTTGGAAAAGGTCGAAAGTAGTGATATTGGCCTGTAATTCGAAACATTTTTTCTATTCCCTTTTTTGAAAAGGGGTAGAACTTCAGCACATTTTAGATGGTCAGGAAAGCAACCCATATTTACACTTTTATTAAAGAGGAAGGACAATATATCAACCACATACCAGGAAACATTTTTTAATAAACTGCTTGAAACACCATCACTTGTGCAAGAAGTTTTATTTTTTAGGTACGAAATAGCATTGTGAACTTCTATGGGTGTAATCGCATCAAACACAAAACTGTTCGATTGAACATCATCCACAAAAATGCCTGAAGAAGAGGAACAATTGCAATTTATACAAGGTCTGTGCTCAAATTTTCAGAAATTTCGGTAAAATACTCATTAAATTTATTTGCAATTCTGCCTAAATCGTTTTCAATTTTGGCTCATCTTCAATAGTATCAATTTTAACAGAATTCTTATCCTTACCCAAGATGTTATCAACTTTCCATTATTACCTGTAATTTTTTGGAGAATGGTGGCCGAAACTCCTTGAAGATGTTGCTCTTGTTCACAGAATAGCAATGTTCTTTCAAAAAGATAGAGCACCTTGTCACAGTAGCAGCGGGTATCTTCGTTCCTCAACCATACTTTTAACGAACGGTGGATTGGTCCATTTGACCCCAACCCTTGGCCTCCCAGATCTGCTTACCTAACAACTATGGATTTTTCGGTGCTGTGAAATAAGGACTTAAGATAAGTGAAACAAGGCCAATTTGGCCTTCCGGGGGCAGCATGCTCCCCTATAAGTATTGCACTGTTTTTGCTACACTACTGCAAACTGAAATAAAGCCTAACATATTTTCAAATATGGCCTTATTCCGTTTGGCGTTTTTCACTGCACCATTTTTTCTTGTGGAAGATGATGCTTATTCAAGAGAAACGTCGAGTCAGGTAGAGTTCCAAGAACAAATTAGTGCCGTTTTATTATTTTTGTATGACAATAAATGTCTTTTACTACAAGTTCTGTTGATCGTATGTAAAAAAGTTGCTTAACATACTTTTTAGAAAATTTTGCAAGGATAAAAAATTCATTAAACAAAATTATTGAGTAAACTTTTGAGAATAATACATTTTAAGTAAAAAAATGGAACAACAAATTTTCATAATTTTGAGTTTAAGGAGCCATACATTTTTTGTAGCAGATGTTCCCAAAGTGTTCAAGACTTATATGCGCTACTGATTTGCCTTTCTCTTCTGTACAAAATCCCTAATGTACTTATAATAGTTTTGGAGCATTTAAAGTTATTGCACCTCCAAATTAGAGGTCACCCACTTTGATGGGTTGTAACTTGAAATGGGGTGATAATAGACCCCCCACTGTGTACAATTTTTTGTTCGGTGGACCTTTAGAAATTTGGTTTACTGGGACACCCTGTATATGTGAGAGCGCTCGTTGGAAGTACTAGAATGTAAAACACCTAACAAAAACATGAGGAGCTGCCTATCCGAATCTCGCTGGTAGTTGCCAACAACCTTAGAAAGTTGTCCGTTTAAGGTTCTCTTAAAACGTTGCACTATTCCGTCTGATTGTGGATGAAGTGGCGTTGTTCTCGTTTTCGTAATCCTTCAGCGATGCAGCTCTCCTTAAAAAATCAATTATTCTTTGACGACGAGGTTATGATCGGGACCAAATTGATCACGCTCTCCTTCTTCAATGCATTCGTACTAGTCCGCCTGTTTGGTTCGCCGATTTAACCTCAAAAATAATTCAATAATTCGTCTTTGACGACGAGGTTATGATCGGGACCAAATGGATCAAGCTCTCCTTCTTCACTGCATTCGTACTAGTCCGCCTGTTTGGTTCGCCGATTTAACCTCAAAAATAATTCAATTAAATTTTCATTTCAATTCATTGATTGATATTGCCTACCTGAATGGGATCTCTCCTTTGAGCATGATAGTACCAAGTTATAGTACTAACTAAGGTTCTTCACGTGGAGGCTTCCTCGGATTTGGTACTTCTTATTCGATTAAGACGGGATCATGACGTAATCTCGAATGACAAAAATCTCGAAAAAAAATGTTTAATCTAGAATGCAAAAATCTCAAAAGACGATAGGTATCTCGAAAAAAATCTCAAAAAAAAAAGTTAATTCGAGATTTTTTTCTTACCTATTTAAAGAGTTTAAACTTAAAGAACAGTCATTACATAATTAGTTTATACAACAACAAATCAATATTTAACAAAAAAAAAACATTATAGGAAATTGTAAAAATTCCATTAGTACCTAAAGATGCCGTGAAATAACGCCGAGTAAAATAACGCCGAATTATGAAAGCAAAATAACACTGAATTTCCATGTTCGGTCTTATTTCACTTTGCCAAATAAAGCCGAATCGGCCTTGTTTCGCTTTTAATTTATTTACACAATCAGATAAAGATTCCTAACCGTTTTCAGATTTGCACCCCTGATAACCTACTCCAAATCAAGCATTGGCCCCAAGATAGGCATTGCACTGTTTATGGGATGAGTTGCGAAATCTCAAGTAGAATAAAGTCGATATCCGAAATCTTATTCGATACTATTATACTGTTTTATTCTACTACATAATTGGAAATAAAGTCGAGAATAGAAAATGGTGAATTTCGACAATGCTTCCGATTTCTTATGGAAATAAAGTCGATCGACATTATTTCCATCTACTTTGTTTCACGGCACCGGTAAATAAATCCATCGATTTCGATTTGAATATTTCCTTTGTTTGTAATGATTTCATTTACTTTCATTTTAATTGTTTTTATTTGCACTCACGTTGTGATAACACACGATCCCAAACGACACTAATTTGAGGTAACTTTTTTACATTTGCATGGTCGGCTTGCTAGTGAATCGTGGATGTTAAAAAGAGTATTAAATAATCTCGAATGAATATACTAATTTTTGAGACAACGGTTACAATTCGCACGCGCGGATTGTAACCATTGTCTCAAAAATTAATAGATTCGTTCGAAATTTTTTTTTCTAGATTTTTGTATTGATTTTCTGGATTATTGCTTTCTAGATTTCGTGGTAAACCCTATTAAGACTTGATACTACTGATGCCAAGCGAAGCATATTCATCTTAGCTGCCGTTAATTTGCCCTCATACATTGTGAACCATATAAAAGTGCCGGAAGCACTGCTGCGGTGTTGAGCCTTCCTTCCGGTCACAGAAGAAGGCAGCGATTTTCCGCCTCCTCATCCATCCTATGCTTACGCGATAATTATTAATGTCGTCAACACAGGTTGCTTCGCTAACAGAAATAAATTATCAAAGTTATTAACATATTTAATACACGACAGAACATTTAGTTACCATTTGTTTTAAAATTAACAACATCAGCTACTTAATTAGTGGCACTATTCATAAATGATACATCATTATGATTATAGATTTGCTAACGATTTTGTTCAAATAATAATTCAAGCTATAATCAAAAATGTTTGTGAGGGAGTCGGTTTACGTCATTTCTTTGCTGAATCGAATCAACGCGGAGTGAAAACTTATTAAAAATGTTCTTCTACCTTTCTTATGTAGGAGGCGTTACTGGCCACTAAATGTTTTTCATGTTTTCTACCTTAAATAGAAATACAAAAAAAAAACTCTTTGATATTGAATTGGCCAAGAGAAAATTATAAAAGAAAAATATCGTAATGAAGAGGTTTTCTTACATTAAAGAATATAATACAAGGTGGCGCAAAAGTCAGAAGCATAATTTTTGCAAATGGCGGCAAATGTAAATTCTACTTTGATATTTGTGAAGTTAACTGATACAGAAAAAACTTAAGACACCAATTAACATAATCCAAAAGCAGAACCAAAGTTTTTCATTCATAAAAAAAATTACAGCGAAAGAACATCGGGTGACAACTTTTGCGCCACCTGACAACTTTTGCGACACCTTGTATTTTTGTTGAAGACAGCCCGCAGCAGTGAAGGACGTAGACAAAATAAGAGAAGCCAGACAGTAATCCTTGATTTGTTTAACACCCTCCGTTTTATTGGGGAAAATTCAGGATTTTAAAGTAATAAAAGACCTGTGGCAGTGATCTGTTCTATTCTTTGGAAGTTAAACAAATGGTATTCTGGCTTGTAGCATTAAGGTAGGAATTATGAATTTGGATGCGAAATTGAATAAGTTGAAGTATTTAGGTATTTTCGGATGTTTCGCATAGTTAATTAAATACACTTTTCTTTAATGTCTGTTTTGCGTTTTACCGCTAGCTACATAATAGCTTTAAACCTAGTGAAGCTGCAAAGGAGGAGTATTTGGCTTCGAAATATATGTAACAGCGCCATGATTATGCACGTTCACAATAACTGTCAAGTTGAACACACACTGCCTGTCGATGGGATATGAACGGTACTTTCTAGAAAAATTATTTTCCACTAAATGAGTTAAAAACAAGCATAGGAAATGTATATATAACTAATTTCTGTTGAAGATGATAGACCGTAAATGACCTATATGCTCATCCACGCATATGCGACCCCTGATCAGAAAATTATTCATTGCGGCCTGAAGGGTTGAAGTCGGGATTGCCTCATTTATTGTTTTAAGGGACTGCTTCAATTCAGTCAAATTCCTTGGTTTCGTTTGGTACACCACTTGCTTGATATAATTCCATAAAAAAAGTCTGGTGCAGTCAGGTCAGGTGACCTTGGGGGCCAGCGGAAACTGGAGTTTCTGGATATTAATTTGTTTGGGAATTTTCGTTGGAGCTCCGCAATAACCGGCCTGGTTCTGCTGCATCTTGATCGAACCAAATGCTATTGAAAATGATTCTTCTTTGGCGCAGTCTGGGTAAAAAAATTCCTTCAACATCTTTAAATAACGGTCCCCATTGACAGTTACTGTTACACCGTTTTCTTCAAATGAGTATGGCCCCACAATGCATGGAGTATTTCTGGGTTAGATTCACACTATGCGGCAATTTTGCTTATTTCAATTGCCGTTTAGATCAACATGGGCCTCATCAGACATAAACAAGCAGTTTATCAAGCTGTTTTCTTCTTCGGTCATTTCAATCAATTTTTGGCAAAATTCCAGGCGAGTAGGCACATCCAGTGGGTTTAACTTGCTTGCAATTTGGACTTTGTACGGAAACAAGTTTAAGTCATTATGAATTATAAGTTGTAATGACCGTTTGCTAACCCCCATTTGCGCCGATAAGTTTCGAGTCGAAACGCTTGGATTTGACTAAATTGTGTCTTGAACCCGAACATAGGGATATCGATGCTACGGTCTTTGTGCGATGCTTCCACATTCGGCAAACATGTTTACCAGCCTCATATTGGTCCATCTAATCGGGGGAATGCCGCCAAACTCCCGCCTAAATTCCCTATGTTTTTTTTGTGGCAAGAACCCAATTAGAGACGACTGGACTTGACGTGATCAATGGGTCAGAATAGTTTTTGGAATGCAATCTTTATTAGCACGCTACGTTCCAACCAATTGACGATTTTTTTGAGAAGATGGTTACGCCTGCAACCTTCGTAATGACGAAGCAGCCGTTTGACAACCTTTTTCCCTTGCATTTCACTCGGTCCCTTAATCGGTTTTCCTGTGAATATTTCCCCATTCAGAGGAAAAGCGGTCTTTGAATCAAGCCCACACACACCTTCATAACACATTTGGCTAGCTTCGAGGGTTGTATTGTGTGAAATGGTTTCTACCTCTATAGGGAAACCAGCTCATCGATTGTTATATTTTCAGATGGTAAATAGTTCTTGTTGAGACTAATATCCATTACATCCCATAAATCTGGAATTAGGGCTGCTTTGTCGTTTATCAGTCGATGCATTCGGGTCACATAGTTATCAAAACAGATATATCGATTTATGCCCCAAAACCTCATGGTAGCGCGATATAGTGGCAGGGCAGTTTCCTTATCCCGAGGTTAGGTTAGGTTAGGTTATCACGGTTATCAATATTCTAAGGCAGCCATATCTACCTGCTGCAATGTAAGTGGCCCGAAAATTTAATCTCTCGAACAGTGTTGTTCCGTTCATGAGAGGATGGCCTTACGCTGACAGCCACTTTAACCTAGATGGAACATAATTATCGTCAGACACATCACTGAAGTTGGATGCGTCAGATTCACTGCACTCATGCAGCAAATTACACTCGCATTTTTGTTAGAAAGACAGTCTGAAATATTATCAAATGTAATTTTATAAAATAAATTTATACACAAGTGCTGAACCGCAACTAAATATTTGTACAGATTTGATCATGTTATGTATGTACCAATTTACTTTCTGCTTTTCGCTGAGAATTATTCATATTTCCAATTTGATATTACCTGCACCAAATAACGAACGTATGAACTGCACATCCGTAGAATACAATGTGATGAAATGTTTTAACTTTTCAAGCGAAAGATGTATTACGAAAAAAAGTAATACAAATATTTATGCTGAAACATGCTTTGCCGCGAATAACCTAAACGAATCAGTACCTACAGTATGCATGGGGGTATCTGTGCATATAACCCCGAATTAGAGTTGAAAAATGTTTTTTCGAGTACACCATTCGAAGCAGAATAAAATTTCAAGAAGGTACTGAAAATATCATTATGTTGTTCCACGGCCGAAATTAATATTTGATTGGTTCAAAAATCAAATGGATACGAGGTACCCTCGCATTGATACGAGAGTTAAACTTCTCAAAAATAAAATCTTAAGTAATGTTCTTTGAAATTTGTATGCGAAGTAATAATTGATTCATTTGCTTAAAGTTGCTTTTAATGAAATCAAATACTAATTACCTAACTCTCAGCAAACATATTTGTACTTTATTAATTGACGTTATTGAAGAGAGAGACAAAAATCAAAAAAAGGAAACAAAAAAAAACATTAGCTAATCTGCATGTACGGTGCTGCCAAATTTAGTTAAGGTGCTAACATCATCCCCTGAATGATACATTCAATCGTCATTTACAAGAAGTGGGCATAGTTTGCAAACAGGCCGCTAATCCATGCTGACCTGGATGCGTCTTTATAACGCGTCCGATGATCCAGACCAGGAGTCGCGTAACTGCTGATTAGCGCCTACAAAATTCATGCCGTTGTCACTGAATAACGTATGGCATTTACCCCTTCTGGATTCAAAACGACGTAAACTTGCAATAAATGCAGCAAAGGAATGTTCCGTGACAATCTCCAGATGCAGAGCCTTTGTTGACATGCAAACATATAACGCGACGTCGGCCTTGTATTGCTTTGCACCACGGCCCTTCCAAGAACGTACTGTGAATGGGCCTGCAAAGTCGACGCCTGTATTCTGGAATGTTGTGCCTAGTTGCAGACGCTGGCTTGGGAGATTAGCGGTGCAGGGAAATAACTTCACGGGCAATAACTTCACATGAGCAATTTCGATTTGTATAAAATATTTTGAAATATATCAGAATCTATATAAAAATCACTGCCCTTAAGAAACAAAGTAATATTGTTTACATCTGCCCCGTTCGTGGGGTATGTGTAAACAAAACTAAAACTCATGTGGGGTAGGTATAAACATGAAATTGTATTATTTTAAATAAATTAGCGAATGACGAAATTGCTTAAATCAGTGTCGAAAGTGAATCTAGATGCAGCTCGAGATGTTCCTGGTAGAACAACTGGACCAGGAAGAATATATTTTATCACATTTCGCGAAACGATGGAGATATCGTCAATGAGTGGATATACTATACAGAGCTTAAAGTCATCGATGCAGACCTTCTTAAATATTGTATGTCAAAGACAAATTGGCTCAGGACTTGCACTATCTTTCCAAGAAAAAAAATCGGACGGCCTTTATGGTCGGCATTGACCAAAACCAATTCTCCGTCGTTGAGTTCATCAACGTCTTGTAAAGTTTTCGGACAATTCTTTGAGTCATCGGATGAAAAATCTTCACAAAAGTTAGACCCGCCAGATGAATCATTTAAATTCACACTTATTTCAGAGTCCGATGAATCCTGCTGTCGCTGCAGAAAAAGACAGTGAATAAAAGTCTAAAAATCTGTCTAAATAAATGACCTTACCAAATTCTTTTTTGGAAAAGCTTTTGAATTTTGTTTCTTTTTCGGTTGTTTTGCATTAAATTTTTCTAAAAGTTTTTTTTTTTCCGGTGTATCTGTGTAGATGGTTGATTTAGCCAGCTTTCTTTTGCTAGTATTTTTCCGAACAAACTTTGGAAATGGACGAACACTTTCTATGGAGGCATTGAGCTTTCGAGAGTCATGATCTGATTGTGGTATTAAGCGATCATTGTTAGCATTAGGCTCCGATAGATGACATTCTCCCTGGAACTGGAATAGAAAGTTCTTCCAAAGCTCCCCTTTCCGACAAGTAAGGCTGTTCAGAAGGCATTGAAGCTGCAAAGTCATCATCATTAAAAATTTGTGTATTCAGTGGTCATACTCCCGAGTTCTTAAATCCAGAGTTAATATTGCGAGCAGAAAATGTATTATAAAATGGAGCCCGAGACAGTTCGGCAATATCATAAATCGTAATTGGAGACCCTGGTTTGGTGGTTAGGCGATCTTGAAAAGAGACTTTTAAAGCGCTTTTAAATGGGCCGTATACGGATATATCAAGGGGTTGCAAGCGGTGACTACAATGTGCCGGAAATGACAAAATTATTATTCCGTTGTCTCTTGCATAGTTTATAGCTTCGATGGATACATGGCTCGTGTGGTTATCAAGTAGGAGAAAAATATGATCATTTTTGGAGCACTTTGCATAAGTGTTCAAATGTTTCAGCGTTTCTACAAAGCTATAAGCGGTCATCTATCCACTTTTTGTTGCCAGTCCCATGCTCCCATTAGGAGCACCGTTTAAAAAAAGCATCTTTAAACTTGACTCTGGGGAAAATGTAGACTGGGGGGAGAACTGAACCAACAGCATTAATATTGCCAACAAATGTAACTAGCTCACCACGCTCCTGCGACACAATTTGACCAACTTGTTTCGTTTTTGACTCAGCAATCACATAAAAATAGAGACGTTTCACACTTTGGAACACATAATGTAGTAGGTAAATTAGTTTTGGATTGGAAAGAACGGTAGTTACACCCGTTTCATCTAAATTATAAATGCTATGTGGCTTAAATTGGTACTTTTCCATGACGGTAGTTAAGTTTTTAAAGAAAGTCTGCACATGTTCCTTATTGAATGAAATGGCCCGAGATAGTGATGTGCTTTCCGGCTTTCTTAAACTAAGGGTTGGGTGCCGCTTCATAAAAGATTGCATCCAGTCAATCCCAGCTTTCTTGTTATTATTCCAGCTTTCGGGGATTTTAATTTTTATAAAAAAAGCATAGTTATAAGCAAGATCTCTGGTTTGAGCGAAAGTTAGGCCGTAGCACTGATTTGCACATTTTATGAGGTACTCTTTAAGCGACACTTCTTGGTCAGTGTTAACTGTTAAATATCTGTCTTGCAGAATATTTTGGTTTGTCCTGCACAGCAAGTGAGACTAGACACACTTCAGCTCCCATAAGACCAGATTCATCAACTTCTGAAACTCCACTCTGATTTTTTCTAGCCTTTTTTACCCTCTTAAATAATGTTGTTAAATTTATTTTAAATTTTGCAGCCGTTTCTCTGTAAGATTTCTTCTGAAACATGACTTCACGAATAGCAGCCATATAAACCGATTCGGATGTTTCAACCCTTCCTTTCTTTGTGTAGGTACGGACCATCTTCTATCAGGGAAATAGAAATGGATATTTGCAATTTTAACACTCAACTTAAAAAACTCATTAAGATGGGGCAGGTGTAAACGCGTTCACAAGTACCCCTTTTAAGCCGTTTACAGCTGCCCCAGTTAGCCTTTTTGAGAAATAAATTTTCTGACAATTTAAAAAGGTTGCCAAACAAGAACTTACCAAAATAACTTGAAACTACAATGCTGCAGCTACAAAAGCATACACTTTCACTTTGAATTGGTCAAAAACTTCACTTGAAATCCACAATTTAACACTCATTCAAAATGTTACCTTATGACAGCGAGAAACTTCTTTCGTGAATAAAATTGTTCACTGAAATTGGTACTTCCCCGCTTTAACATAGTGTAATCGTGTTTATTTTTTGTAAGTACTGCCAAATACTGGTTGTTGCTACATAGTAGTGTTTAGTCGGAGGATGGAATGTTTACACCTGCCCCGCGTTTACACCATCCCCCTTTCCCCCTATGCCTTGATTATATGATGGACACCTATAATTAGATAATGAAGCGACAATAAATAGGACATATGACAAATATTAGTATCCATATTTTTTAAATGACAATCACGAACAAGATGCGTAGACACACGGCTGTCCTTAAGTAGGATTACAGGATGTCGTTATTCGAATGAAATATTTGCGTTGTCGAGCCGGCCTCCAATGCGAAGTACTCCCTTGTCGTCGATGAAAGGGGTCATAAGAAGGAGTTTGCTTTTATTGGACACCGGTCGATTATTCTGAAGGCAGCTAATTTCTTCGCCAAACGTTTGCTGTTGAGATATTCTGTTAAGTCTGTTAACATTTGAAATTTTTTCAAAAATGCCCCACTCAGTAGAGGGCGATCGCATAACGTCGGTGAAACCAGAAAATCGTGTAAATCCATTTTTAAACGAAAATTAGATTTGAATGACATCTGTTAGCTCAAACCCATATCTACAACTCGGCGAAATTTAAGCCCCCTAATAAGTTTAATAATTATATTATCGTAGATTCAGTTGGTAGCATATCTTCAAAGTCAGTGCATTTGGTGGGTACACTGTTTGTGAAAAAATGCTCTCCTGTAAAATTTGCTAAAATGGTTTTCTGGTTTCACCGACGACAAGGCACACCACTTCGTTTTTCATTGTTTCTGCTTTACTGTTCGGTAGTACAGAAAAATGAATAGACCAAGATTGAGTAAATTACTCCGCGGGTAGCGCAATCAGCTGGATTTTCTATCGACCGGACATGGTGCCATATCGAGGCAGCGAAAGCACTAATGATTTGTGATACCCGATGGTCTACAAACACGTTTCTGGAACGGGGATATCCTTGAATCCATTGCAAAACTATCGTGGAGTTAGTATATGCAAAGCAACTTATATTTTACATGGCAAGGGCTTCTTTTACTTTGCTAAGTAATTTCATTAGCAGTATTGTCAGCGTTGGTTTAACCGTTGCTACGCGAAAGTATATTACAGCGGCGTAAGCTGATTCCGACGCATCAGAAAACCCGTGTAACTCCGCCAAGTCGTCTTTCTCAAACTGAAGCCACCTTGACATACTGAGAGAACTGAAGCACTCAATCTCTGATTTAAAACACAACCGTTTCATAAAGATTTTCATTTTTACGACAGCTGGCGCGATCAAGCCTAAGGGATTAAAAATCCAGGATATATCCGATAGTACCTACCTGTCTTTTTGTAATGCACGAGCCAAGTGACGGTATAGAGGAACTAAATTTAAAGCAATCATAGTTAGTGGCCCACAAGAGACCAAGAGTTTTAACATCGTCTTTACCGATAGGTAGCTCTGTTGCCAGCTCAATACTTTCTGGATCAAGCGTGGCTATGAAGGCAGCTGAATTCGATCCAGTCCATGCCCGCGTTTTTGAGGATCGTGCACAAATCATTTTTGACGCTAATCGCGTGTTCACAATCATGAAAGCCGCTCATGTAATCGTCCACATGAAAGTCATTAATAATGCTGTTGGATGCGCGAGGATATTTCGAGGAATTATCTATTCCGATTTGTTTAAGCACCCGTGTGGACAGAAAAGAAGCCGACGTGTTAGTACGTTACCGTATTAAGCCAATACTCTCGCGGTTCTTCACTTGGATCGCTCCTTAAAAGCTCTTTTTGCGTTTCGTGATCAAGCTTGCTCATCTACTTCGGGTTTTATCAAAAAATTGGTTGTAAACTCATTGGGTTCAAATTTGAAAAAATTAGACTCAATGAATTGAAACACATGAGTATATATAACTTCCGATTTGTTACTCATTAAAATATAAATGAACGGAAAAGTCTAAAATGATTCTGAGAAAATAATATAGAAATTCTTAAACTGCATTATCTTAAATTTAACTTACATGCTCGTTGTATGCAAAATGGACAATTAGTAAATGCTTATAATCGCAAGCTGGTACTGTACTAAATGTCCCATCCAATATATATTTCCTTGGAGTAGAGCTCGGCAGTTCTTTTATAATCTTCGCAACCGTTGGTGAAATAAACACGGAGTATGAAAAATTGTCTTCTACAACTGTTCCTCTATAAAACTTTTCACTTTTTTTATACATAGAATTCCCAAATTTTTCGAGTACATTTTCTTGCTTGAAAATCTTAATGATGTCTTTGCTGTTTTTAGGTCATTTCAGAAAGGCACTATTTCGAATGTTAATCAATTGTCTTTGCATTTTACCGAATTGCAGCTGCAGTGCACTTTCCCGAACCTTCGCGCATTCTTCATTATAAACTTCTCGCACACCATTCCTTCTTAAATTCACATCAGCACACTTTCTTTTTATCGAATTTGCTAAGCTTAACTTTTTTCTAATGTTTTCTTGAGTAGAATGCAAATGAGAAATATTTTTAGGTATACGGCAATATTTAGAACCTTCAAAGTCAATTACTAAACTAGCATGGCATGTTTTCTGGTAGCAAACATATCTTTTTATTCCATCAGCATTCGATTTAAATCTATATTACTGGCTTAGTTGGGGAACATTGATTAAATTACTTCCCTTTCTAAATTCTTCGCAAGATTCAAACTCCAAAACACAATTTTTTTTCACTCATTTCAAGTATTATTTTTTTTCAGTTCGACCACTCATTAGAACAATCCGCGAACTAATGAAGAAATACTGATCGCAGAAATCATAAAAAAAAACGCGGAAAACAAGTGGGCTAATGGTTTTACCGTTAAGTCTGATAACATAATTGTAAGCAAACAAATCGATAACAGTTGCAAATTTGTGCATAACGGAGTGGTTTGGTTTTATTTTCATTAGTTTTTTTCTTATTATTTCGTTTTGCATGACGAAAAAAAGCCAAATTGGCTCTATTTCGCTTTCGAAAGCGAATCTACGCGACGAATATCCGTTCCTTCATGAGAGGCGGCTCTTTGCTGTGCTTTATCCCAACGGATGCAAGGCTAGAACTGATGAATGCAGATCGACTCATGCGAAACTGTTGGCGTGGAGATTGATAGCGACCACTTGGTACTCGCCGCCGCAATACTGATCGCTAACGAATAAGAGCTGCTGGAGGAGTACGACTCTGTGTGTTCATTCAATTATTGAAGGGAACAAAGGATGCGCAAAGCGGGATATAGGTTTGTGTGTGTTTTACCTACTGAAAAATCGGAACATAAATGTGTGATATCATAAAACGAACGATGGAACCATTTTTCCAGAGAGTAGGACTTTCCGACGACGACCAGACAGAAAAGTCTTACAAACAAACCAATATACCAATAGAAAAGTAGACTGCTGTCAAGGTTAAACGTAGGCTTTTCGAACAGATGTCCTGTCATGGCAACCCAACGCGTACTCCGAAATCACTTCAATGTAGCCCCGCTGGGAGCTGTCCTGGACCAGAAATCAACTTTTACATGGGTCACTACGTTTAGACAAATCGCAAATGTGTCCAGACGAAGAATTGAAGTCCCACGGTCCACCAGATCGCTTGAGAACATAAGGCAGTGAGAGCTTCAATCTTGCAATCCCCACGGCGATCTGTGCGCAAACTTGCGTGTGCCCTTGGACATTCCGATCATTCCGTGAGGCAAATTCTTCACGATAACCTGCAGTACAATTGTGGTGGTGGTGATTGTGCATGAACGGGACTTCAGTTCTTGGACAAACGCAAAGAGGACGTAACTGTTTTTTTCAGTGATGAATCCCATTTTCATTGGAGTGGATGCGTAAACAAACATGCCTTTGAATTCACGTAAATTCACAGTGTGATGTGCAATTCCCTCAGCTGGGATTGTTGGTCACCAGTTTTTTTAAAGAAAATGAGGTCACAGTGACAGTGAATTCAGACCGGTATGTAAATATGTTTGTGAATTTTTTTTACGATTTTATGGAATGGATTTAGGGGACATTGGGTTGCAAGATGACACACTTCGCGCAGTGCCTCATCTCAATAAGGAGCGATTTGGACTGACCAGCCCGCTCGCCCAAGTCGGCCTATTCCGATTTCTGCTGTGAGTTTTTATTTTTAAATTCCTCTTTTAAGTCAACCGTTGACCTGAAGGTCAACAGCCAGAAATCGGCTTATTCACTGTATGGCCAACGAAGGGCGTCACCTACTTAAATGATCAAAACTGTACAAAACAAAACTTTACATATGTACGAGTATCTACATACAAAAAAAACTGATTCATAAAATGAGTTTTAATATTGCATTTTGAAAAATAAAGTTATGGATTATTAAGGTAATTAGTTTAAATAATAAAGTTGAGTTCAGAGAGCTCATTCAAGAGCCAGTAATTTCTAATTATAATAAGTAACACGTTAGTTGTTGTAAATAAGTTCCAATCATTTTGTCGTGCTCGTGAAATAACATAAATGATTTTTAAAGTAATGTTGGCGTAAAGATCCAGTGTATTAAGGCCTGGCTTTGTTTAAACTCTGTGACTGTTGTCATTTCGTCAGTGCTGCTAAATATAATTGGTCTCATTTTATGAATTCATTTTTTACCCATTCTGTGTCACTATGTACAGTATAAGGGTGATCAAAATCTCCTTTGCACGTGCAAATGATATACAAAAAAATTATTACATTTCTGTAGATATATTTATATGAGAGATAATGAATAGATTGTTTTTGTATTTTCACTACAAATCTGATCAGGGTGACCAATTTCATGTTTCCTCTCCTTGACAACTTTTATTTTCCGTCTGTAAAATCGAAACTGAAATTGCAGCTATAGTAAAACTTTATTGTCACGTTAGAAATAATAACGTATGTCGATGAAAATGTTTTTTTGAAACACTCTTGTGGGAGGTGGACTGCACAATTTGATTACCTTCGAAGGTGATGGGAAAGGCAGAAGAAGACAATAATAAACACTGAAAATATTAGCTGAATACTATTTGTTGGCATTTGATATTTCGTCTTTAGTTTAAACTTGGTTCTTTGTTGCTTTAAAATAAATCAAGCTTTCAACGAAATAAAGGGAGTGGAACACAAAGTATTTTGATTTAAACTCTTCAGGAAATCGGTAAGCACTAATTCTTCTAAGTAAACCGTTATTGATTGGACAAGATCTGGCAGCCATCATCAAATGAGGCTGAGAATCCTCCACACTGTTCTGACGCAAAAACCATCCCCTTATTTTCGTAGCCACATATGAATCCCCTGACTGGCAACCCCAACTCCACTAACACTGTGATTTCGATGGCATACCAACAAATCAAACAAGAGGAAAGAACATTTGGTAAAAGTTTCAGCAATTTACAACCCCAACTCAAGGGTATTGAGCTTGGAGCAGCATATTTATTTCACTCTTTACGTCTGCCAGGGTTAAGTTATTGCCCTTTAACGCTCGGTTACACTGAACTATAAATATTAAATGTTAAGGGTGTGCTTGGTACACCCCGCAAATATAATTCCGACTCAAATTGAAAGTGGAATTTTGAGTAAAGTGATATTTTGGACCGGAACCTTTTAAACTAAATGCGAACGCTGCGGTTAAAATTAAATCCGACGGCTTACAAAATGAATTACAGTCACATTAACGGAAAACTTTGAATAATTTAATAATTAATTTTCTACTCCACACATCGTCCTTAATGTAATTTTGTATATAAGGGTAACTCTCCTATTTAACGATTTTCTTCACCAAATAGTTACACCTTGTCGTGAAGTTCCCATATTCATTTTTTTTAGAAATTGTCTGTTGCTATCCTTTCTCTGGAATCTAATGAAATCATCCTCATCATGGTTGTAATCAAAATCAACTTTGTCTTTTTGATATTTTCTGAGTGCTGTCCTACCAATCATCATCATATATTTTGTCCCATTCTATTGATAGTTTTTTTTTATGCAAAATTCCAATGCCTAGGCATTGCTAAACAGTTTACCGTCTTCATCAGTACATACCCTCCCTAACCACCTAAGTTGCGGCACATAACGATGACTAGAAGAAAATTCTACGCAGAGTTCACAATATACAGGGCAACAAATGAAAGGGACAAAAAAAAGACAGAGAGAAATCAACTAAAAGCGATGGCGAAAATATATTATATGAATTTTCATATCTTGACATCATTACTATGACTAGTCATCAACTACGATTACGATGGTAAGGGGAAATGTCACCGATGGCTATGGAATATTTGGATTATTCTGAGATAAGTTGATTTCTTAGAATTAGTCAAACAGAGATCATCGCAAAGCCAGATAAAATGCAAAGATTGTTTGAGGGAACATGTCTTTTGGGGAAATAGTTTTTTGTATCTGAAAATACATTAATTTTCTTTATTAAAATAACTAAAATTCCATAAAAACGAAACAAATAAAAATAAATAATGGGCTTGAAAAATTGGAGCGTTGTCCTTTGTGGGGTGTAGCTTTCATGTCACACTAAAATAAGGTTTGAATAAATGCTTTTCTCTAGCGTTGATGTGCTTGGGAATAATTTCCAAGAATTCCAAGTATTTTGATAAGCACAAAACATATTTGGGTTGGACGAACCATTAAAAAGCAACAACTGCTAAGGTAGACGTGCTGACCTAATTTTTTTATAGGAAGGAGAATCATGATATAATTCACCCAGTGGAATAATAGTCGGAGTCATTTTGGCATGTTTTGCGGTTCACGAATCGCGACATCTTGGTTGGAATTTTTCCTGTGTAAAAGAAACGTTTCTACTTTTTTTTTATAAAAAAAAGTCAATGCTAATGACGCTATTTTCTGCAAATTCATATTTTTCGCAGAATTGAAATGTTAAGTCTTGAAATTTCACATTGTTCAATATTCAGTTTCTGTTAATGTTTATGAATCAGGTAAATATAATAGATATCACCTTAATCATTATTTAAGTTTACCTTATCATTCAGATTTGGATTTGTCAGGCTATTAAAGGAAGAAATAATTTGCACATTTGGCCGAAATGAACATACCTTACGTAAAGGTTTCCCTACAGTTAAAACAACCGACTGTACTTAATTGAACTCATTTTTGCGTATCTACTTTTTTATTAACATAGCATGTATTAATGTTCCATAATAGTGTGCAAACATGCAATGCGCTTCGATCGTAGTTACACATATAAGAATTAGTGAAAGAGTGAGCGCTGTTATTTATAGTGTATGCTACAAAATGTATTTCTTCATTGACAGGTAAATTGCTTTCTGCGGTTGGATGAATCAACTTTTATTTCACTGAGAAGGAGCACCAAACCTAATAGGCATCCCAAATGTACTACTGTGAATCACTTTTGAAAAAAGAGCGCCATTGTGTGACTAATTAAGGACTTCATTATTTGTTAATCGTTATGTCTGAAGATAAAAATCGTTTTCTATAACAGGCTTCCACACATCCTATACATCCGAGCCCAATTTATTCGATTAATTCAATGAAACAATGTCATCCTGTAATTACCCTTTCGAACTTGTCGACGTTAATAATTATGGTTCCTGTCAAAATTAGCCCTAAAGAATTGAAAAGGATATCCTTCATAAAAGTAATCAAATGTTGGAGCTTTAATAAATGGTTTGGCACCAACAAAAAGATTCCTTTCACCCTAGGTGTCGTCATTCGGCTGCCAGTATTCGAACAAAAAGTTACTCAAATTGTTTCCATGACACGTGATATGCCTAACTAATTAACCCCCATCACAATTCTTTGGAGTAAAAAAATCCTTGTGAAAATGATGTGTGATTTTGTTTAACGCCATGTTATACACATCATCGAAATACGTACTTGAAAATAACAGTTCTTATTATTGATTTTCCAATTTCCAATTAACGAAATTAAAATTCGTTTCCATTTTAAATTTGGTATGCGTGTTAAAATGTAAAGATAAACCACTAAATGATGATTGATGAACACGTGGAAATGTTAACCGCATACCTTGTTAGACAAGGATAGTGCTGCAGGCAAAAGTCATATCCGCTTAATGTTGTGCAGGTAATTGCGATAGCTGTAGGGGAGTGTGGGTACTTATGGGACACTTTTTATAAAAACCACATCTACTTGCAATTTATAAATCATAGCATTTCATTTCATTTATTTCATTAAAATGGTCTCTACATTAAGATATAATCTTTTTTTCTCCAGAGAAGTGTAACTTCTTATTAAGGATTTCATTTAAAATTTCAAACTATTATACAAATTGTTTCCTCACCATAAGGTTTATTATCTAACAAGCGATGCAGGAGGATCTGGACAGTACACCAGTACCTACTGCGAGATAGTGTCCCAATTATCCTGTAAGGCATTTTTAAATTTTTATAAAAAAAAATATTTAAATTTTCCAGAATTATTTCACACACTTAAAAAAATTAATTTGTTCAGCAATTAAACTCACTTATTTGCACAAATTTCCTTTTTTCACAAAATAAATTTTTTTACACTCGACAGATGGATACAGCCTCATAAATAATTTTGTGATAAATAGATCCAGGATGAAGTACTTAGATGGAGTTGAGGAAAAATCAAGTATTCCATTCCTCCTATGTCCCATACATACCCACTCTCACCTATGATCAGAAATTTTGCGGTTCAAGTGAAATCTATTGACAAAAGGTGACTGCCATCGAGTATTTTCGTGTGTCAATCAAGTCTTATGTAGGTATTTAGATGTTTGTGTACTTATGTAAAGAGGACTGACAAGTCGTTGATTGTGGGAAATATAATTTGGTTTTTTATTCAATCCATTTCCGACGGCTAGATACTAGTTAAACTCAAACTAGAAACATGAAATTGGATATTCTCTATTTTTGTTTTTTACCTCATTTGTTTTCTACAGGGAATCCGAGAATTTTTGTTTTTTGGTAAAGCTTCTACACCACGATTTTACAATTTTTGTAAATATTTCATTTTATTAAGTAAATTTTAAATAGATTGTATTGTGAGGAATGCATCTTTATCAGTATAAAACAGTTTTTTATAATTTTGCAATATACCTTAATATTGCCGTAGACCCCTAAAAGTTACTATATTCATGATCAGCATGATCATATTATGCCGATATTAATCCCAATCTAGCCAAGTCCGCCCACTGACTCGCCCACAATTAAATAAAACAATTTTATTGAAAAGTCAAAATTTGAGCTAGGAAACTGAAATTTATAATATAGACTCTCTAGGTGCCCTTTATACTTATGTTTTAATATTTTTTTAAATCTGCCTACTGGCACGCTCGCAATTAAATAAAACAATTTTATTGAAAAATCAGAGTTTGAGCTAGGGAGCTGAAATTTGTAATATATACTCTCTAGGTGCCCTTTATACTTATGTTTTATTATTTTTTTAAAATCCGCCTACTTACACGCCCACAATTAAATAAAACAATTTTATTGAAAAACCAAAGTTTGAGCTGGGGAGCGTTTTTTTACAAAAGCTTCGTTTTATCGATTGAATCCTTTAAATGTTATATAACAAAATATGTAGAGCGTTCTTAACAATTCAACCATACTTAGACTTTTGTCACGCCCACTTATGAGGGATAAGAATAAAAATAAGAATAGGTTATCGAACAGATTTGATCGATTATTCAATCAAATTTTTATTTTTAACAATGCGTATTACTCCCTCGGGATCTAATGAATTCCTCGAGATTATTCGGAAGTTTATCCATTTCGTTTTAAATATCCGTCTGGGGTATATTGTGCCATTCCCTTGCCATAGCTTTTTTGATTTACGCTATTATGGTTGGCGCTACTATCCTTGTCTGAAGCCGTTATTTAAGATTGTCTCATATGTGCTCTTAAGGATTGAGATCTGCATGGTAAAATTTGAATTCCGACTTCGCTAAAATGTTTAGTGACAGATATAGCGACATGGAATCGTGCGTTATCTTGAATTCGGATACTTTTTTCACCATTAAATGGCACAAACACGACGCGACAACGTGATCTTGGAGAACTTTTTTCACGTATGTCTGACCATCAGTCACTATCCCTCTTTCAAGGACCACGAGTTCAGTACGAGCCTCCTAACTGATGCTTTCTTATAGCATTATCGAGCCTACCTGATAGCCCACTATATCGAATATGGCACTTGTAGCAAACCTCACTCTTGGTCATCTGTGTACACGCTACCGATATTCTGGACCTCTTGAGGCTATTCTGCTTCCGTCTGAAAACAGTTCTTTCTTCCACTGATCAATCATCCAATTATCATCTTCTACGGCAAAACAAAATCTAGCTCGACGGTGTGTGGGAGTATTTTGGGGTACTTTTTCTATTCTAAGGGTATATTAATTTTGACTCACACTTCTCTTGCTGAAAAACGTATTACGAATTGAACATGCTGAAGTAGTAGGGAAAGGTGACAGAAGATGCACATTTGAAAACCCTGCAGCGCGAAACAAGAGCAGCGAGTGAAGAGTATTGCGCCAAGAAAAGGGAGGAGAAGAATATCCTGCGTAGAAAGAAGGGGAAGTACGCAGTGTCCCAGCTTAAGACAATCGAAGGAAGCGAAGCAATTGGCTGCTGACTTTAAGACCGAGACGTAGACTCTCCGAAACAGCGACGGAAACCCAGTCACCGAAGCTCAGGTAATAGAAGATGCATCTAAGCAGTTTTCCCAACAGCTGTTTAATGGATATTATGTAGAGAGAGTGATAGGGCAAGAAGAGAACCAATGTAATGTCAAAGAAGACCAGACTTCACAAGCCAGTATAGAAGAGGTTGGCTTATCTATAAGAAAGCTTAAGAACAATAAGCCCGCCGGCTCTGGTGGCTTACCAGCGGAGCTTTTCAAATACGAGGGTGATGTTTGGGTTGGGCGCATGCACAAAATCATCAACCAAGTATGGGTTGAAGATAGCATGCCCGATGACTTCTTCAAGGAAGAAGATCCTATGTCTTGGAAGAACTATCAAGGCATATCCCTGCTTAATGTCGCTTATAAGATCCTATAAGCGACGAACTGTGTGAACGTTCCAAGCCGCTCGGCAACACACTAATCGGCACGGCAGATCGACAATAGACAGAATTTTCACACCGAGCGAAATCCTGGAAAAGACTAACGAACTTCAAGTCGAGACTCGCCATCTTTTCATGGACTTTAAAGCCGCATATGATAAAAAAACTGATTCAGTTATGTCGCGTGGCACTTGGAAACACGCAGTGCAGTTTGGAAGCTTATCTTCCGAATTATTCCAAACTTGTGTCGGCAAGGAGATGCAATATCATGTGACTTCTTCAACTTGTTCTGGAGAAAATGTGCGCAGGGCAGGTATCAACACTGAATGCATATTTTTCAATAGTCCAACTACTACCTCTCTGATAGTATGCAGGCGTATTCTTGGCATCAATTATTCGGGTTAGCGAATCGTGTATGTATATCGTACACTTTCGAAGATTGCCACATCCATTGGTACAGCCAAGAAAAAATAAAAAAACATACATATACGCGCACACACATACCTCTCCTTAAAAACGTTGGAATTAAATACATATTGTGGCCTTCAAATGTAAAACTGGTTGTAATTGTCGATTTTAATTTTCAGACCAATAACAATAACAGGGAATTTAATCCGAATATAAAATATTGAAATAGTTGAATATGACGGATTGATTTTTGTTTGGTTCTATTAAGAAGGCAGTGAACTATCCCCATTCTTAACTTATACAATCTCAAGATTTTGTGGTTTAAACAACGGTAATGTATATTATATCCAAAACAAATTTACTGTCCCTCTTAAATTGTTACGTATACGCCATCATTATTCGACTGATAGAATATTCTCCTTTTATCTTGATTTAATTTCATTAAAAATGTCAAAAATGTTTTCCTTGAGTTTAATTTGGCAAAAGTACAGATCTCATTCTGACGTTAACAGGTGTCCCAAAGCTCGCAATATATTTAGCTACCTACCCAATTACCGTTCATCAACATCCTACCTCAGGGACTCTAATTTCCTCGTCCTTGAGTGACAATTCAATAGCTGCTAGAAGAGGGAAATTGACTGTTGAACACCATCGGTATGTTCTTTTTTTCAAATCTTGAAGATGTTAACAAACGAGGCGCTTTGCCAGCCCAAACGAAAACAAATCGAAATTTATTTCAAAAGTTTATCTCGCCGAAGGCAGTCAAATGAAAATTTACATCACCTATATCACATATCTGTATAAAATGCCAGTACGGCGGAAATACATTTCCTTTAAGAGACATTTTTCAAAGGATCAACAATTCGCGCTCCTATTCATTTTTCATATACCTATTTTCTGGACAAATTCGCGAGTGCGAGCTATTATAGCAAGAATAAAGGAAAGAGCAATAAAACTTATTAAACAATTCCTTGTTGTATAACTTTATTTTCAATCCTTCACCCTCGTAAAAATTAAATTTTAGCTTCTGTAATAGAGTCCTTAAACAAAAGCTGTCATTTAAAATTCGGGCCATTGTTGAACTGCCAAAATTCAGCTATGGTTGTGATGACTTTTGATAAGTAAAAACTTGGAAGTTATTTAATATGGATCGAAACTCATTCGCACAATGTGTTGAAATAGTAAAAATTCATAACAAAAATGATGACAATATCGCGGAAACGTTATTAATTTCTTACAAAAAATTATTTTGAGTGATGAGATGCATTTCCATTTGTCGGGATACGTGAGCTAACAAACCTGTCGTAGCTGGGTCTCCGAAAATCCAAGACAAATAGTGGAACAACCTCTCCATTCACAACGAGTGACAGTTTGGCGGTGTCTTTGGATCATATTTGTTCGAAAATGATGCAGGTGCGACCGTTTTAGAGAATGGACTGCGTTACCGAACGATATGGACTGACTTATTTTCCTGAAATTGATTCTATGGACAAGCGACCTTTATTTAGCAGTACCACGCCACATGCCAAAAAGCTTGTGTAAAAATGTGTCTATCACGCAAAAAAAATGTTCGGACGTGTATTTTCTCGAATTGAAGACTTCAATATTGGCCGCCGAGATCGTGCGATTTAATAACATTAGACCTTTTCCTTTGGAGCTTTTTCAAAAATAAAGTCTAAGCCAATGCTGCTAGAACGATTGATGTACTACGAGACAATAACATAGATGTTTTTGAAAAACAGCCGCAACTATGCGAAAAAGTGATACAAAATTTAAAGAGCCGAGGCGACCAAGACCGTGGGCTAAGACGACCGGAGATCACTGGTGTCGTAAAACGACTATCAAACAAAAATCAATGACATGATTGCTGGTCAAACTCACTCTCTTTTATGTCCCATGCCATGTTGATTGGTACAGCCAAGAAAAAATAAAAAAACATACATATACGCGCACACACATACCTCTCCTTAAAAACGTTGGAATTAAATACATATTGTGGCCTTCAAATGTAAAACTGGTTGTAATTGTCGATTTTAATTTTCAGACCAATAACAATAACAGGGAATTTAATCCGAATATAAAATATTGAAATAGTTGAATATGACGGATTGATTTTTGTTTGGTTCTATTAAGAAGGCAGTGAACTATCCCCATTCTTAACTTATACAATCTCAAGATTTTGTGGTTTAAACAACGGTAATGTATATTATATCCAAAACAAATTTACTGTCCCTCTTAAATTGTTACGTATACGCCATCATTATTCGACTGATAGAATATTCTCCTTTTATCTTGATTTAATTTCATTAAAAATGTCAAAAATGTTTTCCTTGAGTTTAATTTGGCAAAAGTACAGATCTCATTCTGACGTTA